>CM068367.1:694325653-696725653 GCA_034769895.1 Magicicada septendecula | reverse complement strand
TTTGAACTCAAAAGGCATATTTGTGTCACTGGGTATCAACGGAGTGCGAGGGATAAATACGTCTTCTCCTGCGGCATCCCCGTGATGATCGTGGCTTCTATTACGTTGGGCAACAGATTCTTTACGATGAGTCTTGTTCCGTTGCACATTTTGACGGGTCGATGTTACATAATAGAATGACAGGGGATCCTTTTTTTAAAGTGAACTTGTGTGGCGGCATTCCCGCGGGTTCCAAAGAATTTAAAAACTCCGTAGGGTAATAACAGCTTGTTCAGTATCCAATACTGTATCAATGGATGAATAGGTAGTAGAGTTGCCGAGAAGCATATCCTGTATGAGATAGTTAACATATTTCACGCTGTCGTTTTTGGGAGCTAAAATGGCTCTTTCGCACAGCCATCGGTGCGAGTTGTAATTTTCGTTTATATTCGGAAACACTTTAGTTATAAGTTCGTCGAGTGAAGAGACCATGTTGGATAAATTTGAGGGAAACGAAATTAGACCGGTAGTGGGGTCTACAGGAAATTCTCCATTGCCAAGTGTTGCGAGATAGCAGATGAAATAGTGACTCACACTCACAACGGGTAAAGAACAAAACAGTTGTGCACCAATTTTCAACTTTGATTGTTAATAACTTCGGAACTAAGAACGCTATCAGAGCCGAGCGAATTGCATTTTGTAGCAAATTTTATGCGCTTTCGAAAATGCGTTTTCCACTTTGGTAGATTTCCTCACCGTTTTTGAGATATTCGCGAAAAACCGCAAAGCTGCGTGTTAAAATGTTTGTTTAAGGGCGGTGGAAAAGGAGGTGGGGTAGTTTTTTCAAAATGAAATGTAGAAAAGAATTTTCCTCTTGTTTTGAACTGTTACTGTGCAAAATTTCATCACAATCGGAATAAAACTGTAGATCTGTATAAAAGACAAACGGACACACAAACATTCTTCTTTATAGCGCAGGGAAACGGGAAATTTTGAAGTTGATGTTGGCAGCCCTATAGATGTAGCAGAAGTGAAACTGTCTAGCAGTAACGGACATTTAGTTACCATGGAGCAGTGGAGCGGTGTAGAGCGTGCGCTTGCCGTACGGGCGTTTTACCGACATGGTGACAGTTTGACAGCTGCACAACGAGAGTTTCGGCGTCACTATCAGATCCCGCCCGCGGTCAAGTTCCTTCGTTACACGCAATCGAAACGTGGTTCGTAATTTTGAAGAGACTGGTTCAGCTTTGAAGAAAAAGCCTAGTGGGGGTGTACGGTCTGTACGTACCCCAGAAAACATTGATGCCGTGCGAGCTGCCATCTTAAGGAGTCCTCGTCGTTCGGTGCGAAAAATTGCCTCGTCATTGCAGCTCGGACGTCGGAGCGTTCAAAGAATACTCCATGAACTTCAATTTCATCCGTACAAAATTCAGATTGTGCAACAGTCCTAATGATTGTTTATCCTAATGATTGTGTATTGCGCCTGCAAATTTGTGAACAACTGTTGGCTAAAATCAATGAGGATGCTAACTTCATTCAAAATCTTTGGATGTCCGATGAAGCCCATTTTCGTTTAAGTGGATAAGTGAATAAGCAGAACTTCCGTTACTGGGCTCAAGGAAACCCTGCTCAGCTTCACCAGCGACCATTACACAGTACCAAAGCGACCATTACACAGTACCAAAGTTACCGTATGGTGTGCAGTGTCGTGACATGGGGTGATAGGCCCTTACTTTTTTTGAAGATGAACGAGGCACTGCTGTCACTGTGACGTCTGAACGTTATGTCAACATGCTAGAGACATTTTTGGCTCCAAGACTCCATACTTTTCCAAATCTTGACATTCAGCACACCTGGTTTCAACAGGATGGAGCCACCTCACACACTGCCAGACAGTCTATGGCAGCAGTGAAACGTTTGTTTGGGGATCGCATAATTTCAAGGAATGCTAACATCGCTTGGCCGCCCCGATCTCCAGACCTTTCAGTCTGTGACTTCTTTTTATGGGGACATCTGAAGAGCATCGTGTACCAGACTAGACAAAGAACCCTTGCTCAGCTCAAGACACAGATTGAAGAGGAAATCGCCAAAATCCCAGGTGACACATTGCGCCGCGCTATGCAAAACCTACAGAAACGACTTACTGAATGTGTACGGCAAAATGGGCAGCATTTAACTGATGTCATTTTTAAAAAGTTATGCCTAATGTAATTTCCAGTCTTGTAGAACATATTTTGAGCCTCAAATAAAGTTTTGTAACGTTCCTTCATTTTTTTCTAATTATTTCAAATTTTCCCGTTTCCCTGCGCCACTATGTATATAGATATATGTATATAGAGATAAATAAGTAGTAGTATTTAATGTATTTCATTACTTATTTATTGCATCATCAGAAATACGTAGTATAAACATAAATTTTATAGTCGTTTAAGAGAATTACAAAATATATAAGGTATCTGCATTTTCAAAGTATGTCAACACAAGTACCCGTTAACTCAAAAACATTAGGTTCTTTATTTCAAGTGTTACTGTGTTATAAGCATTGTATATACACATTAAACGTTGTGTTTTCCTCAACCATGGCTTTTATTTATTTCGGCAGTAAACTAAAAACCAAAAACTGTTGTCACCTAACCTCACAAATGAAAACAACACGTACTTTCGTTTTGCATTACGAAATAGGACAATTTACAATTAGTACACTTCTTCTTTTCCACATCGTAATGTATCGATACAATCGCATATTAAAAATATCGAAAATGTACTGCAGGTACGGATAAAGGGACAGTTCCGATGCCGCTAAATATCATTTGTTTATTTACTTGTTACTATGGTAATTAATTCTGGTCTCCATGGTGTTGTTGCCACCTTTATACGCGTCAACAAAAGGGCATAATTAAAAGGGCTTAAATCGTGCGAACGGGGTAGAATATCAAATTCTAAGTTATACAGTATTTTTCGCCTTGTGTCGAAGGTTACCTGTGCAAAATTTGGTGGCAATCGGTGTAACGGTGTGAGTTTGTATTCAATACAAAGAAATCCTCAGACTTTGACTTTTATATATATAGATTCACAGAAATATTTTTTGAGTTTAACAGGTTCGAGAGTTGAGAGTTATTATCTAATACTTACACTTTTTATTAAATAACACATTATCTTCTGAGTTCTTCGTGGGGAATAAAGATCAAAGGCGCGCGCGCGCGACTGTGCGAGACAATCATAATCTAAGATTGGACGATACGCCTGTTTTGGAGACGTACATTGATTTTCCTTTATCTCTACATGTTCACCAATGATTTATCGATTTTATATCTCATATCATGCTAAAATATTTTGTGATTTTATTATAACTTACGTGGCGAGAAAACGCTTAAATTAATTTCTTCACTCTTGTTCAACGTTTACCATATTTTACTTATTCAATGCTCATACACTGTAAACAACGATTATTTTATTTCATTTCCACGAGGTGAAAATAACTGTAGGCGTTGAGGCTTCCGAGGGTCAGTAAAAACTATTGATAATTTGTTGACATAAATAATCGCGTTTATTTTCCAGCCGCAGAGGGCGTATTCACAATATGTCAACAAACACGACTAATGTTTCTGAATTTCTAAACAATTTGTAAATGTTCTTAACGTCAAATTTGCTTACATTGCCACTACTATTCCAACGTCTTAAAATATGTAAAAATTTGATTAATATCCACTAAACCGTGTGTTGATTCAGCTGTTTCAGCACGCCTCTTCGTCAGTTTAATTTTTCGTCAATTTCGTCAAAATTCAGCACGTCAGCAAGCAATTTTGGTGGGGGGGGGGGAATATGGAAAGTTGGACCATTCTTTAATGGTCTAAAGTATAAATGATAGGAATGAGTGAAGGTAAAAATATAGTATGATATTATCATCATAATAAGTTTATTAACGTACAATATCATATCTGTGTTTGTCAGTTCATTGTTCATTTAATAATATTCACTTACAGTTTAAAATATATATACTATTACTCATTTAAGTTATGTATCAGCAAAAAATTAATATGCTGGTAAGGTAGGCCTACAGATACAATTTAAAGTAATTTTAGAGTAAATCTCCTAACATACATAACGAGATATGAATTTTGTATCATATTTAAATCACAAATATAATGGCGGCGGAGTTTTACCAGGGAAATAGACTCCCCTTGAAGACAGTAGAGAATAGTTTTTTTTTTGAGAGGGAGAAAATATTCATGAGTACGATCTATGAAGAATCGCTTCCTCTTGAATTATTACGTTCCTCCTATGTTTTTCACTCGCGTTGTTTGCTAAGAAGTAAAACGTAATCCGTAGTTAAGCTTACGTAAAAGAAGAAAAGGATGAGTCCTTTGGCATAGTATTCGCTCACCGTCCGCTGCAGTAGCAGTCAGACGCTTCTGTTCTTGAAGTTGTTGAAGTACACAAATTGCGCGCACGCTTCTATTCTTTAAATTCCCAAAGATTTCGCCCAAACTATTCAGCTAAGCACATAGAACTTTAGTATTATGTACAAAAAATTCTGTTTAATACACTCTCTTGTTTTTACACCGAATTCTCGCAAAGTCGATATTGCTTGCAATACTATTTTTCATCCAATAAGATTATTACTTCTAAAACAACTGCGAATAATCTGCATTAAAAACTGCGTTTGTTGTGTATCTTTTCTTAATACGTATCAGTTAAACAACGGGTTTTCAGCACTTAAAGTCTGACTGAAAGACGGAGATTGAATCTTTTACTACTGCTTCCAGGCAACAAAACTTTGTTATTTTTGTGACTTAATAATTTTTGTATAATCATCTATTCTGTTATAATATTTAGGTAACATAATTGAAAGGATAGAAAACAGCATCATGTATCCAACTGCTGCGCTCATATCGAGCATAGGCTGTCTCTGGTAGTTATATTCATACTTCTCTATCGAGGATATGAGACCGAAGTATAGAGGTGTTATAATATTAGGCAAGAATACAACTCGCTAGTTGCCATCGCCTAGTTCACTATACAGACATTGAAAAGTATTATTTCATTTGTAAACATTGAAACAAAATAATACTCGAATTCAAACATTTTAGCAGAGTGACTATCTACAAGCAAAATTACATTTTCCGAAATCTAGTATAGTTAAACGAAGCTATGTTTTACTAAGACGAATGTTTGGTTAAACGAAAGACGAATACGTGTCAGTATAACGTTTAAAATATATATACTACACGTAAAAGTTTTGTTACTTACCATCATCTGACACAAGTAGACTGAACAGACTATAAGTAAGCAACCAATCACAGGAATTACATGCATTTATAGTGCCAGGTAAGTACTATAGTAATTATAACATCTACGTTATTAAATCACAAATTGCGGTAAGCAAAAGAGGCAGTAGCGTCAATCCCCAGTTAATGAGGTATGGCGACATCCTTACGAGACTCACGTGACAATGATAATGGGATACTTCGTGTTACGTATGTACATGTACGATAGGAAACAGAATAAAAGGCATTTACTGTTCGATTTTTTGCATACATATGATTGTATAAACTGCAGTAAAATGTAATTCTGTAAACTATTATGAAGCTAATTTGTACGTTTTCTCACCCACTTTACTTTAAACGAAACCTTGTAATAATTGTTAGGAACGAGAAACAAAAATAAAAAATTTACTACATTTACATTTTACGACATGTTTAGTGGTCAGAAAGCTGAATACATTTAAATATCCAAGAATGATTATTTATCGGTGATTGTCTACAGAGACTATTACCTAATTACAACTTTTATTCCTTTCTTCATGGATATAATAAGTCTAACGCAATCCAGAAGTGTAGCAAAGAAAACTTTAATAGCTGAATATAGAGCTTTCTCTTTCTTATTTTTACTCAACTTGTGTGGTAGAAATTTTTAGTCAATTCGTTTTGTGATATTACTGTTGGGAACAGCAGACGCATCGTCCATTCTGTGATGTAGTATTCTCAGAGGTAAAGCTGAGCCGGAAACAGTTACACACAGCCAGGAGATGAGCGTGAGACACGATTCGTACAGTTCACCGAGTCTCACTACCACTAAGACTGAAGAAGAATCCGGCAAACGTCATTATTGATCAGCGAATCAATTAGAGTATGCAAGAATCATTAACGATCAAAAGTAACTTAAACGAAGATGATAGATACAACCTGCCTAGCTAATGGAAAAATTGGGCAAAATGATATTGACTGGGCGTCTGTATATGTTGAGTTGGACTATTCGTCAGTTGCAAATTTACGTTATACAAAGGTTACCTGTTTGGTACTAGTAGTTGGGTATTAGTAAGAGGTGTTTGTCAACTGACAGAAGTCTTGTTAGTGTTCATTTTTATTTCTCCAGTGAACAGCGGGGTAACCCTAGCCAAAGGTGTGAACTTTAAAAGGAAATTTTAGCAGAATTAATGCGATCGAAGTTTCAGTTAAAAAAGTACTTCTAATAAAGACTTAGTGGGCACTACTTGAGGGCCGTTATTTTTTATTTACTTTCAAAAATAACAGGTGAACGATTGTAATAATAAAACTCCGGAAGTCGCAGATTCTATTTTCGTTACTTCAACGACGTTGAGATTAAAATATGGAAAAATATGCAGTTCTCTCGTCTAGTAGCCATCTTATTGGACAGCAGCGAACCACTTGTGCTTGGTTTGGATACAGAATAATTTACATTTGATAGCTTCTTCCCAAGGTCACTTGCAGTTTCTGTTACACACGGAGAAACAATGTTTATAAAATATTTTTATTCATATGATTTTATAATATACATTATATAACTTCGACATGTCGAAATCATCACACAGTTATGTATAATATACTTAACATATTATACATACTTATGCGTATAATTTGCAATTTCTTTGGGGTATAGTCGTCACTTTGTTATCAGGTCAGTACGCCTAACCATAGAAAGTCCAATTACCAGAATGTCCAAATATACAAAGATCCAATGAACGAAATGCCTACTCTTACAAAATGACCAAAAATCAAATATACTGTGAAATAACTGGTGAAACACTGGTGACAGCCAAGACAAGACAATAGTAGGCGGAGACAAGGTGTGCTACCATGTTATCCACCTACTGTCTAAAATCGACCAGAGTACAATGGACTAAATTCTGTAATGTCTGAATTCAAGAGACTTCACATTCAAAGTTTCAAAAGGTGTTGGTACGCACCATCCATCCATCCGGAAATTACTGGAATTTATAACAAAATACCAAAGATTCTAATAACACAACTTGTGGTTGGTCATTAACGTGTGGGAAATTCAGTGAAAAGAAGCTCCCGACTAATTGGAACATTATCAAGCTTACAAGGACTGCAGGGAAATTGGAGTTTACCTAAGATCACTAAGTTATAGACTAAAACGGCAAAACAAGGAGGCGAAAGGAGAAAATGAAGATATATAATAAATATAGATATAATTCGCAATATCGTTAAATTCTTGAAGTTGTTATAAATAAATGTCTAGTCTAATTAAAAATGTTATTCTGTTTCACCTTATCTGCAGGTAATATGTAAGCCCAAACCCAAAGTTGTGGACACAAGGTAAGAAGACATCAGATGACTTGGACATTTATGATGTATGGACATTCCATCAGTAAACGTAATGCGGTAGACCAAATGTAAAGTATTAGACATTACGTCATTAGACGTTATATTTTTGGACCTACGAAGTGTGCCCCCATCATTTTACCAGTTGCTGTTACAGTAACGCATGGATCGGACTTAGCGTTAACTTGTTGTAGACCTTCATATGGAGCAATATTCCGTTCGTATATATTGAACTCCGTTCATATGGAGTAGACCTTCATATGGAGCCTGACAGATCGTTTATTTCTATCTTCATATTGCTTAATAAGAAAATATCAATGTCTTATTAAGTGAGGGAATAACATATTTTTCTAGTTCATTACAATTTGTTTTTAATGTTGAATTAAAGTCATTTAGGCCCCTCTGTATTAATAAAAGATAAGTATCATACATGGTTATAAAATAAACATTTGTAACATACTTTCAACAAACACGAAGTTCATCATATAACTTATGTTCATTAATTCTTCAGAATGCTCTCCTACAAAATGTTTCAAGCTACATTTAATGATGGCATAATATTACAGTATGACAAGTTTTGGTTTCTAGAAACTTTTCAGCTTTATTCGTTTCAATAATTCTGTGAACATTTTCATCGATCACAGGCGTCCTACCGTTCAGTATCTTCTCACCGTTTATAATATCTGAAAACTGAATTTTTCATATATGAATGTTGAGAACTTATAGAATAGGCGACGTATGTTCAATGAGAGGTATTTATAGGTATTTGTAAATGCCTTGCCAAGAGTTTTCTTGTCTACTGTGAGGAATGTGTAGTTCCTAATTAACGGAGTCTATGGATTAAAGCAAAGAGACGGCGAATACGGATACTGTATTACCGGTAGTGATGTGTAGCCAAACAATGTTGGCACGAGACAAACAGCAAACACCCCGACTTCGACTCCACTGTCCGAAAGTGCTCTTCCTCAGCTATAAAACCAGTGGCCTTGACTGTCAGTGTGTAGTGTGTGCAGTGTGTAGTAATTAATTTTTAATGTGCAGTGCATTTGTAATGATTTAAACATAGTATATATATTTTTTTTAATGTGCAAATCAAAAATTTTATAAAATAAAATAATTTTACATACGAGAATGACAAAAAGTGAATTTAAAATCCACGATAAACAAACTTTGTTATACATTTTCGACTTTGAGCCTTCGCATAGAATTTTATTATTAATAAAACTTTAATTAATTACATTCATATATGCTCATATTTTTCTTGTATTTATATTTCTTTATATATTAATAATAATAAAACTTTTTACAAAAATATTTTTTTTATTATTTTGTAGATTTACATAGGTTTCGATATAAATCCAACTATCATCATCAGATATAAATTAATTAATTAATTATGTGAGTATATACTAATGAGTTCCTTACATGCGAACTCCCTCACTGTTTTGAACATTTATGTTTTGCATTTATTATTAGGTAAATTTTAAAATTAGATAATTTTACAATTATCAAAACATTTATGAAAAGCTCTACTACTTCACTATCTTTTTAAATAATTATAAAACAGAAAATCATACAATAAACACTAAAAATTCCAAACTACTGCATTGGGTTTTTAGTTGGTTATAATGATAATGCTTAAACGACAAATAATTTAGTCCTAGTTTAAAGTTTATATTTGTTTCTGTTGATATCTATAGGCCAATATTTAATACTTTTCATAAATACACGTAAATGATAACATATATAGTTTTTTTTTTACAAACACAGATTACAAACTTTTTGAAGGCGATTCAAAATTTCCAAGGACTGCTGAGAGATACTAAGTCTGTTAAATTATTAAAGATACCGGGTTTTCTTTTGAATAAACTTCCTTATAACTTATCCCCCCCCCCATATAGACTTTTCCCCACACAACTTTCTTAAAATTTTGAGTTAACGTTTGGCCCATAGTGTCCCTAAAGTTAAAAAACGTTCTAGTAAAAAAAAAAACATTTGGATTGGGGGTTAAATTCTCTTTAGTCTGACACCTGCCTGGGTTTTACTTTTTTTTTAAATTTTGATCCATTATTTGGTTCCTCGTGACCTAAAATTTTGTGATTTCCAAAACTGTACACAGATTTTGATTAAAATTCCCCTTAATTTGATACCCCATATGGATTTTTGCTACTTTATCAAGCTTTTGCTACACTTTTTGGGTTCTGGAGTCCCAAAATTTTCCAGATTTCCAAAAATGACAGTATTTACATTGACTTAAAATTTCCTTTAATCTGTTACTCGACATGATTTTTCGATTTTTTTCGCAATTTTGGCCCTCACATTTTTGCGTCCCGCCACCTATTTTGGGGGGGGGGGGTTCAATCTCAAAACAATAAGTTTCTATACGGTAAAATTATGGACACACATGCCAAGTTTTTTGAAAATCGGTTGATACATTCAAAAGTTATCGTGAGACTCCAGTTAGACAGACAAATGCCAATGTTGAAACTGACAACTTGCTTCACTCGTTCAGGTATGCTTTAATGCATTATCGTACCATTAAAATATTGCATTACATTAAAAAATTTCACACAAAAAAAAGAACCATAGCAAAATTTAAAAATCTGCTAGTACACATTTCGAGACACCGGATTGTTGTCCGGAATGGTGAAAGGTATGGAATAACGAAACGGTTACGACTACATCACTACAATAAGATGAAAAGTCAGTCTAGAAGACTCGACATAGAAGATTTATAGTTTGAACTGAGGCCAATACGAAAAGAACACCTTGAACACTGCACTGGATGAGGACGAACAAATTTATTGTAACCATTTGACAGCTGTTAGTGTCCCATTTGATAAATACCATCCTAAAGGAGGTTCAATATATGGAATAAAATTGAGCCAGGATCGAAAGAAGAGCAATGTTATGAAAATAACAAACAGATCTTAAATTTAAAAAAGAAAATGTATTTTTAGAAAAGAATAAGATCAATGTGTGCTTTCGGTAATGACTCCCCTTACTTATATTTTAAAAGACGGCTTTCAATCAACGTGCGCTTTAAACATATTGATAAATTGGAAGGTCTGTAAACATTATTCAAGACGTCTAAACGATTCCATTTTATCAAATACAATTATAAACGACATAATTTTATTAGCTTGTCATAATGCTGAATTTCGTGTACTGAATAATAAAACAGCGAATTTGATCGACGTAAAGTCATTCGTATGTGAGTTCAGTTACACCTATAAGTACTGACGAGTAGATCAGCCAGATGTTAGAATATCAAGTGGATATTTGAATCTATTAAATTTCTCTGGCCTTCCGGTGTATAAATTACAACTGAAAGTAAGAACAGTTGATATGCTTATTTAGAATTGAAGTACCAAAGATGGTCACTGAAGTGGTCCACGTTATTACGCGTACAAGCCTTTAAGTTGCATAAACATACAACTACTGCCTGTAACATTATGACCGGTGAGCAAACCTGTATTCGTCCACGCATTATGTTGGATATAGGCGATACTCCAAAATAGATGGCCGTTCATACTGCGCAGACGACAATTTCAGATAGTTCAGCATTTACATATGCATATGTTAAAAACTAAATTTCAAGGAAATGTTTTGATCATGTTACAATCAGTAACCATTATTCTGTCACCGTCAGTCACCATAAGCATCCAAAGTTTGGAAAGAAGTGTTATGAAGTTTGTTCGTAAGAAAATATAATTATTTCTGAAAGTCGGAGTCAGCGGAGACAGCGGCAGCAATAGACGGGGGGGGGGGGGGGGGGGGTACTCTAGATTAAAATTAAGTTTTTGTTACGTGAACAAAATTAACCCGTTACACGTTTACTTTTCTGTTATTTTTAATTGTAAATTAATAATTCGTGACGCCAGGAAGGCGATATTTAAAAGGCTTATAATGAATTAATGTGAGCTGAAAACTATTTAATTGAAAACTCTGAACTTAATATAATACTGTATACTCAAAAATACGTGTATTCTTTATCACTACTTTAGATAAAAGTAGTGATCATGGTTAACGTGGTTAGATAAACCATGAAAAGTTCATGGTTTTCATACAGTGCTGTAGAAATCTACGCTTTAATGTTTCATAGGCGTTATTGTAATAAGCACAATTATTATTGAGATTTTATTCTGAATTTGCATTTAAACAACTGAATAGTGATTATTTTGATTTGTTTGAAAATTCACCTGCTAAATTAATACAAATTACGTATTTCTTTAATCGACTAATAACGACAATCCTATTTCAACCCTGACAATAAAACTGTGTGAGAAAAATATAACCTATAATATAGTATAATTTGTACTTTCTTCTAGCCAATTATTTTAGCAATGTTAATTTTCTTTTCCTAAGTGCATTTTTTTTCGTGGCTCAATAAGAAATACAAAGAGGCCCTTGACGCGCCTGAACATCTTTCGACACGAATTTATACTCTGAACAAGCCCAAGTAAATTTTCGTTTTAGTTACGTACTACGGAAGTAGTGAACTGTACGCTAATGCGATGGAAACCCTAAGTAATGTAAAGTTTTCAGCTGAGCAATACACGGAAAGTAAACGCCATACGAAGTCAGTGTTTTACTTCCGCGAGCTTTACGTATGCACACTACACTCTAATCAAACTGTTGCTTTCACAAAAATTAAAGGAACACGATGTAGTGAATGGGCCCTTTGATATGACGGCTGGCTGGCAGACTGCGCAACAGCCCTTATCGACCGTTTCGGGCTCCGCACCGTACTATTGAACCATCGCCTTCACTCGCACGTTTAACTGGTCCCTAATTCTGTTTTGCAAGAAACACTTCACAACACATATCGTACTCCCGTCCACCCTGCATGTGGTCCCGCATGAACGCGTGACTGTGCGAGACGGAGAACCTTCCTGTCCTCTCTTTATAATAGGCCAACCGGTTTATTTCTCCACGTTCAGTGCTTGAAGTCTTTACTGTGGATACTGCAATTGTTTGGTGCGCCATACAACTATAACTACTATGCTGTAACGCTCTCTAGTAATTACATTGATCATATCAAGTATAGTTGTTTGTTCCAGTAATATCTGTTTTTGCTGCTTGAGTAATGTTTCCACTTCATCGACTATATCGTCAATGACATGTCGAAAGCACACTGTACATATCTCTTCCACACCCCTCAACGGTACCGTATAGTCTACACGACTTTATGTGTGTTTGCCTTTCAAATTAGTTTCTATTAATTTGTATTAGAAATAAAAACATTTTTTTTATTTCTATACATGTATAGAAAAGTGAAGACACGGATGAGTAGACTTATATGAGTACCGTAAACATGATTACGGGACACGCAACTGGTCTACGAAATTTTAATGAAAACCTTACTAGTGGGAGGCGGTTAAATTTTGATTACTACGTAAAGAGTATGAAAAAAACTTGTTATGAGTGTGAGTCAACATTTACACAGCTGAGAGCGAGCTAAAACACAACAGTATCTGATATAATCAGTAATACACGTGACAACGATGTTTGTAGCAACACTATAGTCTCTCCGCTGTGAAATATCTCTCTGTTACGGCAGACACATTTTTCATAGTGTAAGCTACGTAAATTAGTACTCCTTAAATTCAGGGGCGTCTTTACGGGGGGGGGGGGGGCGAGCGGGACTGGAACACCCCAGAGGATCGAAAAAATTGTAGGGTTTTGTTACTACCTTTAATTTTTAGACTGTTTTATTATTTGCTCAGCTGTGAACCTCATAGTAGTGACTCTTTTTAAATATACAAACAGGTTTAGTACACAGCATTACCGTATACTACGTTTGAAATATAGGCAAGTATCTTGGAAACAATGTTTCAATAACGCGTATTTTTATTGCGTTATTACCTTTCACTTTAATGGGACTGATTTAAGCCACTTTAAAGATAGTAATGTTGATTTGACTATCTTTTCTATATAAGATAGTAACTTGTTTTTTCTTAGCCGACCCGACCCCGGACTCCCCCCCCCCCAGGCATAATTCTAGATCGCCACTGTTGAAATTAATCGTTTTTGATGGAGGAAACACGACTATTCTAAACAGTTTAATTCGTAAGATTTTATACGCTCATCATAAACAATAAAGATAACAATAATACAACTAACAGTCTTAACAAACATCTTCAACATAATTAACAATTTCCTATCTTTACGCGGTTCGTGTAGAAAACTTTACGTAGTTCTGCAGACCTACTGGGCTATGACCACCTACTGGCTATGGTCCACCTATTGTCAACTTTTTGTATCCTCTGGGGTGTCCGGTCCCCTCGCCCCCCATGAATTTCAAGATTACCAGTATACGTAGCCTACACTTTGAAAATATGTTTCTGCTGCCACCAAAACCGATCCCTAGCCGTCGCTTGCCAGTTTGTCATGTTCATCAATTCTTGAGTGTCCCTCCGTATTTTGTCTCGCCAATAGTCGTGAGTCTCTTTTTACTTCAACCACCTATTAGTTGCCTCTCTCCCACCTTTTTCGGCACCTCTTTCCACGTCGATCCTTTCCAAGCGCCCTGTCCACTCGTTGTATTTTGATACTGCCTAATTGTCTACTAAGTTCCTTGGCCTTACAATATCTTCGATCATACTTATGTCTTACATGCCTCTTCTTCCGATTCTTCGTTTCATCTCCTCTTCCTCTTCCTCTAGAAATATCCTTATGAGTCCATTTGACTTAGCACATTTCTTTGAAAACTGGCGGCTAGCATTTATTCTGTTCCCTTTGCCAGCGCTCGTGCTGGTCTTATCAGTGTAATCAATAAATATGAGCAGTGGCGTAACTACGGGTGGGGATCAGGGTATCAATCCCATCCCCCAGAACTATTCTGCGAATTTCAGCGAAATTCCATAATCACTTAACGTAGCCAGCTGCGTACGTTAAAATGAGGCTTATAAACAACTGTAGAACGAAAAGGAATTACGATACTTGTAAATTAATCAAATACAGTTAGAGTTATCTTAATAATTACAATAACTTAACATTTGGTAAATAACGTAGGTATTTACAATGTAAAAAATACAATTATGTACGCGCCAGAAAAAGTCAAAAACGCAAAGAATTTATATATTTTATAAATCTAGTTTATAATTATATGGGGGGAATCTTAAATTTCTTAATTTTCCTGAGGAAATCTGGAAGTTCAAGATTCAAGCTAGTCTTATCCCTCCTCCAGGAGCAGCTGCCAGTTAGGTCACTGTATATGAGGATACTTATTTCCTTGGAAATTACTGGTCTTTGAGTTTCACTGGACTTGGAGCTCAATTTTTTTGCTAAATCAAACTTTGAAACCCTTTTTTTTACATGGTAGAGCAATTAAGATGCTTCTGATTTCTCGAATTTTGTATCGACAAATTGTTAATAGCAAATAATGACAATATTGATAGTTCTAACCACATATTCTTTAACCTGCTAATATTATCATCCCGTTAATTATCTGAGAAGGTTAATTTTGAAAGTCTGAATTTTACTTTAAAGTTGGGCGTGAGATTTGTTGGTAAATTGGCTCTAGCTTGTTTTGTCGGCGAACTGTTCAAGGAGAGTTTTATTTTAATAATTTATTTTATTTTGCATCTCAATGTTTCGTTTTCTAAATCCTGGTTTGGGTCGACGTTTAATAGTTAGTGTGACGATCCGTTTCTTGTAGCAAATAATGACAATATTGATAGTTCTAACCACATATTCTTTAACCTGCTAATATTATCATCCCGTTAATTATCTGAGAAGGTTAATTTTGAAAGTCTGAATTTTACTTTAAAGTTGGGCGTGAGATTTGTTGGTAAATTGGCTCTAGCTTGTTTTTTCGGCGAACTGTTCAAGGAGAGTTTTATTTTAATAATTTATTTTATTTTGCATCTCAATGTTTCGTTTTCTAAATCCTGGTTTGGGTCGACGTTTAATAGTTAGTGTGACGATCCGTTTCTTGTATTGCAGATACCACTTATATGTTAGTTTTAATTAACAGTAATGTTCGGCACTTGGTGATTCTGCTTAGCGAAACCTCACGTGTAAGTGAACTATTAAATTTGTATTTTTATTTGAATTTTTTTTAATTGTTATATTTAATTTTTTTTCTGTAATCAATTTTAATTTGAAAAACTTATATGCACTTTTATTTTTAACAGAGGTTAAGTCAATTTTTTTTTATAACACGTGCAGGTTTATAACAGCGATTGCTTAAATGGTTGTGATTAGTGTACAGTAGGAACAGTGTAAACTCAACATGATTTTAGTGAAACGTTGGTTACACAATATGGCTTAAATTAAATTTTCAAAAACGATTTCTGAGAACCAGAAAACAAGTACGTTTCCAGTTTAAATTCACATCGTTTCTCAATTAACTGGCTAAAGATAAAAACGTTAACAGCGTTTTATCAGTACTTCCTTTTCAAATCGGTTATCTACCTGCCTTACTGAAGTCCTGATTGTTCTTCGAACTCAGAGGTATTCTCTAACCCATTAGTACTTTTTCTTGAAATAACTTTAATGTTGTTTTATTAATAAACTGTTACGTTTAGAACTGAATACAACTGTACATTATAATAAAACGCGCGCGCGCATACACACACACACACAATAATATGGCTATAATGGTATCATTTTATGCATACCTATACCTATGGCTATTTTATGATACCTATGTATTATGTATTTTCTAACGCACGTTTTAGAAAAAAACTTTCTCTAAAATCATTTCTTTAGGTATACAATAGTTTTCATGCATATAATGTATGTAGGCTATCACGTATAAAGAGAACTCGCATTTTATGAGTCTATTAAATTTAAATTAGGCCTAAACTTCTTTTTGATCATTTAATGTTATTTTCACAAAATACTTCCTATGTATATTTTTAATTCCAATAAAATTAGACACCATGTAGGGTTGCATTACGTTTACTCGCTTACAAATTACAAACGCCCTTGTATTTGTAACAAATAACCTTCATCGGTGAGGACATTACCGAGAAAATGCATAGAATTTCTCATTCAGAGTATCATAGGACATCAGACAGCGCTTTGGATTTTTAATAATTTTTAAACCAAAATATTAATGTTGTTGGATTCGTAGTTATTGTTAATCTTGAGGAAGATTTATTGTCCAGTAGAAAATAAAATATAAATAAATAAAGTTGACGTTAGTGAAGGGAGGTGTAGCACAGCACATGTGGTTAATGTATTATCGGAATCTTGTGTATATGATGCTACAGGTTATGAAACGAAACGTAATTTATGTAGAAACAACAGTCTCAGAAGTAACAACTGAAAGACGTTTCACAAAAACGGGCACATCAGTGCCTCTAAGGTTAGAAGCAATGGCTAAGGTTCAATAGTTCAGTGAACCCCCTAAATAATTTAAATATGTTTACGGATTTGTTGAGAGAATGGTTCCATATTTAAATAACAAGATTTGTGAGATTAATCTTGTTGACTGAACAGAAATGGATTCGCGTAATAGGCGAATTGCTCGCTGCTATTGCTTGAGGTCCAAAACAGCTCTCAGCACCTCTTACACTGTGTAGACAGCTTTGGAGGGGGAAATCAGTATACCCAAAATTACATTCAACAGTCGCTAATCCCGAGTGTTAGCGACAGAGACGAATAGTTCCACGAGGGCCGAACCGCACCGACCGGGAATTTTAACATTTTCATAATACCGCCATTCGTCATTATTATGATTTTTAACACATGATTTGTCCGTTTACCTTCAGTTTTGTGTCAGATTTCTCTATTTTATTTAGACTGCAATGAAAGTGTGTGGAGTAAAGTCTTAAAATCAAATAAAATAGTGAAGTAACTGTATTCCGAAAATAAAGTGTGTTTAATGTAGTAATTAAATAATTATAATAACATTAAGCTGACCGAAGCGTGTATAACCTTCAAAGTGATTGCTGGTATTTTTGTGTGTTCAGTGTTCAGGTATTTCTTATTTTTGTGTTCAGTTCATTGATCTGGTAAAATGAGTAGTGTTCAATCTACTTTAAAAACAAATTTTCTTCTCTCTCTCTCTCTCTCTCTCTCTCTCTCTCTCTCTCTCTCTCTCTCTCTCTCTCTCTCTCTCTCTGTTAAAGATAAATGCAAAATTAAGGAAATCGGTAGGCCGCTTGTCGTTTTAAATATTAAAAAGAAATATTTAACTATCCTTTTTAAACTATATATTTCTAGAATAATTTACAAATAGCATAAACACAACTTAATATTAGGCCTACTAAAAAAACGTAAAATGTTTTTGTCGGTGAAAGGAACAGTGTGTGAAACCTACACGAGAAGGTCGTAACTGCTGTACAGAATGCACGATAATATTCAGAAATTCTTGTTGCCACGTGAAGAAAAGAAGGCGCTGTATCATTGAAGACACGACTTTAATTAGGATATTTAATGAGATCAATATGGAGGACTGGAAAGGTACAATAGTCACAGTCTGGCGCTTACAAGAGAATTTGAAAAGTCCAAACTGTGATATCCTTGTGATGTCGACAGACACTGTCTACTCACAGAGACAGTCATACGGGAATAGCACCGTGATACTCTCAAAGTATCCAAAGAATTGTAGAAAATTAAATTATCGCTCATCCTACATAATACTTATACCAATTATGAAATATGAGAATAATAAATGTTTTCAAACTAACATTATAAATGATTGCCATTTCTAATACTAACGGATTAAATTGTATAAACATATTTGAACTCACACTCAATAGACATAACTTTGAAGGTATTGAACATTAAAACACTTTATAAACATCTGCGAAATGAAAATACCTATGCAAAATTTCTAAATAAACGAGAAATACTAATTAGTTTCGAATGCATATTATATTCTAAACGAGAACATACAAATAACTAAAATCGACAAATGACATCCCCGTTAGGAAATAAACACGTTATGAGCACGTACGTGTAGGGTTGCGTTCCTTCTAGGCACATGCAATGTGCAGTGATGGCGAGCGCGCGCTGACATAAAATGCTCTCGTGTTTGATGTTTATCACGTCTTTGGCATACACGATATGATATAATAAACCCGCACGTCCAACACGTAGTGTTAGACCTCATTTTCGTTCCACGTTTTAAATAAATGAACCATTTAAGTTCCATCATTTATTTAAATGGAACTCGAGCTCATTCCATTTTGCTTCTACAGACTAACGGAATAACGATAGTTAAGTACACTCAAAAAATCAACAGATACTTAATCTTTTTCTTAAAAGTAATTTTGTATCAATCGAAATTTTATCTTCTTCCATTGTTTTATAACAGTTCTTTGTTTTAACAGGACTAACCTTTGTTTTCAACTGTCCCAATTCCTTGCGATCGTCGACTAATTTCTCACTTGCAAGTACTCTTTAGTATTTTATAGAATATCATCTACGCTTATGTGTAATGGCAGTCACCAGTTTTGGGGTATATGAGCCAAGAGTCTTTCCAGACTGAGAAGCAGTAACTTGATGTAGTTGTGTGACGTGTAGACATCTGTAATACAAAGATCAGAACACAGCTGCATTAGTTCGGAGTTTCATTACGTTCAGAGTTTGCCTTACGTTGCCTTTCGTAATGGCCCTCTCTAAAGATCGTAATGAGTTCGAGGAACTTCCCGAAAATCACATGAGTTCAGATTTCATGTTCGTTTGTGAAGATTATTATTCTCCCATATTATTCTCTTATAAATAATGACTTTTGCACTGCGCTGCATACGGTTGTATGTGACTTGAGCTAATGAATTACCTGCTGCCTTAATGATAATGTTCTGATTCCAATGCAACACAGTGGGTACGCTTTAATTATTGAATGTACGTTATTTCTTACATAGGCAAATCCTCATTATAGTATTCTCATTACTTAGTTTTTCTACTTCCATTTTCACCCCAACAATTCTTACTCTTTGTGCTCCTAATACTCTCTCAGAATGGTTCCTTCTCTGCCTATTCCAGTCATCTAATGTCCTTTGAATAAGCTACTATTTATTGTCCATGGTTGAGCGTAAGTTGTATAATGCTATTCAGTGAGTGTAATGAATTAAGTTAATATGAATATACTGTTCAAGACGGTATCGACTATAATAAACACACAAACCGATCGGCCCGCCTGGTCTTTGTAAGACGACAAAAGTTTCTCCGGCTTCTGTTTGTCGACTTTTCTTGAAGTCTTTCGTTGACATGCAAGTAAGGTTCTGTCTCTCTGTTCGTCCCACCAAATATCCGTCTGCCTCTTAAAATAGATGACTATCGTCCTGTCTCTCGAATATCGTTGGCTCAGAATAGAAGAATATTTGGCAAACATTAATGCCATACTGCGTAATTTGGCATACAGTGACGAGAAGATCCGTTGTCTGGCTCTCATAGCTATAAAAGACCTCACTCCAAAATTGGTTTTCAGTAAATTAAACCTTATACGCTGTCCAGGCAGTGAAGGCGGCTGGAGGGTTAGGAGACCCTTGGCTCACGCACGCACACTGGCAGGCCGCCTAACAATAGACGGGGGACGGCACTTGACCTGTGCTTCTGTCTTTTTAAATACAGTTTACTATAATAAATTAAATTTTGTTATTCTGCTTAATCTTATAGTTTTGGTCGTTCCATTTAATTCAGACTGTGATTTCATTTAAAATAAGTCCAAACACGAAGTTTGTACGACGATTTTCAAATGTTTTACTCTTATTTGTTTATTTTGAAATATTGTGATTGCTAAACTTCTGAGAATTATTTACGCGACTGTTATTAAAAAAATGTTATTATTAAAAACTAAGATTCTGATCATTTAATTTACTTTTCAACTATTTTTCTGATACACTCCCTTTGGATGCCAGAAGCCGGTTAAATGGCCCTATGGTTCATTGTTGGAACTGCTAGCGGCCGATTAAATCGGCCCGTCAAATGACACTGAGAACTGCCAGCGGCCGATCTCGCTGGCTTTTTGTATATTCATCGTAGCGGATGCATTACTTTTAGTATATTTTTATACTACACGTCAAATTAATTCTAAATAGTTAGGCTACTTTACTTTTTTTATACAAGGCTTTAAACTCGAGCTCAAAATTCAACTAAGTATATACTCGGAATTTTAAAATTAACTTTCTCTCTGCGTTCAAAACTCTGATGCTTATTTTGCAGGCTTGAGACTGCCGATGGCCGCATTAAAAGTTATATACAAGTTTATCAATATTTACAAATTTACAACAATTAAAAATCAAAATTCTAATAAAATATTTACAAAATGTAGCAATTTTGTTGTTTTGCTAAATGTAGCTTGGGTTGAGTGCAACTTTATACTATAGGTGCACAACCAAAATCGTCTTCATCAGTGGTGTCGTCATATTCATCCTCATCGGAGTCATCAGGTGCTAAGTTTACAATCAGTTCCTGAACACTTGCTTCATTTAACCCCTCGTTCCTCCAGTCTTCATCAATCAACTTCTGTACATGGTCGACGTATTTAGTCCACATGTCGGAAGTAAAGTTGACAACAGATTCTCTAAATAGGTTTTCAATATCTGCCAGTTTAAAGGTTGTATTCCTAACCTTTACGTAATTTTTTAGATTCGCCCAAACCATTTCAATAGGGTTGTAATGACAGTGATAGGGCGGTTGACGAATTACTTTGAAACCAGACTCAGATGCTTTTTTATCGATCACATAGGTAGGCGTTGGTGGCTTATGTAATCGAACTAACGCATATAGTTCCACCTTAAGAAGGTTATCTGGGAAAGGGACACCTCGAGCTTTCAACCAGCTGATCATTTCCGCTTTTGTTGATGACGATGTCGGTGGTTTGTTTAGAATCCTGGAATGATACGGAGCATTGTCCATAACAATAGTTGCTCCTTGAGGAATGGATGGCAGTAATGTATCGAAGAACCATGATTCAAAAACAGTCGCATTCATGTCTTCATGGTAATCTCCTGTCTTCTTAGATTGGAACACAAAAGGGGGAGCGGTAATCCATCCGTTGGAGCCACCAGCATGACAGATGATCAATAGTTTGCCTTTACCCAAAGGGCCGCCGAGAGTTCCTTGGATAGTGCCATCAGTCCAACCAGTGTCCTTTCTCGTGTTTTCATTGATCCAGGTCTCGTCCAAAAATATAGTGTTTTTAATATTTACTTCAAGCATTTTTCTTAAGAAACGACACCTTAACTGACGGCTTTTCCATGAGGATTTTTCTGCTGTTAAATTTCTTGTACTGAAATCCCATGTCTGATAATAGCGAGCTCAGTGAAGATTTTCCTCCCATATACAGTCCAGCTTCTTGAAGTGACACACAAAGTTGTCTGAGGGTAGGCGCTTCTTTTCGAGCATAGCAGCTCAATATGTGACGTCGAATAGCTCCTTTGTCGAAGTCATCCATGTCTGTTACTGGCCGCTTTCTCTTCAAACTTTTCTTCCGAGGAGTATGAATAATAATATTTTCCCTTTTGGTGCTGTTTAAGGTGTTATCTTGTTGATCGTCCTCAGCTGTGATTAAATCAATATCTTCAGCTACACAGGGATCTTCTTGATTTTCCAAACTTTTTTTAATCTCTGCGTTGATACGTTGTATTGTTCTCAACGAAATGCCACAAGCATCTGCTGTTCTCTGCATTACTTTATTAGTATCAAGTAAAGGACCTCCGTTATACTTCTCTTTCTCAAAATAGAACAGAACAGAAGCAATCATTGTTCTGCATTGAGTATGTAAAACGTGGCGTTTTTTACAAGAACTCATAATCACAAACCAACTATACACTAACCACAAATGAACTGATTCACTCACAATATACGCGACAGATCGGCTCTCTGACAAGACTGGCTGGTCTCACTACCCCGTGCAAGCTATTTAACGACTAAAAAAAGTCGGCGGGTAATCAGTGACTCACTCGGGGTACCCGGTACACGAGCAATGACCTCTACTGTTTGTTGGTTTGAGGGTGAATCACCCTCTCTACCTGGAAAAATGACTATAGCGACCAAGTGTAAACCAAGTAAGGAAGGGACGTCTCTCTTGCATGTTACTGAAATCTCTAATACCGGTAATTATTTTCCAAATTACGTGATACAATAATACACATTTAATTCCTGACGCACTACCTCGTCCTCTCAAGTTATAGTTAAAGTTTAATAACATGGACAGTAAATTTTTAATATACTTACATAGATACATATCACATTTCATTTTGTGTGTCTGTAAAACAATAATATATAATATTTTTATAATAAATAACATTTTTAAAAGTTCGTGCTAGTAAAAAGACAAACAATTATTTCGATAACGTATAACAACTGTTATTTCATATATTGTTTATTTGAAATAAAAATATGAGGTTTGAAAATAATCTTTATATCTATATATTAAAATCTGTTACATATGTTGATTAATTTTTTCAGTATTATAACAATAAAGAGGTGGGTCGTCAATCTGCTCTTTATCGAGTATCACAATTGGTGAATCGGAAAAAAAAATTAAAGGGAGTGTCACAGAAAAATAGTTGAAAAATAAATAAGATGATCAGTAACTTAGTTTTTAATAATCATCATTTTTAATAATAGTCGCTTAGATGGTGTTGTAAAGTTTAACAATAATTAACAATAGTTTAAAATAAACAAATAAATGTAAAACATTTTAATATCGCCATAAAAACTTCGTGTTTGGACTTATTTTAAATGAAATTACAGTCTGAATTCAATGGAACAATCAAAATTAATAGTTTAAGCACGACAATAAAATTTAATTTATTGTAGTGGACTGTAACTAAAAAGACAGCAGCGCAGGTCAAAGGCCTGTCCCTGTCTATTGTTAGGCGGCCTGTCAGTGTGTGTGTGTGTGTGTGTGTGTGTGTGTGAGGGTCTTCTAACCCTCCAGCCGCCTTCACTGCCTGGACAGCGTATAGAATAATCCTCAGCGTTAGCCAGTAGCAACGGTAGGGAATAAAACGTAAAACGTTAATAGTATAAGACAGGAAACTTAACCAGTACAAGAACTCAAAATATTAAAAAAAATGTTAACTGAAAACGTGGATAGAATGTAGGCCCCATGTTGGTAAAAGACGGGTGTGCCCACTAAATACCGTAATCGCTACAACTGTACTGCAAACATCTTATCTGTATCCATAAAAGCGATTTAAATCACTCGTCCTGGTTCCACTTTACGCCTAAAACATTAAATATACACAACTAAACTTAACAACTGTCGCTCCTAATGGTGAACAGCCAATAGGTGAACAATTTCTATCAGTTTTTATGTCTGAGCGTCATCAGGATATACAATAATATTGTGGATTCTGTACGTAACACGTGACTCCATTAGTGCGGCACGTCTGAGCAGTTTTGGAGTATAAACAAACAGGTATAACTCAAGGGCAGACACAATAAAGCACGTATCAAAGGAAAAGCAAAACCACAGCAGTAGGCTTACGATGCAAATGTTACCCAGCTGCGATTTGTACTGCCGAAATTTCGCTTCCTGTTGTTACAGATAAAGTCAGGATCATTGTTGTTAATTAGTGACAGAAGTTTCTGTTAGAGTGCAATACGTTTTGCATATCATTCAAGGCCAACACACCCGCACTCGACACATTATCACCTGTACTCGTGGCCACTGCTGCTGTAGTCGAGGTAAACGAGTTAAATTGTCGGTCACAACTGTTTTTTTTAGTAGCGTGCTGACCGCGGTGAACGTTTCTGGATCTAGCGAATAAAATGCAACAACCAGAATATTGTTAATGAGAAATTATTTCCACTCCTAATTATTTCCTCCTATATAGATATATCTTAAATTCAATGATTAACTGTCTTTTCACGATAAAATGATACACCTATGTTAACACAACACGCCCACATAGTTGCGAAAGTTCCATATAGACAGATAATACATGTTAAGGTGAGGCATACGCACAGTTACGTTATCTACACGTTCAATACTTATGTATGTGGGCATGCGTTCATACATATTACTTATATGTACCTAAAAAGTCCCATGTATTTCCAAACTAAATTTCATAACGCCTACTATATCGCCAGTGGCGTAGCTAGGCTTTTTGGCGCCCGGGGCAAGGAGATCGTCGACCGCCTCACCTTCACAATTAAATGGGGACAAAAGAGCAAAAATCTGGAAGGCTCATCCAGTGAACAAAGTACTTAATAAATGCAAATGTGTAGATTTTTGTATGAAAGCACGTCCAGAAAACGTCTTAACAATATTTGTTAAGTCAAAATTAAGAAATTACATAATATAATATTACCGGTATTCAGTTTGTATACATTTATTATTAACAAATGTAACTACAAAAAATGTAGTAATATAAAAAATTTATAACGTAAAAACGTTATAATAAACATGCAAATTCCTTGTAGATCTAAAGCGCATCGTCAATACAATATCCTATAAAGTTAAACAAAGAATTACATTAAAACTAATAAAATAAATCACTTACCATTACAGGTTAATGATTCCGTCTTCTATTAATAAACACGAGACATTTTAAAAAGTAACTTTTCTGGTCTTAATTCCTGAAAAGTGGTTATTAAATCACTATAATCTAAAGACGAAGCAATGTCGTTTTCAATTGAAAGTAACGCTAGATTTGTGATACTCTGTCTTGAGATATTGTTGATCGTAGATACGATTTAATCAATTTAAGCTTACTAACAGATCTTTCACAAGAAGACCCAGACACTGGTAAAGTAAGAAAATTTTTTAAAGCTGTTGTTAGTGTTTTGTAGGCTTCTAATCTCATTGAAGAAAAGTATTGTAGCGGTCCCTGAGGTATAAAGTCTTTTTGTTCTCCGTTAAATTTTTCCCTTTTAAATAAAAGTATGACGTCTTTCAAGTCACTGAACAATTTTTCACTGTTTAGGTCATGTGGATACAGTTTTGCAAGCACTGTCCACTTAATATTGATTTGGGAAAGATGTTCTTTAAAATGTATATCCCCATCATTTACGTACGGCTCAAATTTACAGAGGAATCGAAAGCGTTTTTCTAACTCTTTTTATGTTGGAGAACCGGCTTGAAATTTCAACTGACAGATTGTCCAAATTTCTATTAGAGAACGTCGCATTTTTTGCCGAACGGTTAATGCAGAATCGTCTGCATACTCCCCTGACATCGTGCGGTTCCTTCTTATCCTTTCTGTTATATTGACACTCCATTCATTACATACCTGCTCTGCCTTAGTAACGACATTGTTACACAGCTTAGTCCTCCAAACTTTTAATTTGTCCGTTAGCGTCTCCAGAAATGACAATGCTTTATTTATCAAAAGCATAATAAAGTATTTTAACACGTTATGCACAAAGTATATTTTTATACGTTAAAAATGTATCCAAGTATTTTAACAAAGCCAGAAAGTTTCCAGGATTTGGATCGTTAGTAATTGACTCTCGATGTCCTATCAGTGCCAGACTTTGTTGTGCAAGAGTTTGTACTGTGGCAGTGGCCCGTTCGAGGATTTTTTCCATGTCTTAACTGCTTTACTCATTTGTTCCTGAAGTAGATCATCAATAAGTCCCCCTTTGTTTAAAGAACGTTCCAATTCCTTCCATTCAAAAAACGCAAAGCGATGAGCAGGACTATTTTTATGATCCTGAATACGGGGATTTAACCTTCCCCTCGATGAAAACCCATTTTTACTATTGAAATGGCTTCTTTGATAGTTTTTTCTTGTGCAAATAAAGTGCAACAAAAGCAAAATAGAGATTTTTTAGTTGGAGAAAAATACATCCAAGTGCGATTTACCTTTTCGCCATTTTGCAAGGTTTTATCAAACCAATACTTGTTTAAGGATCGTCCAGCTTCATCTTCAGGAAAATAGCTGTCCTTGTTCTGCAACTGACTTGTTCCACTATTCTCCACTATATCTCGGAAGGACTGAAATTTCTTGCTTGGCCAAGCTCCCATATCTTGTAGAGCAGCACCGGGAACACGATCTACACATACATTGTTACTAGTAATGTTCTGTCCTTTATCGCCTGTAATTTCAAGACTGTACGGTCCAACATCATCCATGGTACTAGAACCAAATGAATCTTGTAACTGTACTTTGACTTTCACAGTTTGAAGTATTCACGTCGTTAACTTTACTGTATTTATCAACAGCCTCGGTGCTAATAACATCCGTTTTATGATCGCAAGTTTATTCCTTGTTGATTTTAATATTTTGACACTCAGGGTTCGATTTTCCTTGAATAAAAGACTTCATAAACTCTTTTTAGTTCTTGATCTTATATCAGGAAAATCTTATATTCCTGTAGTTCTTAAGGAATAGTCATATCAAAGAAACTAAGTTGTTTGTAGTTTTATAAACTGAAAACAACTTCAAGTCTATGCTCACTTTGCCGCCCTCCTGGCTATGCCGCCCGGGGCGGCTGCCCCCTTGGCCCCCCTAGCATACCCCCATCTCCTCCCTTGCCCTCTGTATTTCGCATATGGCGTTTAAAACATCTGTGAGTGATCTCTTCAAGTTTACTTCGGTAAAGTTCACTGCACGGCAGAGACCACGACCGATGAGTATTAGTTACAGCTGTGGAGAGATGACGTCTGTAGGTAACAGAATATTTCGTCTGATTGGCTACAACATATATGTATGTGGCGAAATTGTGTACCGCAGTTTCAAGAATTCTCTCCAAACATATAAAATCTGTCATATGACTTCTGTGATTCAAAATTCTAATGAAGTACACATTTTTCGGGTTTAAAGTTTCCGCGCACTTACATTTACATTATTCAAGAGCCAAACAGTCAAAACTGTACCCAATCACATCAGAAATAGTTTTTTTCAGAACTGGAGATCCATAGATAATGAAAGTCTGGTCTAACGTTGTTGTGTAGTAAGACGACACAGAAACGTTTCTGCCGTGGACTGAAAATAAATATCTATAACTATCCACAAGCCGTTTGTGGATATTATAACAATTAATTAGAAAAATATTTAACATATTTAAAAATGGTAGCGAACTTACAAATTATAACTACTCACTCGAATACAACGTATTTTTTACAAAAACATCTTTTATCACAGTTTTTTTGTGTTATAAAATAATGCCATATAGGCCTAATAGCATTTTCTTTCATAACACATTTTTAACTCTTCAAGTGTGAAAAGAAGTCTAACATTAAACCACTAGTCTATTTGTTTTTAAATCATGGACTTGTAAGATATCCGAATTGACAAAAATTCAGACCAAAGGCTTGATGAAAATAACAGTGTTCGGTGTTCAACGGAATCACTTATATTACTCAATTAAATTACTTCTACATGCGCTCTTGCAACTTCGTGTTTAGAAAACATGTAGAGCATGTGATAGAAGTATGTTTGTACATTGAAGATGCCACAATGAACCCTATCGAAACATCAGTGAACTCGATAGGCCTACATTACAATGTATCAAGATGTAATTTTTCTTTATAACTTCTTTCAAATTTTTATAAAAGAGTAGACCGGCTAATGCAATGATATATCAATGTACAACCAGAGCGAATGATTATACAGTATTTGTTTATCTGCCGTCATATGCGCACTAAAGTTCAGACGGGTCATTGCTGTTAAAGTTAAGTGCTACTCAACTGTGATTTGCCATTTACACCCATGACAATTGTATGGAACTAAAATTAGGTCTACTTCTATTAAAAATAGAAACACAATTATGTTTATAAAATTTTGGTTTCTAATGTAAAGTTTTGACATGATAATGTCCTTTAGCTGGACATCGTTTGAAACTTTCTGTAACATTTTATTTACCGTCACGCTGTATGACGTCATTATTGCGTGACGTCTCATTGCATGACGTCATTGGGATTGTTTATTTTTATTTTTAAAGCCTAAAAACATTATCATGCTTCGATGTTTCGGTTTCGTCGAAATTCTTTAAACTTTTTTTAGCTGATTTCCTTAGTCTTCTGGATTTTACTACTCTCCTTAATTACATTATATTAATTACAGATATATTAACAAGTTTTTAAAACTTATTATCAAACATTTTCAGTTATGCATTCGACACAATCCATTCATTAACTACATTATCTAAAACACTAGTTTTCCGAAAACCGTGACACCCCATTATGAATAATGTAATACCACCTACGTAACCCAAAACCTGAGGTAGCAAATTGTTTAATTCGTTAGAGTAAAAATGATTAACCTTAAACACGATCAATATTAAAGATAACAATAATTTAAAATAAAGATTTTCTAATCATTTACGTATTAACTTGTATTACAAAGTTTAATTCGTTCCAGTATTATAGCTACTTATATCCAGAGGGCGTGTGGTATTTTTTACAACTAAGAGTAGCCGTCAGTCGCATGCGCCCCGTTATCCTGTTCTTGTTTACAGTCTGTCTGACAACCAAACAATGCATTCAGCAATTTTTTTTTTTTTTTGAGACCGACCAGTATGGTCGGACTCGGGCTGTTTTGGAGACGAGCTCCCTTCAGCCGTGTGGGTAAGGGATTTTGGGGAGACGTACGCCAGACGACCGGGCCGCAGAGAAGGTGGAGGCACTTAGTTGGGAGAGTACTGTGTGTTGGGTATGTTGTATGAGAGTGTATTCAGCATATTGTACACATCGATGTATAATAACACTGGGTAGCGCGCTAGGTGGGAGCAAAAGCGCAAAAAACGGTCCACCGGGTAAGCAGCAGCCCCCCACCACAATCAAGGCAAGAAGCCGTCACTAAGCACAAGTTTATACATTGTTTGCAGCCGTGCTTCCGTGTTTTGTTAACTACATACTTAATTCAGTTCGGAAAATTTTTCGTGTTTATTAGCGAAACTGTTATGTAATTTTTATTATTTAATTGTATGTAATTTTGATTATTGTGATTATTAGTTTTGCATAATGGTAACTTCCTGTGCTGCTTACAACTGCACTAACAGATACAAGAAGAACAGTGGAATATCATTTTATAGGTAAGTACTGTATTTCGTTTAATTCCTTTATAACTTTTATTAGACTAATATAAAACATTCATTTTTTTAAATCTCTACAAATTAATTACTGATTAAATTAATTATAAATTGTTATTTTTTTAACGTTGTATTCTTTTTCATATAAACTGTGAATTGTCTATTACAGTGTATTGTCTGATAGCATTATTATATTATCAACATACCATAATATAAGAAATGCAAATGTCTAAGAAAAAACTGTGGTTTTTCATTATTTTACGTAAAGTACAGTATTAAAAATAAGGAAGACCGTACTATAATAACATTATTTCTTCCAGATTTCCACATGATCAAGAGCTACGAAAGAAGTGGATTATAGCTACAAAAAGAAAAAATTTTGTTCCTTCAAAACATACGTAACTTTGTAGCAAACATTTTGCTAAAGACCAGTATCAGTTCAGACCCAAATGTAATTACGAACTGTTGAAAAGCGATGCCGTGCCAACGCTCTTTGACTTCCCCGTGCATCTTTCAAATCCTCTGACAAAAAAAGAAGGACCATTATTAAAGAACGTTGTTATTGCCAATGAATAAATAGCATAAAATTAAGTCCTGATTTTTATTTTTCAGTTGTGTGTATCGCCTACTGAAACATTTCTCCGCCGGAAGCTGAAAATACTGCAACAGCGTTTACACAGAAGGGATGCTAAAATTAAATCCATGAAAGATATTATTTTAGTTTTAAAGAAAAAATTAAATTCTGAAATGTTACTAGAAATTTTAGAAGATAATTTTTCTGGTTTTCCGTTAAAAATTATTATTAATAACTTTAGCAAATAGAAGTAAGTTTAAGAGGTTTTATTCAGACAAAATGAAGGAGTTTGCTTTAACCGTTTATTTCTACAGTCCCAATTTTATAAGTATTTGAGAAATCTAAACTTTCAGTTACCTAACCCATCAACTTTAAGGAGGTGGCTTTCTAATTTTAATTTTTCACCCGGTTTTTTAGAAGAGATTTTTATATATTTAAAAGAAAACGTTCAAAGCAAGCCACATTTACAACACGTTAACTTGGTTTTTGATGCTATGAGCATAAGGAAACAAGTAATCTACGATCCACGAGAGGGGAAGAATTTTGGGTATATGAATTTGGGTAATGATATAAAAGTAAATGAACACGAAACATTAGCTAGTGAAGCACTAGTCTTTCAGATAGTTGCACTACGAGGAAATTTCAAATGTGCCGTTGGTTATTTTTTTATTGATAAGATTAGTTCAGAAATTTTGTCCAAACTAATAAAAATGTGCATTATTAAATTATACGAATCAGGTATCCATGTACATAATGTAACATTTGATGGTACTAGTACCATCATAAACGCTGTTACGAAACTTGCTTGCGAATTGCCAGAAAAGCCTTTTTTCAATGTGAAAATAAACAAAGAAAATGTAACAGTTTGTGTAATGCTAGATGCTAGCCATATGACTAAATTGGCTCGCAACACATTAGCAGATAAAGGTACTTTACTATCTACAGATGGTGTGATAGATTTAAAATATATTCAACGGCTAAACACTTTACAAAAAGAACAAGGATTAAAGTTTGCCAATAGCCTTTCAGACATACACATACATTATGGCAACAGAAAAATGAACGTGAAAATTGCGGCCCAAACCTTAAGTGGCAGCGTAGCAGACGCCATAGAATTTTTGATGTATAAACAACATCCTGATTTTATTGGTGCTAAACCAACAGTGGAATATATTAGAGTTATAGACAGGCTATTCGATTATTTTAATAGCAGGGACCCATTTGGGCAGCACTTCAAACAACCAATAAAGAAGAAGAATTTAGAAAATGACAATAAAATGTTAGATAATTTTTTGGCATATTTAACGACGTTAAAAATTGAAAATATTCAGGTTCTGCGGCATCCTAGGAAAACATTTGCACTTGGATTTATTACGAATATAAACGCAATAAAGATTATTTCAAACATATTATTAAATAGTTTACAATTCAAGTATATTTTGACTTATAAGTTTTTTCAAGATCAATTGGAACTGTTATTTTCCTATTGTAAGATCTCGAGGGGGACATAATAACAATCCTAATGTCAAGCAGTTCCAATGGGCCTTGAGGAAACCTATGTTCAGGAACACCGTTAAAGCACCTGACAAAAGCAACTGTTTGAGTTTTGACATGACATTTCAAAACTCTGTTATAAGTTTTGCAGAAGCAGAAGAAACAGTAAACCTAAACTCAGTCAGCGTCTATGAAGAACCCATTAAAAACGATAAAAGTCTGCTGGAAAATAAAAACTCGTATTATAAAGATAATATTCTTTTCTACTTGTCTGGATTTATTGTCAGAAAAATTAGTTCTAAGTTGAAATGTGAAGAATGTATAAGACTGCTGATAGCCGATGATAGCAACCTTAGCCCTTACACCCATTTTGTTGATTATATTTCAAAAGTAAATTTGGTCAGGGCTTCCTCAGATGTAATCAGGATAATAAAATTTATGTACTCCCTTTTTAAAAATAAACGAAACATTGACAAAAACAATTTGGACACAAAAAGATGATTATATTAGCGTGCAGAACCTTTACTAATAACATATTTAAAGGCCATACTTCTAACAATGATTATGGTGAAGACACTCACGAAATTAGATTAGTAATGTTAATAGGTACCGTAGTTTATTTTACAAAATTGTATGTTTTAGTATAGCTAAAGAAAAGACATCATCAGCTATGTTTTCGAAACTTGGTGTGCGTCAAAAATTAAATAAGTTAGTTCTATTTAGCAATGTTTAGCCCAGAATTGCAATATGTTATTCATAGCAAATGTAGTTTTATATCAAATGTAATATATTTTGATTAGAAATAGTAAGATACGTTGTAATTATATGCAGATAGGCTGTAAACTAAGATTTTTGTTGTTGTACTTATTCATCAATGTAAAAAAATGTAAAGCTATGTAATAAACAATTTCGTTTTCATTTGTATTCGTGTTTAGTCAGTTTCCTTTATTTTATTGACAAAATAAAAACAAACTACTGCAAAAAAGAGGTAATTATTACGCCCTAACAAACCGGTATAGTTAGCGAAAATATGTATGCATAACTTTAATGTTACCGGTAACTTGTTTGTTGTTTATAGATCTGTACCAACGAAAAAAAGTGTACGAGCTTCTATTATGAACAACAGAAATTAAATTTATATTTACATTATTTTTAAATTAGTATCAGGTGTTCCATTTAATCTGATTAATATAAAATACACAATTTTCATAACAATATTGTTTATGCGACGATCAAATCGGTTAAACTAATATTAAGATAACACTGCGAGTATGCAGGCGAAGTGGCTTTTGCCTTAATGTGGTGGGGCGAGCGTAGAGTTGAGCGGACCGAATACGCAGCCGTCAATCCAGTGTTATTATACATGGATGATTGTACATAACTGCCAATGATCTCTGCCATTCATTTGTTACAGTTATTACTCGTTGCAGAATTCATTTCTTTACCTTTTTTCAAACTGTTAGCATTTCTCTACAGATTCACTTCTCTTCAACTGACAACAAATTTCGTTATTACTTCCTAAGAAATACATTCAATATGTTAACGTTTCTCGTTCTCATGAAACAATTACAGTATCACACCTAGATTTTCATGACTTTTTACGTCTCTACACAGGAGTACGCCACAGTGGCGCATCTAGAATTTGGCTTGGAGGGGAGGGGGGGTTATGTAGGCTTCATATAAGAGAAAAAACTAATTAAGACTAATCAATATTACAGTTGTCAAAGTGGCTGGAAAACGCTTGATAACGTCCTAAAATTAATGCCTTTAAAGTGACTGGTAGTACACAGTGAAAATATATGGCTATTGAAACACTGTTTTCAAAATATTTATTGACATTTTAATTTAAAAATAATAACTACAGTTTTAATTTTTTTTTAAATTCTCCTTCTTCTTCTTCCATCAGGGAATCACCTGCTCCGGTCCCAAAGGAACCCTCCTAAGTCTTCCTAAACTTCTTTGCCCATAGGCCTGTATTGCCAAACTCTCTTAGGTAACCTAACATCGTATTCAGATGAGAAATTCATTCCTCTTTGTTTTCTGGAATATGATCTTGGATATTAAAAATGTTCAACTCTTCGTGTGCAGCCTTTAACAGGTCGCCAGAATCTCATCTCTGGTGTCTGTATCCTACTCGGATGTTACTTCACCTGAACCCAAGTTTCAGAACCGTATAATAACACTGGTACAGCCATTACCTTATACAATTTAGTCGACTCTCGTCCCTTGTTAAAAGTAGCACTCCTGCCACTGGTCTTACTCTACTGGTAATAGGTCACTGGTAATGTCCATAGATGACACTTATCCTACTCGAAAGTCACAAAGAAAGAAATCGGATGGAAAAACTAAACCAAGATAATTTTATACATTAAGAAAGGTATACTGTTTGAAAATGTTTTAGAGTTTAAGGTCTGTTCATTATGATTTTTTTGCCATTTCATTAACTACTCCACTGAATTCCATTACCTGGGGCCACTGATTTTATTTTCCTCTATTTCGAATTTCAAACGTATGTGTAGGCTTATATGCTGTGTAATAAGCCTGTTTATATTTCAAAAACAGAGTTACTACTATATTAGTGTAGAAACCTGGAAAATAATAAAACAGTCTAAAAACTAATTCATTAATAAAACACCTCGTCACTTTTTCAACCCTCTGGGGGGTCCAGTCCCCCCCCCCCATAAATACGCCCATGGCATGGTCGTTCATCGTTTTCAGCTGTCTCTCCCAAAAGGATTCTCAATTCAATTTTCTCTCTTTCAATTGAGATTCCCAACGTTCAGTTCTATCAAATCCACTTTGTAATTTCCATTTCGAGTTTGAATTACGTTCCGCATAACGTTGTTTCATTATGGCATAGATTTTTCTAGCGCATTAAAGACTCCTAATCATGTGTTATGCTGTTTCAGTTGGTGGTTACTAGTGTTCTGTGAATATACAAAGTACCTAATTGCATACATTAAAATTTCACAAACCAATGCTAACAGAGTTTTGGTTTTAACTAATATTGTCGTTCTGGTTCAGTCTGTTGTTATAACCTCATCTAAGCCAACATCTCGCTGTTTATATTTGTTTCTCGTGAAAAGCCATCTGACTGTTGTTTATAATGCTTCACACTAAAAGAAGGTTTTGAGCAATGTCAAGACCTTACGCGATTCCCTTACCTATAGGTGTGAGACTTTTTTATTGGGTGTGATTTTGGAGAGATTTCTATTTGCGTTGTAATTTGATTTGCCCACAGAAGAATTTCTGAGTAGCGTGTAGTAGTTTGATAACTGGATACCTTAGTAAGAATTCTGAATAAACCACACAGCGTATGAAGAAAATACACCTCAGTGTATAAACAGAATTCTCAAATCAAATCACACTTCCGAAGTTACCTCGCTGAAAATGGAAGTTTCCATTTATAAACGGATGCGATTATATTTTACCAAAAATGAAAAATGGCAAATCTGGATATTCGACAAGTCTAATGGTGTTGTACACCAACGTTAAGTTTCGTTATTTAATTTATATGGTTTAGTTAGATATGTAAGATTTCAACTGTATTAATTGCATTAAAAAACAATTTTTAATAATTTAAGATAGGTTAAAATTTACGATCTAGGTTAATATCTGCTAGAAATTTTGAAAATGCTTAAATATGATCATGTAATGTCAATAGGCTTGGGAAGTGCAGATTGTTAGATTGGCTTCTTACATTTCTCTCAAAAAATGCGTTAAGATTCAGTTTTATGTATACATAGAATTTCGTCTATTTGAAATATAGCTTAAAGTTTTAAAACTCGGTGATTTAAAATGGAATTACCCCGTACAAAACAATTAACTTCAGTAGATCGAGTGCATCATCGGCAGCGGTTGATGTAAGATGAAGCGTACACGCGAGAAATCAATTTTCTCTTACTCCAGTCTTACTCATGGCGGTCTGCCGATAATTGTTTACACACTCACATCTGGATCGTCTATATGACGTACTATTCACACTAACGCCATTAAGCTTGAAATACCTTTGGAATCGTTCTAACTGAAACGCCTGTCAAGTACGGTTGACATTTCGCAATGAATTTCTCCTGGCATTTGCAAAGAACTGTACGCCCATTAATTCCGTTTCCTTTTCCCTCATACTAGATATACTATCACTGTCATCACTCTTTCTGTTACACCATAACTGTGCGCACGACCATAAATTTATGATCACCATCACCATTAAAAATTCAAAATGGAAAGCGGTGGTTTCTTTCTCGTTAGGAAGGTGGCATAGCCTAGGTAGCGTGGTTAACATTCCAGCTGCATAGTCTAGCCTATGTGAGTTCAGCTTTCACATTCATAATATCCGCTATTTACCTTTTAATATCTTTTGTGCTATCTATCATTTTTCAGGCAGATCTTAATTTCCAAATATCTAAAATATATTTCTCGATATTAACAATAAAAACAACGAATTACACTTGTAATTATAAAACTTTATTGAATGAACGCATTAACATTATTTTTAAGCCGCTGTAATTTATTAATTATAATAAAATACAATTATTATTCACACATACAATATTAAACTTGAGATATTATTAATTACTGTTAATTCATAATTAAATCTTGAACCTCGTTTTTATCAAGTACAGTATTTTTAGAAGCACCAGCTGAATATTTTATACAAGAAACACTATATCACACAATTGTGTTACTAACCAAGACCCAGTGTAGTATTTACATCATGGCAATACCAGAGCAAAGTTCTGAATACTGTTACCTGCAGCCGTCAGCAACCAACAATATAATCCAAATGGTAACACTTGAAATGTACAACGTACAACTTGAGAAAGTTGTAAAATCTAGAGCTGTAAACTTCTTAAACAAACGAAATTTTTTAACGGAAATTTGAATTTAGACAAAAATTAAATGTGTTTAGTGTGTCAAGTATATACTGGGATAAAGGAAGACAAACTTTGTGCTAGCATTTTTATAGATGTTAACGAAAGCATATGAGACGATAGAGCACACCATTGTTTTGTCTATGGCGAATTCGCAGGCGCAGGCGTACCTTATCGATGGTTGCATCTGTATTTTCCACTAGAACTCAACAGGTTAACCGCGTGGTTCTGCCTCCTCGCCAAAATATCGAAGCCACCTCCGTTGAACTCCCTGGAGTTCTCGGGGATGTCCTCTTGGTTTCGGCTTACAAACCGCCGCACGCGCCAGTTCTAGACGCCGACCTGTCCTCTCTTTTCGGAGCGCATAGGAAGGCAATTCTTGCGGGTGACCTGAACTGCAAACATCCCGACTGGGGTAGTCGTCTGATTACGCCATCCGGGAGGGCGCTCAGCAGGTACCTCCACGACCACCATCTTCGTGCCTACGGACCTGGACTACCGACGTTCTATCCCCGACTTCCTGGCCACCAACCTGACATACTTGAATTTGCTGTTGTCAAGGAAGTTGCCACCCAGATTGAGGTGTCCGTGTTAACGGAGCTGTCCTCTGACCATTGTCCCATTGAGGTGCACGTGCCTACCCGTCACACGATTGGGAGAGCAGCACGACGGGTGGTCGAATGGGACCGATTCGGGCCTGCCTTCTGTCAACGGCTTCCTGAGGAGGTTCCGCTCGATACTACCCAGCACATCGACGAGGCGGTCGCCTTGTTCGAGGCGGTCTCTTCCGTCGGGGTGTGCTCACGGATGAAGCCCAATCTTACGCCCGATTTCCACCGGATCCCCGATGAAATCCGTCTTCTCGCTTTAGAGAAGAACAGACTTCGGTGACGGTGGCAGCGGACGCGACATCCGGCCGACAAAGCCAGCTTCAATCGGGCGACCGGCAAGTTACGTAGTGACTTGCAGGCCTTCCGACGGAGCTGCTGGGAATTTGCGGTCACCAAAATGGCTTACGATTCACCGAAGGAGAACTCCGTTTACAGGATTCCTTCCGCGTTGACCGGAAAGAGGCGCCGTCCTCCACTCCCGGCCGTCACTGGACCTTGGGGACATCCCCTTGCCAAGCCGGACGAGAAATCTGAGTTCCTGGCCGGGCGCTTGGAGCTTCAGTTTGCTCCTAACCCGTCCGGAGACCCGGACTCCGACGAGGAGATAGAAGACGAAGTTGAGGCTTACCTCGGCAACGCGATCACCTTCGAACCAGAACTCACTTCGGTGGAAGAGGTTACGGATAGGCTTTTAGCGCTTCGGCCCCAGAAGAGCCCTGGATCGGACGGTGTTACTAACACCGCCCTACAGAGACTTCCGGACCGGGGGATTCGCTTCCTGGTCGATTTGTTCAATGCTTGCTTCCGTTTCGCCTACTTTCCTCTAAAATGGTCTACGGCTATGGTCACGATGATCCCGTAGCCGGGTAAAGACCCCAAGTTTGCCGAGAACCTCCGGCCTATCAGCCTTCTGTCGTCCACATCGAAAGTCTTCGAACGACTAGTCCAGCGGCGGCTCGCGGATCACCTTAAACAATTCGACATTCTGGTCCCCCGAGCAATTCAGCTTTCGAGCCGTGTACTCCTCGACGCATCAATTGATGCGCTTCGTGGAGACTGTGGCCGAGGCCGGTTGCTCGGGAGAGCAGACCGTCGCCGTGTTCCTTGATGTCGAGAAGACGTTCGATCGTGTTTGGCATCCAGGCCTGCGTGAATCCGCATCCATCCGTGAATCCCTGCGTGTCCGTTCCCTGGACGCCACTATACGGACACTGTCCCGAAAGTTCTATCGCCGTACCGCCCGCTTTCAGGGCAACCACCTCATTAGCGCCCTCAGTCGCTACCAATCTGTGCCAGATGAATCTTGGACCCGACCTCGGCGTACCCTAACCCTCAATTAATTTGATTAATTAAAAATCCACAGCCGTCAGCAGGCCACACCCTAATATCCAGGCCTATCTATGGTCCCTGCGGCAGGAGCTCTATTTGAAGCTCGGGACGCAGCATACGAGCGGGCGACGGGCATGCCCTTCGTCCCGCACAGCGTTGGTCAACAACAACAACAGGCTAAAATAAACTGAATACTTGTACCTCAGGGATTTGTACTTTCTGGCCCTTTTATTTATTATACATAAACGACTTATGTGAGGTCACGTTTAAGGGAATTTTAAGTAGCATTTGCAGATGTTTATAAACCAGAGGTAATAGAGTGACTTAAGATCGACATTCAGAGCGATGCCGATGCGCTACGAAGGTGGATTTACAAAAATTCCGCGGTAATCAGCCAAGACACATCAAATAATTTTTAACATCACTAATAATGTGTATTTTACCACACCTCTAAAATACCGTTAAATATCTTTCTACGTAAAAAATTGTAACTTTTGCTAAAATTGTGTTGCTACCACTAATACTCACACTTCCATGAGCGCTTTCAAGCCTCTCGGCTCATGTAAGTGTAAGTGAGTATTAGTGGTAACAACACAAGTTTAGCAAAAGTTAGACTTAACCACTAAATTGTATTTATCGTTTAAGTAAAAAATTGTAGTTGCACTCCAATAGATCAAGTTATTGACAAAATATTTAGGGGTTTGTTTGACACGAAGCTAAATTTTAAAACCCGTATTCACTACTTAAGAAACAAACTTTTTAAATATATTTTAGCTATCAGAAGGGGAAATCCCCTTTGTATGAATGAACGGGGAACAATTACAAAAGTGCAGATCACGCCAAATATCTCGGTATGATCTTGATCGGAGGATGACGTGGAAAGTGCATATAGGCATACTCAGTAAACGGAAACAATCAGAAGTAGAACAAATGCACTGGATTATGCGCAGACAGTCAAAACTAACAAAAGACAATAAGTTACTAACACACCAGACAGTTTAAAACCTATATAGACTAACGAAGTGTAGCTTTGGGGAACCGCCAGTATCAGCAATATAGACAAGAAACACAGGATTTTAGAATCAAATTTTGAGAACCATTGTGGATGAGCCGTAGTACATATTAAATGCAATAAAACACGAATTAAATATACCTACAGTCAATGAAGTGATCAAGACAGTTAGTATCAAATGTACTGAACGAACTGAAGTACACCCAAATAAGCTGGTCGAGAAAATGATTGACATAGAAGATGAGGTCAGACAACTGAAGACAGTTAACAAAAAAGATTTGCTGCACATTAGTGAGTGACATTATCAAGCAAAAAGAGTAATGTGAGCCATTCCACATCAAATCAACGCAGGGTATAAACCTGACCATCTCAGAATTTGATGAAATTTGGTATGTAGGTAGTCCTCATGGAGATTAATAAAAATACAAATTTTTTTTCAAATATCTCAAACGGTTTAGAAATTACGGCTATGTAAAGTTTTCAAAAAACGGCCAAAAACGCACGTCCGACATATTTTGAAATCACCACAGCTGCTCTCCTAATTGAGCTAGAGAGATGGGAGTGGTGTTATTTTACTCAGTTTTTCATGCAGTTTTCAATGATATACAGCACAACATACCTTTTCATAAAAAGTTTTTTTGTAAACACAAAATCAAAATTTTAAATTTAATTTTCTCAAAAAGAGCATTTTTGAAAATTTTTTAAAAATTCCTACAAATAGTTTAGACCTTTGGTAAGTGATTCTCGAAATTTCAAAGTGGGAGGCTAATGGGTTCATAGTTAAATAATAATTTAAAAAAAGAGCGTTTTATAAAACTGATAGTAGGCCTAGATATTAAAACATATTTCATTACTATATTAAATTATTTATACACTTTACATTAAATCTTTAACACTTACATCTAGCAAAATTTTATGTAGAACTTGATGATAGAGCTTGTGAAGTTGTTGTGGCTTCTTCAGGTGTTATTACATAAATCCTTCCAGTAGGAGTTGTAGGATCAACTTTGCTAAGCACGTCTGTCAGTGATATCCACAATACGTCCGGCTTCCTTGGATATGAAAATGATGATGAAGGGCCAGCAGGATGTAGAAATGTCACTTTTAGTTCATCCTCTTCTTCATTCTTCTCCAACACATATGCCAGCCACCACTTTTGGTCATATACGGCCGTTATATAACCGCTTACTTCTGACATTTGTAGTTTTTCTGAGGATTTTTGGATGATCACTGTTCCTTCTGTTGTATCTTCAGAGAATATTTTTACACAAATCTTTGATACGCTTGAATGAACAGGTATATAAGCATGATACTGTTGAGTTCCCTTAATAGTTACTGCTTAGCTGAAACGGTCATTCAGAAATGTTTCGGACTCAACATACTCATCTTGTGTGGAGAAGGTGAAATTAATTCCAGATAAATTTTCAACTGCCCATTCATAAAGTTGGATAGGTGTTAAAATTTGGTTGTCATATGGACGTTGCAGGCTTGCTCTTGCAGCAAGTCTCTTGACTGAGCCCCCAACCCCATCACATGGTCCTTTCCCATGTGCAGTTGCGGAAAAATGCCATTCAGCCTCTACACCAAAGTCTTGCTTGTGATAACATAAATTGATAAAATTTTTCTTATTTTTATATTGTGCAGCACACCCATCTGAGTAATAAAAAATCTTTTTTGGCACTGTTTGAAACTTTGTTGTCATGAACTCGACAAGTTTTTTTTGGAATGTATACACAGAAACAGTGTTATGCTCTAAACAAGGTGAAATTACAACAAAACTTGAGTGTTTAATTTTATCATATTCTCTGTAATAAATCACAAAAGGGTGTATTGTCACATGTTCGCTTGCCCAGTGATAACTTTGAGCTTCGTCCTGAACGACAATGTTATAGTTTTCAGAGAAATCTAAGTTTACTACAAACTCTGACTCTTTTAAATTTTCTTTTTTGTCATTAATGAATGAAGACTGCTGCTTTGCAATAAAATCATGTTTGATTAAGAGAGTCAGTTTGTCACAAAAAACATTTATAAAATCTTCATTAGATTTCTGTAAAGTTTCAAGGTTGCAACGATCAACAGACACCCACTGACGATAGGTGACATTTTCTATAAGATTTTCTTCAAAAGCCTCTTCAATGATTTTGCGAATTGGGGCAACACCAGGGCATTCTCTACATTCACTCATATAGCAATTAATGTTTGGTGAATTACACAGCATTTTTGCCAAACAGTGTTTATATGTATTTAGTTGTCTATTTGTCAAAGCTCCTAATTTTGTATTTTCTATCATTAACTTTACGTTCTGGTGAATTGTGCATACACAAACTGCATGTGTGCCACTTTGGCCTGCCAATATGCAATGCTTTGGTCGATGAATAATCTACACCAGACCACTGCTGATTGTTATTTTAGTGACTTTATCCTTTGCATCCTGACACAAAATGCATAAAGTAAATTATAAAAACTATTTCTCATTTAATTTTGAAAAACTTACTGAGCAAATAATAAGACTAAAATGACTAAATTGTGGACATAATTTGTCTTAAAGACAGCCCCCCTTGGCACAGAATTATGGTAATAATCACCATTGTAATACATTATGTAAAGGTACATAGTATTAAAATTACGCATCAGTTTTATAAAACGCTCTTTTTTAAAATTATTATTTAACTATGAACCCATTAGCCTCCCACTTTGAAATTTCGAGAATCACTTACCAAAGGTTTAAACTATTTATAGGAATTTTTAAAAAATTTTCAAAAATGCACTTTTTGAGAAAATTAAATTTAAAATTTTGATTTTGCGTTTACAAAAAAACGTTTTATGAAAAGGTATGTTGTGCTGTATATCAATGAAAACTGCATGAAAAACTGAGTAAAATAACACCACTCCCATCTCTCTAGCTCAATTAGGAGAGCAGCTGTGGTGATTTCAAAATATGTCGGACGTGCGTTTTTGGCCGTTTTTTGAAAACTTTACATAGCCGTAATTTCTAAACCGTTTGAGATATTTGAAAAAAAAATTTGTATTTTTATTAATCTCTATGAGGACTACCTACATACCAAATTTCATCAAATTCTGAGATGGTCAGGTAAAATTTTTAATTTTAGCGCGTTGATTTGATACGGAATGACCCATGTGTCACAAACTCTGTGTGTGTGTGTGTGTGCGCGCGCGCGCGCGCGCAGTGAACCTTATAGCCTATGTAGTAGAATAAGAGGGAACGTACTCGAAGCAGTGCTTCCAAAAAGCGCCAGTTACATACATCAATACATCTGTACACCATAAGATGGACTCCCATTGTCCAACTGACTCGACAGATAGTGCAATAAATAAATGGGAAAAATACGTGTATTCGAATTTTCTATACAGTAAAATCTCTCAGTAATAAGTGACTCTTGAATTATTGTGCTTTAATAAATTCAAAATTAGAATATGGACTTCCGATATGTGAAGTATTATTTATCAAATAATAATTATATGTAAATAATTTATAAACACATACTTCTCGTAAATCGTTAATTCTGGTATACAAATCTTTCATTCATATAATATCTTACAAAAGTAGATTCAAGCATACTGCACCCCTTTTTAAAATGTTAGAGACTACCACTAAACTTCTGTATATTTACAAAGTACTTGAGGATTTCAAAGTAGTTTGGTAGAGTAACAGTGATATAATCCAAGTAGACCTCTTAAGGTCGGTTGCGTAATAAACAGGATAAACGTTCCCGTCCCCAGACCAAATCTAAAAGTTATCAAACGTTTAATGCTTATTTGACGCTACAGTACGTTTTTACGTTATCTGTAGTTAACCGTGAAACTTTGATACATGACAGTATCAGCGTCTTCATTTTAATTACCTCGGTCATCATTCAACAGAATTTACGACTTCATTTTATGGACAATTACTAGTGAATTATTTCTTTTTTATGTTGCTTTGTTTAGTCAAGAAATCATTTACGACTCATTTCTTCCTGTCGTTGCCAGACGACACGTTTAATAGTTCTATATTGTCACTGCTCTAGACGCATTTGGTACTAACACTCTTATACAATAGTCTGCTATAATATAAAAGTAATAAATTACAAACAAGAGATAATCATTGTGTTCGTAAACAAACACTTTATTATATATTTCAGTCTGACAGTCGCTACATATTCAGACAAAAATCGATCGTCTAACGCGTATGGTAAAATAATAACACAATAATACAGACCAAGTTGATGGTGTTGTAAGGGCCAATTAACCTAATGGTCGTATTCGCATTTATTAATATTCACTAATAATGTTAATACATGATGACTACATGGAAACACTCCAAAATAAATATTAGTGACAATATTAACACCTATAAATACGTAACATGCAGAAAAGGGACACGTATAATAACATTACAATTGTCATTTGTGACAAATAATACCCATCAACACTTACTCAAATACACGGCCTGAACAGAGTCAAAAAGTAAACGTTTTCAAACAGAGTGCTTCGGTAATAATTCTTATTTGCAAATAATATCTAATTATAAAAACGAATCATACAGTAATATAATAACTGTTAAATAAACATTTTCATAATCAAGAGTGAAGACTTTAGTCTTTCAGTCTTTTTTAGATATCAAAAATTGATCTTTCAGTTATTTTCGGATGATTAATCTAATTAATTTTTTTTGCAAGCTAAGTGTTTTACACAAGCAAGCTCCCTTAATTGCAAAACTCGCCCACTATTTTGAGCAAAATAATATTATTAGATAAATTTCAAAATTAGATAATTTTACAATTATCAAAAATAAATCACAAAACCACATTTACTTTACTAAACCACAACTTTCTAGTAAATTACAACTGTAACTCATACATTGACAACATGCAATGAGCACTAAAAATTCCAGACTACTACCAAATCGGGTTTATTAGTTAAATTTTTAATCATAATGCGTAATTGATAAATAGTTTAATTTTAGTTGTACGTTTATGTAAGTATCCGTTAATATATGTAGACCTGATGTCTCTAATACCTTTACAAATATACATAACTGATAACAATATGTAAATGTTTTGTAAACACAGCTTGTAAACATTTTGAAGCGATCTAAAATTTGCAAGGAGTGTTGGTGTTATTTTATCAAACTGTAAAAGATACAGAGTTTGTATTGATTAAAATTCCTCATAACTTGATGTTCCACATAGAATTTTACAATTTTCTTAAAGTTTTTATTTTCATTTTTGTCCCATGGTTACACGAGAAGTTAAAAAACTTTCAGAGTAAACACTACATTCGTCTTCCAACTAACGCGGCTGTTTGGCTTCCGCGTCAGGGTGGAAACCAGTCGTCCCCAGGGCAAGCTCGCGCAGTGCCACCGGTGCCAGAGGTTCGGCCATCACACCGACGTCTGCTGCAATGCCCCGGCCTGTCTACGTTGTTCTCTGGGACATTCAACCCAGGCCTGCACTGTGGCAGACAAGACCAAATTCCGCTGTATTAATTGTGGCCAAGGCCACGCAGCGAGTAACGTAAACTGCCCGGTCTATAAGGCGGAGCTCCTGCGGAAGCAAAAGCCGCAGGGGCCCCTCCCGAAGCCAAGGCAGCCAGCTATGCAGCCCCAACCTAGACAGCCTAAAATGCAGGCTAGGCCTCAACCTCAGGCACAACCGGCACGGCGCGCGCCCTCTCCGGCTCCACCTCCAGCCCCTGCAAAGGCAACCAAACGTACCGCGTCTCCTTCCGAAGCAGAGACACGCCCAGTAGCCGTCATCTCGGTTTTGGAGCCGGAGAATGAACCCTCCACCTCCGCGGAACCTCCTACTCCCTCCTCTCAACCAGAGGTAGCCTCGCCGCCCCTGCCACCTCCGCGATTTCCGCGAGCAGGCGTCACAAAACCCAGGAACAAAGGGATAACCACACCGGATGCTCGGCCCCGAGCTCCTGCCGGCCCACAGCCCAAGAAAAGTCCTGCTTCCCGGTATAAGTCCGACGAAGCGCAACAGCGTACTTTTCCTGCCGCTGATTCAAAACCGTCTGGCCCTGGTCCTATGGCTTCCACCACGACCCGATCTGCCGTAAAACCTGGTCGCTCTTATGCGGCCTCAGTTTCCAGGCAAACCGCCCAGTCCGTCATTTCCGATGACGCACAGTTCGTCCGCGACTTTCTGTCTGGCTACGACCTCAAGAAAGTCGCATCTACCTTCAGGTCCATCCGAGACCGCCTGGAAACTGCCGACCCAACTGAGAGATTTATGCTCTTGGTGGAAGCCTGCGAAGTAATAGGTCTTCTATGAACCGAGCCCTTAGACGAGATCTCTCGCTCGTAGCCTGGAATGCTAACAACATCGGTTCCAAGCATTCCGACCTTCTTGAATTCCTGGCTCGGTTCAAACCCGACGTACTTCTCCTTACTGAAACCCACCTGACCCCGGCGAACCGGTTTCGATTACCAAATTACGTGGTCTATCGGGATGACCGAGTTGGCCAACGAGGAGGCGGCACGGCGATCGCGGTGAGGACCTCCATAGGTCATCATCGTGTCGCTTTGCCGCAGCTTACCAACCTAGAGGCCACCGCCATTGAGGTCCACGGAGCTCTTGGCGGCGTCCTCGTGGTTTCAGCATACCAGCCCCCACGAGCTGAACTCCTTGTTGGCGACCTGGAAGTCATCTTCGATTCCCATCGAAGGGTAATTTTGGCCGGCGATCTGAATTGCAAGCATCGCGTTTGGAATAGTCGCCTGACTACTCCGAACGGGAGGCGCTTGCTCAGTTTTGTTGAATCGCGCCGGGCGATGGTGTTTGGTCCAGCGCAACCCACGTTCTTTCCGTCACAGCCTAACGCGGCTCCCGATGTTCTGGATATCGCGGTGACCCAAGGAGTCGTCTGTCCGGTCGAGGTATTCTCACTTACGGAGCTGACATCCGACCACAACCCTATCTTGGTCCACGTCGCTACCCAGCACGCCTATGCACGTTCTGACCAGAAGAAGGTTATCGATTGGGATCGCTACGGCCCGGCCTTGTGCCGTCGATTGCCGCCAGCGGCCCCACTCGATTCCGTTCGCCTCCTAGACGAAGCAGTTGCGGGAATCGAAGAGGCAATCATCTCGGCTATAGGCGTGTCTTCACGTACGCGAGCTGGTTTCACGCCTGGCTACCAACGCATCCCTGAGGAAGTCTCTCTTCTCGTTCGCGAGAGGAATTACTTCCGGAAACGTTGGCAGAGGACCCGTGATCCGGCCGATAAGGCAGCATACAATCGGCTCACCGGACGACTGCGCGGCAGTCTGAAGGCGTTCCGACGTAGCTGTTGGGAACTCGACGTGGCCCGAACGGGGGATGCGGACCCGCAATCTCACCCGTACAGAATACCTACCGCATTGACGGGACGGAGGCGCCGACCTCCACTTCCCGCCATTGTTGGACAGTTCGCTCCCAACCCGCCCATGGACTGGGACTTCGACGAACAAGTCGAGATGGCTGTGGAAGACTTTCTGTCACTTCCGATCACGACGGAGCCCGAACCCATCTCTTTGGAAGAGGTCTCAGATCGGCTCGCTGAACTTCAGCCAAGAAAAGCTCCAGGCCCGGACGGTGTTACCAACACCGCTCTACGACTTCTTCCCGAGCCTGGAGTTCAATTCTTGACTGATTTGTTCAACGCGTGTCTTAGACTGGCCTACTTTCCCAAGAAATGGAGAAAGGCGACGGTTATCGTGATCCCGAAGCCGGGAAAGGATACCACCCGCTCGGAAAACCTCCGGCCTATCAGCCTACTCTCCGCTACGTCCAAGGTTTTCGAGCGCCTCGTACAGCGTCGTGTACGAGAACATCTAACCAACTTTGACGTGCTGGTCCCCGAACAGTTCGGCTTTCGTGTGGGGCATTCGACCACTCATCAACTGATGAGACTGGTGGAAAGCATCACGGAAGCCGGGTGTCGGAGAGAACGGACCGTTGGCTGTTTCTTGGATGTTGAGAAAGCCTTCGACAGCGTATGGCATGATGGCCTGTTATTCAAACTTAGGGAAGTCCAGCTCCCGGACTGCTACCTCCATCTGGTTGCTAGCTTTCTGACGGAGAGGACCTTCTGCGTGAGAGTTGGCGATTCAGTCTCTTCCGAGAGACGAATCACAGCCGGCGTCCCTCAAGGTAGTGTTCTAGGCTCCCTTCTGTTCTCGATCTACGTCAACGACGTGCCGAGACAGCCTGGAGTCCAGATGGCCCTCTTCGCTGACGACACGGCCGTATTTACGGCCGATCGTCATGAGGAAAGGGCCGTCCTACGACTGCAGCGCCAGCTCGACACGCTCGTGGACTGGACTGAGAATTGGAGAGTGCTCCTCAACCCTACCAAGAGTGTAGCCGTCGAATTCTCTAAGCGACGGAAGAACCCCGTTAGGCAACTACGTATCGGCAGAACGTACTTGCGCTGGTCCAACGAGGTCAAGTACCTCGGCTTACACCTCGACCGTCGGCTCACCTGGCGTACCCACGCACAGACAGTTCTTAAGCGAGCATCCACTCGCCTGTGCGCACTGTTTCCACTCCTGATCAGCCCAGCCATGACCAGGAAATTGGGTAGGATGATCGTCGGCGCGTATCTGCTGCCGGTCATTACCTACGCCTGCCCGGTCTGGGGTTACCTCGCCGCAATGCATAAAAAGAAGTTGCAGAGCGTCCTCGACAGGGGGCTTCGGCTAGCGGCCAAAGTCCCCCGTCGCTTCCCATCTCGCCTTCTAAGGAGAGGACTTGGCGTCCGCTCCTTAGACGACACTTTCAGGCGGCTTGCACGCAAATTTTATGCACGTGCGGCGAGGTTCCCAGACAATCCTCTAGTGACTGGGCTGGGAAGGTACCGTATACGCCCAGGTGATTCGTGGAAACGCCCTCGGTGTATATTGCGCTAGTGTAGGCTAGCACAACAGCCGAGAATCGGCCTGCTATAGAGCAAACGCCCTACTTGGGCAGGGCCACGAGGCAGGAGCTCCAGATGGTAGCTCGGAACTCAGTTCCCGTGCGGTTCGTCTCTGCGACGCACAACCGCAAAGCCCAGAGCAAAAAACTACATTCGTCGCACGGGTGACACGAGACATTCTGCACTCAGCCTTGGAAGAGTGAAGACATCTGAACAGAACATCGCAGAAGAGGATCGCCTCGACCTCTACGCTACTGCCATGAAGAGGCCTTCAGTTCAAGCTACTGCGGCGGCAGTAAAGAAGAAACCGCCGGATCAAGACTCGCCTCATCGCCAGCGCCATCATCCAGCTGCAGCGATGGAAGTGGACCAGCCGTCTTGCCAAGACGAAGACAACCTCAACACAACTGGGACCTGCCGCACAGTGTCGGTAAGTCGTTTAGGTAGCGCTGTCCAGCGGAATCCGGGGAGTCCGAGAGTAGGACTCACGAATAGAGATGCGGGTTGCGCCGCCACTGTGACGGTGTCACAGTTCGGCCCCCGGATACCCGCTGGACAAAGAGCTGAGAGTCAGCATTGGACCAGCTGATAGTGCCCATGAAGCACTGTACGGCAGCAACGAGCCCCCCGGCCGGCCACGGGCCAGTCGGGAACCCTACGACTCGCGCGGGAAGCCCTGCTGAACCCGCACAAGTTCGTGAAAATAATCGGTCCTTATTAGGGCCGACCAAGCCCGTAAAGGCCGGACCTTCCGGCTGCACGGCCGCTAGTAGGCCAAGCAGCCCGCAAGCTCTGCCGGAGTCTGACTCCCCAGACATGGAGACCTCGGCTTCCACCGACTGGGTGGTAGTAGGGCACGGTGGCAAGCCGAGGAAGTCTCCTTCCCTGACCTCTTTGAGTTCGGCTACGGACTCGGCGGAATTCAAAGCCTCCGCTGAGGTTGCGCCCAGTCGCACCTCCGAAGGAAGGATCCCGCCGGTGTTCGTCACGAACGTAAAAGACATTATCGGCTTTAGTCGCCGACTCCGCAAGGTCGTTGCGCTGGCAGATAACGCTTCGGTCAAGCTCCTAGCGAGTGAGACTGTGCGCGTTACCTGCCGCAGCGCTTCCGAGCACTTGGGAGTGATCCAGTGGCTGGAACGTGAATCGTTCCAGTTCCACACATATTCCCTCAACAGAGTCAAGCCTGTAGCCCTCGTCCTTCGGGGCCTGGACATACAGGCGGATCCGCAGGTCGTTCTCGACGAACTGCGCGACGCGGGTTATAAGGTTGTGGGAGCCTCACGGGTGTACACCACTTATGGCTCGCGTCGTCCCCTCCCCCTCATCAGACTCCTGGTAGAGAAGGGCGATTCTTCCCAGGCCCTTTTAGACTTGAAAAGGCTTTTCGGGCTCTGCGTGAGCGTTGCCTTATTCGACACAGCCGTAGTCTCGGCGGTAGACGTGTCCTCCCGGATGAAGCCGGGGCTCACGCCCGACTATCAGCGTATCCCCGAAGAGGTGTCTCAGCTCGCTTGCGAGAGGAATCGCCTCCGGAGACGCTGGCAGAGGACTCGTGACCCGGCTGACAAGGCTGCGTTCAACAGAGCGTCCGGCAAGTTACGTCGCGACATGCTGGCGTTCCGTAGACGCAACTGGGAGCTAGCTGTAACACAGATGGATGGCCCTGCCGAGGACCGTAATGTCTGGCGGATTCCCAGTGCCCTAACGGGAAAGCGCAAACGCGCGCCTCTCCCCGCACTGGCCGGACCCGGCGGTCAACCCCTTGGCCGCCCCCTCGAAAAGGCAGAGTTCTTGGCTGACAGTTTAGAGCGACAGTTCGCTCCCAACCCATCCAAGAACCCGGCTTTCACTGAGCAAATCTGCCGCGAGGTAGAGCGCTTTCTATCGGCCGATATCACAGTCCAACCGGAGCCCATCTCCCCGGAGGAGGTCTCTGAGAGGATTGTTCAGCTCAAGCCCCGGAAGGCGCCTGGCCCGGACGGAGTCATGAATTCCGCCCTCCATCGCCTTCCGGAGCGAGGAACCCAGTTCCTCTCTGACCTGTTCAATTCATGCCTCAGACTGGCCTATTTTCCGGTGAAATGGAAAACGGCTACCGTCATAGTGATACCCAAGCCGGGTCTCGCGTGGAAAACCTCAAGCCCATCAGCCTCTTGTCCGCGACGTCCAAGGTTTTCGAGCGTCTGATCCAGCGTAGGATCCGCGACCATCTAGAAAGACTAGACGTGCTGATCCCCGAACAGTTCGGCTTTCGTGAGCTGCACTCCTCGACTCATCAGCTGATGAGACTCGTGGAATGCATTACCGAGGCTGGCTGCTAGGGCAAACAGACGACTGCGATCTTCCTAGACGTAGAGAAAGCCTTTGACCGCGTGTGGCACGAGGGTGTCCTTTACAAACTGACGGAAGTCCTTCTCCCAGACTGCTACGTTCACTTGATCGGCAGCTTTCTGCGAGACCGCAGCTTCCGAGTGAGAGTAGACCACGCTCTCTCTTCGGAGAGCCGTCTTACCGCTGGCGTCCCTCAGGGAAGTGTCCTCGGGCCTCTCCTGTTCTCGCTGTTTGTCAACGACACGCCCCGAGTTCCTGGAGTGAAACTGTCGCTGTTCGCGGACGACACTGCGGCTTTTGCCTCAGAGCCGAACGCGAGTTATGCGGCAGTTAAGCTCCAGCGCCAACTCGACGCGTATGTCGGGTGGACCGACGACTGGAGAGTTGCCGTTAAACGCTTCCAAGAACGCCGCGGTAATATTCTCGCGCAAACGTAAGCGGCCTCGGCCGCTTAAAGTAGGCCCCGTCGAGGTGCCCTGGACCAATAGCGTCAAGTACCTCGGGCTCCACGTGGATTCCCGACTCACCTGGCGAACCCATACAAATTACATCCGACAACGCGCTTCGGCGCAACTCAGTAGACTCTGGCCCGTGCTATCTAATCCGGCAATGACCCCCCGGCTAGGTAAGCTCATAGTCAACACGTACGTGTTGCCCGTGATTACCTACGCTTGTCCTGTTTGGGGATACCTGGCTCGTGGTCATAGAACAACGCTCCAGCGCGTACTCGACCGGGGACTGAAGCTCGCGTGCAAAGTCCCCCGGAGGTACTCTTCTCGCCTTTTGAGGAGAGGACTCGATGTCCGCTATCTTGATGACACCGTGAGACGCCTGGCGCGTAGATTCTATGTTCGTTCCGACAGAGTGACCAACAATTCCCTCATTGTCGGACTTGGTAAATACACCCCGCGACCAGGTGAGTCCTGGAAGCGACCTCGTCTATTAGTCCCGGTGGTATAATCCACTAATCGCAGGTCGCTTCAGACCCCCCCTAAATAGATAAAACGATATAAATAGAATTCAAACCGACCCAGTGGCAGGAGTCCATTCTGAGACTCGGGACACTGCACTACTCGCGACCCGCGCAACCCCCAGTTGTGTACTACATTCGTCACTCTACTCCAGCGATTGAAAGGAAGCAGAACAAAAAAAACCGAACCTCAAAATCCTCTCCTGACTAGCCAGTTGGCTAAATTATTCGGAACAGTTCGAGTGGGCCAGAATTCGGCCAGTTCGCGATAAGTCGTGTGCGGGCTATTGTTCTTACTTTGTGCGTGGTGTTCTGTGCCGAAGTTTGGTGAGTGCCAGTGACAAAGTGCCAGTGCAGTTCGGAACGGGAGTTTGCTCTCTCCGCCCAAGAGCGTACCCGACACCCGTTGGCAACGGCTATGTCGGGACGAGACCAAGGAGAGCCCCTGTCCGCGGAAAGTTGTGGTCCTAATAAGGGCCATAATAAATCCGATAACAGGGTAGCCCCCTTGCTGAAGCCATCTGTGCTGCGAAGCGTTACGCTAAGCTCCACAGATGGACCAATGGTAAGAATCCCCACAAAATCAAACTCAAAAAATGAATCCTCAAGCCAACAATCATCTGGCGATTCTTCGCGGGCCCAGCCTTCTGCTGGTCCTGCTAAACCCGATACTGACCCTGTTCGCGGCGAAGGTCCTTTTAAGGCCCGCCGAGCATCTGGAAATTCTTCGCGGGACCAGCCTTCAGTTGGTCCTGCTAAGGACCACCAACCAACTACAGCTACTTTGCAGGTCCGGCATAATGCCGATCCTGCAGAGAGCCACAGTGCATCTGACCATCCCGTGGGGGACCAGTGTGACGATTTTAAAAGAGAAAAAATGAAACAAAAGAAATTTAAAATAATTTAAAATCTCACATTAAAACAGAACATAAACCCCTAATGAAAATGATAATGTAACCCCGCCATAATACCCAAAATAAATAGTTTTAAAACCAAAAAGAATTCGAGCATAAAATTGCGATAACACCCCTTAATAATTAACCCGGCTTTAACCTGCCGAAACCGGAATCAACACGCATAATTACCCGTGAATATGACTAATAATTGTATTAAATCGGAACTTGATAAAAAACATAATGATGTACAATAATAAAATAATAAGTAAGAGATACCGTAGTATAATTAAATATAGTTAAATATGTCAGAGAATAAACGAGTAAATATTAATCGAATATGGAACTACTTTTATGCTGAATAGTAAGTGAAGCGAGATTACTACTCTCACCCCTTAACTAATAAACCACTTGCAATGGAGCGGTCGAAGCGTAAACAGCATACTGCCGAGATGCGGTATAATAATTATATTTTCAAAAGTAAATAAACTCACAGTTGAGATGTAGCGGCACTAAATATAAATTTAAACAACATGTGAACCGCGAATATAATCTACAAGTATAATTAAAGTAAATATGTAGTGAACAAGTGAGTGTGAATGAGAATTGCGCGTCTATGACATCTCTGGGAATCTAAACAATAAAGTGTATGTAATTAGAAATATGGTGAAATTATAATGTGAAACTCAATAACTAAATCAACATGTGACGTGATTACAAGTGAATAAAACTTTTGTGTAAAAGTCCAAAACAACAAGCGATTACTACAACTTATTAAAAAAGGAGAGAACCAGGACTCACCATGACTAAAATGACTTCCAAACTTCACCAACAACAGAAACCTGATCTTCAGAAGAAAACTACAAGACACCAGGACAACCGAGAGAGTCGCCGATTCGCCGAGGATGATACCCACAGGTGACACTGAACTTTGAATTCAGTGGTTCAAAACTTGAAGTATAATATTGTATGATAAACACTAAATAGATAAAAAACTGAACTTTAAGTAAAACAAGAAAAACTGATTTAATTAAATTAAATGTAATTTCATGTTTAGCAATAACATGCGTTAATTTAAATAATTTTTGGTTAAATAAAGCAGTATTTAAGATAACACAAGAATAAATATTATAAATGTAATATCATATGCTGAAACGAAGTACTCGGATCCGAGGGTATTAATAAAAGAAAAACTATGTTAACTCAGTACTAAATTACTCTAATTCTCTTTGTACAAGAGGTACAAATGTTTTAGCTTTAATATACTCATTGCTAAATTTATGTAATAAAGAGATGTCATGGTTATCCAAAAGGTGAGTGAATATATCTACCAAATCCCTCGTCAATATCCCTCAATTCACGGGACCCTATTTAACATTTGTGTACGTAATAGTTATTTATGATTTTGTAAAGATTATGGCAGCCTGTTTAATTGACCTGAGCCAATTAACCAGGTTCCCGAATTGTAACGTGTGCAAGACGTTTCAAATGCGCAACTCTGCTTAATTGCTGAATAAATGACATTTAGCAAAATAAAATACTCTGTGTTTGTCATTTAATATGTGGTAGAATTATTCACTCTATGAATGTTAATTTAAAATACGCAAAAGGAAGAATTAAAGTAAGTAAAATCAGAATTAGGATAATGTGTTTTTATAATCATTATGTGGCGTAATAATATAATATAATATAATAACCATGATATATAAGGTAAGGATATTTAAATATAATATAATAATTATTTAAACATTGTAAGCCCTGGGTAAAACCTGTTTAAAAATGCATTCCCCAACTTGTCTGTTTAACGACAATCTCAGACAAGAAAATGACCTGTTCCCGCTTGTACCAAACTATCCCTTTGTTACGCTCTGCCACCTCGAGTTAGACAATACATCACCTCCCTCTATTGTATTACAAAGTGTGTGACCCCTTGCCCAGTAACAAAAGATTTCAGACATTGTTGAAAATAAAAAAAAAGGTAAATAATTTTATTATTAAAATGCGCCACTGTTTTTGGTGTAAATGGTTAGTGTACTTAGTGTCAATTATAAAATACTCTACTCTGTAAATCTATGCACTCAGTTAGGAAATTGTATGTAAAAAGAAAGAGGCTAAGTAGCACATATGAATAATATTGACGATATTTATAAGTGTATATTTTGTGTGAGATTATGCACATACTCGTATATAATTATATGTGAAAAGATTAGATTGTATTATACCAATTCATGTATGTACGTGTCAAAGTATTCAGTCTCTAACACGTCAATTTTGCAACAATTTAAGACCTGTAGTTTTCCTGTACAAGCCTGCATAAATGTGTAATTCGTGTTTCTATTGACACGATGAGTTATATAAACTACTGACTAAACAAAACAAGTGCACTGATTAATTTTATGGAATGATGCTTCCCTAAGTAAATAAACGAGTTCTAACAAAAAAGAAACCGTTTCTTAAATCAGACCAAAATAATAATAATAAATGATAAGTTATTTAAAATAAAAGGTTTAATAATATCGTAAATTATTATAACACGTTAGTATAATTATAATTATAAAAGTGTATTAGTGGAATAAGGAAAAAGAAATTAATAATAAAAATATGTGTGAATGATGTAAACACCCGGTTGTGTCCTGCTTGAAAATAATTCCCCATCTGCCAGTATTGAAGACAAAACTCAGCTTGGTAACGGGCCGTAACATTGCGTACGCATCGCACACGCCACCCCTCTTTGATGCAAGCCAGTGCAAGGTAATAAGCTGTCCGCCAGCTATTGTTAAATGGAACAATAGAGATATATTCTCCCTCGAGTTGACTTCTCCCCTTTGTACGCATAAACGATGCCATTGTTTGAAGAAAACTAGTTTGACCCACATTCCAGCGTAACAGCTGATCGTTGAAAGTAAAGTGTTTGCCCCCTTTTGTTTATGTATTACAACTGATCATTTAAAGAGAGAATAAAAAAATTATCTTCGTGAAATTCCGCTTCTCTCGGTAGTATAAGATGTTAGGATTAGCAATTATCTAGAGTGGAGTATGGGATCCTCTTTAGATTATTTTAGTAGTAAGTCTATGGTATATAATCAAGAAAGAATTATATACATGTAAAGTAACAAGTCACAACGGCGCCGACTGAAAAAGATAATGATGAGGCAGAAAGGTGCCAAGAAATCATTAATGAATGCTGAAAGCTAACTTGTAGAGTTAGAGTAAGCTGATGTCAGTCGGGCCACGACATTGTGAGTTACGGATAATTAGGGAAATTAGTATTAAGAATTAAAATATAAGTTAGCATTGTAAGAAGTGAGATAAAGGGAATTTCACGGAGGAGAACATTTAAATGAACAAGATCATTTAAAGGAAGATAGAGAAAACAAATCGTGTAATAAATTAAATTTTAACACAGAAATCCCCAAGCATACTCCCGGTACATTGCTAACCAACTTGTCAGGAGTCTGTGTTTGTTAAGAGGCGGAGTATGTGACGATTTTAAAAGAGAAAAAATGAAATAAAAGAAATTTAAAATAATTTAAAATCTCACATTAAAACAGAACATAAACCCCTAATGAAAATGATAATGTAACCCCGCCATAATACCCAAAATAAATAGTTTTAAAACCAAAAAGAATTCGAGCATAAAATTGCGATAACACCCCTTAATAATTAACCCGGCTTTAACCTGCCGAAACCGGAATCAACACGCATAATTACCCGTGAATATGACTAATAATTGTATTAAATCGGAACTTGATAAAAAACATAATGATGTACAATAATAAAATAATAAGTAAGAGATACCGTAGTATAATTAAATATAGTTAAATATGTCAGAGAATAAACGAGTAAATATTAATCGAATATGGAACTACTTTTATGCTGAATAGTAAGTGAAGCGAGATTACTACTCTCACCCCTTAACTAATAAACCACTTGCAATGGAGCGGTCGAAGCGTAAACAGCATACTGCCGAGATGCGGTATAATAATTATATTTTCAAAAGTAAATAAACTCACAGTTGAGATGTAGCGGCACTAAATATAAATTTAAACAACATGTGAACCGCGAATATAATCTACAAGTATAATTAAAGTAAATATGTAGTGAACAAGTGAGTGTGAATGAGAATTGCGCGTCTATGACATCTCTGGGAATCTAAACAATAAAGTGTATGTAATTAGAAATATGGTGAAATTATAATGTGAAACTCAATAACTAAATCAACATGTGACGTGATTACAAGTGAATAAAACTTTTGTGTAAAAGTCCAAAACAACAAGCGATTACTACAACTTATTAAAAAAGGAGAGAACCAGGATTCACCATGACTAAAATGACTTCCAAACTTCACCAACAACAGAAACCTGATCTTCAGAAGAAAACTACAAGACACCAGGACAACCGAGAGAGTCGCCGATTCGCCGAGGATGATACCCACAGGTGACACTGAACTTTGAATTCAGTGGTTCAAAACTTGAAGTATAATATTGTATGATAAACACTAAATAGATAAAAAACTGAACTTTAAGTAAAACAAGAAAAACTGATTTAATTAAATTAAATGTAATTTCATGTTTAGCAATAACATGCGTTAATTTAAATAATTTTTGGTTAAATAAAGCAGTATTTAAGATAACACAAGAATAAATATTATAAATGTAATATCATATGCTGAAACGAAGTACTCGGATCCGAGGGTATTAATAAAAGAAAAACTATGTTAACTCAGTACTAAATTACTCTAATTCTCTTTGTACAAGAGGTACAAATGTTTTAGCTTTAATATACTCATTGCTAAATTTATGTAATAAAGAGATGTCATGGTTATCCAAAAGGTGAGTGAATATATCTACCAAATCCCTCGTCAATATCCCTCAATTCACGGGACCCTATTTAACATTTGTGTACGTAATAGTTATTTATGATTTTGTAAAGATTATGGCAGCCTGTTTAATTGACCTGAGCCAATTAACCAGGTTCCCGAATTGTAACGTGTGCAAGACGTTTCAAATGCGCAACTCTGCTTAATTGCTGAATAAATGACATTTAGCAAAATAAAATACTCTGTGTTTGTCATTTAATATGTGGTAGAATTATTCACTCTATGAATGTTAATTTAAAATACGCAAAAGGAAGAATTAAAGTAAGTAAAATCAGAATTAGGATAATGTGTTTTTATAATCATTATGTGGCGTAATAATATAATATAATATAATAACCATGATATATAAGGTAAGGATATTTAAATATAATATAATAATTATTTAAACATTGTAAGCCCTGGGTAAAACCTGTTTAAAAATGCATTCCCCAACTTGTCTGTTTAACGACAATCTCAGACAAGAAAATGACCTGTTCCCGCTTGTACCAAACTATCCCTTTGTTACGCTCTGCCACCTCGAGTTAGACAATACATCACCTCCCTCTATTGTATTACAAAGTGTGTGACCCCTTGCCCAGTAACAAAAGATTTCAGACATTGTTGAAAATAAAAAAAAAGGTAAATAATTTTATTATTAAAATGCGCCACTGTTTTTGGTGTAAATGGTTAGTGTACTTAGTGTCAATTATAAAATACTCTACTCTGTAAATCTATGCACTCAGTTAGGAAATTGTATGTAAAAAGAAAGAGGCTAAGTAGCACATATGAATAATATTGACGATATTTATAAGTGTATATTTTGTGTGAGATTATGCACATACTCGTATATAATTATATGTGAAAAGATTAGATTGTATTATACCAATTCATGTATGTACGTGTCAAAGTATTCAGTCTCTAACACGTCAATTTTGCAACAATTTAAGACCTGTAGTTTTCCTGTACAAGCCTGCATAAATGTGTAATTCGTGTTTCTATTGACACGATGAGTTATATAAACTACTGACTAAACAAAACAAGTGCACTGATTAATTTTATGGAATGATGCTTCCCTAAGTAAATAAACGAGTTCTAACAAAAAAGAAACCGTTTCTTAAATCAGACCAAAATAATAATAATAAATGATAAGTTATTTAAAATAAAAGGTTTAATAATATCGTAAATTATTATAACACGTTAGTATAATTATAATTATAAAAGTGTATTAGTGGAATAAGGAAAAAGAAATTAATAATAAAAATATGTGTGAATGATGTAAACACCCGGTTGTGTCCTGCTTGAAAATAATTCCCCATCTGCCAGTATTGAAGACAAAACTCAGCTTGGTAACGGGCCGTAACATTGCGTACGCATCGCACACGCCACCCCTCTTTGATGCAAGCCAGTGCAAGGTAATAAGCTGTCCGCCAGCTATTGTTAAATGGAACAATAGAGATATATTCTCCCTCGAGTTGACTTCTCCCCTTTGTACGCATAAACGATGCCATTGTTTGAAGAAAACTAGTTTGACCCACATTCCAGCGTAACAGCTGATCGTTGAAAGTAAAGTGTTTGCCCCCTTTTGTTTATGTATTACAACTGATCATTTAAAGAGAGAATAAAAAAATTATCTTCGTGAAATTCCGCTTCTCTCGGTAGTATAAGATGTTAGGATTAGCAATTATCTAGAGTGGAGTATGGGATCCTCTTTAGATTATTTTAGTAGTAAGTCTATGGTATATAATCAAGAAAGAATTATATACATGTAAAGTAACAAGTCACAACGGCGCCGACTGAAAAAGATAATGATGAGGCAGAAAGGTGCCAAGAAATCATTAATGAATGCTGAAAGCTAACTTGTAGAGTTAGAGTAAGCTGATGTCAGTCGGGCCACGACATTGTGAGTTACGGATAATTAGGGAAATTAGTATTAAGAATTAAAATATAAGTTAGCATTGTAAGAAGTGAGATAAAGGGAATTTCACGGAGGAGAACATTTAAATGAACAAGATCATTTAAAGAAAGATAGAGAAAACAAATCGTGTAATAAATTAAATTTTAACACAGAAATCCCCAAGCATACTCCCGGTACATTGCTAACCAACTTGTCAGGAGTCTGTGTTTGTTAAGAGGCGGAGTATGTGACGATTTTAAAAGAGAAAAAATGAAATAAAAGAAATTTAAAATAATTTAAAATCTCACATTAAAACAGAACATAAACCCCTAATGAAAATGATAATGTAACCCCGCCATAATGCCCAAAATAAATAGTTTTAAAACCAAAAAGAATTCGAGCATAAAATTGCGATAACACCCCTTAATAATTAACCCGGCTTTAACCTGCCGAAACCGGAATCAACACGCATAATTACCCGTGAATATGACTAATAATTGTATTAAATCGGAACTTGATAAAAAACAATGATGTACAATAATAAAATAATAAGTAAGAGATACCGTAGTATAATTAAATATAGTTAAATATGTCAGAGAATAAACGAGTAAATATTAATCGAATATGGAACTACTTTTATGCTGAATAGTAAGTGAAGCGAGATTACTACTCTCACCCCTTAACTAATAAACCACTTGCAATGGAGCGGTCGAAGCGTAAACAGCATACTGCCGAGATGCGGTATAATAATTATATTTTCAAAAGTAAATAAACTCACAGTTGAGATGTAGCGGCACTAAATATAAATTTAAACAACATGTGAACCGCGAATATAATCTACAAGTATAATTAAAGTAAATATGTAGTGAACAAGTGAGTGTGAATGAGAATTGCGCGTCTATGACATCTCTGGGAATCTAAACAATAAAGTGTATGTAATTAGAAATATGGTGAAATTATAATGTGAAACTCAATAACTAAATCAACATGTGACGTGATTACAAGTGAATAAAACTTTTGTGTAAAAGTCCAAAACAACAAGCGATTACTACAACTTATTAAAAAAGGAGAGAACCAGGACTCACCATGACTAAAATGACTTCCGAACTTCACCAACAACAGAAACCTGATCTTCAGAAGAAAACTACAAGACACCAGGACAACCGAGAGAGTCGCCGATTCGCCGAGGATGATACCCACAGGTGACACTGAACTTTGAATTCAGTGGTTCAAAACTTGAAGTATAATATTGTATGATAAACACTAAATAGATAAAAAACTGAACTTTAAGTAAAACAAGAAAAACTGATTTAATTAAATTAAATGTAATTTCATGTTTAGCAATAACATGCGTTAATTTAAATAATTTTTGGTTAAATAAAGCAGTATTTAAGATAACACAAGAATAAATATTATAAATGTAATATCATATGCTGAAACGAAGTACTCGGATCCGAGGGTATTAATAAAAGAAAAACTATGTTAACTCAGTACTAAATTACTCTAATTCTCTTTGTACAAGAGGTACAAATGTTTTAGCTTTAATATACTCATTGCTAAATTTATGTAATAAAGAGATGTCATGGTTATCCAAAAGGTGAGTGAATATATCTACCAAATCCCTCGTCAATATCCCTCAATTCACGGGACCCTATTTAACATTTGTGTACGTAATAGTTATTTATGATTTTGTAAAGATTATGGCAGCCTGTTTAATTGACCTGAGCCAATTAACCAGGTTCCCGAATTGTAACGTGTGCAAGACGTTTCAAATGCGCAACTCTGCTTAATTGCTGAATAAATGACATTTAGCAAAATAAAATACTCTGTGTTTGTCATTTAATATGTGGTAGAATTATTCACTCTATGAATGTTAATTTAAAATACGCAAAAGGAAGAATTAAAGTAAGTAAAATCAGAATTAGGATAATGTGTTTTTATAATCATTATGTGGCGTAATAATATAATATAATATAATAACCATGATATATAAGGTAAGGATATTTAAATATAATATAATAATTATTTAAACATTGTAAGCCCTGGGTAAAACCTGTTTAAAAATGCATTCCCCAACTTGTCTGTTTAACGACAATCTCAGACAAGAAAATGACCTGTTCCCGCTTGTACCAAACTATCCCTTTGCTACGCTCTGCCACCTCGAGTTAGACAATACATCACCTCCCTCTATTGTATTACAAAGTGTGTGACCCCTTGCCCAGTAACAAAAGATTTCAGACATTGTTGAAAATAAAAAAAAAGGTAAATAATTTTATTATTAAAATGCGCCACTGTTTTTGGTGTAAATGGTTAGTGTACTTAGTGTCAATTATAAAATACTCTACTCTGTAAATCTATGCACTCAGTTAGGAAATTGTATGTAAAAAGAAAGAGGCTAAGTAGCACATATGAATAATATTGACGATATTTATAAGTGTATATTTTGTGTGAGATTATGCACATACTCGTATATAATTATATGTGAAAAGATTAGATTGTATTATACCAATTCATGTATGTACGTGTCAAAGTATTCAGTCTCTAACACGTCAATTTTGCAACAATTTAAGACCTGTAGTTTTCCTGTACAAGCCTGCATAAATGTGTAATTCGTGTTTCTATTGACACGATGAGTTATATAAACTACTGACTAAACAAAACAAGTGCACTGATTAATTTTATGGAATGATGCTTCCCTAAGTAAATAAACGAGTTCTAACAAAAAAGAAACCGTTTCTTAAATCAGACCATAATAATAATAATAAATGATAAGTTATTTAAAATAAAAGGTTTAATAATATCGTAAATTATTATAACACGTTAGTATAATTATAATTATAAAAGTGTATTAGTGGAATAAGGAAAAAGAAATTAATAATAAAAATATGTGTGAATGATGTAAACACCCGGTTGTGTCCTGCTTGAAAATAATTCCCCATCTGCCAGTATTGAAGACAAAACTCAGCTTGGTAACGGGCCGTAACATTGCGTACGCATCGCACACGCCACCCCTCTTTGATGCAAGCCAGTGCAAGGTAATAAGCTGTCCGCCAGCTATTGTTAAATGGAACAATAGAGATATATTCTCCCTCGAGTTGACTTCTCCCCTTTGTACGCATAAAAGATGCCATTGTTTGAAGAAAACTAGTTTGACCCACATTCCAGCGTAACAGCTGATCGTTGAAAGTAAAGTGTTTGCCCCCTTTTGTTTATGTATTACAACTGATCATTTAAAGAGAGAATAAAAAAATTATCTTCGTGAAATTCCGCTTCTCTCGGTAGTATAAGATGTTAGGATTAGCAATTATCTAGAGTGGAGTATGGGATCCTCTTTAGATTATTTTAGTAGTAAGTCTATGGTATATAATCAAGAAAGAATTATATACATGTAAAGTAACAAGTCACAACGGCGCCGACTGAAAAAGATAATGATGAGGCAGAAAGGTGCCAAGAAATCATTAATGAATGCTGAAAGCTAACTTGTAGAGTTAGAGTAAGCTGATGTCAGTCGGGCCACGACATTGTGAGTTACGGATAATTAGGGAAATTAGTATTAAGAATTAAAATATAAGTTAGCATTGTAAGAAGTGAGATAAAGGGAATTTCACGGAGGAGAACATTTAAATGAACAAGATCATTTAAAGAAAGATAGAGAAAACAAATCGTGTAATAAATTAAATTTTAACACAGAAATCCCCAAGCATACTCCCGGTACATTGCTAACCAACTTGTCAGGAGTCTGTGTTTGATAAGAGGCGGAGTATGTGACGATTTTCAAAGAGAAAAAATGAAATAAAAGACATTTAAAATAATTTAAAATCTCACATTAAAACAGAACATAAACCCCTAATGAAAATGATAATGTAACCCCGCCATAATACCCAAAATAAATAGTTTTAAAACCAAAAAGAATTCGAGCATAAAATTGCGATAACACCCCTTAATAATTAACCCGGCTTTAACCTGCCGAAACCGGAATCAACACGCATAATTACCCGTGAATATGACTAATAATTGTATTAAATCGGAACTTGATAAAAAACATAATGATGTACAATAATAAAATAATAAGTAAGAGATACCGTAGTATAATTAAATATAGTTAAATATGTCAGAGAATAAACGAGTAAATATTAATCGAATATGGAACTACTTTTATGCTGAATAGTAAGTGAAGCGAGATTACTACTCTCACCCCTTAACTAATAAACCACTTGCAATGGAGCGGTCGAAGCGTAAACAGCATACTGCCGAGATGCGGTATAATAATTATATTTTCAAAAATAAATAAACTCACAGTTGAGATGTAGCGGCACTAAATATAAATTTAAACAACATGTGAACCGCGAATATAATCTACAAGTATAATTAAAGTAAATATGTAGTGAACAAGTGAGTGTGAATGAGAATTGCGCGTCTATGACATCTCTGGGAATCTAAACAATAAAGTGTATGTAATTAGAAATATGGTGAAATTATAATGTGAAACTCAATAACTAAATCAACATGTGACGTGATTACAAGTGAATAAAACTTTTGTGTAAAAGTCCAAAACAACAAGCGATTACTACAACTTATTAAAAAAGGAGAGAACCAGGACTCACCATGACTAAAATGACTTCCGAACTTCACCAACAACAGAAACCTGATCTTCAGAAGAAAACTACAAGACACCAGGACAACCGAGAGAGTCGCCGATTCGCCGAGGATGATACCCACAGGTGACACTGAACTTTGAATTCAGTGGTTCAAAACTTGAAGTATAATATTGTATGATAAACACTAAATAGATAAAAAACTGAACTTTAAGTAAAACAAGAAAAACTGATTTAATTAAATTAAATGTAATTTCATGTTTAGCAATAACATGCGTTAATTTAAATAATTTTTGGTTAAATAAAGCAGTATTTAAGATAACACAAGAATAAATATTATAAATGTAATATCATATGCTGAAACGAAGTACTCGGATCCGAGGGTATTAATAAAAGAAAAACTATGTTAACTCAGTACTAAATTACTCTAATTCTCTTTGTACAAGAGGTACAAATGTTTTAGCTTTAATATACTCATTGCTAAATTTATGTAATAAAGAGATGTCATGGTTATCCAAAAGGTGAGTGAATATATCTACCAAATCCCTCGTCAATATCCCTCAATTCACGGGACCCTATTTAACATTTGTGTACGTAATAGTTATTTATGATTTTGTAAAGATTATGGCAGCCTGTTTAATTGACCTGAGCCAATTAACCAGGTTCCCGAATTGTAACGTGTGCAAGACGTTTCAAATGCGCAACTCTTTTTAATTGCTGAATAAATGACATTTAGCAAAATAAAATACTCTGTGTTTGTCATTTAATATGTGGTAGAATTATTCACTCTATGAATGTTAATTTAAAATACGCAAAAGGAAGAATTAAAGTAAGTAAAATCAGAATTAGGATAATGTGTTTTTATAATCATTATGTGGCGTAATAATATAATATAATATAATAACCATGATATATAAGGTAAGGATATTTAAATATAATATAATAATTATTTAAACATTGTAAGCCCTGGGTAAAACCTGTTTAAAAATGCATTCCCCAACTTGTCTGTTTAACGACAATCTCAGACAAGAAAATGACCTGTTCCCGCTTGTACCAAACTATCCCTTTGTTACGCTCTGCCACCTCGAGTTAGACAATACATCACCTCCCTCTATTGTATTACAAAGTGTGTGACCCCTTGCCCAGTAACAAAAGATTTCAGACATTGTTGAAAATAAAAAAAAAGGTAAATAATTTTATTATTAAAATGCGCCACTGTTTTTGGTGTAAATGGTTAGTGTACTTAGTGTCAATTATAAAATACTCTACTCTGTAAATCTATGCACTCAGTTAGGAAATTGTATGTAAAAAGAAAGAGGCTAAGTAGCACATATGAATAATATTGACGATATTTATAAGTGTATATTTTGTGTGAGATTATGCACATACTCGTATATAATTATATGTGAAAAGATTAGATTGTATTATACCAATTCATGTATGTACGTGTCAAAGTATTCAGTCTCTAACACGTCAATTTTGCAACAATTTAAGACCTGTAGTTTTCCTGTACAAGCCTGCATAAATGTGTAATTCGTGTTTCTATTGACACGATGAGTTATATAAACTACTGACTAAACAAAACAAGTGCACTGATTAATTTTATGGAATGATGCTTCCCTAAGTAAATAAACGAGTTCTAACAAAAAAGAAACCGTTTCTTAAATCAGACCAAAATAATAATAATAAATGATAAGTTATTTAAAATAAAAGGTTTAATAATATCGTAAATTATTATAACACGTTAGTATAATTATAATTATAAAAGTGTATTAGTGGAATAAGGAAAAAGAAATTAATAATAAAAATATGTGTGAATGATGTAAACACCCGGTTGTGTCCTGCTTGAAAATAATTCCCCATCTGCCAGTATTGAAGACAAAACTCAGCTTGGTAACGGGCCGTAACATTGCGTACGCATCGCACACGCCACCCCTCTTTGATGCAAGCCAGTGCAAGGTAATAAGCTGTCCGCCAGCTATTGTTAAATGGAACAATAGAGATATATTCTCCCTCGAGTTGACTTCTCCCCTTTGTACGCATAAACGATGCCATTGTTTGAAGAAAACTAGTTTGACCCACATTCCAGCGTAACAGCTGATCGTTGAAAGTAAAGTGTTTGCCCCCTTTTGTTTATGTATTACAACTGATCATTTAAAGAGAGAATAAAAAAATTATCTTCGTGAAATTCCGCTTCTCTCGGTAGTATAAGATGTTAGGATTAGCAATTATCTAGAGTGGAGTATGGGATCCTCTTTAGATTATTTTAGTAGTAAGTCTATGGTATATAATCAAGAAAGAATTATATACATGTAAAGTAACAAGTCACAACGGCGCCGACTGAAAAAGATAATGATGAGGCAGAAAGGTGCCAAGAAATCATTAATGAATGCTGAAAGCTAACTTGTAGAGTTAGAGTAAGCTGATGTCAGTCGGGCCACGACATTGTGAGTTACGGATAATTAGGGAAATTAGTATTAAGAATTAAAATATAAGTTAGCATTGTAAGAAGTGAGATAAAGGGAATTTCACGGAGGAGAACATTTAAATGAACAAGATCATTTAAAGAAAGATAGAGAAAACAAATCGTGTAATAAATTAAATTTTAACACAGAAATCCCCAAGCATACTCCCGGTACATTGCTAACCAACTTGTCAGGAGTCTGTGTTTGATAAGAGGCGGAGTATGTGACGATTTTCAAAGAGAAAAAAATGAAATAAAAGACATTTAAAATAATTTAAAATCTCACATTAAAACAGAACATAAACCCCTAATGAAAATGATAATGTAACCCCGCCATAATACCCAAAATAAATAGTTTTAAAACCAAAAAGAATTCGAGCATAAAATTGCGATAACACCCCTTAATAATTAACCCGGCTTTAACCTGCCGAAACCGGAATCAACACGCATAATTACCAGTGAATATGACTAATAATTGTATTAAATCGGAACTTGATAAAAAACATAATGATGTATAATAATAAAATAATAAGTAAGAGATACCGTAGTATAATTAAATATAGTTAAATATGTCAGAGAATAAACGAGTAAATATTAATCGAATATGGAACTACTTTTATGCTGAATAGTAAGTGAAGCGAGATTACTACTCTCACCCCTTAACTAATAAACCACTTGCAATGGAGCGGTCGAAGCGTAAACAGCATACTGCCGAGATGCGGTATAATAATTATATTTTCAAAAGTAAATAAACTCACAGTTGAGATGTAGCGGCACTAAATATAAATTTAAACAACATGTGAACCGCGAATATAATCTACAAGTATAATTAAAGTAAATATGTAGTGAACAAGTGAGTGTGAATGAGAATTGCGCGTCTATGACATCTCTGGGAATCTAAACAATAAAGTGTATGTAATTAGAAATATGGTGAAATTATAATGTGAAACTCAATAACTAAATCAACATGTGACGTGATTACAAGTGAATAAAACTTTTGTGTAAAAGTCCAAAACAACAAGCGATTACTACAACTTATTAAAAAAGGAGAGAACCAGGACTCACCATGACTAAAATGACTTCCGAACTTCACCAACAACAGAAACCTGATCTTCAGAAGAAAACTACAAGACACCAGGACAACCGAGAGAGTCGCCGATTCGCCGAGGATGATACCCACACAACTGGGGGTTGCGCGGCCCGCGCGAAGCGCGGGTCGCGAGTAGTACAGTGTCCCGAGTCTCAGAAAGGACTCCTGCCACTGGGTCTGTTGGAGTTCAATTTATACTTTTATCTACTTATGGGGGGGGTCTGAAACGACCTGCGATTGGTGGATTATACCACCGGGACTAGCAAACGAGGTCGCTTCCAGGACTCACCTGGTCGCGGGGTGTATTTACCAAGTCCGGCAATGAGGGAATTGTGGGTCACTCTGTCGGAACGAACATAGAATCGTCGCGCCAGGCGTCTCACGGTGTCATCAAGAGAGCGGACACCGAGTCCTCTCCTCAAAAGACGAGAAGAGTACCTCCGGGGGACTTTGCACGCGAGCTTCAGTCCCCGGTCGAGTACGCGCTGGAGCGTGATTCTATGACCACGAGCCAGGTATCCCCAAACAGGACAGGCGTAGGTAATCACCGGCAACACGTACGTGTTGACTATGAGCTTACCTAGCCGGGGGGTCATTGCCGGATTAGATAGCACGGGCCAGAGTCTACTGAGTTGCGCCGAAGCGCGTTGTCGGATGTAATTTGCATGGGTTCGCCAGGTGAGTCGGGAATCCACGTGGAGCCCGAGGTACTTGACGCTGTTGGTCCAGGGCACCTCGACGGGGCCTACTTTAAGCGGCCGAGGCCGCTTGCGTTGTCGCGAGAATATTACCGCGGCGCTCTTGGAAGCGTTAACGGCAACTCTCCAGTCATCGGTCCACCCGACATACGCGTCGAGTTGGCGCTGGAGCTTAACGGCCGCATAACTCGCGTTCGGCTCTGAGGCAAAAGCCGCAGTGTCGTCCGCGAACAGCGACAGTTTCACTCCAGGAACTCGGGGCGTGTCGTTGACAAACAACGAGAACAGAAGAGGCCCAAGGACACTTCCCTGAGGGACACCAGCGGTAATACGCCTCTCCGAAGAGAGAGCGTGGTCTACTCTCACTCGGAAGCTACGGTCTCGCAGAAAGCTGCCGATCAAATGAACGTAGCAGTCTGGGAGAAGGACCTCCGTGAGTTTGTAGAGGACACCCTCGTGCCACACGCGGTCAAAGGCTTTCTCTACGTCTAGGAAGATCGCAGCCGTCTGTTTGCCCTGGCAGCCAGCCTCGGTTATGCATTCCACGAGTCTCATCAGCTGATGAGTCGAGGAGTGCAGCTCACGAAAGCCGAACTGTTCGGGGATCAGCACGTCTAGTCTTTCTAGATGGTCGCGGATCCTACGCTGGATCAGACGCTCAAAAACCTTGGACGTCGCGGACAAGAGGCTGATGGGCCTGAGGTTCTCCACTCGAGAAGAATTCTTTCCCGGCTTCGGTATCACGATGACGGTAGCCGTTTTCCATTTCACCGGAAAATAGGCCAGTCTGAGGCATGAATTGAACAGGTCAGCGAGGAACTGGGTTCCTCGCTCCGGAAGGCGATGGAGGGCGGAATTCATGACTCCGTCCGGGCCAGGCGCCTTCCGGGGCTTGAGCTGAACAATCCTCTCAGAGACCTCCTCCGGGGAGATGGGCTCCGGTTGGACTGTGATACCGGCCGATAGAAAGCGCTCTACCTCGCGGCAGATGTGCTCAGTGAAGGCCGGGTTCTTGGATGGGTTGGGAGCGAACTGACGCTCTAAACTGTCAGCCAAGAACTCGGCCTTTTCGAGGGGGCGGCCAAGGGGTTGACCGCCAGGTCCGGCCAGTGCGGGGAGAGGCGCGCGTTTGCGCTTTCCCGTTAGGGCACTGGGAATCCGCCAGACATTACGGTCCTCAGCAGGGCCATCCATCTGTGTTACAGCTAGCTCCCAGTTGCGTCTACGGAACGCCAGCATGTCACGACGCAACTTGCCGGACGCTCTGTTGAACGCAGCCTTGTCCGCCGGGTCACGAGTCCTCTGCCAGCGTCTCCGGAGGCGATTCCTCTCGCAAGCGAGCTGAGACACCTCTTCGGGGATCCGCTGATAGTCGGGCGTGAGCCCCGGCTTCATCCGGGAGGACACGTCAACCGCCGAGACTACGGCTGTGTCGAATAAGCCAACTGCCTCTTCGACATGCTGGGTAGTGTCGAGCGGGATATGCTCTGGTAGGCGGCGACTGAACGCCGGGCCAAAGCGGTCCCACTCGATTACCCGCCGCTCGTCGCGGACGGTGGCGTGCTGGGTAGCTATATGCACACTGATAGGGCAATGGTCCGAGGACAGTTCCGAAATGACGGAGACGTGGACCGGGCAATAAACGCCCCTGACCGCGGCAATGTCCAATACGTCAGGGCGGGAGTTAGCCCTCGAGGGATAGTATGTAGGCCCGGTAGGACCCATGACTGTGACCCGAGCCGCATCAGCATACCTGCGTAAGCGGGTCCCGTTTGGGTTCGCCAAGCGGCTCCCCCAATCGGGGTGCTTACAGTTCAGGTCGCCCGCCAGGACTACCCTCCTGTGTGCTCCAAAGACGGCCTCCAGATCGTTCGACAGGAGCTCCGTGTGTGGAGGCTTGTAGGCGGAAGCCACGAGTAGACCGCCGAGAGCACCATGGAGCTCGACCGCGGTGCACTCGAGGTTCCGCCGCTGAGGCAGGACAACGCGGTGATGGCGAAGACTCGCCTTCACCGCGATGGCTGTGCCCCCTCCTGCGCGACCCGACCGGTCATCCCGGTGGCACACGTAGTTGGGTAGTCGGAAACGACGATGCGGGGTCAGGTGCGTCTCGCCAAGAAGAAGCACATCGGGCTTGTGACGGGCAACGAACTCTAAGAGCTCAGAATGCCGGGAAGCGAGGCCGTTGGCGTTCCACGCCACGAGCTCGAGGTCTCGCTTGAGGGATTGCCGTGGTTGTCCGTTCATAACAGACCTGTTACACGGCAGGCTTCCACCAAGAGGAGGAACTTGTCCTGGGGCGAGGCTGTTGCCAAGCGTTCCTTGATTTTAAGGAAAGTCTGGGCCACTTTCTGCAAGTCGTAGCTTGCCAGAAAGTCTGAAACGACGGCGAGATCATCGGAAGATGAGGCCGGGGGAGAACGCTTGGCGGCAGCTGCATAGCTGCGGCGGGGCGAGACGGTGGAAGCCTTGGGGGCTGGTACTGGAGCGGGTGGCCGCTCTGGCTTTTGGAGGACGGGCTTGGGTCCAGTGGCAGGTGGTTTAGGCTGGCCCGTGTTCTTGGCCTGGTTCCTAACTTTCTTGCCCGATCTGGGGAATCTAGGCTTGGGTGGCGGCGGCAATGGAGGATCAATTTCCTCGTTGTCCGGCAGCGGGACTTGTGTGAAGTGGGGTATTTCGCGTTCCGGTTCCGGGGGCGCGATGATGGGTTTGGCCTTTGGAGCTTCGCTCGGGCTCACTGTACTGCTGGGTTTCGGAACCGGAGCAGACCTAGGGGCTGGTTTCCGGACCACAGGTTCAGCGGCTTTGGCCGGTTTGACTGGCTGTCGAACATCATGTCGAGGCTTAGGCTGGACTGGTTTCTTCAACTTGTCCAGCTGCTCGCTATAGACTGGGCAGCGCCTGTTATTAGCAGCATGGGCGCCGCCGCAGTTGATACAATATCGGTGGTTGTCCGGGACAGCGCAGGCCTGCGTCAAGTGGTCATTTCCACAGCGGACGCAGGTCGGCGCGTTCCGGCAACCGAAGCTGCTGTGGCCGAACCGCTGGCACCTGTGGCACTGGGAAAGTCGCCCGGTCTGGCGGCAGGGCTCTACGCTCACGCAGAGCCCGAAAAGCCGTTTTAAATCTAATAAGGCCTGGGAGGGTTCGCCCTTCTCTGCCAGGAGTCTTATCAGCGGGAGTGGTCGACGCGAGCCATAAGTAGTGTACAGCCGTGAGGCTCCCACAACCTTATAACCCGCGTCGCACAGTTCGTCAGCGACGACCTGCGGATCCGCCTGTATGTCCAGGCCCCGAAGGACGAGGGCTACAGGCTTGGTGCGGTTCAGTGTGTATGTGTGGAACTGGAACGATTCACGTTCCAGCCACTGGACCACTCCGAAGTGCTCCGATGCGCTGCGGCAGGTAACGCGCACAGTCTCGCTCGCAAGGAGCTTGACAGATGCGTTATCTGCCAGCGCAACGGTCTTACGGAGTCGGCGGACGAAGCCGATCACGTCCCTGACGTTCGTAACGAACACCGGCGGGACCCTTCCTTCGGAGGTGCGACTAGGCGCAACCTCAGCGGAGGCTTGGAGTGCCGCCGAGTCCGTGGCCGAACTCAAGGAGGTCAGGGAGGGAGACTTTCGCGGCTTGCCACCGCGCCCTACTGCCACCCAGTCGGTGGAAGCCGAGGTCTCCATATCTGGGGAGTCAGACTCCGGCAGAGGATTCGGGCTGCTTGGCCTACTAGCGGCCGTGCAGCCGGAAGGTCCGGCCTTAGCGGGCTTGGTCGGCCCTAATAAGGACCGATTATTGGGACGAACTTGCGCGGGCTCAGCAGGGCTTCCCGCGCGAGTCGTAGGGTTCCCGACTGGCCCAAGTGGCCTGCCGGGGGGCTCGATGCTGCCGCACAGTGCGTTGGGGACACTAGCAGCTGGGCTACTGCCGACTAACTCGGCTCTTTGTCCAGCGGGTACCCGGGGGCCGAACTGTGACACCGTCACAGTGGCGGCGCAATGCGCATCTCTATTCGTCAGTCCTACTCTCGGACTCCCCGGGTTTCGCTGGACAGCGCTACCTATCAGACTTACCGGCACTGTGCGGCAGATCCCAGTTGTGTTGTTGCTGTCTTCGTCTTGCAGGCAAGGCGGCTGATCAATTTCCATCGCAGCAGCTGGATGGTGGCGCTGGCGATGAGAAGATTCGTGGTCCGGCGGTTTCTTCTTTACTGCCGCCGCAGTAGTTTGAGCGGAAGGCCTCTTCATTGCAGTCTTGTAGAGGACGAGGCGTTCCTCTTCTGCGTTGTTTCACACGTTGTTATCTCTTCGAAAGCAAGCAGTCGTCTGTCACCTCAGGATGATACCCACAGGTGACACTGAACTTTGAATTCAGTGGTTCAAAACTTGAAGTATAATATTGTATGATAAACACTAAATAGATAAAAAACTGAACTTTAAGTAAAACAAGAAAAACTGATTTAATTAAATTAAATGTAATTTCATGTTTAGCAATAACATGCGTTAATTTAAATAATTTTTGGTTAAATAAAGCAGTATTTAAGATAACACAAGAATAAATATTATAAATGTAATATCATATGCTGAAACGAAGTACTCGGATCCGAGGGTATTAATAAAAGAAAAACTATGTTAACTCAGTACTAAATTACTCTAATTCTCTTTGTACAAGAGGTACAAATGTTTTAGCTTTAATATACTCATTGCTAAATTTATGTAATAAAGAGATGTCATGGTTATCCAAAAGGTGAGTGAATATATCTACCAAATCCCTCGTCAATATCCCTCAATTCACGGGACCCTATTTAACATTTGTGTACGTAATAGTTATTTATGATTTTGTAAAGATTATGGCAGCCTGTTTAATTGACCTGAGCCAATTAACCAGGTTCCCGAATTGTAACGTGTGCAATACGTTTCACCAGCCTTGTGCAGGTCCTTCTAAGTGTCGCCAAACATCTGACCCTTCCGTGAGGGACCAGCCTTGTGTTGGTCCTTCTCAGGACCCACTATCCATTGCTTATGCCGCAGCCCTCGGCGCTACGTTGTCGTCGGACTCTGAGATGGAGACGGAGGACGGCTTCCAGCCCGTGCCTAGCCGGAAACGGCGAGGTAGCAGTGGAAGCAGGCCGACGTCCCCAAAACGGACTGTCCCGGCGAAATGAGACGTGGCAGCAGAGTCGGCAGGTCGCACATCACCTTCCCCTGGAAACACAGTACCAGAACCAGAACCAACACCTAAGCAACCTAAGATACCGCCAATCGTCGTGCCACAGTGCACCGATTGGCATACCCTCCTTCGGGAGATTAAACAAGTAGTGCCGTCTGGGCGAATCGAGGCCAAACGCCAAGGTTCGTCGATTCGACTGCTGCCGAAGTCGATCCAGGACTTTCGGACTTGCCAGAAATTCCTGGCCGACTCCGGTCGCGCTTTTCACACCTTCCCCCTCCCTGAGGAGAGGGAACTCAATATTGTGGTGTCCGGGATTCCCCATGACACACCGATGTTGTGGATCTGGGAGGATCTGGCGGAGAAGGGTTTCTTCCCTACCTCCGTTGTCCCTCTCCTATCCGGTGATCGGAAAAAGAAAATCAATTCTTTTTACATCAGAATCCAGAAGGTTGGTTCCTTCGCTGATGTTTATCAACTAGATACCATTCTGTGCCTCCGGGTACAGGTTAGGGCATTTAATAGTAAGCCTGGGCCTTCCCAGTGCTTTCAGTGTCAGCGATTCGGCCACTTATCGGCCTTTTGTAAGATGCCGCCGCGTTGTGTACGCTGTGGGGAGGTCCACAACGAGAATTGTCCCGTTATGAAGCCTCAACCTGCGACGTGCTGCAACTGCGGAGGCAGTCACCCGGCTAACTTTAGGGGTTGTAGCAACTTTAATAAGGCCCTAAAGAAACAGCAGCGGGAGCAAAACCGTCAGGTTGAACATCCTCGCCCTGCTCCTAGACCCTCGAAGCGGGCGGCAGTCCAACCACCCGCCTCGGCTTCTACGGCTCTTCCTGCGGCACCTGCCGCTGGAGGAACCATAACTTACGCTGCAGCGGTCGCTACGGCGCCCCCTGTGGCCCCCAGAATCTCAGCACCTGCCGGAGTGCCATCTCCTCAAGCGGCAACGCCCGCAGTACCCCCCTCACAGACCCAGCCGCCTAAGAAACGGCGCGCTAAGCGCAAGACTAGACAGCCACTAGTGGCAAAACATCTGTACCCGGAGGCTAACAACGCCCCTCCGGCTGCCCAGCATCTACCCGGCCAGGAGCCTGCTCCTGTTGCCCAGTCCCCTGCGACTTCCATGGAAATATCGCCAGCCCCCGAGCAGCCAGCTCCAATTGCCCAACCTCTCCTGGAGGCGGCATCTGCACCTTTCGCGGCCCCAGCGCCGGCTAGTCAGGCCCCTGTGGCCGGTGGTTCACCATTGGTCACTGAGGCTCAGCTGATGGCCTTGGTCAGCGGCATTGTCCCGCAAATTCTTGCTGCTCGGGATGTCCCGACAATACTCATGGTGATCCTAACATCGCTGATCGCCCTGATTGTCCCCTCATCTAACCATGGCTAGACAGTTTCGGTTCATCGCGTGGAATGCAGATGGTGTTCCGGCGCGTCGGGCCGAACTGGCAGCTTTCCTTGTGGAGTACGACGCAGATGTCGTACTCCTCTCTGAAACACATCTTGCCCCTAACCGTCGATTCTCCCTGCCAGCCTATGCTTGCTACAGGAAAGACAGGAATGGTCCAGATCGCCACCGAGCATCTGGCGGAGTGGCGATCTTAGTCCACAGGCGACACTCTCATAGAGAACTCCCTCCCTCTGGATGTTGCCGGCCTGGAGGTGCGCTTTGTTTCTGCGTACCACCCACCCGGCCATCGAGCTCCACCGCATGAGGAGTGGGACGCCCTCCTAGTCAGCGATCTCCCAACCATCGTAGCCGGAGACCTTAACGCCAAGCATCCCTCTTGGAACAGCAGAACGTCAAACCCCTACGGCAATTCTCTCCGTAGGGCTGTCGAAGATGATCCCAGCGTCCTCATCATCGGCCCGTCCGAACCGACACACTTTCCCACTGCGGGTTATCCGCCGGTTGTCCTTGATATTGTAATTGTCAAGGCCATCCCCTTTCATCTACAAGTCAGCGCGGTGTCGGACCTATCGTCCGATCACGACCCCCTACTTGTAACTGTCTTGCTGCCGTCGGTCTCACCCCGACTTCCCGATCATCCTGTTAGGAGAGTCAATTGGCGATCCTACCATGATGATCTGGCCAGGCAGTTGCCATCTGTCCCTCCGGACCCACTCGTCTCTTGTGACGACGTGGATCTCCGGGTACATCAGCTCCAGGACCTCGTCCAGTCTACAATGGACAAAAACACCTATACTGTTCCGGTGAGTAATAAACGCTCCGACCTTCCTGCGGAAGTTCTCCAAGCCATCCTATTACGGCGCCAGTTCCGCCGCAGATGGCACCATACCCGTGACCCTCCGTGACCCTGCCGCTAGACGGCGCTTTCGAGCCCAGTCGGAACACGTCTCGCAGCTTCTGCTTGACGTAAACGCGAATCGATGGGACTCCTATTTGAAGTCGACTACGCCTCCGTATGGAGAGCCGCTGGTAGACTAAAAGGCGAAAAGAGGACTCGCCATCCCTTGAATACCCCGGACGGCACTGTATACTCTGCAGAAGGCAAGGCGGAAGTCTTCGCCGACTGTATTGAGGAACAGTTCACCGTCCATAGAGGCATCTCTGACCCGGCTCATTTGGCCGTCGTCAGGGATTTCCTATCTGGATACTTTTCTGCTCCCCCCAATGATCCTCCTATTTCGGTCGACGAGGATGACCTTGCGTCTGTCCTAAGCCGACTGAAGAAGAGAAAGGCCCCTGGCCCCGATCGCATCGGCGCCGCTGCGTTGCAGAATCTCCCGCCTTCGGCAGTTGACGTTCTTCTTGAGCTGTTCAACTCCTGTCTCCGGCTGAGTTACTTCCCCCGCCTGTGGAAAACCGCAAACGTCATCATGATCCAGAAATCTAAAAAGCCGCCCACGCTACCTGGAAGCTACTGCCCGATATCACTATTGCCAGTAATCTCGAAGGTATTCGAGCGTCTTCTCCTAGCCCGTATTCGGCCCCTGGTGGATGGTTTCATCCGCGAGGAGCAGTTTGGGTTTAGGCCCAAGCACTCGACTACTCTTCAGCTAGTACGGGTTGTCACCTGTCTAGCCGACGCCGCCAACAATCATCAGGCAACAGGCGCCGTCCTGTTGGATATGTGAGCAAAGCCTTCGATAAAGTCTGGCACGAAGGCCTGCTCTACAAACTGGCGCATTCGCCAATCCCGACATCTATCGTCCACTTGCTCCGATCCTATCTGACGGATCGCACCTTCAGGATCAGCGTAGATGGGGCGTTCTCTCGGGTTCGCCCTGTTGCCGCTGGCGTCCCACAAGGATCTGTCCTTGGCCCCGTTCTGTATGTACTGTACACGAACGATCTGCCTGTTTATCCCGGGGTCACGTTATCTCTATTTGCCGACGACGCGATGTTTCATTTTAGCTCGCTTTCGCCTTGGCGGACGAGCGTAATGTTACAACGCCAGTTGGCTATGCTTCCGGACTGGCTAAGGAAATGGCGGGTAGCGATCAATACGGAGAAATCCGAGGCGATCTGCTTTACGCATAAGTCCATTTCCCGATGCCAATCCCTCTCTCTCCTTAGAAGGGAGACCCATCAACTGGACTGAGACGGTGAAGTACCTAGGTGTTCGGCTTGATCGGCACCTAAACTTCAACGCCCACGTGACCTCAACCCTCAACTTGGCTCGTGGCGTCAGAGCCAAACTATCACCTATGCTTTCGCGGAACAGACGCCTGGCTGTCCGTACAAAACTAACATTGTATCTACTGTTCCTCCGAACAGTACTCACTTATGCGGCACCCGCTTGGTGGCCTCTCCTGTCGGCCACCAACAGGCATAGGCTGACTACATTTCAGAACTGGACCCTACGCTCCCTCACGGGGTCCCCGTGGTATGTGCGAAATTCCGCCATACACCGGGGTCTCCGTGTTCCCACCTTAGAGGTCTTCGTCTGGTCCGTGGCAACGAATTTGTTCGCTAAGGCCGGCGAGTCCCCCTATCCGCACCTCCAAAGGCTTAACAGCATGGAGAATGCACCGCCCCCTCGCCGCGTCAGGCGCCCTAGGGCGCTGTTAGACGACCCCCCCTAAGTTCATCACATGAACCCCCCAGAAACGAACCCCCCAACCTTCTGGAAATCTGAACCGATCACCATCAATCACTACATGCGCCTGCCGAAACTGTAGTCAATCATGCTGCGGCAGATTGGAATGGATAGATTTATTGCCAGCATCGGCTTTGCCGATTCGGCAGGGCTTTGATCCGGGACACGGGCTCCCGCGAGGCTGTGCAAATGCCTTCCTTGCGGAAGCTGTCTGCCCCGCTGATGAGTTCCTTCGAATCGGCCGCCGCCTTCGGGCGGTCGAGCCTCTTGTCCTCGCTGGCGCGCCTCTAAGTTTCCGTGGGCTATGTCCTCGGAGACCAAGGAGCCGCGACCAGGCGTTGCGATTGGCTGAAGCCATGACCACTGAGATCCCCGTCAGCACCTGCTTTGCTGAGTCGGCAGGGTAATGACCCGAGACACGGGCTTCTGCGAGGTTGTGCAAGTGCCTTCCTTGCGGAAGCTGGCTGACTCGAAGTCATTACTTACCGATTCGGCCGACGCCCTAGGGCGCTCGAGCCTCTTGTCCTCGCCAGCGCGTCACTACGTTCCCAAAGGCTAGCCTGAGGGGACCATGGTGTCGCGCCTTGGCGGGACAATTGGCTGAAGCAAAAGCTTAAGCTTGCCTCCGTGGTGGCCATGTTAATCTATCATGGACCCGCGGACTGCACCATAACACCCTTGAGCAGAGCAAACGACCGCGCTGACCTGTTGGCAACTGGCGTTCATCAGGCCTAGGCCTGGACAACGCACACAAATTAGGGCGCAAGACGCCCGCGCACCATCCATCCATCCATCACTACATTCGGGTTTGGGTGAAATTCACTTCAATCTGATATACGACAGTTATTTTTATAATTTTTTTCAAATTTTTGATCCCTTTTTGGGCCCTGAAACCTCCAAAACTGAACACTACGCCCAGATTTTAGCTACAATTCTCTTTAATTTGATACCCAAGATGGTTTTTCGCGTTTTTTTGTATTTTCACCTTTAAAGTTTTGCACCCCGTCCCCTATCTTTTGGGGGCGTCAATATCAAAAATAGTATGAGTCTGTGGAGGGGCAGACACGCATGCCAAGCTTAACGAAAATCAGTTGATGCATTCAGAAGTTATCGTAACACATATCCCAAACAGATAGATATATAAACAAATGCCAAACGGTCGAGTTAACACTAAACTGAATACACTAGCTTCGCTTTTGGACCGATAATCCAACACATGTAAGTTACAAACATTATGCATTATTACATAATCCTTTATATTAAGTACGGTATATTGCACTACTAAAAATTAAAAACCTTAGCGTACCGCATTAATATAAAATAAAATAAATTTTAAAATTAAGTTAGTGCAAGTAGTTAAACATATGTTTGATTTCAAGAGACGAATCTGGAAATTTATTCTGAATACACAGAATCTCATGGAATGATTTTGACAGTATAGTTGCTCTCTATCCTTACGGACACTCTGTCCATACGTGGTGGCTTGTGGGAATTGTAACTGGTATTCGATAAAATAACTTTTAACGAAGTGACACCAAAGTGTCAAAGTTAACCGTGACTGGAATTGTCGCAGAGTGAAAAAGTCGCATTGTTTTAGATTCACTGAGTGTGTAAAATTCATATATTCAAACAAATGTTTGATGAAATTGATCAAATACAAAAATTAAGGAAAAGATGAATGAGGATTGCATTGCATTGCATTATGGATGCGGGGTGTCTTTGCACCCGTGGCTTGATTGCAGCATCTGGATCGTGTCCAATGGCTGCCAGAAGTAAACATAGTGCTGGTACATGTCGACTGGTTACCTAAGACTGGAAAAGGAAACCGCCAACCAGTTAACTGAGAAGGCGGGGGAGTATAACTGTTATTTGTTTAAGGCACTGCCGCTGGTACCGATTCGAGCAACAGATGTTGCCCGTTTCAAGTCCAGTCAGCAGACGCCCTGAGGGCGTCGGTCGCTCCCCGCGAGGCGGAGAGCCTCCGTGCCAGTGAATGATGACAGCGACAAGCAGCCGGCTCAGCGTGCTAGGAGGTGGACAGGAAGGAGAGAAGGACAGTTTGGTGAAATACTCTGGTCTAGGACTGATGATTACTTGTTTGTATTTAATTTAAAGAGGATGGCGTTATGGCGGGTCATCAAGAAGCGCCCGAGGGCGCTTGACCCGAATGGGCGGTGGTGGTTCTGATGCACTGATGGTTCGTAGGTACGGGAAGGTGGAGGTCGAGGCTTTAGCAAAGAGAGTTAGAGCCAGCGACCGGACAAAGGAAGTCAAGGTAGGAACACGGAGACCCCTTCGAATCACGTCGTTCCTTACAAACCAAGGGGACCCCGTCAAGGATCGGAGTGTTCGGGACTGGAAAGCTTCCAGCCTACATCTGTTGGTGGTGGATAAAAGAGACCACCAGGCGGGTGCCGCATAGGTCAATACAGACCTGAGAAATAGTAGATAGATGGTAAGTTTCGTGCGCATGGCCAGGCGGCTGCGACACGAGAGGAAAGGAGATAATTTGGCTCGGACGCCGCGAGCCTTGGCAAGGGTTTCCGTCACGTGGGCGTTGAAGCAAAGGCGACGATCTAGTCGAACGCCTAAATACTTCACCGATTCTTTGTAGGCGATGGGTCTCCCTGCTAGGGAGAGGGGCTGGCATCGGGAGATGGACTTACGGGTGAAACAGATCGCCTCGGATTTCTCCGTGTTGATCGTCACCCGCCATTTCCGTAGCCAGTCCGGAAGCTGGTTCAACTGACGCTGCAGCTTTGTACTCGCAAATCGCGGGGACAGGGAGCTGCAGTGATACATAGCATCGTCAGCGAACAAAGACAACGTGACTCCGGGCAAGACAGGCAGGTCGTTCGTGTACACAAGGTACAGAACGGGGCCGAGGACAGATCCCTGTGGTACGCCGGCGGCGACGGGTCGAACTGTAGAACAGGACCCGTCGACGCTCACCCTGAAGGTTCGGTCGCTGAGATACGACCGGAGGAAAAACACTATGGTCGATGGTAGAGGGGAATTGGCAAGTTTGAAGAGAAGACCTTCGTGCCAGACTTTATCGAAGGCCTTGCTCACGTCCAACAGTACGGCGGCCGTAGCCGCTCGCCTGTTGGTGGCGTCTGACAAGTGCGTAACAACGCGGACCAATTGAAGCGTGGTCGAGTGCTCTCTGCGAAACCCGAACTGTTCGCTGCGGATGAAACCATCTAGCAGCGGCGAGATGCGAGCCAGCAGGAGACGCTCGAACACCTTCGAGATGACTGGCAAGAGAGAGATTGGACGATAGCTTTCAGGAAGCATGCGCTACACACACAACTGGGGGTTGCGCGGCCCGCGCGAAGCGCGGGTCGCGAGTTGTACAGTGTCCCGAGTCTCAGAAAGGACTCCTGCCACTGGGTCTGTTGGAGTTCAATATATACTTTTATCTACTTATGGGGGGGGTCTGAAACGACCTGCGATTGGTGGATTATACCACCGGGACTAGCAAACGAGGTCGCTTCCAGGACTCACCTGGTCGCGGGGTGTATTTACCAAGTCCGGCAATGAGGGAATTGTGGGTCACTCTGTCGGAACGAACATAGAATCGTCGCGCCAGGCGTCTCACGGTGTCATCAAGAGAGCGGACACCGAGTCCTCTCCTCAAAAGACGAGAAGAGTACCTCCGGGGGACTTTGCACGCGAGCTTCAGTCCCCGGTCGAGTACGCGCTGGAGCGTGATTCTATGACCACGAGCCAGGTATCCCCAAACAGGACAGGCGTAGGTAATCACCGGCAACACGTACGTGTTGACTATGAGCTTACCTAGCCGGGGGGTCATTGCCGGATTAGATAGCACGGGCCAGAGTCTACTGAGTTGCGCCGAAGCGCGTTGTCGGATGTAATTTGCATGGGTTCGCCAGGTGAGTCGGGAATCCACGTGGAGCCCGAGGTACTTGACGCTGTTGGTCCAGGGCACCTCGACGGGGCCTACTTTAAGCGGCCGAGGCCGCTTGCGTTGTCGCGAGAATATTACCGCGGCGCTCTTGGAAGCGTTAACGGCAACTCTCCAGTCATCGGTCCACCCGACATACGCGTCGAGTTGGCGCTGGAGCTTAACGGCCGCATAACTCGCGTTCGGCTCTGAGGCAAAAGCCGCAGTGTCGTCCGCGAACAGCGACAGTTTCACTCCAGGAACTCGGGGCGTGTCGTTGACAAACAACGAGAACAGAAGAGGCCCAAGGACACTTCCCTGAGGGACACCAGCGGTAATACGCCTCTCCGAAGAGAGAGCGTGGTCTACTCTCACTCGGAAGCTACGGTCTCGCAGAAAGCTGCCGATCAAATGAACGTAGCAGTCTGGGAGAAGGACCTCCGTGAGTTTGTAGAGGACACCCTCGTGCCACACGCGGTCAAAGGCTTTCTCTACGTCTAGGAAGATCGCAGCCGTCTGTTTGCCCTGGCAGCCAGCCTCGGTTATGCATTCCACGAGTCTCATCAGCTGATGAGTCGAGGAGTGCAGCTCACGAAAGCCGAACTGTTCGGGGATCAGCACGTCTAGTCTTTCTAGATGGTCGCGGATCCTACGCTGGATCAGACGCTCAAAAACCTTGGACGTCGCGGACAAGAGGCTGATGGGCCTGAGGTTTTCCACTCGAGAAGAGTTCTTTCCCGGCTTCGGTATCACAATGACGGTAGCCGTTTTCCATTTCACCGGAAAATAGGCCAGTCTGAGGCATGAATTGAACAGGTCAGTGAGGAACTGGGTTCCTCGCTCCGGAAGGCGATGGAGGGCGGAATTCATGACTCCGTCCGGGCCAGGCGCCTTCCGGGGCTTGAGCTGAACAATCCTCTCAGAGACCTCCTCCGGGGAGATGGGCTCCGGTTGGACTGTGATACCGGCCGATAGAAAGCGCTCTACCTCGCGGCAGATGTGCTCAGTGAAGGCCGGGTTCTTGGATGGGTTGGGAGCGAACTGACGCTCTAAACTGTCAGCCAAGAACTCGGCCTTTTCGAGGGGGCGGCCAAGGGGTTGACCGCCAGGTCCGGCCAGCGCGGGGAGAGGCGCGCGTTTGCGCTTTCCCGTTAGGGCACTGGGAATCCGCCAGACATTACGGTCCTCAGCAGGGCCATCCATCTGTGTTACAGCTAGCTCCCAGTTGCGTCTACGGAACGCCAGCATGTCACGACGCAACTTGCCGGACGCTCTGTTGAACGCAGCCTTGTCCGCCGGGTCACGAGTCCTCTGCCAGCGTCTCCGGAGGCGATTCCTCTCGCAAGCGAGCTGAGACACCTCTTCGGGGATCCGCTGATAGTCGGGCGTGAGCCCCGGCTTCATCCGGGAGGACACGTCAACCGCCGAGACTACGGCTGTGTCGAATAAGCCAACTGCCTCTTCGACATGCTGGGTAGTGTCGAGCGGGATATGCTCTGGTAGGCGGCGACTGAACGCCGGGCCAAAGCGGTCCCACTCGATTACCCGCCGCTCGTCGCGGACGGTGGCGTGCTGGGTAGCTATATGCACACTGATAGGGCAATGGTCCGAGGACAGTTCCGAAATGACGGAGACGTGGACCGGGCAATAAACGCCCCTGACCGCGGCAATGTCCAATACGTCAGGGCGGGAGTTAGCCCTCGAGGGATAGTATGTAGGCCCGGTAGGACCCATGACTGTGACCCGAGCCGCATCAGCATACCTGCGTAAGCGGGTCCCGTTTGGGTTCGCCAAGCGGCTCCCCCAATCGGGGTGCTTACAGTTCAGGTCGCCCGCCAGGACTACCCTCCTGTGTGCTCCAAAGACGGCCTCCAGATCGTTCGACAGGAGCTCCGTGTGTGGAGGCTTGTAGGCGGAAACCACGAGTAGACCGCCGAGAGCACCATGGAGCTCGACCGCGGTGCACTCGAGGTTCCGCCGCTGAGGCAGGACAACGCGGTGATGGCGAAGACTCGCCTTCACCGCGATGGCTGTGCCCCCTCCTGCGCGACCCGACCGGTCATCCCGGTGGCACACGTAGTTGGGTAGTCGGAAACGACGATGCGGGGTCAGGTGCGTCTCGCCAAGAAGAAGCACATCGGGCTTGTGACGGGCAACGAACTCTAAGAGCTCAGAATGCCGGGAAGCGAGGCCGTTGGCGTTCCACGCCACGAGCTCGAGGTCTCGCTTGAGGGATTGCCGTGGTTGTCCGTTCATAACAGACCTGTTACACGGCAGGCTTCCACCAAGAGGAGGAACTTGTCCTGGGGCGAGGCTGTTGCCAAGCGTTCCTTGATTTTAAGGAAAGTCTGGGCCACTTTCTGCAAGTCGTAGCTTGCCAGAAAGTCTGAAACGACGGCGAGATCATCGGAAGATGAGGCCGGGGGAGAACGCTTGGCGGCAGCTGCATAGCTGCGGCGGGGCGAGACGGTGGAAGCCTTGGGGGCTGGTACTGGAGCGGGTGGCCGCTCTGGCTTTTGGAGGACGGGCTTGGGTCCAGTGGCAGGTGGTTTAGGCTGGCCCGTGTTCTTGGCCTGGTTCCTAACTTTCTTGCCCGATCTGGGGAATCTAGGCTTGGGTGGCGGCGGCAATGGAGGATCAATTTCCTCGTTGTCCGGCAGCGGGACTTGTGTGAAGTGGGGTATTTCGCGTTCCGGTTCCGGGGGCGCGATGATGGGTTTGGCCTTTGGAGCTTCGCTCGGGCTCACTGTACTGCTGGGTTTCGGAACCGGAGCAGACCTAGGGGCTGGTTTCCGGACCACAGGTTCAGCGGCTTTGGCCGGTTTGACTGGCTGTCTAACATCATGTCGAGGCTTAGGCTGGACTGGTTTCTTCAACTTGTCCAGCTGCTCGCTATAGACTGGGCAGCGCCTGTTATTAGCAGCATGGGCGCCGCCGCAGTTGATACAATATCGGTGGTTGTCCGGGACAGCGCAGGCCTGCGTCAAGTGGTCATTTCCACAGCGGACGCAGGTCGGCGCGTTCCGACAACCGAAGCTGCTGTGGCCGAACCGCTGGCACCTGTGGCACTGGGAAAGTCGCCCGGTCTGACGGCAGGGCTCTACGCTTACGCAGAGCCCGAAAAGCCGTTTCAACTCTAATAAGGCCTGGGAGGAGTCGCCCTTCTCCACCAGGAGTCTGATTAATGGGAGTGGTCGACGCGAGCCATAAGTGGTGTACAGCCGAGAGGCTCCCACAACCTTATAACCCGCGTCGCACAGTTCGTCAGCGACGACCTGCGGATCCGCCTGTATGTCCAGGCCCCGAAGGACGAGGGCTACAGGCTTGGTGCGGTTCAGTGTGTATGTGTGGAACTGGAACGATTCACGTTCCAGCCACTGGACCACTCCGAAGTGCTCCGATGCGCTGCGGCAGGTAACGCGCACAGTCTCGCTCGCAAGGAGCTTGACAGATGCGTTATCTGCCAGCGCAACGGACTTACGGAGTCGGCGAACGAAGCCGATCACGTCCCTGACGTTCGTAACGAACACCGGCGGGACCCTTCCTTCGGAGGTGCGACTAGGCGCAACCTCAGCGGAGGCTTGGAGTGCCGCCGAGTCCGTGGCCGAACTCAAGGAGGTCAGGGAAGGAGACTTTCGCGGCTTGCCACCGCGCCCTACTGCCACCCAGTCGGTGGAAGCCGAGGTCTCCATATCTGGGGAGTCAGACTCCGGCAGAGGATTCGGGCTGCTTGGCCTACTAGCGGCCGTGCAGCCGGAAGGTCCGGCCTTAGCGGGCTTGGTCGGCCCTAATAAGGACCGATTTTGCTCACGTACTTGCGCGGGTTCAGCAGGGCTTCCCGCGCAAGTCGTAGGGTTCCCGGCTGGCCCAAGTGGCCGGCCGGGGGGCTCGATGCTGCCGCACAGTGCTTTGGGGACACTAACAGCGGGGCTACTGCCGACTAGCTCGGCTCTTTGTCCAGCGGGTACCCGGGGGCCGAACTGTGACACCGTCACAGTGGCGGCGCAACCCGCATCTCTATTTGTGAGCCCTACTCTCGGACTCCCCGGGTTCCGCTGGACAGCGCTACCTAGCACACTTACCGGCACTGCGCGGCAGGTCCCAGTTGTGTGCTGCTTGGCGTCGTCTTGCTGGCAAGGCGGTTGGTCAACGTCCATGTCCATCGCTGCAGCTCTCTGATGTTGGCGCTGGCGATGAGGCGATTCTTGGTCTGGCGGTTTCTTCTTGACTGCCGCCGCAGTAGCTTGTGCTGATGGCCTCTTCATGGCAGTAAGTAGAGGACGAGGCTATCCTCTTCTGCGATGCTCTTCTGTGACGTCCGATCTCTTCCAATGCTGAGTGCAGAATGAACGTCACCTCACCTCTCACAGGAAGCATGCCAGTGTCCAGTGGTCCAGTGGTGTACGGAGCAGCAGCTAGTCGTGCTCCGGTGGTCGCAGTGTCCGGGCGATACCCGATGACTGCATGTTGCCTTGCTGTTACCTTGGCTAGCGATCTCGCGCTTTCAAAGGAATGGAACCTCCAGCAATTTTATTTTGGAGGGACAGGATGTTCGATTTTTCATGGACCCTGGGACCTCGAAGAGACCCGTGACGGCTGAATGGGGGAGACCTCGAAGACCTTTCGCTTGAGAAGCAGGAATTACCCTCCCACAACGGGTAGGGCGCCCCTAACCGCTCAGGAAAAGTCTCCGAGGGCTGCCAAGCGGCAATGTCGGCGCACGGGAGAGAGCGTAGGAGGAGGCAGCGGCCACCAGAGGCGGCACTAAGCACACCTAGGGCGAGCGCAGACCCCCCTCTAGTCTGTCGCCGAGCGCCAGCACGGACAAGAGAAAGAAGGAAGGAGGAGGAGCGTGAAAATACTCAAGGTCGGGGGGATCGGGCAGATGTTCTGTAACTGCTTATGGGGGGTCGTCGAGCAAAGCTCGGGGGCGTTTGTGTCGTCTAGGTGGTGGGCCGACATCTGTGCTTAGTCGACGGATGTGGGGATGGGTCGAGACATAGGCTCGGGAGAATAGGTTGAGGGCTAGGGACCGAACGAATTCGGTAAGTGAAGGAACCTTCAACCCTCGCCTGATGGCATCATTTCTGACAAACCAGGGAGAGTTGGAGATGTAGCGGAGGGTTCGGGATTGAAAAGCTTCCAAACGGGCGACAACGGATGGGCTGAGTAGTACCCAAAAGGCGGGGGCTGCGTAAGTCAGGATTGCCCTAAGAAAGAGCAAGTAGATGGTGAGTTTAGTGCGCACAGGCACTGAACCCCGATGAGAGAGAAAGGGAAATAGTTTGGCTCTGACGCCTCTGGCGCGCTGGAGACTCAGAGAGACATGAGGTGCAAAGCTTAGGCGTCGGTCAAGAGTGACGCCCAAGTACTTTACAGTCCGTTTCCACTCGATTGGGCTCCCTTCAAGGGAGAGGGACTGGAAGCATGCCAGTGTCCAGTGGTCCAGTGGTGTACGGAGCAGCAGCTAGTCGTGCTCCGGTGGTCGCAGTGTCCGGGTGATACCCGATGACTGCATGTTGCCTTGCTGTTACCTTGGCTAGCGATCTCGCGCTTTCAAAGGAATGGAACCTCCAGCAATTTTATTTTGGAGGGACAGGATGTTCGATTTTTCATGGACCCTGGGACCTCGAAGAGACCCGTGACGGCTGAATGGGGGAGACCTCGAAGACCTTTCGCTTGAGAAGCAGGAATTACCCTCCCACAACGGGTAGGGCGCCCCTAACCGCTCAGGAAAAGTCTCCGAGGGCTGCCAAGCGGCAATGTCGGCGCACGGGAGAGAGCGTAGGAGGAGGCAGCGGCCACCAGAGGCGGCACTAAGCACACCTAGGGCGAGCGCAGACCCCCCTCTAGTCTGTCGCCGAGCGCCAGCACGGACAAGAGAAAGAAGGAAGGAGGAGGAGCGTGAAAATACTCAAGGTCGGGGGGATCGGGCAGATGTACTGTAACTGCTTATGGGGGGTCGTCGAGCAAAGCTCGGGGGCGTTTGTGTCGTCTAGGTGGTGGGCCGACATCTGTGCTTAGTCGACGGATGTGGGGATGGGTCGAGACATAGGCTCGGGAGAATAGGTTGAGGGCTAGGGACCGAACGAATTCGGTAAGTGAAGGAACCTTCAACCCTCGCCTGATGGCATCATTTCTGACAAACCAGGGAGAGTTGGAGATGTAGCGGAGGGTTCGGGATTGAAAAGCTTCCAAACGGGCGACAACGGATGGGCTGAGTAGTACCCAAAAGGCGGGGGCTGCGTAAGTCAGGATTGCCCTAAGAAAGAGCAAGTAGATGGTGAGTTTAGTGCGCACAGGCACTGAACCCCGATGAGAGAGAAAGGGAAATAGTTTGGCTCTGACGCCTCTGGCGCGCTGGAGACTCAGAGAGACATGAGGTGCAAAGCTTAGGCGTCGGTCAAGAGTGACGCCCAAGTACTTTACAGTCCGTTTCCACTCGATTGGGCTCCCTTCAAGGGAGAGGGACTGGCAGCGGGAAGTTAATTTATGAGAAAAGGCGATCGCCTCGGATTTCTCCGCATTGACCGCCATCCTCCACTTCCGTAGCCAGTCCGGAAGTACGGCGAGCTGACGTTGCACCAGGCCAGCCGCGAAATCAAGACTCGCTGAGCTGGCGTGGTACATAGCGTCATCCGCATAGAGCGAGAGAGTGACTCCAGGCTGAACAGGCAGGTCGTTCGTGTACACGAGGTACAGAACGGGGCCAAGGACAGATCCCTGGGGTACGCCTGCGGCGACTGGTCGGACGGATGAGTACGACCCTTCGACGCATACCCTAAAGATACGATCGCACAAGTACGATCGGAGAAAATGAACGAATGAGGCAGGGAGGGGGGAGTGGGCCAGTTTGTAGAGAAGGCCTTCGTGCCTGGAAGCATGCGCTTGAATGAGGAAAATTTAATAAGACATTACTTCACTCCATTGTTACCATGACTGTAACAACGCCGACGAAGGGATTTCCCACACAAAGATAGGCAATAAGTTTGCTGGAGGATAGGCGTGACATTCTACTGCTAGCTCTCAAAGTGGACACACGCATCAGTGACAGCATTAGAACAACGCAGAAGAGGAACGCCTCGTCCTCTATTCTACTGCCATGAAGAGGCTTTCTCAACAGCCAACGGAGGCGGTTAAGAAGAAGCCGCCGGGGAAAGAAAAACGCTCGCCACATCGCCAGCGACACCACCAGGAGATGGAAGTGGACCAGCCGCCTTGCCAGCAAGACGAAGCCAACCAGCACACAACTGGGACCTGCCGCGCAGTGCCGGTAAGTGTGCTAGGTAGCGCTGTCCAGCGGAACCCGGGGAGTCCGAGAGTAGGGCTCACAAATAGAGATGCGGGTTGCGCTGCCACTGTGACGGTGTCACAGTTCGGCCCCCGGGTACCCGCTGGACAAAGAGCCGAGCTAGTCGGCAGTAGCCCCGCTGTTAGTGTCCCCAAAGCACTGTGCGGCAGCATCGAGCCCCCCGGCCGGCCACTTGGGCCAGCCGGGAACCCTACGACTTGCGCGGGAAGCCCTGCTGAACCCGCGCAAGTACGTGAGCAAAATCGGTCCTTATTAGGGCCGACCAAGCCCGCTAAGGCCGGACCTTCCGGCTGCACGGCCGCTAGTAGGCCAAGCAGCCCAAATCCTCTGCCGGAGTCTGACTCCCCAGATATGGAGACCTCGGCTTCCACCGACTGGGTGGCAGTAGGGCGCGGTGGCAAGCCGCGAAAGTCTCCTTCCCTGACCTCCTTGAGTTCGGCCACGGACTCGGCGGCACTCCAAGCCTCCGCTGAGGTTGCGCCTAGTCGCACCTCCGAAGGAAGGGTCCCGCCGGTGTTCGTTACGAACGTCAGGGACGTGATCGGCTTCGTTCGCCGACTCCGTAAGACCGTTGCGCTGGCAGATAACGCATCTGTCAAGCTCCTAGCGAGCGAGACTGTGCGCGTTACCTGCCGCAGCGCATCGGAGCACTTCGGAGTGGTCCAGTGGCTGGAACGTGAATCGTTCCAGTTCCACACTTACACTCTGAACCGAACCAAGCCTGTAGCCCTCGTCCTTCGGGGCCTGGACATACAGGCGGATCCGCAGGTCGTCGCTGACGAACTGTGCGACGCGGGTTATAAGGTTGTGGGAGCCTCACGGCTGTACACTACTTATGGCTCGCGTCGACCACTCCCGCTGATAAGACTCCTGGCAGAGAAGGGCGAATCCTCCCAGGCCTTATTAGACTTAAAGCGGCTTTTCGGGCTCTGCGTAAGCGTCGAGCCCTGCCGTCAGACCGGGCGACTTTCCCAGTGCCACAGGTGCCAGCGGTTCGGCCATAGCAGCTTCGGTTGCCGGAACGCGCCGACCTGCGTCCGCTGTGGAAATGACCACTTGACGCAGGCCTGCACTGTCCCGGACAACCACCGATATTGTATAAACTGCGGCGGCGCCCATGCCGCTAATAACAGGCGCTGCCCAGTCTATAGCGAGCAGCTGGACAAGTTGAAGAAACCAGTCCAGCCTAAGCCTCGACATGATGTTAGACAGCCAGTCAAACCGGCCAAAGCCGCTGAACCTGTGGTCCGGAAACCAGCCCCTAGGTCTGCTCCGGTTCCGAAACCCAGCAGTACAGTGAGCCCGAGCGAAGCTCCAAAGGCCAAACCCATCATCGCGCCCCCGGAACCGGAACGCGAAATACCCCACTTCACACAAGTCCCGCTGCCGGACAACGAGGAAATTGATCCTCCATTGCCGCCGCCACCCAAGCCTAGATTCCCCAGATCGGGCAAGAAAGTTAGGAACCAGGCCAAGAACACGGGCCAGCCTAAACCACCTGCCACTGGACCCAAGCCCGTCCTCCAAAAGCCAGAGCGGCCACCCGCTCCAGTACCAGCCCCCAAGGCTTCCACCGTCTCGCCCCGCCGCAGCTATGCAGCTGCCGCCAAGCGTTCTCCCCCGGCCTCATCTTCCGATGATCTCGCCGTCGTTTCAGACTTTCTGGCAAGCTACGACTTGCAGAAAGTGGCCCAGACTTTCCTTAAAATCAAGGAACGCTTGGCAACAGCCTCGCCCCAGGACAAGTTCCTCCTCTTGGTGGAAGCCTGCCGTGTAACAGGTCTGTTATGAACGGACAACCACGGCAATCCCTCAAGCGAGACCTCGAGCTCGTGGCGTGGAACGCCAACGGCCTCGCTTCCCGGCATTCTGAGCTCTTAGAGTTCGTTGCCCGTCACAAGCCCGATGTGCTTCTTCTTGGCGAGACGCACCTGACCCCGCATCGTCGTTTCCGACTACCCAACTACGTGTGCCACCGGGATGACCGGTCGGGTCGCGCAGGAGGGGGCACAGCCATCGCGGTGAAGGCGAGTCTTCGCCATCACCGCGTTGTCCTGCCTCAGCGGCGGAACCTCGAGTGCACCGCGGTCGAGCTCCATGGTGCTCTCGGCGGTCTACTCGTGGTTTCCGCCTACAAGCCTCCACACACGGAGCTCCTGTCGAACGATCTGGAGGCCGTCTTTGGAGCACACAGGAGGGTAGTCCTGGCGGGCGACCTGAACTGTAAGCACCCCGATTGGGGGAGCCGCTTGGCGAACCCAAACGGGACCCGCTTACGCAGGTATGCTGATGCGGCTCGGGTCACAGTCATGGGTCCTACCGGGCCTACATACTATCCCTCGAGGGCTAACTCCCGCCCTGACGTATTGGACATTGCCGCGGTCAGGGGCGTTTATTGCCCGGTCCACGTCTCCGTCATTTCGGAACTGTCCTCGGACCATTGCCCTATCAGTGTGCATATAGCTACCCAGCACGCCACCGTCCGCGACGAGCGGCGGGTAATCGAGTGGGACCGCTTTGGCCCGGCGTTCAGTCGCCGCCTACCAGAGCATATCCCGCTCGACACTACCCAGCATGTCGAAGAGGCAGTTGGCTTATTCGACACAGCCGTAGTCTCGGCGGTTGACGTGTCCTCCCGGATGAAGCCGGGGCTCACGCCCGACTATCAGCGGATCCCCGAAGAGGTGTCTCAGCTCGCTTGCGAGAGGAATCGCCTCCGGAGACGCTGGCAGAGGACTCGTGACCCGGCGGACAAGGCTGCGTTCAACAGAGCGTCCGGCAAGTTGCGTCGTGACATGCTGGCGTTCCGTAGACGCAACTGGGAGCTAGCTGTAACACAGATGGATGGCCCTGCTGAGGACCGTAATGTCTGGCGGATTCCCAGTGCCCTAACGGGAAAGCGCAAACGCGCGCCTCTCCCCGCACTGGCCGGACCTGGCGGTCAACCCCTTGGCCGCCCCCTCGAAAAGGCCGAGTTCTTGGCTGACAGTTTAGAGCGTCAGTTCGCTCCCAACCCATCCAAGAACCCGGCCTTCACTGAGCACATCTGCCGCGAGGTAGAGCGCTTTCTATCGGCCGGTATCACAGTCCAACCGGAGCCCATCTCCCCGGAGGAGGTCTCTGAGAGGATTGTTCAGCTCAAGCCCCGGAAGGCGCCTGGCCCGGACGGAGTCATGAATTCCGCCCTCCATCGCCTTCCGGAGCGAGGAACCCAGTTCCTCACTGACCTGTTCAATTCATGCCTCAGACTGGCCTTTTTCCGGTGAAATGGAAAACGGCTACCGTCATTGTGATACCGAAGCCGGGAAAGAATTCTTCTCGAGTGGAGAACCTCAGGCCCATCAGCCTCTTGTCCGCGACGTCCAAGGTTTTTGAGCGTCTGATCCAGCGTAGGATCCGCGACCATCTAGAAAGACTAGACGTGCTGATCCCCGAACAGTTCGGCTTTCGTGAGCTGCACTCCTCGACTCATCAGCTGATGAGACTCGTGGAATGCATAACCGAGGCTGGCTGCCAGGGCAAACAGACGGCTGCGATCTTCCTAGACGTAGAGAAAGCCTTTGACCGCGTATGGCACGAGGGTGTCCTCTACAAACTCACGGAGGTCCTTCTCCCAGACTGCTACGTTCATTTGATCGGCAGCTTTCTGCGAGACCGTAGCTTCCGAGTGAGAGTAGACCACGCTCTCTCTTCGGAGAGGCGTATTACCGCTGGTGTCCCTCAGGGAAGTGTCCTTGGGCCTCTTCTGTTCTCGTTGTTTGTCAACGACACGCCCCGAGTTCCTGGAGTGAAACTGTCGCTGTTCGCGGACGACACTGCGGCTTTTGCCTCAGAGCCGAACGCGAGTTATGCGGCCGTTAAGCTCCAGCGCCAACTCGACGCGTATGTCGGGTGGACCGATGACTGGAGAGTTGCCGTTAACGCTTCCAAGAGCGCCGCGGTAATATTCTCGCGACAACGCAAGCGGCCTCGGCCGCTTAAAGTAGGCCCCGTCGAGGTGCCCTGGACCAACAGCGTCAAGTACCTCGGGCTCCACGTGGATTCCCGACTCACCTGGCGAACCCATGCAAATTACATCCGACAACGCGCTTCGGCGCAACTCAGTAGACTCTGGCCCGTGCTATCTAATCCGGCAATGACCCCCCGGCTAGGTAACCTCATAGTCAACACGTACGTGTTGCCGGTGATTACCTACGCCTGTCCTGTTTGGGGATACCTGGCTCGTGGTCATAGAATCACGCTCCAGCGCGTACTCGACCGGGGACTGAAGCTCGCGTGCAAAGTCCCCCGGAGGTACTCTTCTCGTCTTTTGAGGAGAGGACTCGGTGTCCGCTCTCTTGATGACACCGTGAGACGCCTGGCGCGACGATTCTATGTTCGTTCCGACAGAGTGACCCACAATTCCCTCATTGCCGGACTTGGTAAATACACCCCGCGACCAGGTGAGTCCTGGAAGCGACCTCGTTTGCTAGTCCCGGTGGTATAATCCACCAATCGCAGGTCGTTTCAGACCCCCCCCATAAGTAGATAAAAGTATAAATTGAACTCCAACAGACCCAGTGGCAGGAGTCCTTTCTGAGACTCGGGACACTGTACTACTCGCGACCCGCGCTTCGCGCGGGCCGCGCAACCCCCAGTTGTGTGCTGGAGGATAGTATACAATGTGTACTCTCTAGTATATTACAAAAAAAAAAGAAAATAAAACAGAAATTAACATATACGCCAACTTGGCAATATCGGAGTGATGTTACTTCTTTAAACTGTGTACGAAAAAATCCCAACTAATGCTGTATGTTACACGAAAAAAGTAGTGCTATAGTATGTTTGTTGTGAGGGATTTCTCGAATAACTGTCTTTATAGAGGAAAATGTACACTCTCACTCTCTCTCTCTCTCTCTCTCTCACACACACACACACACACACACACACAGGGACTATGCCCCGTATGCCTTGGTTAAAATTCTATAGCTTTATTCACTACACACAGTGAGCACAGAAGATTGTCTTTAACACGGACATTTAATGACTATTAATAATCCGTTCTAATTCTCTAAAATGAAACTAATCTACAGTGTGACGGGCGGAACACAAAGGCTTTGTTTTGGTCGATTTTGAGAGCGGGATACAATTACCACCACCCTCAGAGATAGTGGTGAACAATGGCAAAATCAATTTGCCAAGAAAGACGTGACGGCACATCGTTAATAGGGTGACTGTCACTCGGTTCAGGGACTGACATAATGTAGGCGCACACTTTCTGATTTATTGCTACAAACTTCATAACACTTTACTCTTCTTCTAAAACAAAGCAACGTCGTAAACAGACGAAATCGATGCTATTGAAACAAAATTAAGGCATAAAAAGCTAGTCATAAGGAAGTTTACAAATTATTAACGCGCACAGAGTCGTGAAAAGTAGCATTCGCCTCGGTAAATGCTTTATTTATCACATTACAACTTTAATGAGTAACGCGGTTAACTCGAGGAAAACAAATTCCACAAACAGCTTTAGTGTAGACCACGATTCTCTTTGAACTGACAACTTCTCTTTCTTAATAAATTAGATTTCCTCCTGGAGTTGCTGTTATACATCCTACTTAGAATGAAATATCGGGTTATGTACGTATCAGGTGTACATCAAACAACACTTGATTGAGTCTAACACTGTTGGTTAACATATAATGGTAATCTTAAATCGTGCGTGTGTATGCACATGCGCCATGAGTCTTCCGTATGACGTCCGTATTCAAAATAATTCAACGCAAATATATTAATTGTTATTAATATAACAACGCAAATATGTAGGCGCGTTATATTAATTGAGGTGGTTGGCTATTCATTGAAGATGGGAACACAAGGCTTCCCGAAACATGTTCCAAATAAGGAATCTTGAGGTAAAGTCGTTATAAATATTAAATATAATAATATATATATATACATAATTAAATGCACAACATTTCCGAATTGTATTATTAAACACGTCGATTTATCGTGTAGCACGCATTGTGAGGGGAGGTTTCACCACCATGACAACATCGAGGCAGTCTAGTTCTTTGACAAAATCCTCGTGTTAACCCGACAAAATGAAACACTTTGTACTAGAAAATGTAAACAGTGCAAAGAGCAAAGAGCAAAGCATCAACAGCGTGCAGCTTGTATATTATATTATTGTAACAGAAAGAAAAAGAAGTACTGACCAGACTTCTTATCTGTAATAATTATTTATTACGTTAAATTAAAAACAACCTCTCATTAATCTCTGTGACTAAACTGAAATAGTAAAACTCACGGTACATGTGCTAAGTAAAATAAAATCATACCGATTATGTATGAGATTCGGCCCGTGTACTCGGAGCTTTGGATATGCACTTCTATCGTAAGCCTAAACTATACGCATCCACGTATTCGCTTTACCCCTTTGTCACTGTAATGCGCTTGTGACTGATATGCTTAGAAGGAAGAAAGTGTTGAATAGTTTTTTATATAGTTTGTCTATATCTAACTATATATCATGTAACCTTTTATCTTTACATACACACAGTAAACACATAGTTTTTATGTTTCAAATATCGAGTTTCAAACATTGGTCTAAAAATAAAGTATTAAACACCGTGTGTTGTTTAATAACCTATACCATACTAAACGTGTTTAAAATTAACATTATGTCAAATAGAGCGTTAATAACTTGTTAGGTCCTGTATGTAATTATTTGATAGATCACAGACAGAAATTTTAACATATTGGAACTACTGTTTCTGAGAAATATGTATTAAACTTTCTGTTTAATAACAGAATTTAATCAATTTGCTTCAATTTAACTTGTGGTGAATACATATGGAAATGGCGCTTATGAAGCTAAAGACGGTGTTTAAGACTGAAAAAGTTAGAAGAGTAGTCGGTAGCAAAAAAACAAAGAACAATATAACACACAAAGACGGGAAGACGGAACGATGGGATTAAGTGATTAAATGTGTGCTAATAGGAAATGGCAATAAGGCTATACACCAACTATTGCAAGGTAGGACAACTTAAATGTGTGCTAATAGGAAATGGCAATAAGGCTATACACCAAGTATTGCAAGGTAGGACAACATAAAAAATTAAGAATTCAGGGAAAGTGTACGATTATAGTCGAAAAACAGAAAGTGAAGTGATGGGGAATGAAAGTTGGCTTAACAACATACGCGTACCTGTACAGGCCTACAAAAAAGAAAAAGATGAAATGCAGACACTGGATGTGCGTGCAGACAATAATGAGAACTACATGTAAGACGCCAGAGCAGTAGTGCGAATTACTTTTAACTTCATAATCATCTCATTATTTTGGGCACACAAGCGTCCGTACCATAAAGTTCTTAAAGCAAAATATAAAATATAATCCTCTGTTTATAACTGTCTCACTGTCAGTCTGTATTTTATCAAAAAATAACAAAAAATCTTCACTTACTGCTTTTTTATAGTCATACACATACAAATTCTGTTTCGATTTGCAAAAAAATAAATGTCACGCTATACGAAACTCGGGAAATGTTTAATTGTCTTTATACGCTCACACACACACACACACACACACACACACACACACACCACTGTATTCCACAAAATTTTCTCTTTGAATGTATATATGACACTTCTGGTATAGCCAAAAGAAGAGAGAAACGAAAAAACGTACGTTTTTGTAAGGGTGCGGTACGGTGATGTTTTTAGAACAGTCACAGATTAAGCCTTATCACGTTTACTCAAGGGTCTCAACTAACTCTAGGAACGGCAACAGAACTGGGATGAGAGGCACAACCCTGGACGCACGTTGTTAATAATACCTTTTGTTTTCATAATATTCCTCCTCCTCCTCCTCCTCCTCCTATGGCGCTACAGCCCGACGTCGAGCCTTGGCCTCCTCTATCCTTGACCCTCCACCTAACAAAGGACTTCCATCCTCGCACTCCCAACATCTCTCTTGCATCCACAGCGACAGCATCTTCTCATCTTTTCCTTGGACAGCCTTTTGGAGTTTTGCCATCCATACTACCCATAAGGACACTTTTAGGTATTCGTTTGTCGTGCATTCTCATGGCATGGCCAACGATTGCAGCCTCCTCAGTTTTACGTATACTTCTACCGTTGGTTCGTTGAAGTGACAATATAGGCTATCTCATTATTATGCCGTATCCTCCATTCCCCATTTCTATAATATGGGCTGCAGGGTCCGTCTCAGGAGCTTCCTTTCAAATATCTTCAGGCGTTCAATTGCTCTTTGTGTTAATATCCAGGTTTCACTGCTATAGCACAGGATGGGTCGTATGGTAGTTTTGTATATGCGCATTTTTGTCTGCCTATGAATAACTCTTGTCTTAAAGCTGGTGATAAGTGCAAAGTAGGCCTTGTTGGCTAGAGTTATCCTCCTCCTTATCTATGTCTCTTCATTCCCACATTCCATCTTCAGATATCGTGTTTTCATAATAATAGGGGTTATAATTACAAAAAAGTAAATTTTTTATTTTTTTCAAAGCAATACTAAAAGATATGTGAGTAGAAATTAATATAAACACTACCTGAGTTATTTCACGTATGTTTCTAATTCGAAGCACGTCTCGGAATTCCTCCCACTCACTCTATTTATCGCTGTCCCTTCCTCTTTCCATTTTTACTCTCTCTTCTATCTGTCTATTCGCTTACCTAACTCTACCTTTACACTTCTGTGGATAACAACTTAATTTTAATAATTGTTCAATTTATTTCGAACGTATGGAGAAGTCGTTTGTAAATCAAACATATTACAAAACGTGGGTGCCAAAGAGCAAACTTGTATTCTCTAGACTTAGGTAGTTGGAAAACCACAATTTTCAACGTCTTATAAAAAAAATTAATTTTGTGAGTTGCTGCAGCATCCTCATTCTGTTCACCGCCATTATGATTTCAAGAGTCCAAGATTGAAACCAATCTTCACATTGAACAACATAAAGAAGTAACGTATGAACAATCAATTTCATTAATTGACGCAAAACTAATTATTATAGTTGTCTTGATTATTCATCTCTTCTTTCACAGCACTAACACTTATCTAAAAATGAAACTTTTTCTTGTGAACTTACTGTTTATTCTCTTCTCGTCGAACGCGTTTCGGCGTACGTATTCGCCTTCTTCAGCTTAGAGACAGACTGCCATCATTTGGTAACGGTTGTTGTGTGGAAGGTGTAGTGGGGGTGGTGCGTGGAGGAAGGGGATTGGCGCGGGGATTCAACTTAATGTTTGTTTTTTGTATAATTGTGTCAAAAAGTGTATGTGATTTATATTGTAATTGATCGTTAAGTATGTTGTTTGGTTGTGTTGTGTGGTGTTTATATATTTCGTATTGTTCAGTTGTGTTGAGTTTTCGACCTTTGGGTAAGTAATGTAAAATTTCAAGATTAGTGTCTATGTTGGTGTAACTGTGGTTTTCTGTGTGTATGTGTGTGGCAAATGCGGAGTGTATATTGTTGTTGGTTAAAGCTTTTAAGTGTTCAGAATAACGGGATGAAAAAGATCTTCCCGTCTGGCCTATGTAGAAACTATTGCAGTCATTACAATTTAATTTGTAAACACCTGTTTTGTTATATTTGTCTATGTCTGTGTTTGTATTATTGATGTTTTTTGATGGTATTGGTTGTTCTGTATGCTATTTTGTATTTGTGTTTTCTGAATGTGTTGGCGATTTTGTGTGTGTAGGAGTTGTGGTATGTGAGTGTGATGTATTTATTGTGCTGTGTGTTGATGGTATTTTGTGTTTTGTTGTTTTTGTTTTTGATGCGTTTGTGTAGTGTGTTTATTAAATTAGGGTTGTAACCGTTTTTGATTGCTATGTATTTTATTGTGTTGAGTTCGTCGGTGTAATCTTGTTTATTTAAGGGTATTTTAGTTAGTCTATGGAGCATATGGTTGAAGGCCGCATGTTTATGTTGTGTTGGGTGGTTTGGTAACAACATACATTTACAACATAAACATGCGGCCTTCAACCATATGCTCCATAGACTAACTAAAATACCCTTAAATAAACAAGATTACACCGACGAACTCAACACAATAAAATACATAGCAATCAAAAACGGTTACAACCCTAATTTAATAAACACACTACACAAACGCATCAAAAACAAAAACAACAAAACACAAAATACCATCAACACACAGCACAATAAATACATCACACTCACATACCACAACTCCTACACACACAAAATCGCCAACACATTCAGAAAACACAAATACAAAATAGCATACAGAACAACCAATACCATCAAAAAACATCAATAACACAAACACAGACATAGACAAATATAACAAAACAGGTGTTTACAAATTAAATTGTAATGACTGCAATAGTTTCTACTAGGCCAGACGGGAAGATCTTTTTCATCCCGTTATTCTGAACACTTAAAAGCTTTAACCAACAACAATATACACTCCGCATTTGCCACACACATACACACAGAAAACCACAGTTACACCAACATAGACACTAATCTTGAAATTTTACATTACTTACCCAAAGGTCGAAAACTCAACACAACTGAACAATACGAAATATATAAACACCACACAACACAATCAAACAACATACTTAACGATCAATTACAATATAAATCACATACACTTTTTGACACAATTATACAAAAAACAAACATTAAGTTGAATCCCCGCGCCAATCCCCTTCCTCCACGCACCACCCCCACTACACCTTCCACACAACAACCGTTACCAAATGATGGCAGTCTGTCTCTAAGCTGAAGAAGGCGAATACGTACGCCGAAACGCGTTCGACGAGAAGAGAATAAACAGTAAGTTCACAAGAAAAAGTTTCATTTTTAGATAAGTACTAATTATTAATTTCGCGCGTGTGTGTGTAATTTTGGTGTTGAAGTACCGAGCATCACATTACAGCAACGGATATTCAGAAGCCATACCAGCGCCCACATGTCTGGGTTTATTCACTCATATTTCATTAACCACAGCGTTTTAACAAGCACAGGCTTCATTAAGCTTAAACGTGGTCATTATATTATGCATCTCATTAAGAGAACTGTGTTAAACTGACCGGTGTCAAGTGAATGTAACTATGTTGCAGACTAGATTGCTACCTGACTACGTTTACTCTCAATTATGATAACCCAACATTTCAACCTTACAATCGGATCCACCGAAAGGGAGGAATAAAAGAATTTCTCCCTCCTCCAAAATTGTAAAAAAAACCACTACCGATAGAAAATAATTTTAGTTTTATTTTTAAAACACGAGCTATCTTCGTAAAATAGAGAGAAAAATGTATTTAAGTTCATGAAACAAAAAATTTGAGAAAAGAAACATTTCCTTCTTCCTATAATTGTATTAAGGATTAGTTTTTATAATTAATTGTTTAATTCTTTAACTGATGTAACACCATTTCAGAATTTGAAGTTACCTCCCTAGAATTCAAAAATCCTCTCCGATTTTCCAATTATAATTACCCATTAAATTTATCAGTTTCCTCTGATAAACGACAAATTGTTGGTCGATAAGAGGCCAATAACAATATCGAGGCGTTTTGCTCGCCGTATAGTATCGGTACACCGTTCGCGGTATCAATGAGGTTTGCAACTCACTTACTTAGAGCTAAGAGGTAGATACTTAGTGACTGAATTCATTTTCCAAATTTCATATTTCAAACGTATACTCTAATGGTGTGTAATAAATCGTTTGTATATTTAAAAAAAAGTTACTACTGTATTAGAGTACACAGCTGACAAAATAATAAAACACCTTGTTGATTCATCCTCTTCGTTCACTTTTTTTAAATATTATTATATATAAAAAACTTTCACAAATGAACTTACTTTGGTTATCACTTTCACAAACGTTTCAAGGTGATGTGCCTCTTCCTCAGTGTGAGTAAATACTGAATGTCATTGTTACAGAATAACAATTATGGACTATAGGTGTGTGTGGTGGGAATTGATGGTGGGAGGGAATTGGCGCTGAGGTTCAAATTGTGTATTTGGATCCATGTATCAAATAGTGTATGTGATCTGTAATGTAATTGTTCATTTAATATGTTGTTTGGTTGTAGTGCGTGATATCTGTATATTTCAAATTGTTCGACTGTGTTTAATTTTCTACTTTTTGGTAAGTAGTGTAATATTTCCATGTTGTGTTCTATGTTTTTGTAACTATATTACACACAAATTACATACATTCCACATTTGCCACACATTTACAAAATGAAAACCATAGTTACACAAACATAGAACACAACATGGAAATATTACACTACTTACCAAAAAGTAGAAAATTAAACACAGCCGAACAATTTGAAATATACAGATATCACGCACTACAACCAAACAACATATTAAATGAACAATTACATTACAGATCACATACACTATTTGATACATTGATCCAAACACACAATTTGAACCTCAGCGCCAATTCCCTCCCACCATCAATTCCCACCACGCACACCTATAGTCCATAATTGTTATTCTGTAACAATGACATTCAGTATTTACTCACACTGAGGAAGAGGCACATCACCTTGAAACGTTTGTGAAAGTGATAACCAAAGTAAGTTCATTTGTGAAAGTTTTTTATATATAATAATAATAAAACACTCTAAATATTAAGAGATTAACAAAATTCGGCAACTTTATCGACCCCCTGTGGACGGAGGTCCGCTCCCGTTCGTCCCCCCCAGAGAATACGTCCCTGAGAGAAAGCGAAGACGTAAGAGCGTCAAGCCCTTTTAGTTGGTATGCATTTAAAAGGCACATACTGTCAGGAAGAGTTAATAAACTTACTCTTATGATGATTATTATTATTATTATTATTACTATTAATTTATGCTTATTATTTAAATGTAATTACTACTGCAACAAAAAAATCACTGAAATTATACAATGAAACTGCATCTAAAAGTCATCAAAATTAGGCTACTCAAAGTAACATTAGCAAAAATAGAAGCGTCGAAATTAAGTTTCAGATACACGCCTCCCATCTTTTGAGATTTACATGCTCTTCAGTATCTAAATCTCAAAAGATTTTTCATCAGTTTATTAACATACACCATAGAGTGAAATTTGCTGTGCTCGGAATACACGCGGAACTATATATATTTTATTAAGCTTCCAGAAGGAAATACTAGTAAAATTATCTAAATATTCCGCCAAATGGTTTGCCCTTTGTTAATCAATTAAATGAGTTTAGTTTTTTAAGTTTTTTTTTATTCTTATTTATTCAATATTTATTGAAAGAGCTAAGCTAGCTCTTAGTTTTAACTCGACCGTTTAGCATATGTCTGACTAAAGGCCTATATCTACCTGTTTCGGGTATGACTCGCTATACGCTTTGAATGCGTCACCCGATTTTCGTAAAACTTGGCATGCGTGTCCATACTTTTACTTTAACTCTACAAAGGCCTATTGTTTTTGAGTTTTAATCCCCCCAAAATGATGGGTGGGAAAAATGTAGGGGTCAAAATTGTGAAAAAATCGCAAAAGTCCGTGGTTTCATACTCATTGCTAAACTAAGCTAAGCTCACTGAATATTGTTTTGTTTCCCGAATTCAGAGTTGTTTCTGGTCTACTTATTTCTTTACAAGCGTTGTCCTCCCGAGTTTGATCCCAGTAATCGGTTGATCTTGAATTCTTAAACCTGCGTATGTTTTAGTACTTCTATTAAGAATTTCATCATTATCATCATCATCATCAGCCGTGGCTCTACAGCCCTTGGTGTGTCTTGGCCTGCTCCAAAAGTCAGTCGACTCCATTCTTCCCTATTGCGTGCCCTGGCTTTCCAGTTTCTTATGTTCAGCTTTCTGAGGTCCTCCTCTGTCTGATCTTTGAATCTACTACGGGATCTTCCACTTACTCTACTACCCATGGTTTCTCGTAGAAGATATGTTTCGTAGGCTGTCCTGCCTTCATTCTCTCTAACTTATGTGTCCAACTTACCTTAGCCTGTATACTTTGTTTATCCTGACAATGTCCGGCTCTTTGTAAAGTTGGTATAGTTCATAATTATAGTAGTGCCTGCACCACATTCCATTTTCTTGTACTCCTCTAAATATTGTTCTTAGAATCCGTCTTTCAAAGCAACCTAGAAGTCTCTTGCTACTTTCTGTCATCGTCCAGGTTTCTGAAGCATATATCGGCACTGGCCTGATAAGTGTTTTGTAAATTTTGCATTTCGCGCTTCTTGAGTAGAAGCTAGATGCCAGGTGCTTTTTAAATTCCATAATATGTTTTATTTGCGAGATATATTCTTCTTCATTAAGAATTTCACAATATATAAAAGGCTGTTGATAAATAAAATCTATACTAAAAAAATATACCACAAACGTTGTTATGCGCAAGGGTACGTAAGCTGACTGAAACAATAGATGAAAAAAATTGCCACCCCAACACTCCGGAAAAACGGTGCGCCATAGCAAGACTGCTTAGCTTAGCGTTCTTTGTGAACAAACACATTAAAATATATGGTACACTACTTAAAAAAAAAACTTAGCATAGCAAATCTTAACTTAGCAATCAGTGTGAGCCAGCCTTTTGTGCGAAGGGAGGCATTGCCGCCCATTTTCCCCAGCCGTAACTCTCACCTTCGACACCAGACGCAGCGAACCGGAACTACTCAGGTTGGCCTCAGGACTCGAACCCGCCACTCTCTCACACATAAGGCGAGAACATGGAAGAGGTCAAATATCGTTAGGTATTTCCCAACAATTTCTGATACTTTGGCCTCTTATTTTGGATTCCAATTTTCCGTAAAACTTCTAGTTAACCCTTCCGTTTATGTAACAAATATCTTGCATTGCATAGGATTTAAGAATTATAGTCTTTACAATTAACCATTAATAATATCACTATAATGTAATTAATGAACACAAACTGGTTTTAATTTCTTCAGAAAGCAATATTTTTAACATGTCGTTGATCTTCTGTGCGCTACAGATTGAAGCAAAATTTAATTTTCGCAAATCTAGAAAAAATTGTACCACCTATAACTTGTAGGACAAGTTACCGATTTCCAGGCGAACAGTTTTAGAACGCTAGAAAACTACAGAACTCTTAGTAGGCTATTTAAAGATTAATGCTTGTAACTGGTGAATGAAGTGTATATAATTTACCCCAAAAATGTGTTTGCTACTATTAATTCCGCAACATATATTTTCCATGATCAACTATTACAATTTTAAAGCGTGGTGAATCACTAGTATCCCTATTTTAAACACGGTTTGAATATCTTCGTTATTCCTAGTTACAGCGCCTGGTGTGTAAAATGCATTCTTGTAAATTAATTCCAATAAATAATAGTTTATTATTCCGGTAAGCCGTAGAATTCAATAATACCAGTAATTGTGACGTCATCACACCTGTAAATGTACCGTATCTGTGGAAGCCGCGCAACTTATGTTTATGAAAACCGCAATAGTTTTGAAAAAAGCAAGTAACGAACGTCGACTGGTTTAATTTGTTTGCTGAAGCAATGAAATTTGTGAAAACATAATATCGTTTACTGAAGAGTGGGCGAAATAGCGTCGTCAAATAGTGGGTCGCAATCTAAAACGTTTCTCATGCTTTGAACAATTGCCTTCTTCGGCTAACACATAAAGTCTGTACCAAGTCCGTAAAACGAGATAATGAAATTTTTGCCTATCTAAGAAAACCTATTCTTGTCAGAGTCTCTTATTGATTTGATGGCAAATATTTAGAAAATATTGGCGTTAATATTTACTGTCTTCAGCTTTACCCACAAAAACGGTTGCTTGTTCATAAAAAAAACTTTTTAAATCCGCAATTTGTTTGTTTATATAAACACTAACTGCAGTTGACTGTCCCACATCTCTAGTGTCAATAAGCTTTAAAACTGATGAATGGATTAACGTGATCCATTTTCCTACTAGATTTTTGTTTTCCATAAAACTTAGAATACCCAAATTGTATAAGACTACACGTTCCTTAATATCGTAAGAGAAAAATACTGCAAGTTGGACAAACAAATGACAGGCCACGATAAAATGGGGAAAATCTTAGCAGTTTCAAGTGGCCCTTATATTTTTATCCCTCTAAGAACAACGCATCATTTTATACAGTGGTTAAAAAAAATAATCGTTTTAACAGAGTACCTATTAGGTTAATTTCGTTGGAAATAAAAAATCGCATATAGAATGTTCTCAAATTATTTAAACAGTTTTTCTGTATCTTATCACAGTAACACTTCAAATTTATTGTTAGGTAATAAATCTGTGTTGGAAAAAATTTACAATATTTACCTAAGGATTAAGAAGACTTACCGTATATGGAACTGATAAATTCTTCAAGGTCACAAGTTGTAACCATACAACGAGAATTACATATTTTCTCTCGCAAGGGTTTAAAAGCATTTAAAATCTTCTCAAGTTAAATGTGTAAAACTAAGTGTGCTTCCATTCACCGAACTAATTACTGATGTAACGCATAGTTATTGATAGTTACTGTACGGTCACTAATGTATGTTATGTATACTGACATTGACACTCAGTTACAGTCTAGCCTATATGTTACTGATACGTAGATGTATATTGTACATGTTATTATGTTATGTACATTACATCATGTATGTTACTCATGTTATATTATTGCACTAAAAGAAAGATAAACAGTATGCCCGCACGGCACTACAATAAAAGTTTTGGAAACGTTTATTACCAGCCTTTGCGTTGTTCTTCGTTATATCAAAGGATTAGGCCTGGTAATCTACCGTTTCTTTACTTTCCCGTGTGAACTTTCCCCTTCGGTTAAAAACAGTGTTATATCTTATATATAATCTGTGGTATTCTGTCCAGATGTTTACAGACGTGTTCGTTAAAATTGCTTTTGTTTGACAGTGACGTCACCAAATTCTACGCATGTCGATGACGATGGTACGACATGGCGAGTTCGGTAACTATAAGACAAAATACTCCAAGTTGAACAAACACAATGACTGGGCAGGATTTGCGCATTTCATCTTATAACCTTGTATAGAATGGGCTGAATCCCCAGAACACAGAATTCGGAAACTCTGACGACAAGGGGCTGAAGAAACTTTACCCAGGGGAAAATCATTACTGCATACGATAAAATCAAATTCATGGTCCTCCTAATTGAGTACTACAGATAGCGAGTAAGTAGTTAAGTCAGATTAAACATACTAGCAATACTCACGCGAAACAGAATTGTCCGTTTTTCTTAGGTTTAAGCATAGTCTTCACCGACTAAAAGCTTACAGGAAGTATTCCGCAGCTAACTTTGAAAAGACTTCCCCCAATCAGAAAAGTTTCTAGACCATTCTGTTAGTTCCTATGAACTGTTTCTGGTTTTAACGCCAGGGTTTTTCGTCTGACTGCATGCATTTGAATATTGTAGACAATAACAAGAAGAGCTGTCAACGGTCCACCTTCATAATCATGTACCTATGTGTTTTGTCAGTCAATCTGAATATAGGTATAGGCCTAATGAAGACTGTACTCATGTGGAAGTAGAGGACAGAAAGTTAACAAAAATGACTGGTGCAGTCAGCCTAAAGCTGACTACAATTTAATCTACATCTGTTTCTACATCTTAGCGTGTGGAAGTCACTTTTACTTCAGGAAAAAATACACTATTTGAGGTACGTAGCCTACATGTGACTAAGATATATAAAATACAGAAACACCAGATATTAATTGTACATACATGTAAACACCTGCATACATGCATACATTTACATATTTACGCTCTTCGTAAATTACTCTTCACTTCGGTTTATATCCTCTACTTTCGCTATAAAACTAGTCGTTGCACACACACTGCTTACGAAGAAATTAAACAGTTTTCACGTAAACAGTGACACCTGCACATACGCACAGGATGTTTCCAAAAGATGGTGCCAAATGTCGGTAGATGGTTCTACTCGTTAAACTAAAGGGAAAATGTCCTGTATGTTTTTAAAAGAAAATTAATTTCTTCAGAAAGAAATGAGATACAGAATTGACACACTACGTTAAACATTTCTTGTAAGTAAAAAACAAAGTATTATCTTACAAATTTTTAAAATGGCGGCTGAATGAAAATTTTAATTCCAAATTTCACAAAAATCAGTAGGCCTATTTATAATAAGAAACGTCTTATTGTATAAAAAATTAGCTCTTTATTCGTAGTCCAACAATATCTTGTTCATGGAATTCGGATATAAAATATATGAGATTTTACATTTCTTTAATAACAAAAGAGGCCACACAATAACTATAAGGTAAATAGGCCAAACGTTTTGTTAAAAAAATGTAATATCCAAGTTATGTTTTATCCGAAACCCCAATCTATGTATCCCCCATACACACACACGCGCGCACACGTCCTTTTCCGGATTAAGTCAACGCGGTACCCAGAAAAGTACGTAGGTCTACAATATCACATCCGCGAAAATCTGAGAATTACTGAATGTGTGAAGCGAGTCCTCAGTTTCAACTCAACGTTTGGCGTTTGTCTGTCTATCTGTCTATTATGGATATGGCTCATGGCAACTTTTGAATGCATCAACCGATCTTTGTCAAATTTGGCCACGCGTATCCATATTTTTGCCCTAAAGAACTCTATTGTTTTTTAAATTGATCCACCAAAAATTAGGGGGGCAAAAGGTAAAAATTTGGGGTGCCAAATTTTGAAAAAGTTTGTGGAGTCCTTGTGGAGTATTAAATTAAAGGAAATTTTAACCGAAATATGTATTTAGTGTTCATTTTTTTACATTTCAAAATTTTGGGACGCTAGAAGCCAAAAGGTGGGTGAAATTTTGATACAATCGTGATAATTCAAGTGCGTATCATATTAAAAGGAATTTTAACTGAAATCTGAATATAGTGTTAATTTTTGGACGCCATGGCCCAAAAAATGGACCAAAAGTTTGATAACATTCCAAATTGTATGTGGGATATCAAATCAAAGAGAATTTTAACAAAAATCTAAATAGAGTGTACAGTTTTGGATATTACAACATTATTTGTCCCCAGAGCCCAAAGATGGGGTCAAAAATCTGAAAACATTGTAAAAATCCTGCCGGGTTACAGACTAAAGCGAATTGGTTGGAATTTTTAGCGTTTATTGCATGATTGATTGCTTTACAATTGTTACTTTACTAAACGAAAAATGGTAGAGTAATCGGGAGTTTCGTAATTCTTCTGATAACTGAAAAGTTATGTAATGTAAAAATTTTATCTAATAATAAGTGTACTTTGTTCAAAATAGTAAGCGAGTTCTGCAGCTCATAGAGCATACTAGTCATAAACACGAGCGCGCGCCCGCACACACACACACACACACACACACACACACACACACACACACACACACACATATTAGTGCACGCAAACACGTGCACAGTGTGACACATATTTAAGTCAATATATAGTCCCATATAATTGGAAACATAGACATCAGTACAAACACACACTCACGTAGGTTACTAGGGCGCGTGCGTGTACATTTCTTTATATTGATCACTTTCATTCATATTTATATAATTATATATAACATAGAAATATATTTTTTTTAATTCTTTATTTGTCATAGCCTATAGGCTACATGCATGTAGGCTGAAGAACCTAAACATTAGGTAGACAGACGTGCATGCATCAGGAAACAACGAACACGGCCAAAACATTTTGTATGGTATGAACACGAAAATTCTTCAGGTACAAATATGTACGTGTGTGTGTGTGTGTGTCCGCTATTTCTTATGCACCATAAGGAAGCACGTACTTTCGTTCTTTTCCGTGTGTCCGATTGACCATCAAGTCCTGTCGCCTTTTTACCGCTCTCTTTCGATTTCCTCCAACATATAAGGATTCACTGGCACTACCGGTACTTCGTAGCGTGTACCTGTTAGCTCTTAGCCATAGTTCTTCCTCCCCATCCCATCCCCCAACGTACCATGATGGTGTTACTTTGATTATGTATTCGTAAAGCTTCTTCTCCTGTCTTGTTTGATTGCTTATACTTTACACATAAGTCTATAATTTATATAAACATTCATAGTTCCGTAAGCACCTTTGCTATAAAGATACTAACAGCAATCTATTGACGTAAACATTCCTCTCTCCAAACGTTTTAACGTTATTAATTCAGTGGCGGCTGGTGGTTCCAAATTTTGGTGGTTGCAGTAGTTGGTTGAGTGGATGGACGAGGGATTAATAGACATTAAACTATCATAATCACAGTTATACAAAATTATTACTATAATTTTATAACCTCGAACCAGGGATAACGTTTACCTTGAACCAACGTAAACACTAAACCTGACACAACTTAGGCCTATAAGTCCAAGAGGGCTGTGCTGATTTCATGACACAACTAAGGATGCGCTACAACGCTACTAGCGGAGCGTTGCAGAAACTTTGCAACCACCAGGCTTACATTGGGAACATGGGGCAATTGTGAAGAGAAGCGCACGTTCTCCCATATGTTTGTGTAGTAAGCTCTGCCATTTACTGTTCAAGTTACAAGCGGCCTACAACCACTAGCCTGTGCGCTACATCTGAATTGTACGCGAACATTGCCGCACAGAATGTAATACACTCTCCTTTGAAATTTATGATACTTTTAGCTGCTTAATGTTTCCGTATACTATTTTATAGTTTAGTTATTCTGTATTGGCGGTTGTGCAACGCTGCAACCATAAAACCAGCCGCCACTGGCTTAATTTATTATAGCCTTCAACTTCCCGCGAGCTGTGATCAAAGCGTTGATAGTGAAAGAAAACATTTCCGCATAGTCTGGGACCTGACGACAAGTAGGATCTCAGGATTTTCTCTATGTAAGGGTTTTAATTTGTGTAAGTAGGCCTGGGAACAGCCACCCCTAGTAAGCAACTGCGTCAGAATAAGTTAACGTCCTCTTGATTATCTTCTCTGGAATGAATTATCTCAGTATGTTTGCCATAAATCCAACCTACTCTTTCTTTGTGGTCACGTATCCTTCTTTTAATATACTTGATCGTACGTTCCTGATAAAGATATGCCGTTCGTCTGTTATGATACCAATGGGCAATGAGCATACATTACGGTTGTGAATGTAAGGCCTGATCCGATAGCTACAATGTCTTGTGTGCCTTCTCTTTCGGTTTACAATAGCTCCATGCCTGGAGTACTATCTTGTGCTATAATTTTAACGTGTTCACACAGACACTCGTTTAATTTGCTTTAGTTTGACTGCCATACTAGTCAAAATTCACGTATGCCGTATGCCGATGGCAATGTTATGGCACAGGATAATTTAAAGTCTAAGGCGATAGGTTTTCACCTTATGCGTAGACTGTATGTAGACACAGGCGTAAGCACTTGCTAAAATTATCTCCTATTTCGTGTAGAACCCTCCCGTAGGGCGTTTACGCTGATAAAGGTACTCTTGCAGCAACGGACTGCGAGCTCCACATCATGTGAAGGTCAGCTTGGTTGCGAAGAACAATAATGTTATGTTCGCCAGCAGTAACCGTAATGGTTTCCATTTATTCTTGGATTTCGTTGTCCATGACGTGTCCGTTACTTAACTAATATAATTAATTCACTACCGACTCGGAACACAAAGTTTTTATGGATAAAAACGTAAAAGTTTTATCTTATAGCCTGAACCGGTTTTCGCTTTTAAAAAGCTTCTTCAGCCTCTGGAAAGCGTCTTCGCCTTCTGGGGGACATCTGAAGAAGCGTTTTAAAAGCGAAAACCGGTTCAGGCTATAAGGTAAAACTTTTACGTCTTTACCCATAAAAAACTTTGTGTTCCGAGTCGGTAGTGAATTAATTATATTTGGTTTCCATTTACTCCTTATCCGTCCGTTATCAATACAAATATCCTCAGGTCGACAGAACTAATTCACTGTTGGAGATGTACTATGGTGTCTTCAAAGTTTCTGGTAATTTTCTCCAGACTCTTAGGCGGCGAGAACACTTGGGTCAGATTCGTAGATATTGTTCCGGGGGACATCACCTCGATTTTGTGACCTTTCTATTCCTCGGAGGAATACAGTTTCTTTAGAGCCTTCAAGACGCCACCCCGCTTAACATTCAAGGAATACTTCTCAGGCATTACTTCAAAACCCAAGCTCTTCTCTACCGAGCGCCTAAAGTGGCTGACGATATTCACTGCATCGTGAGTACGGAGATCCGTTTGAACCCAAACGGATGATCTACCAGTGTATCATTGTGTGTGTGTGTGTGTGTGTGTGTGTGTGTGTGTGTGTGTGTGTGTGTGTGTGTGTGTGTGTGTGTGTGTGTGTGTGTGTGTGTGTGTGTGTGTGTGTGTGTGTGAGAGAGAGAGAGAGAGAGAGAAATACTGCACTTCTGGTATGGATGATGCGCAGTGTAATAAAAACCTGTAAAAACCTGTAATAATAGTTTGTCAATGACATTGTATAATCCCACTTTACTCCCTACTTAACCCCACTTTATGTCACACTTTATGTGTCCGCACTTTATATGTCGCCTCAAAAAGCAGCCACTACTGCCAGCGAGCAGTTACTACAGGGCATGTAAAGTTTTGAAAATATGTCTGTCTGTAAACAGGTATAAACAACGGACTACATTTTGGGCATATACATTCGTACGGACATATTTATTATTCGTTTTGGTGTAAATAATCAAAAGAACTTTTCGGCGTAACTTACACATGCTGAAACATAATTATTGAATTGCCCACAACCGCTCTGATTAACAGATATACTATAGGGATCCACACGTTTTTTGGTATAGACTATGCAGCATTTATGGTAAAAAAATACTTTATGACTATAATAAAAGTAAATAAGTTTAGTCTTTGTAGTACTATAAAATAAACTTGTTAACTTGCTTGCACACATCTAGCACCTTAAATAATGTATCCTGCAATGCTAAATCAACTACAATTTATTTATAAACGACTCAACGTACCATTACTAAATATTTCGACTTTTAAATAAAAATAAATTTTAATAATACAAAATTATTTCTGCAACAAATTATTACGTACTGTACTATAATAGACACTTCCATTTTAAAAATGTCTTCAAAAACATCAAATGTTCTGCCAAGCGAAAAGTCATAATAGCAAACATTATAAAAACCCTGATTAACGAAAGAAAGTGACTGGCGGAGCGGCCGCGCGGCGACCGAATTTGTAGTAAAAACATTCCACTTAATAACTTCGTGGAAACGTAAAATACAGGGCTAGAAATGTCTAATGAACTGTATTTTAATCATGAATTAAAGACGTTTTTAACAAACTTTTCTAATTTTTAAAATCTTTTTTCAATTAATTTACATTGAGAGTTAAATAAAAAAATACACGAATTTGAATTAAAAATTTAGGGTTTATCATTTTTATTACGTAAGAACTCAGAGGTTAAGCATCGGAAAAACATTTCTTGTAGACAAATGGTAGTCCACCTTCTTTAGTACAATATATCAAAAATTGAGATTCCTACGATTAAAATTAACGACGTTATTAATTTTTTTCTAATGTCCTGTTAACTCAGTTGTTAAAAGTTGTACATGAATGAGATTTGCGTGACGCTCTATTTAGATAACTAAGTGTAGAAGACATATACAACTTACACCTTGTACGTGATAGGAATACTACAATGGATTAATATATAAAGTGAATTTCACAGAGCAGTGTGCGGCGCTCTGCGGCGGAAGTACAGTCAGAACCTAGTGGACCCATTTTATTCGCGCGCACTACCATCTTCGTTTGAAGACTACTAACTCACAGCTATAAGTGTTTTAATAAGTGTTTTTTATAGAGTGTTTTAATAGTGTATTTTTATGATTTATACACATATTTTATGAGCGGATTCCATAAAAGCTGAAGAACACTACAATACTTGTAAGTACCGTACTGTCTTTATTATTTATTTGTCAATGCTAATAACAAGTAATTTACTGATTGTTTTTACATTTCAATACATTATAACAGTAAAATACTGTTATAATTATGCAATATCTGGTAGACCGAGCTTTGCTCCTCGGTAGTTTTAAACTGTAAACTGTATTTCATAGTTAAATAATTATTTGTTGAGAAATTTGAATGGCATTAACAATTTCCCAGTAATTACATTGCACTTCAATTAGTAGTATTAAAGCTGATCACAAAACAAAAATAGTTTATTAAGAAGAAAACAATAAATACCGTACCGCAAAAGAGTGATAAACAATCATTCAAGACACTCCATCTGTTATAAAAAGGATGTAGTTCAACTAAACCACAAAAGTCTGGTCAGATGTAAGTTTTTGACAGATCTCCAGGTAGATAGATTAGATTAAATAAGTAGACAGATAACTAAAATCTCTGTATATACTTATGAGAGGTTGGTGACTCGTAGCAAGTTGGCTATGTGTCAATGTGTGAGCCGTGAGCGTATGCACCACTTTCTTTGGGCTGTTATTGTACCTTGACTAGATGGCGCGCCGTTGAGCGATGTTAGTTCTAATTTTCCTATATTAACTGATTGCGGTTATATTTCGTAATATTTGAAGGTTACATACCACTTTGTATTGATGAATACAATTTTGTTATGCTTATTGTGAAAAAACTCAATGAAAAAATTATTAATAACGGAGTTAACAGTACATTTGGAAAAAATTAATAACGTCGTTAATATTATTCGTAGGAATCTCAATTTTTCAAATATTGTACTAAAGAAGGTGGACTACCATTTGTCTACAAGAAATGTTTTAACGATGCTTAACCTCCGAGTTCTTACGTAATAAAAACGATAAACCTTAAATTTTTAATTCAAATTCGTGTATTTTTTTATTTAACTCTCAATGTAAATTAATTGAAAAAAGATTTTAAAAATTAGAAAAGTTTGTTAAAAACGTCTTTAATTCATGATTAAAATACAGTTCATTAGACATTTCTAGCCCTGTATTTTATGTTTCAACGAGGTTATTAACTAGAATGTTTTTACTACAAACTCGGTCGCCGCGCGGCCGCTCCGCCAGTCACTTTCTTTCGTTAATCAGGGTATAATTTATGCACTAAGCGAAATCACACAGTATGGAACTGTAAAACGAACTGTCGAACATTCTGTACAATTCTAGACAAACGCTTGACTAATTACGCTGAATTAAACAACAAACACAATCTTTCCTTAAATATTTCTTATTGTACTAAGCGAAGATCTATGTCTTTTATTATCTCCAGCTCTGAAGATTCTTAGAAACCGGGTCACGAAAACCTCGATTACCACGTTGACCAGAAGATTTGTTTTAAGATCGTTGCTCTATTGTAAATATAACCAGTGGCGAAGCGTCAGGGGAGACAAGGTAGACAGTGTCTCCCCAAATAATTTATTCATAAAATAATTAATTTTTATTTATGCATTAAGTTGCACAAGTTATTCAGAAAGGTATAAAACAAATTTACTCTTCAATCAGTTTTCAATTGCAGCGGTACGCTATGTCCGTCAGAGACGCGAAATTTTAATTATTTCAGACATAGTTAGACGCTATGTCCAATATCTTTTATTTATAAACTATAAAGTATTACGGACAACATGTTAGTTCAAGTAATAAAAATTGAACTGTAACTACAATTATCGGACGTCTACAAACAGTCTACAACGACAAACATCTACACTCTAGACAGATGGCGAGAGAACATCAAGCAGAGGAACGATCAAGCAGAGCAAAGCGTAAAAATGCGTCCCGTACATCACGGCAAAAGACATGTCTTCCCTGCACTGAACTGTCGCCTGGCCGCCTGTTTGTTTATTGTGCTTGCGTAGTGAATACGCTTATTTGTTTTTGTTGAGTTTACAAACTATTTTTAATGTTGTATATAGTTGTATAGACTAAGAAGTGTGTAATCATTTACGCACTAATTATTTAATAATACATATTTTTAAGTGTCGGCATTTGAGTGCTTTAAGCATACTGTTTAATTGGTTTAAAGGAGCAAAATGAATACAGTTAATACCAGTTCTACAGCAGAAGTATTTGATATAAACTCTGAAAACTTTGATTCATTAGAATTTTTGTTAAAATACGAAGTCAGTACGTTACATTTAGAGCAAAAGGTATTGCTAACGTCAAAAATATCTCGGGCGTCTTTAGATTTGTCGCAGAAGGATGGAAAAATTATCAGAAAGTTTGGTATAGTAAATATAGGTGGCTCTCTTGTTGTAAGCGAAACAAGACTCTGCACTGTTTGATGTTTAATGGAGAGGAACATGGAGCAAAGTTGGAGAAGGCACTATAAAAAAATTTGAAGTTAAAGCCGCTAAACATGCTAGTAGCAAAACTCATATGAAAAATTCTGAGCTGTTTCACATGCTAGGACGTAATAGAATTGAAATTGTTTGTCCAAAACACCAATAATTCAAGCAGTACAGCACAATAAAAATGTGGCACGAAATCGAAGGATAGTAGGCTGTTTGGTAGATGTTGTTTGTTATTTAGGGAGGCAAGAGTTAGCTTTTAGGAGCTTAAGAAAAATGAGCAATCTCTCAATAAGGGCAATTATTTGGAAACTTTACTGGCAACGGAAGTCTTTCATGAAAGAACGTATACAGAGTGAGTCAAAATTGTACGGCAGTCTCTCGGGGGCTGATACTATAACTAAAGTAAGAAAAAATGAGATACGGCGTGTAGATCTCATTTACAAGAAAATATGAAACGTTTGTGTAATGCCTGTAGTAATCCGGATTTGTCACCATGTTTTTGTGGCATGTAGCCTGTTTTTCTAGCAGTATTTTCTAATTAAGGTTCATAAACGACACCAACAACAATACGATAACTTTTCCTTGATATTTAGGCTAAATTATATAACGAAATACGTGTGTTTCAGACAGTCACTTAGATATTATCTGCTACAGGTATCATTAACTCTATTTACCATAGTTTTACTGGTTCATTAAGAACGTCAACAATCTTAGTAAGAGGTTGCTTTTGGCTGGTATTTTTATGTCTACCCAAATTATTTTGTCACGCTTCGCCACTGAATATAACAGGCATAAAACCACAACTATTCATAGTCTTCGTAATGGTCAGTGCTTAGTGAGCTGGAATCACTCAAAAATGAAACAGAATAGCATTCTACTAGTTCATTTTTGAGTCTGAATATTTACATAACTTTTGAAGTAGTAGTAGTAGGCCTAATAGCACATTAATAACGGTGAAAAGTAGTATACGGTATTTCAGTCATGAGAGCAGTTTTCTACTTAATAATACGATTACAAAGGAAAACACATAGTAGGCCTAATATAAAGCGCGCGTTAAGAGCAAAAATAAACCAAATAAATAATGCTTAACAAATGTATAAACGTGCCGGTTGCCGGGAGAGACCCCGTCAGGTGTTGTCAACTTGATTAACACCAGTATTCCCTACGTAATGTTATTTACTATTCACTGTTATCTTCTGCCGTCAGGTTTTGAATCAATAAACGGATGCTGTAGCGATAGCTGTACTTGAAAAGATGAATGAGCATCCTAAATTATGTAACAACAATTATTAGTTGTGTGTTCACGGATAATCTGGCTACAATTTGGTTACAATACATCTTTACAGCAATAACAGTAACAATAGTTACGATAATTTGATCGTTTTTTATTAAGCGATAGTTTTCATATACGCCAATGTATATTATCGATTTTTTTTTAATCGAAACGTTAACACAGATTTTTCATTGTGTAAAAATATTCGCAAACGAACGTTACAATGTGACTGTGACTTCTATGTTTAGTATTTCGTGATTAGAAACGATAAAAACGATACGACACCAATCATTCACGCAAGCTATCACCACACTACTAAATTTTGTAAGCTCATATTTAAGTCTTTCATGTGTTTAATCAAAATAAAATAAAATAAAATACACAATCATTTTTATTGTTTTTCTAATAGATTTTTAAATAATTGGAAAACAGTTCAATTATTTTTACAGCCGTTGTATCTCCATTTCTCATATTTACAGTTACATTAATTTATTATAAACACAGTCATACCGTGTTTTGGAGAACCTGTAGAAGTCTGCAAAGCGTGGTGAGGTTTTCCTGATGAACTTGAAGCCATCCTCCTCTATACGCGTCACCAAACTAGCACGCGTACAAATAATACAACCATAGCGCCTTCCATTGTGTGACTGAAGCTGCAAACAGCCGCACTAGTAGTGTTCGTTCACGCCAGATCATTGCTGCCATTCGCGGGGAAATTATTTAATACCTGTCTGCTACACCTTGCCGTTCTCTGACTCTTAAGCTGTTAGCGTTAAGCTCTAAGCGTTCTGACTGAATTTTGAAGTAATATTCTGTTAATGTAAATACACGAATTCTATGATTAATTCATTAGTTTAGAATTCTTTGGCTTTTCCTGTTGTATACGACACTATCATATTTTCACCCTCACACATAAAGGAAATGTACACACTATTTATACTAACTCACTTGTGCAAATGTTCACTTCAGATTAAATTGTTATTTTGTAAGCATTCTTTGTGAATATTGACTGTTGTAATCAACTCTTCCTGCCTTTTCATATTTTTGAATTCTTACAACACAGAAGCATGGAAGTTAACTGATAAACAATCTTAGTTAAAATGAAAATTAAATAACATTTCGTTAAGAGGAAAACATGATAGGTTGTCATTTAATGTAGTCCAAATAAACTCAGATGCAAAAGAATGAATAATGTGTGTGTGTGTGTGTGTGTGTGTACACATTCACTGGTTCTGGTGCACATGTGGGAAGGATTTTACAGTTTTCAGTGTTTATAATTTCTTCATTTTCAAGCACTGACAACAACAAAATTAAAAATAATCTACTTTTTCAATTGCATTTCTATTAATAAGATTTATTTGTTTCTTAATAAAGTATATAATATCATACCTGCTATTAAAGCATAATTGTTTTATTAAATAACATGTTTAACTTAATATATATGATTCATAGTTATAAGGTATAATTAAATTATATTTTCATTATTTATTTATTCTTAAATTGTATTCTTCTGTTGACTTTATTCAGAGTACAGTCTTTTTAAGTTCTTCCTGTAGCCAAAAATGACTGCTTGAGACAACATAATATATAATGGTAGTTGGTAGCCGCCAACTTCAAACAGCTACCAAATAACAAATACCAAAAACAACTTCAAATAGTATACCTTGTAAGCCTAGTATAATACCTTTTGCTTATTAAATTTTACACTTCCTTTCTAAAAAAAAATTAACAGCATTCTGTGTAAAGGAATCACCTAGAAATGAATGGAAAGAAATTGATCTTGATCAGTCTTATACATTTCTCCTATTATTGCCTTCAATGCACAGAATCTAAATTTAATAAAAACTAAAAATCAGAGCATACTCTATTTTATGTAGTGCATATTCTTAAAAATACAGTAATTAAGGAATTTTATATTTTGAGGTCACTTTTAAAATTAAAAAAAGAAAGAGCGTACTCCAGAGCCACTGACAATTCTTTTGAAAAACTATACAAAAAAGGAAAATGAGCAATGTACCTACATATACACACACAAGTCAAAGCGGGTCTAAAATATTAATACAGTGCCTAAGTATAACAATATATTAATTAATTTCTGTGTTTGAAAGAGATTTACGCTGAAGACGCATACATTCATGTATTTCTAGAAGTTATATAACTATGATTATGAGCAGTACTAGAGTGAGCAATACCAGTATTAACAAGGTATTTATTCTAAAAACAGGTGACAAGCAAGGTGATGAGCTTCATCCACTTTGTATAATCTGGCACACCAGATCATTTTGGTGGTTAATCCAAAATGAAACACATTTTTTAAATCAGTACAGATTTGTGTTTATGCTGATAACATTGCAATAATTGCAAGGGACATGGCGTCTCTAAAGAATATATACAAAATGATGGAACAAGAAGCAAGAAAAGTAGGCCTCACAGTAAATGAAGGTAAAACAAAGTATATGGTCTTGACTTCAGGTAATCTGATCAGGGCGCCATTGAAAACTAATTATAGGAGAAAGAAAATTTGATGAGGTGAAAGATTTTAATTATCTTGGGAATACTCTGAACAATCAGAATAGGATGAGTGACACCATTCAGAAAGAATCTAGCAAATAAACTGTGCCCATTTTTAATTAAGAAAGCTGTGTTAGTGGGTATAATCACAAACAGAATTATCACTGTTGCACACCACTATAGAAAAATTATTCCAATTAGGGCTTTCAATTCTCAGCTCATCGTCAGATCAGAAATAACATAGGTATATCATTTCTTTATAATAACCTAGGTTATTTCCGATCTGACAATGAGCTGAGAAGCTTGAAACCACTAGTCGGAAAAATTTTTCTATAGTGGTGTGCAACAGTGATAGTTCTGTTTGTGCCTATTTTGCCAATATAAAAATGTTTATAAATAAGTTAGTTAAAAGATGACCCAAAATAAAGATTTACATGATGAACATGGTGCACCCTTTTGTGACATATGCTTGTGAAACATATTCCTTGGCAGAAAATGATGAGAACCAGTTGAGAAGGTTCGGTTGATGCGATCTTGAGAAGGTTATTTGATGCAATTATAGAAGTAGATACTTGAAGAATAAGGAAAAATTAAGAACTGTTGCACTTATTGAAGAGAAAGAGGTTCATCAAAGCAAAAACGAATAAGTTGGCTGGGGCATGTTGAAAGAATGGAGGATACAAGAATGGTTAACTGTCTGGAACAGGAGATTATATGGAAGAAGAAGGAAAGGTCGACCAAGAAAAAGATGGACGGCTGATGTCACTTGAGACCTTGCTACAATGGGTTAAGATACTGTAAAGGATTGGGGAAAGATATGGGAGTGGAGGAGGATTGTTGGAGAGGCCAAGGCCCACCAGTGACTCTAGAGCCGGTGAAAGAAAGAAGGCCACTTATTAAATTAAGAAGAGAAGGAGTGAATCCCAGCACTGAAATTTGTTTTAAAAAACTACAAAACAAAGAAAAAGCACTAATTTATTTAACAACTCACGTACACACACAGTCAAGGTAGCTCTAAAATATTAATTCAGTGCCGAAGCATAACAATACTTTCATTAACTTCTGTATATGAAAGGGATTTATACTGAAGATGTGTATATTTATATATTTATAAAAGTTATGTACAGAAGATTTCATTTTATGGCATGTTGTGAAAAATCTATATGAATTTATACAGTTCAAATGTTCATGCTTACTTGTAATACTTCTTCATAGTCTTACTTAAACTTCTATAGCATGAGGATTTTATGCCTTCATAAATTATATTAATTTTCTATAGTTCCTAACATTATATTGTAGCCAAACACTGGAAATTAAAAGAAATTAACATTCAGTAAAATTAATTATAGCAAGTTAATCTTGTTATACTTTACATAACTACGCAAAGAATGAAATTATAAAAGATTAAAAACACATTGGTAGTTTCACATATATTATATAAATGAAAGTTTTTATCTCTTCTAAGTTAATATGTTTCAAAAAATTCCAAATGGAATTCAATAATGTGAACAAAGAAATGACCTTCACTGCATGAATGTCAGAAACTTCATGATCTGTTTACTTGCTGTGTGTGTGAGTGCGCGCGCGCGCTCATAAGAATGTTTATCAATATAATCTATACAGTTAGAGGCATATTCCATCAAGCTTTTAATATGAAAAATTGTTTAATACAAAATATTTATGTTCCCAAATCAACGTTATGTATATGATTCCTGTAAGCCATAATGTATGGAATCTTGTGATTACAGGAATGCATGAGGGAGGTTTGTTAAGTAGACCAAGGGCTGCAGCTGAGTTGTAGATATGTAGGAATAATGTGGCCACAGATATTGAAAAGAATTATTTTGTTACAGCATAATTTTACTTGAAACACTTTCCTACAGAAACATCAGTTAAAATTCTTGGAGAAATAGAAAGTAAATAAAAAATAGAAGAAATATTTTTGCAATTACAGGACACCTTATATGCTTCAATTTCTGTAAACAAATACATTAACATTAACAAAAATCTTAAAATGAGAGCAATTTAATGGATGCAAATATCGTACAAAAATTTTAAAAATCAAATAGTTTGTAAAAGCAGTAATGATAATAGTGAAATATAAAATGATGGTGAAGAAAACAGAAGATGTTGATAGTTGTTTTGATTGTTCATCTTCTTTTTTACAGTACTAAATTAATATAGAATGTAGAACTTTCACTTGTGAAACTTACTTGTTTTTTCTACCCGTACGCGTTTTGGCGTGATGTGCGCCTTCGTCAGCAGTTTGAGACAGACTGGCCAGTAACTCGTAACGGTTTTTATTTGGAAGGTTTAGTGGGGGTGGTGTGTGGAGGAAGGGGATTGGCGCGGGGATCCAGATTATTGTTAGTTTTATGTATAATTGTGTCAAAAAGTGTGTGTGATTTATAGTGTACTTGGTCATTAAGTATGTTGTTTGGTTGTGTTGTGTAGTGTTTGTGTATTTCATATTATTCTGCTGTGTTAAGTTTTTGACTTTTGGGTAAGTAGTGTAATATCTCAAGATTAGTATCTATGTTGGTGTAGCTGTGGTTTTTTGTGTGTATGTGTGTGGCAAACGCGGAATGTATATTGTTGTTGGATAAAACTTTTAGGTGTTCAGAGTAACGAGATGAAAAAGATCTTCCCGTCTGGCCTATATAGAAACTATTGCAATCATTACAATTTAATTTGTAAACACCTGTTTTGTTGTATTTGTCTATGTCCGTGTTTGTATCATTGATGTGTTTTTTGATGGTATTGTTTGTTCTGTATGCTATTTTGTACTTGTGTTTCCTGAATGTGTTGGTGATTTTGTGTGTGTTGGAGTTACGGTATGTGAGTGTGATGTATTTAGTTTGTTGTGTGTTGTTGGTATTTAGTGTTTTGTTGTTTTTGTTTATGATGTGTTTGTGTAGTCTGTTTATTAAATTAGGGTTGTATCCGTTTTTTATTGCTATATATTTGATTGTGTTGAGTTCATCGTTATAGTCCTGTTTACTTAATGGTATTTTAGTTAGTCTATGGAGCATATGGTTGAAGGCCGCATGTTTATGTTGTGTTGGATGGTTTGATGTGTTGTGTATAACCATGTCAGTTGTGGAAGAAGCAACTGTAGGACTCGTAACAATTGAGATATCACCAGGTTCAGTGGAAATACATTGCTCAACAGGATTACATTCAACTTCTGCAGGCCGATCAGTTACATAAGACATCAGATAATCACAGTCCTCAAATACTGACCGATTGTATGGGTAAATTCCAGTTTTTTTAAATGCAGATAAAATGTTGCTAGGAGTTAGAGCTCGATTCATAGCCTCACTTGACAATGCAGCTATTTCATAAATAGTTATAGTTTTTCCTGGATTTGTATTCATCCATGCATCACATGCCCCATTATAGTATGACTTCAAGGGTCCATATACACCCACGTCTAAAGGTTGTAGTTTTTCAGTGCAGTGAGGTGGAAATGTCAATAATATAATATGGTTCTCTTTGCAAAATGTTATGGAATCAATTGATATATGGCTATCATGATTGTCTAGCAATAACAGAACTGGTTTTTCAACAGATGGTGCTGTGAACTTACAAAAATGTTCCAAATATAACAGAAAATTGTCGGCAGTCATCCATCCAGATTTATAGGCACATCCAGCAGAGCCTGTTGGTGCTCCAGGCAACATACAATCTTTAAAATTTGCTCTGGGAAATACATAAAATGGTGGGATAAAGTTCCCAGCTGCATTTACTGTGAACAGCCCAGTCACTAAAGTGCCACGTTCACCACATGTTACTTGGCCAACCTGTTTTAAACCTTTCTGAGCAATTACTTTATTAGGAGCTTGCACTGTTGTTAAAGTCGTCTCATCACAATTATATATACAGTAAGCATCCAATTATATTTACTGTACACCTGTTGCAGATTATCAAAAAAGTCTTCAATATTTTTTTTTTTAATTAAAACTAGTGCAACGTGATAAACTAGTTGCCTCTGGCTTACGTATCGCTATTGTGTGGTTTCGCCGAGCAAAACCTTTCCACCAATCTTCTCCCGCTATCTTTTTAATTTCCAGCTCTCAGGAATTTTCATTCCATTAGCACAGCCAAACTCATACGCCAACTTTTTCGCATCAGTTTTGGTGAGCCCATAATGCATTTTTGATGAAAACAACAGATATTCAGTCAGTATCTTTTCCTGGGTTATTGTGAATATTTGTTATTTTTTAAATAAAGTGCCGTAATTACTTAGTTTCCTTCAACTCGGTGGAGTTAATTTTTGCTAATCTGGCCAGAGTTGTCTTAGATATCATATACTTTTTAGCAACCTGACGAAGACCTCCACCCTCTCTGAACTCCTTAATAGTTCTTTCCGTAAGGAATAATTGGTGATTCTTTTTTTTTTATAAATTAATGACATCTTGGTTACACCTGTAACAGTAAAATAAAAAAGTTAATTTCATGTAAGTAATAAATTAATATAATCAAATTAATAAAACTATATGAAGTAAAAGATTATGGGAGAGTTGGGACATGGCACAAACCTTTGTCCCATGTCACCCTTAACAGCGTATCAAGAAAAAAAGTGTGATAAATTTTTGTAGGTTATAGTTAGAGGTAAAGTTGCATTACTGACATAACTTTAAAAAGAGATATATTCATGGCCAAGGCTTGAAAAACGAACATAATAACAAACACCTTTTTTATAATGTAAATATTAAAAAGTAAGAAAATTTACTTTTAACATGTAAAAAACGTTTTTCTTACCTGTGCAATTAAGAATGTGGCAGAATCTTCAGTATGTTACACTAAGTAAACCAGCACATAAAACTCTTCAAAACACAAACCCAGCTAATCTCTTGTACCAACCTAATACCTGGAAAATTTAAATGTCCCAACTCTCCCCAGGTATCAAGTCTCTCTCATCTCCCCTAGCACATGTAGTAATATAAAACGCCTTTTTCTCAAATTTTATATCTGCTACTAGGGACTAGGAACCTAATGAACTACTGCATTCTCAAGATTATCAATGAATTTTTCATTGAAGGGTTTGTGATGATCGGTCAAAAATATAACACAAATTTTAACTTTTGTTCACAGTTGTGTGTTTGGCGTCAGCAACAATTGTCCTGACGATGACAATAAACATTATCGAAACGTCGACACAAATAAGTTAAAATTTGTGTTATATTGTTGACCGATCTTCGCAAACCCTTCACTGAAAAATTGATTGATTGACGGTCACTACGAATTTAAGGATTATTAATGAAGTTATTTCAGTAAATTCTAGGAAAGGTTAAGTTAGGTAATGTGGTCGTTTTCATTCATATAATGTTTGTTTGATATAATTTGTTTTCATAATTTATCGTTTATATTTAACTATCCTTTAAAGTGTTATACTGGACATTTTTACATACTGCTACTACAGCATATTAAAATTACAAACTAAATGGCTCAATTTGTGGTACCTAATTTTCTGTAACCCAGTTTAGTATTCTTTAACAAATTGATTAACGAACATTTTTTTGTACACCTGTTAAACCATATTATTTCATGAATAATGTAAAAATTCACGCTGGCACAGTACAAATAAATGTAAAAATTGAAAATTCTACGTTAAAATGCCATTTACGCCGACTTTGATGACAAAGGCAGCGGTCTTGTTTGTTTCCGTCGAACGCACAGTTGCTGCTGCTTGTTGTCGATGTTTTGCTATCAAATGGGTGTTGACTGAATTGGATAGTTGTTGGTTTCCAGTTTTTGTGCAATTAAACGACAGACATTCAGATATGTAATGAAATAAATAAATATCAGACAGTTATAGCTGTGAAGTTAGCGGCACCTGTGTTATGGAAGATTTATTAAATCTTTTGTTACAAGACCAGATTCGCTTGTCTTCTGTTAGCATAGCAGCAAAACGTTGCCTGTTCGGATTTATTTATTAGCTTTGAAGATATGATTATAGTTTTGTTATTCTTCATTTCTGGTTTGCAATGTACCGTTTCGTCTGAAACTGGTAAGACTTTACAAACGTTTGAGTTGCGCTAAATCTTTGAGACGATTAGTTTATTAGGTTAAATGTATAAAGAGTTGTGTTGTTTTATACTGTGACTTTTAGTACGTACTTTGATATTTGCCTTACTCTAAGAGTACTACTAGATAAAACAGATTAATGCAATATACATATAGTATAAACAATCCAATATATATAGCCTATATTAGCTATAATAAAAATTATGTGTTTATTTAGTATTCTGTAAGAAAAGTAGGAACTTCGTGAATTTATGGTAAGGTACCGTAAGAAAACAGATGTGTGTGCAGATGCAAAGTTATATGTGATTCACACAAAATATGGGGGTAATTTTCTGTAAAATGTGACTCGATAGTATTACCTAAACTTTGTTGTGTATTATACTGTTGGATTTAAATGACATCAGATTAATTTGAAATTTAAAATTAAGAATAAGATGAATAACTATTACCATACAGAAGTGCATTGTGGCATATACCACATAGGCAATGCGTCCATAAAGTTGTATTCTTGGAAGAAATGTTCTACTCATTGGGAAAAAACATTTCTTTATAAGCTCTTGTTGACTAAATACAACTATTACATTAACGACTCGGAACACAAAGTTTTTTATGAGTAAAAACAAAGTTTTACCTTACAACCTTGTTAACTTAATTGAAGACAACTGTCAACGACAACTTTAAGAAGCGTGACAGATTGCTGTAGTGTCTCCATTGGATAACAGTGGTTTCTCTGAATGACGACCTAAACTGCAAAGTCATACTTAAGTGTGTGTGTGTGTGTGTGTGTAATTGTTCAATATCATAAACTGTTTGAAAGGGTGCCAGGTCCATGGGGTATGGGGGCATTCCCCCCCACACATAGTCGCATAAGACGAAGTTTTTTCATTGCCTTGTGATGGTGAGCATGATACAAAATTCATATATTATATAGGTCCATAGTATTTCTGTAAAATTACTTTAATATGTAACTGTACCTTGTCACCATATTAATGTTGAACTGACAAACACAGATATGATTTTATACTTGGATGTTAATAAACTTACTGTGTTAACACACAGAATTTTTATTTCTTGGATTTCGTTGCCCATGACGTGTCCGTTACTTAACTAAATATCACTATTACTTTAACGACTCGGAACACTAGGTTTTTTATAAGTAAAAGCAAAAAGTTTTACCTTACAGCCTTAACCGGTTTTCTTCAGCTGAAGAAGCCTTTTAAAGGTGAAAACCGGTTAAGGCTGTAAGGTAAAACTTTTTGCTTTTACTTATAAAAAACCTAGTGTTCCGAGTCGTTAAAGTAATAGTGATATTTAGAATTTTTATCTTTACTCATTACTATCATTTATACTTGAGACCACTAAAGACTAGTCCATCTTTTCATATCCCCCCCCAAAAAAGGCAACCCCCCAAAGTCAACTCCCATCTCAAATTGCTTGCTGGATCCTCCCCTGGATAGGTCTGTTAATAGTTGTTTTATTTTTTTTCGTATGAAATTTGGCTCTCTGATGTCACATTTCAGCTGTGTAAGCTGCATTAATAAAATCTGTTTACAATTTTGACACATCTCATGGGAAAAGCATTATCTTGTCTTGTCTGACATTCAAGACTCAAGATTTTTTTATTTAAGACAACTTTAAGGCTGTATGTTCATAATAGAAATGTGAGTGTCTTCATCCAGTGTGCAGCTGTTACTACCTTACAAAGCTCTTATAGCACTTTGTCAGGTTATAATAGTAAGTCACTGACCTATAGAAGTCAGGTTATACTGTTTCTTCTTTATTCTATTTGTTCTGCTAAGTTATATCTTGTCTCTTACTGAATACACTGTATGACTGCCCTGCACTTTAGATACTGACTGAGCAGCCTTGAACTGGCGTTTATGAACAAGAACTAGAGGTGGGCCGATATACCTGTAATAGGTATTTTGGAACGATTATTTTGTGGAACGGATGTAACAGTGACTGAAAAGTTGAAATACCTGTTATTCGCGGCGACGCTGTTCTGAGTCGAGACACGCCGCCCTCGCTGTTCCGAGTCGAGGCACACCCTTTACGCACCCACACACACACACACACACACACACACACACACACACACACACACACACACACACACACACACACACACACACACACACACACACACACACACACAAAGTACGCAAGATCATGTAAACGAATATGCCGAGGCCAAATACTAGGCATACAAAAATATCGCTGGAACGCAAGGAACAGCCAGTAACGCGTACATAAAATACTAGGTATTTCAAATACTAGTGTATCACCAATACACAAGGAACAATGCGTTCCAGAGTAACAGTAGTATTTTAGTAACACCTAGTATTTTAGGAACACCTAGTATTTTAGGAACAGGTAGTATCAAGCATATTTCGAGTAGGAACTAGTACACTTTTTCGTCCTGTATACTTCATTCTGCGCAAAGAGCGGAGCTGTTTTTAATAAAGGAAAAAATTCATCGTGATGTTACATTTATTCTCGTGTGATATGCAGATATATAATACAGATTATATGCTAATAAATTATATATTATACTAGTCACCAACTTGTAACTAAAATCGGTTGGTAAAACTTTGTTTTTACTCGAAAAAACTTTGTGTTCCGAGTCGTTAGTGAAATAGTTGTATTTAATTATATTGAGTTATAACCTATAGAGTGGCTGATGTTGATAAGCTATATTATACTTTTTATTAATGTGATTTTAACTTCACTACACATCTCACGTAAATGATGAGATTGTTGTAATGGACATTTATGCACTTTGTCTAGTCCTGTTCCTTAAATATCTGTAATGCATTTAATTTACTTTTGTTGTTCCTTATTATTTATAAGTTTTTATTTATGTATTTATATTTATTTATTACATTTGTTTTTTATTTTTATTTGTAAAATTTTGTTTATTCTCATTCACTCTTGTGGCTTACTGTTATGTTTTTATTATACGTTTCTGATGTTTTTTCACATTATTTTTTGTGGTATTATGTGTAGGCCTACTCTAAATTATTTAATTGCCCCGAGTTTCGCAACTGATTTGTCTAACCAATGTTAGTTTGTTTACTACTAGTGAAAACTTAAATTGGTATTCCCAAAGGGAGATAGGCCTATAAATTCTCTTGTTTCTTATTTTCATTTAAACAGCAATAGTTTAATAAAGTCACAGTGTAAAGTTACACTGTTCATACTTTTAGTTTCAATTTATTTCTTATAACAAATTATATAGTATAGGTTATATAATATCTTCAAATAAATACACAGCAAGTAGGTTTATTAATATATTAATAGGTTTACCTAGGTGAAAATAAACCTACTTGCAGTATATTTATTTGAAGATATTACATAGGAGACCTGCAGGAACCTCAAAACGAGTTACTTACAAAGGATAATATAGGTTATGTATATATAGTATATAATAACAGGTATTTGTACCTGTTATTTTTTTGGAACGGTATTTTCATACCTAGTATTTTAAAATAACAGTTTAGCCCACCTCTAACAAGAACATCTCTCCTGTCCTAGTGCCATACAGGGATCCGTGGGTGGGGGTGTTCTGGTGGACCATAGGGTTCTGCCTGAACACCACCCATAAATGTCCGAACTAGAAACCATGTTCAGAAATCTTCATGTTTTCAAAATATGGCAGTGTAAGTCTGTGTATTTTTATTTGCCTCAATCTTGAAGTTTCATCCCAGAACACTGTTATCTTTCTTTTAATTGTGCAGCTGTTGGCCCTTGTATTATAAAGTTCTTTCATATTTATTGTCTTTATTCTAGCTGTCAGTTGGTTCTTTCAGAAATAATACTGCGATGGGGCCATAAGATTAAGAGTGACTGAAATGGCTTTCCCTTCTTCACATTGACTTGCTAGGACAGGATTCCAGTTGGTATAATTTACAGTGTAGTACAGTTGTAATTTTCAAAATTTCAGAATTCAATCTCAAATGGGAAAGCCAATTCAAAATGGCCACAGTTAATTAAATTAGGTGTAGCCTATTCTTTTAATGAGAAATTTACTAGCATGTACTCAGAACCAGAATATTAGGTAATTATTATTATGATTTAAAAAATAAAATATATCAGAATCAGTAGAAGTGATACTGCACACCTTAATTACATAGATACTAAGGAGTGTGTATGAGGGGGGGGCATACTCAAACCCCCTCCCCCAGTTAAATATTTCAGTTGGTTTACAATAAGCAGTTAGTTGTCGCATTTCTTACAGTCTGCACAAACTTCTCAGTGAGGCATAAATGCAACTATTTTCATTATAAAATTAAAAGAATATATATTATGTTTCATAAAGTTCAGTCTTTTGTACAGGAAGTTTGGTCAAATGTGGTGGCTTGGATGTGCAAATAGAGTTAGCGAGAAGTAAGGAGTTGATAACTGCATATCCATTTGTATCAGTCATGTCTAATTAAAATTCCTACAGCTCTTGTCTCCTGTTTACTAGTAAGTGTGTGAATGTACAAGAAACTGGTTTCACTGTATAAAAAGGAGACATTTGATTTTTTGCGTTACAGAATACTATGTTTTCTATGTATCATATCATCTGTAATTTACAATGTGTCCACAGTCAGGATGATTTCTACTTTATCTAATGCACCTGCGTATCACTGGCTATGATTTTTTAAAATAAATGTAAGAAAAGTTATCGATCTTTTACTCTATTAAACATCAAGTCTGTAGCTGTTTTATATATGAAACATGCAAGCATGTATTTTATATGATTGTGTTTTCATGTCATCACAGTGTCTTCATAATTTCTATTAAATATGAGTTTTTAATATTTAATTTTTGTTTCAGCATCATTTTATGGAGCCAGTTATATTTCCGTACCTCTTCAGGATGCAAAAAGTACAACAGAAGTGCAGTTGAAGGTTCGTACAAAACAACCTGATGCATTGCTTTTCTTGGCTGCTGGCCGAACTGATTATTGCCTTATCCGTTTAGAAGCAGGGAGACTGAAGGTATGAGAATATTTAATTCATATTTCTATATTGTATTTGATAATTTAAATTTAATGAGTATCTTAAATTTCAAAGTTTAGATAGCTTGTAATAGGAATTAATAAGTACTAATTGATGTAAATGTGCATGTGTGTGTGTGTGTGTGTGTGTGTGTGTGAAAATTAAAATATCAATTGTCTGTAACGTTTGAATAGAAAATAAGACTTTTCAGTTTTTCTTTTTGTATATTGATTCTTTTGGAAAGATTATTTTGTGCAATCTCAACAGGGGATTGCTAGGTCTTCATACTCTGAATCACATTTTGTTTACAATGTGCGTGACCTTCCAACCAATACTTTAACCAGGAATTTTTTTTTTGACTCCCATAACATTTCTCTGACCAGGAAGGGAGGGAGGGAGGGAGGGGAGAGAGAGAGAGAGAGAGAGAGAGAGAGAGAGAGAGAGAGAGAGAGAGAGAGATGAATTTTGAGTCAAACAACAATGCATACAGTAGTTTCATTCAAGGTCATCCAAGCCAAAAAATTTAAACAAATCCATTTAGCTCTGAAGATCATAGCCACTGTTTTATGAGAAAAAAATGTGCCTTGGTGGATTTTATGGAGCCAGGAACAACAGTCACAGTGGATATTTACTGCAAAAAGCTTTAAAAACTGATACGTGCAGTCGAGAACCAGCAATGTGGGATGCTGTTGTCAGGACTTTTTCTCATTCATGGCAACTGTTGCTCACATACTGCTGCCTGTACTTTTAAAAAGATTTATCAATTAAAGTGGGGAAATTTTGATCACCCTTCTCTTACAGACCAGACCTTGCATCTAGTGATTTCCACGTCTTCCTTCACCTCAAGAAGTGGCTTGCATCATGATTGTCAGAGAAGAGTTGAAAACAACAGTGTTCAACTGGCAGACTTTTATGAACATGGCTTGAAAAGACTTATTTATAGATAGCAGAAGTACTTAGAAAGTAATAGTGAGTGTGTAAAAGAATAAAGAGGTACACAAATATTAATCGAATAATACATTTGTTTTTTTTTTCTTTGAAACGTGCCTCACATGTCTCATTTTCTGTGGTTATATTGTTCATAAAATTTCTGTGTTGTCAGCCATAGTGTAATGTTTCCTGATAGCATAATTTTTGTTTCTTTCTGATCTGGAGACAACATGAATGACATGTTGGCAAACCTGATACATTTCCAATGATTATGGATTATCCTGTGGCAATTTCCCACTGATATTCCAACTTCTAACACTACTACCTCAATAGAGTTTCTTCTGTCACTAAGACAGATCCCCATTTCAGACATTGTTGTCAACACTAACACGATCCTCACAGAAACTCTTGTGCCATTAATATTGTGACGGTAAAAAGAAGTTAACATTATATGTATATTTTTCATTTCCAATGCATCTTATGATTTTCAAGCAACATTATTGTCTGTAATGGGGATTTTTGAAGCAAAGTGGAAATTTTGATATTTGTATGATGTTGTTGAGTGATAGACATTTTCAACTGACATTTTCATTTCACACACATTGACATAATCACATAGCAGTGCTATTATTGAAGAGAAAACAAGACTGTTGAGATGCCATGAGTACTACCAATATATGAAATAATAATTTCCTTGAACAGATTACTATTTTAAACAGAAGGGGTAATTCTGAGAACATTTTGAAGCTACCTCATATTTGTGAACATTTATAAATTAAGTATAGCTGAGTTAACTAATGAGTATAAAAGTTGTTTAACTGCTTTCAGGTTCATATCAATCTAGGTGCTGGTGAATCAGAAGTTGCCTCTCCCAAAGGTTTACGTTTAGATGATTTGACTTGGCATAGTGTTGTAATTTCTAGAATTGATGCCAGTATTACGCTTACTGTAGACCAGATTCATGTTACTCGGTGAGTGTAACCTAAATCTGAAATGTAAATATTGGCTCTGTTTTTATTTTTATTTTATTTTTGTGTGTTAGGTTATTATTTGTCGATGCATGCCATTAGTTTCTATTTTAATATGTGTAGAAATAGAGAAACTGGCAGAAAAGGTTGGAGCTGTTGTCATAGATGGAGAACTAAGTATGTGACGTATTAGTGGTGGGAGCCAGTCTGAAAATCAGTCCCCCTTCACTATTCTTGTAGTTAACAATTTAACGACCATGCCGGGCATATACACCTGCTACTCGTCTCTTTGTAGGGACCACACAGCGGCCACTAATGCCCTCTCAAACTTTGTTTAGATTTGTCTTTGTAGCTCTGGTGACTGCTTCGTAACCGATTTCTCTATATAACATGACCACTATAATCACTGTGAGCACAAAAAATGTATTTGGTCTTACATTTTTGGTATTTAGAAAAATTTTATTTATGTTTTTGTTGGTAACTGGTTGTTTTCTTTATTCTAAATATTGTTTTCTTTGTCTCTCATTAGAAATATTATTATTATTCTTAATTTGTTACAGATATCATTTATACATCTGGTAACATCTATTTACATAATTTTACAATGACAGAATTGAGCATTACAGTAATCATAGTACGTAGTAGTATTAATTAAAAGATGAATTTTAATCTATTGTCATATATATACTAATATTATTATTATTATCCATTGAAGTTTTATTCTATCCAAATATCAATGTAATAACTAGTTGATTTGATATTTATTTGATGTTTGTTTGATTCCTAAATCTGTTTGTCACTTCACTGACCTCCAAAGTATGCTTGGTAGAGATCATGAACACGTGACGTTTATAATGCCATTTCAGCACAATTCCACAAGTATTTTCTAATGGCATGACCTCTCCAACTTGAAAGTTTTTTGGTCGTCACTACCTTTGGATATCCTTTACGATTGCTATGTAAAGTATCCAAGAGGTAATTTTTTATGTCTAACAGCTGGTTTGTTAATTTCAGTAATAATTGCGTGCTGCTATTGTTCTTCCAGGATCTAGGAGGCCTTCTGCCAGAGAAATCACTACATTTTCAGGTACTGCCCCTCTAGGGTCTCCTTCCCTTCCTGCATAAATTCTCATGTTCCATGTGTAACCATTGTCCGAATGTAATTTGAAACTTGTAACTGTATTTACTTGTTTTATTCAGAATATACTGTTTTATAAGTCAATCTGCCTCTGTATGGCATTAGCAACTTATCTATAATTTCTCCTAGGGTAAACATTTTTTTATAATTTATCAGTTTTTCTACTAGGCTAGAAATTTTGAACAAATGATCGTTAGGAGGGCAGTCTTCATTATTTGGAAATTCAATGTCTCAACAGACTTTCAGACCTATTTCTATTAATTGTAGAAGTGACAACATCATTTTTGTACAATGTATCGTGGCTCCAGTACGATCGTAACAAACTATTCCCATGTAACATATCAAGCCAAAGAAGTTCTTCATTTCTTCAGTAGAAGTAGGCACCAATTTTATCCCAGTCTGGCCTTGAATGTCAGTGTCTGTTGAGCATAAATATTTGTAATTACAGTAATCCCTCGTCAACCGCGGGTTCTCCAACCGCGGAATTCATTTATACGCGGTTTTATAAATGCGCAGTAGTTTCCAACCGCGGGGCTGGAATTCGCTTATACGCGGTTTGTAGTAGCATCCGCTAGGCAGCACTTCGTGCACACATATCCCTTCAAATCGGATTGAAGTCGGTCAGTCGCGCGTTGCTCTTCTGCCGTGACGTATTGCATGTTCTTTAGTTTTTAGTGTGCGTTGTTCTTATTATCTAGTGTTAATTTACTCTTTTATAAACTATCCTTTTGTCATAATGTGTTCCAAACGTTCGGAAAACATAATTGGCGTTGATAAGCTAGCCAAAAGGGCTAGGAATGTACTACCGCTGGAGAAAAAGCTCGATGTTTTGAACAGGTTAGGGCGCGGTGAGAGTGCTGCGTCTGTGGCCAGGTTAATGGCTGTCAACGAGTCAACTATAAAATTCAAACGGGGTTTGAAGGATTTATTATCTCCATACAAGCAGCTTCAGAAGGAGTTTCAAAATAAAATGAAGCAGACTTCTCTTTTATGCTATTTTAAATCATCTGGTGGCAAGTCAACTGACGTCTCTCACCCTTCCACAAGTGCCGATTCCCATGCCTCGATTTAAAATTGTTTTGATTAAAATTTTGCGTTTAAATTGCTTGTGTGTTAAAAATTGTTTTTATTTTAAAATTTTAAGTTGAAAATTGTAGTAAGCTATAAAACTGGACTTACTTAGCACTAAAAACTGGCCGCTATTTTTTCCTTGTCTTAGCGGCTTTTTCGTTATAATGTAATACAGTATTTTAAAAATTTTGAAAATTTTTATAATTTAAATAACTGTCAGCTATTTGAAATCATTGGACTGGTTTTATACATTCGAACAATGTAGTGTATACTGTATAATAAAGAGTTGTACAGTATTTTATATTTCTGGCTTTGTTTCAGATTCCCCTAACCTTACTTTTCCCATATAAAGTTAACTTCACCAACCGCGGATTCACTAACCGCGATGTTTTGTAGGAACCTAACCCCCGCGGTTGGCGAGGGAATACTGTATTAGTACTGTTGGTACTTTCACTGTGAACTTACTTGTTGTGTTTTCTCATACGTTGTTTCGGAGTGGTGTTCTCCTTCTTCAGTGAGTTTGAATACGGAATGCGCAAACTGTCGGTAGTTTTATGTATAACAATTTTTAGTTAACAGGTTGTGTGTGGGTGGAGGTGGAGGGGGTTGGCGCTGGTTTTTGAATTGTTTTGGTGTTGTTTATTACTGTGTCAAATAGTGTGTTTGATTTGAATTGTAATTGGCCATTGAGTATGTTGTTAGGTTGTGTTTTGTTGTGTTTGTATATTTCAAATTGTTCTGTGGTGTTAAGTTTATGACTTTTGGGTAGGAAGTGTAAAATTTCAATGTTGTTTTTTATATTGGTGTAACTGTGGTTTTCTGTTCACTACTAATAATTATTATAGTAGTGAACAAAGAAGTGAAGAACATTCAAAATAGTATAAATATTTGTTTGATCTACCATCATAGAAATAATATCATCAATGCATTTTGAAAATATTTCATAAAGAGTTGCTTCAACCAATATTATTTATACCTAGCATGAAATTCATATCGAAACGTATATTGTGCCCGCTAATGTTTTTCCATTCTATATCATTAGCAGAATGTGTAATATGTAATATCATAGAAGTAGCGGGGATAACATTTTCTTCATGTGTTGGATGTTCAATTTGATTACTGTTACCCCTACAAATACTAATGTTTTTTGCCCCAGTTTGCTGATCTTTAGATGCTACTCTTCTGCATTGTTTGGATTTCCTTCAGAATTTTCACTGTCATCAAAACTTCACTCTGTTGATTCATAATTTGGGTCGTCAGACAAATTGTGAGGTACATGGATTGATTATCATAATCTGAAAAGAGAGAAATTGAAATTTTGGGTGTTATTGCCATTGTTGTTATTATTATTGTTATTAAAATATGTTGATGTAGGAAGATATGCTCAAAGCGAAGGTGACAGAAATTAAGTTTTAAAGTCTTAATAGCTTTACCTGAAATTGAATGTGATCTCCGCCAGCCATACCAGCCTTTGTGTACAAGAAGATAAATTTTTCTGTGTATTCATACTATTTGTTTTATTAAAACAAAACTAGGAAAAGAACGAACTATAATGAATAAAAATGTGTGTCGGCTTTCAACTATGATCTAACTGCAGTGATACACATTCCGTGACTAAGTGAGCACTTTCTTTGCACAATGAAGTAAACGCGAGAACTTTCAAAAAGTGAAAAAAGGAAACGTATTGAACATTATGTGCAAGTATTGAAAGGAAGACTGATGTGAGAAAAAGGAAATGACTGTAATAACCTTTTTTTGCTGCAGTATGAATCAGTTTGCTGTCAGTAACCTTGTAAGTTACTGATACAGTGGAACCCCGCTGGTCCGAACTAATTGGGACCAAGTCCTGTTCGGATTGGTGTAAATTCCGAGTTAACCGGGTTATAGGTTATACAGTACTGTATGTTATAAATATAAATTGTATAACGTGTATAAACAGTACCACATTCGTGCCTACAATCAAAGTACTGTACTAATTTTTGATCTTGCTATCTCTCTTTTATACTATAAAAATACAGTGAATAACAGTTAAATATTCCATTGGCTACTGTTAATTCCGATACAATATGTGACACGCTTCAATGAACGACACTGAACAACTATAGAGACAGTGACAGGCGGGCGCCGAGTATGACACAATAAGATTACTTACGATTCCGATGAAAATGAAGAAGCAGATGATCCTGTGCCACAGATCTCACACGCCGAAGCAGCAAGAGCTTTTGAACTATCGTTAGCCTATGTAGAGCAGCACGTCAATGCTATACCGGCAGACGTCTTATTTTTGAGGCGCTGGCGGAACATCGCGGCGTCTGCTGCATTTACAGCTTTGCATCAGAGAAAAATTACTGATTTTGTGCAACACCTTAAATCTAGGTCTAGTTATGTAGTGTGTATTTATTGTAGTTTTTGTGTTTTATATACTTTTACTGGCACTAAACTGTAAGTACAAATATGTTTTTTTCATTCATTGTACAGACGCTAATTTCTTGATAACGTAATTCAAAACTTTATTTTGCCATATATTTAAAACAATCTAAAGTACTTAGTTTTAATAAAAATTTCACTAAAAATGCAATAGTGTGTATTTATCTAAGCTTTTTATGTACAAATTATATTGATGTTTCAGTTATTTTGTCATATTTTACTTCCATGTTCCATAAGGAAATGGAAGTATGGTGATGGCAAAAAAAATCGTGGTCGAGATTGTTGCAGATTCTGATTCTACTACCCTCAAAATATGAAAAAGTCATTTTTCGAAAAGTGTATGTGTCTGTCTGTCTGTCTGTCTGTATGTAGATTTTTTCTATGGCAAACGATAACAGCCACACATTCAAACAGAATCAAGTAATTTTTTGCATACAGTCCTGATTTGTAGAGTACTCAAGACCTATTGTTTTATGGTGAAGATCGGTTAAGGGAAAGGGGTAGTTTACCTGCGACTTTTTTTTTTAATCAAGGGTAATTTTTTCTATGGCAAACGATAACAGCCGCAAATTCAAACAGAATCAAATAATGTTTTGCATACAGCCCTAAATTGTAGAGTTCTCAAGACGTATTGTTTTTGTTGAAGATCGGTTAAGGGAAAGGGGTAGTTTACCTGCAACGTTATATGTTTTAACAAGGGTATTTTCTATGGCAAACGATAACAGCTGCAAAATTTACCTGCATCGTTTTATGTTTTGACATGGGTAATTTTTTCTATGACGAATGTTAACTGCCGCACATTCAAACAAAATCAAATATTTTTTTGCATACGTTCATCAATTGTAAAAGACTGAAGGCCTGTTGATTTTGGTGAAGATCGGTTAAGGAAAAGGGGTAGTTTACCTGCAGCATTTTATGTTGTAACAAGAGAACGTTTTTCATGAAGAACGATAGAACATAACTGCCGTATATTCAAACAGAATCAAATAATTTTTTACATATGTGCCTGAGTTGTAGAGGACTCATGGCCTATAGATTTTGGTGAAGATCGGTTAAGGGAAAGGGGTAGTTTACCTGCCACTTTTAATGTTTTAACAAGAGTAATTGTTTAGATGATGAATGATAACTGCCACACATTCAAACAGAATCCAATAATGTTTTGCATGCATCCCTGAATTGTAGAGGACTCAAGACCTATTGTTTTTGGTGAAGATCTGTTAAGGGAAAGGGATAGTTTACCTGCAATGTTTTATGTTTTAACAAGGGTATTTTCTATGGCAAACGATAACAGCCGCAAATTCAAACATAATCAAATAATTTTTTGCATGCAACTCTGAATAGTAGAGTTCTCAAGACCTATTGTTTTTGGTGAAGATCGGTTAAGGGAAAGGGGTAGTTTACCTGCAACGTTTTATGTTTTGACATGGGTAATTTTTTCTATGACGAAGGTTAACTGCCGTAAATTCAATCAGAATCAAATAATGTTTTGCATACCTTCCTGAGAACTCAATATACCTATAGAGAACTCAATGTCTGTTGATTTTGGTGAAGATCGGTTAAAGGAAAGGGGTAGTTTACCTGCAACATTTTATGTTTTAACAACGGTAATTTTTTCTATGACGAACGATAACTGCCGCACATTCAAACAAAATCAAATATTTTTTTGCATACGTTCATCAATTGTAAAAGACTGAAGGCCTGTTGATTTTGGTGAAGATCGGTTAAGGGAAAGGGGTAGTTTACCTGCAACATTTTATGTTGTAACAAGAGAACGTTTTTCATGGAGAATGATAGAACATAACTGCCGTATATTCAAACAGAATCAAATAATTTTTTACATATGTGCCTGAGTTGTAGAGAACTCATGGCCTATTGATTTTGGTGAAGATCGGTTAAGGGGAAGGGGTAGTTTACCTGCCACTTTTAATGTTTTAACAAGAGTAATTGTTTAGATGAGGAACGAAAACTGCCACACATTCAAACAGAATCCAATAATGTTTTGCATGCATCCCCGAATTGTAGAGGACTCAAGACCTATTATTTTTGGTGAAGATCGGTTAAGGGAAAGGGGTAGTTTACCTGCAACGTTTTATGTGATAACAAGGGTAATTTTTTCTATGACGAACGATAACTGCCGTAAATTGAAACATAATCAAATAAGTTTTTGCATACATCCCTAAATTGTAGAGTACTCAAGGCATGTTAATGTTGGTGAAGATCGGTTAAGGGAATGGGGTAGTTTACCTGCAACATTTTATGTTGTAACAAGAGAAATTTTTTCATGACGAACGATAACTGCCGTAAATTCAAACAGAATCAAATAATTTTTTACATATGTGCCTGAGTTGTAGAAGACTCAAGGCCTATTGATTTTGGTGAAGATCGGTTACGGGGAAAGGGCAGTTTATCTGAAACATTTTTTGTTGTAACAAGAGTAAAGTACTTAATTTTGATAAATAAAGTATCCTGATAAGAAGATCTTAATAATCCATTGTAGAAACGTAGATGAAATATCTATAAATGAAGAGGCTAGTTGAACGGGCTGGGGGTAATTTTCTTTAAATGAAAATTATAATTGAAGGCGGAGGAGATAATTTTTATATGTGTACTACGTTATCGGCAACAAAGTAGTAGTTTGTTGTTAAAATTCCTTCCCGGGATGTTTGGCCATTTGGCCGTAGTCCAATGTTTTCTGCAAAACCAGACGTTTCCGCAGTGCCGTCGTCTGCCATCATCAGTGAAAATCGAGTGCGATAACGTGTGGTGGTATACGTTAGTGACCACAATACTGTGGTTAAGGCTGAAGCAATAAGTGGAAAGAAGTAGTTTCTATGGAAACATTTCATTTCGTAAATGATTTTAAATATAAATCTTAGAACATGGAAGTCATGTATGGTTCTCCATACCGATATTTTTTATTTCTTTGTCCAATTTTTAGATGCTTTTTTCAAGAATCTGAACTACCGGTTCAGATTAAGCGGGTTTTCGGACTAGCAGGGTTCCACTGTATTATGTAACAATATCAGGCAGCATCCGTTACATCATCTTATAACAAAAACTTATCATTTTTCAAAAGACTGTCTGTGAGTCAAACGTCAAACACACACAGAGGAAGCTATGAGTAATCAAATATTATTCATTTCATATTCATTCAGTAGGTTCCTATGACTGGGCAAGCAATTGGGTTGGATGGGAGCCATAAGACGTTGACACAAACAAAGTGGTTGTATACGCCTGCCATGGTCCATACATGGTAAAACTTATCAGCCCACTACGAGGGACCACAGTGGATGTACATGAACGCTTCATGTTTTCTTATATTATTAGATTAAAATAGGAAAATGAGTGACTGAATAAAATTTTTTACTTGATTACAAGCCTCATACAATTGAAAAATAGACTTCTGTATTCATATTTATTTTAATGTTATGGAGTGTATATAATTATTTGTACTGTGTCAACTATACCATCACTTATGTAAACGTGGAAGTGGTAAAATAGCAACAGTAATAAAGAATCATTTATTTGCAACAAACAATTATAAACAATAATGTTAATAATTAATCATAAATAGTATATATTCTTATAATGGTCTCCTGATCGTCATATGGTACAGTGGAAAACAAAATGCAGACACAATGAAGTCACTAATAACCAGCTTTAATGAGTCACAAATAACAATGTGAACTCAACAAGATACTCTCACACAGTAATTCTAGTTAAATTCATCCACATGCAGTAATAATGTCAACTATTAGAGTTCTACCCTAATTTTAACACAATAATCACCTACCATAACAATCACTTCAACCCACACTTGAATAAAATGACCAGCGTAACTAACTTCTAAGTGCCAGCTGTTGCTATATATAATCTACAGATGTTTCAGACTAATGTTCCATAATTTGCATCAACAAGCACATGACAAGTCTAGAGGGTACTTGTGTGCGGCCTTGGCAGAGATGACTGTTCAAGAGCATTCTGTCGTTGCACTGCCCCCTCCTTAATCCTGTTGATCCTGGACTGGCAAACCATCTCTGAAGTAATAATTGGCCAGGCGATCTATGTGGACGACCTTGAATTTCCACTGTCCTTCCTGTTGGATCCGATAGACAACATCGTCGATTCTCTTCTTCACAGTGTAAAGTCCTTCCCAGTTAGTTTGAAGTTTAGGTAAGCAACCACAGCGGCACTTTGGGTTGTACAACCAACCTGATCTCCTTCTTCGAAACCCACACTATTGCGAATGTCATACTGAGTTTTCATTTTATCACTGGCTATCTTCAGCCGTCCTCTTATCAAGCGATTCATTTCTCACACTTGGTTTTCTAATTTCTAAGTGGCAGCTGTTGCTATATGTAGCCTACAGATGTTCCAGACTAATGTTCCATAATTTGCATCAACAAGCACTCGAAAAGTCTAGAGGGCACTTGTGTGTAGCCTTGACAGAGACACACACCTGCTCAGCTAGCCGAGAAATGCATAGAATGGCACTCTTGGCTGTTTGAGAGCGTTCTATTTTTACTATATATATATATTTGCAATATTACAATTTATATATTGCATATCTGAAGAGTACTCCACGTGACTATCGAATAAACTACCAGCTAGGTCATGGGATTTCTGTGTTCGTCATATTAAGTTTTGTTGCACAATAAATTTTTATGTAAGAAGATAGGAGGAAGATTTTCTGGTGTGTAATAAATATTAATAATACCATTGATTTATTAAAAAACAAATTCTTTAAAAGATTTGAAAGAAATCTGTATTTAAATGTCACTTTTAAAAGAAGCTGTTTCACAAGCATTAGCCATATTATACACATTATAAAAAATACACATCATATATACATACAACCATATAAACAAAAATATGTAAAGACATACGAGAAAAGGCTCTAGATACTGGGTGCCTAACATAAACATTTAATGCACATAATTAATTTAAATATTTTAAATCATATATGTAAAAAAACTATCAGCATATTTATTGTATAAAAATTAAAATTTACTTGTAGTATTAAAAAAAAAACCATTCACTTTAGTTTAAGAATATATTAGTAACTGTGCGCCCATTTAAAGTAAATATAGGAGTTATTAGAAAATAACATTAAAGTTACAAAATGTTATATTACTAATGTTTTTGTATTTACATTATTTACACTTATGAATGCGTTTTGTCTTTACTTATATCACATTTTAAGTTCTATTTACAGTCTCTGTTAAGAAATATTAATTGTTCATTTTTCACCTGTTTATTTTCGTGGTTGTTACCGTGTGTGTGTGTGTGTGTGTGTGTGTGTGTGTCCTGGAAGAAGATGATGGTGGTAATGATTCTGATGCCGGAGTTTCCACTTCGATCATCTGTCGGGCAGAGTCTACTCCATTGGGAATGATTGGCATCTGTTGTCTGTTGGACAGAGTGTGTCCCATCAAGAATGATTGGTGTCTGTTTTTCGTTCAGAATTGGCCAGGGTTTTATACTTAAGGCATGCTGACAGGGCGAAGAGTGCTTGGCAGCCTTTTTAGACCTGTTAGATTTGGTCCATGCTTGTTCCGCACATAAATTTTCCCACATCACTTTTTGCATATTTTCACGCTCATAATTAGTGTTCATGTGCAAACTAATAGAATCATGAGATTCGTGATACTTTTGTACTTGTATACATACTAATTAATTACTCGTCACGTATTAATTAGCTGAGAAATTAATTAATTTGGTTATAGTTCGGTTATAATTTTACCATTCACCTTCAAATTGTAACCACACATGAGTCAACGCACCTCTTAAAATGACATAATTTATATTCGTGTAGGTATTGTTATTGTGCGACTTTTTATTAAATAAACATATTTAATTATTCGTATAATTAAATATGGGGGTTCAAGGGGGATTTTGTGACTGTCTGAACTAGGGCTCACTACCACAATGAAGAAATGTGTGTACACAAAGACACGATGATTTCCTGCAGTCTATCAGGTGAAAGCAGGCACAACACATACTCACCAATACACATGTACACACCTTTCCCATAGAAAATAAGTAAATAATTTTTCAAAACAGGTGTTTAAAAACAGGTTACGAGTTGGTCAATTCTTGTCGGCTCTCATATGCATCATTTAAAACTATTTACAACTGTTTATCTTTATATAAATAAATAACTTGAATATGCAAATATGTATCATTGGAACACACACACACACACACACACACACACACACACACACACACACACACACACACACACACACACACACACACACACACACACACACACACACACACACACACACACACACACACACACACACACACACACACACACACACACACACACACACACACACACACACACACACACACACACACACACACACACACACACACACACACACACACACACACACACATTTTTTAATGTTATATATTACAGTATATATACAATAAATAGTATATAAATATTAACAATTTATAATATAGGTTTACATAAATAATAATACGATGAATATTTTACATCATAATGGAAGAAGAGAATGTTTTCTGAAATTAACGTAGGGGTCATAAATGTTGTAACTTGCACCACTACTGCAGAAGTCCAAAATTAGCAAATGAGAGTTTTCATACATACCAGTAAAGGAAACACTAAATATCTTAAAAGAAAATTTATTAGAGAATAATAAATTAAATACACAGACGATAAACGAGTTAATTGGTTTACTTGAAACTATTTTAGAACAAAATTACTTTGCTTTCAATAACCAATTTTTCATTCAGGATGATGGAGTGGCCATGGGTTCACCTCTCTCTGGTCTATTGGCCGACGTTTACTTGAATTTTTATGAAAACTCTCATTTGGTCTCACATAACAAATACAAAAATGATATAATATTTTATGCACGTTATGTAGACGATACCTTTCTAATTTTCAATGGTACTGTACGACAGATCGAAAACCTAAAACATGATATGAATAGTATCAATAAAAACATTCAATTCATGCTGGAAACCGAAGTGGATAATAAATTAAATTTTTTAGATTTATCTGTCATTAAACACACAGATAAATTGAAATTTAATATTTATAGAAAACCGACCACCACTGAAATGACAATACATGCTGACTCTTATCCTCCCTTTTTGCAAAAGTTGGCAGCTTATAATTACTTTATCCGCAGATTGTTGGCAGTGCCTCTCAGTGGTGATGATTACCGTGAGGAGTTGAATACCATTAACCATATAGCCTTAGCTAATGGTTACAAAAACACGTTAATTGATAATCTCATCAAGAAACATAAAATTCACAAATCCAAGCCCCCAGTAGATAAGGATACAAAAATAACATTTATTTCTACCACATACACAAATATAATGCCAAATATTCTACCTCCACATTTAATAAATTGAATATTACCGCTACCTTCAAAACAAACAATAGTCTATTAAAAATACTACGTCACAGAAAACCTATACCTTTAGAAAAGAAATCCGGCATATATAAATTATCATGTAACGACTGCAACAGTTTTTACATTGGTCAAACTGGGAGAGGTTTCCTCAAATGATTTAAAGAGCACACACCAAAAACATCACCTAAATAATCTCACTCTGTTAAATAATATCAAGTCCAACTTTGCCCGCCACTTAATCTTACACAATCATAATTATACCGATTTCAAATCTAGTTTGACACCCCTATATGTGTGCTACAAAGGCTGTTACATGGACGCAATAGAAGAGTTCGAAATATACAAAGCTTATAATAACATAAACAGCCGTGACTTCATATTGAATGACCATTTAAATTTTAAACTACCTGCTATACGATACAGCATTGAACCTGCTTAGGCGTAATCACTCAGATAATAATTCAGTGTCCGATCGGCTTCGCTGTGGTGCGCACCATTTAGAAAGCAAGTGAGTTACATTAGCTGACAATTATGTGTAACATGTGATTTTAACTGTTAACGACCTCAATAGAGTGATTTAATCTGATGATGGAGCAGATGTTCCGAAACGCGTCATTTTAATCGACGTACAACAAGTCACATGACGGATACAAGTTTTTAATTATACTTAAATATATCTACATCATTGTATACATTATTTTTCCACATAGCACCAGTGGTGTACATGCATTTTGAGTATTGTTGCACCAGCTTTTTTAAACCCACAAAAAATCTATGGCCAGTAGCCTCAGCCAATTTGACATGCCTATTATCAGTTAGTTATCATTTCAAAGCACTGGGAGTGCAGCCACTTCTTGAAATGAGAGAAGAGATGGTTATTATTTGGCACAAAGTTGGGTGGTCAAAAATATGTTGATAAGGTGAACAGTGATTGACAGTGTAAGATTGCATGTTTTCATACAAAAGAAAAAGTCTCAGCTGACAGTATTTGACATTTTTATTTTGAGTGGTGTGTCTAAATGTTTATAAGGTTTCACAATAATTATGTATTAGCATTATTGTGACTTAGTGATTCTTATGTAAATGTGTGCATTCACTTTTTCTACCAAGTCTTTGTCATCACACGTGGTCAACCACAATTCTTGTGAACATGGTTTATCCTACGTTAACCAAGTGACAGCAATGTCTGATTTTACTGTTGCTTATAATATTGGGACCATAAATATACAGAATCATTTGTAAATTTATAGTATATAGTACCATAAAGGGATTTAATACATAGAGGAGTACAAACTGTCAGGAGTTATTTATTATGGCATTTAATGTGTGTCAACAAGCCAAGGAGTGGAATGGAAATTCATTAATTTCAAGCATTTGTTTTATTATACACTTACAACTGGCAAAAGACATTTTAAAATCACATAATTGTATTATCAAAGTGTAACATGTTGTTGATTCCAGGATATATTACCATATTACAAGAAAAAAATCAGTTCAACTGTATTTGTATTTTTAATTACAAACAGAATTTCAATAGATAAGTTTTTAATTTATTTCTGTTCTGTGTGTAAACACATTTGCATTAACATATTTTTTCTGTACTTTGTGTAGAAATACATTTTTTGGTTAAAGATTTCAGACTTAATATTATATTTTAATTATGATGGTATATTTTCTTTTTTGTTTACATCAGGTCTTAATTTTATATTAGAAAATGTGTAATTCATGGGTAAAAATATTATAGTTAGGAAGTAGTGTGACAAATTATATATTACCATTAATTTATTTTTATGAGATTTGTAAAAATAAAATGTATGAATTGTGTTAGCATACATCTACTTAAACAATTTAAAATTTACATACTTGTTTGGTCTTTGTTGAAGGTTTTATAAACAGTATTTCATTATTAATTTCAATTTAATATCATCAGGACATCAAAACATATAAAGAATGTGCAAAGTTTTATCGACTTTTATATATGTATGTTAAGGTGTATTGTATGAAATCTTATGTAGGTATATTCTTAACATGATAGGCTTGTGCTAGTCAGATGGCTTTTTTACTTAGCATGGCAGCAAGTGTATTATACTATTTAGACATTCATGGATTTAAATAAATTAATGTATAATATTTAATTATATTATTTGTATAAATGAGTCACTTATTTTGTATACAGAGCTATAAAAATACTCTTTCTTCTATGGTTCAAAATTTTGTAAATAATAATGTGTTAAATTAATCTGTTTACAGGGAGAAACTACCTGGAAGATTCTTTGAATTAAATATACATTATGGACTATTTATTGGAGGCCAAGGAGAGTTTTCAGAATTATTTCTGGGCCATGGTGAATGGTTAAGAGGCTGCCTTGGTGATGTAATGTATAATGGGGTTGATGCATTGCAAAGGGCAAGACACAGAATTGGACAAGCAGATGCACAAAGTGTAACTTGGAGTTGTGCTGCAGAATTTGATGCCAGTGAGGACAGAGAAATAAGTTTTGTTGAAGATGGTGCCTACATGGCATTGCCAAATGGTATTCCTAGGGCAGGAGCTAAGTAAGTTACTCCATAGTTCAATCAGTTCATTAGAGATTTACGAGGGCCATTTGAAAAGAAAGATTCAGTAGACTATTAAAAAAATTTACAGGCATTGCACAAATGCAATGCACAGAGAAGGGCATTGAAAATGCTTCAGTAAATCTAAAAAATATATATATTTATATTCATTCACCAATCAATGAATTCATTCTTCATTCACCAATCAATGAATTCATTCTTCATTTACCAATGTACAGATTATAAGTTAAATGTAGTCGCATTCATAAGCGAAGTTTTATATGTGTACTACGTTATTGACAACAAAGAAGTAGTTTCTATGGAAACTCATCGGTTCCCATTTTCGATCACGCACCAGCGATCGGCCGCAAATGTGCGACATGTCCTTATAAACATTTTCAGTGTTAAAACTTTTACTTTTAAAAATGTTGCAAGTGTACAATATGTTCAACAATAATTAATTTGTCTACATAGTTGTCACCATCATATAAGCAAGCACTTGTTATAGCATGAAACATGCTTTTCTACCCTTCTCAGAGAAGTCTGTTCCTGTTTTTAAGCCATCCTTCCACAGGTCTTTTGAGTTCGCCATTGTTTACAAACTTCTGCGAAGCCACAAAATTTTTCAAGTGCATAAATGTGAAAGTTACTTAGTACTAAGTCTAGTCTATAAGGAGAGATTGTAAAAAATATTCCACTTGAATTTCCAAAGTGTTATGAATGTGGCCATGGTGCTACATGATCATGTGTTATCATGAAGCAAGACGATGCAGGAAGACAATACGCCATGCCAAGGATTCTGTAGTGATCTCAGTTTTTCTAGTGTTTGACAATACACTGTTAGACTTTTTTTTTTTTAAATGAAGTTGTAGGAATTCCACAAGTAAAATGCCTTGTGGTCTCAGAAAACTGTAGCCATAATCTTCTTGCCAGCAAATGCTTGAATTTCGTTGACTTTGGTGATGACCTGTGCTTTCATTGCACTGATTGTTGTTTAGTTTCTGGGTTTATGAATGACATCTAAGTCTGTTTCCAGTAACAATATGTTTGAGGAATTTGTCACCTCATGATACTGGTGTCACTGTAACTTCAAAACACTTCCTAGTTGTTGGCCATTCCCTGAATTTTGTGGATCTTGGTGAGCATTTTTTGTACCCACCTGATTATTCTTCATTTAATACAGAACAGTTAATCGTAATTTGGGAAAATTATCACTTAACTTGCTTATTGTGAAACATATGTTTACTCAAACTTTGTTGTTGACACAGTGCATGACCTTATCAGTAGCAGGTGAAGGTCAGCCACTATAGTCTTGAATATTTGTACAGCCATCAGAGAATTTCTCAACACCATTTCCACATTTTACTGTTATTTATCACATTTTCACCACATACCTCAGAAATTTTGTGATAAATTTGTGTTGCACTTCTTAAGTTTTCCACGTGCAAAAATCATATCACAGCATGAACTTTGCAGTTGGCAGGATTTTCAATGAGGTTACTCGTTTTTAATCATTTTGCCATATCTACGTATACAAAGCAACAGTGTTTACTAGACATGTCATGAACCAGGCTAACATATTGCGCATGTTCAGACTCAGTCAGTTACTTGCACAGAAGTTATACACAGCCAGATCATATTTTCTGATTGACCTTTTTATTTATTTTGGAAGCAATTCTAGTAATTTAATGAAACTATTGCTTTTAGAAAGAAAGAACACAAATATCTGATAAAGTAAAAAAAGAATAAATATTTTGTAGAACAGAGTTTTTAAATGCAATTGAAAAATAAGTTTATTCTGATGTGTTGTGTATTCATTTATAGTATTCTTACTTTGTATTGTGCTTATGCGCATTCAGCTTTTAGAATTTTGCATCATTCTTCTGATTCATGTCTATGATGTTTCATCCACACCTCAGAGAGTTATTCCTATTAAATATAAAGACAGCCTTTAGAATTAGGGACTGCTTCTTAAATGTGAAATGTACTACTTTCTGAAGTTTATTATATTAAGATTTATTGTTGCTTTATTCATTGCTTTTATGCCCCCTGCCAGTACTGTCATCAGTTATGACTGCTGGGTACTTAGTAATGTTTCTTTCCTAAACTGCCAACCATTTTTTAATGATTTTCAATTAATTTTAATTGAACTCATAACTCCAAATGATGTTCCCTACAAAAGTGTAACTTCTGTAAGTAGCATAAATATATTACTCAATAAGTAGTGTCTATTGAGCTATATGAATTATATACATTATTAATTAATATATATTGCAATAAAACAATTTACAAGTGTTGTTGCGGGTGTTTAATTATATTCGAGGATGTTTGAAAGCCCCACTGTTGGGTTCGCCAATTTGAAATAAAACAATTTAACAAAGTGTGTACTGGGGTTTAATCAATCTGTTATTAATGAAAATATTTATTATGCAGTCTTATAGGTGACCTCCTGTAACTCAGTTTTAATAGACAAGTTTATTTATTATTTTGTTATTACACCTTTTATGTAGACCATAACACGGTTTTACCTAATTACTCAATGTTAATTCTATATTTCATGTATTTAATTAATAAATTAAGAATTCTCTCCAACCCTAGTCAGTCCGTATTGTGTAAATCAATTCAAAAATTGTGCAGGAAACACGCTAGTTCGGTAATCTCACGTTCTACCAGCTGTCGACTATAAGCGCTGTTATTTGTAATTGACTTACGCTTCTAGGTTAGCTTGTTCGCCAGATTTTAATCACCCTTTTTACCTGTAAATTACTCCACCCACAACATACAATACCTATTCTACAATAATATAAAACATCATCATATACAAGAAGGATTCTTTATTTGTATTACCTTTCAATTCAACTTCTAACAGTGCTCTTTATGGTTATAATATAGTTATATCGATTGTACAGTGATGAATCGATTGGTTAGTTGACTATTACCTTTTTATTTTATACAAATTAAATATAATGTTAATTATCTCTTATCCCAGGGTACGTTTGATTCTTTTAACGATTAGTAAGGCCAGGTAATGCAAAATTAAGGTTACTTGGTATTACAAAATGTTATTAGTTCTTACTATATTAAAATTATATATAAGCTGGTGTTACCGTAATGGGCGATTCTCAAGGCAGCAGTGCTCGTTTGCAAACGGTTGAAGATTTACAGTTGAGGTTACGTTAATCCAGAAAAGGTGTTCCGATTATTAATAAAATTGAAGGGATGATGTCCTGGAAGGCAACGGGAACTCTTCTAATCTTCGTTCTCCTTCACGATCCTTGTGGTTGTTGGTCCCGGTGGAATTGGTGTCGTATTATAATTTCTTTCTTGAAAGTGAGGTTTATTTCTTCAGAAACAAAGGTCCTTGAGTATATATTTTTTTTTTTTTATAATTCCATTAATTCATACTTTTTATTTCATCAATGAGTCTCCTGGTTAGATGGGAAATCGAGTTCAATATTAAATCCAATGGAATTATCTTGAAGAGTGAAATAAGACTTCCTCGACCTTTTGGAGGTATATGGTTATATTTTTGAAATCTAATTCATTGATTATTCATCGGTTTAGTTTACAGGAATTGGTTTTTACTTTAATTTATTAATTTTTGTTCATCTTATGTTAATTTATTTCCTCTTTTTTTAAATTTGTCTACTGATCTGAACTCAATAGCATATAACAATCGAATAATATATATTAAAGTTTTTTATAAATTCCTTTCTGTCTTTTGTATGAATTCAACTTCACCCATTAGCATATAACAATTGAATAATTGAAAATCAACAACATTTTTTACATTTTAGTTACCCTAACAACCACTACTTTCTGTCATTGGATGATATTTGATATCCTAGAGCCAGAATTATAAAATATTACTACTCTTTTTAATAAAATACTCCATACTTGGAATTACACCAAACAACAAATCCATGTCAAATCAACACAAAAAAAATATTTTTTTTCCTGACCATCTCAGAATTTGATGAAATTTGGCAGGGAGGTAGACCTCATATAGACCAAGAAAAATACTTATTTTTTTTTAAGTATCTCAACCTGTTTAGAAATTGCAGCTATGTAAAATTTCCAAAAAACACCCAAAAACGCTGGTACCCCAAATTCTTGAATTGTGACTGTGGCTCTTCTAGTTAAGCTAGAGAGTTGGGAGAGGTGTCATTTTAAAGCTCTTTTCAAGCCCTTTCATTTGATATACAAAACAACACAGGTTAAGAGGAAAAATATTTTTTCAAATTCAAAATCAAAATTTTGATTTCAAATTTCTCAAAAAGCGCACTTTTTAAAATTTTCAAAAAATTCTACATTATAGTTTATACTATTATAAACTTGTTCAGTAAGTATAAAAATGGGACAGCAATGGGTTCATTGTTTAAACAATTTTAGAAAATTAGGTGTATTGTGAATTTGTACAAAAAATGCCAAATATTAGTATATAAAAATGTTTTATAAAACACTATTAACCTTTAAATTATAAATAAAATATTGTAGTAGACTTTTTAAGATGCAAACCAGGAAAGATGCTACTTCTATTTGCTGTCAGTAGCTCTTTAATGATCTTTGTCCTTGAAACCATTCAGGTCATGACAAGCAAAGCGCGTGTATCTACAAGCTTGCAGCCTGCACTGGCTGTTCAACTCAGTGAGTCAGAGACAGTCAGTCTTGCAGCAGTTACACTGGTGGTTGGATGTGCTTTCAGAGTTTTTGATTTTAGTGAACATAAGAGAAGAGCAGTTTTCTTTAGTTTATCAAAATTATTGTGTAGTGTGTTAATTATGTATGTACCTAAGCATTTATTTTGATTGCAAGTTTTTTTATTATAAGTTTTGGATAATCTAACTTGCTAAAAAATTTGTATCATAAATACATTTTTTTGCCCTGACAACTGAAATTTCTAGCATTACTTTTTGGAAGAAATTTATGATTTATTTAATATAAAAATGAACAATGAAACATGTTTTTATTTAAAAATAAATTGTTAAAATTTAAAAAAATTCTCATCAAAATGTTTGATTTTTATATAAAATAAATTAACTATCTTTAGGCCTTTTCTTTTTATTGATACTTAATTGACACACTATGCAACGTGGTATGATTCTAGTGTTTACTTGCAATAAATTCTTTGAATATTGAATGAAACAAATTTTGTGTACAATGGAAAAGCAAAGGCATAAAACTTTAGAGTGTTGCAATCCTTTAAAAAAACAAAATCATTCAGTAAGAGACAAAAAGAGGTTACGAAATGTTACTCATTGGATGTGTGAAATGTTTCCTGATGTTTCAAAACTATCCAAACTTTGTGATAAATGTAGGAAAGAGATAAGTTCTTTGAAAAATAAGCAGGAGAATAACGATAATATTAGTGATTCTAGTGTTACAAATTATGAACAAGATGATCCCAATTTTTCTGCTTCATCATCAGTTGTGTTGGAAACCTTAAATATGTCCCTTCAAGAACTAGGAGAATTCCCTATTCATGGCAAAAAAAATGAAGTTAAAGCAATATTCAACAAACAGAATTAAAAACATTGAGTGTGCAATCAAACGGCAGTTGTTTATAAATGCTGAAGATTCCTCCGACATAGATGAAAGAAGTGAACTTGAAGAATCTGTTGTAGCAAACCTGAAAACAAACTTCTCCAATTCTGAGAGTAGAAAAAAGAAGGTAATGCTACTTACATGCCTGCCTGAATCGTGGAGCGTGCGAAAGATCGTGCGGGAGTTTAATGCTCCAACCTATATGGTTCGTCAGGCAAAAAAGCTACTCAAAGAAAAAGGAATATTAGAAAGTTCCGACCAAAAGCCAGGAAAGAGTCTATCGAAAGAAGTGGTTCAAGCAGTTCATTCTTTTTATGAAAGTGATGATATAAGTAGAGTAATGCCTGGGAAAAAAGATTGTTACTATAAAAGGAGAAAACGGAGATAAGTCAGTGGTATCTAAAAGACTTATTTTGTGCAACTTGAAAGAAGTGCACACTTGTTTCAAGGACACTTTCCCAGATTTGAAAGTAGGATTTTCAAAATTTGCTGAACTGAGGCCTAAATATTGCATCTTTGTAGGACAGAGTGGAACCCACTCGGTGTGTGTTTGCACTATTCACCAAAATATAAAACTTATGATTGAAAATGGTAAGTTAGGGACTTTAAGTAATGGTGATTTAGCAACATACAAACATTGTTTGGCAAGAATGTTATGCAATCATCCATCAATTGATTGCTGTATGGGCAGTTGTTCTTCTTGCCCTGGAGAAAGTGAAATTAAAAACATGTTAGAGAAAGCTTTTGATGACTCTATGGTTGAAAAGATAACTTTTCGGCAATGGGTTTCAGTGGATCGATGTTCATTAGAAACCATCCAGAAAAGTTCACAGGAATTCATTGAGATGTTTTGTGAAAAACTAACTGTTTTAATAGCCATGATTTTGTAGCTAAGCAGCAAAGTTCATTTATGAATGACGTCAAAGAAAATTTGAAGATTGGAGAGTATTGTGTGACATTGGACTTTTCAGAAAATTACAGTTTTGTAATTCAAGATGAAGCTCAAGGTTATCATTGGGCCAGCCACCATGCAACAGTTCATCCTTTTGTAATTTACTTTAAAGGAGAGGAAAAAACTGAACACATCAGTTATGTCATAATTTCAGATTGTGTCTTGAACACAACACTACAACCCTTTATTGCTTCCAGAAAAAACTGATAGACTCTTTAAAAAGTAAACTTGAAACAGTTCAGAAGATCTACTACTTCTCAGATGGCAGTGCAGCACAATATAAAAACAAGAAAAATTTTTCATACCTCTGCTTTCACAGATTTTGAAGTTGATGCTGATTTTCACTTTTTTGCCACAGCCCATGGCAAAGGGCCTTGTGATGGTGTCGGAGGGACAGTGAAAAGGTTAGCAACAAAAGCAAGTCTGCAAAGACCTTATGATAACCAAATTCTTACACCCCATCAACTTTTCGATTGGGCAGTTGAAAACATCAAAACTGTCTCTTTTGAGTTTTCTACGCAAGAAGAACATATTGAAACTGAAATAAAGTTTCTAGAAGAGCGCTTCAGTAACTCTCTTACAATCAAGGCAACTCAAAAGCTGCATTGTTTCATTCCTGTGGAATCAAGTTCATCAAAGATAACAACAAAAGTTTTCTCCAATGCATCTGAATCAACTGTTGAAGTGGTGAGTAAGTCTTTAGAAAAACTGAAAATGGCAGACATCAGTGGGTACATTACTACTGTATATGATAACCAGTGGTGGTTAGCTTATGTCTTAGCTAAAAATGAAGATAATGATGAACAAGTCAAAGTTACTTTCCTCCATCCATCTTTTGCCTATCCAAGGAGACCTGTTATCTTATGGTTATCTGTAAATGATGTTCTTTGCAAAGTACAGACAGTGACACCAACAGGAAGAATATATAGGATTCCAGAAAGTGATGAAATAAAGACAAATGAAGCAGTCAATACCTACTATGAACTTTCTCGAGTTTAAAAGGAAGTTAGTTTTCTTCAAACTTTGTTTTCAATTTAGGACGTCATGTTTGTATATATTTGAAAAATTGGCCTAAGGTTTCATCCAGTCACACTAAGTAAGCCAGGTAGGCTATTTATTTTCATCACAACCTGTAATAACTTCTTATTATAGCCCTCATATTCAGAATCCTTCAATACAATATAACAAGTAATTTAGTTTATATTTTAATTAAATATTGTTTTGAAGCTCTAAGGTTATACATTTTACCTATATGAACTGAGAGTAAAAAAAGGATTTAAACCTTTCAGTGTTTGAGTATTAGAAAGTTTTCAAACATATTGTATTTTATGTAAAGCTAAATAGTGGTTGTAATAAATATTTTGTTACAGTAATACTTGGCGTTATTAGTACAAATTCACAAAACGCATAATTTTCAAAAATTGTTTAAACAATGAACTCATTGCTGTCCCATTTTTATACTTTTTGAACAAGTTTATGATAATATAAACTATTATGTAGCATTTTTTGAAAATTTTAAAAAATGCGCTTTTTGAGAAATTTGAAAAATTTTTATTTTGAATTTGAAATAATATTTTTCCTCTTAACCTGTGTTGTGTTGTATATCAAATGAAAGGGCTTGAAAAGAGCTTTAAAATGACACCTCTCCCAACTCTCTAGCTTAACTAGAAGAGCCACAGTCACAATTCAAGAATTTGGGGTACCAGCGTTTTCGGGCGTTTTTTTAAAACTTTACATAGCTGTAATTTCTAAACCGGTTAAGATACTTTAAAAAAAAAATTGGTATTTTTCTTAGTCTATATGAGGTCTACCTCCCTGCCAAATTTCATCAAGATCTGAAATGGTGAGGTAAAATCACTGTGTTGATTTGACATGGATTGACCCCAAATTACCTAAAACTCTCATCCAATCTACCTTATTGAACCGTATATATTGCAACGTATTTATGTGTGTGGATTTTTATATGTACTTTAATTTGTATAGCCCCACGTTCTTTGGGAGCCAAATATATATACATAAACACATATACATATACACAAATTTAGCGTGACCGGTCTCACGTTCAAGATTGACAAATTATGTAAAAATATAACATTCAAATTGGGTTTCAGGTGTATCTGCAATAAGAACTCTATATAACGTGTAACGATATTTCAAATTTATTTGATATTATTAAAAAATTGCGCACGTGGCACTGACTTCGATTTAAAACATTCGTTATTATTTGTTATTATGCCGTAAGGCTTATGCTATATACATCCTTACTGACTAAATATTCTATTCTACTAATTATTGTATTAAAGAAAAATCTCATTTTCATACTACTCAGTCAATTAATGTGTTTCAAAATATCAATATTTAAATCTCTTTTTATATATTGTAATGTACTCAAAATATTAATAGTTATTGAATTTATCTTTTGTTTCTCAGTACTGTTTTATCTCAAATACTAATTGTTTTCATTTAAATGCTATGTATTCATTTTATTTCATATTAATTTGAGCTCTTGTTACGTTAATCGTATTTCTAAAACATCTATGTTTTTAATTCTACTTTACAAGAAACATTGGCTCTTACTTTAAAATAAAATAGAAATGTCTTTAATTGTCTTTGAGTTCATTGTACGATTAAGATATAAATAAGTTGTTTATCCCCTTATTGTCGTCAATCATACTCGATCATTTTGATACATCTGTAGTCGTCCTCGTCTCGCACTCCAGCGTCGGCTGTCTCTCTTCTTCTCTTGTCCAGCGTCGGCTGTCTCTCTTCTCCTCTTGTCCAGCGTCGAATCACTCCTTGCCAGCGTCGTATCACTCTCTGGAACTCTCCTCTTGTCCAGCGTCGTATCACTCTCTGGAACTCTCCTCTTGTCCAGCGTCGTATCACTCTCTCTTGTCCAGCGTCGTATCACTCTCTCTTGTCCAGCGTCGTATCACTCTCTGGAACTCTCCTCTTGTCCAGCGTCGAATCACTCTCTGGAACTCTCCTCTTGCTGTTTCTGACGTCAATGGATCTTCTTATGTATTCTTCTTATGTACTGCTGTTATTATTTAAAAATGATTGTATTTATAACTTAGTTACATAGTTGTATGTAACTGGAAAATTTAAATTATTTACAAAAAAATAAATACGCCGTGCGGACGGGCATAAGCTCCCGCTGCACCGTGGATGATTTAAGAAAGAGAACCACTGTAGCTTGCGTGTCCTATTTATACCCATGTCTTGGTCGACACCTGCAGTGGTACGAAATCGACATGTCAGAAACTGTCTCTGGATTCAGTTCCCCCACTCTTTGTCAAATTCGCTATTTCTTATATTTCTGCGAATTGCAGAGTCCTGTAAGTATACTCTTATACTTATAACTATTTTTACAACACATGTTCACTGTAATTTTGGACACTGCAACTTAACCCTTTCGATTTGTACACAGTTATTTCACTATTACACTCGTACGGTGTGTCACTTTCACGTGGTTTTCGTACACAGTATTTAGTAAATTTTATTACATTTTATTGTGGTTTTGGATTTTAATTCTTAATTATAGTTTATGAATAATTACGGAAAAACAGTAATTGTGCAATTATTCATCTTGGGGTGGCAAACTCGCCTGCATAGACCTGCGTTCACACACACTAGCAAAATACTGGTGTACACACTTTCAGTTACATTTGTGTGTGTGTGCACGTCGATTCAGGTTGAAACACCTGTTCATATTTTTGTCTGAGCCAAGCTTGCAATCCCTGACATGCTTATTTCTAATATATTATTAATTATTTACAGTTTATTAGGTAAATTTAAATTTTTATATTCAATGCTCAGTACATCACTTATTTGTACTGTCGCATTATCCCTCTGCTTGGTAACAAAAAAAAATTTAATAAATTTATTTATTATAATTTTTTTTTTAATTTATTATTATTACATTTGCAAACAAAAAATGTAACAAATAATAAAGAATAATATTCGTCATTTCACCCTTAATTGGAGTGTATACAAATGTCCTACCTCCCCTCTTCACACGCTCACTGCTCGTGACCTTGTAGTAGGGTGGCTTTAACCAACTGCTGATCTGACCGGTTTCATTGACCTCGTCGTTTTCATGTGTAGAACTTCCTAAATGACGTTGCGTGGAATTTACCTATTTCTTTCTTCTGTATCTCATCATATACGATGAAAGCGTGTTGTCCTACTCGCTGTCTTAATGTATACGGTCCATTATAAAGTCTGAAGAATTTCTTCGCCGTATTATTATCACTCCGTTTTCCCACTGGATTAGCTTTGAGTAGTATACTTTCTCCCACGTTGAATTGTTGTAGCTTGTGAGTTAGATTAAATCTCTCTACTCTCTTGTTACCTCTTTCTCTTATCCGTTGCTTTGCGTATTCAATTTTCACACTTATTGGTACAGGTACATTTTGGTTATTCGGTTTGTTTATATACTTAGTCCAAAATCTGGTTGGCTTCTTATCTTCTTCTAATTCCATGGGAGTGTATCCTGTTGCTTCACTATAATTTTCGTTAATGGCTTTTTCAAGAAATGGTAAATATTCTGCCCATTTATTGTGTTGATCATGGCAATATATTCGTAAATATTTACCTAATTCTTTGTTAACTCTCTCAGCAAGGTTTCCTTGAGGATGTCTTATGGATGTGAGTACAGGTTGTATTCCATTTTCCCTTAACGTCCTCTCCCATTTTTCACTTTGGAATTGTACACCTTGATCACTGAGTACCTTCTTCATTTTTCCATATAACGGAATATATTTCTGCAGTAGTATCTTTAGAACAACTTTGGTTGTGGGTCGCATAATTGGGTACAGTCGGACTGCCTTGGAAAACACATCGATACATACCAATATGTGCTTCACACCTCGACTTGATCGTGGTAATGGTCCCAGAAAATCCACTGCAATTAGCTCTCCTTTGTTCTCCTTCTGTATACTCTGCATTCCTACATATGTGTGTAAATTCGGCCCTTTCGCCGTTTGACACTCATAACACTTCTTTACCTCCTTCTTTATCTTTCGATACATATTATTAATCGTAAAATCTTCTCGTAGACTCAAATAACATTTAAGAGCGGCAGCATGTGCTAAACTCTCATGTGCTGGTTGAATTAATTTTTGTAGCATGTCATTCGTTAGTACTATCTTCCAGTCTTGTCTTACTAACCTGAAAAGAATTCTATTAAGTACCTTATAATGATTTGGTAGCTGTTCTTGGTCCTTCATGTCCCTTATCGTCACGTCCAAATCTTGTTGATGTGCTAAGTTTTTCAGCATTTGTTTTACTTCATCATTCTCTTTGAATTTAATTGATAATCGTATTTCTTTCTTTTCGCTCTCATAAACTTCTTCACATTCTTCTTTGATGTATCGGCTTAGTGTATCCGCTATAATATTGTCTTTACCTTTACAGTATTTAATGGTGAATGAGTATTCGCTAATGGCTAAAATCCATCTTAATAATCGGGCATTTGTTATTTTGCATTTCAATAAAAATGAAAAAGCTTGGTGGTCTGTATGTATCTCAAAATGAGTACCATAAACATAATATCTGAATTGCTTAAGAGCATATACTATAGCAAGTATTTCTTTTTCTGATGTGGAGTAGTGTTTTTCAGCTCCTTTGAAGACTCTACTGGCGTAGGCAATAACTCGGTGCTCTCCCATAGTATCTTGTTGATATAGTACACTTCCTACTGCGTAGTCACTAGCATCGGAGTATACTACGAATTTTCCTTCTCGTCCTTAATGTTAATTACTTTTTTATATTTATCGTTAGTAATTACACACGTATTTTCAATTAGTATGAATTCTTCACATACTATCTTTTCACATATTAGCTCCGTTTGTTTATTAATTATTCCACAGACATTTTCTGCGATCGTGTCAATACGTCTGTTGGTGTCACCAATTTTTTCGGTTAACTGCGCATTACTGTCAATTATACTTTGTTTTATTTCAAGATTATCAATTTTTAACTCTTCTAGACTCTCTGCAATTTTTATGGTGTCCTGTCTAAAATTTTCGGACTGTAGCTCTAATTTATTTTCTAAACTTTCTGTTTGTTTTGTATTTATTTCATCTATTTTTCTTATTTGTTTGATATTCTCCTCTTTCAACTCCTCTTTAAATTTTTCGGCTTGTTTTATGACTAATTCGTCCATCATGGCGAGTATCGAATTTTTAAATGCTTCTAAATTCAACCCTCCTGGTTGTGCCATGTTGAATAATTATTAAAATATTTATTTAGTAGTAATTCTTTAACAATTATTATTGATAACCGTTCCCTACTTATTTATTTATTTCTTTATTTTTATTAATAGTTATTATTAATACTCATTACAGTTACACCTGTTACATAGACAAACAATATTATTCGTGGGCGCCAGCTGTGTGATTACACAACAATTAACATTACATTCAGTTACTGTTTAATATAAAAAATTAAAAATTTTAATAGTTAAATGATGGGGATCGGGCCATACGTTCATGGGCTACAATTTATGTAACAAATTTTTGTACATAAATTTAGGCATGTCGTGCCCCACGTCCAGGGCGACAAATATATTTAACGTATTTATTTTGTTAAAATTAATTTCAAATACAAATACACTCCTGTTTGTTTTTGAATAGCCCCACGTTGGGCGCCAAATATATGCAACGTATTTATGTGTGTGGATTTTTATATGTACTTTAATTTGTATAGCCCCACGTTCTTTGGGAGCCAAATATATATACATAAACACATATACATATACACAAATTTAGCGTGACCGGTCTCACGTTCAAGATTGACAAATTATGTAACAATATAACATTCAAATTGGGTTTCAGGTGTATCTGCAATAAGAACTCTATATAACGTGTAACGATATTTCAAATTTATTTGATATTATTAAAAAATTGCGCACATGGCAGTGACTTCGATTTAAAACATTCGTTATTATTTGTTATTATGCCGTAAGGCTTATGCTATATACATCCTTACTGACTAAATATTCTATTCTACTAATTATTGTATTAAAGAAAAATCTCATTTTCATACTACTCAGTCAATTAATGTGTTTCAAAATATCAATATTTAAATCTCTTTTTATATATTGTAATGTACTCAAAATATTAATAGTTATTGAATTTATCTTTTGTTTCTCAGTACTGTTTTATCTCAAATACTAATTGTTTTCATTTAAATGCTTTGTATTCATTTTATTTCATATTAATTTGAGCTCTTGTTACGTTAATCGTATTTCTAAAACATCTATGTTTTTAATTCTACTTTACAAGAAACATTGGCTCTTACTTTAAAATAAAATAGAAATGTCTTTAATTGTCTTTGAGTTCATTGTACGATTAAGATATAAATAAGTTGTTTATCACCTTATTGTCGTCAATCATACTCGATCATTTTGATACATCTGTAGTCGTCCTCGTCTCGCACTCCAGCATCGGCTGTCTCTCTTCTTCTCTTGTCCAGCGTCGGCTGTCTCTCTTCTCCTCTTGTCCAGTGTCGAATCACTCCTTCTTTTCCAGCGTCGTATCACTCTCTGGAACTCTCCTCTTGTCCAGCGTTGTATCACTCTTCTCTTGTCCAGCGTCGTATCACTCTCTGGAACTCTCCTCTTGTCCAGCGTCGTATCACTCTCTGGAACTCTCCTCTTGTCCAGCGTCGAATCACTCTCTGGAACTCTCCTCTTGCTGTTTCTGACTTCATTGGATCTTCTTATGTAATTTTTCTTATGTACTGCTGTTATTATTTAAAAATGATTGTATTTATAACTTAGTTACATAGTTGTATGTAACTGGAAAATTTAAATTATTTACAAAAAAATAAATACGCCGTGCGGACGGGCATAAGCTCCCGCTGCACCGTGGATGATTTAAGAAAGAGAACCACTGTAGCTTGCGTGTCCTATTTATACCCATGTCTTGGTCGACACCTGCAGTGGTACGAAATCAACATGTCAGAAACTGTCTCTGGATTCAGTTCCCCCACTCTTTGTCAAATTCGCTATTTCTTATATTTCTGCGAATTGCAGAGTCCTGTAAGTATACTCTTATACTTATAACTATTTTTACAACACATGTTCACTGTAATTTTGGACATTGCAACTTAACCCTTTCGATTTGTACACAGTTATTTCACTATTACACTCGTACGGTGTGTCACTTTCACGTGGTTTTCGTACACATTATTTAGTAAATTTTATTACATTTTATTGTGGTTTTGGATTTTAATTCTTAATTATAGTTTATGAATAATTACGGAAAAACAGTAATTGTGCAATTATTCATCTTGGGGTGGCAAACTCGCCTGCATAGACCTGCGTTCACACACACTAGCAAAATACTGGTGTACACACTTTCAGTTACATTTGTGTGTGTGTGCACGTCGATTCAGGTTGAAACACCTGTTCATATTTTTGTCTGAGCCAAGCTTGCAATCCCTGACATGCTTATTTCTAATATATTATTAATTATTTACAGTTTATTAGGTAAATTTAAATTTTTATATTCAATGCTCAGTACATCACTTATTTGTACTGTCGCAATATTTTACTATAGTTTCATTTGACTGGACTTATTAAAAAGGTATTAATTTCCTTTTACAAATATTAAATTTAGGCCTATAGGTTTTCTTACAACTGTTATAATATTGTTTTTGTTTTTAACTTAATTTTCTTTACCTGTCCTACTGTACAAATAGTCACTGGTTTATGGCCATTTACATTATTTTTAATTTCCTGGTTTTAATTCATTATATTGATTAGTTCATACTTGAACCCTTCATTATTTTATGACCTAACTATAAGAACTACTTGTCAACTTTTTAACACTTATTGCCTTTTTGGCCAAGTCTACAAACATTATTTCCAACATTTTCATTAATCAATTACAATAAATACATTCAACATAATATAATACCTAATCCATGTACTTATACTTAATTATTCAAATACCATTTTAACATAAATAAAAGGAGTAGTACTGACTAAGTACGTCCTTAAAGCAACAACTCCGCTCTTACTATCCACAAAACATAAGATAAATATTCTGTAAACACTAAAATCATGTTACAGCATAACAACAAGTACAATTTGCAACACATTAAATATTAATTTGAATAGTATTTTATACTTCATTACTACATATTAAACTCCTCCCATTAGATACAATGTTCATGTTTTACATCCCATATTATTTATTACATCTTTTATATTTAGGTACACTTCAGATGTCTTAATTATTTAGTAACCTTAATATTTTGGGTATTGTTCTAAACCATATTTACTTCGTTTTTTTTTTATGTAACGTTGGGGACCTCAAATCTGTTACGTTACATAACACTCCCCCTTCAAAAGAAGTTTATTTTGGCTCAACTAAGTTTAGTAAAATAAACTTATAGCTCTTCTATGATAAGGTTATCTTCTCTTTCTATCCTTCAAATTTTTAATTGCACCGGAAAACTGTGTTGATACTCCTTGTATATCTGGTCATTAATTCACTACTGGTACCTCCCTCAGTTGTATACCTGTCCTTTTCTCTGGAACTCATAATTTCTTCTAGCTTTTTACGCTATTATTACTTATTATTATTTTCATATTTATTACCTCTCTTGGTGCATAATCCCTAAAATACTATATTTCCCTAACATTTTTCCCTAATATCATAGCTGGTACGGAATCAGAGGGGCACTATTGGCTTCCATTACTCTGATCGGAATGTCTTCTTTATGGATTTTGGGAAGCGCTTGGAGTGTAGGTGCTGATGGTCGGATTTGTTTCATGTAGGGCTTTTGTTTATGTGTCATAATGTGTTTGGCTTTGTTGACTATTTGTTTTACTGAGTTTTGGTATCTGTCGGTGGGGTCGTGTTTTAGTTCTGTGATGTTGTTCTGTTCCATGAAGTTTTGTACTTTTTTGTGTAGGTTGTCTGTGGGGATAATTACAGTCGTGTTGCCTTTGTCAGCTTTTACAAATGTGATGTTGTGTTTGTGTGCCTTTTCCCTCAGTTTGATGGCTGTGTGTATTTCTGAGTTGTGGTTGTTGTCTGGTGTCTTATGTACTCCTATTGTGTTGTTTATATTATGTCTTAATGTGTCTTGATGTTCTGGTGCTGTGTTTTGTATATTTGTTTCTGTGTCAATTATGAGCTTTGTTAGTGTTTGGTTGTTATGTTTGTAATGTATGTTATGTTTTAGGGCTTTATCAAGGAGTGTTTGTTCGTTTTTTGTGAGTGTGACATTCGTGAGGTTTACTGTACGTGGGTAGAATTTGTGCGAGGTAATTATATCTTTTGATTGGTGTCAGGTTTTTTATTTTTCTGTCGTGTTTTGTCTGTATGTTATGTATTTGTTTTTTTGTCCATTCATTTGGGTGATGTATTAGTTCAGTCATGTAATTGTGTCCGTATGTGTTGGCGATATGTAGGTGTAGTGTTAGTGCTTTGCGGTTGAGGGCGTCTTTTTTCTTATATAGTTGTTTAATTGATTCTTTTATGTATGTTCTTTGTGCGATGTTTTGTGTTATTCGGGCGGCCTGTTCTTTCGTTTTTCATTTGTTCTTCATTATCGTCCAATCTTTCCCAATCTTCTTTAGTCATCCTTTCCACCTTGTTATCGTCTTTTTCGTACAGAGTCCGGTGGCGGAAGTTCATTGATGCCCTATGCTCCACTTAGGAGATGCAGGAATAATGATGAATGATGATGATCGTCTTTTTCGTGGGCTGTCCCAATAGTCTTTTCTTTATTACACCTGGCATCTAACTCCCACATTTCATCATAAATGTCTCTCAAAGTCATTTTGTCATTTGGTGTTCCCATTGCATTCGCGCGACTCATTTGCGCTCTTTCGTGATAGGTGGCGTTCTTCTTAATATACTCCATATCCTTGCTGAATTTTTTAAATAGCGCCGTCATCCATTCCGCGTAACTTAGTCGTCTTTCTTGTTTGGGCATTATCGTTTCCTGGTCCTTCGCAATCCCTTTAGAAACACCTCTCGTATGCATTCCTGTGCCTCTAATGGTTGCCTGCTCAAGTTAAGTAATAATTAAGACGATTTTTTACTTAACTAAAGCCCACTCGTTGAGCGCCAATTTGGAATAAAACAATTTACAAGTGTTGTTGCGGGTGTTTAATTATATTCGAGGATGTTTGAAAGCCCCACTGTTGGGTTCGCCAATTTGAAATAAAACAATTTAACAAAGTGTGTACTGGGGTTTAATCAATCTGTTATTAATGAAAATATTTATTATGCAGTCTTATAGGTGACCTCCTGTAACTCAATTTTAATAGACAAGTTTATTTATTATTTTGTTATTACAACTTTTATGTAGACCATAACACGGTTTTACCTAATTACTCAATGTTTACTCAATGTTAATTCTATATTTCATGTATTTAATTAATAAATTAAGAATTCTCTCCAACCCTAGTCAGTCCATATTGTGTAAATCAATTCAAAAATTGTGCAGGAAACACGCTAGTTCGGTAATCTCACATTCTACCAGCTGTCGACTATAAGCGCTGTTATTCGTAATTGACGTACGCTTCTAGGTTAGCTTGTTCGCCAGATTTTAATCACCCTTTTTGCCTGTAAATTACTCCACCCACAACATACAATACCTATTCTACAATAATATAAAACATCATCATATACAAGAAGGATTCTTTATTTGTATTACCTTTCAATTCAACTTCTAACAGTGCTCTTTATGGTTATAATATAGTTATATCGATTTTACAGTGATGAATCGATTGGTTAGTTGACTATTACCTGTTTATTTTATACAAATTAAATATAATGTTAATTATCTCGTATCCCAGGGTACGTTTGATTCTTTTAACGATTAGTAAGGCCAGGTAATGCAAAATTAAGGTTACTTAGTATTACAAAATGTTATTAGTTCTTACTATATTAAAATTATATATAAGCTGGTGTTACCGTAATGGACGATTCTCAAGGCAGCAGTGCTCGTTTGCAAACGGTTGAAGATTTACAGTTGAGGTTACGTTAATCCAGAAAAGGTGTTCCGATTATTAATACAATTGAAGGGATGATGTCCTGGAAGGCAACGGGAACTCTTCTAATCTTCGTTCTCCTTCACGATCCTTGTGGTTGTTGGTCCTGGTGGAATCGGTGTCGTATTATAATTTCTTTCTTGAAAGTGAGGTTTATTTCTTCAGAAACAAAGGTCCTTGAGTATATTTTTCTTTTTTTTTTTATAATTCTATTAATTCATACTTTTTATTTCATCAATGAGTCTCCTGGTTAGATGGGAAATCGAGTTCAATATTAAATCCAATGGAATTATCTTGAAGAGTGAAATAAGACTTCCTCGACCTTTTGGAGGTATATGGTTATATTTTTGAAATCTAATTCATTGATTATTCATCGGTTTAGTTTACAGGAATTGGTTTTTACTTTAATTTATTAATTTTTGTTCATCTTATGTTAATTTATTTCCTCTTTTTTTAAATTTGTCTACTGATCTGAACTCAATAGCATATAACAATCGAATAATATATATTAAATTTTTTTATAAATTCCTTTCTGTCTTTTGTACGAATTCAACTTCACCCATTAGCATATAACAATTGAATAATTGAAAATCAACAACATTTTTTACATTTTAGTTACCCTAACAACCACTACTTTCTGTCTTTGGATGATATTTGATATCCTAGAGCCAGAATTATAAAATATTAGTACTCTTTTTAATAAAATACTCCATACTTGGAATTACACCAAATTACCTAAAACTCTCATCCAATCTACCTTATTGAACCATATATATTTTACTATAGTTTCATTTGACTGGACTTATTAAAAAGGTATTAATTTCCTTTTACAAATATTAAATTTAGACCTATAGGTTTTCTTACAACTGTTATAATATTGTTTTTGTTTTTAACTTAATTTTCTTTACCTGACCTACTGTACAAATAGTCACTGGTTTATGGCCATTTACATTAATTTTAATTTCCTGGTTTTAATTCATTATATTGATTAGTTCATACTTGAACCCTTCATTATTTTATGACCTAACTATAAGAACTACTTGTCAACTTTTTAACACTTATTGCCTTTTTGGCCAAGTCTACAAACATTATTTCCAACATTTTCATTAATCAATTACAATAAGTACATTCAACATAATATAATACCTAATCCATGTACTTATACTTAATTATTCAAATACCATTTTAACATAAATAAAAGGAGTACTACTGACTAAGTACGTCCTTAAAGCAACAACTCCGCTCTTACTATCCACAAAACATAAGATAAATATTCTGTAAACACTAAATCATGTTACAGCATAACAACAAGTACAATTTGCAACACATTAAATATTAATTTGAATAGTATTTTATACTTCATTACTACATATTAAACTCCTCCCATTAGATACAATGTTCATGTTTTACATCCCATATTATTTATTACATCTTTTATATTTAGGTACACTTCAGATGTCTTAATTACTTAGTAACCTTAATATTTTGGGTATTGTTCTAAACCATATTTACTTCGTTTTTTTTTTTATGTAACGTTGGGGACCTCAAATCTGTTACGTTACAATATTAATTGTAAAGGTATTACAATACTAAAGGTATATTTTTGGAGCTACTGCTTTCATAATCTCATAATTTTATCTTCTCAATTCTAATAGTTTGTTACACAGCAAATCATAACTGCTTAATAATAATCACTGAAGGAATTTGTCTCCCTGTACTGCTTTTGCTAATTCACTAAGTAAAGTTTCTGCTTGTGTCTCAAAGTTATCAGAAGGCATAAGTGAGTGTTTAGTTTTCAGAACCACTCATAATGTTTATATATTATGCTTAGCACCATCAGCTATTCAATGAATGCTGCCAAATGTGTATTATTATATCATTCATGTAGTGTTTAAAAGAATCTATGTTCAGTATATCCCTGATTTTTAGGAGAGAATTAATCTTTTGATTCTGTACAACTCTAGCTATTCATTCTTAAATTCATCAACCACCTTTTCTGATTGAGTGTACATAAATTTTCCTCAGTAGGTTTCATTCTAAATTTGTTTCTCCGTTAACAATTCTATTAAATGGTGGTAATGTCTCGTCTATCTGCTAATGCATCCACCCTAATGGTTATACGTGATTTGTCACTACAACACAGTGTTCTAAAGACTTTATTTTTCCCTTTATATTAACCTTGTTACTATAATGACAGAGGTAGTCATATAGTAATATGACTGTAATATAGTACTATATTATTACCATATTAGTAGTACTATAGTAATATAGTAATATGACCTGATTTTAATTATGCCCCTTTATACTTCAGAAATTTCACTTCAAGGGAGTTTATTTGCCAGAAAAGTTGAACGTTTTAGAGAAAAACCTGATATATTCATGAAGTGCCTCACTTGTTCAACTAGGTTTTTGACAAGTGCTTGCATACCAATCCAATTTTGTCATCATTTAGGACTTGATAATGGGAGAGACATTGCTATGTCCAATATGAAGCAGTTACACAATAACTTAGAATACATTTGGTTATGAAAACTGCTAACAAAAAACCCGACTTAGACTTGAACTGAGATATCTCATATCACAATGATCGGTTATTTCGTACATACAGATTCTTTCAGCTTCACTTTTAGTTCTCCAGAATGCCCACATTTGGACTAGAAGACTTTTCCTATCTACCTTTCTTTTACAAGGTGGGTTATAAATCACTTGTTTGATAATGAGGATTGTATAACTACTAGTGTAGTCCTCCATGTACTTAATGTTCTTAGTTTAGGTGCACCCGACAAATACAAGGATTATGATGGCGCAGTGTCAGCATGTGAACTAACTGTATTGCTTCTTTTCATGGCTGTAATATTGTTCATACAATATTATTATAGTGGTTTATTATTATAAACTGGTATGTACTGGTTTATTAAAAACTGAGTGAAATAGTAGTTTTATATACAATAATTATGAAGAAATGTAAATAATAAGTATTGTTATAGATATTTTACTTCCATGTTCCTTAAGGAAATGGAAGTATGGTGATGGCAAAAAAAATCGTGTTCGAGATTATTGCAGAATATGATTGTACTACACTCAAAACATGAAAAAAAGTCATTTTTCGAAAAGTGTCTGTAGATTTTTTTCTATGGCAAACGATAACAGCCGCAAATTCAAACAGAATCAAATAATGTTTCGCATACAGCCCTGAATTGTAGAGTTCTCAAGATCTGTTGATTTTGGTAAAGATCGGTTAAGGGAAAGGGGTAGTTTACCTGCAACGTTTTATGTTTTAACAAGGGTATTTTATATGGCAAACGATAACAGCCGCAAATTCAAACATAATCAAATAATGTTTTGCATACTGCCCTGAATTGTAGAGTTCTCAAGACCTTTTGTTTTTGGTGAAGATCGGTTAAGGTAAAGGGGTAGTTTACCTGCAACGTTTTATGTTTTAAAAGGGTATTTTCTATGGCAAACGATAAGAGCCGCAAATTCAAACAGAATCAAATACGTTTTTGCATACAGTCCTGATTTCTTGAGTACTAAAGACCTATTGTTTTTGGTGAAGATCGTTTAAGGGAAAGGGGTAGTTTACCTGCCACGTTTTTTGTTTTATCAAGTGTATTTTGTATGGCAAACGATAACAGCCGCAAATTCAAACAAAATCATATAATATTTTGCATACAGCCCTGAATTGTAGAGTTCTCAAGACCTATCGGTTTTGGTGAAGATCGGTTAAGGGAAAGGGGTAGTTTACCTGAAACAGTTTTTTATCAAGGGTAATTTTTTTCTATGGTAAACGATAACAGCCGCAAATTCAAACAGAATCAAATGATGCTTTGCATACAACCCTGTATTGTAGAGTTCTCAATACCTATTGGTGTTGGTGAAGATCGGTTAAGGGAAAGGGGTAGTTTACCTGCAACATTTTGTTTTAAAAGGGTATTTTCTATGGCAAACGATAAGAGCCGCAAACTCAAACAGAATCAAATACTTTTTTGCATACAGCCCTGTTTTGTTGAGTAATAAAGACCTATTGTTTTTGGTGAAGATCGGTTAAGGGAAAGGAGTAGTTTACCTGACACGTTTTTTGTTTTATCAAGGGTAATTTATATGGCAAACGATAACAGCCGCAAATTCAAACAGAATCATATAATATTTTGCATACAGCCCTGAAATGTAGAGTTCTCAAGACCTGTTGGTTTTGGTGAAGATCGGTTAAGGGAATAGGGTTGTTTACCAGCAACATTTTATGTTTTATCAAGGGTAATTTTTTTTTTGACGAACGATAACTGCCGTACATTAAAACAGAATCAACTACTCTTCTGCATACCTTTTTGAATTATACAGAACTCAAGGTCTGTTGATTTTGTTGAAGATCGGTTAAGGGGAAGGGGTAGTTTACCTGCAACGTTTTATGTTTTAACAAGGGTATTTTTTCTATGACGAACGATAACTGCCTTAAATTCAAAGAGAATCAACTAATGTTTTGCATACAGCCCTGAATTGTAGAGTTCTCAAGACCTATTGTTTTTGGTGAAGATCGGTTAATGGAATAAGTTTACCAGCAACGTTTTATGTTTTATCAAGGGTGTTTTCTATGGCAAACGATAACAGCCGCAAATTCAAACAGAATCAAATAATTGTTTGCATACTGGCCTGAATTGTAGAGTACCCAAGACCTGTCGTTTTTGGTGAAGATCGGTTAAGGGAAAGGGGTAGTTTACCTGCAACGGTTTTTTATCAAGGGTAATTTTTACTTCCATATTCCTTAAGGAATGGAAGTATGGTGATGGCAAAAAAAATCGTGTTCGAGATTATTGCAGATTCTGATTCTACTACACTCAAAACATGAAAAAAAGTCGTTTTCCGAAAAGTGTCTGTGTGTCTGTCTGTGTGTCTGTCTGTCTGTGTGTCTGTCTGTCTTGTGTCTGTCTGTCTGTAGATTTTTTTTCTATGGCAAACGATAACTGCCGCAAATTCAAACAGAATCAAATAATTTTTTGCATACAGCCCGGTTTTGCAGAGTTCTCGCGACCTATTGTTTTTGGTGAAGATCGGTTGAGGGAAAGGGGTAGTTTACCTGCAACGGTTTTTTTTTTAGCAAGGGTAATTTTGTTTGTTTGGCAAACGATAACAGCCGCAAATTCAAACAGAATCAAATAATGTTTCGCATACAGCCCTGAATTGTAGAGTTCTCAAGACCTATTGTTTTTGGTGAAGATCGGTTAAGGGAAAGGGGTAGTTTACCTGTAACGTTTTATGTTTTAACAAGGGTATTTCCTATGGCAAACGATAACAGCCGCAAATTCAAACAGAATGAAAAGATTATTTGCATACAGCCCTAAATTGTAGAGTTCTCAATACCTTTTGTTTTTGGTGAAGATCGGTTAAGGGAAAGGGGTAGTTTACCTACAACGTTTTTTTAGCAAGGGTATTTTCTATGGCAAACGATAACAGCCGCAAATTCAAACAGAATCAAATAATTTTCTGCATACAGCCCTGATTTGTAGAGTACTCAAGACCTATTGTTTTTGGTGAAGATCGGTTGAGGGGAAGGGGTAGTTTACCAGCAACGTTTTTTATCATGCGTATTTTCTATGGCAAACGACAACTGCCGCAAATTCAAACAGAATCAAATAATTTTTTGCATACAGCCCTGATTTGTAGAGTACTCGCGACCTATTGTTTTTGGTGAAGATCGGTTGAGGGGAAGGGGTAGTTTACCTGCAACGCTTTTTTTTATCAAGGGAAATTTTTTTTTTTTGGCAAACGATAACAGCCGCAAATTCAAACAGAATCAAATAATGTTTTGCATACAGTCCTGATTTGTAGAGTACTCAAGACCTATTGTTTTTGGTGAAGATCGGTTAAGGGGAAGAGGTAGTTTACCTGCAACGTTTTTTTATCAAGCGTATTTTCTATGGCAAACGATAACAGCCGCAAATTCAAACAGAATCAAATAATTTTTTGCATACGTCCCTGAATTGTAGAGGTCTCAATGACTTTCGATTTTGGTGAAGATCGGTTAAGGGGAAGGGGTAGTTTACCTGCAACCTTATACGTTTTAACAAGAGTAAAGTACTTGAAAATTTATTTAAACTTTTTGAAACAATGGTAATTGTTAAAAATAAAATAATTTTGTTGCCAGGCAATAAAATTATAATTTTTTCATTTTAATGTAATATAATATTTTTCATTTAATACAGCAATAAAAAGGCAGGTAAGGCACAGCCTGGCTGTTTGGCTGAAAATGATTTTAAATATAAATCTTAGAATATGGAAGTCATGTATGGTTCTCCATACCGATATTTTTCTATAGTAAACGATAACAGCCACAAATTCAAACAGAATCAAATGATGTTTTGCATACAGCCCTGTATTGTAGAGTTCTCAATACCTATTGGTGTTGGTGAAGATCGGTTAAGGGAAAGGGGTAGTTTACCAGCAACATTTTGTTTAACAAGGGTAATTTTTTATATGACGAACGATAACTGCCGTAAATTCAAACAGAATCAACTAGGTTTTTGCATACCTGGTTGAACTAAAGAGAACTCGAGGTCTGTTGATTTTGTTGAAGATCGGTTAAGGGAAGGGGTAGTTTATCAGCAACGTTTTATGTTTTAAAAAGGGTAATTTTTTTTATGACGAATGATAACTGCCGAAAATTCAATGAGAATCAAATAATTTTTTGCACCCTTTCCTGAGTTGCAGAGAGCTCAAGGTCTATTGATTTTGGTGAAGATCAATTAAGGGAAAGGGGTAGTTTACCTGCAACATTTTATGTTGTAACAAGAGAAATGGTTCCATGACGAACGATAACTGCCGCATATTCAAACAGAATCAAATATTTTTTTGCATGCTTCCCTGAATTTTAGAGGACGGAAGTTCTGTTGATTTTGGAGAAGATCGGTTAAGAGAAAGGGGTAGTTTACCTGAAACATTTTATGATTTAACAAGAGTAAAGTACTTAATTTTTATAAATAAAGTATCCTGATAAGAAGCTCATAGTAATCCACTGTAGAAACGTAGTTGAAATATCTATAAATTAAGAGGTTAGGTGAACGGGGTGGGGGTAATTTTCTATTATTAAAAATTATAGTTGAAGGTGGAGGGGAGAATTTTTTATGTGTACTACGTTATTGGCAACAAAGAAGTAGTTTTTTGTTAAAATTCTTTCCCGGGCTCTTTAGCCGTAGTCCAATTTTTTTCTGCAAAACCAGACTTTTCGGCAGTGCCATCGACTGCCATCATCGGTAAAAATCGAGTGCGAAAACGTGAGGTGGTATACGTTAGTGACCACAGTACTGTGGTTAATGCTGAAGCAATAAGTAGAAAGATAGTAGTTTCTATGGAAATATTTCATTTCGAATATGATTTTAAATATAAATCTTAGAACATGGAAGTCATGTATGGTTCTCCATACCGATATTTTTAAATAGTAAAACTTGTTTTAACCTGCTGCAATTATCAGAGTGTTATAACTAAATAACAAATATGTCTTTTAGGTGGCAATTTGAAATGAAAAGTATGTCTGATCATGGAATTATATTTTATACAAGTGGCATATCATCAGGCCGTTCAGACTTTGTTGGAGTTGAACTAATGAATGGCAAGTTACATATAGTACTAGATAAAGGGAGTGGTCCAGTAGAGCTGACAAGTGAAGTTGTAGTGGCAGACGGAGAGTGGCATTCAGCTTTTATAAACTTTAATCCATCATTTGTTGAAATTATTGTTGATGGGCATAAGTCTTCAATGAAACACACTCAGGGTGGAAGTCAGCATTATGATTTAGGTGAAATGGTAAATATGAACAGAAAATATTTACTGTTTATAACTGAATTTAAAACTAGACATAGTTGAATGTTGTTTTATTCATATCATTTTAAATGTATACATATTTTTGTGCAGGTGTATATTGGTGGAACTGAACTGAATAAACGGGCAAGGGCATTAGGACAAGGTCTAAAAGCAGCAGACACTAGTTTTAAAGGCTGTTTACGTAAGATTGAAGTTGAAGGTAAAAGACTTGGTATACCTCATACTCGGGTCACACAGGGAATACTTCCAGAATGTGTATGGTCATATCCGTGCATTCAGCAGCCATGTGATGTAGATGCTACTTGTGTACAGCAGGGTGTAGATTCATTCAGGTGTGAATGTGACAGGGCTCATTGCATCAAGGAAGATTATGCAACAGCATACAAAGTAAATTTTTGCTGTAAATAACAATTGTTTTAGTTTGTAAGTTCATGAAGTATGTGAAGTAAAGGCAGCTGTGTACTAAAGCATCTCTGCTTATTGCTAATCTTAAGTAGTAGGTGGCAACATTAATAATAAAAGGGGTAGAGCACCTTTGTTAGAGCAATAAAAATCATTTACACCATATTTTTTAAGATAAAAAAGAAAAACAGTATAAACATATTAAACGATTAAAGCAGTTTAGAGAATTTAAATATATTAAGTAAATGTACACAATTTTGTATTTCATTGTAATGTTTAAGCTTTCATTGTTGAAACCATTTGTCAATAAAACTACATTTGATTGAGCTATATTCCATTTCTTAATATCTGCTAGGGTCCACTTATTTTAGACAGCGTTTGTTGTAACCACCGCTCTACTAGGTAATTTATATGCAGAAAAATCCTGATTATCTTAAATAGTGGGGGTGGAATGACTTTAGATAACTCGGATGTACGAAGTCATAAGCAGTAAAGATGAATTTATTGAAAACAAAGTTTTTTATCAAGAAAACTTCTAATTGAAGTGACATAATATGATTAAAAAATAGTAGTGATGTTATATTACTTATTACTGTCAATAATAAAATACGATATAATATCTTTACACTTAGTCAATAATTTCAAAGGTCGGGCGCCATCTTGGTTTGCAAGAAAGTAAATATAAACGTAAATAACTTGTAGTTTTACTTACCTTTAAAAGTTATTATAGGGCAGGAATTCGTTTAAGCGAACTCTTGAGTAGCGGAAAGTGTTATGTGAAATAATAATACTTTGTTAAAATTTTTTACCAAATGATATTACCCAATTTATTATCAAAAAGACTCTACATACATATAAAAATGATTCTACTGAACTATGTGCCAAACACGCACGTTACTATGCCTCGGGGCGTAGTCCTATTTATTTTTTGAATAAACATTACTAAGAAATAAACATTGTAAACATAATAAACACAGTATAATATAGTATATCTGCACAACCCAGCACTTAAAAGATTGAGGTCTCTCTCTCTCTCTCTCTCTCTCTCTCTCTCTCTCTCTCTCTCTCTCTCGTACAATTTATTTTATTCTGAGCTCATTTAAATTTTGAATTGGTTTAAAATTGGTCATTATAATATTGAATGTATTTTGAATTGGTCATTATTACACAATGATGTTGATTTACTTGAAATAATAAAAAGAATATTGGAACGTTCTCACCAAATTATATTGGACAATCCTCACCGCACTGCTAAGATTCATCGATCGTGCACAATCTGTTCCTTCTTTACATCGATTTCGGGCCCACACCGTCGTGTCTACCCACGAAAACACTTTGGGCAGATTCTATACGCACGCAGTTTTTGACGATCCATCGGCCGATGACACCTGTTCAATCCCTTACCGCCCCAACATTTCTGATATTTTTAAATAGTTATTTAACCACTTTTGGTGGTGTAAAAGTTAAATTTCACACTTGGTGAGCTTCTTGCCGGCCGGCTGTGTTCACAATTCAGAAGGAAATGACACACAGTCTTTGTTTCACATTGCGTAGGTGGGGAAAAAACTACATCATCAGGCTTTTGTTCTTTGTTTACAGCTTCGACTTGTTTACAGAAAATGTGCATTCCTTCCACTGACGTCATCAGGGCTCATCACGTTATCTCTGTATGTGACATACGTTTTTTGCTGTGTTTGTCGTTTTGCAATGAAAACGGTCGGAATCCTGTCAATTCACATCTGCGTTTTATAAAATAGTTATATAGTCCACTCACCAAAACTTTACAGGGATTATGAAATATTTAAGAAATATTTAAATAATTATTACCAAATAATGGTTAAAAATAATTGAATACAATAATTATGGTCTTTTGTACCATGTTTTTATAAATTTAGTATTGTACCATCACAAAACCCCCTCAATTAAAGATTTTGTGCCGAAGCATAAAAACTTTCATTGACCCATTTGTACTTCCTAAAGGGATCAGCCAGGATAGGTCGCCACAACCCCCTTACAATTTATATAAAAGAAAATCAATAACTCACCCGTGGTCTGATGACGATGACAGAACCTGCATGACCTTACTGGACTTCTCCTTCGAGATCCCAACACCATAAGGCCAATCAGGCGCGTAACGCTCCTGCTCTGACGCGCTGGCCAGCTCAGGACCGCCGTCATAACATCACCAAACACTGAAACAATAAATTAAAATATCAAAATAGTGGCTTAGTATATTACTCTATCCTTAACTGATCTGGTTCGCCTTAGCTATGTGCTGGTTTGTGTTAATAAGCACTGGGTTTGCTTGAACTACAAATATAAAAAAAATATAAAATACAAGAATTACATAGAATTGTCATTCTCTTCATGGACTACCCTGAATTGTAAAAATTGTTTCCATTCCCATCGATAATAATTAACTCTTTCTGTTTCATAATTAATGTAAGTATAAAAGAAACAAATATTTAAATAAAACATGGAAATCCCCATATAAATCTCCCAAATATTCAAACATGGATAAAACATTTTATAGAAAAAAGAATAATTAATAAAATCTTATTGAAATTAAAATTATTATTATTATTATTATTATTATCAACAGTTAATAATTGGCGCTGTTAACAATATTTACCCCTCTTTCTCCTCTACACACACTATTTCTTATACATCAGGTTAAAATTTCTATATTAACACATAATACATGATACATCATAATTAACATTGATACATTTAATACATACTAGTTAATTCACACTTAATCTGATTAAGATATGCATATTCTATCTATTTACGTTTGCATTTAAAATATAAACATTACCATTTCGATTAATTAATTAGCCATCAATTATTTATTATAATTATTAATTTATTTCAAATTTATTATTAATATTCATATTATTATTATTATATCATCATTTTCATTTCTTATTACCTCTCTACTCTGAATTTTCTACCTAACCTTTCATCTTCTAATCCTTGTTTAGTCTGGGTGACTCCTGTATCCACCATGCTTTTACTTATTATAATCTTGCTCACCTTCTTCTAACTAACAATCAAATTTACCTGTCATGACACCAATTTCTCAATTATAAACACCTTTCACTAATTTCATTCCGACGATAAATCCTATAGCACCGCGCGTCTTTGTACAGAGATGGGTGTTCCCTAACTGGCTATATACATTAATAATAGTTTGCCCTTCCAAAAAATTCGGCAAACACTCCCTTAAACTACGCTATTACCTGCCACAACGCTATACGTTGGCTACTCCTTATCACCTCACCCCCACTACAAAATATCATCAACAACAAATATATGTTTAACCTTGACTTTACTCACCGCTACAAATAATCACTAACTACTGTGTCCCTAAATATCTAATACTCTCTTTGTATTATTTACTTCAAAATTCTTAACTCCCATTAACTTCAATTAAATAACTCACCTGCCTCTATTTATACCCAGGCTCTATCCCTGTTTAAACACTTACTGTAATCATTGACAATTGTCTTATAAAATTCATCTCTCACCTACTCATAACAGTACATCTCACTTTTCAAATATATATATTCTTACTTAATCATTTATTTATTATTCATCATTTATTTATTATTACCTCCATTACAAATTAAATAATAATTTAACTTCATTAGAGACTTTCTATTACACTTAATAATTTACAACTTCAGTTACAAATTTAGTACAACTTTCTTTTGTACCATATTAATTCAGTAATTAAGAGTAATAATCTTTAATTATTATTCAATTATTTAAACGAGTTTAGTTAAACAAAAACATGTTAATTGTTAATTATTAACACAATTATTAAAACATACGTGGTGTACATTACTAAAATTTACCTGTAATACACAATGAAAAATATACAATCCAAACTCATTATTTTGTCATTAATCAAACTCAGTCCATATGCAGTCCAATTCAAAACCACTTTTCACATATATTAAATGTTCATTACACAATTAAAACAATCTATCCTCCATCATTGAATAACATCCTAATCTTAGGTCTATTTGTCTTATTTTTTAGTGAATAAATTTTATTATTAGAAACATTATAATCATAATAATTATCAAACGTTTCATATTCATTCACAATTTCAATATCATATATCAAGTCACGATCGAGTATGGTTCTGTCTACATCAGTAAGATCATATGTTATAATCTTGTTAGTCATATAATTTTCTACCACTACACCTATTACTTCCCAAGGTAAGTGCTTGATACCATTATTATCATCACCTATTATTATTTCAATTTCATTATAAGGTTTGTATTCGTCATAATCATACACCATCTCTATTCCTAACCTTTCTACAAGTTGTCTGTACTTTCTATTTACTTTAAAATTTTCTATTACTTTCTTTCTCTCACCATATCTCTCACAATACTTCTCTACACTTTCTCTCTTTATATATTTCTCACCATAACACCAAGTTACACTCTCTCTCTCTCCAAATATGCAGGGGTCACTAACTCAAATTACTGCACCACTTATGAGGTACACAAAAACACCAAGGAACTCTATTTGTAGACCTTTCGTCTCCCAAATATAAATTTAAGGAACTCTCGTCCTTCTTAAAAATACGTGAAGAGTTTTCTTCACCCCCTAACACAACATCAAAAGAAAATTCTAACCCCTGCACCCCTTTAACAAAAATACTTTCTCCAAGCTCTCTCTCTGACTCCACACACTCAAACACCTCATTTTCACTCATAATACTCTCATCTTTTTCTAATATATCCTTACTACCTGTAAACTCATTATTCAAGTTCTCACTGTTACTTACTTTATTAATCAGTACTTCGTTTTTTGTCATATTTTCACTACTACTCACCTTCTGATTTTCTATTTGGATTAATTGCTCATCCAACTTTGAAATTACTATATCACATTGCTTAATAAGATTAGTGTTACGGTTTTTAATTTCTCTTTTTATTTCGTTAAACTTGATATCAAAAATATTTCTGATTTCATTTTTCTGCTCATCAAATTTGTCATTTAAATTAGTAAATTTTTTATCGAATTTATTATTAATTCCTTTAATTTCGCTTAATAGTAACTGCATCATTGCAGATGTATCTGTCTTACTTACGTCTTGAGTTGAGATGGGGTTTATTGTAACTGGGTTTAATTCAGTAACACTGGTTTGACTAACTTGGTCCAGTTTAACATCCATCTCACTCTCAAGTATTTCCTCCACATTATCACCTTTATTGGTATTCATTTTACTTATTTTAATATTACCTTATAACATAACCTCGTGAAAGTTGGGTTATGTTTACGTATTTAAAATTGGGTTTATTACTTCAGATAAACTTTTCCGCTCTCTTCGTAGGCTTACCCCACATAAAATTTTATGTAGAGTCCCTGTTCGGGTGTCATTTGTTATATTACTTATTACTGTCAATAATAAAATACGATATAATATCTTTACACTTAGTCAATAATTTCAAAGGTCGGGCGCCATCTTGATTTGCAAGAAAGTAAATATAAACGTAAATAACTTGTAGTTTTACTTACCTTTAAAAGTTATTATAGGGCGGGAATTCGTTTAAGCGAACTGTTGAGTAGCGGAAAGTGTTATGTGAAATAATAATACTTTGTTAAAATTTTTTACCAAATGATATTACCCAATTTATTATCAAAAAGACTCTACATACATATAAAAATGATTCTACTGAACTATGTGCCAAACACGCACGTTACTATGCCTCGGGGCGTAGTCCTATTTATTTTTTGAATAAACATTACTAAGAAATAAACATTGTAAACATAATAAACACAGTATAATATAGTATATCTGCACAACCCAGCACTTAAAAGATTGAGGTCACTCTCTCTCTCTCTCTCTCTCTCTCTCTCTCTCTCTCTCTCTCTCTCTCTCTCTCTCTCATTCATTCTCTGGTACAATTTATTTTATTCTGAGCTCATTTAAATTTTGAATTGGTTTAAAATTGGTCATTATAATATTGAATGAATTTTGAATTGGTCATTATTACACAATGATGTTGATTTACTTGAAATAATAAAAAGAATATTGGAACGTTCTCACCAAATTATATTGGACAGGTCTCACCGCACTGCTAAGATTCGTCGATCGTGCACAATCTTTTCCTTCTTTACATCGATTTCGGGCCCACACCGTCGTGTCTACCCACGAAAACACTTTGGGCAGATTCTATATGCACGCAGTTTTTGACGATCCATCGGCCGATGACACCTGTTCAATCCCTTACCGCCCCAACATTTCTGATATTTTTAAATAGTTATTTAACCACTTTTGGTGGTGTAAAAGTTAAATTTCACACTTGGTGAGCTTCTTGCCGGCCGGCTGTGTTCACAATTTAGAAGGAAATGACACAGTCTTTGTTTCACATTGCGTAGGTGGGGCAAAAACTACGTCATCAGGCTTTTGTTCTTTGTTTACAGCTTCGACTTGTTTATAGAAAATGTGCATTCCTTCCACTGACGTCATCAGGGCTCGTCACGTTATCTCTGTATGTGACATACGTTTTTTGCTGTGTTTGTCGTTTTGCAATGAAAACGGTCGGAATCCTGTCAATTCACATCTGCGTTTTATAAAATAGTTATATAGTCCACTCACCAAAACTTTACAGGGATTATGAAATATTTAAATAATTATTACCAAATAATGGTTAAAAATAATTGAATACAATAATTATGGTCTTTTGTACCATGTTTTTATAAATTTAGTATTGTACCATCACAAAACCCCCTCAATGAAAGATTTTGTGCCGAAGCATAAAAACTTTCATTGACCCATTTGTACTTCCTAAAGGGATCAGCCAGGATAGGTCGCCACAACCCCCTTACAATTTATATAAAAGAAAATCAATAACTCACCCGTGGTCTGATGACGATGACAGAACCTGCATGACCTTACTGGACTTCTCCTTCGAGATCCCAACACCATAAGGCCAATCAGGCGCGTAACGCTCCTGCTCTGACGCACTGGCCAGCTCAGGACCGCCGTCATAACATCACCAAACACTGAAACAATAAATTAAAATATCAAAATAGTGGCTTAGTATATTACTCTATCCTTAACTGATCTGGTTCGCCTTAGCTATGTGCTGGTTTGTGTTAATAAGCACTGGGTTTGCTTGAACTACAAATATAAAAAAAATATAAAATACAAGAATTACATAGAATTGTCATTCTCTTCATGGACTACCCTGAATTGTAAAAATTGTTTCCATTCCCATCGATAATAATTAACTCTTTCTGTTTCATAATTAATGTAAGTATAAAAGAAACAAATATTTAAATAAAACATGGAAATCCCCATATAAATCTCCCAAATATTCAAACATGGATAAAACATTTTATAGAAAAAAGAATTAATAAAATCTTATTGAAATTAAAATTATTATTATTATTATTATTATTATTATCAACAGTTAATAATTGGCGCTGTTAACAATATTTACCCCTCTTTCTCCTCTACACACACTATTTCTTATACATCAGGTTAAAATTTCTATATTAACACATAATACATGATACATCATAATTAACATTGATACATTTAATACATACTAGTTAATTCACACTTAATCTGATTAAGATATGCATATTCTATCTATTTACGTTTGCATTTAAAATATAAACATTACCATTTCGATTAATTAATTAGCCATCAATTATTTATTATAATTATTAATTTATTTCAAATTTATTATTAATATTCATATTATTATTATTATATCATCATTTTCATTTCTTATTACCTCTCTACTCTGAATTTTCTACCTAACCTTTCATCTTCTAATCCTTGTTTAGTCTGGGTGACTCCTGTATCCACTATGCTTTTACTTATTATAATCTTGCTCACCTTCTTCTAACTAACAATCAAATTTACCTGTCATGACACCAATTTCTCAATTATAAACACCTTTCACTAATTTCATTCCGACGATAAATCCTATAGCACCGCGCGTCTTTGTACAGAGATGGGTGTTCCCTAACTGGCTATATACATTAATAATAGTTTGCCCTTCCAAAAAATTCGGCAAACACTCCCTTAAACTACGCTATTACCTGCCACAACGCTATACGTTGGCTACTCCTTATCACCTCACCCCCACTACAAAATATCATCAACAACAAATATATGTTTAACCTTGACTTTACTCGCCGCTACAAATAATCACTAACTACTGTGTCCCTAAATATCTAATACTCTCTTTGTATTATTTACTTCAAAATTCTTAACTCCCATTAACTTCAATTAAATAACTCACCTGCCTCTATTTATACCCAGGCTCTATCCCTGTTTAAACACTTACTGTAATCATTGACAATTGTCTTATAAAATTCATCTCTCACCTACTCATAACAGTACATCTCACTTTTCAAATATATATATTCTTACTTAATCATTTATTTATTATTCATCATTTATTTATTATTACCTCCATTACAAATTAAATAATAATTTAACTTCATTAGAGACTTTCTATTACACTTAATAATTTACAACTTCAGTTACAAATTTAGTACAACTTTCTTTTGTACCATATTAATTCAGTAATTAAGAGTAATAATCTTTAATTATTATTCAATTATTTAAACGAGTTTAGTTAAACAAAAACATGTTAATTGTTAATTATTAACACAATTATTAAAACATACGTGGTGTACATTACTAAAATTTACCTGTAATACACAACATCAAAATACACAAATACATTGATATAAACACATAAACACAATGAAAAATATACAATCCAAACTCATTATTTTGTCATTAATCAAACTCAGTCCATATGCAGTCCAATTCAAAACCACTTTTCACATATATTAAATGTTCATTACACAATTAAAACAATCTATCCTCCATCATTGAATAACATCCTAATCTTAGGTCTATTTGTCTTATTTTTTAGTGAATAAATTTTATTATTAGAAACATTATAATCATAATAATTATCAAACGTTTCATATTCATTCACAATTTCAATATCATATATCAAGTCACGATCGAGTATGGTTCTGTCTACATCAGTAAGATCATATGTTATAATCTTGTTAGTCATAATTTTCTACCACTACACCTATTACTTCCCAAGGTAAGTGCTTGATACCATTATTATCATCACCTATTATTATTTCAATTTCATTATAAGGTTTGTATTCGTCATAATCATACACCATCTCTATTCCTAACCTTTCTACAAGTTGTCTGTACTTTCTATTTACTTTAAAATTTTCTATTACTTTCTTTCTCTCACCATATCTCTCACAATACTTCTCTACACTTTCTCTCTTTATATATTTCTCACCATAACACCAAGTTACACACTCTCTCTCTCTCTCTCTCTCCAAATATGCAGGGGTCACTAACTCAAATTACTGCACCACTTATGAGGTACACAAAAACACCAAGGAACTCTATTTGTAGACCTTTCGTCTCCCAAATATAAATTTAAGGAACTCTCGTCCTTCTTAAAAATACGTGAAGACTTTTCTTCACCCCCTAACACAACATCAAAAGAAAATTCTAACCCCTGCACCCCTTTAACAAAAATACTTTCTCCAAGCTCTCTCTCTGACTCCACACACTCAAACACCTCATTTTCACTCATAATACTCTCATCTTTTTCTAATATATCCTTACTACCTGTAAACTCATTATTCAAGTTCTCACTGTTACTTACTTTATTAATCAGTACTTCGTTTTTTGTCATATTTTCACTACTACTCACCTTCTGATTTTCTATTTGGATTAATTGCTCATCCAACTTTGAAATTACTATATCACATTGCTTAATAAGATTAGTGTTACGGTTTTTAATTTCTCTTTTTATTTCGTTAAACTTGATATCAAAAATATTTCTGATTTCATTTTTCTGCTCATCAAATTTGTCATTTAAATTAGTAAATTTTTTATCGAATTTATTATTAATTCCTTTAATTTCGCTTAATAGTAACTGCATCATTGCAGATGTATCTGTCTTACTTACGTCTTGAGTTGAGATGGGGTTTATTGTAACTGGGTTTAATTCAGTAACACTGGTTTGACTAACTTGGTCCAGTTTAACATCCATCTCACTCTCAACTATTTCCTCCACATTATCACCTTTATTGGTATTCATTTTACTTATTTTAATATTACCTTATAACATAACCTCGTGAAAGTTGGGTTATGTTTACGTATTTAAAATTGGGTTTATTACTTCAGATAAACTTTTCCGCTCTCTTCGTAGGCTTACCCCACATAAAATTTTATGTAGAGTCCCTGTTCGGGTGTCATTTGTTATATTACTTATTACTGTCAATAATAAAATACGATATAATATCTTTACACTTAGTCAATAATTTCAAAGGTCGGGCGCCATCTTGATTTGCAAGAAAGTAAATATAAACGTAAATAACTTGTAGTTTTACTTACCTTTAAAAGTTATTATAGGGCGGGAATTCGTTTAAGCGAACTGTTGAGTAGCGGAAAGTGTTATGTGAAATAATAATACTTTGTTAAAATTTTTTACCAAATGATATTACCCAATTTATTATCAAAAAGACTCTACATACATATAAAAATGATTCTACTGAACTATGTGCCAAACACGCACGTTACTATGCCTCGGGGCGTAGTCCTATTTATTTTTTGAATAAACATTACTAAGAAATAAACATTGTAAACATAATAAACACAGTATAATATAGTATATCTGCACAACCCAGCACTTAAAAGATTGAGGTCACTCTCTCTCTCTCTCTCTCTCTCTCTCTCTCTCTCTCTCTCTCTCTCTCTCTCTCTCTCTCTCTCTCATTCATTCTCTGGTACAATTTATTTTATTCTGAGCTCATTTAAATTTTGAATTGGTTTAAAATTGGTCATTATAATATTGAATGAATTTTGAATTGGTCATTATTACACAATGATGTTGATTTACTTGAAATAATAAAAAGAATATTGGAACGTTCTCACCAAATTATATTGGACAGGTCTCACCGCACTGCTAAGATTCGTCGATCGTGCACAATCTTTTCCTTCTTTACATCGATTTCGGGCCCACACCGTCGTGTCTACCCACGAAAACACTTTGGGCAGATTCTATATGCACGCAGTTTTTGACGATCCATCGGCCGATGACACCTGTTCAATCCCTTACCGCCCCAACATTTCTGATATTTTTAAATAGTTATTTAACCACTTTTGGTGGTGTAAAAGTTAAATTTCACACTTGGTGAGCTTCTTGCCGGCCGGCTGTGTTCACAATTCAGAAGGAAATGACACAGTCTTTGTTTCACATTGCGTAGGTGGGGCAAAAACTACGTCATCAGGCTTTTGTTCTTTGTTTACAGCTTCGACTTGTTTATAGAAAATGTGCATTCCTTCCACTGACGTCATCAGGGCTCGTCACGTTATCTCTGTATGTGACATACGTTTTTTGCTGTGTTTGTCGTTTTGCAATGAAAACGGTCGGAATCCTGTCAATTCACATCTGCGTTTTATAAAATAGTTATATAGTCCACTCACCAAAACTTTACAGGGATTATGAAATATTTAAATAATTATTACCAAATAATGGTTAAAAATAATTGAATACAATAATTATGGTCTTTTGTACCATGTTTTTATAAATTTAGTATTGTACCATCACAAAACCCCCTCAATGAAAGATTTTGTGCCGAAGCATAAAAACTTTCATTGACCCATTTGTACTTCCTAAAGGGATCAGCCAGGATAGGTCGCCACAACCCCCTTACAATTTATATAAAAGAAAATCAATAACTCACCCGTGGTCTGATGACGATGACAGAACCTGCATGACCTTACTGGACTTCTCCTTCGAGATCCCAACACCATAAGGCCAATCAGGCGCGTAACGCTCCTGCTCTGACGCGCTGGCCAGCTCAGGACCGCCGTCATAACATCACCAAACACTGAAACAATAAATTAAAATATCAAAATAGTGGCTTAGTATATTACTCTATCCTTAACTGATCTGGTTCGCCTTAGCTATGTGCTGGTTTGTGTTAATAAGCACTGGGTTTGCTTGAACTACAAATATAAAAAAAATATAAAATACAAGAATTACATAGAATTGTCATTCTCTTCATGGACTACCCTGAATTGTAAAAATTGTTTCCATTCCCATCGATAATAATTAACTCTTTCTGTTTCATAATTAATGTAAGTATAAAAGAAACAAATATTTAAATAAAACATGGAAATCCCCATATAAATCTCCCAAATATTCAAACATGGATAAAACATTTTATAGAAAAAAGAATTAATAAAATCTTATTGAAATTAAAATTATTATTATTATTATTATTATTATCAACAGTTAATAATTGGCGCTGTTAACAATATTTACCCCTCTTTCTCCTCTACACACACTATTTCTTATACATCAGGTTAAAATTTCTATATTAACACATAATACATGATACATCATAATTAACATTGATACATTTAATACATACTAGTTAATTCACACTTAATCTGATTAAGATATGCATATTCTATCTATTTACGTTTGCATTTAAAATATAAACATTACCATTTCGATTAATTAATTAGCCATCAATTATTTATTATAATTATTAATTTATTTCAAATTTATTATTAATATTCATATTATTATTATTATATCATCATTTTCATTTCTTATTACCTCTCTACTCTGAATTTTCTACCTAACCTTTCATCTTCTAATCCTTGTTTAGTCTGGGTGACTCCTGTATCCACTATGCTTTTACTTATTATAATCTTGCTCACCTTCTTCTAACTAACAATCAAATTTACCTGTCATGACACCAATTTCTCAATTATAAACACCTTTCACTAATTTCATTCCGACGATAAATCCTATAGCACCGCGCGTCTTTGTACAGAGATGGGTGTTCCCTAACTGGCTATATACATTAATAATAGTTTGCCCTTCCAAAAAATTCGGCAAACACTCCCTTAAACTACGCTATTACCTGCCACAACGCTATACGTTGGCTACTCCTTATCACCTCACCCCCACTACAAAATATCATCAACAACAAATATATGTTTAACCTTGACTTTACTCGCCGCTACAAATAATCACTAACTACTGTGTCCCTAAATATCTAATACTCTCTTTGTATTATTTACTTCAAAATTCTTAACTCCCATTAACTTCAATTAAATAACTCACCTGCCTCTATTTATACCCAGGCTCTATCCCTGTTTAAACACTTACTGTAATCATTGACAATTGTCTTATAAAATTCATCTCTCACCTACTCATAACAGTACATCTCACTTTTCAAATATATATATTCTTACTTAATCATTTATTTATTATTCATCATTTATTTATTATTACCTCCATTACAAATTAAATAATAATTTAACTTCATTAGAGACTTTCTATTACACTTAATAATTTACAACTTCAGTTACAAATTTAGTACAACTTTCTTTTGTACCATATTAATTCAGTAATTAAGAGTAATAATCTTTAATTATTATTCAATTATTTAAACGAGTTTAGTTAAACAAAAACATGTTAATTGTTAATTATTAACACAATTATTAAAACATACGTGGTGTACATTACTAAAATTTACCTGTAATACACAACATCAAAATACACAAATACATTGATATAAACACATAAACACAATGAAAAATATACAATCCAAACTCATTATTTTGTCATTAATCAAACTCAGTCCATATGCAGTCCAATTCAAAACCACTTTTCATATATATTAAATGTTCATTACACAATTAAAACAATCTATCCTCCATCATTGAATAACATCCTAATCTTAGGTCTATTTGTCTTATTTTTTAGTGAATAAATTTTATTATTAGAAACATTATAATCATAATAATTATCAAACGTTTCATATTCATTCACAACTTCAATATCATATATCAAGTCACGATCGAGTATGGTTCTGTCTACATCAGTAAGATCATATGTTATAATCTTGTTAGTCATAATTTTCTACCACTACACCTATTACTTCCCAAGGTAAGTGCTTGATACCATTATTATCATCACCTATTATTATTTCAATTTCATTATAAGGTTTGTATTCGTCATAATCATACACCATCTCTATTCCTAACCTTTCTACAAGTTGTCTGTACTTTCTATTTACTTTAAAATTTTCTATTACTTTCTTTCTCTCACCATATCTCTCACAATACTTCTCTACACTTTCTCTCTTTATATATTTCTCACCATAACACCAAGTTACACTCTCTCTCTCTCTCTCTCTCTCTCTCCAAATATGCAGGGGTCACTAACTCAAATTACTGCACCACTTATGAGGTACACAAAAACACCAAGGAACTCTATTTGTAGACCTTTCGTCTCCCAAATATAAATTTAAGGAACTCTCGTCCTTCTTAAAAATACGTGAAGACTTTTCTTCACCCCCTAACACAACATCAAAAGAAAATTCTAACCCCTGCACCCCTTTAACAAAAAAATACTTTCTCCAAGCTCTCTCTCTGACTCCACACACTCAAACACCTCATTTTCACTCATAATACTCTCCTCATCTTTTTCTAATATATCCTTACTACCTGTAAACTCATTATTCAAGTTCTCACTGTTACTTACTTTATTAATCAGTACTTCGTTTTTTGTCATATTTTCACTACTACTCACCTTCTGATTTTCTATTTGGATTAATTGCTCATCCAACTTTGAAATTACTATATCACATTGCTTAATAAGATTAGTGTTACGGTTTTTAATTTCTCTTTTTATTTCGTTAAACTTGATATCAAAAATATTTCTGATTTCATTTTTCTGCTCATCAAATTTGTCATTTAAATTAGTAAATTTTTTATCGAATTTATTATTAATTCCTTTAATTTCGCTTAATAGTAACTGCATCATTGCAGATGTATCTGTCTTACTTACGTCTTGAGTTGAGATGGGGTTTATTGTAACTGGGTTTAATTCAGTAACACTGGTTTGACTAACTTGGTCCAGTTTAACATCCATCTCACTCTCAACTATTTCCTCCACATTATCACCTTTATTGGTATTCATTTTACTTATTTTAATATTACCTTATAACATAACCTCGTGAAAGTTGGGTTATGTTTACGTATTTAAAATTGGGTTTATTACTTCAGATAAACTTTTCCGCTCTCTTCGTAGGCTTACCCCACATAAAATTTTATGTAGAGTCCCTGTTCGGGTGCCATTTGTTATATTACTTATTACTGTCAATAATAAAATACGATATAATATCTTTACACTTAGTCAATAATTTCAAAGGTCGGGCGCCATCTTGATTTGCAAGAAAGTAAATATAAACGTAAATAACTTGTAGTTTTACTTACCTTTAAAAGTTATTATAGGGCGGGAATTCGTTTAAGCGAACTGTTGAGTAGCGGAAAGTGTTATGTGAAATAATAATACTTTGTTAAAATTTTTTACCAAATGATATTACCCAATTTATTATCAAAAAGACTCTACATACATATAAAAATGATTCTACTGAACTATGTGCCAAACACGCACGTTACTATGCCTCGGGGCGTAGTCCTATTTATTTTTTGAATAAACATTACTAAGAAATAAACATTGTAAACATAATAAACACAGTATAATATAGTATATCTGCACAACCCAGCACTTAAAAGATTGAGGTCACTCTCTCTCTCTCTCTCTCTCTCTCTCTCATTCATTCTCTGGTACAATTTATTTTATTCTGAGCTCATTTAAATTTTGAATTGGTTTAAAATTGGTCATTAGAATATTGAATGAATTTTGAATTGGTCATTATTACACAATGATGTTGATTTACTTGAAATAATAAAAAGAATATTGGAACGTTCTCACCAAATTATATTGGACAGGTCTCACCGCACTGCTAAGATTCGTCGATCGTGCACAATCTTTTCCTTCTTTACATCGATTTCGGGCCCACACCGTCGTGTCTACCCACGAAAACACTTTGGGCAGATTCTATATGCACGCAGTTTTTGACGATCCATCGGCCGATGACACCTGTTCAATCCCTTACCGCCCCAACATTTCTGATATTTTTAAATAGTTATTTAACCACTTTTGGTGGTGTAAAAGTTAAATTTCACACTTGGTGAGCTTCTTGCCGGCCGGCTGTGTTCACAGTTCAGAAGGAAATGACACAGTCTTTGTTTCACATTGCGTAGGTGGGGCAAAAACTACGTCATCAGGCTTTTGTTCTTTGTTTACAGCTTCGACTTGTTTATAGAAAATGTGCATTCCTTCCACTGACGTCATCAGGGCTCGTCACGTTATCTCTGTATGTGACATACGTTTTTTGCTGTGTTTGTCGTTTTGCAATGAAAACGGTTGGAATCCTGTCAATTCACATCTGCGTTTTATAAAATAGTTATATAGTCCACTCACCAAAACTTTACAGGGATTATGAAATATTTAAATAATTATTACCAAATAATGGTTAAAAATAATTGAATACAATAATTATGGTCTTTTGTACCATGTTTTTATAAATTTAGTATTGTACCATCACAAAACCCCCTCAATGAAAGATTTTGTGCCGAAGCATAAAAACTTTCATTGACCCATTTGTACTTCCTAAAGGGATCAGCCAGGATAGGTCGTCACAACCCCCTTACAATTTATATAAAAGAAAATCAATAACTCATCCGTGGTCTGATGACGATGACAGAACCTGCATGACCTTACTGGACTTCTCCTTCGAGATCCCAACACCATAAGGCCAATCAGGTGCGTAACGCTCCTGCTCTGACGCGCTGGTCAGCTCAGGACCGCCGTCATAACATCACCAAACACTGAAACAATAAATTAAAATATCAAAATAGTGGCTTAGTATATTACTCTATCCTTAACTGATCTGGTTCGCCTTAGCTATGTGCTGGTTTGTGTTAATAAGCACTGGGTTTGCTTGAACTACAAATATAAAAAAAATATAAAATACAAGAATTACATAGAATTGTCATTCTCTTCATGGACTACCCTGAATTGTAAAAATTGTTTCCATTCCCATCGATAATAATTAACTCTTTCTGTTTCATAATTAATGTAAGTATAAAAGAAACAAATATTTAAATAAAACATGGAAATCCCCATATAAATCTCCCAAATATTCAGACATGGATAAAACATTTTATAGAAAAAAGAATAATTAATAAAATCTTATTGAAATTAAAATTATTATTATTATTATTATTATCAACAGTTAATAATTGGCGCTGTTAACAATATTTACCCCTCTTTCTCCTCTACACACACTATTTCTTATACATCAGGTTAAAATTTCTATATTAACACATAATACATGATACATCATAATTAACATTGATACATTTAATACATACTAGTTAATTCACACTTAATCTGATTAAGATATGCATATTCTATCTATTTACGTTTGCATTTAAAATATAAACATTACCATTTCGATTAATTAATTAGCCATCAATTATTTATTATAATTATTAATTTATTTCAAATTTATTATTAATATTCATATTATTATTATTATATCATCATTTTCATTTCTTATTACCTCTCTACTCTGAATTTTCTACCTAACCTTTCATCTTCTAATCCTTGTTTAGTCTGGGTGACTCCTGTATCCACTATGCTTTTAGTTATTATAATCTTGCTCACCTTCTTCTAACTAACAATCAAATTTACCTGTCATGACACCAATTTCTCAATTATAAACACCTTTCACTAATTTCATTCCGACGATAAATCCTATAGCACCGCGCGTCTTTGTACAGAGATGGGTGTTCCCTAACTGGCTATATACATTAATAATAGTTTGCCCTTCCAAAAAATTCGGCAAACACTCCCTTAAACTACGCTATTACCTGCCACAACGCTATACGTTGGCTACTCCTTATCACCTCACCCCCACTACAAAATATCATCAACAACAAATATATGTTTAACCTTGACTTTACTCACCGCTACAAATAATCACTAACTACTGTGTCCCTAAATATCTAATACTCTCTTTGTATTATTTACTTCAAAATTCTTAACTCCCATTAACTTCAATTAAATAACTCACCTGCCTCTATTTATACCCAGGCTCTATCCCTGTTTAAACACTTACTGTAATCATTGACAATTGTCTTATAAAATTCATCTCTCACCTACTCATAACAGTACATCTCACTTTTCAAATATATATATTCTTACTTAATCATTTATTTATTATTCATCATTTATTTATTATTACCTCCATTACAAATTAAATAATAATTTAACTTCATTAGAGACTTTCTATTACACTTAATAATTTACAACTTCAGTTACAAATTTAGTACAACTTTCTTTTGTACCATATTAATTCAGTAATTAAGAGTAATAATCTTTAATTATTATTCAATTATTTAAACGAGTTTAGTTAAACAAAAACATGTTAATTGTTAATTATTAACACAATTATTAAAACATACGTGGTGTACATTACTAAAATTTACCTGTAATACACAACATCAAAATACACAAATACATTGATATAAACACATAAACACAATGAAAAATATACAATCCAAACTCATTATTTTGTCATTAATCAAACTCAGTCCATATGCAGTCCAATTCAAAACCACTTTTCACATATATTAAATGTTCATTACACAATTAAAACAATCTATCCTCCATCATTGAATAACATCCTAATCTTAGGTCTATTTGTCTTATTTTTTAGTGAATAAATTTTATTATTAGAAACATTATAATCATAATAATTATCAAACGTTTCATATTCATTCACAATTTCAATATCATATATCAAGTCACGATCGAGTATGGTTCTGTCTACATCAGTAAGATCATATGTTATAATCTTGTTAGTCATATAATTTTCTACCACTACACCTATTACTTCCCAAGGTAAGTGCTTGATACCATTATTATCATCACCTATTATTATTTCAATTTCATTATAAGGTTTGTATTCGTCATAATCATACACCATCTCTATTCCTAACCTTTCTACAAGTTCTCTGTACTTTCTATTTACTTTAAAATTTTCTATTACTTTCTTTCTCTCACCATATCTCTCACAATACTTCTCTACACTTTCTCTCTTTATATATTTCTCACCATAACACCAAGTTACACTCTCTCTCTCTCTCTCCAAATATGCAGGGGTCACTAACTCAAATTACTGCACCACTTATGAGGTACACAAAAACACCAAGGAACTCTATTTGTAGACCTTTCGTCTCCCAAATATAAATTTAAGGAACTCTCGTCCTTCTTAAAAATACGTGAAGACTTTTCTTCACCCCCTAACACAACATCAAAAGAAAATTCTAACCCCTGCACCCCTTTAACAAAAAAATACTTTCTCCAAGCTCTCTCTCTGACTCCACACACTCAAACACCTCATTTTCACTCATAATACTCTCCTCATCTTTTTCTAATATATCCTTACTACCTGTAAACTCATTATTCAAGTTCTCACTGTTACTTACTTTATTAATCAGTACTTCGTTTTTTGTCATATTTTCACTACTACTCACCTTCTGATTTTCTATTTGGATTAATTGCTCATCCAACTTTGAAATTACTATATCACATTGCTTAATAAGATTAGTGTTACGGTTTTTAATTTCTCTTTTTATTTCGTTAAACTTGATATCAAAAATATTTCTGATTTCATTTTTCTGCTCATCAAATTTGTCATTTAAATTAGTAAATTTTTTATCGAATTTATTATTAATTCCTTTAATTTCGCTTAATAGTAACTGCATCATTGCAGATGTATCTGTCTTACTTACGTCTTGAGTTGAGATGGGGTTTATTGTAACTGGGTTTAATTCAGTAACACTGGTTTGACTAACTTGGTCCAGTTTAACATCCATCTCACTCTCAACTATTTCCTCCACATTATCACCTTTATTGGTATTCATTTTACTTATTTTAATATTACCTTATAACATAACCTCGTGAAAGTTGGGTTATGTTTACGTATTTAAAATTGGGTTTATTACTTCAGATAAACTTTTCCGCTCTCTTCGTAGGCTTACCCCACATAAAATTTTATGTAGAGTCCCTGTTCGGGTGCCATTTGTTATATTACTTATTACTGTCAATAATAAAATACGATATAATATCTTTACACTTAGTCAATAATTTCAAAGGTCGGGCGCCATCTTGATTTGCAAGAAAGTAAATATAAACGTAAATAACTTGTAGTTTTACTTACCTTTAAAAGTTATTATAGGGCGGGAATTCGTTTAAGCGAACTGTTGAGTAGCGGAAAGTGTTATGTGAAATAATAATACTTTGTTAAAATTTTTTACCAAATGATATTTCCCAATTTATTATCAAAAAGACTCTACATACATATAAAAATGATTCTACTGAACTATGTGCCAAACACGCACGTTACTATGCCTCGGGGCGTAGTCCTATTTATTTTTTGAATAAACATTACTAAGAAATAAACATTGTAAACATAATAAACACAGTATAATATAGTATATCTGCACAACCCAGCACTTAAAAGATTGAGGTCACTCTCTCTCTCTCTCTCTCTCTCTCTCTCTCATTCATTCTCTGGTACAATTTATTTTATTCTGAGCTCATTTAAATTTTGAATTGGTTTAAAATTGGTCATTATAATATTGAATGAATTTTGAATTGGTCATTATTACACAATGATGTTGATTTACTTGAAATAATAAAAAGAATATTGGAACGTTCTCACCAAATTATATTGGACAGGTCTCACCGCACTGCTAAGATTCGTCGATCGTGCACAATCTTTTCCTTCTTTACATCGATTTCGGGCCCACACCGTCGTGTCTACCCACGAAAACACTTTGGGCAGATTCTATATGCACGCAGTTTTTGACGATCCATCGGCCGATGACACCTGTTCAATCCCTTACCGCCCCAACATTTCTGATATTTTTAAATAGTTATTTAACCACTTTTGGTTGTGTAAAAGTTAAATTTCACACTTGGTGAGCTTCTTGCCGGCCGGCTGTGTTCACAGTTCAGAAGGAAATGACACAGTCTTTGTTTCACATTGCGTAGGTGGGGCAAAAACTACGTCATCAGGCTTTTGTTCTTTGTTTACAGCTTCGACTTGTTTATAGAAAATGTGCATTCCTTCCACTGACGTCATCAGGGCTCGTCACGTTATCTCTGTATGTGACATACGTTTTTTGCTGTGTTTGTCGTTTTGCAATGAAAACGGTTGGAATCCTGTCAATTCACATCTGCGTTTTATAAAATAGTTATATAGTCCACTCACCAAAACTTTACAGGGATTATGAAATATTTAAATAATTATTACCAAATAATGGTTAAAAATAATTGAATACAATAATTATGGTCTTTTGTACCATGTTTTTATAAATTTAGTATTGTACCATCACAAAACCCCCTCAATGAAAGATTTTGTGCCGAAGCATAAAAACTTTCATTGACCCATTTGTACTTCCTAAAGGGATCAGCCAGGATAGGTCGTCACAACCCCCTTACAATTTATATAAAAGAAAATCAATAACTCACCCGTGGTCTGATGACGATGACAGAACCTGCATGACCTTACTGGACTTCTCCTTCGAGATCCCAACACCATAAGGCCAATCAGGTGCGTAACGCTCCTGCTCTGACGCGCTGGTCAGCTCAGGACCGCCGTCATAACATCACCAAACACTGAAACAATAAATTAAAATATCAAAATAGTGGCTTAGTATATTACTCTATCCTTAACTGATCTGGTTCGCCTTAGCTATGTGCTGGTTTGTGTTAATAAGCACTGGGTTTGCTTGAACTACAAATATAAAAAAAATATAAAATACAAGAATTACATAGAATTGTCATTCTCTTCATGGACTACCCTGAATTGTAAAAATTGTTTCCATTCCCATCGATAATAATTAACTCTTTCTGTTTCATAATTAATGTAAGTATAAAAGAAACAAATATTTAAATAAAACATGGAAATCCCCATATAAATCTCCCAAATATTCAGACATGGATAAAACATTTTATAGAAAAAAGAATAATTAATAAAATCTTATTGAAATTAAAATTATTATTATTATTATTATTATCAACAGTTAATAATTGGCGCTGTTAACAATATTTACCCCTCTTTCTCCTCTACACACACTATTTCTTATACATCAGGTTAAAATTTCTATATTAACACATAATACATGATACATCATAATTAACATTGATACATTTAATACATACTAGTTAATTCACACTTAATCTGATTAAGATATGCATATTCTATCTATTTACGTTTGCATTTAAAATATAAACATTACCATTTCGATTAATTAATTAGCCATCAATTATTTATTATAATTATTAATTTATTTCAAATTTATTATTAATATTCATATTATTATTATTATATCATCATTTTCATTTCTTATTACCTCTCTACTCTGAATTTTCTACCTAACCTTTCATCTTCTAATCCTTGTTTAGTCTGGGTGACTCCTGTATCCACTATGCTTTTACTTATTATAATCTTGCTCACCTTCTTCTAACTAACAATCAAATTTACCTGTCATGACACCAATTTCTCAATTATAAACACCTTTCACTAATTTCATTCCGACGATAAATCCTATAGCACCGCGCGTCTTTGTACAGAGATGGGTGTTCCCTAACTGGCTATATACATTAATAATAGTTTGCCCTTCCAAAAAATTCGGCAAACACTCCCTTAAACTACGCTATTACCTGCCACAACGCTATACGTTGGCTACTCCTTATCACCTCACCCCCACTACAAAATATCATCAACAACAAATATATGTTTAACCTTGACTTTACTCACCGCTACAAATAATCACTAACTACTGTGTCCCTAAATATCTAATACTCTCTTTGTATTATTTACTTCAAAATTCTTAACTCCCATTAACTTCAATTAAATAACTCACCTGCCTCTATTTATACCCAGGCTCTATCCCTGTTTAAACACTTACTGTAATCATTGACAATTGTCTTATAAAATTCATCTCTCACCTACTCATAACAGTACATCTCACTTTTCAAATATATATATTCTTACTTAATCATTTATTTATTATTCATCATTTATTTATTATTACCTCCATTACAAATTAAATAATAATTTAACTTCATTAGAGACTTTCTATTACACTTAATAATTTACAACTTCAGTTACAAATTTAGTACAACTTTCTTTTGTACCATATTAATTCAGTAATTAAGAGTAATAATCTTTAATTATTATTCAATTATTTAAACGAGTTTAGTTAAACAAAAACATGTTAATTGTTAATTATTAACACAATTATTAAAACATACGTGGTGTACATTACTAAAATTTACCTGTAATACACAACATCAAAATACACAAATACATTGATATAAACACATAAACACAATGAAAAATATACAATCCAAACTCATTATTTTGTCATTAATCAAACTCAGTCCATATGCAGTCCAATTCAAAACCACTTTTCACATATATTAAATGTTCATTACACAATTAAAACAATCTATCCTCCATCATTGAATAACATCCTAATCTTAGGTCTATTTGTCTTATTTTTTAGTGAATAAATTTTATTATTAGAAACATTATAATCATAATAATTATCAAACGTTTCATATTCATTCACAATTTCAATATCATATATCAAGTCACGATCGAGTATGGTTCTGTCTACATCAGTAAGATCATATGTTATAATCTTGTTAGTCATATAATTTTCTACCACTACACCTATTACTTCCCAAGGTAAGTGCTTGATACCATTATTATCATCACCTATTATTATTTCAATTTCATTATAAGGTTTGTATTCGTCATAATCATACACCATCTCTATTCCTAACCTTTCTACAAGTTGTCTTTACTTTCTATTTACTTTAAAATTTTCTATTACTTTCTTTCTCTCACCATATCTCTCACAATACTTCTCTACACTTTCTCTCTTTATATATTTCTCACCATAACACCAAGTTACACTCTCTCTCTCTCTCTCTCTCTCTCTCTCCAAATATGCAGGGGTCACTAACTCAAATTACTGCACCACTTATGAGGTACACAAAAACACCAAGGAACTCTATTTGTAGACCTTTCGTCTCCCAAATATAAATTTAAGGAACTCTCGTCCTTCTTAAAAATACGTGAAGACTTTTCTTCACCCCCTAACACAACATCAAAAGAAAATTCTAACCCCTGCACCCCTTTAACAAAAAAATACTTTCTCCAAGCTCTCTCTCTGACTCCACACACTCAAACACCTCATTTTCACTCATAATACTCTCCTCATCTTTTTCTAATATATCCTTACTACCTGTAAACTCATTATTCAAGTTCTCACTGTTACTTACTTTATTAATCAGTACTTCGTTTTTTGTCATATTTTCACTACTACTCACCTTCTGATTTTCTATTTGGATTAATTGCTCATCCAACTTTGAAATTACTATATCACATTGCTTAATAAGATTAGTGTTACGGTTTTTAATTTCTCTTTTTATTTCGTTAAACTTGATATCAAAAATATTTCTGATTTCATTTTTCTGCTCATCAAATTTGTCATTTAAATTAGTAAATTTTTTATCGAATTTATTATTAATTCCTTTAATTTCGCTTAATAGTAACTGCATCATTGCAGATGTATCTGTCTTACTTACGTCTTGAGTTGAGATGGGGTTTATTGTAACTGGGTTTAATTCAGTAACACTGGTTTGACTAACTTGGTCCAGTTTAACATCCATCTCACTCTCAACTATTTCCTCCACATTATCACCTTTATTGGTATTCATTTTACTTATTTTAATATTACCTTATAACATAACCTCGTGAAAGTTGTGTTATGTTTACGTATTTAAAATTGGGTTTATTACCTCAGATAAACTTTTCCGCTCTCTTCGTAGGCTTACCCCACATAAAATTTTATGTAGAGTCCCTGTTCTGGCGCCATTTGTTATATTACTTATTACTGTCAATAATAAAATACGATATAATATCTTTACACTTAGTCAATAATTTCAAAGGTCGGGCGCCATCTTGATTTGCAAGAAAGTAAATATAAACGTAAATAACTTGTAGTTTTACTTACCTTTAAAAGTTATTATAGGGCGGGAATTCGTTTAAGCGAACTGTTGAGTAGCGGAAAGTGTTATGTGAAATAATAATACTTTGTTAAAATTTTTTACCAAATGATATTACCCAATTTATTATCAAAAAGACTCTACATACATATAAAAATGATTCTACTGAACTATGTGCCAAACACGCACGTTACTATGCCTCGGGGCGTAGTCCTATTTATTTTTTGAATAAACATTACTAAGAAATAAACATTGTAAACATAATAAACACAGTATAATATAGTATATCTGCACAACCCAGCACTTAAAAGATTGAGGTCACTCTCTCTCTCTCTCTCTCTCTCTCTCTCTCTCTCTCTCTCTCTCTCTCTCTCTCTCTCTCATTCATTCTCTGGTACAATTTATTTTATTCTGAGCTCATTTAAATTTTGAATTGGTTTAAAATTGGTCATTATAATATTGAATGAATTTTGAATTGGTCATTATTACACAATGATGTTGATTTACTTGAAATAATAAAAAGAATATTGGAACGTTCTCACTAAATTATATTGGACAGGTCTCACCGCACTGCTAAGATTCGTCGATCGTGCACAATCTGTTCCTTCTTTACATCGATTTCGGGCCCACACCGTCGTGTCTACCCACGAAAACACTTTGGGCAGATTCTATACGCACGCAGTTTTTGACGATCCATCGGCCGATGACACCTGTTCAATCCCTTACCGCCCCAACATTTCTGATATTTTTAAATAGTTATTTAACCACTTTTGGTGGTGTAAAAGTTAAATTTCACACTTGGTGAGCTTCTTGCCGGCCGGCTGTGTTCACAATTCAGAAGGAAATGACACAGTCTTTGTTTCACATTGCGTAGGTGGGGCAAAAACTACGTCATCAGGCTTTTGTTCTTTGTTTACAGCTTCGACTTGTTTATAGAAAATGTGCATTCCTTCCACTGACGTCATCAGGGCTCGTCACGTTATCTCTGTATGTGACATACGTTTTTTGCTGTGTTTGTCGTTTTGCAATGAAAACGGTCGGAATCCTGTCAATTCACATCTGCGTTTTATAAAATAGTTATATAGTCCACTCACCAAAACTTTACAGGGATTATGAAATATTTAAATAATTATTACCAAATAATGGTTAAAAATAATTGAATACAATAATTATGGTCTTTTGTACCATGTTTTTATAAATTTAGTATTGTACCATCACAAAACCCCCTCAATGAAAGATTTTGTGCCGAAGCATAAAAACTTTCATTGACCCATTTGTACTTCCTAAAGGGATCAGCCAGGATAGGTCGTCACAACCCCCTTACAATTTATATAAAAGAAAATCAATAACTCACCCGTGGTCTGATGACGATGACAGAACCTGCATGACCTTACTGGACTTCTCCTTCGAGATCCCAACACCATAAGGCCAATCAGGTGCGTAACGCTCCTGCTCTGACGCGCTGGTCAGCTCAGGACCGCCGTCATAACATCACCAAACACTGAAACAATAAATTAAAATATCAAAATAGTGGCTTAGTATATTACTCTATCCTTAACTGATCTGGTTCGCCTTAGCTATGTGCTGGTTTGTGTTAATAAGCACTGGGTTTGCTTGAACTACAAATATAAAAAAAATATAAAATACAAGAATTACATAGAATTGTCATTCTCTTCATGGACTACCCTGAATTGTAAAAATTGTTTCCATTCCCATCGATAATAATTAACTCTTTCTGTTTCATAATTAATGTAAGTATAAAAGAAACAAATATTTAAATAAAACATGGAAATCCCCATATAAATCTCCCAAATATTCAGACATGGATAAAACATTTTATAGAAAAAAGAATAATTAATAAAATCTTATTGAAATTAAAATTATTATTATTATTATTATTATCAACAGTTAATAATTGGCGCTGTTAACAATATTTACCCCTCTTTCTCCTCTACACACACTATTTCTTATACATCAGGTTAAAATTTCTATATTAACACATAATACATGATACATCATAATTAACATTGATACATTTAATACATACTAGTTAATTCACACTTAATCTGATTAAGATATGCATATTCTATCTATTTACGTTTGCATTTAAAATATAAACATTACCATTTCGATTAATTAATTAGCCATCAATTATTTATTATAATTATTAATTTATTTCAAATTTATTATTAATATTCATATTATTATTATTATATCATCATTTTCATTTCTTATTACCTCTCTACTCTGAATTTTCTACCTAACCTTTCATCTTCTAATCCTTGTTTAGTCTGGGTGACTCCTGTATCCACTATGCTTTTACTTATTATAATCTTGCTCACCTTCTTCTAACTAACAATCAAATTTACCTGTCATGACACCAATTTCTCAATTATAAACACCTTTCACTAATTTCATTCCGACGATAAATCCTATAGCACCGCGCGTCTTTGTACAGAGATGGGTGTTCCCTAACTGGCTTTATACATTAATAATAGTTTGCCCTTCCAAAAAATTCGGCAAACACTCCCTTAAACTACGCTATTACCTGCCACAACGCTATACGTTGGCTACTCCTTATCACCTCACCCCCACTACAAAATATCATCAACAACAAATATATGTTTAACCTTGACTTTACTCACCGCTACAAATAATCACTAACTACTGTGTCCCTAAATATCTAATACTCTCTTTGTATTATTTACTTCAAAATTCTTAACTCCCATTAACTTCAATTAAATAACTCACCTGCCTCTATTTATACCCAGGCTCTATCCCTGTTTAAACACTTACTGTAATCATTGACAATTGTCTTATAAAATTCATCTCTCACCTACTCATAACAGTACATCTCACTTTTCAAATATATATATTCTTACTTAATCATTTATTTATTATTCATCATTTATTTATTATTACCTCCATTACAAATTAAATAATAATTTAACTTCATTAGAGACTTTCTATTACACTTAATAATTTACAACTTCAGTTACAAATTTAGTACAACTTTCTTTTGTACCATATTAATTCAGTAATTAAGAGTAATAATCTTTAATTATTATTCAATTATTTAAACGAGTTTAGTTAAACAAAAACATGTTAATTGTTAATTATTAACACAATTATTAAAACATACGTGGTGTACATTACTAAAATTTACCTGTAATACACAACATCAAAATACACAAATACATTGATATAAACACATAAACACAATGAAAAATATACAATCCAAACTCATTATTTTGTCATTAATCAAACTCAGTCCATATGCAGTCCAATTCAAAACCACTTTTCACATATATTAAATGTTCATTACACAATTAAAACAATGTATCCTCCATCATTGAATAACATCCTAATCTTAGGTCTATTTGTCTTATTTTTTAGTGAATAAATTTTATTATTAGAAACATTATAATCATAATAATTATCAAACGTTTCATATTCAGTCACAATTTCAATATCATATATCAAGTCACGATCGAGTATGGTTCTGTCTACATCAGTAAGATCATATGTTATAATCTTGTTAGTCATATAATTTTCTACCACTACACCTATTACTTCCCAAGGTAAGTGCTTGATACCATTATTATCATCACCTATTATTATTTCAATTTCATTATAAGGTTTGTATTCGTCATAATCATACACCATCTCTATTCCTAACCTTTCTACAAGTTCTCTGTACTTTCTATTTACTTTAAAATTTTCTATTACTTTCTTTCTCTCACCATATCTCTCACAATACTTCTCTACACTTTCTCTCTTTATATATTTCTCACCATAACACCAAGTTACACTCTCTCTCTCTCTCTCCAAATATGCAGGGGTCACTAACTCAAATTACTGCACCACTTATGAGGTACACAAAAACACCAAGGAACTCTATTTGTAGACCTTTCGTCTCCCAAATATAAATTTAAGGAACTCTCGTCCTTCTTAAAAATACGTGAAGACTTTTCTTCACCCCCTAACACAACATCAAAAGAAAATTCTAACCCCTGCACCCCTTTAACAAAAATACTTTCTCCAAGCTGTCTCTCTGACTCCACACACTCAAACACCTCATTTTCACTCATAATACTCTCCTCATCTTTTTCTAATATATCCTTACTACCTGTAAACTCATTATTCAAGTTCTCACTGTTACTTACTTTATTAATCAGTACTTCGTTTTTTGTCATATTTTCACTACTACTCACCTTCTGATTTTCTATTTGGATTAATTGCTCATCCAACTTTGAAATTACTATATCACATTGCTTAATAAGATTAGTGTTACGGTTTTTAATTTCTCTTTTTATTTCGTTAAACTTGATATCAAAAATATTTCTGATTTCATTTTTCTGCTCATCAAATTTGTCATTTAAATTAGTAAATTTTTTATCGAATTTATTATTAATTCCTTTAATTTCGCTTAATAGTAACTGCATCATTGCAGATGTATCTGTCTTACTTACGTCTTGAGTTGAGATGGGGTTTATTGTAACTGGGTTTAATTCAGTAACACTGGTTTGACTAACTTGGTCCAGTTTAACATCCATCTCACTCTCAACTATTTCCTCCACATTATCACCTTTATTGGTATTCATTTTACTTATTTTAATATTACCTTATAACATAACCTCGTGAAAGTTGGGTTATGTTTACGTATTTAAAATTGGGTTTATTACCTCAGATAAACTTTTCCGCTCTCTTCGTAGGCTTACCCCACATAAAATTTTATGTAGAGTCCCTGTTCGGGCGCCATTTGTTATATTACTTATTACTGTCAATAATAAAATACGATATAATATCTTTACACTTAGTCAATAATTTCAAAGGTCGGGCGCCATCTTGATTTGCAAGAAAGTAAATATAAACGTAAATAACTTGTAGTTTTACTTACCTTTAAAAGTTATTATAGGGCGGAAATTCGTTTAAGCGAACTGTTGAGTAGCGGAAAGTGTTATGTGAAATAATAATACTTTGTTAAAATTTTTTACCAAATGATATTACCCAATTTATTATCAAAAAGACTCTACATACATATAAAAATGATTCTACTGAACTATGTGCCAAACACGCACGTTACTATGCCTCGGGGCGTAGTCCTATTTATTTTTTGAATAAACATTACTAAGAAATAAACATTGTAAACATAATAAACACAGTATAATATAGTATATCTGCACAACCCAGCACTTAAAAGATTGAGGTCTCTCTCTCTCTCTCTCTCTCTCTCTCTCTCTCTCTCTCTCTCTCTCTCTCTTTCATTCTCTGGTACAATTTATTTTATTCTGAGCTCATTTAAATTTTGAATTGGTTTAAAATTGGTCATTATAATATTGAATGAATTTTGAATTGGTCATTATTACACAATGATGTTGATTTACTTGAAATAATAAAAAGAATATTGGAACGTTCTCACCAAATTATATTGGACAGGTCTCACCGCACTGCTAAGATTCGTCGATCGTGCACAATCTGTTCCTTTTTTACATCGATTTCGGGCCCACACCGTCGTGTCTACCCACGAAAACACTTTGGGCAGATTCTATACGCACGCAGTTTTTGACGATCCATCGGCCGATGACACCTGTTCAATCCCTTACCGCCCCAACATTTCTGATATTTTTAAATAGTTATTTAACCACTTTTGGTGGTGTAAAAGTTAAATTTCACACTTGGCGAGCTTCTTGCCGGCCGGCTGTGTTCACAATTCAGAAGGAAATGACACAGTCTTTGTTTCACATTGCGTAGGTGGGGCAAAAACTACGTCATCAGGCTTTTGTTCTTTGTTTACAGCTTCGACTTGTTTACAGAAAATGTGCATTCCTTCCACTGACGTCATCAGGGCTCGTCACGTTATCTCTGTATGTGACATACGTTTTTTGCTGTGTTTGTCGTTTTGCAATGAAAACGGTCGGAATCCTGTCAATTCACATCTGCGTTTTATAAAATAGTTATATAGTCCACTCACCAAAACTTTACAGGGATTATGAAATATTTAAATAATTATTACCAAATAATGGTTAAAAATAATTGAATACAATAATTATGGTCTTTTGTACCATGTTTTTATAAATTTAGTATTGTACCATCACAAAACCCCCTCAATGAAAGATTTTGTGCCGAAGCATAAAAACTTTCATTGACCCATTTGTACTTCCTAAAGGGATCAGCCAGGATAGGTCGCCACAACCCCCTTACAATTTATATAAAAGAAAATCAATAACTCACCCGTGGTCTGATGACGATGACAGAACCTGCATGACCTTACTGGACTTCTCCTTCGAGATCCCAACACCATAAGGCCAATCAGGCGCGTAACGCTCCTGCTCTGACGCGCTGGCCAGCTCAGGACCGCCGTCATAACATCACCAAACACTGAAACAATAAATTAAAATATCAAAATGGCTTAGTATATTACTCTATCCTTAACTGATCTGGTTCGCCTTAGCTATGTGCTGGTTTGTGTTAATAAGCACTGGGTTTGCTTGAACTACAAATATAAAAAAAATATAAAATACAAGAATTACATAGAATTGTCATTCTCTTCATGGACTACCCTGAATTGTAAAAATTGTTTCCATTCCCATCGATAATAATTAACTCTTTCTGTTTCATAATTAATGTAAGTATAAAAGAAACAAATATTTAAATAAAACATGGAAATCCCCATATAAATCTCCCAAATATTCAGACATGGATAAAACATTTTATAGAAAAAAGAATAATTAATAAAATCTTATTGAAATTAAAATTATTATTATTATTATTATTATCAACAGTTAATAATTGGCGCTGTTAAAAATATTTACCCCTCTTTCTCCTCTACACACACTATTTCTTATACATCAGGTTAAAATTTCTATATTAACACATAATACATGATACATCATAATTAACATTGATACATTTAATACATACTAGTTAATTCACACTTAATCTGATTAAGATATGCATATTCTATCTATTTACGTTTGCATTTAAAATATAAACATTACCATTTCGATTAATTAATTAGCCATCAATTATTTATTATAATTATTAATTTATTTCAAATTTATTATTAATATTCATATTATTATTATTATATCATCATTTTCATTTCTTATTACCTCTCTACTCTGAATTTTCTACCTAACCTTTCATCTTCTAATCCTTGTTTAGTCTGGGTGACTCCTGTATCCACTATGCTTTTACTTATTATAATCTTGCTCACCTTCTTCTAACTAACAATCAAATTTACCTGTCATGACACCAATTTCTCAATTATAAACACCTTTCACTAATTTCATTCCGACGATAAATCCTATAGCACCACGCGTCTTTGTACAGAGATGGGTGTTCCCTAACTGGCTATATACATTAATAATAGTTTGCCCTTCCAAAAAATTCGGCAAACACTCCCTTAAACTACGCTATTACCTGCCACAACGCTATACGTTGGCTACTCCTTATCACCTCACCCCCACTACAAAATATCATCAACAACAAATATATGTTTAACCTTGACTTTACTCACCGCTACAAATAATCACTAACTACTGTGTCCCTAAATATCTAATACTCTCTTTGTATTATTTACTTCAAAATTCTTAACTCCCATTAACTTCAATTAAATAACTCACCTGCCTCTATTTATACCCAGGCTCTATCCCTGTTTAAACACTTACTGTAATCATTGACAATTGTCTTATAAAATTCATCTCTCACCTACTCATAACAGTACATCTCACTTTTCAAATATATATATTCTTACTTAATCATTTATTTATTATTCATTAGGAATTACCTCCATTACAAATTAAATAATAATTTAACTTCATTAGAGACTTTCTATTACACTTAATAATTTACAACTTCAGTTACAAATTTAGTACAACTTTCTTTTGTACCATATTAATTCAGTAATTAAGAGTAATAATCTTTAATTATTATTCAATTATTTAAACGAGTTTAGTTAAACAAAAACATGTTAATTGTTAATTATTAACACAATTATTAAAACATACGTGGTGTACATTACTAAAATTTACCTGTAATACACAACATCAAAATACACAAATACATTGATATAAACACATAAACACAATGAAAAATATACAATCCAAACTCATTATTTTGTCATTAATCAAACTCAGTCCATATGCAGTCCAATTCAAAACCACTTTTCACATATATTAAATGTTCATTACACAATTAAAACAATCTATCCTCCATCATTGAATAACATCCTAATCTTAGGTCTATTTGTCTTATTTTTTAGTGAATAAATTTTATTATTAGATACATTATAATCATAATAATTATCAAACGTTTCATATTCAGTCACAATTTCAATATCATATATCAAGTCACGATCGAGTATGGTTCTGTCTACATCAGTAAGATCATATGTTATAATCTTGTTAGTCATATAATTTTCTACCACTACACCTATTACTTCCCAAGGTAAGTGCTTGATACCATTATTATCATCACCTATTATTATTTCAATTTCATTATAAGGTTTGTATTCGTCATAATCATACACCATCTCTATTCCTAACCTTTCTACAAGTTGTCTGTACTTTCTATTTACTTTAAAATTTTCTATTACTTTCTTTCTCTCACCATATCTCTCACAATACTTCTCTACACTTTCTCTCTTTATATATTTCTCACCATAACACCAAGTTACACACTCTCTCTCTCTCTCTCTCTCTCTCTCTCCAAATATGCAGGGGTCACTAACTCAAATTACTGCACCACTTATGAGGTACACAAAAACACCAAGGAACTCTATTTGTAGACCTTTCATCTCCCAAATATAAATTTAAGGAACTCTCGTCCTTCTTAAAAATACGTGAAGACTTTTCTTCACCCCCTAACACAACATCAAAAGAAAATTCTAACCCCTGCACCCCTTTAACAAAAATACTTTCTCCAAGCTGTCTCTCTGACTCCACACACTCAAACACCTCATTTTCACTCATAATACTCTCCTCATCTTTTTCTAATATATCCTTACTACCTGTAAACTCATTATTCAAGTTCTCACTGTTACTTACTTTATTAATCAGTACTTCGTTTTTTGTCATATTTTCACTACTACTCACCTTCTGATTTTCTATTTGGATTAATTGCTCATCCAACTTTGAAATTACTATATCACATTGCTTAATAAGATTAGTGTTACGGTTTTTAATTTCTCTTTTTATTTTCTTTAAACTTGATATCAAAAATATTTCTGATTTCATTTTTCTGCTCATCAAATTTGTCATTTAAATTAGTAAATTTTTTATCGAATTTATTATTAATTCCTTTAATTTCGCTTAATAGTAACTGCATCATTGCAGATGTATCTGTCTTACTTACGTCTTGAGTTGAGATGGGGTTTATTGTAACTGGGTTTAATTCAGTAACACTGGTTTGACTAACTTGGTCCAGTTTAACATCCATCTCACTCTCAACTATTTCCTCCACATTATCACCTTTATTGGTATTCATTTTACTTATTTTAATATTACCTTATAACATAACCTCGTGAAAGTTGGGTTATGTTTACGTATTTAAAATTGGGTTTATTATCTCAGATAAACTTTTCCGCTCTCTTCGTAGGCTTACCCCACATAAAATTTTATGTAGAGTCCCTGTTCGGGTGCCATTTGTTATATTACTTATTACTGTCAATAATAAAATACGATATAATATCTTTACACTTAGTCAATAATTTCAAAGGTCGGGCGCCATCTTGATTTGCAAGAAAGTAAATATAAACGTAAATAACTTGTAGTTTTACTTACCTTTAAAAGTTATTATAGGGCGGGAATTCGTTTAAGCGAACTGTTGAGTAGCGGAAAGTGTTATGTGAAATAATAATACTTTGTTAAAATTTTTTACCAAATGATATTACCCAATTTATTATCAAAAAGACTCTACATACATATAAAAATGATTCTACTGAACTATGTGCCAAACACGCACGTTACTATGCCTCGGGGCATAGTCCTATTTATTTTTTGAATAAACATTACTAAGAAATAAACATTGTAAACATAATAAACACAGTATAATATAGTATATCTGCACAACCCAGCACTTAAAAGATTGAGGTCTCTCTCTCTCTCTCTCTCTCTCTCTCTCTCTCTCTCTCTCTCTCTCTCTCTCTCTCTCTCATTCATTCTCTGGTACAATTTATTTTATTCTGAGCTCATTTAAATTTTGAATTGGTTTAAAATTGGTCATTATAATATTGAATGAATTTTGAATTGGTCATTATTACACAATGATGTTGATTTACTTGAAATAATAAAAAGAATATTGGAACGTTCTCACCAAATTATATTGGACAGGTCTCACCGCACTGCTAAGATTCGTCGATCGTGCACAATCTGTTCCTTTTTTACATCGATTTCGGGCCCACACCGTCGTGTCTACCCACCAAAACACTTTGGGCAGATTCTATACGCACGCAGTTTTTGACGATCCATCGGCCGATGACACCTGTTCAATCCCTTACCGCCCCAACATTGCTGATATTTTTAAATAGTTATTTAACCACTTTTGGTGGTGTAAAAGTTAAATTTCACACTTGGTGAGCTTCTTGCCGGCCGGCTGTGTTCACAATTCAGAAGGAAATGACACAGTCTTTGTTTCACATTGCGTAGGTGGGGCAAAAACTACGTCATCAGGCTTTTGTTCTTTGTTTACAGCTTCGACTTGTTTACAGAAAATGTGCATTCCTTCCACTGACGTCATCAGGGCTCGTCACGTTATCTCTGTATGTGACATACGTTTTTTGCTGTGTTTGTCGTTTTGCAATGAAAACGGTCGGAATCCTGTCAATTCACATCTGCGTTTTATAAAATAGTTATATAGTCCACTCACCAAAACTTTACAGGGATTATGAAATATTTAAATAATTATTACCAAATAATGGTTAAAAATAATTGAATACAATAATTATGGTCTTTTGTACCATGTTTTTATAAATTTAGTATTGTACCATCACAAAACCCCCTCAATGAAAGATTTTGTGCCGAAGCATAAAAACTTTCATTGACCCATTTGTACTTCCTAAAGGGATCAGCCAGGATAGGTCGCCACAACCCCCTTACAATTTATATAAAAGAAAATCAATAACTCACCCGTGGTCTGATGACGATGACAGAACCTGCATGACCTTACTGGACTTCTCCTTCGAGATCCCAACACCATAAGGCCAATCAGGCGCGTAACGCTCCTGCTCTGACGCGCTGGCCAGCTCAGGACCGCCGTCATAACATCACCAAACACTGAAACAATAAATTAAAATATCAAAATGGCTTAGTATATTACTCTATCCTTAACTGATCTGGTTCGCCTTAGCTATGTGCTGGTTTGTGTTAATAAGCACTGGGTTTGCTTGAACTACAAATATAAAAAAAATATAAAATACAAGAATTACATAGAATTGTCATTCTCTTCATGGACTACCCTGAATTGTAAAAATTGTTTCCATTCCCATCGATAATAATTAACTCTTTCTGTTTCATAATTAATGTAAGTATAAAAGAAACAAATATTTAAATAAAACATGGAAATCCCCATATAAATCTCCCAAATATTCAAACATGGATAAAACATTTTATAGAAAAAAGAATAATTAATAAAATCTTATTGAAATTAAAATTATTATTATTATTATTATTATCAACAGTTAATAATTGGCGCTGTTAACAATATTTACCCCTCTTTCTCCTCTACACACACTATTTCTTATACATCAGGTTAAAATTTCTATATTAACACATAATACATGATACATCATAATTAACATTGATCATTTAATACATACTAGTTAATTCACACTTAATCTGATTAAGATATGCATATTCTATCTATTTACGTTTGCATTTAAAATATAAACATTACCATTTCGATTAATTAATTAGCCATCAATTATTTATTATAATTATTAATTTATTTCAAATTTATTATTAATATTCATATTATTATTATTATATCATCATTTTCATTTCTTATTACCTCTCTACTCTGAATTTTCTACCTAACCTTTCATCTTCTAATCCTTGTTTAGTCTGGGTGACTCCTGTATCCACTATGCTTTTACTTATTATAATCTTGCTCACCTTCTTCTAACTAACAATCAAATTTACCTGTCATGACACCAATGTCTCAATTATAAACACCTTTCACTAATTTCATTCCGACGATAAATCCTATAGCACCGCACGTCTTTGTACAGAGATGGGTGTTCCCTAACTGGCTATATACATTAATAATATTTTGCCCTTCCAAAAAATTCGGCAAACACTCCCTTAAACTACGCTATTACCTGCCACAACGCTATACGTTGGCTACTCCTTATCACCTCACCCCCACTACAAAATATCATCAACAACAAATATATGTTTAACCTTGACTTTACTCACCGCTACAAATAATCACTAACTACTGTGTCCCTAAATATCTAATACTCTCTTTGTATTATTTACTTCAAAATTCTTAACTCCCATTAACTTCAATTAAATAACTCACCTGCCTCTATTTATACCCAGGCTCTATCCCTGTTTAAACACTTACTGTAATCATTGACAATTGTCTTATAAAATTCATCTCTCACCTACTCATAACAGTACATCTCACTTTTCAAATATATATATTCTTACTTAATCATTTATTTATTATTCATTAGGAATTACCTCCATTACAAATTAAATAATAATTTAACTTCATTAGAGACTTTCTATTACACTTAATAATTTACAACTTCAGTTACAAATTTAGTACAACTTTCTTTTGTACCATATTAATTCAGTAATTAAGAGTAATACTCTTTAATTATTATTCAATTATTTAAACGAGTTTAGTTAAACAAAAACATGTTAATTGTTAATTATTAACACAATTATTAAAACATACGTGGTGTACATTACTAAAATTTACCTGTAATACACAACATCAAAATACACAAATACATTGATATAGACACATAAACACAATGAAAAATATACAATCCAAACTCATTATTTTGTCATTAATCAAACTCAGTCCATATGCAGTCCAATTCAAAACCACTTTTCACATATATTAAATGTTCATTACACAATTAAAACAATCTATCCTCCATCATTGAATAACATCCTAATCTTAGGTCTATTTGTCTTATTTTTTAGTGAATAAATTTTATTATTAGAAACATTATAATCATAATAATTATCAAACGTTTCATATTCATTCACAATTTCAATATCATATATCAAGTCACGATCGAGTATGGTTCTGTCTACATCAGTAAGATCATATGTTATAATCTTGTTAGTCATATAATTTTCTACCACTACACCTATTACTTCCCAAGGTAAGTGCTTGATACCATTATTATCATCACCTATTATTATTTCAATTTCATTATAAGGTTTGTATTCGTCATAATCATACACCATCTCTATTCCTAACCTTTCTACAAGTTCTCTGTACTTTCTATTTACTTTAAAATTTTCTATTACTTTCTTTCTCTCACCATATCTCTCACAATACTTCTCTACACTTTCTCTCTTTATATATTTCTCACCATAACACCAAGTTACACTCTCTCTCTCTCCAAATATGCAGGGGTCACTAACTCAAATTACTGCACCACTTATGAGGTACACAAAAACACCAAGGAACTCTATTTGTAGACCTTTCGTCTCCCAAATATAAATTTAAGGAACTCTCGTCCTTCTTAAAAATACGTGAAGACTTTTCTTCACCCCCTAACACAACATCAAAAGAAAATTCTAACCCCTGCACCCCTTTAACAAAAATACTTTCTCCAAGCTGTCTCTCTGACTCCACACACTCAAACACCTCATTTTCACTTATAATACTCTCCTCATCTTTTTCTAATATATCCTTACTACCTGTAAACTCATTATTCAAGTTCTCACTGTTACTTACTTTATTAATCAGTACTTCGTTTTTTGTCATATTTTCACTACTACTTACCTTCTGATTTTCTATTTGGATTAATTGCTCATCCAACTTTGAAATTACTATATCACATTGCTTAATAAGATTAGTGTTACGGTTTTTAATTTCTCTTTTTATTTCGTTAAACTTGATATCAAAAATATTTCTGATTTCATTTTTCTGCTCATCAAATTTGTCATTTAAATTAGTAAATTTTTTATCGAATTTATTATTAATTCCTTTAATTTCGCTTAATAGTAACTGCATCATTGCAGATGTATCTGTCTTACTTTCGTCTTGAGTTGAGATGGGGTTTATTGTAACTGGGTTTAATTCAGTAACACTGGTTTGACTAACTTGGTCCAGTTTAACATCCATCTCACTCTCAACTATTTCCTCCACATTATCACCTTTATTGGTATTCATTTTACTTATTTTGATATTACCTTATAACATAACCTCGTGAAAGTTGGGTTATGTTTACGTATTTAAAATTGGGTTTATTACCTCAGATAAACTTTTCCGCTCTCTTCGTAGGCTTACCCCACATAAAATTTTATGTAGAGTCATTTGTTATATTACTTATTACTGTCAATAATAAAATACGATATAATATCTTTACACTTAGTCAATAATTTCAAAGGTCGGGCGCCATCTTGATTTGCAAGAAAGTAAATATAAACGTAAATAACTTGTAGTTTTACTTACCTTTAAAAGTTATTATAGGGCGGGAATTCGTTTAAGCGAACTGTTGAGTAGCGGAAAGTGTTATGTGAAATAATAATACTTTGTTAAAATTTTTTACCAAATGATATTACCCAATTTATTATCAAAAAGACTCTACATACATATAAAAATGATTCTACTGAACTATGTGCCAAACACACACGTTACTATGCCTCGGGGCGTAGTCCTATTTATTTTTTGAATAAACATTACTAAGAAATAAACATAATAAACACAGTATAATATAGTATATCTGCACAACCCAGCACTTAAAAGATTGAGGTCACTCTCTCTCTCTCTCTCTCTCTCTCTCTCTCTCTCTCTCTCTCTCTCTCTCTCTCTCTCTCTCTCTCTCTCTCTCTCATTCATTCTCTGGTACAATTTATTTTATTCTGAGCTCATTTAAATTTTGAATTGGTTTAAAATTGGTCATTATAATATTGAATGAATTTTGAATGGGTCATTATTACACAATGATGTTGATTTACTTGAAATAATAAAAAGAATATTGGAACGTTCTCACCAAATTATATTGGACAGGTCTCACCGCACTGCTAAGATTCGTCGATCGTGCACAATCTGTTCCTTCTTTACATCGATTTCGGGCCCACACCGTCGTGTCTACCCACGAAAACACTTTGAGCAGATTCTATACGCACGCAGTTTTTGACGATCCATCGGCCGATGACACCTGTTCAATCCCTTACCGCCCCAACATTTCTGATATTTTTAAATAGTTATTTAACCACTTTTGGTGGTGTAAAAGTTAAATTTCACACTTGGTGAGCTTCTTGCCGGCCGGCTGTGTTCACAATTCAGAAGGAAATGACACAGTCTTTGTTTCACATTGCGTAGGTGGGGCAAAAACTACGTCATCAGGCTTTTGTTCTTTGTTTACAGCTTCGACTTGTTTACAGAAAATGTGCATTCCTTCCACTGACGTCATCAGGGGCTCATCACGTTATCTCTGTATGTGACATACGTTTTTTGCTGTGTTTGTCGTTTTGCAATGAAAACGGTCGGAATCCTGTCAATTCACATCTGCGTTTTATAAAATAGTTATATAGACCACTCACCAAAACTTTACAGGGATTATGAAATATTTAAATAATTATTACCAAATAATGGTTAAAAATAATTGAATACAATAATTATGGTCTTTTGTACCATGTTTTTATAAATTTAGTATTGTACCATCACAAAACCCCCTCAATGAAAGATTTTGTGCCGAAGCATAAAAACTTTCATTGACCCATTTGTACTTCCTAAAGGGATCAGCCAGGATAGGTCGCCACAACCCCCTTACAATTTATATAAAAGAAAATCAATAACTCACCCGTGGTCTGATGACGATGACAGAACCTGCATGACCTTACTGGACTTCTCCTTCGAGATCCCAACACCATAAGGCCAATCAGGCGCGTAACGCTCCTGCTCTGACGCGCTGGCCAGCTCAGGACCGCCGTCATAACATCACCAAACACTGAAACAATAAATTAAAATATCAAAATAGTGGCTTAGTATATTACTCTATCCTTAACTGATCTGGTTCGCCTTAGCTATGTGCTGGTTTGTGTTAATAAGCACTGGGTTTGCTTGAACTACAAATATAAAAAAAATGTAAAATACAAGAATTACATAGAATTGTCATTCTCTTCATGGACTACCCTGAATTGTAAAAATTGTTTCCATTCCCATCGATAATAATTAACTCTTTCTGTTTCATAATTAATGTAAGTATAAAAGAAACAAATATTTAAATAAAACATGGAAATCCCCATATAAATCTCCCAAATATTCAAACATGGATAAAACATTTTATAGAAAAAAGAATAATTAATAAAATCTTATTGAAATTAAAATTATTATTATTATTATCAACAGTTAATAATTGGCGCTGTTAACAATATTTACCCCTCTTTCTCCTCTACACACACTATTTCTTGTACATCAGGTTAAAATTTCTATATTAACACATAATACATGATACATCATAATTAACATTGATACATTTAATACATACTAGTTAATTCACACTTAATCTGATTAAGATTTGCATATTCTATCTATTTACGTTTGCATTTAAAATATAAACATTACCATTTCGATTAATTAATTAAATTAATTAGCCATCAATTATTTATTATAATTATTAATTTATTTCAAATTTATTATTAATATTCATATTATTATTATTATATCATCATTTTCATTTCTTATTACCTCTCTACTCTGAATTTTCTACCTAACCTTTCATCTTCTAATCCTTGTTTAGTCTGGGTGACTCCTGTATCCACTATGCTTTTACTTATTATAATCTTGCTCACCTTCTTCTAACTAACAATCGAATTTACCTGTCATGACACCAATTTCTCAATTATAAACACCTTTCACTAATTTCATTCCGACGATAAATCCTATAGCACCGCGCGTCTTTGTACAGAGATGGGTGTTCCCTAACTGGCTATATACATTAATAATATTTTGCCCTTCCAAAAAATTCGGCAAACACTCCCTTAAACTACGCTATTACCTGCCACAACGCTATACGTTGGCTACTCCTTATCACCTCACCCCCACTACAAAATATCATCAACAACAAATATATGTTTAACCTTGACTTTACTCACCGCTACAAATAATCACTAACTACTGTGTCCCTAAATATCTAATACTCTCTTTGTATTATTTACTTCAAAATTCTTAACTCCCATTAACTTCAATTAAATAACTCACCTGCCTCTATTTATACCCAGGCTCTATCCCTGTTTAAACACTTACTGTAATCATTGACAATTGTCTTATAAAATTCATCTCTCACCTACTCATAACAGTACATCTCACTTTTCAAATATATATATTCTTACTTAATCATTTATTTATTATTCATTAGGAATTACCTCCATTACAAATTAAATAATAATTTAACTTCATTAGAGACTTTCTATTACACTTAATAATTTACAACTTCAGTTACAAATTTAGTACAACTTTCTTTTGTACCATATTAATTCAGTAATTAAGAGTAATACTCTTTAATTATTATTCAATTATTTAAACGAGTTTAGTTAAACAAAAACATGTTAATTGTTAATTATTAACATAATTATTAAAACATACATGGTGTACATTACTAAAATTTACCTGTAATACACAACATCAAAATACACAAATACATTGATATAAACACATAAACACAATGAAAAATATACAATCCAAACTCATTATTTTGTCATTAATCAAACTCAGTCCATATGCAGTCCAATTCAAAACCACTTTTCACATATATTAAATGTTCATTACACAATTAAAACAATCTATCCTCCATCATTGAATAACATCCTAATCTTAGGTCTATTTGTCTTATTTTTTAGTGAATAAATTTTATTATTAGAGACATTATAATCATAATAATTATCAAACATTTCATATTCATTCACAATTTCAATATCATATATCAAGTCACGATCGAGTATGGTTCTGTCTACATCAGTAAGATCATATGTTATAATCTTGTTAGTCATATAATTTTCTACCACTACACCTATTACTTCCAAAGGTAAGTGCTTGATACCATTATTATCATCACCTATTATTATTTCAATTTCATTATAAGGTTTGTATTCATCATAATCATACACCATCTCTATTCCTAACCTTTCTACAATTTCTCTGTACTTTCTATTTACTTTAAAATTTTCTATTACTTTCTTTCTCTCACCATATCTCTCACAATACTTCTCTACACTTTCTCTCTTTATATATTTCTCACCATAACACCAAGTTACACTCTCTCTCTCTCTCTCCAAATATGCAGGGGTCACTAACTCAAATTACTGCACCACTTATGAGGTACACAAAAACACCAAGGAACTCTATTTGTATACCTTTCGTCTCCCAAATATAAATTTAAGGAACTCTCGTCCTTCTTAAAAATACGTGAAGACTTTTCTTCACCCCCTAACACAACATCAAAAGAAAATTCTAACCCCTGCACCCCTTTAACAAAAATACTTTCTCCAAGCTCTCTCTCTGACTCCACACACTCAAACACCTCATTTTCACTCATAATACTCTCCTCATCTTTTTCTAATATATCCTTACTACCTGTAAACTCATTATTCAAGTTCTCACTGTTACTTACTTTATTAATCAGTACTTCGTTTTTTGTCATATTTTCACTACTACTCACCTTCTGATTTTCTATTTGGATTAATTGCTCATCCAACTTTGAAATTACTATATCACATTACTTAATAAGATTAGTGTTACGGTTTTTAATTTCTCTTTTTATTTCGTTAAACTTGATATCAAAAATATTTCTGATTTCATTTTTCTGCTCATCAAATTTGTCATTTAAATTAGTAAATTTTTTATCGAATTTATTATTAATTCCTTTAATTTCGCTTAATAGTAACTGCATCATTGCAGATGTATCTGTCTTACTTACGTCTTGAGTTGAGATGGGGTTTATTGTAACTGGGTTTAATTCAGTAACACTGGTTTGACTAACTTGGTCCAGTTTAACATCCATCTCACTCTCAACTATTTCCTCCACATTATCACCTTTATTGGTATTCATTTTACTTATTTTAATATTACCTTATAACATAACCTCGTGAAAGTTGGGTTATGTTTACGTATTTAAAATTGGGTTTATTACCTCAGATAAACTTTTCCGCTCTCTTCGTAGGCTTACCCCACATAAAATTTTATGTAGAGTCCCTGTTCGGGTGCCATTTGTTATATTACTTATTACTGTCAATAATAAAATACGATATAATATCTTTACACTTAGTCAATAATTTCAAAGGTCGGGCGCCATCTTGATTTGCAAGAAAGTAAATATAAACGTAAATAACTTGTAGTTTTACTTACCTTTAAAAGTTATTATAGGGCGGGAATTCGTTTAAGCGAACTGTTGAGTAGCGGAAAGTGTTATGTGAAATAATAATACTTTGTTAAAATTTTTTACCAAATGATATTACCCAATTTATTATCAAAAAGACTCTACATACATATAAAAATGATTCTACTGAACTATGTGCCAAACACACACGTTACTATGCCTCGGGGCGTAGTCCTATTTATTTTTTGAATAAACATTACTAAGAAATAAACATAATAAACACAGTATAATATAGTATATCTGCACAACCCAGCACTTAAAAGATTGAGGTCACTCTCTCTCTCTCTCTCTCTCTCTCTCTCTCTCTCTCTCTCTCTCTCTCTCTCTCTCTCTCTCTCTCTCTCTCTCATTCATTCTCTGGTACAATTTATTTTATTCTGAGCTCATTTAAATTTTGAATTGGTTTAAAATTGGTCATTATAATATTGAATGAATTTTGAATGGGTCATTATTACACAATGATGTTGATTTACTTGAAATAATAAAAAGAATATTGGAACGTTCTCACCAAATTATATTGGACAGGTCTCACCGCACTGCTAAGATTCGTCGATCGTGCACAATCTGTTCCTTCTTTACATCGATTTCGGGCCCACACCGTCGTGTCTACCCACGAAAACACTTTGAGCAGATTCTATACGCACGCAGTTTTTGACGATCCATCGGCCGATGACACCTGTTCAATCCCTTACCGCCCCAACATTTCTGATATTTTTAAATAGTTATTTAACCACTTTTGGTGGTGTAAAAGTTAAATTTCACACTTGGTGAGCTTCTTGCCGGCCGGCTGTGTTCACAATTCAGAAGGAAATGACACAGTCTTTGTTTCACATTGCGTAGGTGGGGCAAAAACTACGTCATCAGGCTTTTGTTCTTTGTTTACAGCTTCGACTTGTTTACAGAAAATGTGCATTCCTTCCACTGACGTCATCAGGGCTCATCACGTTATCTCTGTATGTGACATACGTTTTTTGCTGTGTTTGTCGTTTTGCAATGAAAACGGTCGGAATCCTGTCAATTCACATCTGCGTTTTATAAAATAGTTATATAGACCACTCACCAAAACTTTACAGGGATTATGAAATATTTAAATAATTATTACCAAATAATGGTTAAAAATAATTGAATACAATAATTATGGTCTTTTGTACCATGTTTTTATAAATTTAGTATTGTACCATCACAAAACCCCCTCAATGAAAGATTTTGTGCCGAAGCATAAAAACTTTCATTGACCCATTTGTACTTCCTAAAGGGATCAGCCAGGATAGGTCGCCACAACCCCCTTACAATTTATATAAAAGAAAATCAATAACTCACCCGTGGTCTGATGACGATGACAGAACCTGCATGACCTTACTGGACTTCTCCTTCGAGATCCCAACACCATAAGGCCAATCAGGCGCGTAACGCTCCTGCTCTGACGCGCTGGCCAGCTCAGGACCGCCGTCATAACATCACCAAACACTGAAACAATAAATTAAAATATCAAAATAGTGGCTTAGTATATTACTCTATCCTTAACTGATCTGGTTCGCCTTAGCTATGTGCTGGTTTGTGTTAATAAGCACTGGGTTTGCTTGAACTACAAATATAAAAAAAATGTAAAATACAAGAATTACATAGAATTGTCATTCTCTTCATGGACTACCCTGAATTGTAAAAATTGTTTCCATTCCCATCGATAATAATTAACTCTTTCTGTTTCATAATTAATGTAAGTATAAAAGAAACAAATATTTAAATAAAACATGGAAATCCCCATATAAATCTCCCAAATATTCAAACATGGATAAAACATTTTATAGAAAAAAGAATAATTAATAAAATCTTATTGAAATTAAAATTATTATTATTATTATTATTATTATCAACAGTTAATAATTGGCGCTGTTAACAATATTTACCCCTCTTTCTCCTCTACACACACTATTTCTTATACATCAGGTTAAAATTTCTATATTAACACATAATACATGATACATCATAATTAACATTGATACATTTAATACATACTAGTTAATTCACACTTAATCTGATTAAGATTTGCATATTCTATCTATTTACGTTTGCATTTAAAATATAAACATTACCATTTCGATTAATTAATTAAATTAATTAGCCATCAATTATTTATTATAATTATTAATTTATTTCAAATTTATTATTAATATTCATATTATTATTATTATATCATCATTTTCATTTCTTATTACCTCTCTACTCTGAATTTTCTACCTAACCTTTCATCTTCTAATCCTTGTTTAGTCTGGGTGACTCCTGTATCCACTATGCTTTTACTTATTATAATCTTGCTCACCTTCTTCTAACTAACAATCGAATTTACCTGTCATGACACCAATTTCTCAATTATAAACACCTTTCACTAATTTCATTCCGACGATAAATCCTATAGCACCGCGCGTCTTTGTACAGAGATGGGTGTTCCCTAACTGGCTATATACATTAATAATATTTTGCCCTTCCAAAAAATTCGGCAAACACTCCCTTAAACTACGCTATTACCTGCCACAACGCTATACGTTGGCTACTCCTTATCACCTCACCCCCACTACAAAATATCATCAACAACAAATATATGTTTAACCTTGACTTTACTCACCGCTACAAATAATCACTAACTACTGTGTCCCTAAATATCTAATACTCTCTTTGTATTATTTACTTCAAAATTCTTAACTCCCATTAACTTCAATTAAATAACTCACCTGCCTCTATTTATACCCAGGCTCTATCCCTGTTTAAACACTTACTGTAATCATTGACAATTGTCTTATAAAATTCATCTCTCACCTACTCATAACAGTACATCTCACTTTTCAAATATATATATTCTTACTTAATCATTTATTTATTATTCATTAGGAATTACCTCCATTACAAATTAAATAATAATTTAACTTCATTAGAGACTTTCTATTACACTTAATAATTTACAACTTCAGTTACAAATTTAGTACAACTTTCTTTTGTACCATATTAATTCAGTAATTAAGAGTAATACTCTTTAATTATTATTCAATTATTTAAACGAGTTTAGTTAAACAAAAATATGTTAATTGTTAATTATTAACATAATTATTAAAACATACATGGTGTACATTACTAAAATTTACCTGTAATACACAACATCAAAATACACAAATACATTGATATAAACACATAAACACAATGAAAAATATACAATCCAAACTCATTATTTTGTCATTAATCAAACTCAGTCCATATGCAGTCCAATTCAAAACCACTTTTCACATATATTAAATGTTCATTACACAATTAAAACAATCTATCCTCCATCATTGAATAACATCCTAATCTTAGGTCTATTTGTCTTATTTTTTAGTGAATAAATTTTATTATTAGAGACATTATAATCATAATAATTATCAAACATTTCATATTCATTCACAATTTCAATATCATATATCAAGTCACGATCGAGTATGGTTCTGTCTACATCAGTAAGATCATATGTTATAATCTTGTTAGTCATATAATTTTCTACCACTACACCTATTACTTCCAAAGGTAAGTGCTTGATACCATTATTATCATCACCTATTATTATTTCAATTTCATTATAAGGTTTGTATTCATCATAATCATACACCATCTCTATTCCTAACCTTTCTACAATTTCTCTGTACTTTCTATTTACTTTAAAATTTTCTATTACTTTCTTTCTCTCACCATATCTCTCACAATACTTCTCTACACTTTCTCTCTTTATATATTTCTCACCATAACACCAAGTTACACTCTCTCTCTCTCTCTCTCTCTCTCCAAATATGCAGGGGTCACTAACTCAAATTACTGCACCACTTATGAGGTACACAAAAACACCAAGGAACTCTATTTGTATACCTTTCGTCTCCCAAATATAAATTTAAGGAACTCTCGTCCTTCTTAAAAATACGTGAAGACTTTTCTTCACCCCCTAACACAACATCAAAAGAAAATTCTAACCCCTGCACCCCTTTAACAAAAATACTTTCTCCAAGCTCTCTCTCTGACTCCACACACTCAAACACCTCATTTTCACTCATAATACTCTCCTCATCTTTTTCTAATATATCCTTACTACCTGTAAACTCATTATTCAAGTTCTCACTGTTACTTACTTTATTAATCAGTACTTCGTTTTTTGTCATATTTTCACTACTACTCACCTTCTGATTTTCTATTTGGATTAATTGCTCATCCAACTTTGAAATTACTATATCACATTACTTAATAAGATTAGTGTTACGGTTTTTAATTTCTCTTTTTATTTCGTTAAACTTGATATCAAAAATATTTCTGATTTCATTTTTCTGCTCATCAAATTTGTCATTTAAATTAGTAAATTTTTTATCGAATTTATTATTAATTCCTTTAATTTCGCTTAATAGTAACTGCATCATTGCAGATGTATCTGTCTTACTTACGTCTTGAGTTGAGATGGGGTTTATTGTAACTGGGTTTAATTCAGTAACACTGGTTTGACTAACTTGGTCCAGTTTAACATCCATCTCACTCTCAACTATTTCCTCCACATTATCACCTTTATTGGTATTCATTTTACTTATTTTAATATTACCTTATAACATAACCTCGTGAAAGTTGGGTTATGTTTACGTATTTAAAATTGGGTTTATTACCTCAGATAAACTTTTCCGCTCTCTTCGTAGGCTTACCCCACATAAAATTTTATGTAGAGTCCCTGTTCGGGTGCCATTTGTTATATTACTTATTACTGTCAATAATAAAATACGATATAATATCTTTACACTTAGTCAATAATTTCAAAGGTCGGGCGCCATCTTGATTTGCAAGAAAGTAAATATAAACGTAAATAACTTGTAGTTTTACTTACCTTTAAAAGTTATTATAGGGCGGGAATTCGTTTAAGCAAACTGTTGAGTAGCGGAAAGTGTTATGTGAAATAATAATACTTTGTTAAAATTTTTTACCAAATGATATTACCCAATTTATTATCAAAAAGACTCTACATACATATAAAAATGATTCTACTGAACTATGTGCCAAACACACACGTTACTATGCCTCGGGGCGTAGTCCTATTTATTTTTTGAATAAACATTACTAAGAAATAAACATAATAAACACAGTATAATATAGTATATCTGCACAACCCAGCACTTAAAAGATTGAGGTCACTCTCTCTCTCTCTCTCTCTCTCTCTCTCTCTCTCTCTCTCTCTCTCTCTCTCTCTCTCTCTCTCTCTCTCATTCATTCTCTGGTACAATTTATTTTATTCTGAGCTCATTTAAATTTTGAATTGGTTTAAAATTGGTCATTATAATATTGAATGAATTTTGAATGGGTCATTATTACACAATGATGTTGATTTACTTGAAATAATAAAAAGAATATTGGAACGTTCTCACCAAATTATATTGGACAGGTCTCACCGCACTGCTAAGATTCGTCGATCGTGCACAATCTGTTCCTTCTTTACATCGATTTCGGGCCCACACCGTCGTGTCTACCCACGAAAACACTTTGAGCAGATTCTATACGCACGCAGTTTTTGACGATCCATCGGCCGATGACACCTGTTCAATCCCTTACCGCCCCAACATTTCTGATATTTTTAAATAGTTATTTAACCACTTTTGGTGGTGTAAAAGTTAAATTTCACACTTGGTGAGCTTCTTGCCGGCCGGCTGTGTTCACAATTCAGAAGGAAATGACACAGTCTTTGTTTCACATTGCGTAGGTGGGGCAAAAACTACGTCATCAGGCTTTTGTTCTTTGTTTACAGCTTCGACTTGTTTACAGAAAATGTGCATTCCTTCCACTGACGTCATCAGGGCTCATCACGTTATCTCTGTATGTGACATACGTTTTTTGCTGTGTTTGTCGTTTTGCAATGAAAACGGTCGGAATCCTGTCAATTCACATCTGCGTTTTATAAAATAGTTATACAGACCACTCACCAAAACTTTACAGGGATTATGAAATATTTAAATAATTATTACCAAATAATGGTTAAAAATAATTGAATACAATAATTATGGTCTTTTGTACCATGTTTTTATAAATTTAGTATTGTACCATCACAAAACCCCCTCAATGAAAGATTTTGTGCCGAAGCATAAAAACTTTCATTGACCCATTTGTACTTCCTAAAGGGATCAGCCAGGATAGGTCGCCACAACCCCCTTACAATTTATATAAAAGAAAATCAATAACTCACCCGTGGTCTGATGACGATGACAGAACCTGCATGACCTTACTGGACTTCTCCTTCGAGATCCCAACACCATAAGGCCAATCAGGCGCGTAACGCTCCTGCTCTGACGCGCTGGCCAGCTCAGGACCGCCGTCATAACATCACCAAACACTGAAACAATAAATTAAAATATCAAAATAGTGGCTTAGTATATTACTCTATCCTTAACTGATCTGGTTCGCCTTAGCTATGTGCTGGTTTGTGTTAATAAGCACTGGGTTTGCTTGAACTACAAATATAAAAAAAATGTAAAATACAAGAATTACATAGAATTGTCATTCTCTTCATGGACTACCCTGAATTGTAAAAATTGTTTCCATTCCCATCGATAATAATTAACTCTTTCTGTTTCATAATTAATGTAAGTATAAAAGAAACAAATATTTAAATAAAACATGGAAATCCCCATATAAATCTCCCAAATATTCAAACATGGATAAAACATTTTATAGAAAAAAGAATAATTAATAAAATCTTATTGAAATTAAAATTATTATTATTATTATTATTATTATTATCAACAGTTAATAATTGGCGCTGTTAACAATATTTACCCCTCTTTCTCCTCTACACACACTATTTCTTATACATCAGGTTAAAATTTCTATATTAACACATAATACATGATACATCATAATTAACATTGATACATTTAATACATACTAGTTAATTCACACTTAATCTGATTAAGATTTGCATATTCTATCTATTTACGTTTGCATTTAAAATATAAACATTACCATTTCGATTAATTAATTAAATTAATTAGCCATCAATTATTTATTATAATTATTAATTTATTTCAAATTTATTATTAATATTCATATTATTATTATTATATCATCATTTTCATTTCTTATTACCTCTCTACTCTGAATTTTCTACCTAACCTTTCATCTTCTAATCCTTGTTTAGTCTGGGTGACTCCTGTATCCACTATGCTTTTACTTATTATAATCTTGCTCACCTTCTTCTAACTAACAATCGAATTTACCTGTCATGACACCAATTTCTCAATTATAAACACCTTTCACTAATTTCATTCCGACGATAAATCCTATAGCACCGCGCGTCTTTGTACAGAGATGGGTGTTCCCTAACTGGCTATATACATTAATAATATTTTGCCCTTCCAAAAAATTCGGCAAACACTCCCTTAAACTACGCTATTACCTGCCACAACGCTATACGTTGGCTACTCCTTATCACCTCACCCCCACTACAAAATATCATCAACAACAAATATATGTTTAACCTTGACTTTACTCACCGCTACAAATAATCACTAACTACTGTGTCCCTAAATATCTAATACTCTCTTTGTATTATTTACTTCAAAATTCTTAACTCCCATTAACTTCAATTAAATAACTCACCTGCCTCTATTTATACCCAGGCTCTATCCCTGTTTAAACACTTACTGTAATCATTGACAATTGTCTTATAAAATTCATCTCTCACCTACTCATAACAGTACATCTCACTTTTCAAATATATATATTCTTACTTAATCATTTATTTATTATTCATTAGGAATTACCTCCATTACAAATTAAATAATAATTTAACTTCATTAGAGACTTTCTATTACACTTAATAATTTACAACTTCAGTTACAAATTTAGTACAACTTTCTTTTGTACCATATTAATTCAGTAATTAAGAGTAATACTCTTTAATTATTATTCAATTATTTAAACGAGTTTAGTTAAACAAAAACATGTTAATTGTTAATTATTAACATAATTATTAAAACATACATGGTGTACATTACTAAAATTTACCTGTAATACACAACATCAAAATACACAAATACATTGATATAAACACATAAACACAATGAAAAATATACAATCCAAACTCATTATTTTGTCATTAATCAAACTCAGTCCATATGCAGTCCAATTCAAAACCACTTTTCACATATATTAAATGTTCATTACACAATTAAAACAATCTATCCTCCATCATTGAATAACATCCTAATCTTAGGTCTATTTGTCTTATTTTTTAGTGAATAAATTTTATTATTAGAGACATTATAATCATAATAATTATCAAACATTTCATATTCATTCACAATTTCAATATCATATATCAAGTCACGATCGAGTATGGTTCTGTCTACATCAGTAAGATCATATGTTATAATCTTGTTAGTCATATAATTTTCTACCACTACACCTATTACTTCCAAAGGTAAGTGCTTGATACCATTATTATCATCACCTATTATTATTTCAATTTCATTATAAGGTTTGTATTCATCATAATCATACACCATCTCTATTCCTAACCTTTCTACAATTTCTCTGTACTTTCTATTTACTTTAAAATTTTCTATTACTTTCTTTCTCTCACCATATCTCTCACAATACTTCTCTACACTTTCTCTCTTTATATATTTCTCACCATAACACCAAGTTACACTCTCTCTCTCTCTCTCTCCAAATATGCAGGGGTCACTAACTCAAATTACTGCACCACTTATGAGGTACACAAAAACACAAAGGAACTCTATTTGTATACCTTTCGTCTCCCAAATATAAATTTAAGGAACTCTCGTCCTTCTTAAAAATACGTGAAGACTTTTCTTCACCCCCTAACACAACATCAAAAGAAAATTCTAACCCCTGCACCCCTTTAACAAAAATACTTTCTCCAAGCTCTCTCTCTGACTCCACACACTCAAACACCTCATTTTCACTCATAATACTCTCCTCATCTTTTTCTAATATATCCTTACTACCTGTAAACTCATTATTCAAGTTCTCACTGTTACTTACTTTATTAATCAGTACTTCGTTTTTTGTCATATTTTCACTACTACTCACCTTCTGATTTTCTATTTGGATTAATTGCTCATCCAACTTTGAAATTACTATATCACATTACTTAATAAGATTAGTGTTACGGTTTTTAATTTCTCTTTTTATTTCGTTAAACTTGATATCAAAAATATTTCTGATTTCATTTTTCTGCTCATCAAATTTGTCATTTAAATTAGTAAATTTTTTATCGAATTTATTATTAATTCCTTTAATTTCGCTTAATAGTAACTGCATCATTGCAGATGTATCTGTCTTACTTACGTCTTGAGTTGAGATGGGGTTTATTGTAACTGGGTTTAATTCAGTAACACTGGTTTGACTAACTTGGTCCAGTTTAACATCCATCTCACTCTCAACTATTTCCTCCACATTATCACCTTTATTGGTATTCATTTTACTTATTTTAATATTACCTTATAACATAACCTCGTGAAAGTTGGGTTATGTTTACGTATTTAAAATTGGGTTTATTACCTCAGATAAACTTTTCCGCTCTCTTCGTAGGCTTACCCCACATAAAATTTTATGTAGAGTCCCTGTTCGGGTGCCATTTGTTATATTACTTATTACTGTCAATAATAAAATACGATATAATATCTTTACACTTAGTCAATAATTTCAAAGGTCGGGCGCCATCTTGATTTGCAAGAAAGTAAATATAAACGTAAATAACTTGTAGTTTTACTTACCTTTAAAAGTTATTATAGGGCGGGAATTCGTTTAAGCGAACTGTTGAGTAGCGGAAAGTGTTATGTGAAATAATAATACTTTGTTAAAATTTTTTACCAAATGATATTACCCAATTTATTATCAAAAAGACTCTACATACATATAAAAATGATTCTACTGAACTATGTGCCAAACACACACGTTACTATGCCTCGGGGCGTAGTCCTATTTATTTTTTGAATAAACATTACTAAGAAATAAACATAATAAACACAGTATAATATAGTATATCTGCACAACCCAGCACTTAAAAGATTGAGGTCACTCTCTCTCTCTCTCTCTCTCTCTCTCTCTCTCTCTCTCTCTCTCTCTCTCTCTCTCTCTCTCTCTCTCTCTCTCTCTCTCTCTCTCTCTCTCTCTCTCTCTCTCTCATTCATTCTCTGGTACAATTTATTTTATTCTGAGCTCATTTAAATTTTGAATTGGTTTAAAATTGGTCATTATAATATTGAATGAATTTTGAATGGGTCATTATTACACAATGATGTTGATTTACTTGAAATAATAAAAAGAATATTGGAACGTTCTCACCAAATTATATTGGACAGGTCTCACCGCACTGCTAAGATTCGTCGATCGTGCACAATCTGTTCCTTCTTTACATCGATTTCGGGCCCACACCGTCGTGTCTACCCACGAAAACACTTTGAGCAGATTCTATACGCACGCAGTTTTTGACGATCCATCGGCCGATGACACCTGTTCAATCCCTTACCGCCCCAACATTTCTGATATTTTTAAATAGTTATTTAACCACTTTTGGTGGTGTAAAAGTTAAATTTCACACTTGGTGAGCTTCTTGCCGGCCGGCTGTGTTCACAATTCAGAAGGAAATGACACAGTCTTTGTTTCACATTGCGTAGGTGGGGCAAAAACTACGTCATCAGGCTTTTGTTCTTTGTTTACAGCTTCGACTTGTTTACAGAAAATGTGCATTCCTTCCACTGACGTCATCAGGGCTCATCACGTTATCTCTGTATGTGACATACGTTTTTTGCTGTGTTTGTCGTTTTGCAATGAAAACGGTCGGAATCCTGTCAATTCACATCTGCGTTTTATAAAATAGTTATATAGACCACTCACCAAAACTTTACAGGGATTATGAAATATTTAAATAATTATTACCAAATAATGGTTAAAAATAATTGAATACAATAATTATGGTCTTTTGTACCATGTTTTTATAAATTTAGTATTGTACCATCACAAAACCCCCTCAATGAAAGATTTTGTGCCGAAGCATAAAAACTTTCATTGACCCATTTGTACTTCCTAAAGGGATCAGCCAGGATAGGTCGCCACAACCCCCTTACAATTTATATAAAAGAAAATCAATAACTCACCCGTGGTCTGATGACGATGACAGAACCTGCATGACCTTACTGGACTTCTCCTTCGAGATCCCAACACCATAAGGCCAATCAGGCGCGTAACGCTCCTGCTCTGACGCGCTGGCCAGCTCAGGACCGCCGTCATAACATCACCAAACACTGAAACAATAAATTAAAATATCAAAATAGTGGCTTAGTATATTACTCTATCCTTAACTGATCTGGTTCGCCTTAGCTATGTGCTGGTTTGTGTTAATAAGCACTGGGTTTGCTTGAACTACAAATATAAAAAAAATGTAAAATACAAGAATTACATAGAATTGTCATTCTCTTCATGGACTACCCTGAATTGTAAAAATTGTTTCCATTCCCATCGATAATAATTAACTCTTTCTGTTTCATAATTAATGTAAGTATAAAAGAAACAAATATTTAAATAAAACATGGAAATCCCCATATAAATCTCCCAAATATTCAAACATGAATAAAACATTTTATAGAAAAAAGAATAATTAATAAAATCTTATTGAAATTAAAATTATTATTATTATTATTATTATTATCAACAGTTAATAATTGGCGCTGTTAACAATATTTACCCCTCTTTCTCCTCTACACACACTATTTCTTATACATCAGGTTAAAATTTCTATATTAACACATAATACATGATACATCATAATTAACATTGATACATTTAATACATACTAGTTAATTCACACTTAATCTGATTAAGATTTGCATATTCTATCTATTTACGTTTGCATTTAAAATATAAACATTACCATTTCGATTAATTAATTAAATTAATTAGCCATCAATTATTTATTATAATTATTAATTTATTTCAAATTTATTATTAATATTCATATTATTATTATTATATCATCATTTTCATTTCTTATTACCTCTCTACTCTGAATTTTCTACCTAACCTTTCATCTTCTAATCCTTGTTTAGTCTGGGTGACTCCTGTATCCACTATGCTTTTACTTATTATAATCTTGCTCACCTTCTTCTAACTAACAATCGAATTTACCTGTCATGACACCAATTTCTCAATTATAAACACCTTTCACTAATTTCATTCCGACGATAAATCCTATAGCACCGCGCGTCTTTGTACAGAGATGGGTGTTCCCTAACTGGCTATATACATTAATAATATTTTGCCCTTCCAAAAAATTCGGCAAACACTCCCTTAAACTACGCTATTACCTGCCACAACGCTATACGTTGGCTACTCCTTATCACCTCACCCCCACTACAAAATATCATCAACAACAAATATATGTTTAACCTTGACTTTACTCACCGCTACAAATAATCACTAACTACTGTGTCCCTAAATATCTAATACTCTCTTTGTATTATTTACTTCAAAATTCTTAACTCCCATTAACTTCAATTAAATAACTCACCTGCCTCTATTTATACCCAGGCTCTATCCCTGTTTAAACACTTACTGTAATCATTGACAATTGTCTTATAAAATTCATCTCTCACCTACTCATAACAGTACATCTCACTTTTCAAATATATATATTCTTACTTAATCATTTATTTATTATTCATTAGGAATTACCTCCATTACAAATTAAATAATAATTTAACTTCATTAGAGACTTTCTATTACACTTAATAATTTACAACTTCAGTTACAAATTTAGTACAACTTTCTTTTGTACCATATTAATTCAGTAATTAAGAGTAATACTCTTTAATTATTATTCAATTATTTAAACGAGTTTAGTTAAACAAAAACATGTTAATTGTTAATTATTAACATAATTATTAAAACATACATGGTGTACATTACTAAAATTTACCTGTAATACACAACATCAAAATACACAAATACATTGATATAAACACATAAACACAATGAAAAATATACAATCCAAACTCATTATTTTGTCATTAATCAAACTCAGTCCATATGCAGTCCAATTCAAAACCACTTTTCACATATATTAAATGTTCATTACACAATTAAAACAATCTATCCTCCATCATTGAATAACATCCTAATCTTAGGTCTATTTGTCTTATTTTTTAGTGAATAAATTTTATTATTAGAGACATTATAATCATAATAATTATCAAACATTTCATATTCATTCACAATTTCAATATCATATATCAAGTCACGATCGAGTATGGTTCTGTCTACATCAGTAAGATCATATGTTATAATCTTGTTAGTCATATAATTTTCTACCACTACACCTATTACTTCCAAAGGTAAGTGCTTGATACCATTATTATCATCACCTATTATTATTTCAATTTCATTATAAGGTTTGTATTCATCATAATCATACACCATCTCTATTCCTAACCTTTCTACAATTTCTCTGTACTTTCTATTTACTTTAAAATTTTCTATTACTTTCTTTCTCTCACCATATCTCTCACAATACTTCTCTACACTTTCTCTCTTTATATATTTCTCACCATAACACCAAGTTACACTCTCTCTCTCTCTCTCTCCAAATATGCAGGGGTCACTAACTCAAATTACTGCACCACTTATGAGGTACACAAAAACACCAAGGAACTCTATTTGTATACCTTTCGTCTCCCAAATATAAATTTAAGGAACTCTCGTCCTTCTTAAAAATACGTGAAGACTTTTCTTCACCCCCTAACACAACATCAAAAGAAAATTCTAACCCCTGCACCCCTTTAACAAAAATACTTTCTCCAAGCTCTCTCTCTGACTCCACACACTCAAACACCTCATTTTCACTCATAATACTCTCCTCATCTTTTTCTAATATATCCTTACTACCTGTAAACTCATTATTCAAGTTCTCACTGTTACTTACTTTATTAATCAGTACTTCGTTTTTTGTCATATTTTCACTACTACTCACCTTCTGATTTTCTATTTGGATTAATTGCTCATCCAACTTTGAAATTACTATATCACATTACTTAATAAGATTAGTGTTACGGTTTTTAATTTCTCTTTTTATTTCGTTAAACTTGATATCAAAAATATTTCTGATTTCATTTTTCTGCTCATCAAATTTGTCATTTAAATTAGTAAATTTTTTATCGAATTTATTATTAATTCCTTTAATTTCGCTTAATAGTAACTGCATCATTGCAGATGTATCTGTCTTACTTACGTCTTGAGTTGAGATGGGGTTTATTGTAACTGGGTTTAATTCAGTAACACTGGTTTGACTAACTTGGTACAGTTTAACATCCATCTCACTCTCAACTATTTCCTCCACATTATCACCTTTATTGGTATTCATTTTACTTATTTTAATATTACCTTATAACATAACCTCGTGAAAGTTGGGTTATGTTTACGTATTTAAAATTGGGTTTATTACCTCAGATAAACTTTTCCGCTCTCTTCGTAGGCTTACCCCACATAAAATTTTATGTAGAGTCCCTGTTCGGGTGCCATTTGTTATATTACTTATTACTGTCAATAATAAAATACGATATAATATCTTTACACTTAGTCAATAATTTCAAAGGTCGGGCGCCATCTTGATTTGCAAGAAAGTAAATATAAACGTAAATAACTTGTAGTTTTACTTACCTTTAAAAGTTATTATAGGGCGGGAATTCGTTTAAGCGAACTGTTGAGTAGCGGAAAGTGTTATGTGAAATAATAATACTTTGTTAAAATTTTTTACCAAATGATATTACCCAATTTATTATCAAAAAGACTCTACATACATATAAAAATGATTCTACTGAACTATGTGCCAAACACACACGTTACTATGCCTCGGGGCGTAGTCCTATTTATTTTTTGAATAAACATTACTAAGAAATAAACATAATAAACACAGTATAATATAGTATATCTGCACAACCCAGCACTTAAAAGATTGAGGTCACTCTCTCTCTCTCTCTCTCTCTCATTCATTCTCTGGTACAATTTATTTTATTCTGAGCTCATTTAAATTTTGAATTGGTTTAAAATTGGTCATTATAATATTGAATGAATTTTGAATTGGTCATTATTACACAATGATGTTGATTTACTTGAAATAATAAAAAGAATATTGGAACGTTCTCACCAAATTATATTGGACAGGTCTTACCGCACTGCTAAGATTCGTCGATCGTGCACAATCTGTTCCTTCTTTACATCGATTTCGGGCCCACACCGTCGTGTCTACCCACGAAAACACTTTGAGCAGATTCTATACGCACGCAGTTTTTGACGATCCATCGGGCGATGACACCTGTTCAATCCCTTACCGCCCCAACATTTCTGATATTTTTAAATAGTTATTTAACCACTTTTGGTGGTGTAAAAGTTAAATTTCACACTTGGTGAGCTTCTTGCCGGCCGGCTGTGTTCACAATTCAGAAGGAAATGACACAGTCTTTGTTTCACATTGCGTAGGTGGGGCAAAAACTACGTCATCAGGCTTTTGTTCTTTGTTTACAGCTTCGACTTGTTTACAGAAAATGTGCATTCCTTCCACTGATGTCATCAGGGCTCGTCACGTTATCTCTGTATGTGACATACGTTTTTGCTGTGTTTGTCGTTTTGCAATGAAAACGGTCGGAATCCTGTCAATTCACATCTGTGTTTTATAAAATAGTTATATAGTCCACTCACCAAAACTTTACAGGGATTATGAAATATTTAAATAATTATTACCAAATAATGGTTAAAAATAATTGAATACAATAATTATGGTCTTTTGTACCATGTTTTTATAAATTTAGTATTGTACCAGAATTGTACCATCACAGTGATACAATTCTAATTAACTTTTTTGAAAAAAAAAAATATGAACTTTTCTTTTGAGTTGTTTTTTCTGTGTTCTGTTAAGCCGTGTCACACCAACATTTAATTGATACATCCGAAGTACATCAGGTAAAGTTTCATCCGGTAAAACCAATACATCAGCAGGTAAAGTTTCATCACTGTTCGACAAATCATAATGAAACTTATAATAAAAACACATATGGCAGAGAGAAATTGGAAGTGTAACTTTTAAAGCAAGATTATTTAGTAGAAATAATAACTGTTATTTATTGTAAAATTCATACTGCATTGAATGCCTTTTAGCAGTCATCCTGTTGTCATCTGGAGCATTGGTTTTAATTTATTCCTTTCTCTTCTTTTAAATTGTGTTATGTGAATTCGTTTCATGTAGTGTTCAAGATATATCAATATTTCTTTCAGTCATTTCCGATAATCCAGGTTTTGATTAAGTCGGATTTGGATAATTGGGATTTTACTATTTTCTGTTTTACTCTTATTTTAACTCTCATTACATATCAATAATTTTATGTAATTATACATTAATTATATGTATGTTTCATTGACAATATTGTTTCTTAAGGTTATGATCACTTAAGAATGATATTGTAATTCTTAACTTGATTTCATGTATTAAAATCACAGGTATTTTCAAAGTCATCTTTGCTGGAGTTGGTAGAACTGAGTCCACTAAAAGTTTCTGAAGGAGAGAATGCCTTACTAACACCATCTCATATGAATGTTGTATTGGATTATGTGAAGTATGGAGTCCGTGATTCTGGAGTACTATTTTATGCAGTGAAAGCTCCACAGCATGGTCGGCTAGCAGTTGAGATATGGGAGCGGAGTGGTATCACACCTACTCAGCAAGTTTTCACACTGTTAGATTTGTCAAAAGATAAGGTACAGCTACAGTTTTACTTAAATTTTGTTTACTAAAGAAAAACTTTGTAGAACATTTTGTCATTAAAGAACTTATTAGAAACATATGAAACCCCTGTCAGTAATTTTATAAATGAAAATAAGGCTTTTCATATTCAGTACAACACAGGAATTAAAAGTTAAAGAAATGTATTGATTATGTTTAGATAAGAGTCATTGATAATGTTTATTTGAAAATCTGGACATGCTTAAGGCTCAGCATGCTAAATTCAAAATTCCATTGTCGATATTAGCGCACTCATAGGTGCGGAAGCAGGAGGAATTACTTGATAACTATCGGTATGTAACATACGAGAGTTTGTAAATGCTGCAAGTCGTACTAATTACTATGACACAAAACATAGTCCCCCCGCCGCCTGCACGCGGCTTCTCGCCAGACCAGACCACGACCACTCACCATACACTGACTATACCACTACCACCACTACCACGACCACTTACTATACACTCACCATTCTCTGTTGTTACATAATGTGTACGCACAGCAGTCATCTGCAAAATATGACTACTGACAGTACAGTCTAACATAATCGTGTCAGTATAGCCAAAATAACAAGTAATTTGTGTAACTTTATTTAAAAATGTATAATCAAAATAATTTATGTCTTCTATGTACTATCATCTGTAGGCCTATAATAATGAATTCGTAGCATACGCCATAGTACTTACTATATCCATTTACATTGGGAGATTCAAATCTAAATATTTATTGTCGTTGATAAACTCCAACCGTCGCACACACACAAAAAAAAAATTATCCGTATCCCACATTAGACTGCTACAAATTGTACGATAAATGCAAGTACTTATTGTTCTGTTCGTTCAATAAACAGGCCTTATCCACAAAGCAGATTCATAAAAGCGGAATTTTTTGGTCATTAGGCCTATAACTTCTCAGAAGTCGTATGTGATAAATTAGTAAAGACGTACTGATTAGAGAAATGTGAATTCGCTGATGTCTTACTGATTGATTCTATATTGGTGATAATAAATCAACTGTTGGCATAGACAAATCCATTTTTTTCACGGTGTAAATCATGTCGGGAGACTGTTCCCTCAACTATAGGTGTTTAGAGCGATCAATCCAAAACACTGTTGTATTGCCGATTGAATGGGGGATACAAACAGTGAAAAACTGTAACCTAGTCCGAAGATTATGTCCGATTGTTGGGAAGTTTATGGTGCTATACATTTTGTGCATGAAACGTCAATCATTCTGAGAATTTAGAATATCTAACGTCCTGTGTTGAGTATTCACACCAATACGACAAAGTTTATAATCAAAAGCTAAAGGGAGAAACGAGAATTTGATGCTGGGAGGCGCTCAACTCATATTCTATTTGTGCGAATTTGGCTATTCCAACAATAACAGTCAGTAAACATGTCATATACATTATCACTAAATAAATGAATGTGGTCGTCAACAGTAAAAAGCATCCGCTTTACAAATGCGTTCGCTTTATGTATAAGGCCCCAATACATTTCATCTGCAAAAAAATAAAAATATTTTTAGTGAAAGGAAGGAACGTTATAAATTCACCAGTTTGCTACACTCAAAATATTTTATTTGTAAAGTGTGGTTTAGCAGTGTTTACTGAGTGTCAAAAAAGGTTATTTAATCTTGATATTATAAATAAATCACATAAAAAATAATTATATGCATCATAAATCATTCTCATATATATATATATATATATATATATATATATATGTATATATATATAATTATAAAACTCGAAGTCTGAGGATTTATTGGTACTGAATACAAATCCATATCGTTACACCGATTGCCACCAAATTCACAAGTAACCTTTGATACAAGGCGAAAAATACTGTCTAACTTGGAATTTGATGTTTTGCCCCGTTCTCACGATTTAGGCCTTTTTAATTATGCCTTTCGTTGACGCGTATAAAGATGTCAACAACACCATGGAGACCAGAATTAATTACCATAGAAACAAATGATATTTAGCGGCATCAGAACTGTATCTTTATCCATTCCTGCAGTTTTTAATATGAGATTGTATCGATATATTTTGTAATTTTGTATACAGACACGTCTATATATTTTGTAATTGTCTTAAACAATTATAAAATTTATATTTATACGTATTTCTGATGATGCAATGAATAAGTAACGAAATATAAATACTACTACTAAAGATGTCAAAAGCAACAAGGAGACCAGAATTAAATACCATAGTAACAAGTAAATAAAACTATTTAGCGGAATCGGAACTGTACATTTATCCATTCCTGTAGTACACTTTCGATTTTTATACAATATGCGAGTGTATCGATATATTACGATGTGGAAAACAAGTGTACTAATTGTAAATTGTCCTATTACTTAATGCAAAACGAAAATACGTATTGTTTTCATTTGTGAGGTTAGGTGACAACGGTTTTTAGTTTACTGCTGAAATAAATAAAACCATGGTTGAGGAAAACAAAGTTTAATGTGTTCTACAATGCTTCTAACATAGTAACACTTAAAATAAATAATTTAGCGTTTTTGATTTAACAGGTACTTTATAAATATCACCAAAAGTCTTTGTAAACGGGTACTTTTAAATCTCCAAAGGCTGTTGCACCAACATAATAATTTAGTACAAGTTAAAATAGTACAAGTGTTGAAAACAGCTTTGGAGAGAATTTGACTAATGAGTACAAAATTGTTATACGAGCTGACAGAACGTCATATAGACATAGACAATAAAAGTTATAAAGTCAAATATTCGCGTGCGAAGCCGCGGATAACAGCTAGTAGTTTAATAAAGAAAAGTATATAAATTAATATTTACGTTAACAAACACATTTTACACATAAGTTCATTTTAATAGCTGTCTTGTGACAGTAATATAAAATTATTAGCACAGAGTCAAAATTATTTGTTCAAAGACTATTATCATTTTTGTACATTATGAATGATCCAATCCTTATTGATAAAACAACAGATTCTTATCTCATTTTCGTAGGTCAAAGCCATGTACAGTGACATGGCAAAGTTGATATTACTTTGTGATAACATAAAATAAAACAAATTAACTTACAATAAAAAATTAACAAATATTTATACAAATAGGAATAATTAATAATTAATTGTAACTTTAAATAAAGATCCTACAAATAAATATCAAACACAGATATTAAATATGAACAAATAAATATATTTTAATTATGATTAAAAAATAATAACATATGTATCACGTCAAAGAATGAGAGGTATGCTACATCATGGAAATTAAAACTCCTCAGCACTTGCCTGAATGCTAACAGAAGTCGAGGCAAAAAGTCCTTAGAAGGACAGCAGACATACAGTACAATGCATATAATACATTAAATACAAATTTTTAACAAAAAATGATTTGTTTGATACAACAATTTCAGCACTTTCAATCTTGTGCTCACATATGTACAGCCTAGGTAATAGTTTACATCAAGTTGAAAATTATTTAATAATATTCATCTGCTTAAATTATGAGCACAAATTCTTTTTAGAAACGAATTCTGTAAGTTACAGGCTAAAACCTATTGTTGCTATTCACTCAATAGAAAGAATACACCTTAGACAAAATTTACATACGTAGTCAATAAAATTAAAAAATGTTAGTTTTGAAGTGATAAAATTAAATATTACCAAGTATTTTACTTTTAACAAAGTACTTAATACTTAACATTAATATTAACATGTAATCATATATAAAGTTGATATATATAAAATATGATTACATATAGGCCTAAATTATATTACATATATATTATAATGTAGCCTAATCTATAAACATCACATATAACTCATATGTCAAACAATTACGAGGGCTATCCAGAAAGTAACAGACGTTTTGAAATAAAAAATTTACAAAATGAAAAAACAAAATTTTATTATATACATTTGAAAGGTACACTCTTAAGCTATTTTTCTACATAATCGCCATTCAAATTAAGGCACTTATCATACCGTGGCACAAGTTTTTCAATACCGTCTCTGCAGAAATCTGCCGCCTGTGATTTCAACCACTGGTTTACACCGGTATGCAGTTCGGCGTCAGTATCAAAGCGTTGTGTAGCGAGCCATGCATTCATCGCTGGGAAGAGGTGATACTCGCTCGGTGCCAAATCCAGGCTGTATGGTGGATGATCGAACACCTCCCATCCAAAACCATCGAAGAGCTCTCGGGTACGATTGGCCGTGTGTGGACGTGCGTTGTCGTGAAAAAACAAAACCTTCGCACTAAGTTTTCCCCGACGCTTGTTTTGTATCGCGCGCCTTAACTTTCTCAGTGTTTCACAATACCTCTCTGAGTTAATTGTTGTGCCACGTTCAAGAAAATCAACGAGAATCACTCCTTCAGAGTCCCAAAACACAGTAGCCATGATCTTTCTTGCTGACAGCGTTTGCAAACACTTCCTTGGTTTCTTGGGAGAATTTGTGTGTCCCCATTCCATCGACTGCCTTTTTGTTTCACTATTGACATGCTTCACCCAAGTCTCGTCCCCAGTTACGATACGATCGATAACTTTACCATTTTTGTCGTAATCTTCGAGGAAAGTTAGTGCTGCAGCCAGTCTCTGTTTTTTGTGGTCTTCCGTTAGGATTTTCGGAATCCACCTAGCACAAAATTTGTGGTAATCAAGCTTTTCCGCCACAATTTCATGCACCAAACTCCGTGAAATTTGGGGAAAATGTTTCGAAAGTTCCGTAATCGTGAAACGACGATCTTCACGAATTTTGTCGTTGATTTTCATCACCAGTTCATCAGTCACAAGGCTAGGTCTACCACTGCGGTCCTCATCGTGAACATTGGTACGGCCATTTTTAAAATCAATGCACCATTGCCTCACTCGGCTTTCACTCATTATTCCTTTTCCGTACACATCACAAAGTTGGCGATAAATTTCAATTGGTTTGTGATTTTTTGCCAACAAAAACCTAATCACAGAACGCACCTCACAAGTGGCGGGATTTTCTATTGCAGCGCACATTTTAACACGTCACAGAGAGCAAAGTAAGAGGGGCACAGACCGCACGCTACCACAACTGGATGCGTACTGAGTGTAGGAACGTTCTGACACCAAGATGGCGGCTCTATCCCCGCCCACCGCTGCGGTCGGTCAAAACGTCTGTTACTTTCTGGATAGCCCTCGTATATTATAAACGTATTTTTTTTATTCATTGAGAAAATTTTCGTCATGATTACAAACTTATTTTGTTAAGTTTGTTCTATTTTTTTGAGCCTCTATTATGTAGCTAGGTTCTCTTATTGGCATCGACCATTTACGTCGTGAATCTAGCAATTCTGGGAGAAGACAGTTCATATAAAATTTTGTTAGTTTTTCTTCCATTTGATTTCTCCAGAAGTCATCGTCTTTTTTTATTTCCACTGTTATGATGTCTTGTGGAGTCCACACAGCAAATATACAATACTCTCTTTTGGTAATGTGGAGTTGCCCTTGTACTTGGTAGTAATATCGGTGCTTTTTCCTTACCGTAAGATCGCCGTTTATCTTGTTATGTAAAAACATATTACCCACAAGGCCAATTTTTTTATTAATTACTTCAGCTGGAGTTAAAGTACTTCCTGACAATGGACACTTTACTTCAACAATACCATCATCACCAATTAGACCATCTGGAGAGGCAGCTAGATATGGTAACTCTTCATCCACGAATAGCCCACACTTTTCGATTTTTAAATTAAGTGATTCTGCCAACTTTTCTATAGCAGCTTGTTCGTTTTCTATGCCGTACTTAACACCAGGGCTGTTTACTGAAGTGTACAGCAGGTGAGTTATGACTGGAGCACAACTAGAATATGGTTTTCGGGTACAAATAAGACCAAAATTAGATGAGGTAAGCCTCATTCTACGTTCTTGTGTCCATAACAGACTTTCACCCTGGTATCTCGTAGCTTCCTCAAGAGCTTTCCTTTCATCTGCCGTTTTTGATAGTGTAATAAAACGTGTACGTGGGTTTGTATAAATTTTGTTATTAGTGTTATTTAGCGTTAATTGTGTCAAAATGTAACTGCTCTTATCATTTACGGGTAAACCGTATTTCGCTCTGCTGAATTCAAATGTTGCCGCCTCGCCACCTGATTGGCGCACGGCTTTCTGCAGCGTTGACTCGGCTAGAGTTTTGCTTTAACGCTTTCACTTCAATAATTCTTAGTTGTTATTATAAATTAATTGAATCAAACATACAGAATTGCAGATTGAGAACATTTATTAACTCTTTGGAAGATTTCAATTACTTCATGATACATCACATTCGTTTTTCTGCACCGGCTATTACACTTGTTCGGTTGGTATTTGCTCAGTTTGTATACAAAGTGTCTTTAACGTTAGTTTACAGTTATATATGGTTTTTCTCAGGGGTGTTAAAAAGTCCTTTCGGCTACAGAAATATATACTTACGGCTAACACACACAAAGTTATAACAATTCTTAATCCTAGTTACATAAACAAATGAATATCTCATTATATTCAATTAAGTAATTACCAATGAAAACTTGTAAAGAAATTTTTGGGTTAGTTTTCGTTTGTCAAATTTATTTATCAAAAGGTTCGTCAATTATTTATTATATTTTACTTTTAATAATTGCTAATCGATTAAAGTTTAAATAGTGAATTTAACAAAGCATTTATTTCTGAATCGGAATAGTGATCAGTGAAGTGAAATAGTTATTTATTAATTCTGACCAAAAAATTGTGAACTCGATAATGGGATAATGTTTATACTCATCGATTTTCCTGCTGAAGATCCTGAGGTCTTCTTCTTCCGGATTACTCCTGGGATGTCGTCTTCTTATATTTTCCAGAAGTTTATGCCTCTCGTCTCGATGATTTTCCTCGCTGACTCCGGCCTCGCATTCCTTCGGTTATCGTCCGTCTTCTTCTATTAAGATGTTCCAATGATCCTCATTTGGTGTCCGTTGTCGTCTCTCTTCTTCACTGCGTCTTCCCGTCTTCTTCAGATAATTATGGTTTGTTAATAATTTTTTTATTAAACGAAATTTTGTTCAGGATTCCCTGGACTATTGTTGTTATCTCTGTCTGGTTTAAATTAAGTTCAAATTTACTTTAATAATAAAATTTTAGTGCGAGAGCTGCTCGATCCACCCTCAGCGTTGGTCAATAATACAGTACTGAAAATCTAACGGTTTTTTGGCAATAAAATTCTTGTTGGTATGGTTACCTAATAAATTATGCTAATTTTCATTGGTTATTAACTTAAGTCATTGTTATGTTTTAACGTCTTTTTTAGTCTAATTTTACCAAAATATCTTCAAATGAAGATTCCTATCTTATACTAATAGCTAGAGTTATTACATGAGTACCATTCTTCCTAATTTTTCATGATGATCATTTTGATATCCCTCATGCCCACTTTTGAATAGCTAATTACATTTTTACTATTTTCCATATTTATATTTTACATATATTTTATTCAAAATTAGTTGTTACTCATATATCTTGGTACTAGGAATACTCACTTAATCGGTTTAACCATTTGGTATATTCTGCCTTAACTTTGGATAATTATCTGTTCTCAAAACTACTAAATTTATATTCAACAGTTGGCCTAGAGCCTAGATTCTATTCTACTCCCATCTAACATTTCTTAATAACATATCTGGTAATTCTAATACAATTTTATAAACAAAACAAACAATAAACATTAGTATTCCTAACTCTAATTCTTATTATAAAAGATTCCTTGTCAGGTTCTAGCCTGAAATAACTTTTAACTACCTTTTCTTTTCTCTACTATTATCTTGCTTATCCTATAATTTACTACAATAACAAAACTCTTACAATACTACTGATAAACTGTTCCTTACATGATATGTCTTATATACTAATCCCTTCACTTAAATACAGTGTCTATCCTTCTTATTTTACTACTCATTCTAATAACTTAATTCTTACCTTATTATATAATTCTGACATCCTATTACCTAAATTTATAATATCACAATCAGTTTAATCTTACTTACTAATGTACATTTTATCAAAAATTGTTTTGCTGTTTATTACAGTCTGCTTGTAGAATATTTTATTCTACACCCCCACTGCACTTTTCCTTTCATAGAAGGTTTCTTTAATTATTATCACTCTCACTTTGTTCCATTGTATGCTATACCTAGCACTTCACCACTTATTTAATTTTACACACATTTTTAACTTACTCACTTGTTTATTCACACGATTTGTCTGATTATTTTATATCACTGTGTGATTATGGTCATGAATAACTAATTTACTTCCAAATCACTCTGATCACTTTTAGTTATTACTTAAATATTGCTTTTGTTTGGCTCAAAGCATCGTTTATTGGCTTTGGCTATTATCATTACTATTAATTTGGGGTATGGTTAGTTTCTATCTCCCTACCTTATATTATAAGTACATTCTTTTATCAACAAGATATATGTGACATTATTACTTTCCATTAATCTTATTATCCTAGGTAAATCTCATATACTACAATTATCAGTTCATTATTTTAATTACAATATACTGGTCATTATTTGGGATTATTTGATTGCACTTAGGTCTCGGCTGCTTCTTCATTATCTCTTGGTTCCTTTGGTATTTATCCGATCTACTGTGTCAGGTCATTGTCAGGTTAATAGTCATTTGTCAGTTTTTTGGGTTACTGGGTTATTGATCTCTAAGTTTATAAGTTTTTGCCTCTTATTCTTATCTTCAGCTTTTTATTTTATAATTAAATACAATTGGATCTTCACTACCTTATGTCATGTTACATAATGCATCGCCACCAAAATTGATTATTTCGAAACAAAGATTATTAGATTTTTTCTGAAATCATCAATATAGTTTATTTATCAAGTTGTTATGATTCAGGAATTCATCAATCGCTACTTCTTCTGTATTCATTCTTTATTAAGTCATGGTTCATAATATGATAATTGGTATTACTTTCTTTCTTTATTATTCCCTTTTATGTTCTATTTCCCTGAAATTTTTCTTCTCTCTCCTTCATATAAATTGGTACTAGCCAGAGGGCACGTGTGGCTCTATTACTCTGCTATCCATTTATACACATTTTGAGTTCAGAGGCCTTGCCTATCTGCTCAATAACATAAATAATTGTTGGACGTATCTCAACATAAAGTCATCACATAATAATATTCATAATAATTATAATAATAGTTGTTCATTTCCGACTCACATAATATTAATACAATAAAACACTTTTGGGATTAATTATTCTCTCTTTTATACATTTCATGACTTTTTCATCTCAATAACTTATTTGGATTCCTTTGTTTAAGCTTATGGCGATATTTAATAGGCATTTTGCATTGTTTCAATGGCTTATTTTAGATGGTAGTGATTCTATTTGTCATCACTTTAATGCTCATTGATATTTAAAATTAATGTCGTAGCTGGCTTCTGGCTCACTTATATTTTTTCATTGATTGTTCAGTTAGTCTGCCAGTGTTATTTTTTATTTGATTGTTTTGTCTCTTCTTTTGTGAATCATTAATTTTTATTACTCCCTTTTGTGATAGGGTTGGTTAATGATGTTATGTAGCGTCATCATTATTTGTGTAACATTTAATTATTTTATATCTCAATTTTTTATGATATTTCATTATACATATTTTCAAAATTACATGGGTTTACACATTTTGTTTCACACTTGGTCATAAGTTTAGCCTTACTTTGTTTTGAATTTAGCTTATCTTTCTTCTAAATTCCCTTTCATTTATAATAATAATAGTTCCAATCAAATACTTATTGTAAGTTGTGCTTACATTTATTTTTGAATTTTGATAATTTTTACTTTCAAAATTCTCTTTAATTTTCTGACACTGGTTCATAATACTTTTTTAAAGAAGACTGGTTATAAGTCCCTTTTATCTTTTTAGTTGTGATTTCACTTATGACATAGGTATTATTTTTGTTATCTTTCAATATGAGATAGGGTCCATTATATAATAACAGTAATTTCTTTGTGATTCCCTCTCTGGAACTTGGTAATTCTCGGTTTCGTATTAATACCTTTTCTCCTTCATTATACCGGATTGTCTTCGGTTGCATTTTATGATATTTAGCCTTTTTCTTTTCTGTTTGCTCCGCTATCTTACTATAGAATCTGGCGTTATCAAATTGGTATATTGGATTGGTGGGGAAATTGACAAGTTCTTCTATGGCTCGAGGTGGTGGTTTTCCGTACATGATGGTGTAAGGGGTATCCTTAATGGATTCATGATAGGCGAGATTTATGAAATTTTCAGTGGCTTCGAGGTATTCGCTCCACTTACGTTGCTGATCGTGGCAGTATGTACGAAGAATCCTCCCAACTGCACGGAGCACTCTTTCCGCTGGGTTGCTGTTCGGGTGGTAGATTGAAGTCTTGTATGTTCGGATACCCAGATCCATTAATGTGTCCTTCCATCGTCTTCCTCGGAATTGAGTACCATGGTCAGTGATAATATTCGTGGGACTCCCCACCTCAGTAATGTATCTCTGTGTGATAACGTTCAATACCTTGTTTGTAGTAGCACGGTTGATTGGGTATAATTTAATAAATTTTGAGTAATGGTCCATGATAATGATTATGAATTTGTGGTGCTTTCTACCTCCACTTCGTGGCATAGGTCCACATATGTCTAAGAAGACTCGTTCCATTTTATTTGTAGAGGTTATTGGTTGCATTACCCCTTCCTTCCTGTCGTTGTTGCATTTAACAAGCTGGCATATGTGACAGTTTTTTATGGTCTTCCTTACCCTCCGGTTAATGTCTTTCAGATATGTGTGCTCTTCTAACGCTTTTGTCACCTTCAGTGCTCCCATGTGTCCGTACCTGAGGTGGTACTCCATTATGATCTCAGCTGCGGTTTCTTTAGGTATCAATAGTTTCCACGTATCTTGGTTGGGTTTAGTTTTAACAAACAAAATATCTTCATGTACGCAATAGTAATGAGTTGCTTTTTCTTTCTGTCGATCTAGCCTCTCTCGGATTTGATTTAATTTTGTATCCTCTTTCTGGTGTTGTATCACTTTGTTCACTATCACTTCTAGGTCAGCGTTATTTTTCATGATGTTAAATACCTTCACAATGGTCTCCTTCTCTCCATCGAAGGTTTGTTGTTCTGTGTTAATTCGTGATAGAACATCAGCTGCTGTGTTTTTGCTACCAGGGATATACTCCCAGTTGATGTGATATTCTTGGAGAGCAGGAATCCATCTGGCTAATCGACCATGGCTGAGTTTGCAGTTCTTCAAAAAGGAAATGGATTTATGGTCGGTGCGCACGGTGATAGGATATCCAAGAATGTAAGTCCGAAATTTTCCACAAGAAAAGACCACACTCAACAGTTCTTTTTCGGTTACATGATAATTGCGCTCACATTGGTTTAATGTACGGCTGGCGAAGCTTATTACTTGGTGGTTTCCATCTTTGTCTTCTTGGTAAAGCACCGATCCCAAGCTAATGTCGCTTGCGTCGCAGTTCATGTAAAAGGGTCTATTGAAATCGGGATGGTTTAACATGATAGTGTCGAGGAAGTGTTTTTTGATAGTGTTGAAGATCGTTTCCTGTTCTGGGCCCCACATCCACTTGTTTTTGGATGACAGCTGTGGTGATAGTTTAGTAGTCAGCTCTGAATAATTTTGCTGGAATTTTCTGTAGTAGTTACAGATGCCCAGAAACGACTGTAACTGTTTCTTATTTTTTGGGGTAGGAAAACGTTGAATTGCATTTACTTTATCGGTTGATGGTGTTATCCCTTGTCGTGACAGGTTGAATCCAAGGAATTTGACTTCTGCTGCTATCAGTTTAGACTTCTCTAGTTTTAATGTCACATTGTTAATGGATAATTTTTCTAACACTTTCAACTCTCATGCAATGCTCCTCCCAATTTGATGAAGTGATCAGCAGATCATCGACATATACAGTGGTATAGCTCATAGTTTCAGGACCCAGTATCTGGTCCATGCAGCGAACAAATATTGCTACTGAGTTTACCAGCCCAAAAGGTAGTCGCTTGAACTGGTAGTTCCTGCCTTCAAATATGAACGCTACGTATTTTCTGCTGGCTGGGTGCAGTTCTACTTGCCAGTACCCGCAGACTGTATCCCAGGTGCTGATAAATTGCGTTCCATGGAACTTCTTGAGGATCTCCTCAATCTCACCAGGAGATGTCCTGTCGTTGATCAGTATTTTATTTATTTCTCAGGCGTCGAGACACAAGCGTACTCTTCCATCCTTTTTCGTAACAGCTACTATAGGACTGGTGTACTGCGAACAACTATACTCTATGATGTCTTCCTCCATCATTTTACTAATTTCTGTGCGCACTGCTTCCTTGGCTGCATACGCTATGGGGTAGGATTTTTTATTGAAATTGGCCACTTCTTTGAATTTCAACTCGCATTGATACCCCCGTACCTTTCCTGGTTGGTCGGAAAATACATGTCGGTACTTGTTGTAAATTCTTATTAACTTCTCCACCTCTTGCTCTGTCAATGGGTTCCCATCTTGGGTTCCTCGGAATTGTCGGATTTCCTCCAATTTCCGATGCCATAGAATGTCATTATTTACTTGACTGTCTGGCTTCACTTCCCACCTCCAGTCTGGTGAATCACAAATTGTTCTTATGCTGTATATTTTACTTACTGGTATGACCCCCTTGCTGCCAGTTAATTCAGCTACCCATTCTCTGCCTTCATATTTCATGGTTACCTTTGATAATTCCATATCGATAACTGCAGAGTACTTTCTCAATATGTCACAACCAATTAGAATGTCAAATGGCAAGTTGTGAGCAATTAAAAATATCATAGGCAGTGTCTCACCATTACTTATGACTTCTAGAGATACTTGTCTCTTAATGGTTTTATTTTGCCTCCCAGTGGCTCCAATTAAAATGATGTTACTTATTGGTAATGTGGGTAAGCTGACCTTACTCTCTTTTTGAATTTTGTCGTACATGTTTATATCAATTAGCGACACATTTGCGCCTGTGTCGATCATAAATTTTACATTTACATTATATACCTTAGCGGTAACAGGCAATTTCATTATCCGGGTGCTTGATCAATGAGGAATTTTCTTCCATAAGCTCCTCTCGGATATTTTTCAGATAATGGTTCTGAATTATTATAATAGTATTGTCATTCGTCTCGTCTGTCTGTGTAGTTATTAACCCAATAGATCGGATCAGTGACGGGTCCTGTGGTATTCTCACTGCCGCTGCTCGTTTAAATGCTGGCCGTTGCCTTCGGCGCGGTCCTCTGTTCTGACGGGGTGATTATTCTCCGTGTTTTGCCTTCTCTCAATCGAGTGGTCATTACGAGTTATTTGTTCTCGACTCCTTCTGTTCTCTTCGGCACTCCGGCTCCTCGGTCTTCTATAACTGCGTCTCCCGTCATTTCTACCTTCTGCATTTACATAGTTTACCCGTCGTCTGTATGTTTGATTCTGTGTCGACTGGTTATTGTTGTGGTATTGATTATTTGGTCTGTTATAACCACCTCCATTTTGGTTATTTCCCCTGTTGTAAGGATGGTTTGCATTGTTATTGTTGTTGGGGTAATTCTGATTATGGTTTCTTGGGTAATTATTGTTGTTGTTTTGGTTATGGAACCCTCGATAATTATTGGGGTTGGCTGGTGGATGATTGGCCGGGGTGTGGTTTCCTTGTGGCCCACTTGGTTGATTCCGGTTGTCATAATTCCTGTAGTTCGGTGTGTTCTTCTGTCTGTTCAAGACATAGTGTTTCTCCCGCTCGTACTCTCCCAATAATGCGGCCATCTCTTGTATAGTTTTAATTCGTCCACTTAAACGGCTTTTTGTGATCTCCCCGTCGTAGTGATATGCCAATTGCGTCACTAGGCATTCTTCCGGGATGTTAGGTTCGAGGTTCCTCGCTATGCTTACCTTACCTAAAAAGTAAGCGGTTGGTGACTGTCCTAGGTAAAGGTCTAATCGGCCGTTGCTTATGTTGTTTCTCACCACGTGCTGAAACTTACGCCTCCGACCAGTATTTGTCTGAAACTTACGCCTCCGACCAGTATTTGTCTTTGAACAATTTTTTGAACTCATTGAAATTATTTATGTCTGGTCTCACCGCCGTCCACCAATTATCATGGACTTCTTTGAACATGTCATCTATCATGCTCTTGATTATTGTCCACCGTGTCTCTCTGGTTCGGGCTAAGTTCTCCTTTACTCGTTCTATAAACTCAATTGGATTGCGTTTATAATTTTTAAAATTTATTGTCTCTCTATTTTCGCTACATAATACATGTGAGGTCATGATTGGTCGATCTTTCAGTGCATTGATTTCTTCCTGTAGGCGTAGTTCTCTAGCCCTAAATTCAGCTATTTTCCCTTCTTGGGCGGTTGTGGTGTCCTTCACTTCACTTACTGACGCGTCCAATCTGCTATAGTTCTCTTCTACTTTGGTCTGTATTTGGTCGAATTTGTTGTTGGTTTCTTTTTGGAGTCCTTCAACTCTCCTCTTACCTTCGCCTTCAACTTCATTCACCTTGATCAAAATTTCTTCTCGGACTTGCATCACTACTTCGCTGGTTTTCTCTATCTTCTCTTCCGTTTCCATTACAGTTTGTTTCAGTTCTTCTCTGTATTCTGTCAACTGTTGCTGTAATGTATCTTGGTTATATTCAATTTTATCGTTCAATGTTTCAATGTCCTCTTTCATGAGTCTCAAGGTTTCACTGGTTTTCTCATTACTTCTCTCTATTTTTTCACTGATCAATTTATTCTCCTCCTCCATTTTCTGTCTTAGGGTTTCATTCAACGCTTCAATATTTCTTCTATTACTCTCCTCATTCCTGTCGAATTTTTTTGTTCAAGGACTCAAATTTCTTATTCAATTCTTCGTTATTTTGTTGTAATAATTTTTTATTGTCCTCCTTCATTTCTTTCTTGGTGCTGTCCAGTTTTTCATTCATTTCCTTCAAGGTTTCATTAGTTTTCTCATTATTATTGTCCATGCTCTTCTTCATACTACTCATTAATTCCATGAACTGTTTCCAATCAGGTCCTCCTCCAGCTTCCTCCTGCTGTGTAGGTTTATCTATTTCCATAGGAGTTAATAACTCTTCTACATCTTCTACTGAAGTGATCTCCTTTTCTTCCATTCTGGCACCTTTCTCGATCTCCTTTTCTAATCTCCTTGCTTCCTCTTCCGCCTCCTTTTCGTGTAGCATCGTCTGGAGTCTCGTCCCGTGTTTTGCCGGTTCCATTTCCGTAGTCGCCGCTAGAATCTGTAAAGTTTAAAGGTATGTTTCCTTAACTATTCTAGCCCTACTAGTTGGCGCGCCACTTTGTAATAAAACGTGTACGTGGGTTTGTATAAATGTTGTTATTAGTCTTATTTAGCGTTAATTGTGTCAAAATGTAACTTCTCTTATCATTTACGGGTAAACCGTATTTCGCTCTGCTGCATTCAAATGTTGCCGCCTCGCCACCTGATTGGTGCACGGCTTTCTGCAGTGTTGACTCGGCTAGCGTTTTGCTTTAACGCTTTCACTTCAATAATTCTTAGTTGTTATTATAAATTAATTGAATCAAACATACAGAATTGCAGATTGAGAACATTTATTAACTCTTTGGAAGATTTCAATTACTTCATGATACATCACATTCGTTTTTCTGCACCGGCTATTACACTTGTTCGGTTGGTATTTGCTCAGTTTGTATACAAAGCGTCTTTAACGTTAGTTTACAGTTATATATGGTTTTTCTCAGGGGTGTTAAAAAGTCCTTTCGGCTACAGAAATATATACTTAAGGCTAACACACACAAAGTTATAACAATTCTTAATCCTAGTTATATAAACAAATTAATATCTCATTATATTCAATTAAGTAATTACCAATGAAAACTTGTAAAGAAATTTTTGGGTTAGTTTTCGTTTGTCAAATTTATTTATCAAAAGGTTCGTCAATTATTTATTATATTTTACTTTTAATAATTGCTAATCGATTAAAGTTTAAATAGTGAATTTAACAAAGCATTTATTTCTGAATCGGAATAGTGATCAGTGAAGTGAAATAGTTATTTATTAATTCTGACCAAAAAATTGTGAACTCGATAATGGGATAATGTTTATACTCATCGATTTTCCTGCTGAAGATCCTGAGGTCGTCTTCTTCTTCCGGATTACTCCTGGGATGTCGTCTTCTTATATTTTCCAGAAGTTTATGCCTCTCGTCTCGATGATTTTCCTCGCTGACTCCGGCCTCGCATTCCTTCGGTTATCGTCCGTCTTCTTCTATTAAGATGTTCCAATGATCCTCATTTGGTGTCCGTTGTCGTCTCTCTTCTTCACTGCGTCTTCCCGTCTTCTTCAGATAATTATGGTTTGTTAATAATTTTTTTATTAAACGAAATTTTGTTCAGGATTCCCTGGACTATTGTTGTTATCTCCATCTGGTTTAAATTAAGTTCAAATTTACTTTAATAATAAAATTTTAGTGCGAGAGCTGCTCGATCCACCCTCGGCGTTGGTCAATAATACAGTACTGAAAATCTAACGGTTTTTTGGCAATAAAATTCTTGTTGCTATGGTTACCTAATAAATTATGCTAATTTTCATTGGTTATTAACTTAAGTCATTGTTATGTTTTAACGTCTTTTTTAGTCTAATTTTACCAAAATATCTTCAAATGAAGATTCCTATCTTATACTAATAGCTAGAGTTATTACATGAGTACCATTCTTCCTAATTTTTCATGATGATCATTTTGATATCCCTCATGCCCACTTTTGAATAACTAATTACATTTTTACTATTTTCCATATTTATATTTTACATATATTTTATTCAAAATTAGTTGTTACTCATATATCTTGGTACTAGGAATACTCACTTAATCGGTTTAACCATTTGGTATATTCTGCCTTAACTTTGGATAATTATCTGTTCTCAAAACTACTAAATTTATATTCAACAGTTGGCCTAGAGCCTAGATTCTATTCTACTCCCATCTAACATTTCTTAATAACATATCTGGTAATTCTAATACAATTTTATAAACAAAACAAACAATAAACATCAGTATTCCTAACTCTAATTCTTATTATAAAAGATTCCTTGTCAGGTTCTAGCCTGAAATAACTTTTAACTACCTTTTCTTTTCTCTACTATTATCTTGCTTATCCTATAATTTACTACAATAACAAAACTCTTACAATACTACTGATAAACTGTTCCTTACATGATATGTCTTATATACTAATCCCTTCACTTAAATACAGTGTCTATCCTTCTTATTTTACTACTCATTCTAATAACTTAATTCTTACCTTATTATATAATTCTGACATCCTATTACCTAAATTTATAATATCACAATCAGTTTAATCTTACTTACTAATGTACATTTTATCAAAAATTGTTTTGCTGTTTATTACAGTCTGCTTATAGAATATTTTATTCTACACCCCCACTGCACTTTTCCTTTCATAGAAGGTTTCTTTAATTATTATCACTCTCACTTTGTTCCATTGTATGCTATACCTAGCACTTCACCACTTATTTAATTTTACACACATTTTTAACTTACTCACTTGTTTATTCACACGATTTGTCTGATTATTTTATATCACTGTGTGATTATGGTCATGAATAACTAATTTACTTCCAAATCACTCTGATCACTTTTAGTTATTACTTAAATATTGCTTTTGTTTGGCTCAAAGCATCGTTTATTGGCTTTGGCTATTATCATTACTATTAATTTGGGGTATGGTTAGTTTCTATCTCCCTACCTTATATTATAAGTACATTCTTTTATCAACAAGATATATGTGACATTATTACTTTCCATTAATCTTATTATCCTAGGTAAATCTCATATACTACAATTATCAGTTCATTATTTTAATCACAATATACTGGTCATTATTTGGGATTATTTGATTGCACTTAGGTCTCGGCTGCTTCTTCATTATCTCTTGGTTCCTTTGGTATTTATCCGATCTACTGTGTCAGGTCATTGTCAGGTTAATAGTCATTTGTCAATTTTTTGGGTTACTGGGTTATTGATCTCTAAGTTTATAAGTTTTTGCCTCTTATTCTTATCTTCAGCTTTTTATTTTATAATTAAATACAATTGGATCTTCACTACCTTATGTCATGTTACAATAGTGATTTTAAAAAGACTTCTTTTTTTAAGAGGTAAGTTTTGGGATCTAAGTCGGGCTTTTCAGCTCGTGGGCCATAGTCTTTGTTACCAGTTGTAGTCATTTGGAACAATGAACGTCGTGCTTTTTGTTCCAAACGCTTTTTCTCTGCAGCTTTTGCTATTTTTCTTTTTGCATGAAGTTAAAATAATTTAGCATATTTACTAGGACTCGACTTCGAAATTGTTTTATGCAGCCTGTAATACGCTTGACCTGTGTTATCGCTCACAACAGCTTGTTTGGTACGATCCTTTCAGAGTATAATTTACTCGCTTTCCTCCAATGAATCGTGCTACTACAGAGTTGTAATGTTCAGCAATGTTACTGTCAACGTCTTGAACTAAACTCTTGACGTTATCCACTAACACGCCAACACCTGCCATTATTTTTCTGTAGAGTCCACATTTTACCAAGTCCGGGATGTAATTTATTTCTCCTTCTTTACTTCCATTACAGAAATATTTTTGCCTGATACACTGTTTGTGCTCTCCGAATACATGACTTGGACCATTTAAAATATCCTCCCTTAAATTCATACGTTTTGAATGTAATGTTCCATCTTCTGCCTTTCTGTATTTGACAGCTTTTGTAACTGCTGCCCTACATCGTAGGATATTCAAACGGATGACTTTTCTTAATTTAATGTGCATAGCTCACTCGAAGTCTGCATTTGGCTGGTGGACACTAGTTACAGTTATTGCTTTTAGTTTGTTGCAATAGTTCCGTAATAAATGGTTACGACATTCTACCTTTTTACCGCAACATCATCGTAAGGGTTTACTTCCAAAATACGTTTGTAAACGCTACCGTCTCCATCAGCAATTAATTTTCCGTACTTGGCGCCATACATTTCTTCACTGACGAGAAACCCTTCGACAATAGTTGCAGCTTCCATACTGCTAGAACTCCCTGACCAGTTCTTGAAGCATTTGTGCTCTTTTTGTGGCTCACCATTTGCTTGGAATCGGGTGCAGGCAACGCAGTATTTATTCTTGACACCAGTAAACAGCACTTTTTTAGTATGATAACCAACAATGGCTGCCTGTGGACAAATATACAGTGAAAAAAGTAAATATTGTTTGTCTCTTTTCGTTAGGTTATTTTATTAACCATCATAGGCCTATGTTGTGATAGTCTACTGCTAATTATAACGATATTTTGTTAACCATCATATATTGTGATAGTGTACTCTTCTGTTTATAACAATATGTGTATTGGTTTTAACTGATTTCTAGTTTTGGGTTTGATTTTATAATTTTTTATCATTAACGTTTTATCACTACCGTAGGAGATTTAGGTTTTATATGAAGGGTATAGGGAATAAAGGGGCAACGTTAATTTTACAACTCTTTTAAAATTATTTTTACTCTTTTCCATATAGATTTATGAAAATTTTGTAATTAATTTGTTATTATATGCTAAACACATTGAACCACTCTATATTTGAAAATAATGTCATAGTGTGACAAAAAGTTGAAATTAACAGAGTAGGTCTGCCATCACGTTCTCCACATGGGTTGAAAAATAAAACATTTTTTTATTACAAAGAAAAAATGTATTTTAGCAAAAAATGTTTACATGTATTTTCTATATGAATCATTTTAACAGTGGAATTGATTTTCTAAAATCATTTTAGTAGTGGAATATGTGTCACTGCAGTTATTAAACTACAGTTCAAAATTGTCAAAGGTTTTTCTTCATTATAGTTCGTTGTTCTCAAAGGTATTCTTGTACTCAAAGGCTGATATATCTGGCATTCAGCAAAGGAAATCGCAACTTCAAGCGAAGCTTTTAACTTACTACAATAAAGACATGGCCATTATAAATTTATAATTACAGACAAAGAAAATAATATTCAGAATCGAAAAATAACCTTTTACCAAAAAACATCTAGAATAACAATTTTATAAAGATCGAAAATGTGAGCCCATATAGGTTTTTGTGTTCCCAATGATTGCAGTGGTCGCATCATACAGAAAAATCGGCCGACAAACGGTCATCCGGGCTACAGAGACAATTTTTCTGTACAAAGTTTGAGACATTGTATACGCCCGCTGCGGTCCCTCAGGAGAGATGGTTGTTAAAGTGTTAATTGAGTGACATTTTATTAATGCGGTGTAGGTCTTTAAAGATTTTTTGGATGTTCTCCACAGAATTTTGCCAAGCACAGATCTGCATACTTTGCAGCTTTTATTAGAATTAAATCTGAAATAAGGGATGAAATCTAGATCACCCGCAATAGGCAAGTATTATTGATTCTAGAGTATAACATTGGATTATAAAATCTGTTTTCAAAAACAGATTTCCAGCTTTGAGGTATTTCACAACGAGCTTTTCGGCTTTTGGTTAACCGGTCGCATGAACAAGTAAATTTCCTGTTGCAAAAGGAAATCAGTTGATGTGTAAAATGTTACCTATAATGTTACCTAGATAGCTCCTTCATTCCCAGGAGCCATGGACTGGACACCTTTATTCCCTGTATACAATATTTTACCACGGTAATTTAAAAGGTTTATAGCTTGTTTGTTCCCCAAAAGAGGGGTTCGTACCATTGTAGAGATCTACAACATAGTCACCTAAACCCATAGTTTAAAAAATGGACTTAGTCCCTTTATTGCCAATGCCTTTCGTATGTTAAAATCCGTAAAAAATAAACTTCGCTAACTAAGCATTTTCTGAATCAGTTAGTTATTTTAAAATTTATTTTGAACAGTTTCGTAAGAAACTTGACAAGTATTTTCAGTTAAATTATTCGTAGCATATTAACAAAATTGTTGTAATTACATGTTATATAAAAGAGTTATTTCAGAAACTCCAACTCTGATGAAAATATTTTAACATCCCCTTTCTCTATTAGTTTCGTTTTGTTTAACTTTTTAGTTTAAGAATAAAATCAACATTATAAAAATTTACACAAATTCATAGTAATGTTCATAGGAATATGAATTGTTCAAAATTCATAGGAGTAAGGCTTCATTGGTGTAAGGTTTTGTAAGTAACTATCAGTGTAAAAGTGCCTTTCAGAACACATAACACAAACATTATATAGGCTACCAATAGGCAAGGTACACAGAGAAACTTGGTTAAGTTATGTCTTTAGTTCTTTAAGAAATGCAGATTATGGCATTAGGTTCCTTTAAAATCGCCTAGCCACCCAGTGGTGGTCTTATAATTAGGTTTAGCTTATTTGGTAGCAGATTACTCGGTGTTCCAATTAAAATGTTCACTCAGTTGAACATTTTTGCCAGGCGCGTGAGTAAACCATTTCAACACGTATCTGTTTTTAAGAAAAGTAATTAGTATATGTTACCAGCAAAGTACAAAATCAGGCATTTTATAGAATGCTTAGGAATTTAATACAATGCCTGAATCCAGCCGTCAAAGTATGAAAAATAAAACACATTTCCTAGGCATTGTATAGAATGTCTAACGTCTTCTAGGTAATGTATAGAAGACAATGTGTACGCTATGGTTTCATTTTTGAACACTAATGGTAATAGTGGAGATAAGTGTGACGATGGCAACAAGCTGTGTACTCTCTGCTTCAAACCAAATCATGCAACTAAAGAAAGAAAAAGGTCAAAATCATTTCTAGAACTTCAGGCAAAGAGGATAAAATATGATTCTGGCAAAAAATTTCCTCCAGCTCCTGCGGGTGCGTCTGTTCGTGTTCCAATTCCTGAAATAGACAAGGTTCCACTTCTAGGAAGCCAAAAAGGTTCAAATTATTCAAAAATCTGAATTATGCAACATTGAATTAACCAAGTTTCACTGTACAATTTTTACCAATTGAATACCCTACTGTATTCGGAAAAGAAAATATTATTGTAATCAGTAGACACTGTAAAGTGTAGTGTCGAGTTGCGCCGATATGCAGGTAAAAAGTAGGTATAATCCTGCGGGTGTCAGCCAGTGGTCAACTAATTTGTAGAAGGACCCACGAAACTTGTGATTGAAACATCCTCAGCTGCTGCTAGCGTTCAAGGATCACGCTTCATGACATTCGACCATTTCGAAGGGATTTTGATACAGAAAAAAAGAAACATTCTCATCCTCTTTCGCAAAAAAGTGACTTTTACGATCTGCGATAAATAATTTGAAAATCACAGCCCCCCCCACACACACACACACACACACACACACATTGGGACTAGATAACTAATCGGTGGAATTCGTTCGCAAATCTGAAGACGGAATAAGAGTGCATTTAAAAAGTAAAACAAAACCTAAAAAGCGGAGACTGACAAGGCTACAACCTACTTGAGACTCGACTTAGCTGGTTTTCAAAGGTTATTCTTGTTTTCTGCCATTTTTATCAACACAAGTCAAGAGTATGAAAACATTATTGTAAAAGTAAATGGTTTTTAATCAATGTAAATTTATAATTACTGACGTTCGTAAAATATAATGTAAATATACCAGTCGGCAGAATTCGACGAGTATATTGCTTTCTGACCATCGGCGCAACTCGACCATTCCCACTATAACACTATAAGTGATGCAATAATACTTCTAAACTTACACCCCAGATGCAGATCTGTAGTTTGAATGGTAAGATCTCTTGGCCCAGCTGCCATCAGCGACAACAGTTAGAAGAGGGCAGTTGTACTTATCGACGTCACCACGTTGTCTCGCTAAGGCGATCTCTTCCTCTGCAGCTTTCTTCATTTCTTCAAGAGCAGAAATTACCCATCCCTCGGAAACAATTGTGTGGTGTTTGTCGTATGTTCTATTGCTCATACAACGTACAACCATAGCACCCATTATTTGTTGTAAAGTGGCGTAGCCCCCTCCTGCACTAATTGTTCCCGCCACAGCTGAAGTGTTTATATTGACGTACCCACTAATTTCAGGCTCAGTCCAAAGCATATCTATTTTTCTGCACATCTCACACTCAAATACAAAACCTGATCGAAGTCCTTTTTTTATTTCTGATTTGAATGACATATTTTTAAAGGAACAATCAAATACGGTACCGTGATCACTTATTCTTTTTATTTCATTTATAAAATACACAATGTCGATGATAGGCGGCCCGAAATTATCTCTGAACAAGAAATGGTTGGAATATTTTCTGTCGGAGTTGTCACTAGGGGCTGATTACAATTATGTAAATTATTAAATTCCGTATTATTTTGGTCCACATCACAGTTAATAACAACGGCATCTGTTACACTACAATTTTCGGTTTCAAATTTTTTTTCTTATTGTTCTTCATACGTTCAGGAACTAAATTATATTGTTTTAATATTCTCCACTCCGCTAGTCTTTCACCACCACGATTTTTCCGTTTAAGAGTATTCTTTTTATTGCCCATAGTAATAATTAAATAACAAAAAAGATAAAGACAGTGAATCGTAACGTCACACAGAACACAGTTGAACAGTCATAACAGTTGAAAGCGATAACAACACGAACGCGCACAATGTAATTTACCGCCACTGTATACCATCTCTTCGCTGTAACCTTGAGGTCCCCTCCAGTCCGGCGCCGTCTCGTCTAACCGTCTTGGCTTCCTCGCCGCAGTGATATTCATCCGCCACATACAAGTTGCTTTCTTGGCTGCCAGGCGGCAGAGTTATCACTTGTTAAAATTCGACAGACCGTTGTGAACACAGTTTCATTTAAAAGTAAATAATATTGTCATTGGAGACATAAACATTATTGTATTATATATCTTTCCAAAGGCAATGAAATTATGAAGCGAGTCCGCTGCTTCAGAATCATTTTTTTTTTTATTACTTTCACTAATCGAGGTCAAATATTGTAAAATATAATTAATTTTTTTTTAAACACTAATTATAATTTTACAACTTGTTACAGCGGATCCAGTCCAGATTTTTTAGTTCTTTAAAAATACACCTCGTTTGTAATTTTCCGTTTACGATTTAGGGAGAAATGTACTTGTGAATAAAGCATTGTTCTTATGGACTTTGAAATTCAATATGGCGGTGTGCATGCAGACCCTTAAGAGATTATATCACGTATTGTTTGCAAGAGTTATGTTTTAGATACTTTTAAAAGTATTGGATGTTTATAGATACAATCTGCAAACAACCTAAAATATGGTATTCAAATGATCGTTTAGTATGTTATGTAACATGTAACAGTAGGATAATACTTTATCATATCATCTTAAGTAACAAGAGGAGAAATGATAAGATTTTCTATTTATGCCATACACAGTTTCTTGGATCTGAATTAATTATTGTCATCTTGTATTAACCAGTTATATGTTTTGACATGTTGCCCCAAATGAAGATAAATCTTATACCAGTAAGCTACTTCCACTGCAGAACTTGCACACTATGTTTAACAAAATAGCGTTAATGGATAAATTTTGATAGTAGGTAATTTTTGAGTTATCAAAACCATTATGAAAATATTGATCACTCTTCTATTTTCTTATTAATATAATAATTGTAAAGTAGATAATCATACAATAAATGCTAAAACTGGCAAATAATTAGCCAAAATAATTTAAGTACATGATGTAAGCAAATAAAACGTAATCTATTCAGTGTTGTCAGTTTAATTTTTTTTACAAGTGCCCAGATAGATACTAAAGAGAAATGAAACTTAACTGGGTAAAAATTTATGCTTAATATGATAGAACCTTTAACAATTAAGAAGTTCAGATTGTTGTTGATTTGAAATATCAGCTGATATAAATACCTAATGTTGTCTAGTAAAACTTTCTTCACCAGTAGTTACTATGCCATGAGGTATGCATGATCTTTTGGGTTGTCTATGTAAATGCACAGATCTATGTGTTACATGCATACATCATAAAATGTTAAAAGAAATAATAATTTTTTGTGTTGTTTTGCACCAGATTAAAATAAAAGTATATATATTCTGTACTTCGTAAACATTAATGATACTTAATAATTAGGTTTTCTGGTAGTATAATATAAATTTTAATATGCCGCAACTGCAGATCCATATTGGAGAAGTTAACTATATAAAAAAAATAAGTGTGGGAAACAAAAAAAGAACTGTATCTTTGTTGTAAAGAGAAAACAACTCTTTATTAGAGATTATGTCTTGCCAATTTCAAAGTTTGTATTAATTGTTGTAGAGTTTACAGATTGTAATTGTTGTATTAAAATGTGCGTTTACCAAGGGTGTTGTATATTAATATGCTTCACAGTACTAATTATGCATATTTCTAATCACAAACATTTGTTCACAAGTTAACATTCCTTTAAACTCAGTTTATCCATATCATGGATTATAAATAATACTTATTCATTATTTAGATTAGGAGTCTTTAAAAATAGGAGGAGGTTTATTCTGTTAACTGTAAAGTATTTGTGTGCTGTAGAAGATTTTGAAGAAGATAACCCAAATAAATAGGTTTGCTTTTTTTAATATGTACATTAAGTTACAACTTTGTATAATTTAATTTTATAGGTTCGGTATGTGCATGACGATTCAGAGAGTTTACAGGACAGTATTACATTAGAACTCGAACTGGCACCAGGATCTGGATTTGTCTTACCAGGTTACTTACAAGGAAGACATCGTTTTATTTTACATGTTGATGTGATGCCTGTGAATGATCCCCCATTTTTGAGCATTCCTACAAGTAAAGTTTTGCGACTTGCTCAGGTGATTTACCACATAGCCTATATATAATTTCATACATTTCAAAACTCAGTATGCTTTGTAGTTAAAATCTAATTTTGTGTGCACTTTCATACCAAAATCTTAGTGAACTCTTAAGAGATTAAATTAATTTTAACATTTAGGCGTTAATATTATATGTTATTATGGAATAATTCTTTTATATGAAAGAACTCATTCTCGTTCATCTTTCAGATGGCTTTCTGCAGCCTCTAGAAAAATTCCTACATTTTTAAATGTAGTTTTCCATAATTTCTTGCACACTTTAAAACATTAATGTACAAACTGTATACCTAGCAGCTTTACTCAAAACTGTTTATTGGGAATGTAGTTCAGTCTTGTTCATCTCTTAACAGTTCTATATAATACAGTTCTTAACAGCTTTTTTCCATCTAATATCTTTTAATTTACATCCATGTTTCAGTAGTATGGGAACCGGTACTGCCTTATAAAATTTCATTTCATTGCTTTATAAACCCTGCTATGTGTAATATATAGTTACTTGAGTTAATATTTATTTAACTGTTCATTTGCATCAGCATCATTTCCATAGGTAACAATGTATGTAAACAATTAGAATTTGAACACTTGTTGTAAGACTTAGTTCTACTATGTATTTTGCATCCTACTGCTTCTCTCACAAGAAGAGTATTTGTACACCCTGGACCCTATACCCTGGACCTATTTTATCCAGCTGGAGAACTGTATGTCTTTCTGAATCTTCTTAATAAAGACTGATGGTTGGCAAAAAGAAATGAATTCTCAATACTATTTCTGCAATGAGACCCTCTTATACATGATATAAATAAGATGAAAACCTTCTCTTAAAAAATTTTTGAACAAGTCTTAATGACATTTTTTGTCATAGATAAAGTGTCTTCTGTCAGATGGAAAGCAAGTTTTTTTCTATAACACACTACTGCCCTTACTTAAAGATTTATTCGAAAGCTTAAAGTCAGTCAGTAAATACATTCTTCCAGTGATTTACTGAGTCAGAAAAATATCATCAATGCATGACTTGTACACAGCTTAAAACAGCTTTATGCTTCTGAAATCAACTGTGTGCAGTATAATTTTTATTCACTGTATCAGCGGGTTATATACTTTATAACCACCATTCAAAATGTTTATTTCTCCTTAAATTTTCAACCTTATTTTTTTCTCATACACTACAGCTATCCTCTTGCTTGTTGGTATTATCTGATGTGTTCAGCAGATAATTTATAAAAGATATGTTACAATCTCAAAATAAATGTTACAAATTTGAACAAACGAGAGTAGTTATTTCAAATGGGGAGTTTCCTGTTCGTAATTTCTGCAGATTCTTAATTGCTTACACATAATTTCAGCCGCAATAAGTAACTCTTCCCTTACCAGCCAATGACACTATCTGCAATGCTAGATGGCTGGTGTTTTTGTGTTAGATCCTATCAAAGCTTCTTGTAATCTGCTGTATATGCCTGTACTCTTTTATTATACTAATTCTTTTAATATCTAGTCAAAAAAGGATGATGACTCTTAGTCCAAAAGATGTCTATGAAATTAAAAAGATTTTAGGTAAATTAAAAAAAAACTGATGTAGTATTATGACTGAAAGTGTTGACATAATACTTTCAGTCTTAAAATTGTTCTAAGGCTTTCATGGCCAGTGTCAGTTGTATTAGAAGAGTTTACCGGGCTGTTTGGCCGTGGTCTACGGTTTAAAGACAAACCAAACATTTTGACAGCACCACTGGCTGCCGTCATCAGTGGAATTCAAAGAATTCGAGACCTGAACGCGGGTTAATGCGGGCTCCTGAATGAGATCTCCTAACCCACGTTCAGGAGGTCTCGAATTCTTTGAATTCCACTGATGATGCAGCCAGTGGTGCTGTCGAAACGTTTGGTTTGTCTTTAAACTGTAGACCACGGCCAAACAGCCCGGTAAACTCTTCTAGTACAACTTTTAGTCTTGTTTGCACTTCTTGGTTGTATGCTATAAAAAAGGTAAAAACATTTTTATTTTTATTCTTAAGCTATTTTCATATATCCCAAGTTATTTTCTTTTAAACATTTTTTCTTTTTTCTAATTAACTTATATTACTTCTTTCATTTTGTACTTTTTTATATCCTTCATGGCACTACACCTTAACTTTCAATCTAGATTCTCATTTTGAACTATGTATATTTATTATTTATAATGTAATAAGGAGATTTTTAATAATGTAATTTTGCTAACATACATTTTTTGCTGTAAAATCTGTCTATATATTTCATTTGAATGTGGTAGTAATTTTTCATACATATCTATATGCATATACACTCTTTCTTATACTAATGTTTAATTAAAGCACCCTGGTTTTATGATTTTGCAAACTCTCTGTGTAATAGGGAATGAAGCTAAATTGAATACTAATATCTCATAACATAAAGCCGTGAACAAATTTGTCAAATTTTTTATGTACTTTTTTATATTATAATGTATGTAAATAATTATATACATAATTAAATAATTATAATGTGTATAATGTTTTTAAATACAGTGGAACTTGGTTATAACATCATTGAAGAGACCAAAAAAATAATGACGTTATGTCCGAGTGACGTTATAAAAGAGTCGTTATAAAAGACCCTTTTTAATCACTAGTAAGGAAGGAGAAATAAAAAAAAAGATCTTTGCATTGTTAGCATTATTCGTGATATTTATTCTAAAGTTTATAAACTGCATTTCATTTATACAAACAGCATGAAGAATATTTTAAAAGATCAAAAAGAAAGTACATGTAACTTACATTTAGGCTTACTGTCGAAAGTAGTCCGTAATTTTCTTTTGAACGCTCCTTTCTGAAAAATAAATTCTTTCTGTTGTGCTGTGGAGATGCTGTGCTGCATTGAACGTGTCGTCAGACGTCTCTCTAAAGCAGTAAAATCGTGAAAGCGTTTCGGCGGCTCTCATTGCTTCCTGTACTGTCGGACAAATGATGTTGGCATCCTCCTCTTGCTCAGCATCTTCTTCAACACTATCTTCTGCTTCTATGTTTTTTACTTCCGCGATAATTTCTGCGTCACTCAACACTTGGAATGTTTCTACTTGGTCATCCACTGATACATAGGAATCAAGTTCATTTCCAAATTCATTTACGTCGAAGTTCTTAATCCACTCCGAGAGTGGCAAGTCGTCGTCTTCGTCATCATCGGGTAAATTTTCATGTATGAGTTGTGCTTTACTAAAGTATTTTGCTATCGTCTTCTGTGTTACACTCTTCCAAGAGTCGTCTAGGAATTGTATTGGATCTAAGAGTGAAATTGTGGCAGGTTGCGCTGTGTCCATACAGAAAATAATTTTTTTTTAAAGTTGCTTGCGGTAGTGACACTTTAGGCTTCTAATGACGCCTTGGTCCATAGGTTGTAGGACACTCGTACAGTTGGCCAGTAAGAAGACCAGATTAATGTTTGTCAAATTTAACTTTGGATGGGCTGCACAGTTGTCAACTAGAAGTAGAATTTTTCTGTTTTTCGATGACAGTTCGTTATCCCACTTTCTTAGTTCATCTTCAAAAATACTAGAAGTCATCCACGCTTTTTTGTTGGCAGTGTAACTTACAGGAAGTTTTTTGATGTTTTTAAAACATCTAGGATGCAAACTTTTCCCGATAACTAACAGTTTCCTTTTTTTGGTTCCCGTCATGTTCACACAAACAAAAACTGTAACTCTTTGTTTAGAGAGCTTCCCACCAACTTACTTTTCATTTTTAAATTTGGAAGTCTTATCTGGAGTTAATTTATAAAAAATTCCGTCTTCATCTCCATTAAAGATGTCTTCATCTTTATATGATCGTCTAATTTGTGGCCAAGTGTTACGCACTCAATCGCCTGTAACGTTCAGATCTACGCATTTTGCCTCACCACAAATTTTTGCAAAGGAAATCGAGTGTCGGGCCTTAAATCGATCTAGCCATCCGTTGGAGCACATAAAATCAATACCAAACAATTTTCCGAATTCTGTAGCTTTCTCTTTCAGAATTGGTCCACTCACAGGAATATCTGAACATCGACACTGTTTGAACCATTTCAATAATGCTGCATCCACATCACCATGTTCGCATTTCCTAATTTTTTTAATTTTTTTCTCCATCTGGCGCTGGCGCCGGCGGTCCTGTTACAGTGCTTATCGCTTGCATACAATGTATGTCTGTAGCCATGGGCGTATAGCGCGCACGTATGTTTATATGAAATTTAGAGTAAAATATCTGAGAAATTTTTGACGCTATAACAGAGTAGTACAATATTTAGTGACGTTAAAACCGGGAATTTTTATAATGTTAAAGATATCAGTTTGACCGGACTTATGACAAAATAACGCTACACCCGAGTTGACTTGACAGCCGAGGCCGTAATAACCAAGTTCCACTGTATAATGTATTTTATACCATGATTTCCTGTGTAGCAGAAATACGTTCTGATACATACAAATAGAAATAAATTTTATACCAAAAGTTGTGGAATTAACTTGAGGAGGTGTTTATAGTATTATATTGAGAGAGAGAGAGAGAGAGAGAGAGAGAGAGAGAGAGAGAGAGAGAGAGAGAGAGAGAGAGAGAGAGAGAGAGAGAGAGAGAGAGAGAGAGAGAGAGAGAGAGAGAGAGAGAGAGAGAGAGAGAGAGAGAGAGAGAGAGAGAGAGAGAGAGAGATCAGATGAAAAAATTCAAATGTTAGTATGTTAAAATTCTACTAGTACCACAACAAGGGTGGTGCATCATACTCCCAACTAAATTACTGGTTTGGCCCGAATATAAGATGGCCTCACGTATAAGACGACCCAAGATTTTTGAAGGTACCCAAGACATTTACAGGGGAAAAAAGGGCCTGCATATAAGACTACACTAATTTTTTAAGGTGTTGTATGGGAAAGACAAATGGTCTATATATCGTACCTTGAGTCACACCAAGTAAATATGGCTATTTTACATTAAAGGTGAAATTATGAGTGTTAAAGTAACTTACTGTTTTTAGTTCCAGTCATCATCCTCGTTTTCTTCTTCTCCAAGTCATCTTCAGAATTGGTACTGGAATCTGATTCATAACTGGAGTCTTTCCACAAAATGTCATCCTCACTCCCGTCCATGTTATTAGAAACACGACATTTTTTAAACCCCTTTACAATGGATTCACTTTTGATTTTTCCCCAGGCTGTGATTATCCACTGGGACAGTAACTGTATGCTTGGTTTCTTCAACTTGCCTGTCGGAGTCAGTGCATGATTTCCATTAATTAACCAGTTACTATAGTTCTTCCGTAAGTAGTCCTTAAATGATTTATTAACAACTATATCTAAAACTTGAAACTGAGAAATCATTCTCTCAGGGATTATAACAAGATCAGTGTTCATTTCTGCAATCAGCTTCTTTATTTTCTCACTTGTGTGACCATGAAATACTACCACTCTACCCTAGTAAAGCACCTGGCATACTGTCCACAAACAACCTTAAGCTAATCTGCCATGAGTTCTTCGGTCATCCACCCCGTTTCTTGTGCTCTAAAAACAATCCCAGCTGGTAATTGTTCCTTCGGAAGCATTTTCTCTTCAGTATAATGTACGGCAGAATTTTTCTTCTATCGGCAGTTATTCCTAGCATCACAGTAATGCGTGACTTTTCGTTTCCTGTAGATTTAATTATAACCGATTTTGCACCCTTTCTGTCCACAGTAACATTTGATGGCATGTCGAAAAACACTGGTGTTTGGTCAGCATTTGCCATTTGGTCAAGCAGGTAATTGTGGGCTTTCCTCAGTTCTACAATATATTGCTGATAAGCGATCAATTTGTCAATATAATCTGCAGGTAGGCGTTGCGCTAGGGTAGTGTGACGTCATAAACACAAACCCAAAGGCCGCATCATGTGTTTACACCAGCCCAAGCTTGCTTTAAATTCAGTTATTGGAATTTTCAACTCGCGTGCCACTCCAGTGCCTTCATTCTAATAACTTCCCGGGATATTGGATATCCTTGGTTTCCTTTCTGTTCAACACGCCAACAACACCCCCTGTCAACACTATCCTTTACTTGTGGATTGGCCATGAATATTCACTTTGTTGACTTAACCGATGATAACCTACCATAAAAACTCGTACGTCATGTAGAACGGAAACAAATGGGCCATTTTATGCACTGTCATACGATAAATTTATCGTTCTGTACTCAAAAACATATCGCAGTGTCCTAGGAAACGCCTCCGATAAATATTGGCCAAATTGTTTAGATACGTGGGCCATAATTATTTCGTTTATGCACTCGCATGAGTTATTTATCATATGACTTTCAGACATCAGTGCTGCCAACCTTCCTGCCTAGCACAGGAAGGCCAGGCGAGGCCAGTTGTGCCAAGTAATCACGTCATGGTGTGATTTTATTAATTTGTTTTGTAAACATGGAAGACATTAATACAGAAAGGCTAACTGACGAAAGCCAGAACAGGAGACCACTATGGGATCCCGCTTCTGAAGCTTATAAAAACGAACTGGTAAGCGGCATACAACACGCACGGATTCATTTTCAGTACTGATGATGGCAACACTGAAAGAGTTTCTTCACACCCACTTCCGATATTTTTGACGCACGATAAAAGTCTGAGATATCAACTGGGATGCAAAACTTATTGTACGACTTGAATCGGATGTATAAAAGGGGCCTTAAAGTGAACAACAAAGTGACACAATACAGTACTTCAGCGCAGTGCTGAAAGTATGCTTGGGATTTTCATCTTGACCTTGAACTCTATAAAACGCGCATGTTGATTCGCACTACCATATGGCAAGCCTCTGTACAGCTGGCAAACGTTACAAAATACGCTAGACACTTAATACGAAATTTTTAAATGTTAGGTTGCACATATAAGACGAGTATGGTTTTTGGAAGGGCATTTTAAGGAAAAAATCATCGTCTTATATTCGGGCCAATACGGTATATACAAAACATACATACATGCACATTTCTGGCATTTGTGGCAGGTTATATTAAAACAGTACAATTGACCAATAGACATGAACAGCAAAAAGATGGCAGTAATAAAGTTGCAAGTATTACACAAAACTGCAGAACACAAAATTTTTAAGGTATTTTTATAATGAAAGTTGTAAGTAACAACAAGCAGTGGTATAAATAGATCATGGTTGTGATGGGTAGTATGTGTGCACATATGCACAAGCATTGATTCTTATTTAAGATAAAAACCAGATTTGTGTTAATGAAGATATTAAATTTAAAATTCTTAGACTATTTATACTACCATTAAATGTAACCATTAACTTTTATAACAGTATGTATGAATATAATTCCAGTGAGTTTTTTGTATACTGTAAATTGACTTGTTAATGTCATGTTAGTCTGTACTGTTGTAATGCTTTCATTGTCCTAAATGCTGTTTGGTTCATAACATGTGATGAACGTAACTAAATTTTAAAAGGCCACTATTAAAAGTTCATCATGTTATATAAAACATACTATTGTTAATTGTGTCAGTGTGAACAGCTTGTGATTGTATGGGTAGGTGCTGACTTCAGACAAAGAGATGGGAAGGCAGAGAGGTAGTAGGTTGCATGAAGTCAGCTGACTACTTTATTCTGCCTGGTAATCTCATTATCTGTTGATAGTGTATCACACATACAGTACTTTGCTTTTAGATCTAAAGAATGTTTTGCATGAAATCTGTAGACACTTTTTGCTTTTGTGTTGTCATGGAGCTTAGCTATATATGAGAATTTCTAACATCAGCGAGGGGAACGTAAAAAGATTTAATATCTTTTATAATCTATAAATTTACAACACTTGAAGTACTATGGATGTATAAGATTAAATGTTTCTCCAAGTAGGACCATGTGTTTAAAATTTTTTAAATAACTTGTATTTATTTAAACATGATCTCATATAGTAAAAAATAATGTATTTTTGCAAAAAGCAATATACTTGTCTTAATAGTTCTTATAGTTCATTTGTGAGATTTATTTTGTGGCAAGAGGCTGTATAATTTTCCATGTCATCAATTTATTGGGTGGTAATGTGCATCTCTTCATTAAAGCATTTAATAATAATTTAAACTCAGTACTACACACACACACACACACACACACACACACACACACACACACACACAATGATATTTTTTTCTTATAGTCTTCTCTCTGGCTATTGATTATTTTGCAACTATTTCCAAATAATTTGAAATTTCTGTGCTAATCAGGTATCTACTTTTTAATTTCAAATATTATAACAAAATTGTGTGTAGTAAAATAGACAAATCTGTGATATAAAAGTGAAAGATTGTCATTAGTTAAAAATACTGGATCACCAGTGTTACTTGTAAAAATTGATATAATTATTCCACTTGAAAACTATTCCAATACAACCTTAGTTTGTAGTTAGCTGGGTGCGCATTTGAAGTATAATTGTTTGTGTGGATGTTAATACTGTAAAACCTGTGTAAACCTGTTTGGGCAGGTTTCTGTTGGTCAGTAGTGCTAACAGCAGACAAGTGACTGGTTTAGAATTCATAACCATAACACCAAACTGTATCTCTCTATATTAAGTTTATTCATACCATTGGTTTATACAGGCTGTGGCAGAAAAACCTCCCAAAAATTTGCTGAGTCATTTCACCAGCGCTGATGGAGTTCGGGGTTCATGAGAGATTGTGCTTCTACTTGTACTTCTAGTAGCTTGTGCCTTACCTTTTCAGTTGCTGTCAAGGCATGATTTAATACACATCTTGTGTTCATTATTAAATTGTTAATCAAAAATAATGAATTGTGATTGCCATGCAGCTTTTTAAAGACATTTGATATTAATCAGCATGATACTGTACCAGACTGAAAAATCATACTGCTCTGGGTACAAAACTTTTGGTCTAAAGGGCCAGTGTTAAAGCAAAAACCGTCTGGAAGACCATGGAGTCATTTTCCACAATAGCAACTAAATTTTCAGACAGTTCATTATTCAGTCGCCTAAACGTTCAGCCCAAAAACTCTAGGGCTTTCATTTGCTTTGGGGATTTCCGATTGAACTGTCACGAGAATTTTACACACTTATTTAAAATTTCATCCTTACAAAATGATGGTTGTTCATCTGCTTCAAGACTATTACTGGTAGAACTGAATTGCATATTGTGAGGCTATCCTTGAAAATGCTTCTACAAATGCTGAAATTGAATAGTTCTGTGAAGAAGAGAATTTCATTATTGGGCCACCAGGTTCACAAGTGACCTCTACACAGTTCATACATTACTGTTGGGTGTGTGCTGTTGAAAATTGTAATGTGTATGGTTTTATTGTCCTTTGTTGTTTGAGAACAGTGGCCGAATGGTTGTTGGTGGCCGAATGGTAACAGTGAATTCCCCTTGGTATGTGCAAATGTTGGGACACTTTTTGCAACCAAAACTCACCGAACTTGGCAATCGGAATAAGTGGTTTCAAAGGATGGGGCCACCACTGGCCACACAGCCTGAAACTCTGGATGAGAGAACTGTTTACCAGGTGCTTGATCTCTTACATGGTGACATGTAGTAGCCCACACGATCACCTGATCTAGGCCTTAGCAATTTTTTTTTGTAGAGTCATCTGAAGTTTAATGTTTACAGACACCATGAACTATTGATGAACAGGCTGTTGTATGTCAAAAAAGTGCAGCAACTCATCCAGTGAGTGATGCAAAACTTAAGGAATTGACTGAGAATGTATATTACAGAAGAAGGCCGCCATTTGGACAATATTATCATCTTCAAACCAAGTAAAAAAAAGTGTATTCTGTAACCTTTTGTATTAACAAAATTTAAATGCTCTTGATTTTGACATGATCATCATTGCATGACATCATTGGGATTGTTGTAAATAAAGGTTTGTTTTGATATGTCGCAAAATAAATATATATATATATATATATATATATATATTGTAACGTAACATAGTTGAGGTCCCCCAACGTTACATAAAAATTGAATGAAATATGGTCAAGGACCATACCCTGAATTAAGGTTGTTCAATAGTCTATGTGCTTGAGAAGTACCTCAAGTCAAAAGGAGGCAATGACTAATGTTAAATATAAAAGAGCCAGACCAATGAATGATTGAATGTAATAAAATGTTTGTTTTTGTACTGTGACATGTAAGGTCTACAGAGTATTTATGTTGTATTTTGAATATGCTAAAAATGAACTGATGTTGTTTGATAGTAATACTTCATCAATAATTATGTTTATATTTATATTAGATTTGTCTTTATACAATCCAGTATAGTTACCAATGTTAGACACTGTACTAAGTTCTAAGTATTGTATAAAGATGAAAAATACTGTTGTTTTAATTAATGTTTATAAACTGGGCCAGGAGTGTGACCAGTGTTTCAAGTTTAACAAGTAGTTCTGACAATTATATTATAAATTAATAAAGGGTTCCAGAACCAGTTAATTAATATAAAAAAGTAACCACCAGTAAATTAAAATTCATGTAATTAACCATGTAACCAATAATTAATTGTACAGTAGGTCAGGTAAAAAGAAAATTAAGTTAAAAAACCAAATAATGTTATAACGGTTGTAAGTGAATCTATAGGCCTAAATTCCATATTAGTGAAAGGAAATTAATACCTTTTTAGGAAACCCAGTCCAACGAAACTCTGGTAAAACATTTACTGTTTAGGAAGGAAGGTTAGGGGAGAATTTTAGGTGATTCAATATTAATCCAAGCATGAAGTATTTTATTGGAAAGGAGTAGTAATATTCTATAATGCCGGCTCAAGGATATATAGAAAACGTGGTTGTTAAGGCAACTGAAATATGCAGAAGTTGTTGATTTGAATTAATTCGTTCTGATTGTTACAAGCTATTAGGTTGAGATGGACCGATATATTTAAAAAATATGAATAAATCTAAAAGAAATATGTATCAAAATTGAAAAACCCTTTTGACAAAATAATTATACTTTAATGCTAATGAGTAATAAAAATTAAATAACCTTCCAAATTGTAAATGAATACAGTTAAAAAGAATTGAAAGCCTCTCACCTCATTCACTAAATAATTCCGCTGGATTCGGTATTAAACCAATTCATACTATAAACCGAAGATCAGTAAAAGAATTAAAGCCTGAACTAACGGAATTATTGAAAATACCAGAGGACTCAGTTTGGCAGAAATAACCTTCATTGGCAGCAGAAGAAGTTGAGATCCTAATTCCATTTCACTGGGACCGAGAAATGTGAAGATCGTAAAAGAAGAATAGAAGCCCGAAGATTTCCTGAGGGTTTACCAGTACACACCACCATCAATTTTATTGAAAACCAGAGCAGTTTCACTGGATGAAGACGAGATAAGCTGGATTTTGGCCACTGTTTACAAACGTCCACCGCCAGACGAAATTTTCGTCGGTTTGGTAAAAAAACAACTTATTTTCATTTCACTGTATTTAAAGTAAATAATTTTATTTTTGTAAATTGAGCAACCTTAATTATGCATTTTACCTGGCCTTACTAATGGTTCCAAGAACTTTTACGAACCCTGGGATAAGAATTATTTATTATTATTTTCATGTGTATATGTTTTTAGAATTTGAGTAATTGATAATCGATATATTTCTGGGTGATCGATTTGATCGTATTATTGTTTTTTTTGAGATAACGTAGACTGTGAATTAATAGAGAAAATAAATAAAGTATCTTTATTGTATGAGATAACGTTTGAAGTTATTGCAGAATAAATACTATATGTAGTGGGTGGAATAATTTACAAAAGGATTGATTCAAACTCAATGAATAACTAACCTATAAGTACGCTTATTACAAGGAACAGCGCTCAAAGTTTGCAGCTGGTGGGACGGGAGATTACGGAACTAGCTTGTATTTAGTACAAAATTTGAATGGAATTTTCTACCATCGAGTGACTAGGGTTGACACAAATACCCCTTACATTCAGTCAATACTCCATACATACCTCTAATATTACACAACCATTGAAAACTAAGTTAAGTCTATAGAGTAGTATGATTATAAATTCAAGGAACATAATTATAATTTTGTTTGCTTAATAATCTATTTTCCGAAGGTTTCATCGGTCACAATCAAAGGATATATTCATTAATAACAACTGTGAATTAACAAATTTACAGATTGATTAAACATAGTAACATCGACAGATAATTACAAATTGGCGAACCCAACAGTGGGGCTTGAATGAGACGGACGTTTCGCTAGTACCTCACATACTTAGTTTATTTCAAATTGACGAATCCAACGTGGGGCTGATTTAAGAAGGACTCCCTTATAAAGTTATTCATTACAATTTGACGTTTCCAGCGTGCAGCATATAATATAATATACGTCCTATACCTACTCGTTTTATTTCAAATTGGCGCATAACAACGTGGAGCTTGGTCAAACCTCGAAACCCAAAATAAATTTTTATTGATCGCCATAACTTAGTTATTTATAAATTGGAGCCCAACAGTGTGACGATTTAAATTGTACCAATAATCAAGAAAATAAAAAATTTAAAAATTAAGGTTGCGAGCTCTTAAGCCATTTAAATCTCACTGTATTAATATAAAATACCTGTATGTACTCAGTATGAGAGGAAGCAGTAATTAATTAGTTATAAGATACTCTAATAAAAAGATAAATTGTAAAGAGTTATTAATATCGTATTTAACCCTTTGCTTGTAAGCAGGCGCTGTCCTGTTGATTCCAGACTCGACATGCTTTCCGAGTCTTGTGTGAGTAAGAATAAGATAAAAAAATTAATGTTAATAATAAAAAAATCTGAAGACATAAATAGTCGCTAAAACCACTGATTTAAATTATGTATATTTGTTTAGGGATAGTTTGGATAAATACAAATGTTAACTTAAATATAGTTAGGAACTATATTCTCGCGCGGAAATTGTCCCACTAACTTTTGCCCAGTACCAGGCGAAGGGAGCGGAATTTCTCTCTCTTGCAATGTTGACTTCGTACAGTATAGACGTAGGTGCTGTGCGCTTAAAATATGTTAACGATATTTTGCTTCACCTTAAGAAGGTGTACCAGATGTAGTTGTTTAAAGCATCTGGATGTGTTAATTAATATAGTCATGTAAATAGACAAGAAATTTTAAGTAAAAAAATCAAAACGTAAAAAGGAGTGTAACACAAGATGACTTCGTGCTTCAACAAATAACAACAATTCCAAAGTCGTACCCGGAGATGTGAACTATCAGAAGCCACAAACTCTACTGCACGTGACAGAATATGCAGATCAGGACATCAGAGAATGTACAAGATCATCGTAGATATCTACACGACATATTGTTCAACCTGCGAACTTTTGGAGCCCTTTACAGAGGAAGGCCAGACCGAGATGACGACGTAGCTGTTCCTGTTTCCCAAGACTGATACCCAAGGACGAGTCTTCTGCATACCAATTAAAAGGTGACTCGATAGCCTGTCTATCGAGGGTTACTAATATTTGTTACACAACACTTCTTGAAAGAGACTTTTCAGTAACTATTAACTTTGTAAAGACTTATAAATTAAATCTAAGAATTTCATGTAACTATTCTAACTTCATACGTTGTAACAGTTTATATGCTAATGTAGAGTAATATAATTCAAGCAATGATACCATTCTTCCAATGGTAGAATAAAGAGAAGTCTTCTTGTTACACACATATGAGGAGTGCTTAAATCAATTGTATACCTTGCCATTGTTTCCTTACACAGTTAGTAAGTAATTTGTTATATTAATTATTTGTGATCAATTCTGTTACAACGTAGGCAGCCCATCTAATTAACGGAGTTTAATTACGAGGGGTTCCCTGGATTTGTAACGCGGCCAAAAGACGTTACAGAGCTGCGCCACTCTGCTGATTTATGTAAAGGGTTGTTAAGCATCGTGACGCAAACAGAAATGCGCCACTCTGCTTTCAAAAAAAAATAAAAGGGTAATTGTTTACAGAGTGTCACAAAAGTGCCACTATGCTAAATTTTATAAAGGTGTTTTAAGCAAACAAAATTGCGTCATTCAAAAAAATAAAGGAAACAAAGGAAAGAGTTTTAAGTGTGTATATAGTGTCACAAACAAAATTGCATTCACTATGCGTGGATAAATTGTAAGATCAATAACTAAATATATAATATTGATATATGCACTCAGAAAGTTACTTTAATAAATGTAATGTTCAAAACATATTTAATAGGGTATTAATACGTAACTTAATACGTAGATGGTAGTATGTATAAGTAAAATGTCATTAGCGTCATACAATGTAAAATGCTATATGCAGGTTCCTACCGGCACTACCTGCATAATTTGATATAATTACTTGCATACATGAATTGTGACCAACAAATTGTGCATAACAATTTTGGTCAACCGAACAATCTGTAACAGGTTTGTTTACGACAATCTATGACCTGTTGTCTCCTGAATCATTCTGCACAGTGTATGTCCAACTATCTAGCTTACATACACTAGAAAGAGTTATAAAAAAAAATTTTTTTGATTAAAAATAACTTTGTTAATAATAATAAAGTAATTAAGTAGAAGTTCGTGATTTAAAACTTGTGAACAAAATAAGTAATTATTTAATTGAGAAAAGTTTATGAATGAACGAAGCCAAAGTGTTGTCTAAGCGGAATAATAATAAATGTGTTGCATAAGATTGCGCTCCCCTTCTCTCGTGTTTATACCGGTTTAGAGTACGTATACAGTAGTTGTGTTATTCACTCGCATTGTGTAGACAATAATATGTAAAAGCAAACACCCCATTGTCACACACGCTCAACCCTCCTTTGTTAACTAAATATGTAGGCCATCCTCTGACCTACATTCCAGTAAACAGCTGATCGGCTATTTAACCTTGAAAGATATGTGTGTGATTTCTGTATCTCCCTTAGTAGAGAAATTGTTCTTTTCTAATTTATGTAAATTGATTACTTATGAATTTATTATATGTATATGTAATATATGTGTAATATACTAGTATTAATTTTAAGTACGTGCTAATGAGTTAGAACAAAATGGCCCAATTTAACCCGGATTTGTTATTAAAAGACGAGCTGTCTTACGAAGCCCTTTTGCGTGGACTACCCCATGCTGGTGTAACAGTCGCGGAATTACGAAGTTCAATTCGCGAATGTGGATTTGATGCGCCCGTGCAATTAAACAATCTAAGCCAACTCGATTATGAAAGCGAGAAAGAAATTTGTAATGCCAAGTATAGTGAACTATACTTATTGTCTCAAATACTCCAAGACGAGAAATCTCCGGCAAAAATTTTGCGGACTACCCAGAGAATAGAGCATTTAACCAGGCGAATAAAAAATTTGTCGATCTGGCCGAATCTCACAGAAATACCCGTTGATGTACAAAAGCTAGCAGACGAAGCTCTACGCCGCTTACCTTCAATTATCAACGATTTAAGACGAAAATCCGACTCATTCAGGATGGACGAAATAGAGAAATCATTAATGAAATTACACATCTCCCCAGTACAATCCCCCACCACTGGTTTACCTCCGCCTAACTCGGATCGGAACTCACCTATCGTATCGCAAGTGCAAGCGAACCCAGAACAAAAAACTGATACAGATGTAAATGTCCCTCCTCCTGAGTATTTTCAGTTTCGTCCCGGAAATAATGAATTGACCAACACTCCCAATGAATCTAATCGCCCTCATCGAGGAAGTACCCCTATGAACTATAACGCAGATCTATACGGAAAAATGACTCACCCTGTGGAGAAGATTTTATCCGAAATCCCTTATACAGATGGTTTAAATGTTTCCAAGTTACTAACATTTATTAGTTATCTTCTTCAGATAAAGGATCTACAGCAGCTGAATGACTGGCAAATTTTACAAGTTCTGTTACCAAAGTGTAAACCCCCGTTAAAAAATCGTGTGCTAGAAGCCCTAACCTCTACTTTCCCAGTAGAAGAGCTACATAGCTCTTTAATAAAATACTTTATTCCCACCGGCATCTATGAGGAAATAAAAAGGAAGACAGTACTCCGAGTACAAGGACATCAGGAGAGATTAGCTCACTACATCTCCGATATTAGGGAGTCCTCTCGACTACTACGTGTAAGCTGGAATGAAACACAACTGGTGGACACCATTTTAATAGGAGTGTCACCCGAAGAAAGATCTCGACTATCATTGATGAATAGACCCAATACTATTGCTGATCTAGAACAGTGCAGTATCCATTCTTCAAATGTATGGTACTCAGACCAAAATAGAGAAGCAATGAAAACCTCGGGAACTAATACACATCAATGGCGAGCACTACTGCCTGATGTAACAACCTCGTATGAAAGACAAGTTTCTAGTAGACCTCACCATGTGCGCAAAGCTGGTAAGTTAACTGTAAACCCAGATAAAGCGGAAACCAAGTACCCACCTCGCAGAAAACCCACCTGTTATAATTGTGGCAAATATGGGCACATAAGAAGAGAGTGCAAAAGTAAGCCATTGGAACGGAATAACCACAATTCAAAAAAACATGTAAGGCAGGGAGACCCGAAAACCTGTGTCTTCCGCAGCTACTCAAAATTGGGTAAACTAAAAGAAACCAATAATAATAATAAGAATGAATTATTCTGTAACCAAGTGAAAAACAAAAAAGGTGCGAAAGATATCGACCCCTATGTGCGAGAATTTCGTGAAAAGTGTAATGCGATTAATAGATGTAATTGGAAAAAAAATCTACTACCATTAATATGAGTCGACTTAGGCGTTACATCCCCCATCGCCTTAATTGATTTGGGATCTAGGAGAAGCTTAATCAGCCAAGAATTAGCGGACATGTTAACTAAACATCATCTAGTAAAACGGAACCAACCTTTGAATATAAAGTGTGCTAAATAAATATGGTGATTAAATAGACGATAGTTCTAGGAGCGTTTCTTAAATCCCCAAAGTAGTTTAATAAATAATAAAGTGAATAATAATAATAATTGATTTAAATACTAGAGCTAAATAAATCCTAAGTTATACTAAAATTGTGTGAAGTGTAGAAGTAAGTAGGAAAAAAGAAAATAATTATAAAAGTACAGTTACACATTGTAAACACTTCGCAGTGGTGGCCAGTTAGAGAAAATAAAAGCGTGTTCAGTATTGTAGGAATTGTACTAAGCAGCCGCCCACCCTCTCTATTGTGATAAACCGGTGCTAGCCTGAACAATTGAAAACCACCCCTAGTGAGTATGACAATGCATTGTGAAGTGTCCCCCCTCCCGCATAGTTTGTTTAAGTATTGTAAAAAGAGATAAAAGAGAATCATATTCGTGAGATTCCGCTTCTCTCAAACCAGTGATCTAAAGTGGAGTATGGGATCCTCTTTAGATCACATTAGAAATAAGTTTATGAGATATAATCATGTAGTGATTATAAATGTAACGTAACAGGTCACAACGGCGCCGACTGAAAGGGTAATGATAGGGCAGAAATGTGCCAAAGATCATTAATAAATGCTGAAAGCTAACTTCCGTAGTTAGAGTAAGCTGGTGTCAGTCGGGCCGGGATGTTGTGAGTTACGGATAAGTAGGGATCATTCCAATCTAAGGTTTGGAAATTAGTATTAAGATTAAAATGTAAGTTAGTACTTAAAAAGTAAGAAAAAGGGAATTTCACGAAGGCTATCATTTAAATGAATAAGGTCATTTAAAGGAAATTAGAGAAAACAAACTGTGCACTAATAATAAATAACTTCACACACTGACACTAATCGTACTCCCAGTCCCCAATAGTGAGTTAGACTCAAAAAGCTTAACCGTAGCGTGCAATTTAAGCGGTGGAGTCTGTGACGATTTAAATTGTACCAATAATCAAGAAAATAAAAAATTTAAAAATTAAGGTTGCGAGCTCTTAAGCCATTTAAATCTCACTGTATTAATATAAAATACCTGTATGTACTCAGTATGAGAGGAAGCAGTAATTAATTAGTTATAAGATACTCTAATAAAAAGATAAATTGTAAAGAGTTATTAATATCGTATTTAACCCTTTGCTTGTAAGCAGGCGCTGTCCTGTTGATTCCAGACTCGACATGCTTTCCGAGTCTTGTGTGAGTAAGAATAAGATAAAAAAATTAATGTTAATAATAAAAAAATCTGAAGACATAAATAGTCGCTAAAACCACTGATTTAAATTATGTATATTTGTTTAGGGATAGTTTGGATAAATACAAATGTTAACTTAAATATAGTTAGGAACTATATTCTCGCGCGGAAATTGTCCCACTAACTTTTGCCCAGTACCAGGCGAAGGGAGCGGAATTTCTCTCTCTTGCAATGTTGACTTCGTACAGTATAGACGTAGGTGCTGTGCGCTTAAAATATGTTAACGATATTTTGCTTCACCTTAAGAAGGTGTACCAGATGTAGTTGTTTAAAGCATCTGGATGTGTTAATTAATATAGTCATGTAAATAGACAAGAAATTTTAAGTAAAAAAATCGAAACGTAAAAAGGAGTGTAACACAAGATGACTTCGTGCTTCAACAAATAACAACAATTCCAAAGTCGTACCCGGAGATGTGAACTATCAGAAGCCACAAACTCTACTGCACGTGACAGAATATGCAGATCAGGACATCAGAGAATGTACAAGATCATCGTAGATATCTACACGACATATTGTTCAACCTGCGAACTTTTGGAGCCCTTTACAGAGGAAGGCCAGACCGAGATGACGACGTAGCTGTTCCTATTTCCCAAGACTGATACCCAAGGACGAGTCTTCTGCATACCAATTAAAAGGTGACTCGATAGCCTGTCTATCGAGGGTTACTAATATTTGTTACACAACACTTCTTGAAAGAGACTTTTCAGTAACTATTAACTTTGTAAAGACTTATAAATTAAATCTAAGAATTTCATGTAACTATTCTAACTTCATACGTTGTAACAGTTTATATGCTAATGTAGAGTAATATAATTCAAGCAATGATACCATTCTTCCAATGGTAGAATAAAGAGAAGTCTTCTTGTTACACACATATGAGGAGTGCTTAAATCAATTGTATACCTTGCCATTGTTTCCTTACACAGTTAGTAAGTAATTTGTTATATTAATTATTTGTGATCAATTCTGTTACAACGTAGGCAGCCCATCTAATTAACGGAGTTTAATTACGAGGGGTTCCCTGGATTTGTAACGCGGCCAAAAGACGTTACAACAGTGAGGCTTTAAGGAGAGGAAACTATTTTATTTCAAATTGGCGCTCAACGAGTGGGCTTTAGTTAAGTAAAAAATCATATTATTTGTTACTTAACTTGAGCAGGCAACCATTAGAGGCACAGGAATGCATACGAGAGGTGTTACGAAAAGAATGGAGAAGGAACAAGAAACAGAAGAAGATAGGAGGGAAGAAGAAACAGAGGCAGGTACAGAGATTGAAATGGAACAACAGGCGAGCAATACAGAGGATGCCCAAGGGGACCAACTAGATAAAGTGGAAGCCAGAAGCAAACCAGCTTGGCAAGAAATGGTGAGGCTAATGATGGAAAAAATTGATAGCATGAAGGAAAGCAATAATGAAAATTTCAGGAAACAGGAGGAAAACTCAAAGCAAACCAAGGAGGAAACTAATGAGAGTTTAAAACAAACTAATGAGAGTTTAAGACAAATCAAAGAAGATAATAGACAAACTAATGAAAAAATAGACAGTATTAACGAAAACTCAAAGAAACAAAATGAAATTTTGAGTGAGAATTTGATCAAATTAATGAACGAGAAGTTTGACAGAAATAAAGAGGAAAATGATGAGAATAACCGGCTGATAAATGAAAGTTTAAACCAAATTAATAAAAGGTTTGACAGGAATGATGAGAGCTTGAGGCAGATTCTGGAGAATACCAAACAAATGGATGAGAAAATTGAAACCCGTAATCAGGAGTTGCGGCAAATCATCAATGAACAAGGCCTAGCGTTGAGGGAAGTCATCAATGAAAGTATTATAATTGTCGATAAAAAATTGAGCAAAGGAGTTGATAGCTATGAAGTGGAAGTAAGACAGCAAATAACCAAAATTAAGGTGGATCTGGAAAAGACAGATGAACCCATCATGCAACACAGAGTGGAAGTAGAGACCAAAATTACTCAAATAGGAAACATACAAGCGAAGACCCAAGAAAAATTTGACGGTATACCAATTAATAGAACCGGAAGAATAGAACGGGTTCATGATGAAATGAAGATAGTGAGAATAAGGAAAATAGGGAGAAAGAAAATATTCAATACAAAAGAAGAAATGGAGATGAGGAAGGGTGGATTAATTAATCTATTTAACCCTCCCATTAATAAACAAAGGGAGTTAAATAAAGTTAGAAATTGTAGACAAAACTCAATAAAAATATCAAAGTTAAGCCACCATAAAATAATAACAAAAAACTTGAATAAATTTAAATATCAGTTAAAAATGTCGACGATTGAAGTGCATCAGAAGATATCAGTCATATCATCAAGAAGGAAACGTAATCATTAAAAAATTTGGTAATTGATCCAGAGGAAAACGGGAATGGAATGATATTAAAAATGAGTGATTACATTAAAATAGAGGAGATGCAATACCTATTAATTAAGAAGGATTTAAATATGACCGAAAACCGTGACTTAAATGGAGACTTTGTATCAGCCGAGTTACAGTACCAGATACACGAGAGGTATTTAACAAATACCAAAATCATTATGAATACCCCAGTAATCCGAGTAAAGGGAGTACCTGAATTAATGGACCATGGTTGACCTAAATAATAACAAACCAGAAAAGGGGACTGAAATTCTGAAAACCGACCCAGCAACCCATTGGATAGCGGAAGAATACCCCAAAATTCTAAAAGCATGTAAGGACATCTTACTCGTTATTTTGGAAACCATATAATTCAAAGTGAAGAGACTAAAACCCCAAAATTCTAAAAGCATGTAAGGACATCTTACTCAAGTTATTTTGAAACCATATAATTTAAAATGAACAGACTAAAACCCCAAAATTCCAAAAGTACGTAAGGACAACTTACTTAATTTATTCAGAAATAATACGATTTAAGATATTTTGAAACCAGTTGATTTAACAAAAAATAATAACAGATTAGTAAATAAGAGTTATAAAGAATTGATTTAAAATGAAATAATAGGAAAAAGTAATATTTTGAATGGTAACAAACAGAAGAAAAATTAAATGAACAAAAACAATTGATGGTAATGTGCTCAGATAAGAAGAATAAAGAATAATTTAATGACTCCAATGAAACTGAAGGAGGATGATAATTAATACAATAATTAAAATTTCTCGGAATTGAAGATTATATAAGAAGAAATGATACGGAGAAATATGTCACAAGAAGTAAAGTCAAAAGAATTTTAACATAAAGCCTATCAATAATGTTATATGCTATTAGTTAATGGAAAAGAAGAAGGAATCAAGGAGAAGAAGAAATATATAAATAAATGCAAACAGCTACAGTATGAAGAATCCCAAAAGTGTTTAGTACTAGTCGCTAATTGACTACTACTTATAATCTTTTTATTTTATGTATTGACCGTAGAAATGTTCCGGCAATAATTTTTATGAGCAGGGATGATGTTCCCCTGGTCTCAGAAGGTGTAAGGATGGACAGCGGAGTAATGGACCCAAAAGTGGCCACCCGACTGGTACCACCGCACAGGATAGGGAAAAATGTTAGGGAAATTGAATATTTAAGGTATAATAATTATAAAATAGCTGAAAAGAGTGATATTGGATTCCAGAAGTATAGATGAAGAAAATAGAAGGAAGATAGCAGACCGAAGCTTAATTGATAAAGCTAATTTATAGAAGTAAATAGAAATGAGTGTTAAAACAAGTTTAATATGATTAGTGTGACCAGTCCTTATCAAATAAAATGTGGAAGTACCACTACCCAGAAATAAATAATTGATGAATTTGCATCCAAGAGAGAGAGAGTAGAGTAAGAAAACAGCAATTACCACCGGTCTGAATTACCAGTCAGTTTACAATCAGTCAGAAATAAAAAGGTATTATGAATAGGGGAACCAATTGGCCAGATAAGTTGTGCGTTTATTTCTTACTAAACTTTGTTTATACAAAATAAACTTCTTTCGAAGGGGGGGTGTTATGTAACGTAACATATTGAGGTCCCCCAACGTTACATAAAAATTGAATGAAATATGGTCAAGGACCATACCCTGAATTAAGGTTGTTCAATAGTCTATGTGCTTGAGAAGTACCTCAAGTCAAAAGGAGGCAATGACTAATGTTAAATATAAAAGAGCCAGACCAATGAATGATTGAATGTAATAAAATGTTTGTTTTTGTACTGTGACATGTTAAGGTCTACAGAGTATTTATGTTGTATTTTGAATATGCTAAAAATGAACTGATGTTGTTTGATAGTAATACTTCATCAATAATTATGTTTATATTTATATTAGATTTGTCTTTATGCAATCCAGTATAGTTACCAATGTTAGACACTGTACTAAGTTCTAAGTATTGTATAAAGATGAAAAATACTGTTGTTTTAATTAATGTTTATAAACTGGGCCAGGAGTGTGACCAGTGTTTCAAGTTTAACAAGTAGTTCTGACAATTATATTATATTCTTCGTATTGTTTAAATTAGCAGCCATCCTTACTATTTCTTTTATGAATTTGCTAACTGCTATAATTTTTTATTGTTCGACTAAGCTTTTCGTCATTACTGACATCTTCAGGTCTTAAACAACCTAAGACTTGAGGTTGTTTAAGACCTGAAGATGTCAGTAATGACGAAAAGCTTAGTCGAACAATAAAAAAAATTATAGCAGTTAGTAAATTCATAAAAGAAATAGTAATTATATTATAAATTAATAAAGGGTTCCAGAACCAGTTAATTAATATAAAAAAGTAACCACCAGTAAATTAAAATTCATGTAATTAACCATGTAACCAATAATTAATTGTACAGTAGGTCAGGTAAAAAGAAAATTAAGTTAAAAAACCAAATAATGTTATAACGGTTGTAAGTGAATCTATAGGCCTAAATTCCATATTAGTGAAAGGAAATTAATACCTTTTTAGGAAACCCAGTCCAACGAAACTCTGGTAAAACATTTACTGTTTAGGAAGGAAGGTTAGGGGAGAATTTTAGGTGATTCAATATTAATCCAAGCATGGAGTATTTTATTGGAAAGGAGTAGTAATATTCTATAATGCCGGCTCAAGGATATATAGAAAACGTGGTTGTTAAGGCAACTGAAATATGCAGAAGTTGTTGATTTGAATTAATTCGTTCTGATTGTTACAAGCTATTAGGTTGAGATGGACCGATATATTTAAAAAATATGAATAAATCTAAAAGAAATATGTATCAAAATTGAAAAACCCTTTTGACAAAATAATTATACTTTAATGCTAATGAGTAATAAAAATTAAATAACCTTCCAAATTGTAAATGAATACAGTTAAAAAGAATTGAAAGCCTCTCACCTCATTCACTAAATAATTCCGCTGGATTCGGTATTAAACCAATTCATACTATAAACCGAAGATCAGTAAAAGAATTAAAGCCTGAACCAACGGAATTATTGAAAATACCAGAAGACTCAGTTTGGCAGAAATAACCTTCATTGGCAGCAGAAGAAGTTGAGATCCTAATTCCATTTCACTGGGACCGAGAAATGTGAAGATCGTAAAAGAAGAATAGAAGCCCGAAGATTTCCTGAGGGTTTACCAGTACACACCATCAATTTTATTGAAAACCAGAGCAGTTTCACTGGATGAAGACGAGATAAGCTGGATTTTGGCCACTGTTTACAAACGTCCACCGCCAGACGAAATTTTCGTCGGTTTGGTAAAAAAACAACTTATTTTCATTTCACTGTATTTAAAGTAAATAATTTTATTTTTGTAAATTGAGCAACCTTAATTATGCATTTTACCTGGCCTTACTAATGGTTCCAAGAACTTTACGAACCCTGGGATAAGAATTATTTATTATTATTTTCATGTGTATATGTTTTTAGAATTTGAGTAATTGATAATCGATATATTTCTGGGTGATCGATTTGATCGTATTATTGTTTTTTTTGAGATAACGTAGACTGTGAATTAATAGAGAAAATAAATAAAGTATCTTTATTGTATGAGATAACGTTTGAAGTTATTGCAGAATAAATACTATATGTAGTGGGTGGAATAATTTACAAAAGGATTGATTCAAACTCAATGAATAACTAACCTATAAGTACGCTTATTACAAGGAACAGCGCTCAAAGTTTGCAGCTGGTGGGACGGGAGATTACAGAACTAGCTTGTATTTAGTACAAAATTTGAATGGAATTTTCTACCATCGAGTGACTAGGGTTGACACAAATACCCCTTACATTCAGTCAATACTCCATACATACCTCTAATATTACACAACCATTGAAAACTAAGTTAAGTCTATAGAGTAGTATGATTATAAATTCAAGGAACATAATTATAATTTTGTTTGCTTAATAATCTATTTTCCGAAGGTTTCATCGGTCACAATCAAAGGATATATTCATTAATAACAACTGTGAATTAACAAATTTACAAATTGATTAAACATAGTAACATCGACAGATAATTACAAATTGGCGAACCCAACAGTGGGGCTTGAATGAGACGGACGTTTCGCTAGTACCTCACATACTTAGTTTATTTCAATTTGACGACTCCAACGTGGGGCTGATTTAAGAAGGACTCCCTTATAAAGTTATTCATTACAATTTGACGTTTCCAGCGTGCAGCATATAATATAATATACGTCCTATACCTACTCGTTTTATTTCAAATTGGCGCATAACAACGTGGAGCTTGGTCAAACCTCGAAACCCAAAATAAATTTTTATTGATCGCCATAACTTAGTTATTTATAAATTGGAGCCCAACAGTGAGGCTTTAAGGAGAGGAAACTATTTTATTTCAAATTGGCGCTCAATGAGTGGGCTTTAGTTAAGTAAAAAATCATATTATTTGTTACTTAACTTGAGCAGGCAACCATTAGAGGCACAGGAATGCATACGAGAGGTGTTACGAAAAGAATGGAGAAGAAACAAGAAACAGAAGAAGATAGGAGGGAAGAAGAAACAGAGGCAGGTACAGAGATTGAAATGGAACAACAGGCGAGCAATACAGAGGATGCCCAAGGGGACCAACTAGATAAAGTGGAAGCCAGAAGCAAACCAGCTTGGCAAGAAATGGTGAGGCTAATGATGGAAAAAATTGATAGCATGAAGGAAAGCAATAATGAAAATTTCAGGAAACAGGAGGAAAACTCAAAGCAAACCAAGGAGGAAACTAATGAGAGTTTAAAACAAACTAATGAGAGTTTAAGACAAATCAAAGAAGATAATAGACAAACTAATGAAAAAATAGACAGTATTAACGAAAACTCAAAGAAACAAAATGAAATTTTGAGTGAGAATTTGATCAAATTAATGAACGAGAAGTTTGACAGAAATAAAGAGGAAAATGATGAGAATAACCGGCTGATAAATGAAAGTTTAAACCAAATTAATAAAAGGTTTGACAGGAATGATGAGAGCTTGAGGCAGATTCTGGAGAATACCAAACAAATGGATGAGAAAATTGAAACCCGTAATCAGGAGTTGCGGCAAATCATCAATGAACAAGGCCTAGCGTTGAGGGAAGTCATCAATGAAAGTATTATAATTGTCGATAAAAAATTGAGCAAAGGAGTTGATAGCTATGAAGTGGAAGTAAGACAGCAAATAACCGAAATTAAGGTGGATCTGGAAAAGACAGATGAACCCATCATGCAACACAGAGTGGAAGTAGAGACCAAAATTACTCAAATAGGAAACATACAAGCGAAGACCCAAGAAAAATTTGACGGTATACCAATTAATAGAACCGGAAGAATAGAACGGGTTCATGATGAAATGAAGATAGTGAGAATAAGGAAAATAGGGAGAAAGAAAATATTCAATACAAAAGAAGAAATGGAGATGAGGAAGGGTGGATTAATTAATCTATTTAAACCTCCCATTAATAAACAAAGGGAGTTAAATAAAGTTAGAAATTGTAGACAAAACTCAATAAAAATATCAAAGTTAAGCCACCATAAAATAATAACAAAAAACTTGAATAAATTTAAATATCAGTTAAAAATGTCGACGATTGAAGTGCATCAGAAGATATCAGTCATATCATCAAGAAGGAAACGTAATCATTAAAAAATTTGGTAATTGATCCAGAGGAAAACGGGAATGGAATGATATTAAAAATGAGTGATTACATTAAAATAGAGGAGATGCAATACCTATTAATTAAGAAGGATTTAAATATGACCGAAAACCGTGACTTAAATGGAGACTTTGTATCAGCCGAGTTACAGTACCAGATACACGAGAGGTATTTAACAAATACCAAAATCATTATGAATACCCCAGTAATCCGAGTAAAGGGAGTACCTGAATTAATGGACCATGGTTGACCTAAATAATAACAAACCAGAAAAGGGGACTGAAATTCTGAAAACCGACCCAGCAACCCATTGGATAGCGGAAGAATACCCCAAAATTCTAAAAGCATGTAAGGACATCTTACTCGTTATTTTGGAAACCATATAATTCAAAGTGAAGAGACTAAAACCCCAAAATTCTAAAAGCATGTAAGGACATCTTACTCAAGTTATTTTGAAACCATATAATTTAAAATGAACAGACTAAAACCCCAAAATTCCAAAAGTACGTAAGGACAACTTACCTAATTTATTCAGAAATAATACGATTTAAGATATTTTGAAACCAGTTGATTTAACAAAAAATAATAACAGATTATTAAATAAGAGTTATAAAGAATTGATTTAAAATGAAATAATAGGAAAAAGTAATATTTTGAATGGTAACAAACAGAAGAAAAATTAAATGAACAAAAACAATTGATGGTAATGTGCTCAGATAAGAAGAATAAAGAATAATTTAATGACTCCAATGAAACTGAAGGAGGATGATAATTAATACAATAATTAAAATTTCTCGGAATTGAAGATTATATAAGAAGAAATGATACGGAGAAATATGTCACAAGAAGTAAAGTCAAAAGAATTTTAACGTAAAGCCTATCAATAATGTTATATGCTATTAGTTAATGGAAAAGAAGAAGGAATCAAGGAGAAGAAGAAATATATAAATAAATGCAAACAGCTACAGTATGAAGAATCCCAAAAGTGTTTAGTACTAGTCGCTAATTGACTACTACTTATAATCTTTTTATTTTATATATTGACCGTAGAAATGTTCCGGCAATAATTTTTATGAGCAGGGATGATGTTCCCCTGGTCTCAGAAGGTGTAAGGATGGACAGCGGTGTAATGGACCCAAAAGTGGCCACCCGACTGGTACCACCGCACAGGATAGGGAAAAATGTTAGGGAAATTGAATATTTAAGGTATAATAATTATAAAATAGCTGAAAAGAGTGATATTGGATTCCAGAAGTATAGATGAAGAAAATAGAAGGAAGATAGCAGACCGAAGCTTAATTGATAAAGCTAATTTATAGAAGTAAATAGAAATGAGTGTTAAAACAAGTTTAATATGATTAGTGTGACCAGTCCTTATCAAATAAAATGTGGAAGTACCACTACCCAGAAATAAATAATTGATGAATTTGCATCCAAGAGAGAGAGAGTAGAGTAAGAAAACAGCAATTACCACCGGTCTGAATTACCAGTCAGTTTACAATCAGTCGGAAATAAAAAGGTATTATGAATAGGGGAACCAATTGGCCAGATAAGTTGTGCGTTTATTTCTTACTAAACTTTGTTTATACAAAATAAACTTCTTTCGAAGGGGGGGTGTTATGTAACGTAACATAGTTGAGGTCCCCCAACGTTACATAAAAATTGAATGAAATATGGTCAAGGACCATACCCTGAATTAAGGTTGTTCAATAGTCTATGTGCTTGAGAAGTACCTCAAGTCAAAAGGAGGCAATGACTAATGTTAAATATAAAAGAGCCAGACCAATGAATGATTGAATGTAATAAAATGTTTGTTTTTGTACTGTGACATGTTAAGGTCTACAGAGTATTTATGTTGTATTTTGAATATGCTAAAAATGAACTGATGTTGTTTGATAGTAATACTTCATCAATAATTATGTTTATATTTATATTAGATTTGTCTTTATACAATCCAGTATAGTTACCAATGTTAGACACTGTACTAAGTTCTAAGTATTGTATAAAGATGAAAAATACTGTTGTTTTAATTAATGTTTATAAACTGGGCCAGGAGTGTGACCAGTGTTTCAAGTTTAACAAGTAGTTCTGACAATTATATTATATTCTTCGTATTGTTTAAATTAGCAGCCATCCTTACTATTTCTTTTATGAATTTGCTAACTGCTATAATTTTTTATTGTTCGACTAAGCTTTTTGTCATTACTGACATCTTCAGGTCTTAAACAACCTAAGACTTGAGTTAAGGCTTGACCTAACGAAAAGCTTAGTCGAACAATAAAAAAAATTATAGCAGTTAGCAAATTCATAAAAGAAATAGTAATTATATTATAAATTAATAAAGGGTTCCAGAACCAGTTAATTAATATAAAAAAGTAACCACCAGTAAATTAAAATTCATGTAATTAACCATGTAACCAATAATTAATTGTACAGTAGGTCAGGTAAAAAGAAAATTAAGTTAAAAAACCAAATAATGTTATAACGGTTGTAAGTGAATCTATAGGCCTAAATTCCATATTAGTGAAAGGAAATTAATACCTTTTTAGGAAACCCAGTCCAACGAAACTCTGGTAAAACATTTACTGTTTAGGAAGGAAGGTTAGGGGAGAATTTTAGGTGATTCAATATTAATCCAAGCATGGAGTATTTTATTGGAAAGGAGTAGTAATATTCTATAATGCCGGCTCAAGGATATATAGAAAACGTGGTTGTTAAGGTAACTGAAATATGCAGAAGTTGTTGATTGAATTAATTCGTTCTGATTGTTACAAGCTATTAGGTTGAGATGGACCGATATATTTAAAAAATATGAATAAATCTAAAAGAAATATGTATCAAAATTGAAAAACCCTTTTGACAAAATAATTATACTTTAATGCTAATGAGTAATAAAAATTAAATAACCTTCCAAATTGTAAATGAATACAGTTAAAAAGAATTGAAAGCCTCTCACCTCATTCACTAAATAATTCCGCTGGATTCGGTATTAAACCAATTCATACTATAAACCGAAGATCAGTAAAAGAATTAAAGCCTGAACTAACGGAATTATTGAAAATACCAGAAGACTCAGTTTGGCAGAAATAACCTTCATTGGCAGCAGAAGAAGTTGAGATCCTAATTCCATTTCACTGGGACCGAGAAATGTGAAGATCGTAAAAGAAGAATAGAAGCCCGAAGATTTCCTGAGGGTTTACCAGTACACACCACCATCAATTTTATTGAAAACCAGAGCAGTTTCACTGGATGAAGACGAGATAAGCTGGATTTTGGCCACTGTTTACAAACGTCCACCGCCAGACGAAATTTTCGTCGGTTTGGTAAAAAAACAACTTATTTTCATTTCACTGTATTTAAAGTAAATAATTTTATTTTTGTAAATTGAGCAACCTTAATTATGCATTTTACCTGGCCTTACTAATGGTTCCAAGAACTTTACGAACCCTGGGATAAGAATTATTTATTATTATTTTCATGTGTATATGTTTTTAGAATTTGAGTAATTGATAATCGATATATTTCTGGGTGATCGATTTGATCGTATTATTGTTTTTTTTGAGATAACGTAGACTGTGAATTAATAGAGAAAATAAATAAAGTATCTTTATTGTATGAGATAACGTTTGAAGTTATTGCAGAATAAATACTATATGTAGTGGGTGGAATAATTTACAAAAGGATTGATTCAAACTCAATGAATAACTAACCTATAAGTACGCTTATTACAAGGAACAGCGCTCAAAGTTTGCAGCTGGTGGGACGGGAGATTACGGAACTAGCTTGTATTTAGTACAAAATTTGAATGGAATTTTCTACCATCGAGTGACTAGGGTTGACACAAATACCCCTTACATTCAGTCAATACTCCATACATACCTCTAATATTACACAACCATTGAAAACTAAGTTAAGTCTATAGAGTAGTATGATTATAAATTCAAGGAACATAATTATAATTTTGTTTGCTTAATAATCTATTTTCCGAAGGTTTCATCGGTCACAATCAAAGGATATATTCATTAATAACAACTGTGAATTAACAAATTTACAAATTGATTAAACATAGTAACATCGACAGATAATTACAAATTGGCGAACCCAACAGTGGGGCTTGAATGAGACGGACGTTTCGCTAGTACCTCACATACTTAGTTTATTTCAATTTGACGACTCCAACGTGGGGCTGATTTAAGAAGGACTCCCTTATAAAGTTATTCATTACAATTTGACGTTTCCAGCGTGCAGCATATAATATAATATACGTCCTATACCTACTCGTTTTATTTCAAATTGGCGCATAACAACGTGGAGCTTGGTCAAACCTCGAAACCCAAAATAAATTTTTATTGATCGCCATAACTTAGTTATTTATAAATTGGAGCCCAACAGTGAGGCTTTAAGGAGAGGAAACTATTTTATTTCAAATTGGCGCTCAACGAGTGGGCTTTAGTTAAGTAAAAAATCATATTATTTGTTACTTAACTTGAGCAGGCAACCATTAGAGGCACAGGAATGCATACGAGAGGTGTTACGAAAAGAATGGAGAAGGAACAAGAAACAGAAGAAGATAGGAGGGAAGAAGAAACAGAGGCAGGTACAGAGATTGAAATGGAACAACAGGCGAGCAATACAGAGGATGCCCAAGGGGACCAACTAGATAAAGTGGAAGCCAGAAGCAAACCAGCTTGGCAAGAAATGGTGAGGCTAATGATGGAAAAAATTGATAGCATGAAGGAAAGCAATAATGAAAATTTCAGGAAACAGGAGGAAAACTCAAAGCAAACCAAGGAGGAAACTAATGAGAGTTTAAAACAAACTAATGAGAGTTTAAGACAAATCAAAGAAGATAATAGACAAACTAATGAAAAAATAGACAGTATTAACGAAAACTCAAAGAAACAAAATGAAATTTTGAGTGAGAATTTGATCAAATTAATGAACGAGAAGTTTGACAGAAATAAAGAGGAAAATGATGAGAATAACCGGCTGATAAATGAAAGTTTAAACCAAATTAATAAAAGGTTTGACAGGAATGATGAGAGCTTGAGGCAGATTCTGGAGAATACCAAACAAATGGATGAGAAAATTGAAACCCGTAATCAGGAGTTGCGGCAAATCATCAATGAACAAGGCCTAGCGTTGAGGGAAGTCATCAATGAAAGTATTATAATTGTCGATAAAAAATTGAGCAAAGGAGTTGATAGCTATGAAGTGGAAGTAAGACAGCAAATAACCGAAATTAAGGTGGATCTGGAAAAGACAGATGAACCCATCATGCAACACAGAGTGGAAGTAGATACCAAAATTACTCAAATAGGAAACATACAAGCGAAGACCCAAGAAAAATTTGACGGTATACCAATTAATAGAACCGGAAGAATAGAACGGGTTCATGATGAAATGAAGATAGTGAGAATAAGGAAAATAGGGAGAAAGAAAATATTCAATACAAAAGAAGAAATGGAGATGAGGAAGGGTGGATTAATTAATCTATTTAAACCTCCCATTAATAAACAAAGGGAGTTAAATAAAGTTAGAAATTGTAGGCAAAACTCAATAAAAATATCAAAGTTAAGCCACCATAAAATAATAACAAAAAACTTGAATAAATTTAAATATCAGTTAAAAATGTCGACGATTGAAGTGCATCAGAAGATATCAGTCATATCATCAAGAAGGAAACGTAATCATTAAAAAATTTGGTAATTGATCCAGAGGAAAACGGGAATGGAATGATATTAAAAATGAGTGATTACATTAAAATAGAGGAGATGCAATACCTATTAATTAAGAAGGATTTAAATATGACCGAAAACTGTGACTTAAATGGAGACTTTGTATCAGCCGAGTTACAGTACCAGATACACGAGAGGTATTTAACAAATACCAAAATCATTATGAATACCCTAGTAATCCGAGTAAAGGGAGTACCTGAATTAATGGACCATGGTTGACCTAAATAATAACAAACCAGAAAAGGGGACTGAAATTCTGAAAACCGACCCAGCAACCCATTGGATAGCGGAAGAATACCCCAAAATTCTAAAAGCATGTAAGGACATCTTACTCGTTATTTTGGAAACCATATAATTCAAAGTGAAGAGACTAAAACCCCAAAATTCTAAAAGCATGTAAGGACATCTTACTCAAGTTATTTTGAAACCATATAATTTAAAATGAACAGACTAAAACCCCAAAATTCCAAAAGTACGTAAGGACAACTTACTTAATTTATTCAGAAATAATACGATTTAAGATATTTTGAAACCAGTTGATTTAACAAAAAATAATAACAGATTAGTAAATAAGAGTTATAAAGAATTGATTTAAAATGAAATAATAGGAAAAAGTAATATTTTGAATGGTAACAAACAGAAGAAAAATTAAATGAACAAAAACAATTGATGGTAATGTGCTCAGATAAGAAGAATAAAGAATAATTTAATGACTCCAATGAAACTGAAGGAGGATGATAATTAATACAATAATTAAAATTTCTCGGAATTGAAGATTATATAAGAAGAAATGATACGGAGAAATATGTCACAAGAAGTAAAGTCAAAAGAATTTTAACGTAAAGCCTATCAATAATGTTATATGCTATTAGTTAATGGAAAAGAAGAAGGAATCAAGGAGAAGAAGAAATATATAAATAAATGCAAACAGCTACAGTATGAAGAATCCCAAAAGTGTTTAGTACTAGTCGCTAATTGACTACTACTTATAATCTTTTTATTTTATATATTGACCGTAGAAATGTTCCGGCAATAATTTGTATGAGCAGGGATGATGTTCCCCTGGTCTCAGAAGGTGTAAGGATGGACAGCGGAGTAATGGACCCAAAAATGGCCACCCGACTGGTACCACCGCACAGGATAGGGAAAAATGTTAGGGAAATTGAATATTTAAGGTATAATAATTATAAAATAGCTGAAAAGAGTGATATTGGATTCCAGAAGTATAGATGAAGAAAATAGAAGGAAGATAGCAGACCGAAGCTTAATTGATAAAGCTAATTTATAGAAGTAAATAGAAATGAGTGTTAAAACAAGTTTAATATGATTAGTGTGACCAGTCCTTATCAAATAAAATGTGGAAGTACCACTACCCAGAAATAAATAATTGATGAATTTGCATCCAAGAGAGAGAGAGAGTAGAGTAAGAAAACAGCAATTACCACCGGTCTGAATTACCAGTCAGTTTACAATCAGTCGGAAATAAAAAGGTATTATGAATAGGGGAACCAATTGGCCAGATAAGTTGTGCGTTTATTTCTTACTAAACTTTGTTTATACAAAATAAACTTCTTTCGAAGGGGGGGTGTTATGTAACGTAACATAGTTGAGGTCCCCCAACGTTACATAAAAATTGAATGAAATATGGTCAAGGACCATACCCTGAATTAAGGTTGTTCAATAGTCTATGTGCTTGAGAAGTACCTCAAGTCAAAAGGAGGCAATGACTAATGTTAAATATAAAAGAGCCAGACCAATGAATGATTGAATGTAATAAAATGTTTGTTTTTGTACTGTGACATGTTAAGGTCTACAGAGTATTTATGTTGTATTTTGAATATGCTAAAAATGAACTGATGTTGTTTGATAGTAATACTTCATCAATAATTATGTTTATATTTATATTAGATTTGTCTTTATACAATCCAGTATAGTTACCAATGTTAGACACTGTACTAAGTTCTAAGTATTGTATAAAGATGAAAAATACTGTTGTTTTAATTAATGTTTATAAACTGGGCCAGGAGTGTGACCAGTGTTTCAAGTTTAACAAGTAGTTCTGACAATTATATTATATTCTTCGTATTGTTTAAATTAGCAGCCATCCTTACTATTTCTTTTATGAATTTGCTAACTGCTATAATTTTTTATTGTTCGACTAAGCTTTTTGTCATTACTGACATCTTCAGGTCTTAAACAACCTAAGACTTGAGTTAAGGCTTGACCTAACGAAAAGCTTAGTCGAACAATAAAAAAAATTATAGCAGTTAGCAAATTCATAAAAGAAATAGTAATTATATTATAAATTAATAAAGGGTTCCAGAACCAGTTAATTAATATAAAAAAGTAACCACCAGTAAATTAAAATTCATGTAATTAACCATGTAACCAATAATTAATTGTACAGTAGGTCAGGTAAAAAGAAAATTAAGTTAAAAAACCAAATAATGTTATAACGGTTGTAAGTGAATCTATAGGCCTAAATTCCATATTAGTGAAAGGAAATTAATACCTTTTTAGGAAACCCAGTCCAACGAAACTCTGGTAAAACATTTACTGTTTAGGAAGGAAGGTTAGGGGAGAATTTTAGGTGATTCAATATTAATCCAAGCATGGAGTATTTTATTGGAAAGGAGTAGTAATATTCTATAATGCCGGCTCAAGGATATATAGAAAACGTGGTTGTTAAGGCAACTGAAATATGCAGAAGTTGTTGATTGAATTAATTCGTTCTGATTGTTACAAGCTATTAGGTTGAGATGGACCGATATATTTAAAAAATATGAATAAATCTAAAAGAAATATGTATCAAAATTGAAAAACCCTTTTGACAAAATAATTATACTTTAATGCTAATGAGTAATAAAAATTAAATAACCTTCCAAATTGTAAATGAATACAGTTAAAAAGAATTGAAAGCCTCTCACCTCATTCACTAAATAATTCCGCTGGATTCGGTATTAAACCAATTCATACTATAAACCGAAGATCAGTAAAAGAATTAAAGCCTGAACTAACGGAATTATTGAAAATACCAGAAGACTCAGTTTGGCAGAAATAACCTTCATTGGCAGCAGAAGAAGTTGAGATCCTAATTCCATTTCACTGGGACCGAGAAATGTGAAGATCGTAAAAGAAGAATAGAAGCCCGAAGATTTCCTGAGGGTTTACCAGTACACACCACCATCAATTTTATTGAAAACCAGAGCAGTTTCACTGGATGAAGACGAGATAAGCTGGATTTTGGCCACTGTTTACAAACGTCCACCGCCAGACGAAATTTTCGTCGGTTTGGTAAAAAAACAACTTATTTTCATTTCACTGTATTTAAAGTAAATAATTTTATTTTTGTAAATTGAGCAACCTTAATTATGCATTTTACCTGGCCTTACTAATGGTTCCAAGAACTTTACGAACCCTGGGATAAGAATTATTTATTATTATTTTCATGTGTATATGTTTTTAGAATTTGAGTAATTGATAATCGATATATTTCTGGGTGATCGATTTGATCGTATTATTGTTTTTTTTGAGATAACGTAGACTGTGAATTAATAGAGAAAATAAATAAAGTATCTTTATTGTATGAGATAACGTTTGAAGTTATTGCAGAATAAATACTATATGTAGTGGGTGGAATAATTTACAAAAGGATTGATTCAAACTCAATGAATAACTAACCTATAAGTACGCTTAATACAAGGAACAGCGCTCAAAGTTTGCAGCTGGTGGGACGGGAGATTACGGAACTAGCTTGTATTTAGTACAAAATTTGAATGGAATTTTCTACCATCGAGTGACTAGGGTTGACACAAATACCCCTTACATTCAGTCAATACTCCATACATACCTCTAATATTACACAACCATTGAAAACTAAGTTAAGTCTATAGAGTAGTATGATTATAAATTCAAGGAACATAATTATAATTTTGTTTGCTTAATAATCTATTTTCCGAAGGTTTCATCGGTCACAATCAAAGGATATATTCATTAAAAACAACTGTGAATTAACAAATTTACAGATTGATTAAACATAGTAACATCGACAGATAATTACAAATTGGCGAACCCAACAGTGGGGCTTGAATGAGACGGACGTTTCGCTAGTACCTCACATACTTAGTTTATTTCAAATTGACGACTCCAATGTGGGGCTGATTTAAGAAGGACTCCCTTATAAAGTTATTCATTACAATTTGACGTTTCCAGCGTGCAGCATATAATATAATATACGTCCTATACCTACTCGTTTTATTTCAAATTGGCGCATAACAACGTGGAGCTTGGTCAAACCTCGAAACCCAAAATAAATTTTTATTGATCGCCATAACTTAGTTATTTATAAATTGGAGCCCAACAGTGAGGCTTTAAGGAGAGGAAACTATTTTATTTCAAATTGGCGCTCAACGAGTGGGCTTTAGTTAAGTAAAAAATCATATTATTTGTTACTTAACTTGAGCAGGCAACCATTAGAGGCACAGGAATGCATACGAGAGGTGTTACGAAAAGAATGGAGAAGGAACAAGAAACAGAAGAAGATAGGAGGGAAGAAGAAACAGAGGCAGGTACAGAGATTGAAATGGAACAACAGGCGAGCAATACAGAGGATGCCCAAGGGGACCAACTAGATAAAGTGGAAGCCAGAAGCGAACCAGCTTGGCAAGAAATGGTGAGGCTAATGATGGAAAAAATTGATAGCATGAAGGAAAGCAATAATGAAAATTTCAGGAAACAGGAGGAAAACTCAAAGCAAACCAAGGAGGAAACTAATGAGAGTTTAAAACAAACTAATGAGAGTTTAAGACAAATCAAAGAAGATAATAGACAAACTAATGAAAAAATAGACAGTATTAACGAAAACTCAAAGAAACAAAATGAAATTTTGAGTGAGAATTTGATCAAATTAATGAACGAGAAGTTTGACAGAAATAAAGAGGAAAATGATGAGAATAACCGGCTGATAAATGAAAGTTTAAACCAAATTAATAAAAGGTTTGACAGGAATGATGAGAGCTTGAGGCAGATTCTGGAGAATACCAAACAAATGGATGAGAAAATTGAAACCCGTAATCAGGAGTTGCGGCAAATCATCAATGAACAAGGCCTAGCGTTGAGGGAAGTCATCAATGAAAGTATTATAATTGTCGATAAAAAATTGAGCAAAGGAGTTGATAGCTATGAAGTGGAAGTAAGACAGCAAATAACCGAAATTAAGGTGGATCTGGAAAAGACAGATGAACCCATCATGCAACACAGAGTGGAAGTAGATACCAAAATTACTCAAATAGGAAACATACAAGCGAAGACCCAAGAAAAATTTGACGGTATACCAATTAATAGAACCGGAAGAATAGAACGAGTTCATGATGAAATGAAGATAGTGAGAATAAGGAAAATAGGGAGAAAGAAAATATTCAATACAAAAGAAGAAATGGAGATGAGGAAGGGTGGATTAATTAATCTATTTAAACCTCCCATTAATAAACAAAGGGAGTTAAATAAAGTTAGAAATTGTAGACAAAACTCAATAAAAATATCAAAGTTAAGCCACCATAAAATAATAACAAAAAATTTGAATAAATTTAAATATCAGTTAAAAATGTCGACGATTGAAGTGCATCAGAAGATATCAGTCATATCATCAAGAAGGAAACGTAATCATTAAAAAATTTGGTAATTGATCCAGAGGAAAACGGGAATGGAATGATATTAAAAATGAGTGATTACATTAAAATAGAGGAGATGCAATACCTATTAATTAAGAAGGATTTAAATATGACCGAAAACCGTGACTTAAATGGAGACTTTGTATCAGCCGAGTTACAGTACCAGATACACGAGAGGTATTTAACAAATACCAAAATCATTATGAATACCCCAGTAATCCGAGTAAAGGGAGTACCTGAATTAATGGACCATGGTTGACCTAAATAATAACAAACCAGAAAAGGGGACTGAAATTCTGAAAACCGACCCAGCAACCCATTGGATAGCGGAAGAATACCCGAAAATTCTAAAAGCATGTAAGGACATCTTACTCAAGTTATTTTGAAACCATATAATTTAAAATGAACAGACTAAAACCCCAAAATTCCAAAAGTACGTAAGGACAACTTACTTAATTTATTCAGAAATAATACGATTTAAGATATTTTGAAACCAGTTGATTTAACAAAAAATAATAACAGATTAGTAAATAAGAGTTATAAAGAATTGATTTAAAATGAAATAATAGGAAAAAGTAATATTTTGAATGGTAACAAACAGAAGAAAAATTAAATGAACAAAAACAATTGATGGTAATGTGCTCAGATAAGAAGAATAAAGAATAATTTAATGACTCCAATGAAACTGAAGGAGGATGATAATTAATACAATAATTAAAATTTCTCGGAATTGAAGATTATATAAGAAGAAATGATACGGAGAAATATGTCACAAGAAGTAAAGTCAAAAGAATTTTAACATAAAGCCTATCAATAATGTTATATGCTATTAGTTAATGGAAAAGAAGAAGGAATGAAGGAGAAGAAGAAATATATAAATAAATGCAAACAGCTACAGTATGAAGAATCCCAAAAGTGTTTAGTACTAGTCGCTAATTGACTACTACTTATAATCTTTTTATTTTATATATTGACCGTAGAAATGTTCCGGCAATAATTTGTATGAGCAGGATGATGTTCCCCTGGTCTCAGAAGGTGTAAGGATGGACAGCGGAGTAATGGACCAAAAGTGGCCACCCGACTGGTACCACCGCACAGGATAGGGAAAAATGTTAGGGAAATTGAATATTTAAGGTATAATAATTATAAAATAGCTGAAAAGAGTGATATTGGATTCCAGAAGTATAGATGAAGAAAATAGAAGGAAGATAGCAGACCGAAGCTTAATTGATAAAGCTAATTTATAGAAGTAAATAGAAATGAGTGTTAAAACAAGTTTAATATGATTAGTGTGACCAGTCCTTATCAAATAAAATGTGGAAGTACCACTACCCAGAAATAAATAATTGATGAATTTGCATCCAAGAGAGAGAGAGTAGAGTAAGAAAACAGCAATTACCACCGGTCTGAATTACCAGTCAGTTTACAATCAGTCGGAAATAAAAAGGTATTATGAATAGGGGAACCAATTGGCCAGATAAGTTGTGCGTTTATTTCTTACTAAACTTTGTTTATACAAAATAAACTTCTTTCGAAGGGGGGGTGTTATGTAACGTAACATAGTTGAGGTCCCCCAACGTTACATAAAAATTGAATGAAATATGGTCAAGGACCATACCCTGAATTAAGGTTGTTCAATAGTCTATGTGCTTGAGAAGTACCTCAAGTCAAAAGGAGGCAATGACTAATGTTAAATATAAAAGAGCCAGACCAATGAATGATTGAATGTAATAAAATGTTTGTTTTTGTACTGTGACATGTTAAGGTCTACAGAGTATTTATGTTGTATTTTGAATATGCTAAAAATGAACTGATGTTGTTTGATAGTAATACTTCATCAATAATTATGTTTTATATTTATATTAGATTTGTCTTTATACATCCAGTATAGTTACCAATGTTAGACACTGTACTAAGTTCTAAGTATTGTATAAAGATGAAAAATACTGTTGTTTTAATTATGTTTATAAACTGGGCCAGGAGTGTGACCAGTGTTTCAAGTTTAACAAGTAGTTCTGACAATTATATTATATTCTTCGTATTGTTTAAATTAGCAGCCATCCTTACTATTTCTTTTATGAATTTGCTAACTGCTATAATTTTTTATTGTTCGACTAAGCTTTTTGTCATTACTGACATCTTCAGGTCTTAAACAACTAAGACTTGAGTTAAGGCTTGACCTAACGAAAGCTTAGTCGAACAATAAAAAAAATTATAGCAGTTAGCAAATTCATAAAAGAAATAGTAATTATATTATAAATTAATAAAGGGTTCCAGAACCAGTTAATTAATATAAAAAAGTAACCACCAGTAAATTAAAATTCATGTAATTAACCATGTAACTAATAATTAATTGTACAGTAGGTCAGGTAAAAAGAAAATTAAGTTAAAAAACCAAATAATGTTATAACGGTTGTAAGTGAATCTATAGGCCTAAATTCCATATTAGTGAAAGGAAATTAATACCTTTTTAGGAAACCCAGTCCAACGAAACTCTGGTAAAACATGTACTGTTTAGGAAGGAAGGTTAGGGGAGAATTTTAGGTGATTCAATATTAATCCAAGCATGGAGTATTTTATTGGAAAGGAGTAGTAATATTCTATAATGCCGGCTCAAGGATATATAGAAAACGTGGTTGTTAAGGCAACTGAAATATGCAGAAGTTGTTGATTGAATTAATTCGTTCTGATTGTTACAAGCTATTAGGTTGAGATGGACCGATATATTTAAAAAATATGAATAAATCTAAAAGAAATATGTATCAAAATTGAAAAACCCTTTTGACAAAATAATTATACTTTAATGCTAATGAGTAATAAAAATTAAATAACCTTCCAAATTGTAAATGAATACAGTTAAAAAGAATTGAAAGCCTCTCACCTCATTCACTAAATAATTCCGCTGGATTCGGTATTAAACCAATTCATACTATAAACCGAAGATCAGTAAAAGAATTAAAGCCTGAACTAACGGAATTATTGAAAATACCAGAAGACTCAGTTTGGCAGAAATAACCTTCATTGGGAGCAGAAGAAGTTGAGATCCTAATTCCATTTCACTGGGACCGAGAAATGTGAAGATCGTAAAAGAAGAATAGAAGCCCGAAGATTTCCTGAGGGTTTACCAGTACACACCACCATCAATTTTATTGAAAACCAGAGCAGTTTTCACTGGATGAAGACGAGATAAGCTGGATTTTGGCCACTGTTTACAAACGTCCACCGCCAGACGAAATTTTCGTCGGTTTGGTAAAAAAACAACTTATTTTCATTTCACTGTATTTAAAGTAAATAATTTTATTTTTGTAAATTGAGCAACCTTAATTATGCATTTTACCTGGCCTTACTAATGGTTCCAAGAACTTTACGAACCCTGGGATAAGAATTATTTATTATTATTTTCATGTGTATATGTTTTTAGAATTTGAGTAATTGATAATCGATATATTTCTGGGTGATCGATTTGATCGTATTATTGTTTTTTTTTAGATAACGTAGACTGTGAATTAATAGAGAAAATAAATAAAGTATCTTTATTGTATGAGATAACGTTTGAAGTTATTGCAGAATAAATACTATATGTAGTGGGTGGAATAATTTACAAAAGGATTGATTCAAACTCAATGAATAACTAACCTATAAGTACGCTTATTACAAGGAACAGCGCTCAAAGTTTGCAGCTGGTGGGACGGAGATTACAGAACTAGCTTGTGTTTAGTACAAAATTTGAATGGAATTTTCTACCATCGAGTGACTAGGGTTGACACAAATACCCCTTACATTCAGTCAATACTCCATACATACCTCTAATATTACACAACCATTGAAAACTAAGTTAAGTCTATAGAGTAGTATGATTATAAATTCAAGGAACATAATTATAATTTTGTTTGCTTAATAATCTATTTTCCGAAGGTTTCATCAGTCACAATCAAAGGATATATTCATTAATAACAACTGTGAATTAACAAATTTACAGATTGATTAAACATAGTAACATCGACAGATAATTACAAATTGGCGAACCCAACAGTGGGGCTTGAATGAGACGGACGTTTCACTAGTACCTCACATACTTAGTTTATTTCAAATTGACGACTCCAACGTGGGGCTGATTTAAGAAGGACTCCCTTATAAAGTTATTCATTACAATTTGACATTTCCAGCGTGCAGCATATAATATAATATACGTCCTATACCTACTCTTTTTATTTCAAATTGGCGCATAACAACGTGGAGCTTGGTCAAACCTCGAAACCCAAATAAATTTTTATTGATCGCCATAACTTAGTTATTTATAAATTGGAGCCCAACAGTGAGGCTTTAAGGAGAGGAAACTATTTTATTTCAAATTGGCGCTCAACGAGTGGGCTTTAGTTAAGTAAAAAATCATATTATTTGTTACTTAACTTGAGCAGGCAACCATTAGAGGCACAGGAATGCATACGAGAGGTGTTACGAAAAGAATGGAGAAGGAACAAGAAACAGAAGAAGATAGGAGGGAAGAAGAAACAGAGGCAGGTACAGAGATTGAAATGGAACAACAGGCGAGCAATACAGAGGATGCCCAAGGGGACCAACTAGATAAAGTGGAAGCCAGAAGCGAACCAGCTTGGCAAGAAATGGTGAGGCTAATGATGGAAAAAATTGATAGCATGAAGGAAAGCAATAATGAAAATTTCAGGAAACAGGAGGAAAACTCAAAGCAAACCAAGGAGGAAACTAATGAGAGTTTAAAACAACTAATGAGAGTTTAAGACAAATCAAAGAAGATAATAGACAAACTAATGAAAAAATAGACAGTATTAACGAAAACTCAAAGAAACAAAATGAAATTTTGAGTGAGAATTTGATCAAATTAATGAACGAGAAGTTTGACAGAAATAAGAGGAAAATGATGAGAATAACCGGCTGATAAATGAAAGTTTAAACCAAATTAATAAAAGGTTTGACAGGAATGATGAGAGCTTGAGGCAGATTCTGGAGAATACCAAACAAATGGATGAGAAAATTGAAACCCGTAATCAGGAGTTGCGGCAAATCATCAATGAACAAGGCCTAGCGTTGAGGGAAGTCATCAATGAAAGTATTATAATTGTCGATAAAAAATTGAGCAAAGGAGTTGATAGCTATGAAGTGGAAGTAAGACAGCAAATAACCGAAATTAAGGTGGATGTGGAAAAGACAGATGAACCCATCATGCAACACAGAGTGGAAGTAGAGACCAAAATTACTCAAATAGGAAACATACAAGCGAAGACCCAAGAAAAATTTGACGGTATACCAATTAATAGAACCGGAAGAATAGAACGGGCTCATGATGAAATGAAGATAGTGAGAATAAGGAAAATAGGGAGAAAGAAAATATTCAATACAAAAGAAGAAATGGAGATGAGGAAGGGTGGATTAATTAATCTATTTAACCCTCCCATTAATAAACAAAGGGAGTTAAATAAAGTTAGAAATTGTAGACAAAACTCAATAAAAATATCAAAGTTAAGCCACCATAAAATAATAACAAAAAACTTGAATAAATTTAAATATCAGTTAAAAATGTCGACGATTGAAGTGCATCAGAAGATATCAGTCATATCATCAAGAAGGAATATATCATTAAAAAATTTGGTAATTGATCCAGAGGAAAACGGGAATGGAATGATATTAAAAATGATTGATTACATTAAATAGAGGAGATGCAATACCTATTAATTAAGAAGGATTTAAATATGACCGAAAACCGTGACTTAAATGGAGACTTTGTATCAGCCGAGTTACAGTATCAGATACACGAGAGGTATTTAACAAATACCAAAATCATTATGAATACCCCAGTAATCCGAGTAAAGGGAGTACCTGAATTAATGGACCATGGTTGACCTAAATAATAACAAACCAGAAAAGGGGACTGAAATTCTGAAAACCGACCCAGCAACCCATTGGATAGCGGAAGAATACCCCAAAATTCTAAAAGCATGTAAGGACATCTTACTCGTTATTTTGGAAACCATATAATTCAAAGTGAAGAGACTAAAACCCCAAAATTCTAAAAGCATGTAAGGACATCTTACTCAAGTTATTTTGAAACCATATAATTTAAAATGAACAGACTAAAACCCCAAAATTCCAAAAGTACGTAAGGACAACTTACTTAATTTATTCAGAAATAATACGATTTAAGATATTTTGAAACCAGTTGATTTAACAAAAAATAATAACAGATTAGTAAATAAGAGTTATAAAGAATTGATTTAAAATGAAATAATAGGAAAAAGTAATATTTTGAATGGTAACAAACAGAAGAAAAATTAAATGAACAAAAACAATTGATGGTAATGTGCTCAGATAAGAAGAATAAAGAATAATTTAATGACTCCAATGAAACTGAAGGAGGATGATAATTAATACAATAATTAAAATTTCTCGGAATTGAAGATTATATAAGAAGAAATGATACGGAGAAATATGTCACAAGAAGTAAAGTCAAAAGAATTTTAACATAAAGCCTATCAATAATGTTATATGCTATTAGTTAATGGAAAAGAAGAAGGAATCAAGGAGAAGAAGAAATATATAAATAAATGCAAACAGCTACAGTATGAAGAATCCCAAAAGTGTTTAGTACTAGTCGCTAATTGACTACTACTTATAATCTTTTTATTTTATGTATTGACCGTAGAAATGTTCCGGCAATAATTTTTATGAGCAGGGATGATGTTCCCCTGGTCTCAGAAGGTGTAAGGATGGACAGCGGAGTAATGGACCCAAAAGTGGCCACCCGACTGGTACCACCGCACAGGATAGGGAAAAATGTTAGGGAAATTGAATATTTAAGGTATAATAATTATAAAATAGCTGAAAAGAGTGATATTGGATTCCAGAAGTATAGATGAAGAAAATAGAAGGAAGATAGCAGACCGAAGCTTAATTGATAAAGCTAATTTATAGAAGTAAATAGAAATGAGTGTTAAAACAAGTTTAATATGATTAGTGTGACCAGTCCTTATCAAATAAAATGTGGAAGTACCACTACCCAGAAATAAATAATTGATGAATTTGCATCCAAGAGAGAGAGAGAGTAGAGTAAGAAAACAGCAATTACCACCGGTCTGAATTACCAGTCAGTTTACAATCAGTCGGAAATAAAAAGGTATTATGAATAGGGGAACCAATTGGCCAGATAAGTTGTGCGTTTATTTCTTACTAAACTTTGTTTATACAAAATAAACTTCTTTCGAAGGGGGGGGGGGGTGTTATGTAACGTAACATAGTTGAGGTCCCCCAACGTTACATAAAAATTGAATGAAATATGGTCAAGGACCATACCCTGAATTAAGGTTGTTCAATAGTCTATGTGCTTGAGAAGTACCTCAAGTCAAAAGGAGGCAATGACTAATGTTAAATATAAAAGAGCCAGACCAATGAATGATTGAATGTAATAAAATGTTTGTTTTTGTACTGACATGTTAAGGTCTACAGAGTATTTATGTTGTATTTTGAATATGCTAAAAATGAACTGATGTTGTTTGATAGTAATACTTCATCAATAATTATGTTTATATTTATATTAGATTTGTCGTTATACAATCCAGTATAGTTACCAATGTTAGACACTGTACTAAGTTCTAAGTATTGTATAAAGATGAAAAATACTGTTGTTTTAATTAATGTTTATAAACTGGGCCAGGAGTGTGACCAGTGTTTCAAGTTTAACAAGTAGTTCTGACAATTATATTATATTCTTCGTATTGTTTATTAGCAGCCATCCTTACTATTTCTTTTATGAATTTGCTAACTGCTATAATTTTTTATTGTTCGACTAAGCTTTTCGTCATTACTGACATCTTCAGTTCTTAAACAACCTAAGACTTGAGGTTGTTTAAGACCTGAAGATGTCAGTAATGACGAAAAGCTTAGTCGAACAATAAAAAAAATTATAGCAGTTAGCAAATTCATAAAAGAAATAGTAATTATATTATAAATTAATAAAGGGTTCCAGAACCAGTTAATTAATATAAAAAAGTAACCACCAGTAAATTAAAATTCATATAATTAACCATGTAACCAATAATTATTTGTACAGTAGGTCAGGTAAAAAGAAAATTAAGTTAAAAAACCAAATAATGTTATAACGGTTGTAAGTGAATCTATAGGCCTAAATTCCATATTAGTGAAAGGAAATTAATACCTTTTTAGGAAACCCAGTCCAACGAAACTCTGGTAAAACATTTACTGTTTAGGAAGGAAGGTTAGGGGAGAATTTTAGGTGATTCAATATTAATCCAAGCATGGAGTATTTTATTGGAAAGGAGTAGTAATATTCTATAATGCCGGCTCAAGGATATATAGAAAACGTGGTTGTTAAGGCAACTGAAATATGCAGAAGTTGTTGATTTGAATTAATTCGTTCTGATTGTTACAAGCTATTAGGTTGAGATGGACCGATATATTTAAAAAATATGAATAAATCTAAAAGAAATATGTATCAAAATTGAAAAACCCTTTTGACAAAATAATTATACTTTAATGCTAATGAGTAATAAAAATTAAATAACCTTCCAAATTGTAAATGAATACAGTTAAAAAGAATTGAAAGCCTCTCACCTCATTCACTAAATAATTCCGCTGGATTCGGTATTAAACCAATTCATACTATAAACCGAAGATCAGTAAAAGAATTAAAGCCTGAACTAACGGAATTATTGAAAATACCAGAAGACTCAGTTTGGCAGAAATAACCTTCATTGGCAGCAGAAGAAGTTGAGATCCTAATTCCATTTCACTGGGACCGAGAATTGTGAAGATCGTAAAAGAAGAATAGAAGCCCGAAGATTTCCTGAGGGTTTACCAGTACACACCACCATCAATTTTATTGAAAACCAGAGCAGTTTCACTGGATGAAGACGAGATAAGCTGGATTTTGGCCACTGTTTACAAACGTCCACCGCCAGACGAAATTTTCGTCGGTTTGGTAAAAAAACAACTTATTTTCATTTCACTGTATTTAAAGTAAATAATTTTATTTTTGTAAATTGAGCAACCTTAATTATGCATTTTACCTGGCCTTACTAATGGTTCCAAGAACTTTACGAACCCTGGGATAAGAATTATTTATTATTATTTTCATGTGTATATGTTTTTAGAATTTGAGTAATTGATAATCGATATATTTCTGGGTGATCGATTTGATCGTATTATTGTTTTTTTTGAGATAACGTAGACTGTGAATTAATAGAGAAAATAAATAAAGTATCTTTATTGTATGAGATAACGTTTGAAGTTATTGCAGAATAAATACTATATGTAGTGGGTGGAATAATTTACAAAAGGATTGATTCAAACTCAATGAATAACTAACCTATAAGTACGCTTATTACAAGGAACAGCGCTCAAAGTTTGCAGCTGGTGGGACGGGAGATTACAGAACTAGCTTGTATTTAGTACAAAATTTGAATGGAATTTTCTACCATCGAGTGACTAGGGTTGACACAAATACCCCTTACATTCAGTCAATACTCCATACATACCTCTAATATTACACAACCATTGAAAACTAAGTTAAGTCTATAGAGTAGTATGATTATAAATTCAAGGAATATAATTATAATTTTGTTTGCTTAATAATCTATTTTCCGAAGGTTTCATCGGTCACAATCAAAGGATATATTCATTAATAACAAATGTGAATTAACAAATTTACAGATTGATTAAACATAGTAACATCGACAGATAATTACAAATTGGCGAACCCAACAGTGGGGCTTGAATGAGACGGACGTTTCGCTAGTACCTCACATACTTAGTTTATTTCAAATTGACGACTCCAACGTGGGGCTGATTTAAGAAGGACTCCCTTATAAAGTTATTCATTACAATTTGACGTTTCCAGCGTGCAGCATATAATATAATATACGTCCTATACCTACTCGTTTTATTTCAAATTGGCGCATAACAACGTGGAGCTTGGTCAAACCTCGAAACCCAAAATAAATTTTTATTGATCGCCATAACTTAGTTATTTATAAATTGGAGCCCAACAGTGAGGCTTTAAGGAGAGGAAACTATTTTATTTCAAATTGACGCTCAACGAGTGGGCTTTAGTTAAGTAAAAAATCATATTATTTGTTACTTAACGTGAGCAGGCAACCATTAGAGGCACAGGAATGCATACGAGAGGTGTTACGAAAAGAATGGAGAAGGAACAAGAAACAGAAGAAGATAGGAGGGAAGAAGAAACAGAGGCAGGTACAGAGATTGAAATGGAACAACAGGCGAGCAATACAGAGGATGCCCAAGGGGACCAACTAGATAAAGTGGAAGCCAGAAGCGAACCAGCTTGGCAAGAAATGGTGAGGCTAATGATGGAAAAAATTGATAGCATGAAGGAAAGCAATAATGAAAATTTCAGGAAACAGGAGGAAAACTCAAAGCAAACCAAGGAGGAAACTAATGAGAGTTTAAAACAAACTAATGAGAGTTTAAGACAAATCAAAGAAGATAATAGACAAACTAATGAAAAAATAGACAGTATTAACGAAAACTCAAAGAAACAAAATGAAATTTTGAGTGAGAATTTGATCAAATTAATGAACGAGAAGTTTGACAGAAATAAAGAGGAAAATGATGAGAATAACCGGCTGATAAATGAAAGTTTAAACCAAATTAATAAAAGGTTTGACAGGAATGATGAGAGCTTGAGGCAGATTCTGGAGAATACCAAACAAATGGATGAGAAAATTGAAACCCGTAATCAGGAGTTGCGGCAAATCATCAATGAACAAGGCCTAGCGTTGAGGGAAGTCATCAATGAAAGTATTATAATTGTCGATAAAAAATTGAGCAAAGGAGTTGATAGCTATGAAGTGGAAGTAAGACAGCAAATAACCGAAATTAAGGTGGATCTGGAAAAGACAGATGAACCCATCATGCAACACAGAGTGGAAGTAGAGACCAAAATTACTCAAATAGGAAACATACAAGCGAAGACCCAAGAAAAATTTGACGGTATACCAATTAATAGAACCGGAAGAATAGAACGGGTTCATGATGAAATGAAGATAGTGAGAATAAGGAAAATAGGGAGAAAGAAAATATTCAATACAAAAGAAGAAATGGAGATGAGGAAGGTTGGATTAATTAATCTATTTAAACCTCCCATTAATAAACAAAGGGAGTTAAATAAAGTTAGAAATTGTAGACAAAACTCAATAAAAATATCAAAGTTAAGCCACCAAAAAAATAATAACAAAAAACTTGAATAAATTTAAATATCAGTTAAAAATGTCGACGATTGAAGTGCATCAGAAGATATCAGTCATATCATCAAGAAGGAATATATCATTAAAAAATTTGGTAATTGATCCAGAGGAAAACGGGAATGGAATGATATTAAAAATGATTGATTACATTAAAATAGAGGAGATGCAATACCTATTAATTAAGAAGGATTTAAATATGACCGAAAACCGTGACTTAAATGGAGACTTTGTATCAGCCGAGTTACAGTACCAGATACACGAGAGGTATTTAACAAATACCAAAATCATTATGAATACCCCAGTAATCCGAGTAAAGGGAGTACCTGAATTAATGGACCATGGTTGACCTAAATAATAACAAACCAGAAAAGGGGACTGAAATTCTGAAAACCGACCCAGCAACCCATTGGATAGCGGAAGAATACCCCAAAATTCTAAAAGCATGTAAGGACATCTTACTCAAGTTATTTTGAAACCATATAATTTAAAATGAACAGACTAAAACCCCAAAATTCCAAAAGTACGTAAGGACAACTTACTTAATTTATTCAGAAATAATACGATTTAAGATATTTTGAAACCAGTTGATTTAACAAAAAATAATAACAGATTAGTAAATAAGAGTTATAAAGAATTGATTTAAAATGAAATAATAGGAAAAAGTAATATTTTGAATGGTAACAAACAGAAGAAAAATTAAATGAACAAAAACAATTGATGGTAATGTGCTCAGATAAGAAGAATAAAGAATAATTTAATGACTCCAATGAAACTGAAGGAGGATGATAATTAATACAATAATTAAAATTTCTCGGAATTGAAGATTATATAAGAAGAAATGATACGGAGAAATATGTCACAAGAAGTAAAGTCAAAAGAATTTTAACGTAAAGCCTATCAATAATGTTATATGCTATTAGTTAATGGAAAAGAAGAAGGAATCAAGGAGAAGAAGAAATATATAAATAAATGCAAACAGCTACAGTATGAAGAATCCCAAAAGTGTTTAGTACTAGTCGCTAATTGACTACTACTTATAATCTTTTTATTTTATATATTGACCGTAGAAATGTTCCGGCAATAATTTGTATGAGCAGGGATGATGTTCCCCTGGTCTCAGAAGGTGTAAGGATGGACAGCGGAGTAATGGACCCAAAAGTGGCCACCCGACTGGTACCACCGCACAGGATAGGGAAAAATGTTAGGGAAATTGAATATTTAAGGTATAATAATTATAAAATAGCTGAAAAGAGTGATATTGGATTCCAGAAGTATAGATGAAGAAAATAGAAGGAAGATAGCAGACCGAAGCTTAATTGATAAAGCTAATTTATAGAAGTAAATAGAAATGAGTGTTAAAACAAGTTTAATATGATTAGTGTGACCAGTCCTTATCAAATAAAATGTGGAAGTACCACTACCCAGAAATAAATAATTGATGAATTTGCATCCAAGAGAGAGAGAGTAGAGTAAGAAAACAGCAATTACCACCGGTCTGAATTACCAGTCAGTTTACAATCAGTCGGAAATAAAAAGGTATTATGAATAGGGGAACCAATTGGCCAGATAAGTTGTGCGTTTATTTCTTACTAAACTTTGTTTATACAAAATAAACTTCTTTCGAAGGGGGGGGGTGTTATGTAACGTAACATAGTTGAGGTCCCCCAACGTTACATAAAAATTGAATGAAATATGGTCAAGGACCATACCCTGAATTAAGGTTGTTCAATAGTCTATGTGCTTGAGAAGTACCTCAAGTCAAAAGGAGGCAATGACTAATGTTAAATATAAAAGAGCCAGACCAATGAATGATTGAATGTAATAAAATGTTTGTTTTTGTACTGTGACATGTTAAGGTCTACAGAGTATTTATGTTGTATTTTGAATATGCTAAAAATGAACTGATGTTGTTTGATAGTAATACTTCATCAATAATTATGTTTATATTTATATTAGATTTGTCTTTATACAATCCAGTATAGTTACCAATGTTAGACACTGTACTAAGTTCTAAGTATTGTATAAAGATGAAAAATACTGTTGTTTTAATTAATGTTTATAAACTGGGCCAGGAGTGTGACCAGTGTTTCAAGTTTAACAAGTAGTTCTGACAATTATATTATATTCTTCGTATTGTTTAAATTAGCAGCCATCCTTACTATTTCTTTTATGAATTTGCTAACTGCTATAATTTTTTATTGTTCGACTAAGCTTTTCGTCATTACTGACATCTTCAGTTCTTAAACAACCTAAGACTTGAGGTTGTTTAAGACCTGAAGATGTCAGTAATGACGAAAAGCTTAGTCGAACAATAAAAAAAATTATAGCAGTTAGCAAATTCATAAAAGAAATAGTAATTATATTATAAATTAATAAAGGGTTCCAGAACCAGTTAATTGATATAAAAAAGTAACCACCAGTAAATTAAAATTCATGTAATTAACCATGTAACCAATAATTAATTGTACAGTAGGTCAGGTAAAAAGAAAATTAAGTTAAAAAACCAAATAATGTTATAACGGTTGTAAGTGAATCTATAGGCCTAAATTCCATATTAGTGAAAGGAAATTAATACCTTTTTAGGATACCCAGTCCAACGAAACTCTGGTAAAACATTTACTGTTTAGGAAGGAAGGTTAGGGGAGAATTTTAGGTGATTCAATATTAATCCAAGCATGGAGTATTTTATTGGAAAGGAGTAGTAATATTCTATAATGCCGGCTCAAGGATATATAGAAAACGTGGTTGTTAAGGCAACTGAAATATGCAGAAGTTGTTGATTTGAATTAATTCGTTCTGATTGTTACAAGCTATTAGGTTGAGATGGACCGATATATTTAAAAAATATGAATAAATCTAAAAGAAATATGTATCAAAATTGAAAAACCCTTTTGACAAAATAATTATACTTTAATGCTAATGAGTAATAAAAATTAAATAACCTTCCAAATTGTAAATGAATACAGTTAAAAAGAATTGAAAGCCTCTCACCTCATTCACTAAATAATTCCGCTGGATTCGGTATTAAACCAATTCATACTATAAACCGAAGATCAGTAAAAGAATTAAAGCCTGAACTAACGGAATTATTGAAAATACCAGAAGACTCAGTTTGGCAGAAATAACCTTCATTGGCAGCAGAAGAAGTTGAGATCCTAATTCCATTTCACTGGGACCGAGAATTGTGAAGATCGTAAAAGAAGAATAGAAGCCCGAAGATTTCCCGAGGGTTTACCAGTACACACCACCATCAATTTTATTGAAAACCAGAGCAGTTTCACTGGATGAAGACGAGATAAGCTGGATTTTGGCCACTGTTTACAAACGTCCACCGCCAGACGAAATTTTCGTCGGTTTGGTAAAAAAACAACTTATTTTCATTTCACTGTATTTAAAGTAAATAATTTTATTTTTGTAAATTGAGCAACCTTAATTATGCATTTTACCTGGCCTTACTAATGGTTCCAAGAACTTTACGAACCCTGGGATAAGAATTATTTATTATTATTTTCATGTGTATATGTTTTTAGAATTTGAGTAATTGATAATCGATATATTTCTGGGTGATCGATTTGATCGTATTATTGTTTTTTTTGAGATAACGTAGACTGTGAATTAATAGAGAAAATAAATAAAGTATCTTTATTGTATGAGATAACGTTTGAAGTTATTGCAGAATAAATACTATATGTAGTGGGTGGAATAATTTACAAAAGGATTGATTCAAACTCAATGAATAACTAACCTATAAGTACGCTTATTACAAGGAACAGCGCTCAAAGTTTGCAGCTGGTGGGACGGGAGATTACGGAACTAGCTTGTATTTAGTACAAAATTTGAATGGAATTTTCTACCATCGAGTGACTAGGGTTGACACAAATACCCCTTACATTCAGTCAATACTCCATACATACCTCTAATATTACACAACCATTGAAAACTAAGTTAAGTCTATAGAGTAGTATGATTATAAATTCAAGGAACATAATTATAATTTTGTTTGCTTAATAATCTATTTTCCGAAGGTTTCATCGGTCACAATCAAAGGATATATTCATTAATAACAACTGTGAATTAACAAATTTACAGATTGATTAAACATAGTAACATCGACAGATAATTACAAATTGGCGAACCCAACAGTGGGGCTTGAATGAGACGGACGTTTCGCTAGTACCTCACATACTTAGTTTATTTCAAATTGACGACTCCAACGTGGGGCTGATTTAAGAAGGACTCCCTTATAAAGTTATTCATTACAATTTGACGTTTCCAGCGTGCAGCATATAATATAATATACGTCCTATACCTACTCGTTTTATTTCAAATTGGCGCATAACAACGTGGAGCTTGGTCAAACCTCGAAACCCAAAATAAATTTTTATTGATCGTCGTAACTTAGTTATTTATAAATTGGAGCCCAACAGTGAGGCTTTAAGGAGAGGAAACTATTTTATTTCAATGTATATATATATATATATATATATTGTGTGTTAAAAATAATACCATTGCAAATAATTAAACTAGATTTATAAAGCGTCCTGAAAGTTTAAAATCAAGTGTTAGCCCAATTTACCAGCTGGGAATCGTTAACTAAAACCGCGACCGCTAACATGCTAACGTCGTCGCAGATTAAAGACCTAACAAGGAAACAACACTGCATAGCTGTAGATAGGTTATTGTCTCTAGTTAATGGTTGTCTTCGTATGTGATTTAGCTAACGATCCTGCATCTATTCATTAAAATATTTGTCTGTACTGCATTGTAAATGCAAGTCTACTTCCTCTTTATATTTGATTACTCACCACATAAATGTGAAGATATAACACAGATACATTATTATGGTTACTGACTGACTGATTGTTTCTTTTGCGCAAATGTTGCGTTTAGCTGGCTGCTGAACTCTTAAGCTTTTACCATATGGTAAATGGTACTGTATCTTTTTATTTTTTTACCTTTTTAAATCTGCCCCACACCCTGTGTCAATGAAAACAGAATAGGTGGTTGTGGTCAAAGGAAGGTTTGTTGTTGGCACAGCATACTGTTACTTGAAAAATCCACATTACACTGTTCGCTGCTGTTACATCAATGCAATCCCATATAAAGGAACATTTGTTTGATATGTGTTATAGGACACATGGGCTATCTGAGATTTTCAGTTCAGCGTCATAGATGAAATATATAATAGGATAAAAGTATATGACTGAATTTACCAGAAATGCTATAGATAAAAATGTTTAGGTGACAAACATTTTTAGCATCTTCTTGTTTTCCATATGCTCCTCAATGCTCCCTGCTAGCCTGGCGTCAGCGATACTCCCCCTCCCTCAGATCTCTCTGGGTTCAAATAAGAAATAGAGCATAGTGTTGCCTTTAATGTAAAATAATACTGTTAATAAAACGTTCTGCGCTATGTTTTTTTAATTACATGAGTCCTGTAGACAATTTGATCTAATTTCAATTTTAGACAGTATTAATTCTTATGTCAGGCTACATTTCACAATTTACAGACAGTTATCTTATACAGGTTTTAACTGTATAATCTTAGAGTAGATATTTACTGCTAATGTGCTTACTTTGTGCATGTTTACAGTTTAAAATTAATATTTTTCTTTTTTTTTTTTAGATTTCTTTCAATGGTTAATTTTATTTTTTCTGTATTGTGCTGGTTCATAATGCATGATACATTTTTTGTGTTAATTTAACAGCATGTTGAACACAGCTCATGTTCCTGCCTGACCTCAGTGACAACAGCTGAATAGAACACCAGGTAATTGTTCATATTGTAAACATTTATGTGTTATTCATGTACTTATTTAACTTTTACAATTTTGCTGACTCAGTTTTTATTATGATATGTTGAATACAGTATGGAAAATTATTCTTTTAAGGATTCAGGGTTTCAATAGCTTGACAATATAATTAATGCTCTCAGTAATTGTTAAGAAGAGCACATAGTGTTTGTCTGTAGTTCAAGCTCATTAATTAATACTGGCAGTGATAATTAACTGTCAGTTATTAATACTAAGTTGCTATCTCAGTAAGAAGATAGAAAATCATACTGTGTGCTAATTTTCTAGCACTTCAAATATGACAGATTACTGTAATAACTCTGGTGACACAATAAGGCATTATTACCTGTCAATTAAAATGCAGTTAAATTAACAGTGTTGCATACTCAGTTGAATTTCTTCTTCTTTTTTAAAATGATTATTGTTCAGAATAATAGTATCACATGCATTTAACACATTTGTGTGTGTGCATTTGAAGTTTTTTCCGAAAAGCTGCAGTTGTTTGAAAGGAATTAATTTATTCATTTTGTGAGTTTGTGTAATGATGTACAGTGGATAACAATATTAGTTTCATTAAATATTTCTGTACATTATTTATTATAGATAATCATTTTTGGCTGTAGTATTTTATTTTATTTCATATGTTAGGTGTGTGAAACTGAATAGAAAATGTGTGTGTGTGTGTGTGTGTGTGTGTGTGTGTGTGTGTGTGTTTTCCTTTAGTTATAAAGAGTCTGTTATTCCCCTTATATACAATGTGTTTGTTGTAAATCGTATAAGAAAACAATTTTTATTGGGGTCCTGATGCATGTACAAGGATCAAAAATAAAAATTAGCAAGTGCTCTTTATTTTTTCAACAGGGGACAAGGAAGATATTTTCTCAGCAGCTATTAAATGCTACAGACCCAGACAATGCACCAGAGTCTTTGTTTTATTCAATTTTGGGAAGTGGAAGTGGCAGCGATACAGGTGGCTTTGTAGAAAAATTAGATGCACCAGGTGTTGCTATATCCACATTCACACAGGCTGAAGTTGATAGTGGATTTATAGTATATGTCCACAAGGCTAAAACAGTTGGAAACACAAAGCTAGCTTTGCAGGTGAGTGTAATCGCCAAATAATCTTAAGATTGATAGGATTAGAATTTCAGTATACCACTAAAGTCCTAAAGGCTCTAGCCAGATAAGATACTCAAAATCACCTCTCTGGGAACATGGCCTGAAATCTTAGTGTCTTAATTCTTATCACAAAAACACATTTTCGTACTTTTTTAGCTCTCTAGAACATCTCTATCCCTCACAACCCTTACAAAAGTGATTTTTCAAATGGAAATTCTTTTATCAGATTCAGATGGTTTAATAACAATTTTCAAAGAAGGAGATATACCTTTGTTGACAGAGGCTTGTTGTGATGTGAAAACTCGTATGGAAGCTATGGGTTACGAAGTTCATATGCCAGCTCTTAATGGGAAACTATCTCAATTATCAATGGAGGAATCCAATTCATCATGACTGGTAACTAAATTATATTGGGTAGTCGGAGCAGTTCGTGGGATAATTGGCAATAATATAAACTTTTACATCACCAACTAAATAATAAGTTATTACCAAGCATGCGATTATTTTGTCAAATAGTGTGTTTTAAATAATACATTCGGAAAGTGTTTGGTGTCTGATAAAGGAATATCAGACATTATAGTTGAAAAATTGTTACATACAAAATATGCAATAAATACTCTAGCCCAGGAAGCAGAAGATGGTAGATAGGGAAGAAGAAAGTCAGTGTTCTCTGAATTTGAAGAATATTTTAAAAATATTTTTCACTGGTTCCTACCAACTGGCACAAGCAATTTCATTGTTTCAATATCTTAGTGAAATAATGGAAGATGATAACTGTATAAAACTGCAGTATTTTAAAATTAATGAAAAAATAACCAAATCTCATGACAGATCTCTTCATAATAATAAAAAATGTATAAGTGTTATATAGAATATGAGCTGTATTACAATAGCATAGAAAGTATAATAAGATATGTACAGTATTGATATGCAAATGGGCTCAGAACCATAGGCTGCTGTTCCCACGATGCACCCATCATTTAATTACCTTGCTCATGTTTAGCGAGGATAGTGAGACCAGCAGAAATTGTGACCAACATTTTTATTTCAGAAGATATTGATCCGGTCATCGAGGAAGATAGCGATGAAGATTAAAAATTTAAATTAATATATTTTAATGTTTAATGTAAATTTTAAAATATTAATAAATATAACTTACTTTGTATTAGTTTTAGAATTTTAATAATCTTGAAACTAAGGTAGCTATAAGTTCACAAAGAAAATCCGATAAGGATGGTGTACGGCATTACGGTTTTTATGCAAAATACCGGGATTCCGCATATGGGGCTAAGAGCTTAATTAACCGGAATTTGAGTTTGCAGGGAAATTTCATTAATCAGAAACACATTTTAAGAAATGCCGTACCAGCCCCAGTAAATCTGAATTCCACAACACCTCCCAATCCCAGAAAATCGGAATCCCGCACACCCCCAGCCGACAATGGCCAAAAATAACAAATAAATATTTTTTTCTGTTTTTAACCAACTTCTACCATTTAAAAAATCCGAAAAAATTGAAGGTAGTAAATTTTACATAATATAAGCTCTGGAAGAACTGTGGTAATAGCAACTCCTTTGAGGCTTGAGTAATTTATGTTTAAAAAATATTTGGGCCAAAAAAAACTTTTTTTAGTCGTAAGAAATTGACAAAAATAAAGGTTATTTGTCTTTAAAGCACCTAGCTACAGTTAAAATTTCAGCTCAATCCAAGGTAAATGTACCAAGAAAAAAATTATTTCCATAAATCATGTTTTTAAGGGTTGTGAGGGATAGAGACACTCTAGAGGGCTAAAAATTCAGAAAAATGTGTTTTTCGTGATAAGAATTAAGACACTACAATTTCAGACCACGTTTCCAAAGAGGGGATTTTGAGAGGCTTTGAACTGGCTCATAAGTGAAATGACTCAACAGGACTTCTGAGTTTACATGAAGAAAAATGTACCTGTGTGCATTGTAACATGTAAAGCTCTACGGGTTCTTTCTGCCACACGTTGTTGGCGTCAATTCTGTAACGTGTATGATGGTTACTACAGGTTATTTAGCCTCACTGGTGGGATCGCCAATTCTGTAACGACTCAAAGGCTCGTTACCTTTAATATTGTACCTTGCTTAAATCTTGGTTATTTAATGTGTATACTTTGTTAATAGTTTATAAGGATGAGTATCTGTTCAGGGGAATATTTGTTGAGTGCCAATATGCAATCACAGGTTGCAAATAAAAAATTTTTTTTGTAAAATATTAATTATTAATTTTTATTAAAATCTTATATTGTTTCTTTATCAGTTATAATTGAATCTCTTTTAATCTTTCCTTTAAGAGAGGAATGTGATAACTAAAGCTTATCCAAGCAGGTTTGAATAATCTGCCCTTTACTTTCAAATGAGGAGGGTTGCCAACTTAATCTAATTGCTGAAGCCAATTCACAGTCCCAGATATATTATTTAGAATATCGTATCCATTTTGTATTCATTAAATAAAGAAACGAATAAACCTTTTATCTGTATTTATTATACTCAAAATCCTTTTATTATTTTCTTTAAATTGTTTTTTAAATAACATATATAATCATTAACAAAATCTCACCCAGCGGTTCTTTACATATGCTCAGTATGGCAGCCGTAGCATTCAGAGATTCTTCATCTCAAGGAACACATTTACATTTATTAAATAAAATACAAATATATTGTGTTACGTTAGGTCCTTTTGACTACGATATAAACAACAGTTATTAGAAGAAAAGTACCAAAATACATGAGGTTATAAATAGTTACAATGTAACGGTACGGAATTGTATGAAAAACAATTTTTAAATCAAGTGCATTCCCTATGTAGTCAGAGTTCACCTTTTTGGAACCTTGACTTAGTCAACCACGTATGCAGTGTTTATTACAAAACAAAACGTCTCTGTTTTGTCCCTGCACTCAAACAGTCCAGACAGATTATGAAATAACTTACAGTTTTGTGTCAGCCGTGAATCACGGAGAAAATAATGTCCAGTCATGTATTGCACCAGATGGCAAAATGTTGCTAAACTATATGCCTGCGTTATAGCGCCTTTTAAAAAGCACCAATTGGAGCGCAGACCGTGATCACGTGACCAGACGAAAATCTGTGTGTCACCGCCTTAGAGCTGTACTGAGTGCAGTTCCATTGCAACTCATGGTAGCGTGGCCAGAAAAAGCAGTATACAGATCGTAAATCATTGGCCTCGGGCGTGCAAGATAGGCCGTAAAATCAATTCGGCCTATCCAGTTAATGGTTAAAACATTAATCGTTAAAAAGTATAAAATGTATAAACAATATAGCGCGGCCAGCCTATAAAACATTGACGGGCGAGTAAAATTACGTCGGCTGACTTTATCTTATATTCATACTATGGACCCGTTAAACAAATCAGTCAGAACTTAATTAAACAAAAAACAGTAAACTCAGTACTAACGGCGTGTGAGACGGGCCGAAAACATCGTCGGTCTATCCCGTACAATAAATGTGTGATACATTGAAGTGCGAAGTGCTCGAGTAAACGGTATTTTACATGCGGTGGTGGTGAAAACAACGAGAACTTCTCAGGATTTGGTTAAGTACCAATAAAGAAACAATTAAAGATTTCAAGTAAAATTTTCTAATATTATCTAATAAAAGTTTAAAGAGCTCTATAAAAGAAAATAGTAAGGGGAAAAGATATACAGTAAACGTATTGGTTCATATAAAAAATAAGTAATTTGTAAGAGGTTAGAAGTAAGAAATATTCCATGGGTTAATCTGAATTGTCATCAAAGTAGTTTAAAATGAAATAACTAACTTGTTTAATAAACCAGAAGTATTTGTTCTAACATAAATTGCGTATTTATATTGGTACCGGTCACCTCAAATAATCCTTTCTGCAGCTGTGTTCGTCTGTAGAACCTTGGAGAAGCATCCTAAGGTAAGAGTTTAATATTGAAATAACTTATAGAGTTTCAGTGGCGCCCGTAACAGTTGGACGATTTGTGTGATTTATTATAATCACACAGATCAGGCCTAATTAAGCTGCAGAATGGGTTATTTGAGAGGGAGGACGTTTTTGTAAACTACATAAACGTGTAATGAAAAATTACAAAAAGTAATTTGTAAGAGATTCATAATTGTGTAGGCAGTTTATTGTTTAAAAAGTTATTTATTTATATTAATTACGTTGATAAAGATGGAAGACGTTAACGAAATAAATCTGACCGGCTCGGCAGTTACGAGTGAGTCAGGAGGTGGTTTAACGCCAATTACAGCACAAGAAAAGATTCTAATTGAATCAGTTGTAGTGAATGATTCGGGGTTGGAGACAACTCCAAGCCGAATAGATAGAATTAATTTAGACGAAAGTAATTTAACACAAGCTATAGTAATTAGTGAGGCGGGAGCAAAATCCACTCCTGTGGCAACCAAAACAAAAGAGAAAGAGTATTCAATAAATGATATATTCAATTTTATGAGAGCAATATCCGATGATATTAAGCAGAGTTTAAATTGTCGTTTTGATGCTAATGATATTAATATGAAGGAACAGAATGAAAAATTTGATGAACTTAAGCTTGATATAAATAATGTAAAAAATAAGTGTGTGAGTTAGTGTAACGAATTAAAACGAGATATGGAGAAAGTGGTAGAGTCAGTAGAGAAACAAATTAAAAGTAAGTCAAATCAGATAGTTGACATAACGAAAAGTAGTGAAGGAATAATTAACAGTAGTAATGTTTGTAGTAGTAACAACAGTTATAATAAAGAGTTTATAAGCGATAATAATAATGTTGAAAGTGGTAATGTAATTGAAAATGTGATATCAGACAGTGATGATATAGAAATAGTTAGTGAGACAGTGAGTGAGAGTGAGAGAGTAATGGGTTGTAAAGGGGGAGAAACAAATGTTAATCAGTTAGAGAGAGAGTATGAAGAGAGTGTACAGAGGGTAAAATTTTCACGTGGTGCTGAGGGGGGTGAAGAAAGGTCTTCACGAATGTATTTGGGTAGATAAATGGTCTACTGATAATTGTTTGTTTTAATTTTTGTATTGTTCCTGTAGAAATCAGGAGAGGTTTTAATGTAGCAGGACCCTCTGAATGGAATGAGAGAGTTCAAAGGGGTTGTGAGAAATATTGTGATGAGAGAAATAGAGAGAGAGAAATAGAGATTTTTGAGGTTAATAGAGGCTATGAAATATTAGTGCAGAGTTTATGTATTGAAAGAGAGGAACAAATTGACTCACCTTGTGAAATAAAAATTGATGATTATATTGATGATAATAACATATACTTACCTGTAGAGAGGGTCAGCGTACTAGTAACAGCTGACACCTATAGCGATGAAAAATTAAATGATGTGATTGTAATAACAAATACTGATGGAGACTTGACAAAAAACAATAATGTAGACTTGATTTATGATATAGTAATAATGAGGGGTAATACATAGGTATTATTATTTTGGTACAATGGAAAAAAATAACTTTTTATGGTTATTATACAAAAGATAGCCATATGATGTCTATACATGAAATTGAACAATGTTATGTGCAGAAAAGACTAATTTTTGATGATGGAGGCTGAATATAAACTCAATGAATGGACATTTTAAATATTCTGGTTTATGGTAATGACCTGGCTGACTTAGGTATTGAAGTGTGGTAAATAATAATTGGACATGACTAATTTTTGATGATGGAGGCTGAATATAAACTCAATGAATGGACATTTTAAATATTCCAGTTTATGGTAATGACCTGGCTGACTTAGGTATTGAAGTGTGGTAAATAATAATTGGACATGACGAATATTTGTAAATAAAGGTGTTAATGTAAAATGTATTGTGTCAATGTTATCTTGTTGTAATGTATATTATAGCTTATGTGTAAAACAGGTTTGTAATAAGAATGAAGTTTATAATAATATAATAATATTTTATTTTGCTAAATAATTAACAGGAGGTAGTAACGAATTTTATTTTGTATTGTGTGTTTAAATTAAAAATGTTTTAAATAATGTATTTACTGTATTTAAAATGTATTGGGTTGAAATGAAGGCAATTTAAAAATGTGAATTTTATTAATATGTCAGCACTAAAAGATTTATAGAAATTGAAAATTAGAAGTACAGGTATTAGGGGTGATGTAATTTGGGGTGTTGAGACTGAGAGTGTTTATAAAAACAGTCTGGCATACAACTGTTAATGTAAACAGGTGTGTTGCCTGTTTTGTGACTAATGTTTACAGGTTGATGTTTGTTTCATGCTTGAGTTGACAACAACAAGAATGTTGTATTGTGCTGAATCATTGCCAGTAGTAAAATTTTATTATGAAACCAAAGAAATGAAGTTAATTTTTTGCAGATAATATAATAATGAGGTAAATTACCGTAACTCAAGAGTTTTGAGAAATTAAATTAAATCGAATTGGTAATTAAACTAATTGAAAAAGCGACTTTTATTAATGAATTTAAATTTATTTTGATCTGAATTTTGTCTGTAATTGTAAAATAAATAATTGATGAAAAAATAATGAATAAAATATGTACTTTACTTAAAATTGAAAACTGAAGGAAATGTTTGGGCTAAGATAGTGTTTGGAAAATAAGACTGTTCATGTAAACCTTTATAAATGTCAATCCATATTTTACGTTTAACTGTAGATTCCCCACCTAAGTGCGGCCATGACCTCACCGGACCATGACCGTGAAAGTAGTTAATTGTGACAAATCATAAATTTTACTTGTTATAACCGGCTTGTGGTTTGTTTTGTTTTGTTAACCCGGTGGTTTGTTAGACTTAGTAGGGGGGTTATTTTGTGAGGAATCTACCACATTTTGGAACAGGGCTATTTTCACCCAGATAGGGGTGGTAGTCCATTAGGGGCGTATCATTCAACACTAGTAAGTATTATACTGAATTTTATTGTAACGCCGAAGCAAGGATGGGGTGGAATAAAAGAAAAAATGTCCACCCCTTCCGCATCAGTCCTTGTGGAAGCAACTGGGCGCCACAGTCCAGGGGGGGTAGTAGTGAGTGTGGATTAGGAGGTGACCCAGTTACAGGTCACGAGGGAGATGTGATTACGGCTAGGTTGAGGTCTGCAAGGGCCAAGAAGCCTAGTGCTGAACACAGCAGATTGTAACGGGTATCAGGGGTTAAGGGATATGTAGGGGGGTAGAGAAAAAAAAAATTTTTATTCTATATATCCATATATATATATATATATATATATATATATATAGTTAAGGATAAGGATGTAACTTGTATTTCTTATTGATAATTGTTGGGATTTAATACGATTTTGGATAATTAATGTGTTATTTTGGACGGGTAAGATTGTATGAGGAATATTATTTAATTTGTCTGGAACTATGGGATTGAGGATTAAATCCAAATCAATCAATGTAACCGATGGACGATTTAGAAGTTATATCACCATGTAGTCAAATGCATATTATATTTTGTAATAAACATGAACCAGTACTTTGCAATTAATGAACCAGTACGGCTAAGAGGAAACCAATCAGTTGTGGATATGGTATAATGGAAGGCCTTTTTGTTAATTTTTTAATTAAATGTTTCAGAGTCAGGCGATACTGTGACTGGTATCTGTCCGAGCTTATGGTGTTGGGATCTCGAGCAGAGAAGTCCAGTAAGACCGGATGGGTGCTGCCACAGTCGCCAGACTAGGGGGGTAAGTACCCATGATTTTAGTAGAGAGTTCAGGGGGGTTGCGGCGCCATATCCTCACTGATCCTCTTAGGTTTTAGGCAATGAGAGTTTGTATGCTTCGGCATCCAACCTCCCATGGGGGGGGGTAAAAACAAATAAACAATAAATAGCATTCAGAGATTCTTCATCTCAAGGAACACATTTACATTTATTAAATAAAATACAAATATATTGTGTTACGATATAAACAACAGTTATTAGAAGAAAAGTACCAAAATACATGAGGTTATAAATAGTTACAATGTAACGGTACGGAATTGTATGAAAAACAATTTTTAAATCAAGTGCATTCCCTATGTAGTCAGAGTTCACCTTTTTGGAACCTCGACTTAGTCAATATGCAGTGTTTATTACAAAACAAAACGTCTCTGTTTTGTCCCCGCACTCAAACAGTCCAGACAGATTATGAAATAACTTACAGTTTTGTGTCAGCCGTGAATCACGGAGAAAATAATGTCCAGTCATGTATTGCACCAGACGGCAAAATGTTGCTAAACTATATGCCTGCATTATAGCGCCTTTTAAAAAGCACCAATTGGAGCGCAGACCGTGATCACGTGACCAGACGAAAATCTGTGTGTCACCGCCTTAGAGCTGTACTGAGTGCAGTTCCATTGCAACTCATGGTAGCGTGGCCAGAAAAAGCAGTATACAGATCGTAAATCATTGGCCTCGGGCGTGCAAGATAGGCCGTAAAATCAATTCGGCCTATCCAGTTAATGGTTAAAACATTAATCGTTAAAAAGTATAAAATGTATAAACAATATAGCGCGGCCAGCCTATAAAACATTGACGGGCGAGTAAAATTACGTCGGCTGACTTTATCTTATATTCATACTATGGACCCGTTAAACAAATCAGTCAGAACTTAATTAAACAAAAAACAGTAAACTCAGTACTAACGGCGTGTGAGACGGGCCGAAAACATCGTCGGTCTATCCCGTACAATAAATGTGTGAAACATTGAAGTGCGAAGTGCTCGAGTAAACGGTATTTTACACGCGGTGGTGGTGAAAACAACGAGAACTTCTCAGGATTTGGTTAAGTACCAATAAAGAAACTATTAATTAAAGATTTCAAGTAAAATTTTCCAATATTATCTAATAAAAGTTTAAAGAGCTCTATAAAAGAAAATAGTAAGGGGAAAAGATATACAGTAAACATATTGGTTCATATAAAAAATAAGTAATTTGTAAGAGGTTAGAAGTAAGAAATATTCCATGGGTTAATCTGAATTGTCATCAAAGTAGTTTAAAATGAAATAACTAACTTGTTTAATAAACCAGAAGTATTTGTTTTAACATAAATTGCGTATTTATATTGGTACCGGTCACCTCAAATAATCCTTTCTGCAGCTGTGTTCGTCTGTAGAACCTTGGAGAAGCATCCTAAGGTAAGAGTTTAATATAGAAATAACTTATAGAGTTTCAACAAAGTACCTTAACAGGATTATATGAATAGTTTAACAAAGTTCAGTGTTTAGGTTATGTTTAGTAAAATGTTTTTTAAACTTAGTTCACTTTATATTATAGTAACACTATACATTAATGGTTTTTTATACTGATGGTAAGCCTATTCATTAATATTGTTCTCAGTGAAAGTTCCAAATGGTTTTTATTAAAAGTGTAATCAGTGTCTTTGAAACCTATAGTCTAGGCATAACACGGAATGGTTCAGTTTAATTTTATATCAAAAAATACTTCTCTTCCTGTGTCAGTTGATTGAATTTCTTCAGAGATTCACTGGTTTACTTCTTTATAGTCATGTAGCACTTCCTTCTTCTATTTAGTCTGGTTGAGGTTGATTATTTAATTTTTTTGTTTAGGTACACTGATATAAAATGTCTCATAATTTAATTTATTCACTATGTGGTGTTTAATTCAACCTTTCTCATTCAGATCCAATAATACATTTGTTATTTCATTTATTATAACATATTAGTTGCTAAGGTCTATATCACCTCTTTTATTGGTTTCTAATGTAACATTTTGATGTCACCCTGGTGATATCATAGTAATAACATAAACAAACTCTTACTATTTTATCTGTCATTTTCTTTAAAATGATATACCTTTTTTATAAGAGCTTTGATCTTCACTTTATTGGTTTCTTTGATCTTCTGATGAAACACTGATTATTTTGACACGACTTTTGACTACATTTACAAACTGAATTTACACTTTAAATTTTATTTGTTCCAAACTTATTTATTATTAGTTATTCCTGTACTTTTCACTTTCTTAAATTTATTTGACACATTTAGTAATCCTATAACATAACCTGACATTGTTTCATTATTATTTTAATAGAAATTCTTATTCATATACTTAACTGTCTAAGCTCAATATGCCTAGTTTTACAAAAATCTATTACTATTATTTTAATACTTTCTTGTTAAGATAAACATTAGTGTTATTAACACTATCATATATAATATTAATTAATGTGACCCAGACTAATTACTAATAACTCTTAGTAATATATTACAATTCCCCTTAACTTACTGTATTTATAAATTTACAGTTTGTATAAAGAAAACAAAATTTCATAAGTAAGTTCATTAACATTGTCCTCCTTACTTATCATTATTGACATTCTTTTAACTGTGATAAACTTAATTATTACAGTCTTCGTTAACATAAATTAAACAATAAAATAAACAATACTCAATTAAGTGTTTCTTAACTGATTTCTTAAAAATCGTATGTTTTCTGGTACTTTTTACTACCATATTCCTTAAGGAAATGGAAGTATGGTGATGGCAAAAAAAATCGTGTTCGAGATTATTGCAGATTCTGATTGTACTACACTCAAAACATGAAAAAAAGTAATTTTTCGAAAAGTGTCTGTGTGTGTCTGTCTGTCTGTAGATTTTTTTTCTATGGCAAACGATAACTGCCGCAAATTCAAACAGAATCAAATAATTTTTTGCGTACAGCTCTGATTTGTAGAGTACTCACGACCTATTGTTTTTGGTGAAGATCGGTTGAGGGAAAGGGCTAGTTTACCTGCAACGGTTTTTTTTATCAAGGGCAATTTTTTTTTTTTTTTTTGGCAAACGATAACAGCCGCAAATTCAAACAGAATCAAATAATGTTTCGCATACCGCCCTGAATTATAGAGTTCTCAAGACCTATTGTTTTTGGTGAAGATCGTTTAAGGGAAAGGGGTAGTTTACCTGCAACGTTTTATGTTTTAACAAGGGTAATTTTTCTATGATGAACGATAACTGCCGCATATTCAAACAGAATCAAATAATTTTTTGCATACACCCCTGAATTGTAGAGAGCTCAATGGCTTTTGATTTTGGTGAAGATCGGTTAAGGGGAAGGGGTAGTTTACCTGCAACCTTTTACGTTTTAACAACAGTAAAGTACTTGAAAATTCATTTAAACTTTTTCAAACAATGGTAATTGTTAAAAATAAAATAATTTTGTTGCCAGGCAATAAAATTATAATTTTTTCATTTTAATGTAAATCATGTATGAGAGAAAACATATCGTTCGTGGCAGGCAAGCATATCTCAGTTATGTAATGTTTACGTTCCCATTTTATTATTATGACTACCACTATATAAAGGCAGGGAAGACACACACACACACACACACACACACACACACACAAAATTCGCATTATTTCTGGCCTCATTCATGTTTATTTTCTTACATTTGCACGCTTTTTAAATGGAAAGTGCCAAAACCCATACCAACATAACGCGTACAAGCCGAAAAAGTGTCCAGTGTGGATAGCGATTTGCTTCCTGTGGATCGCTGGGCAGTGTTTACTGCACGTGTTTACAGAGGAACGATTCATAGACAGACTTTTCGTCTTTAGGGAATGAACCCTCTGCAAGATGCTGAGAGTCCATGAGTGACTTCGGAGCGCTCCTTCTTATCCGCGTGTTTGTTCTGTGAAACGTACACTGTAGATTCGCAGCTGTACTGTAAGCAACGCTCAATAGGAAATGTTGAAAATTTTTGTCCTCGGTGTACCCTCATACACACTAAACCTGCTCTGATGTTTTAATTACGAACATCATAATATTAAAACTTTGGAAACTTGAGCACTACTTAATGGAGATCAATCATTAACTTATACAAGCCATTAATTTTATGCAAATTTTTTATATAATTATATGTGTACGTTATCGGCAACAAAGAAGTAGTTTTTGTTAAAATTCCTTACCGGGACATTTGGCCGTAGTCCAATGTTTTCTACAAAACCAGACGTTTCGGCAATGCCATCGACTTCCATCATCAGTGAAAATCGAGTGCGATAACGTGAGATGGTATACGTTAGTGACCACAGTACTGTGGTTAAGGCTGAAGCAGTAAGTAGAAAGAAGTAGTTTCGATGGTAATATTTCATTTCGAAAATGATTTTAAATATAAATCTTAGAATATGGAAGTCATGTATGGTTCTCCATACCGATATTTTGTTAAGATAATTAAAGTATATTTATGTTAAAATGGCATATAACAAACCCCCCCAGAAAACGGGTTATTTTAGTAATAAACGGATTACTCAAATAAGCTGATTTATCTCATAAGTACTTCTTTCAATAATGTCTTCTGAATCATCCTTGCAATTTCTTTTGTAGAACTTGGCAAATGCCTGTTTGTTAATAAAACCTTTTCTTTCACATTGTATTTAAAATCTTATTTTCATTCTCTTCTTCATTATGGTTTCAGGTATTGGGTTTTGATGAGTTTTCATAAGCTGTGTTATTATATAATCATTTATTAACAACGTCTCTTTTTTCTTGGGTGAATCTATGGAAATATATTAATTTTTCTTCATCTTCTTTATATATAAGTTATTACCAACTGATTTCTTCTTTTCTCTGGGATTTCTCCTGTTCCTGTGGATTCCTTTATTGGGTTTATCAATTCCTCCCTAACTTTAAATGGCACGGTGAATGCATATCGGCTGTGAGTGGCACTATTCTAACGTAATCCTCACCCGACCATTCACTCTGTGCATGGTACAGTGCTCGTTGGCCCCTGCCCATAATAATAACTTTTGAGTGGCGCCTTAGCTCTCTACACTCTAAAAAAAATTAATAGTAACTCTTGCGTTACTTTGAATATCCCCTCAGAATCGTATTGCCTTCTTACCTCTTCTCATTATTATAAATTGCATCCCAGCAGTTCCCCTTATTTTCTTGTAACTTCTTTTCAGTTTTGGTAATATCCTTTGTATATATTTTTTCTCTTCTATTTAATTTAATTTCGTTGTTAATTAATTCATTTGCCACTATGTTATTCATCTTCTGTTTCAATACCCCTTTTCAGCAGTTACAACATGAATCACAAATTGCAGAAACGACACATGTGACATTTTTGGCGGTATTGAGTTAAGAATGGAGTTTTATTCAGTATTTCTGGGCGCATCGTTTAGTGCAGAAATGACACATGTGCTGTACTTTTAAGGCATTAAAATCTACTTGGAAAAATTCGTCCAATGCAGAAACAACACAAGTGAAATCACATGTGTTCTTTATGCACTGGACGAATTTTTCTTTGTTCATAGATTTTATTGGTACACCTGCTTCCTAACCTGTTTTGATAGCAACAGCTGTGATTTATATGCATTATTGCGCAGCTGTTTATTGGAGCGAAAAGTCATTGAGGTTAGTGTTTGTTTACCTTTCCAAACATCAAACATCTTGTTACAATGTCGAGTGAAAGTGATTGTGGTGAAATTAGTGATAAGCCTAAAAAGAGGAAAGGAGTGACTAATGAAGAAACTTACGAAAGGAATGTAATAAAAAAGGTCAGAGTAAAAGGTGAATCCTACACGTCTTATAAAGGTAAAACTGTTCATGCTAAAATTCAGGATACGTTTAATTGTAAGTGTGCTGAAAGATGCTACTCTAATGTATCAGAGGAAAGTAAAAGCGATTTGTGGGAATATTTTTACTCCCTATGCAGCAAGAATGAACAAGATACTTTCCTCCAAAGTTTAATTGAAAGAAGAGAACCAAAGAGAAGACGTAGCCCTAATGGCACTGAAAAACCCGAAGTTGACGAAAATGTTGAGGAAGACATGGAGCAAGAGGAAAGTAGGAATAAGGATAAGAGACAGTCTAAAGAAAAACAACTTTTTTACTTATCATGTGAAAATTGATGGTCATATCCAAGTGGTATGTAAAAATACCTTTATGAAACTATATGGCATTACAGTAAGTCGTGTTCTTCGTTTATGTAATCTTTTGATTGCTGGAAAAAGTCCACGTGATCTTAGGGGCAAATCGAGAAGCGGAAATGCTATTAACGGCGAAATTTGCCAATTGATCTATAACCACATAGCGAAATACAAGGTAAAAGAAACTCACTATGGCGGAAGGCAAAAAAAGTATTTGGACGCTAGATTAAGCATTAAGGTTATGCACAACATGTTTTTGGAAGCCAATCCAGAATGTAAAAACAAAGTGAAGTATGATTTTTTTAGTGAGTTTTTCAACGAAAATTTTAATTACAGTTTTGGGAGACCACAGATAGACGTTTGTAGTACCTGCAGTACCTGTGAAGGTTTCTATATGAAAATGAAAGATAGAAACTTGAGTGACAATGCTAAACGGAATGTAGCAGCTGAGAAAAAGTTTTATAGTGCTCTACAAGTTGCATCGGAAAACGAGGATGACGATACTGTTGCACTTGCCTTTTACTTTATGGCAACACAACCCCTGCCTCGCATTCCAGTACAAGAGGTTTACTACTTGAGACAACTGTCTGTAAATATTTTTTGTATTCATAACTTAAAAACGGACGTAGCTGACTTGTATCTATATCATGAGGGACAAGCAAGTAAGTCACAAAACGAAGTATGTACTTTTTTGTGGCAATATATTCAAACTTTACCAAGTTCGGTGAAAAAACTCCACCTTTTCAGTGATGGCACAGGTGGACAGAACAAAAACCACATGGTGGTGCGGTTTCTTCTGAGCCTATGTGACACAGGAAGATTTGACTGCATCATTCATTTTTTCCCGGTTCGAGGACACTCATTCATGCCTTGTGACCGTGATTTCGGTTCTCTAAAACGTTTTTTAAATAAAACAGACAGAATCTACTTGGTAGAACAATATGGTGAACTTATATTGTTCTTACGTTCAGGTAAGGAAGGTAGATTCAAATTACATTATGTTGAAACAGAGACAATAATAAATTTCCATATATGGTGGCCTAGATTCTACAAAAAGACAGTTTGCTCAGAAGAAACAGCAAGTCGTGGAATTCCAAAAATGGCCAAAGTAACTTTCAAGGTTTCAACTTATAGACAATTTATCTATAAGAATGAAAACAAAGGAACAGTTACAGCTAAGGAGTTCATTGGTGGTCTGACATCTAACACATTTTCCCTTGCCAAAACTGAAGCTGCACCTATTCTTCTGTCGTTAAAAGCTTATCCAATGGGCAAAATTCCAATCAATGCCAAAAAATTGCTGATAAGGAAAGCTAAAAAATTAAATTATTGGCTATGAAGATTTTTATGATGAAATTTTGAATTGGCCCTCAACAACAGCAGCTGACTGCAGTGATGACGATGGCACAGCCCACGACGACTAACTGGTCGGTCTTACTTCATCACAAGGTTGATGATTCACAAAACCTGAGATTCTGTAAATACTTTTTCACTTCTATCAATAATACCTTGTAATTTGTAAATAAATATTGTAATATTCATTTATCACGTTTTTCTTTATTTAAAACCATTCAAACACATTTGGAAAATTTGTAGAGTGCATTAACGACACATGTGCAAAATTTTCAAACATAACATATAGGCTTGTATAATGACAGATTGACATTAAATTTAGTTTGCACGGTGTCAGATAGTTAATTAAATACAAGGTAATTTTTCCAAAATTTTATTCCAAGCAATTTCGTCGAAAAAAAAAGTTTTTTTTGTTTTTCTCACAACAATGAAAATGTCACATGTGTCGTTTCTGAAATTTGTGATGAACTATAGTTATTGTTACTCTATTTATTTATAAACATCAGTTCTTTTTTTCTGCACGTTCATTATTTATTTTATTTGTTTTAAGTACTTATTTTCTTTACTTATTATTATCTCCTTATTATCATGTGATGTACTAATCGATCACATTTATTATTATTACCAGATTAGTTGTTACTTACCGTTACGATAATTCTTACAGGGTCACAGGATTCGATCACATGTACCTAGATACAAACATGGTCTATGGGTTACGCAAAGTACTGACACAACTCATTTTGGAAGAGAATTAATATTTATTATTATTTAATCTTGACTGCTTTTAAACTCATGAAGATTCATTTAGATACATTTCTGCAAAGTTGTGCAACACTAGCATAACACTTAGGAACTACAGCTTACCTTATTATTTCACAGGACACAAATACAAATATCAAATACAAACAAAAATATACACAAAAGCTGCCCAGCTTTGCACACACTCACACTCACACAGAATTTATAATTTAAAATACCCTTAACATTTTATTATTAATAAAACTTCCCCCACGGCAGCCACGCGGTCTTCACGGACAGTCATCTTTATATGAAATGTTATAATGTTGATGTCCGAAATAACACTCGGTTAGTTTCTACCGCACGGATGTATTATCGTCACAAACTTTTCTCCGCTGATATTTGAATTTAAAGTGAAAATAATAGAAAAACTTTTGCGTGTAGCCTAATTCGTTCCTAGCCAGCAGGCTTCAGTAGTGGAACTGCGTAATGTGCTTGATCGAGCTGGCGGAAGCGGCGATTCAATGCCACCAAGTTTTCGTCGCTCATTGCTCATTTGCTGTGAGCTAACCATTTTATGTGTGGAATAAAGCTGGTATGTGTGTGTGACCCAAGGCCGATATTGTACTTGGCTCCGCTGACGTCATTGGAAAAGCCGGATTTAGCCATGACTTCCTGCTGCTCAAAAAAAAGCACATTGCTAGATTTTGCTCGTCCCAGGGCATCCTGTTTTGTGGCTGAATGCGTCACTCAGATTTGTGGTGATACAGTTGCGTCTGTGTGCTGTTTACACAAGTACAGATTTCTGAGAATTTTGAAGGGGGTAAATGCTTCGCTTGCCGGCTTACACAATAACACCTACGTATCGCTTTTGTCTCACTGTTTCTCAACATCGTGCTGTTGCATGGAAAATAACGTTGCAATGCGTTCTATTATAACGGAATGAATTTTGTTACCCAATAATTTTCACAACTTCTTTTTACAAGCCCACACCAAAATGAAAGAAATAAAAATGTACTTGCCCCATACGGTAAAAATAAAAACACCCAAAAATTGACCCGCTACAATACCCCCTCGATGAGAATTCTGCTGTTCACGACAGAAGAAATCTCATCGACAAACCCCGAAGAGGACCGGTGAGGAACTGGTGCCAACAACCCCCTGGTTCTTAATCTCATGGGTACACGACCCCCCTGGCTCAGCGACTATGGACTCATCTGAACGAGATCACTGGACTTCTCCGTTAGAGATCCCAACACCGAGAAATCGAGCAGACTCGTACCACGGCGCACCTCGCCTTTTAACATGCTACCCCCAAAAATCCTCAATCCCTGGCTAGAATTATTCCAGCTCCTCCACCGATATGTTCCCCTTTTTTGCAAGCTGGGCTGCCTTTAGCAAATACTGGGCTCACACACACTAACATTACATGTTACATTGTGAAATTGAAAAATTACAGAAATTCCTCAAAATTGACAAAAGTTTTAAAAAAATTCAAAGTTCAAAAAAAATTCTCTTCATTATTTTTGTTTCCTTTTAAATGACTTGAATTAAGAGTTTTCTCTACTTGAACAAATCCTTAACCTAACATGTCTTAGTCTAACAATACAGTTCAATACAAGAAATCAGTAAACTAAACAATTAACAAAACAACAAAACATGGTAAATACACACATAATAAAACAATCCCTACCTAAAATATGCGTTCGCTGGCAGGCGAAAAAATCAAATTTTTTTTTTTCAAAAAAAAATTAAAATTCCAAAAAATTTTAAAATTCAAGAAAAAATCTAAATTTATTTAAATGTTTCCCTCTATGTGTAGAAATTATTAAAATTTGGTTTACATAGATTAACTAAACAAATTAAACTGACTCCCTATTATACAAGCTTAGTCTGTGTATGACCCCATCAGCTGAGCTAAACTAGGTCAAGTCCAAGATCCTTGACCTACATATGTTATATATAAGTTCTGAAAACATATTGAACATCTGTAATATCCTAACTTGAAATACAAAACATAATAAAATACAACGTTTAAAATAAACAAAATATTAATATAATAATCAAGTTGACATTTAAATTATTTAAAATAAACAATTCTTGACTTTACATCATTTTCAAATTTTATCAAAATTTCTGTCACTGGTTTCTAAAAAATAAAATTTTATATTCTTTATCATAACTCTCTCTTTTTGCTTAACAATCTTACTCTGTTCTACTGTGGGTGATTTGAATTATTTATTCTCATTGACTGTATTAGATCTGTGTACATATATGAACTTTCTCTTTGACTCCAACACCTACAACTTTTAGTAACATGACACCCCTCTCTATCAAAATCTCTACTAATCAGAACACTCTAAACCCCAACTTATCATTTAACACAAATCGCTACCTTCTCTACATATATAAAAAAAATACTCTCTAACCCTTTGTACATAGGATACGTGTTTCCCCTACCCAAAACTCAATTCCCTTATTTGGCGGCCCGGATTCTACCTAAGGCGGCCCCTTCCTCACTAAAATCTATCCCTATCCCGTCCCAACCCTTGTTGCGGACTCCTACATGACACTACCCCCTAATACAAAATTGCCATCCCCAAAAATCTCAATCTCATTACATTACTACAAATACAACAAAATAGCCTCATTAACTATAAACAACAATATATATCACTCAAAATCTACATAAAGTCTCCATTACCACTGTGTCAACATCAATACTTCACAAAATTCTGTTACATTACATTAACTCAAAACCAACATTACATCATATTCATCTCTACTATTTCAACTTCAACTTTGATTTCAACTTGGACAGATATATGTGTCCCATAAAATTATGCATCACCCAAAAATTATCTCTTATTAGCTGGCATAAATTGTTACTTTATTTCTCATCTTATCAAATTATTTGTAATATCTGTAATACATCAAAAACATTACATTGAACTGTAATTACTTGTAACATTTACAAACCAATATACCAGTGACATATTATTGCTGATCAGCTGATCCTCCTAACACAATGAAAATACATCTTAAAATTGAACAAATTACATGGAATATACATATTTATTTTTATTTATTCTCACTTCTCACCTCATTGTTTCCCATTTCTCTGATTCTGGTTATTTATGTTAATCTGCCAGACGATTTAATTATTGGCTTAGAAAAAAAAATACACACATACTGAAAATACATATTCTTATCAATGCTTATCTAACAGACAACAATAAAATACTACAATTAAAATTATAGCATGAACACCTTATTTTTAAATATCTAAACAGCTAGTTACCTGAACAGAGCACAAGCAGTTTTATTTGATCAAACTTTGAATAAAAAAATGTTATGTTATAAAATTTACATTCGTGACTCCTTTGCGTCACCTCCTAGCCACACACACTATTTCATATTATGGTGGACTGTGGCGCCCATTCGCTTCCACAGAGACTGTATATTTTGGAGCAGGGTTTTACCTCTCCGTGTCTCTGCTTCCGCTATTAAGTTTTAAAATATTGAACATCATCATGTTCTTGTTATATAATCATACACCCTTAAAACGGATCTGCCACCGGTCTTGCTACCCCCAGGCGGGCAGAGTGGCAGCCGCTGTTCCATAGTGCCGGAGATTTCCTCTAATGTCACCCCCCAATGAATTTCAAATATATACCAATTTCAAGTCAGCTATGGTCAAGGGACTTGATATGATCATAGCTGGCCGCTAGCCAAAACCACGGTTAGTGCTGGTAAGACAGTAACCGCCCGAAAAGTCGAGGAAATCTAACTTTAATTTAATTGCCTGTTACACATCACTACTATGTGCGACACGGTAGTTTGGCAGTGTGTACACTTTAATTTACACGGATAAGGTGTGCCGCACATTTATCGCCCTTTTGGCCTCCGATGGAGGTAACACTCTCGGTTACCCCCAACCCATTTCGCTGGTTGCGAGAGTACAGGCAAACCCCGCAATAGCCACTTAATAGCTAACTAATTTATTAACAATTGAAACTAAACTTGCGACATACGCAGTTCCACACTCCATTGTTATTATCACTTCATTGAGCACCAATCTACCCCCCAAAATCATCCCCACTTCTTGTATTGATACCAAGTTTATATTTTGTTACACATCGTTTCAAAACGTTCCCATGCTCACTGATACTAACTCTTGACAATTGTTTTTGGTCACTTAATTCTAGGATTTATTGAAATTTGAAATTGTATACATTCCTTTTTTTTTTTTTTTTTTTTTTTTTTTTTTTTTTTTTTTTTTCAAAAAAAATTTAAATTTATTATTGAAAATCATTGTTTCTATTACTTTGAATACCAAATTAATTTAATGGTGTTGAATTTCTCAAACTGTAAGTTACAATAATTACCTCATTATTATTTTGTCTGTGAAAATTTAATTTCAATTCTTTTATGTCACAATAGGGTTTTGCTCAAGATACTGATTCAGCAGACTACAACATTTCTGTTTACATTTGTGTGCCAGACTTGTTTTCATAAACAACAGTTATAAACATTCTCCGTTTCAGCATTCATAATCTAAACACTCCAGTTACATCATCTACTGTCATATCTGCTTGCTACACTTTTCGAATTTTATAAATCTGTTAGATAACATATTTGTCTATTAACATTTTTTATTCCAATTTGGCTCAGATATATTTTAATTCACCACAATTACTTTAATAGCATTATCACAATTCATTTATTATTATTGTTACCCTCTTTTCACACCTGTAAGCGTTTTATTCTTTCTGATTAGTATTATAAGCTTTATACTTACAATACATTATCCATTTATTGACCTGAACACAAAATACACACCACCCACATACACCAATATCTCCCCGTAACCTCTGAAACATTTAACAACACTACTACTTCATACCAAACAATTTAACATTTATTTATTAATATCAAATCTCATAAAACATATAACGTTTGAGTCAAACTAAATATTTAAACACTTCAAATTATTTTAATTAGATCAATTATTGAAAACACAGCATTTTAATTACTTTCAGTAAGTACAATAATTACAACTCATTAGTTATCTTCTTCCAAATTATTTTTGGTATTTCTTTAAGCTGCAAAATATTAATATTATTATTATCTCACCAATTCTACTACATACACATATACCTAACATTTTACAATATACACAATTAATTGTATGCAACATATATTTACAATTCTTCATCATTACTTATTCAGTTATATCACACTTCAATATCTAAAATCAGCTAGGTCATTACCATATATTAACATATTTAAAATTGTTCATTTATGAATTTCAGGCTCAACCTCCATCGTCATAGATCAGTCTTTGTTTTATATAGCATTGTTCAGTTTCATTAACACACAAATTACAATCTTGTGTGTCGTCACCATAAAAACCAAATTCATTCATCTTACCAAAATAATCACAAAACAGGTCAACATTAAGTGCATCGGTTAAGTCTCCATCAGTAATATTGTTTAATGTCAGGTAATTTGTTTTCTCATCAAGTAAGTCATTATCATCTACAAAAATATTCTCAAAATAATCCACCCCTACTACTCTTTCTCTCAATTCATCATAATTTCTTTTTAATATATATAATTCGATCTCTCTCTCAATACACAACTCTCTTTCTTCATAGCACCACATCACCCTCTCACAATTATTACGGACAGAGGGTACAACATTATACAACATTAATTCATTTACCAATAAGGGTCTCTTGCCCTGCAAAAACAACATTAAATCATCATCATCATTATAAACAATAAGGGGAAAATTTGCCCTCTGTCCACCTTCAACTACTATATTATTTTTCCACTCTCTCTCTACCTGATAAACACTCATTAACATTTCATTATCACTACATTCTGCAATTTCATTGGTACTATTTTTGATTATGTTTTCATCATTTGTCTCTCCGTTATTCTTTACCCCCACTATACTCTCAGAATTGTAATTAATATCATTATCATCACTATTTATCACTACCTCTTCCACTACTTCGTCATTATTAATATTTGTCATACTTATAACATTGTCACCTAATGTCTCAACACTCTGTTCTAGTTTATTTAAACTGGTTCTTACTGTTTCATTAGTACTTTCTAAGCGTTTGGTTAATGCTTGAATCTCATTTTTCAACTCGTCTTTCTGTTCATCTAATTTATTATAGATTTGGTTTTTTAATTCATCCAAACTATTCTTTTGAATATCGAATTTACTGTTTTGAATATCAAATCTATCATTGAAATTATTATTCTGTACCTCGAATTTATTGTTGAAATTACTGTTCATTTTCTCTAACTGCTTTAATATAACACTCATCATATCATTTTCTACTTGTTTACATTTTGTTGAGATTGGAGTCGATATATTACTCGAGTCGTCTATTGCTGATTCAGTTAAGCTGAATTCTTTTACTCGATCTACTGGGGTTGAATGAACCCCTGATTCTTCCACACTAGCCGACTCGTTCATTTCAACTGCAACCTCGTTATTATCTTCCATTTTTTATAATTGGTTAAATTAAATTAAATAGATTGATTAAATAGATTAATTACGTAAATAACGTAATTAATTAAATTTTATAATGTAGCGTTATGCTATGCTAACCCAAAACATGTTTGTATCTTTGTAGATGTGGAATTTTAATTAAATATAATTATAATTCGTCCCTGTTCCGTGGCGCCAAATGTGATGTTCTCTAAATGTTAAAATTTATTATCACAAAATACAAATTAAATTTTACCTACCGTTACGATCGCTTCTACAAAGTCACAGGATCCGTTCACATGTACGCTGGATACAAACATGGTCTATGGGTTACTCAAAGTACTGACACAACTCATTTTGGAAGAGAATTAATATTTATTATTATTTAATCTTGACTGCTTTTAAACTCATGAAGATTCATTTAGATACATTTCTGCAAAGTTGTGCAACACTAGCATAACACTTAGGAACTACAGCTTACCTTATTATTTCACAGGACACAAATACAAATATCAAATACAAACAAAAATATACACAAAAGCTGCCCAGCTTTGCACACACTCACACTCACACAGAATTTATAATTTAAAATACCCTTAACATTTTATTATTAATAAAACTTCCCCCACGGCAGCCACGCGGTCTTCACGCACAGTCATCTTTATATGAAATGTTATAATGTTGATGTCCGAAATAACACTCGGTTAGTTTCTACCGCACGGATGTATTATCGTCACAAACTTTTCTCCGCTGATATTTGAATTTAAAGTGAAAATAATAGAAAAACTTTTGCGTGTAGCCTAATTCGTTCCTAGCCGGCAGGCTTCAGTAGTGGAACTGCGTAATGTGCTTGATCGAGCTGGCGGAAGCGGCGATTCAATGCCACCAAGTTTTCGTCGCTCATTGCTCATTTGCTGTGAGCTAACCATTTTATGTGTGGAATAAAGCTGGTATGTGTGTGTGACCCAAGGCCGATATTGTACTTGGCTCCGCTGACGTCATTGGAAAAGCCGGATTTAGCCATGACTTCCTGCTGCTCAAAAAAAAGCACATTGCTAGATTTTGCTCGTCCCAGGGCATCCTGTTTTGTGGCTGGATGCGTCACTCAGATTTGTGGTGATACAGTTGCGTCTGTGTGCTGTTTACACAAGTACAGATTTCTGAGAATTTTGAAGGGGGTAAATGCTTCGCTTGCCGGCTTACACAATAACACCTACGTATCGCTTTTGTCTCACTGTTTCTCAACATCGTGCTGTTGCATGGAAAATAACGTTGCAATGCGTTCTATTATAACGGAATGAATTTTGTTACCCAATAATTTTCACAACTTCTTTTTACAAGCCCACACCAAAATGAAAGAAATAAAAATGTACTTGCCCCATACGGTAAAAATAAAAACACCCAAAAATTGACCCGCTACAATCATTCTTAACCGTTATATTCTTTTCTTAATTAATTCAAAATAATTTCTCTGAAATATATGGTAAGATGTTCTTACTTATTTTAGAATTTTGTGTTTTGTTTGTTTGTGTTTTCTGAATCTTCATTTGTTATTACAATTATCATTATTTTTCCCTCTCATTTCTCCAATAGTTTGCCTTGTCGGTAATCGTACAATCAGTCCCTTTTCTCTATAGTTTGTGTTGAATCTGTTTAACCATGGTCCATAATTTCATTAGTACTGGTCGTTCGGATCTCTCTAGTGTGCAGAACTATTTCTGTCCTTGTAATATGGATCTCAACTACCTTATACAGCAATTCTACTAATAATACATGTTCAATAGTATCTAGGCCTACATCGATCACTTTATCATTTTGCTTATTGAATAAATATGTTAATGATATATCCATTGTTAATGCTACCACTGATATTTTATTATGTATTTTTACTTCTGGTGTATTTGACTTAACCATGGATTTACTTAATGTTTTACTCACTGTTATATGGCAATTCCTTTTGAAAGTTTCTACTAATCTCCTTTGGTTATTTTTAAAATTGCTTACTCTTCTGTGTTCAGTACTTAAGATGTTAAGTACAGTAACTAGTCCATTGTTCATCATCTCCCACTTTTCCTGGGTTTTTATTAATTTCCTTTGATGCATTTGTCTCATTACCATGTGTTTAATATTCTCTTTGTTTCTGTTAGGTTTCTTTTCAGATAACAATACACTTTTATCTTTTTCATTGTTTATTTCCTTACTACCTTCTCTTTTCTGATTTACTGGTTCCCGTCCTTGTTTAATACTTCCCTTAACAGTCTACTATCATTTATTATTTCTTCCCTATACTCTTCTAATTGTTGTTTCACTTGTTTCAATTCCTCTTTATTCTTCTCCCTCTCTTCCTTCAACAGTCCTTTTAATTCTTCATTACTTTGTCTAATTTCCTCCTTCAACTGTTGTTGTAATGTTTCATTATTGCTTTCAAATTTTTTATTTAATTCCTCCTTATCTTCCCTCATTTGTTTCTTTAATTTCTCATTAGTTTGTTTTAATAAGGTTTCATTATCTACTCTCATTTGTTTAAATTCTTCTTGGTTACTATCCATTTTCCTGTTAAGTGTTTCGATATTCTTTTCCATATCCTCCTTCATTTGTTTCTTTAATTCCTCATTATTTTGTTTATTATCCTCCTTAATTTGTTTCTTTAATTCCTCATTATTTTGTTTCACTGTTTCTCTGTCACTGTCCATTTTCTTGTCCATTTTTTCCATATCCTCCTTCATTTTGTTATTCCCTTCCATTATAATTCTCAACATCTCCTGCATGCTCATGTCTTCCTTTTGTATGGGTTTATCTGGTTGGTTCCCTGGTTTATCCCTTACCACCATTTCCATTTCTTCAGTCGCTGCTACTGGAGTATCCTTTACAATTACTTCCACTTCTTCAACTGTTGTTGCTTCCTTGTCTTCCATATTTAATTCTACTTCTTCTTCTTCCATACGTTTCCGTGACGTTGCTCTTCTCCTTGACATCTCTGTTGTTTAACCGTAGCCGCCACTAGAGTAGAAATCACTGTAAAACTCACAATAAGAATACAAAGTTATTCTATCTCTAGCCTCACTAGTTGGGCTCCAATTCTGTAACGTGTAAAACTCTACGGGTTCTTTCTGCCACACGTTGTTGTCGTCAATTCTGTAACGTGTATGAATAACTACAGGTTATTTAGCCTCACTGGTGGGATCGCCAATTCTGTAACGACTCAAAGGCTCGTTATCTTTAATATTGTACCTTGCTTATATCTTGGTTATTTAATGTGTATACTTTGTTAATAGTTTATAAGGATGAGTATCTGTTCAGGGGAATGTTTGTTGAGCGCCAATATGCAATCACAGGTTGCAAATAAATTTTTGTTGTTGTTGTAAAATATTAATTATTAATTTTTATTAAAATCTTATATTGTTTCTTTATCAGTTATAATTGAATCTCTTTTAATCTTTCCTTTAAGAGAGGAATGTGATAACTAAAGCTTATCCAAGCAGGTTTGAATAATCTGCCCTTTACTTTCAAATGAGGAGTGTTGCCAACTTAATCTAATTGCTGAAGCCAATTCACAGTCCCAGATATATTATTTAGAATATCATATCCATTTTGTATTCATTAAATAAAGAAACGAATAAACCTTTTATCTGTATTTATAATACTCAAAATCCTTTTATTATTTTCTTTAAATTATTTTTTAAATAACATATATAACCATTAACAAAATCTCACCCAGCGGTTCTTTACATATGCTCAGTATGGCAGCGGTAGCATTCAGAGATTCTTCATCTCAAGGAACACATTTACATTTATTAAATAAAATACAAATATATTGTGTTACGTTAGGTCCTTTTGACTACGATATAAACAACAGTTATTAGAAGAAATGTACCAAAATACATGAGGTTATAAATAGTTACAAAGTACCTTAACAGGATTATATGAATAGTTTAACAAAGTTCAGTGTTTAGGTTATGTTTAGTAAAATGTTTTTAGACTTAGTTCACTTTATATTATAGTAACACTATACATTAATGGTTTTTTATACTGATGGTAAGCCTATTCATTAATATTGTTCTCAGTGAAAGTTCAAATGGTTTTTATTAAAAGTGTAATCAGTGTCTTTGAAACCTACAGTCTAGGCATAACAGGGAATGGTTCAGTTTAATTTTATATAAAAAAATACTTCTCTTCCTGTGTCAGTTGATTGAATTTCTTCAGAGATTCACTTGTTTACTTCTTTATAGTCATGTAGCACTTCCTTCTTCTATTTAGTCTGGTTGAGGATGATTATTTAATTTTTTTATTTAGGTACACTGATATAAAATGTCTCATAATTTAATTTATTCACTATGTGGTGTTTAATTCAACCTTTCTCATTCAGATCCAATAATACAATTCTTATTTCATTTATTATAACATATTAGTTGCTAAGGCCTATATCAGCTCCTTTATTGGTTTCCAATGTAACATTTTGATGTCACCCTGGTGATATCATAGTAATAACATAAACAAACTCTTACTATTTTATCTGTCATTTTCTTTAAAATGATATACCTTTTTTATAAGAGCTTTGATCTTCACTTTATTGGTTTCTTTGATCTTCTGATGAAACACTGATTATTTTGACACCACTTTTGACTACATTTACAAACTAAATTTACACTTTAAATTTTATTTGTTCCAAACTTATTTATTATTAGTTATTCCTGTACTTTTCACTTTCTTAAATTTATTTGACACATTTAGTAATCCTATAACATAACCTGACATTGTTTCATTATTATTTTAATAGAAATTCTTATTCATATACTTAACTGTCTAAGCTCAATATGCCTAGTTTTACAAAAATCTATTACTATTATTTTAATACTTTCTTGTTAAGATAAACATTAGTGTTATTAACACTATCATATATAATATTAATTAATGTGACCCAGACTAATTACTAATAACTCTTAGTAATATATTACAATTCCCCTTAACTTACTGTATTTATAAATTTACAGTTTGTATAAATAAAACAAAATTTCATAAGTAAGTTCATTAACATTGTCCTCCTTACTTATCATTATTGACATTCTTTTAACTGTGATAAACTTAATTATTACAGTCTTCGTTAACATAAATTAAACAATAAAATAAACAATACTCAATTAAGTGTTTCATTACTGATTTGTTAAAAATCTTATGTTTCTTTGGTACTTTTTTTTAAGATAATTAAAGTATATTTATGTTAAAATGGCATGGCCAAAATATCATGTAACATAATGTGTGTATCGACATTTGTTTATTGCGGTGATCTCTTGATGCCCATGGCACCTTTATGCATGGTTGTTATATTATTGTTGTTATATTATATTTTCTATTAATATATTCCATTTTGTTTATACTTCATACTGTCACGTTTAATATTAAAACTTTTCACAGCTTTATTATCCTTGGTTATTTAATTTCCATTTCTGTTCTTCAGAAGTGTATACAGTGAAACTTGGTTAATTCGAACTTGGATAATTCGAATAAACTGGTATTCCCCTTGAAAAACGTATTTAAACTCTTATAAAAATGGCATGCCTAATTCGAAGTAAAAAATATTTCGTTTGGATAATTCGAAGTTTTTTTCAAAGACAAAGTTTAAAATGTTTGCTTAGCTCAGAGTGTTTGCTTTCGTTTTGGTTGAAAACAGACACAATACAGTCATACACAATAGGTGTAGGTACCGTTATACCTAACTGTAATCGCATGAGGAATGTAGGGAATTCCAAACTTGCTCTGTACACAATACTGTACCCCCAGGGTAGTTTGGAATTTCCCCTACCAAAACAGAGTTAAGTCAGTAATGTTACAGTACAGTTGAATAGTGCGTAAGGTGTGCTGCTCGATTTAATTGCGTGCTGTCAAAATCGTGTTGTTCGATTTAATTTTAAAACTACAGTAGTGTTATGGCTAAGCGCGGCCCGTACAAGAGTTTAACTTTAGACAAAAAAGTTAAAGTAATACAAGACGTGGAACGGGGAGCAAAACGAAAATGTGACATTGCAAAAGAATACGGAATTTTACCGAACACTTTGTCGTCTTTCTTAAAAAATAAAAACACACTTATGGAAAACGGGAATAAAAAAAAAACAGAGAAAAAGTCGAAAGCGGGTAAGAACAGCAGATTATCCTGCAGTGGACGATTGTGTTTTAAAGTGGTTCAAACAAACTCGTGACCAAAACACTCCTTTAAGTGGACCAATAATCCGTGCAAAAGCAGAAGAATTCGCAGAGGGATTGGGCATTCGGGATTTTAAGGCAAGTACCGGTTGGTTTGCGGGTTTTAATGACAGAAGTGCGATTTCTTTTCGAAATGTTTGTGGTGAGAGCGGATCAGTGACCGGACATTTAGTAGATGAGTGGCATACTGAATTAGCGAAAACTATCGAAAATTACCAGCCAAAAAATATCTTTAATGTCGACAAAACAGGGCTATTTTTTAAGTGTTTACCAAACAAAACATTTTCATTTAAAAACGAAAAGTGCAGTGGGGGAAAGAATAGTAAAGAAAGGTTGACAATTTTGATAGGGTCAAATATGGATGGGTCAGAAAAATTACCGCTTTTAATGATTGGCAAAGCAGCAAAGCCGAGATGTTTTAAGTCTCCAAGAAGTTTACCGGTAACTTACGAAGCCAATAAAAAAGCTTGGATGACAGCTGCATTGTTTGAAAAATAGCTTCTGAATCTTGACAAAGAACTTGGTCGGAAAAAGAGAAAAATTTTGTTGTTTATCGACAACTGCACGGCCCACAACAACCTTCCATCGCTAACGTGGATTAAAATTGAATACTTTCTGGCTAACATGACCTCAGTTGTTCAGCCTATGGACCAAGGGGTTATTAAGAATCTGTCTTTAACATGCTTTTAACATTTTTATTGTCGACAGGTTTTATGAAAATCTTAGGAGTACCAAACAAAAAATCAATTAACGTATTGGACGCTGCTCATATGATACATTATGCATGGAACAAAGTTAAGCCTAGTACGATAGCATACTGTTTCAGGGTCGCTGGTTTCAAGATCAGAAATGATGAAGCAAATGAAGTTGCAAACTCTACAAATACTGATTGGAACCATCCTGAAGAAAATACACCAGATGGCTGGGAAGATTTAAATGTTGATGTAAGCTACGAAGCGTATTTAAATGTCGATGCTGACGTCGCCATCTGTGGAACTCTGACGGATGGGGAAATTCTCGAAGAAGTGATGAAAAATACGCAGGGATCTTCTGAAGCAGAAGAAGAAGACCTTCAACCAGAGAAACCGATTCCATCCACTTCTGAGGCAGTTTCAATGATCGCGGACTTAAAACGATTCGTCAAAGCTCAGTCTAACGTTAATAACGAAATTTTTTGTGCTGTGAGTGAATTAGAAGATTTTATTCAGTGTTTACAACTAAAAAAACAAAAACAAACGAAGCTTACACATTTTTGGGGTACAGGTAATTCTCTTTTATAAATGTTGGTTCATGTAATACAATTTTTGAGTAATACCCTGTAAAATAACTCACTTTATTACTGAAATAAATTAGTTTCTTCTGTGCAATTAACGTACATTATTTCTGTTGCAGTACTTAACAAAAAATGTGAACTTACAGTATTGTTCCGTATGATGTTGGTTATTTCGAATTTTGGATAATTCGAATTTTTTTCCTTTCCCCTTGAAGTTCGAATTAACCAAGTTTCACTGTATTTGTTTCCCTCAGCTTTCGTCATTCTAAATTGGTAATCAGATTCTGAGTATCACATTGGAGTTTGCTTTGCAGTTGCTTATAACTTCAGCTTCAACAAACATAGTTATTTTTTATTTTTTTTATATAAGCAGCATGCTATTAATGGAACTCATTTTTACTGGCCATAGAATGTATCATTCTCAGCCCACATGAGTAAAGCATCAGTGTCGATTTTCATTAACACTTTCAAGACTATAGCCATGCTGGCATGGATGTAAAAGCTCCTGAAATGTAAATTTTGTTCTTGTTAATTTCTTTAAATACAGTGCATCTAAATATTCCACTGACACAAGTGCTTTTGATTTGACCTTGAATCATAAAATCTTTGACTTCCAGTATTAACATCATTAGTATTTGTAGTGCTTTTTCCACACTACACATAGCCCAGGAAAAATAGGAAGTTTTAAGGAAAAAAATTAGATAAAAGCTAATTTTTTATACATATGGTCCTTGAACCCATAAATTATACAAAACCAATGAGTCTACCACTTAAAAGTGTCTAGGGTTGGTTTTACAGGGGTTGAAAAGGGTGAAAAAACGATTTTTTGCATATACAGTAGAACCCCTCAAATCTGAACCCCAGAAATCCGAAATCCCGAGAAATCCGAACATGATTTTGAAGAAAAACAACATTTGAAAGAAACACATTTATTATTACATAAAACTATCATATGTAACCTAATTTTACGTAAAGAATTATTGAAAAATTAATAAAGTATGTACAAGTATTGCTACTTACGTAAAACAGGATTGAAATGTAAAAAATATTGGAATTAACACTGTATAAAAACAACAACGTCATACAGCATTTCATTGACATCAGAGCTGAATGGCCAAGGAAAAAGACAAAAGAAACACACACAAACACTACACTACATTTTTTCACTTAAAATCAGTGATCTTCATCTGGCGAAGTGACATAAACCTTCCCGAGGATGCGTGTTGCGCCAGCGTCGCATAAACATGACATCATTGGGTGTAGCAGCTGCGTGTTGTTTACGTAGCGCAACGCGATGTTGAGAGCGACGGCAGCGTCAGAATAAGTCACGTTTGTTGAGGCATCTTCTCCCTCGCTATCGCTACCTGATACATTGTCATATTGATCCTGGACCACAGACACTATGTCATGCTCGGTGCATTCTTCATTGTCGTCTAGTGCTGCCCACTCCTCCAGACAACCTTTTTCAGCATCCTCACATCCTGGTACTTTTTGAAAGAGATGAAGGAGCTCAGTTTCATTATCTCGTGTTGTAAGTGGTGTTTCTACAAATTCGAGGCTGGGCCAAAGCTTCGTCCAAGATCTCTGCAGTAAATTTTTACTGGTATTGTTCCAGGATTCTGCAACCCAGTAAATCACATCTTTTGTTGTTATCTTCTTTAGCTTCTCAAGAATAGAAAGAGAACAATCTTCTTCAATAAGAGTTTGCAGAAGCATTTTTCTGTAGCTTAGTTTTATGTTCTGTAGCACACCTTGATCCATAGGCCGCAGCAGCGATGTCACGTTAGGTGGTAGAAAAATTGCTTTTATGTCTCTGCACACCAACTGCATGTCTGAAGGATGTGACGGAGCGTTGTCTATCAAAAGTAGAGCTCGAGGTGGCAGTCCATTTTCTTCATTAAATCTTGTTACCGAAGGAACAAATTTCTTTCAAACCACTCCTTAAAAAGATTACCAGTCATCCACGCCTTAGTCTGATTTCTGTAATAAACAGGGAGAGAATTCATGTTCATATTTTTAAGGGCTCGTGGCTTGGCAGATTTTCCAATCACCATTAATGGTAGCTTGTTTGTTCCCGCAGCGTTACTGCAGGCCAAAACTGAGACGCTGTTTGTTCATTTTAAAGCCTGGCGCAGAAGATTCCTCTTTAGAAGCAAGACTTTTAGTGGGAAGTGCTTTAAAATTCAATTCAGTCTCGTCCGCATTATACACTTGCTGGGGCGAGTAATTTTCCTACGAAATCAAATCGGCGAATTCATCTAAATATTCTTTTGCAGCAGTATTATCAGCTGATAACTTCTCTCCGCTTATCGTCAGTTGTCTGATTCCATGCCTTCTCTTCCATCGATCCAACCACCCATTGCTAGCAGTAAATGCCAAATCTCCGTTCATTAGTTTGTTCAGCCGCGATGCCTTTTCTTGAATTAATGGACCACTAATAGGAACTCCTTTCTGCCTCTCTTGTGTAAACCACAAAAACACTGCTTCGTCAGTTTCTTCATTTACAGAAACTTTTGCGTGATGGCATTGTTTCAAAGTTTTTTCACTTGTTGCACGGCAAAACTGTTCAATTTTCGCACGATTCTTTTTCCAGTCACTGATTGTTGCCTTACCAACACCAAATTCAACAGCCAACTTCGTCAAACTTTCCCCTTTGTCTAGTCGCATCAACACTTCGAGTTTTTCTTTTAAAGTACAAGAACCATGTTTTCGTTTGCTTGCCATAATTTAAGAAAACTAAAAAACCCGATCTACACTGCTCACTTCAAATGCAAAAACAATAAACCTGAAACGAAAACTCGAACAAACTATGTACACTGGATGGAAACAGTAACAGCAGACAAACGCACAGGACAACAAACGCCAGAGGACTAACTGGAATACAAAGATTTCTAGACCTACTGTAGTAGGACTGGGCTATTTTTAGCGCACTTTCGCCCGACAGCAACAGTGATTCACGGGCAGTCAAGGTCAGCAACCTCCAGCGGCTTGTCTCACCCCTACGCAACATTACCGGGCGGCGCGTACACCGTAACTAGTGTTGAGTACTATGTATGCAGATTTTTCGGCTAATCCGAACTTTTCCGAATCCGAACAGGCTACAGCCCCAATTAGTTCGGATTTGAGGGGTTCCACTGTAACTTAAAAACAAATTATTTTATCAGAAAATGTTTCAAATAAAAGTTGTAGCTCACAAAATTCCCTATAATTTGGTGGGTGTCACATTTCTGTATGTCAAAGATTGTTGAAATAGGCCACATTTAAAACTTAGAGTATACTGTATTTTGTTTTTTTTTTAGAGGACGGATAGTTATGAAAAAGTGAAAGGAAAACATATTTTTGATAAGTTCACATAATTTATTATTCCAGGTGAAATATTTTGAAAAAGTATCTTTTAATATTTACATTTATAAAATTGTAATGACAAAAACAACAGTAAGAATAATATAGTAAAATGATCGCAAAATGAAACAAAAATTTTATAAATAAACGATTGTTTGAATAAGAAAAGCAGATGCAATAATTATTCAGAATTTAAAATCTGAACATTTTTAATAAACTTAATTACTAATATTAAAATTATGTAAAAATATGAAAAAATTAATCTTGAACTGTACAAGAGTCATTAACAAAATTAATTACATAATTAAACACATATCAAAATGTCAAAATCAGAAAACAATCAGTTTATGAAATCAAATATGTGAATTACACAAAAGAAAGGTAGAATCAACACAAAACATTTACGAGAACAAACACTTAAGATAAAGTGAAATTTTTACAACTGAATAAATTATTTGTTCAGAAATATCCGATGATAAATTTAAATTGAATTAAATGGAAATTATTTAAAAATAATACAATAAAAATGTTACAAGAAAATTATACACTAATTTTTAAAAATATGGTAAGATTTTCCTTTTGTAAGAGTCTTTTTATAATAAAAATTTAAGTAACAAAAAATCTTCACTATCACTGTTTTCATTGACATTTGTTCCTTCAAGATCATCAATAAAAAATTCACTTTCATTTTCATCATCATTATTAATCTCTTCACTATCAGTAATATTAATATTATAACCTGGCATTTCACAATTCTGACACGTTAATGCTTGGACATTTTTATGCATAACTGTGCATTGCAATCCGGATTTTAGGCAGCAACAACGAAAACTTGAACAGTCAGTCGTACAGCCACAGGAAACCAAATTCAAAATTGATTCAGGAGCTGGTTCTAATGTAGTCTTGATGGGCTGCAAAAATTATTTTTCCTTTCCTATTACCATTCTTCTGGACTTTTAAGGTTACCTAGCCATTTCTGAACTTGTTAGTAAACTCTAAAGGAATGCTGAGCTGCAGCTGCTGAAGTTGGAGGTAACAACTCTACTTTGGCATATGCCTTTTTGAGAGATTTCTGAAATCTGTACTAGTCTAGTGTTTGCCTTTCATCTTTCGAACCATACAGATTGAGAAATAATTTTTTACCAGCCTTTTCTAGTTCACTTTTATTTGAATTCACACTAATAAACACTGCTACAGCATTGTCCAAATTTCTGTTATTCTTCAATAGCTTCAGTAATTGTTTTTCACCTTTCCCATGAACTGAACTAGTGTCACAACAACTAACAGCATGTGCTAGAAGGATGAAACTTTTGACATTTGTGAATTGCATTTGCAAATTTTGCGAGGAAAATAATTTTGCTTCAATTTTGCCAATATTTGGTTTCAAACAAATTTATCTTTGTCTGCTGGACTTAAAGCTATCACAAGTACAAGCAATATTGATCTTGGCTAACAATTGTCACTTGCAAGTTCTAAGACTTCTCAATGGCAGTTTGCACAATCAGTGTATGTGCGTCGTCAGATGACCGTCATACTTCAAACTTTTGTTCTTTGAATTTTTTTCAACAGTACAATGAGTTGTTTTTTTATTTCTACTATTAGCTAAAAACTTTTCTTGGCCGACAGACCGGGGGGGGGGGGGTACTTCCGATAAGCTGAACTGTGGACTGATGTTTGCATATCAACGTTGCTGTTCAGATTTTTTATGTCCATCCATACGATTATATCATATCCATCAAAGACGATTACTGCAGACTTAAAAGTACATGAAACACATTGCACGTTATTGCATTCTTCTTTATAATTACTACATTTTTTAAAATTCAATTTCACTTTGTGCAGCAAATACCTTCCATCTATTATGTAGATGTCTGTCTTGTTCAGTAAATTGTCATCGATATTTGTAAACTCGTCATATTAAGCAGACTTGGTGGTTTTTTTCATTCCAGTATTCGTGAAAAGGGACATTGGGTATGCTGCAATTTCAAATTTAAAATACTTTGATATATTTTATTTTATTTGATACTTTTTTTGACAAAATTCTTCATTTGCATCAGCAAAAAAAAATTACATATTTCAATAAGGGTAAAATCACCCTCAGACAATATTTTAAGTTAAATATTGACCGACCGGTTTGGTCTAGTGGTTAGGGCGCTGGTTTCTAAACCAAGAGGTTCACGGTTTGATTCCTGGTAAGGTCTGCCATTGGTTCATCATTCAAGTCATCCCCATCTCATTACCTACGCACAAGCTTCAGCTAATGTAGGCATCATTCTCTCCAAAAAACAAAAATACGATAATTCACATGCAATACACACAAAATACAGTATACTCTAAGTTTTAAATGTGGCCTATTCCAGCAGTCTTCGACATACAAGAATGTGACGCCCACCAAATTATAGGGAATTTTATGAGCTACAACTTTTATTTGAAACATTTTTTGATAAAATACTTTGTTTTTAAGTTATATGCGAAAAATCGTTTTTTCACCCCTTTCAACCCCTGTAAAATCACCCCTGGACAAATTTAAGTGGTAGACTCATTGGTTTAGTGTAACTTATGGCTCAACGACCACATGTACAAAAAACTAGCTTTTATCTAATTTTTCCCTTTAAAGTCAAATTTTTTGACTATTTTTTCTGGGCTAACACTCTTTTCACATTTATAAACACTGTTTTGTCACCATGAATATTATGTTCTATTGTAGAAGTAAACGTGCTCTTAAGATTGTGGCTGATATTGTAAACATTATCAACAGTGTTATATTTAGGCATATATTATAAAACATTACATTTGGCATAGCTTGATATCGTACCAGATTTAATGAAGATCATGGATAAGAAACTTAACAAGAAGAAACATATCTTTTAAAAATGATAGTGAAGATGAACAAATGACAAATTTAAACTGACTTAGACTATAACTGACCGTACCCAAATTAATGTTTAGGTAAAGTGATGGAAAATACCCAGATGATGAGATAAAATTCGACCAATTACAATAATAATACATACGAAGCCAGACAGCATTATGGACCATTACTATCAGTAAACAAATTGTTTTGTTAAATGTATCTTATAATATAAAAATAATCAAAATACAAATTGAGGGATAATAGGCCCAAATACACAATAGAATGTAAAAAAAAATATACTAGCAAAATATTAACTAACCAATATGATTGAATAATACAAGAACACAATCATTATAGATACATGGAAACATACAATTAAAATAGTGTGATTAATGGTGGACCTAATGTTATAAAATAGAAAGAAAAAAAAATCATTATTAAATGATTAAACTTTTTCTTTTAATGTTCGAAAGTAAGAATAAAGTTGTGTTTATGTTATTTATAGTTTTGTTAAGTAAAGAGTGGATGATATGTTTTATGCAGGATTTATGTAACCAGGCATATACAGATTGTTTGATCACAAAATGTGAATTATGTTTTTTATAATGTTCCAGTAATAATTATTGTTGTAATTTTAAATAATAATACTAATAGAGTTATAGGGAGTAGTTTTGATGGTAGTTGCATAGTTAATAGTTGTTACAATAACAGAAAATAGAAATTTAACATGTCAAGACATAGGCCTATAAAAACTTTGAATTTTGTAAATTGTAGGAAACACATTTAGAATTTTATAAAACAAATGTTGTAATATGGATAGGTTTATAATTAATAGTATACACAGTAAATATGGAATCAAAATAATCAGTTTTAAATTATTTAAGAAAATTCAGATAGCAAAAATATAACATCAGAATTTCTTAAGCAAAAATAGGCATGTTTGGTGTCTATGTGTCACAAATGTTAAGACCAAAATAATGATGCTATTGGTTTTAAATTCCCAATTAGTATAACAAAGTTATACTAATTTAAAAGTTTTGGCCAAATTCATGTAATAAAATAATGAATTTGTATGACAGTGTATATCTGAATCAACCAACCAGATTTCAAGTTTCACCTTAGCAACCGGAAATTCAGATAAATAAAATAGGGACTTCTTTAACAACCATCATTGAAGACAGACGCGTTTTTATAACGTCTTAGCTAATTATATTTTAAATAGAGTAAACCTATACCAAACATAGTAAACGAATCAGGACAGTTATTGAAGAACATTAGAGGAACCCAAGAACAACAAGACACCAATTCGGAAGAATTCAAATCCCGGAAGAAGAATTAAAGAAGATTTGGACCCCATCTTCGTCCTGAACGAATAAAAGAAGAGGATCTGGATGAATCTGTATAATTTTATAATCTTATTTAACAACAACACCCACATATGAGCACACGAACCACTTAGAAAACTAAACAATATAAAACCACATACACTATAATACATCAACACTAAAGAACACTTGAAGATAACACAAATTGATTATTACACCTTTTGAATACCAAAAACCTGAACGGCAACTAATAAATATCTAAAACTGTTCATAACCTAGAACTGTGGATAACACACACACACACACACACACACACACGACTACTAGTTTGCACTATAAACATCAAAACCTTTTTATATCCTTATCTTGTAAAGTTTGTATTTTGATTTTAAGAGTTGTATTAATTGTTTAACCATAATATTCGAACCGAATACGCCCTGAGATTATTTTATTTAATAGAATAAAAATAACTAGCATCATTATCGTGGTTGATTCCAGTATAGTTATTAGTTACTACCAACTTATGAACAAGAACGACATAATTTTGTCACAAATTGTATTAAAATAAAGAAAAACGAGAAACGTAATTGATGAATTCTTTTGAATAAAGATTGATTAAAGGAGTACATCTGTTTGGTTTTATTTTGCATTATTATTACTGTTAAAATTAAAAGATACGACACCACAGCAAAGCGGACGGAGCGGCAGTTGGCAGCTCCGAGTTATGTCATTGGTACTGGATGCCGAGGCAGGAGCGAACGGCGGAAATAGTGGAATACAACAGTAAACAAATATATACTAATAAAATTTATTGTTATAAATTGGCGAACAAACGTGTGAGGCAATAAATTAAAATATAATTTATAATCAAACAAAAAAATAAAATAAAATAAACGAAAATGAGGAAGCGAGAAACATCGCGCAAACGGGAGGCTGAAACCGAGAAAGAAAGCGAATTAAGCATGGAAGACAAGGAAGCAACACCGGTTGAGGAAGTAGAAACCATAATAAGGAAGGCTCAGGAGAAACAACCAGAAGAACCCACACAAACAGAAAGCGAGAAGACGCAAGAAATGATTAAGTATATGATGGAATTAATGCAGGAAACTGGTAAGAAAACGGAAGAAAAGATGGAGGAATTAAAAAAGGACAATAAACAGTCTGTGGAGGAATAAAGAGTGATAATAAACAGACAAAGGAGGAATTGAGCCGAAAATTGGAAGAGACTAGTAAGAAAATGGAAGAAAAGATGGGGAGAATTGAAAGAGAATAGCAGGAAAATGGAGGAGAAAATAGACGGAAATAATAGAGCATTGAGGGAAGAATTGAAGGGAAATTACCAGGAAACCATGAAAAAATTGGATGAACACAAAGAGTCATTAAAAGAAGAGTGGAATAACAAGATGGAAATTAATAACCGGCAATTGCAGGAAGACTGGGACAAGAAGCTAGAAGAACCGGTGACCGAAATTAAAAGGGTAGAATCCGAGACCAAGGAAAAGTGTGAGCGGATGAACCAATAGATACTGAGCGTCCGGGAAGAAACGAATGGACGAATAGAAAATATACAAACCAACCAAGCAGTGATGGGAGAAAGATTAGAAAGCATAGGTACTAGTCTTAATCGGGTACAAGACCAAACAACTGCCCAAAGAGATGAAATCAACTCTCTTAGAAACAGACAATGTACTGGTGCCCGTACCGCATGTGAGGAAAACCAAGAAGTTATCGACTTCCAGAATTATAGAAAAAACCCCATGCTATTCCTAGAACGGGTAGAAGAAAAATAGCAAAAACCGGAGAAGACAGATGGGTTGTAATTAGAAGTATGCTGGACGAAATGTTCAGAAAAGTCTATGATAATTGGTGGACGGCGATGCGGCCGAATATACAAAATTTTCAAGAATTTAAAAGACAATTTAAATCCAAATACTGGTCTGATGCCACACAACACATGATAAGAAGTGACATAGGATTGTCCGATATGATCTACACGGCAAACAAACTCCGACCGCATACTTTCTGGGTAAGATCAACATAGCCAGACATTTAGAGCCTGCAATTCCTACTGAATGTTTAGTGAGGCTATTAGCTTATCACTATGGTGGAGAAATTACGAGAGGCTGAATAAACGGACAGATACAAACCGTTGAGGAGATGTCGGCATTGTTAGTGGAAATGGAACAAGAGAAGAGCTTCCTCCAATACAGACGAAGGAGCGACGAGATGGATAGAAATAATGGTCGCCGCGACGCCCGATATGAAAACTACGGGAATAGACCAAATAATAATAATTACAACAACAACAACGGTAACCACTATCAACGTAGTTACCAAAATAATAATAACAATAACAACTATCCACGGAATAATGCGATGAATAATAACAACAATAACAACAGCCACTATTACCGTAGCTCTCCTACGAATAATAATAACGGATACCAGCGTGCCAATGATAGAGACAATCATTACCAGAACAACCGAGGTCATCAAAACAATTATGATAGCCGATACAGACAGAATAATAATGGCAATTATAACAACCAAAACCAAACATATCGAAGGCATGTGAATTATGTGAGCACCGAAGATAGAGATATGGGAAGACGTTCATACCAGGGACGAATGAATTATAATGGGAACCGGGAGAGAAGTTTTCAGGAGGAGAATAATCAACGCTACCAGGATGAACATAGGCGTAGTAGGAGCTGCGACGATGACAGGAGTAACAGAAACATAGTGACGTTCAATAATAACGCCATTGAGATACAAGAATTACAGAATAGAGACATACCCGGTCAACCAGACAACAGGACCGAGGAGATCAGCCCTGATTTAAACGGACCGCGGCAGTGAGAAACCAACAGGTCCCATCACTGAACCGACAATTTGGGTACTTACTAGGACGAGACAAAACGACTGACAATACCATTACAATAGTGCATAATCATTTTTTAAAAAATGTGAGAAGAATTGCTAAACGAAGATACAATAACGAACAATAGTTCGAATAATGAGATTGCCTATATTATCGCCCAAGTAAATGGACTAGACACAAGATTCATGATAGATACGAGCGCAAACGTGTCGTTAATCGATAACAACGAATACCACAAATTCAAAAATTAAGTAAGATCATCTTACCGACTCTACCAATCCAGAATATAATTTTAATTGGAGCCACTGGAAGGCAAAACAAGTCAATAAGAAAACAGGTATCACTAGCAGTGACCAGCGGAAATGTAGCTATACCTATGATTTTTCTAATAGCTAGTAACCTACCATTTAATCTACTAATAGGCTGTGATATTTTGAGAAAATACTCTGCAATAATTGACATGAGATGGGCCTTAGTGTCATTAAAAATGGATAGTATAGAATGGACAGCAAAATTAGTAGAAAATAAAAATGTACCTTCATGCAATAGTATTAATAGTATAAGAAAATTCAATAATGATCAAGATGATTCATGGAATATAAGAAGGGAATACTTTGGGAGTGAAGACCGTTTATGGTTGGAAAAATTAGAAGAGATCCGACAATTTCGGTCAAAACAAAATGAATGTAATTTAACTACACAACAAGTAGAAAAGTTAATATCAGTATATAATAAATACCGCTATGTTTTCTCTGATATACCTGGCAAAGTAAAAAATTATCAATTTACACTACAATTCAAGGAGCCTGTAAATTTTAATAAGAAATCATATCCCATTGCTTATGCATTAAAAGAAGCAGTGAGGACTGAACTAGACAAAATGGTAGCAGAAGATATTATTGAGTACAGCTGTTCCCCATATACTAGTCCGTTAATAGCCGTTGCCAAGAAAGATGGCAAAGTACGACTCTGTTGGGATGCTAGAGAGATCAACAAGATCATAGTTAATGACAGAACATCTCCCGGAGAGATTGAGGAGATATTGAAAAAATTTAATGGCATACAATTTATCAGCACCTGCGATACTGTTTGTGGGTATTGGCAGGTGGAGTTACACCCAGATAGTCGAAAGTACGTCACCTTTATTTTCGAAGGGAGGAACTACCAGTTCAAGAGACTACCGTTTGGACTGGTAAACTCAGTAGCAGTATTCGTAAGATGTATGGACCAGGTGTTGGGCCCAGATACTATCTCATTTACCACAGTCTATGTTGATGACTTGTTGATTACTTCAGCGAATTGGGAAGACCATTGTGACAGAGTAGGGCAAGTATTACAAAAATTATCAGATAGTAACGTCACCCTAAAGCTTCAAAAACCAAACTTATCGCCAGTGAAGTCCAGTTCCTGGGTTTTAACTTATCAAGACAAGGAATAACACTATCCAATGAGAAGATAGAAGCTATCCAGAAGTTCCCAAGTCCTAAAAATAAAAAGCAACTTCAGTCATTTCTGGGACTTTGTAATTACTATAGGAAGTTCCAGAGAAATTATTCTGAACTGACAGCGAAATTTTCTCCACAATTATCCTCCAAGAACAAATGGTCATGGGGACAGGAACAAGACAACTTACTCCAAATGATCAAGCAAAATTTCTTAAATTCAGTTATATTAAAACACCCTAATTTTCAACCAACCGTTCTTCATGAACTGCGATGCCAGTGATATGAGTTTAGGATCTGTATTATATCAAGAAGATAGTGAGGGAAACCATCAGGTAGTTTGTTTTGCAAGCAGAATACTTAATGGATGTGAACGCAGTTATAGTGTAACGGAAAAGGAGTTATTAAGCGTTGTATTCGCTTGTGGAAAATTCAGAACCTATATTCTTGGATATCCGATAACTGTGAGAAGTGACCATAAGTCAATATCTTTCTTAAAAAATTGCAAGCTTAACCATGGAAGATTGACAAGGTGGATACTTGCACTACAGGAATACCATATAAATTGGGAGTATGTTCCAGGAAAACAGAATATTGCTGCAGATATATTGTCCTGGATTAACATAGAACATCAAGCTTTTGAAGGGGAAAAGGAAACAATCGTCAAGGTATACACTATCATAAAAAACAAATCAGATTTGGAAAACCTCATGAAATCAATTTCGCAACAACAAACAGAGGATACAAAAATCAACAATTTTAGGCAAAGACTGATCCAACAGGATGAAAAATTACTGCATATTACTGTCTGCATGAAGACATATTATTTTAAAAACCAAATAATAACCAAGGATCATGAAAGGTAGTGATACCTAAAGCATTAGAAAAAGAATTAATACTGGACTACCATAGTCGATATGGGCATATGGGTGCATTAAAAGTGATGAAAGCACTTGAGGAACACACATTAAGAATATCAACCGGAGAGTTAGAGAATGTATTCGGCAGTGCCACATCTGTCAGTTGGCAAAATGCAATAACGAGAAAACAGAAGGAATAATGCAGCCAATTACATCAACTGGTAAATTAGAGAGAGTATTTTTAGATGTGTGTGGACCGTTACCTCGTAGTGGAGGGAGAAAACAATATAAATTCATTATAATCATGTTCGACCATTACTCCAAATTTAGAAAACTGTGCCCCATTAATCGGGCAACTACAAAAAAGATTCTGCAAATAGTAATCGAACAATACATACCAGAATTAGGAACTCCAAGGTCAATTATTACAGATCACGGAACTCAATTCCGAGGAAGGGTATGGAAGGAGACTTTGTTAGACCTAGGTGTCAAGACATATAAAACATCTGTCTATCACCCAAATAGCAATCCGGCGGAAAGAGTACTGAGGAAGGTCGGCAGGATCCTCAGGACCTATTGTTTCGATAAACACCAGAAGTGGAGTGACTACATTATACAAACAGAAAGCTTTATCAACTTAGCTTACCATGAATCAATACAAGATACTATTCATATACTATAATGCATGAAAGACTACCACCCCGAGAAATTATTGAAATAATCAACTTCCCAAACAACCCAGCTTACCAGTTCGACAACATGAGATTCCACAGCAAACTGAATGAGCAAGTGGAGAAAAGAAGGAAAAAATACAAAATAGTTCAACAGAAGATAATCCAGTACAACATTGGAGATAAAGTAGTATTAAAAAACCGCGAATTGCCAAGTTCTAAGGAAGGAATAGCAAATATCGGTATGGAGAACCATACATGACTTCCATATTCTAAGATTTATATTTAAAATCATTTTCGAAATGAAATATTACCATAGAAACTACTTCTTTCTACTTACTGCTTCAGCCTTAACCACAGTACTGTGGTCACTAACGTATACCACCTTCACGTTATCACACTCGCTTTTCACTGATGATGGAAGTCGATGGCATTGCCGAAACGTCTGGTTTTGTAGAAAACATTGGACTACGGCCAAATATCCCGGGAAGGAATTTTAACAAAAACTACTTCTTTGTTGCCGATAACGTTGTACACATATATATAAAAAATATGCATAAAATTAATGGCTTGTATAAGTTAATGATTGATCTCCATTATGTAGTGCCCAAGTTTCCAAAGTTTTAATATTATGATGTCCGTAATTAAAACATCAGAGCAGGTTTAGTGTGTATGAGGGTACACTGGACAAAAATTTTCAACATTTCCTATTGAGCGTTGCTTAGAGTAAAGCTGTGAATCTACAGTGTACGTTTCACAGAACAAACACGCGGAAAAGAAGGAGCGCTCCGAAGTCACTCATGGACCCTCAGCATCTTGCAGAGGGTTCATTCCCTAAAGACGAAAAGTCTGTCTATGAATCGTTCCTCTGTAAACACGTGCAGTTACACTGCCCAGCGATCCACAGGAAGCAAATCGCTATCCACGCTGGACACTTTTTCGGCTTGCACGTGTTATGTTGGTATGGGTTTCGGCACTTTCCATTTAAAAAGCGTGCAAATGTAAGAAAATAAACATGAATGAGGCCATAAATAACGGGAATTTTGTGTGTGTGTGTGTGTGTGTGTGTGTGTGTGTGTGTGTGTGTGTGTGTGTGTGTGTGTGTGTGTGTGTGTGTGTGTGTGTGTGTGTGTCTTCCCTGCCTTTTTATTGCGGTAGTCATAATAATAAAATGGAAACATAAACATTACATAACTGAGATATGCTTGCCTGCCACGAACGATATGTTTTCTCTCATACATGATTTACATTAAAATGAAAAAATTATAATTTTATTGCCTGGCAACAAAATTATTTTATTTTTAACAATTACCATTGTTTGAAAAAGTTTAAATGAATTTTCAAGTACTTTACTGTTGTTAAAACGTAAAAGGTTGCAGGTAAACTACCCCTTCCCCTTAACCGATCTTCACCAAAATCAAAAGGCCTTGAGTTCTCTACAATTCAGCGGTGTATGCAAAAAATTATTTGATTCGGTTTGAATATGCGGCAGTTATCGTTCATCATAGAAAAAATTACCCTTGTTAAAACATAAAACGTTCCAGGTAAACTACCCCTTTCCCTTAACCGATCTTCACCAAAAACAATAGGTCTTGAGAACTCTATAATTCAAGGCTGTATGCGAAACATTATTTGATTCTGTTTGAATTTGAGGCTGTTATCGTTTGTCAAAAAAAAAAATTACCCTTCATAAAAAAAACCGTTGCAGGTAAACTACCCCTTTCTCTCAACCAATCTTCACCAAAAGCAATAGGTCGTGAGTACTCTACAAATCAGGGCTGTATGCAAAAAATTATTTGATTCTGTTTGAATTTGCAGAAGTTATCGTTTGCCATAGAAAAAAAAACTATAGACAGACAGACACACACACAGACACTTTTCGAAAAACGACTTTTTTACTTCCATATTCCTCAAGGAAATGGAAGTATGGTGATGGCAAAAAAAATCGTGTTCGAGATTATAGCAGATTCTGATTGTACTACACTCAAAACATGAAAAAAAGTCGTTTTTCGAAAAGTGTCTGTGTCTGTGTCTGTCTGTCTGCTGTGTGTCTGTAGATTTTTTTTCTATGGCAAACGATAACAGCCACAAATTCAAACAGAATCAAATAATTTTTTGCATACAGCCCTGATTTGTAGAGTACTCACGACCTGTTGTTTTTGGTGAAGATCGGTTGAGGGAAAGGGTAGTTTACCTGCAACGGTTTTTTTTATCAAGGGTAATTTTTTTTTGGCAAACGATAACAGCCGCAAATTCAAACAGAATCAAATAATGTTTCGCATACAGCCCTGAATTATGGAGTTCTCAAGACCTATTGTTTTTGGTGAAGATCGGTTAAGGGAAAGGGGTAGTTTACCTGCAACGTTTTATGTTTTACAAGGGTATTTTCTATGGCAAACGATAACAGCCGCAAATTCAAACAGAATCAAATAATTTTTTGCATGCAACTCTGAATTGTAGAGTTTTCAAGACCTATTGTTTTTGGTGAAGATCGGTTAAGGGAAAGGGGTAGTTTATAGCAACGTTTTACGTTTTAACAAGGGTAATTTTTTTTATGACAAACGATAACTGCCGCATATTCAAACAGAATCAAATAATTTTTTGCATACATCACTGAATTGTAGAGAACTCAAGGCCTTTTGATTTTGGTGAAGATCGGTTAAGGGGAAGGAGTAGTTTACCTGCAACCTTTTACGTTTTAACAAGAGTAAAGTACTTGTAAATTCATTTAAACTTTTTCAAACAATGGTAATTGTTAAAAATAAAATAATTTTGTTGCCAGGCAATAAAATTATAATTTTTTCATTTTAATGTAAATTATGTATGAGAGAAAATATATCGTTCGTGGCAGGCAAGCATATCTCAGTTATGTAATGTTTACGTTTCCATTTTATTATTATGACTACCGCAATAAAAAGGCAGGGAAGACACACACACATATACACACACACACACACACACAAAATTCTCGTTATTTCTGGCCTCATTCATGTTTATTTTCTTACATTTGCACGCTTTTTAAATGGAAAGTGCCGAAACCCATACCAACATAACGCGTGCAAGCCGAAAAAGTGTCCAGTGTGGATAGCGATGTGCTTCCTGTGGATCGCTGGGCAGTGTAACTGCACGTGTTTACAGAGGAACGATTCATAGACAGACTTTTCGTCTTTAGGGAATGAACCCTCTGCAAGATGCTGAGGGTCCATGAGTGACTTCGGAGCGCTCCTTCTTTTCCGCGTGTTTGTTCTGTGAAACGTACACTGTAGATTCGCAGCTTTACTCTAAGCAACGCTCAATAGGAAATGTTGAAAATTTTTGTCCACGGTGTACCCTCATATACACTAAACCTACTCTGATGTTTTAATTACGGACATCATAATATTAAAACTTTGGAAACTTGAGCACTACTTAATGGAGATCAATCATTAACTTATACAAGCCATTAATTTTATGCATATTTTTTATATATATGTGTACAACGTTATCGGCAACAAAGAAGTAGTTTTTGTCAAAATTCCTTCCCAGGATATTTGGCCGTAGTCCAATGTTTTCTACAAAATCAGAAGTTTCGGCAGTGCCATCGACTTCCATCATCAGTGAAAATCGAGTGTGATAATTTGAGGTGGTATACGTTAGTGACCACAGTACTGTGGTTAAGGCTGAAGCAGTAAGTAGAAAGAAGTGGTTTTTATGGTAATATTTCATTTCGAAAATGATTTTAAATATAAATCTTAGAATATGGAAGTCATGTATGGTTCTCCATACCGATATTTTCATGTTTTGAGTGTAGTACAATCAGAATCTGCAATAATCTCTAACACGATTTTTTTTTGCCATCACCATACTTCCATCATTTCCTTAAGGAATATGGAAGTAAAAAGCTATTATTACTTTATAACGGACCATATGTTGTTGTAAAAAACAATAACAACAATACTTATGTAATCAGTGATGTGGAGACGAAGAAGATTAAGGGAACATACAACCAAGTTTCCTTAAAAATGTGTTATGAAGCCAATTAAAACCATTTTTGAATAAATCTCAAAATTCAAACAAATAGTAAGGACAACTTACAGTTCATTTTGATAATGTTATTTTGGATCAAGGGAATAAACGAATTTGAATAAATCTCAAAATCCTAAACGAAATAAGCACATCTTATTAAATATAATTACGAACTTATTATTTGGATATAAAAGAAAGAGAAAACATCCATGAATCAGGAGAAACCAAAGTATTATAAAATGAATAAGAAAAGACAAATGTAGACAATCGACGATGAAAATAAGACGAGACTAGAAATGAAATTACTACGAATAACCTATCATGATTGTGAGGGAATCAACAACAACTATAGATACAGATACTTGTTACGTTTCAATTGAATAAAGATAGTGAATGAAAAATGAAGATTAAGCAGTACTGATAAAGAAGGAAAGAAGATAATACCAATAAAAAAAAAAGTTATTAACATCGCCACAAGAAAATGAACATCTGAAGGAATCAATGGAAAGGAATATTTAGATCTGAGAATTTAAACTGAGTGAACCATCCCAAGAATATATTATTATATTATTTTTATTTGATTTAGTCGTCAATAGACTATAGTACGGGACACATCATTGTAAGCTTCGAGGTGACGCAATAGTTGCAGCTCTTCCCCGCCCCTCGCCCAACAGCGTTGTCGCGCGTTACACATGGTATGCGTAGGCAACGGCGGGGAGGGGAGGTCTGTTGCAAACACTTCACATTCCATTGACATGTCATTCCACTTGCTACAGGATAAACATCTCCGTCTTCTCAACATTACCCACGTACATATTACATTCAGTAGCTCTAAGATTACGCGTTTAAACTTTTTATTAATCATTTTTGTTATATTGTATTATTGTCGTTATTTAATAATTATATAAGGCTTATTCACGATGAATGATAATAATAATTTACAAATTGTTGAGGCTCCTCAAACTCCTACAGTGTCATCAAACAGAGGAAGTTCTGGTAAAAGGACTTAGGGAAACAAGGAAAACACATCATTGCCAATGTTTACAACTTTTTACAGAGTCTCGCGGACGATCCAAAAAAGGTTGAAAAGTTGAATTTTAAAAGGGTTCAAGAGTTGACTGCCGAAGCTTGTGGAGTAAGTCGATCGACAGTTCAAGGCGTAAAGCGAGACGCAGATAAGTGTGAAGGAAATGAACCTAAGTTTGGTACGCCGCGGAAGCATTTTAAAAAGAAGCCGACAAAAACAAATTTGGACAACTTCGACAAAGATGTTGTGCGAAGATGTGTTTTAGTTTTTATGAACGTGGAGAATACCGAACATCGGGAAAAATCCAACAGCATTTGGCTGAACAAATAAATTTTAGGGGCTCCAAGAAATCAGTGCAGCGAATTTTGAAACAGATTGGATTTAAATATAAAAAGTGTAATGACGGCCGAAAATTTTTAATGGAAAGAGTAGATAGATATTGCTTGTGCTCGCGCTACTTTTCTGAGAAAATGCATGAAATTCGAAATGGCATTTTAAAAAGGCCCACATTTTATTTGGACGAGACATGGGTGAACCAAAATCACAGCAAATCAATGATTTGGCAGGACCCAGAGGAAAGGGGTGGTTTAAAAGTGCCAGTCGGAAAAGGTGGGAGATTAATTGTACTTCATGCGGGATCAGCTGAGACAGGGTTCGTGAAGGAATGCAAATTAATTTTCCACGCACAAAAATCTTCATTAAATACAGATTACCACAACGAAATGAATTCGAAACCTTTTTAAAGAGTGGTTCGTCAACTTCCTCTATTTACTGGAAGAGAGTTCTGTCATAGTAATGGATAACGCGAGTTATCATTCCGCACTTGCTGAGAAAGCTCCTAAATCAAACTGGAGAAAATTGGGAATTCAAGAATGGTTGAGAAATCATGAAATTGAATTTTCTGTGCAAGAACGAGGGTTCAATTGCTAAACAAAAACGAAATAAAAAATGCGCTGAAAATATATGAAATTGAACAAATAGCCTACGAAATGGGTCATGAGGTTGTACGCCTTCCACCTTATCATGCACATTACAACCCAATTGAGTTGGTGTAGGCACAGGTGAAAGGATATGTGGCCGATCGAAATAATACTTTTAAAATGGTCGACCTTGAAAGACTGATGGACGAAGCAATAGCTAAAGTAACGGTTGAAGACTGGAGAAAATGCGTCCGACATTCCGAAGAGCTTCAAAAGGACGATTACCAGAAAGAATGCCCTAGAGATTTGGCTATAGAACGTATGGTGATTGCAGTGACGGAAGAAAGTTCAGAAGATAGCGAATCCAGTTCTGATTGAAAGAATTTAAAAATAATTATAATGCTTAAATTTTTGTGTATATTTTTATTATAATGTGTATAATTTTCCTTTACCAAATTAAAAAAAAATGAAGTGTGTCATTAAATAACATATAATGTAAACGACTGTTTTAAAAACAAATAAAATGTAAAGAGAATTGTCATATTAATAAAGAATAAAGAAAATAATTACTTACAAAATTGAAAACAACACAAAAATTATATAAAGAAAGAAAAAAACAGAGGAAAGAAGAGGACTTATGGTATGTGTGTGTGTGTGTGTGTGTGTGTGTTTTATCTCTATTGTACGATAATGGGCTGACGTATTCTCTTTGATCGTAGTAGTTCACCGATGTAGAAACGTGAGGTGTGTGTGTGTGTGTGTGTGTGTGTGTGTGTGTGTTATCTCTATTGTACGAGAATGCGCTGACGTTGTTTGTTTGGCTTCGTAGTGTAACGCGACCGTGAGTGTGAGTGAAGCGACATGGCAATACTGCAGTTACTATTGCATCAAAGCTTACAATGCTATGTCCCGTACTATAGTTATTATTAAATGTGATTGACTGATGAGATAGCTCCAGCAATCGATGTTATTGATGTATTATGTATTATAAGGACAGCGGGGTATTAAGTCAAGAGAGCCCCCCGACTGATTCCAAGATATATGTGATAATGATTAATTTGTTAGGGAGGTAACATGTTCCAGGGATAGAACACTTATAATTAAAGACAAGTATACCAGATCATAAAAAGGATAACAAGTGCTAATATGGAAGATAAGATAATTGATAATTTAAACAAAATATATTATTTTATTAAAATAATCAAATTTGGTGGCAGGGTGTTATGTAACATTACATTTGGCATAGCTTGATATCGTACCAGATTTAATGAAGATCATGGATAAGAAACTTAACAAGAAGAAACATATCTTTTAAAAATGATAGTGAAGATGAACAAATGACAAATTTAAACTGACTTAGACTATAACTGACCGTACCCAAATTAATGTTTAGGTAAAGTGATGGAAAATACCCAGATGATGAGATAAAATTCGACCAATTACAATAATAATACATACGAAGCCAGACAGCATTATGGACCATTACTATCAGTAAACAAATTGTTTTGTTAAATGTATCTTATAATATAAAAATAATCACAATACAAATTGAGGGATAATAGGCCCAAATACACAATAGAATGTAAAAAAAAATATACTAGCAAAATATTAACTAACCAATATGATTGAATAATACAAGAACACAATCATTATAGATACATGGAAACATACAATTAAAATAGTGTGATTAATGGTGGACCTAATGTTATAAAATAGAAAGAAAAAAAAATCATTATTAAATGATTAAACTTTTTCTTTTAATGTTCGAAAGTAAGAATAAAGTTGTGTTTATGTTATTTATAGTTTTGTTAAGTAATGAGTGGATGATATGTCTTATGCAGGATTTATGTAACCAGGCATATACAGATTGTTTGATCACAAAATGTGAATTATGTTTTTTATAATGTTCCAGTAATAATTATTGTTGTAATTTTAAATAATAATACTAATAGAGTTATAGGGAGTAGTTTTGATGGTAGTTGCATAGTTAATAGGTGTTACAATAACAGAAAATATAAATTTAACATGTCAAGACCTAGGCCTATAAAAACTTTGGAATTTTGTAAATTTTAGGAAATACATTTAGAATTTTATAAAACAAATGTTGTAATATGGATAGGTTTATAATTAATAGTATACACAGTAAATATGGAATCAAAATAATCAGTTTTAAATTATTTAAGAACATTCAGATAGCAAAAATATAACATCAGAATTTCTTAAGCAAAAATAGGCATGTTTGGTATCTATGTGTCACAAATGTTAAGACCAAAATGATGATGCTATTGGTTTTAAATTCCCAATTAGTATAACAAAGTTATACTAATTTAAAAGTTTTGGCCAAATTCATGTAATAAAATAATGAATTTGTATGACAGTGTATATCTGAATCAACCAACCAGATTTCAAGTTTCACCTTAGCAACCGAAAATTCAGATAAATAAAATAGGGACTTCTTTAACAACCATCATTGAAGACAGACGCGTTTTTATAACGTCTTAGCTAATTATATTTTAAATAGAGTAAACCTATACCAAACATAGTAAATGAATCAGGACAGTTATTGAAGAACATTAGAGGAACCCAAGAACAACAAGACACCAATTCGGAAGAATTCAAATCCCGGAAGAAGAATTAAAGAAGATTTGGACCCCATCTTCGTCCTGAATGAATAAAAGAAGAGGATCTGGGTGAATCTGTATAATTTTGTAGCCTTATTTAACAACAACACCCACATATGAGCACACGAACCACTTAGAAAACTAAACAATAAAAAACCACATACACTATAATACACCAACACTAAAGAACACTTGAAGATAACACAAATTGATTATTACACCTTTTGAATACCAAAAACCTGAACGGCAACTAATAAATATCTAAAACTGTTCATAACCTAGAACTGTGGATAACACACACACACACACGACTACTAGTTTGCACTATAAACATCAAAACCTTTTTATATCCTTATCTTGTAAAGTTTGTATTTTGATTTTAAGAGTTGTATTAATTGTTTAACCATAATATTCGAACCGAATACGCCCTGAGATTATTTTATTTAATAGAATAAAAACAACGAGCATCATTATCGTGGTTGATTCCAGTATAGTTATTAGTTACTACCAACTTATGAACAAGAACGACATAATTTTGTCACAAATTGTATTAAAATAAAGAAAAACGAGAAATGTAATTGATCAGTTCTTTTGAATAAAGATTGATTAAAGGAGTACATCTGTTTGGTTTTATTTTGCATTATTATTACTGTTAAAATTAAAAGATACGACAGCACAGCAAAGCGGACGGTGCGGCAGTTGGCAGCTCCGAGTTACGTCATTGGTACCGGACGCCGAGGCGGGAGCGAACGGCGGAAATAGTGGGATACAACAGTAAACAAATATATACTAATAAAATTTATTGTTATAATATTAACCACCATACTTTCATCTATTGACCTATGTGGATAAGCATTGTATAAACGTGTTTTTTCTTTATTGTTGTGGCTGTATTTTCATCCTGCTTTTTAAGTTCTTTTCTTGTGATAATAATTCCTGTGACATGTTGCTTCATTATCCATCAAAATTTCCATGTACTAATCTGTTCATGTAGAATGTTTTATTCTACAAAGTCTGTACATCAAGATTTTGCAGCGTACTCTTAGTCTTGTTTTACTTTAGACATGCTGCATAACAGACTACATAGTGATAAAAGCTGACATTATAATCCTTGGCAAGCACCTTTGCTCATAACTTTGAAACACTTCAGAATTATATTTAAGGAGTTATACGTATGTGGTATTCAAGTCTTCATATATCACAGAAGGTAGCACATCAGCCCAGTATTGATTTTAGAATTCTTAGAAAATGACTTGAAAACTATTTTTATTTTATAAGTAATTAAGACATAATTATATATCACAGGTATGTGGTAACCAGTCTTAAGATGTCATAATAATTGTAACGAGTGTTTGTTAAAGAACTGTTTGAAGTTCTTGGAGCTCTGTTCATTATAATTAGTGTACTAGACAAACATACATTACTTTTTAATAGTAATTAAATGTGTTTAAGAGACAGAGGGAGAGACTTAATTTCTAATTAAAATTGAGGAGTAACAGGACTCAAAAAATGTAAACACTTTGTAGATATCAGAACTATTTACGGATGTCTCAAATGTCTCAGATTTTCCCCTTACTATTGTCTACATTGTGTTGATGGTGACATTCCATAATGTATATATTTGGTTCTTTATTTTTATAGCAAAATATTTGTGTTATAAAAATACAATTTAAAACAATTGTTATGTAGGTATCTGATGGAATATTGACAAGTAACACAGCATTCTTACGGATATCAGTTGTTCCACTGGTACTGCAATTAGAGAATAACACAGGAGCAGTGCTCACTCATAACTCGTGGGTTCATGTTACACCTGCTAATCTTAGTTTCACAACTAATGCAGATGATGCAACACTTCAAATTGAGTATAAGGTAAGATCTGTGTTTTTTAATTATTTAGGATGCAGAATTTTAAAACCACAGAAGTGTAAACAATAGGAAGTAATCAAAAGTATGAGGATTAATTGATAGTTTATTATTAGGATTATATATACATTTTTATGACAAACATGTTATTTTAATTGCACTTACATAAACATTATACTGTATTTGTAATATACATATACAGTTTTATATTACAGTAGGCTTGTGATATTCCTGCCTTTTGTGGCAGACAACCAGGACAGATTTTGAAAATGCTGGAACACAGAGGTCAATGTCCTTATAATCTAGTGCATTATTTTGTTCCCTTGCATAATTAATTTCGTACTGTAACATTGTTTTAACTGTATTATATTTACTATGGTGTTATATTTCATTTCTCTGTATGTTTTAAATTGAATTTTTTTTTTAATGAAAATTAAGAAACATTATTATAGTACAACACATTTGTATTAGAACAAAGAGTTTGAAAAAAAAAAAAAAATTAGCATCCCAGTTACCCTTTATTCCTCCCCCAAAAACGAAATTAATATATTATACAGTACAATAATATTTTTAGAATGTAATGTCAGTATAAGTACAGTTTGTTATCACCGATTAAATTGAATTAGAATAAATCAAAGAAAGCTTAAAGAACAAAAGACTATTAATAGCATGTTATAAATCACCCAATAAAGGCCAATAAAATTATCTTAAATAATATATAAATAGTAAAACAGTTTTACCTTTTTCTTTTCCGTCTGGTGGCCTTTATCCTTTACAAAACTCTACGCATTTCGGGACATATGTCCCATCATCAGGAATATCCCTTGGTGAAGTCCGTCAATAGTTAAAATATTACAAACAACTTTTTATACAACTTTACACATCACAATAAATATAAATATAAACACAAAAAACACATAAAAACCCCCAAATGTGAGAACACACGCGATATCGCTGGTGCGCACCACGAATTACTGTAGTCGACTGCAATAATTCGTGGTGCGCACCGATATCACGTGTGTTCTCACGTTTGGGGGTTTTTTGTGTTTATATTTATATTTATTGTGATGTGTAAAGTTGTATAAAAAGTTGTTTTTAATATTTTAACTATTGACGAACTTCACCAAGGGATATTCCTGATGATGGGACATATGTCCCGAAACGCGTAGAGTTTCGTAAAGGATAAAGGCCACCAGACAGAAAAGAAAAAGGTAAAACTGTTTTACTATTTATATACATATAAGTGGCCTGGATACCAAAAAGCATGGATCTTAAATAATGTTAGACATCAGTTTACTCGCAATCATTATTATTATTATTTCTTTATCATCCAGTGATGTTTGTTTCGGACAAAATTATCCCTTGGTTGCTGCTATATCCCACCATTTCCTGAAGCAGGTGATGGTACTTCATCTTGTTGGCTGATGTAGTGCCATCTCTATTGCCTTAAACCCCATGGTATGCAATATTTTATTTATCTGGTCCAGGTCACCCTCATTCTCATTGTTAACAGGTCTGTTGGCCTCATTTGTAACGTGATATCAGTAAGCTTTTTCCCCTTACATGTTTGTGCCACAAAAATGGTGCTTCTTCAACTTTCAAATGTTTACCTTTTTTCATAGTTTTATGAGCCTTAATAACATTTCCAGATGCCTGATTACTACACCATAGTTCTACTTCATTTTTATTGTTTTTCCAGTCCTCCACGATGCTTTTACATATACCTGATTCCACTGCGATTTTCTTGGCTGATTCACCTGAATCTAACCTTTGAATTGCATTAACTTTATCTTCCATTGTGGGCAAAACTTATTTCTCTTGTTTTCATTCATTTTTAAACCATACACTCACAACCACACGAACTCCTAAAACACAACACAAAAACAAGCACACATTATAGACATTATATATAATAAAAATGTTAAAATACTGTTTTAATAAACGCTGTGGAAAGATGCATGTGAATGTAACCAAGCACTTCCGACAACTGAGCAAAACTAACTTTCACGCACAGACATGAGAATGACTCACCCTGCCAGTGACAAATTGTAGTCATAGTGCCTTAAATTGCAGGATATGCACACTTATTGTTGCAGGTTTTTCTTACACGTGGACAAGTAATTCGTGATTCAAGTTTTTGGTGTATACAAATTTTTTGTAACATTGATACTAGAAAGTAAGACAGAATACCCATGGGGCCGAATTATCATGAGCCTACTGTATGTGTAAATATCTGAGTATGTTTGTAATGTAATTAAATATAAATAGTAGATACAATACTGATTGGAAAAACTGGCAACAAAAATTTATGTTTTGTATGGGATCAGACTATGTATGTATGCATTATAGGAAAATGTATTTGAAAGATTATTTTCTTATTGAATTTACTTAATTCATTATGATATAAAAGTATCTAGTAGAAGTATCGTATATCTTATGTATACATAAACTATGTGTACATGGTTGTTGTGAATCCGTGTGTTATACAAGGTATTTATAAAAAATTCATAGCAAATTTCAGCAGCCTTCAGACTTTTTACATTTAGAAAACAGCTCTTAGACTTGACTTCAAGATTGGAAGGATTGTTTCTTATAGCAACTATTGTTACCTGCTGTATCAGAAAAGCACACAATGGTAGACTTCTGAAAAAATGATTGGTAGCTACCTAAACCAGTCACAGCTATCTTGCATTCATAGTCTTATTTACTATTGCTATTGAATTTTTATTAATTATTGGCCCTAATTTTCAGCGCTGTTTTCAATTCCATTAATTCCCATAAATACTATTGTATGAACATACAAATGAATTTTACATTTTTATAGGTTAAAAATGTTTTTAAGCTGTTGTGGTTCATGGTTAAACCCTTTGGTTAATTCTCTGTGGTTCATGGTTAAACCCTTTGGTTAATTCTCTGTGTTGAATTCTGTATGATTAATCTTATATACATTTAATGCTTCCACAGATAGTAAACGCACCTAAGTATGGATGGATACAGAGACAAATAACTATAAATGATGGCGAAGAGGAGTGGCAGAATGTTGAACATTTCACAAGCCAGCAGCTGGCTATGGGACAAATTCGCTATATACATAATCAAGAAACACCATCCCAGGATATGTTTAAGGTATCTTTTGTTATTATATACGGTAAAGTGAAGAGACTAGAGAGCGTATGTTAGGGAAGCATTTCACTCACTGCGGATGAATTCTGTGTCAATTACTGTTGTGTATTTTGTGAAATTAGATAGCCACTCTGAAGCTTTGTGATTTTACCAGTTAAATGCACATAATGTTAAATATGTATTTTGTCTATATTTTTATTGGCAAACAAGTATAGCAAAATAAATATTATGTACTTATCAAGCCTGCATCATATTACAATGTTTAATATTGTCTTAGCTAATGGTGTCCATTTTATGTTTTTCAGTTTTCTGTGTCTGCTGCCGATATTTCTTCGCCAATAGTCTATGACTTTAGACTGACTTTTACAGAGTTGCATTTATTGAAAGTTACAAGTATGACAGTAATGTTGAATACCTCTCAGGAATCGGTTATTACAAAGGACCACTTGTTATACACAACAACGCCTTTATCAATTGATGCTTCAACTTTAGCATATGAAGTTGTGGGCTTACCCAGATATGGTACATTAATTTTAGGCACTGTAAAATTACGAGTAGGTGACAGCTTTACCCAAGAAGACATTTTTCAGAATAGATTACGTTATAAACTACACAGGACAGCATATTCAGTAGTCGAGGATAGTGTTGCCTTCAGAGTTTCAGCACCACAGTGTCAGGCTCTTGCTCCTGCAACTCTGGCGTTTATTCACAATCCACCATCTCAGCTGCTCAGCAGGGTGAACATAACTATTAACATGCTTCAGGTAATCTTTTTTTAAAATTGTCATAAATCTTCAGAGAGTTATTTTTTGCTATATAAATGTGTGCTTACAAATAAGATTATGTATATTACATTCATATTCGCTCAGATTTTTTTGTATATATATTTTTATATTATCATTAATAATAATCAAATTTTTGTACAAGAATATATTTTTTATTATTTTGAGAATATTACAATGTTTCAATAGTATTAACTGTCATCATCAGATATACAAATTTTTAAATTTATGAATTTGTATATCTGATGATGGTAGGTAATAGCCTACTATTGAAACTTTGTAATATTCACAAAATAATAAAAAATATATAAAAATATATTCTTGTACAAAAAGTTTTATTATTATTAATAATATAAAAAATACATATATATATATATAATATTTTCTATATAAGTAACTCGACGTTTCTTGCAGTAATTATTATAAATTTGTGATGTTATTCAATTTCTTTCTTCTGCAAGTAGTATAATTCATATATTCTTTTTAACACCTGACGCATGTTTCACTGAAAAATATCAGTATCATCAGAGGTTTCTAAGTAAATTCTATTTTTTTTTAAGATACTGATATTTTTCAGTGAAACATGCGTCAGGTGTTAAAAAGAATATACGAATTGTACTACTTCCAGAAGAAAGAAATTGAATAACATCACAAATTTATATATAATATTATATACAGTGAAAACTGTGTAACCCGGAATCTTACGGGTCCATAGATTTGTTCCGGTTTGTAAAGGTTTCTACGTTGGACAGGTTCAAATAAACACGAACGCAAATTCAACTGTAGTACTACATAATTTTTTTATGTACTGTGTATAAGTTATCTTACATAAACCAGGTAAATAAAGGATATAAACTTAACATTTTAAAATTAATTACTGTATTACACAGCTATATGGCACTCTTTTAGATTATTTTACTATTACTTTTTCCACAAATCTAAAAAGTTTTTTGCTTTAATTTTTCAACTGACTGTTTCTCAATCAAAGTTCGTAGTTCAAGGATGGGTTTCATCATTTCTTTACAGTTTGACTTTTCCGCGAATTCTTCAAATGCCATCAGTTTCTGTAACACATCTCTGCAATCTTGAAGTTTTAAGTGAGGTTCAACAGCTACGCTACCTATGCAGTAATAGAAAATAAAATTTTAGCATGTTGATTATACTGTACTATATTAACAATTACTGTATAACTACAACTGTTTCAAACTTACCAATTCCTGCATTTTCGTCGTCGTCTTCTTCTTCATCGCCACCGCCTCCTTCGGCCGCATTTACTCTCGCTTCAATAATTTAGTCCAAGGTCTGAAATCCGGCTTCAATTGGTACATTCTCGTCGATATTGACATAATTCTGTGGTTCGGTAATAAGGCGCGTAAGCTAGAGATGGGGTTTTCTTCTTCCGGTCCCGATTTTTCTTCTTCTATGTTGCTTTTAATGCCACATTTCCAGAACCATTTCTTTACACATGTCTGGCTAATGTCATTAAAGGCACTGCAAATCCATCTTACGGCATCGAGAACGGATATTTTCTTCACTAATTCAGCCAGACTGACACTGCTGCATGTTCGTGACAACCGACTGCAGAATGTATTTTCAGTAATGCACTCTAAAATTTTTAATCACACCTTGATCCATTGGTTGAATAATGCTGGTTGTATTCGCCAGTAGGAAACAGAGTTTTATGTTTGACATCTTTAGATCAGGATGACACAATGCATTGTCAAAAAACAACAAGATGTATCTTGTTTTTGCATCTTGATCTTCTGATTCAGTGTCTTCAACCCTTCCTTCATTATTTCTGAATTCATCCACACTTTTCTGTTAGAATGCCACAAAACTGGTAGTCGGACATCTGAACATTTTTGAAGCATCTTGGCTAATGAGCTTTTCCAATCACTAATGGTTTTTCAAATTTTGCATCTGCAAATCCGCACATCAAAATGGTCAATCTCTCCTTCAACTGTTTTCCACCGACACATCTTTCGCCCTTCAGTTTTCGCGTCTTATTTGGCAAAGCACAAAAAACAAACCCATTTCATCACAGTTTGCAATGTTTTCTGGGTGGTAGTCCGCAATTAAACTTTCAATTTTAACTTTCCAGTCATTGACAACATCCATATCAACATCATTTGCTTCTCCGCTGATTTGTCCAAACGTTACTTCATGTCTGGCACGAAAACTCTCCAACCATCCATTCAAAGCTTTAAAGTCTTTGTTTAGTCTCTCTTCCACCAGGTTTGCTTGAGCTTGTAGAATAGGTCCTGATATGGGCAAATTTCGAGATCTTGCATCCAAAAACCAGTCATACATTGTCCCATTTATGTCCTCGTTTCTGGGTTTTCTTAGCTCCCTCTTCGAATTGTTTGTTATTCGTTATTCACTTTTTATTTTGTCCTTGTTTTTCAGAATTTCATACACTTGAGTTTTTCCACATTTAAACTTTTGCACTAATTGTTTAACATTCACTTTATTTTCTTCATAACACTTAATAAGGTCTATTTTCAACTTCAAAGACGTGTTGTTTTTCAATTCATTCATTTTGCTGACAGCGGATATCTGTACCCTTCAAAATACCGTACTGTAGTGAATGTTTACCCAAGATCTCTGAATTGGTGTTGTAAATTTAGAATCAGTGGGAAACATAGGTACAGTATTGTGTTAGTGAGGAAAACTCATGAACTAATTGTACATTTTACAATTTTACCTGTAGTTGCCCCATCCATGTCTTATCTTACTTGTAATCTGCTTACAGTGTGACGTATGTACATAACCAGCACCAAACTATATAACAGGCCCAACAACTGAGGAGTGACGTCACGTATCTAGACCCGTGCGGACTACTAGGGTTCCCATAAATGTTGTCGCGTACTTTTCTTGTGCTTAATTATACTAACTTCTTTATACTTTTAATTATATTAACTAAGTACACTATTAAATTCTTTTTTAAATAATAATTTAATAGCTAATTGTATTTGTAACTTTTTTTATATTACGAATTATTAATTGCCGCTAACGCATGGCTGTAATTACGGTACGCATGATCGTTTATTGGGTCCTAAAACTTTTTAAGGTAACACTAATTCATTTTCTGTAAAACTGTTTTGTAGAGTGAATCATTCAATATTATATCGCAATTACATACAAGCGCCTTGCTACTGTCGATATATCGGTTAACACAAGTTTCTTACGAACATTAAAATTTATGTAGTTATTGTCGTCTAAGCAGCACGTAAATAAATAAACAGCATATGTTACTATCTAAAAGATGGCCAAAATAAAAAAAAAACCTTATTCATATTCCGACGTGAAATTTATATTTCTATTTTGACACAATTATTCAACATTTTATTTCTATTTTTAGAGTATGTGATTATGCTGCAAGTTATAAACTTTGTGCGTTCTTCAATCGTGCACTTGAATATTTTTCTAAAATCCTACCTACATTTAACTTGACTCTCCACCGAACTTTTAGACACTAGAGAAAATACAAAATTCACATATGCGATTTCGTTTAACTACCGAAATGAAAAATGATCCCAATACATATCAAATCTAACCTGTTACAATCTATTTCAAAAAGGCTTACCATAATTTGTTTTTCTGAAATACCTACTGCATTAAAAGCCCCAAATATTTTATTAAATTCGCTTTTGTTTGAACCACTTTTTCGTTAAAATTTTACTAGGAGTAAATGTCTCAAAACTTGTCTTTTTGTTACATGACGTTCAAATACATTTTTTAAATGTATTAACTTTCAGGAGCCTCTTTATATGATTTTAAATAAGTCAGCACTATACAAAAAGTGTATACATTTTATTTTTCTGTTTAATTTGTAAAATGCATTACAATAAAGTATTATTACATAAGGCTTATTTATCCTGTATGCTATACTAAATTTAACCAAATACAGGTACACATAATAAAATTAAATTGTATTCACAGGAATGTAAAAAACCACAATTACAATATATAAAGTAAGCTTTATTCTCATTTACATAGCAGCAAATATAATTTTTTTTCAAAAATTGTAATTATGTTACTGGATACAGTAAGTAAATCTATATATAGATACACAATTCGTTTATACATTTAGAGTTATCATCTTACCCAAATTCTTGACAAAATTGAAATTAATAAAAATACAAAATTAATTTATTTTGATATATCAAACATGTACACAAATATCCCAATTAAATAAACAGTTGAAATTATTAATAATAAACTAAAAAACAATAATTTCAATAAAGAATATATTAAACAAATAACCCACATTTTAAATACTATTCTAAAACAAAATAATTTTTTTTCGTTTAATAATATTTATCAACAAAAGGACAGAGTGGCAATGGGAGCTCCTACTTCTCCCATCTTATCAGAAATACTATTTACAAAAGTTAGATAATAAAATCAAAATATTATTAAAAACTTAGATCCTCTAGGTAATTACTATACACAAGTAGATGACACGCTCTAGATATCTCAAAATAATGGTCATAACAATAATCAGATTTTTACTTGAATTAATAATCTCCACAGTAATATAAACGTCCCTATAGAACATGAAACAAATAATAAATTATTTTTTTTAGATATAACTATTATAAATAATATAACTATTAAATATATTTAGATATATCCCTAAAATGAACCTCTGGGAAAATTTGGAAATTTATAAAAACAAAACGAGTAATAAATTAAGAGATGGACAAATACAAATACGTACTGAAATGATTATATTTTTAAACTTCTTAACTTAAATAATATATACATCTATTATTATACCCATTTATATATACAATTTAAATATATATAAACATAATTTAGATATATTTAAAAAACAGCTGTTTATAACAATTCATTTCAAATTTATATTTATTTATTTATATAATGTTTCTGCTTATGATAGTTCAACACTAACAAAACACCATATAAAGACTAAAAAATATATTAAAATATATCCTTGTTTATAAAAACATTACTTATTTTGAATTAATAACAAGAATAATGTGAATGATCATGAACTGAATTTACAGATCTACAGAACAACCAGTTTATTACATACAACCTCCTTTATTTATAATGATTAGTTGGTTTATTTTCTGATGGGGTAGATATAACAGATTCAAATGTCCTCTGAATTCATTCAATATGTAAAACAATCTTTTGCTAGTTAAATTTATACCACACTATGCCTCTGTGACTTGTAGCATATTCATGACACATTGCTGGGAGTACAATAAATTTATGTTTTTCCTGCAAGAAACTGTCTATGTTTGTATGTATATTATGTTATGCTATCGGATTAAAAGCTTATATTTCAGAAATAGAGATTTCAGTTTCATAGAGTTGATCTAGTGTATCCAACTCCACATAATGTGAAGTAGTTATTTCATGTTACAAAAACCCAAAATAATAAAAGTGATTATGAAACTTTTTAGGAATGGACATGCATCTCAGAAGATCTCAGTTATCGATTTAACACTAAATTTAAGTAAACATAATTTTTATTAAAAAAATTCAGCTGTTAATGCTTCACAGTAGACAGTTTTCTTTTCTTGTTTCCATACTTTATGAAGTTATCATTTTTAATTTTAACATAATTATTTAAAATTATGTTTGTTGACATTTAGCAGTGTTGTACAGGATTAACTTTTTACTATGATTATTACAACTAAAGTCTGTTAAGAAAAAATTGTGTTGTTTCACAGCCTTTTCTGTCAGTTCAATTACTAATTCTCTTTGCTCTGTACACTGTAAAAATTATTTTTCATACTTACTACAAATTAACTTTCGGACAGTGATGTAATTTAAAAGAACTACATTTACAACATCAGGATGGGGATACAATAATCCACCTCTGTCTATATTCTTTATTAAACTGTAATGAGAATTTGTGTTTAATTCTGTATCAAAAAATGTATCTAATACTAAATGCTTTTGGCAAGCTTCACACTTATTTCTTTTTATAACTGCTCTGGCACAGTATCCACCCAAATAAGTGAAAACTGGTAAATAGTTACTGATATCTGCAAACTCTTCTTCAGTATATACAAGGTCCAAGTTTGTTAATACCCTAGTGTTACTACGTGTGTTTTCAAATTCAATATTGTCTATAGTTTTAGAGAGCGTATCATTTGAAAGCGGTACTTGTAGTTTACCAAATGTATCAGAATTTAAAGTTAAAGGTAAGAGATTTTGATTTCTTAGTTTAGATTCTACTTAAAAAATCTGTCTTATTGATACCAAGTACTGTGATCCTGCCATTGTCCTGTATTTACCAAAATCGGCTTCTAATGAATCAGTCTGAATTTCACCTGGTAAAATATAACTAAAATGTAGTTCTGAAATACAATATTTTGTAAGTTCTATCAAAGCATATGTTGTGTGTGAAAGAGCAAGATGAGTTTCTTTTGTCAATTTATGTGAATCTAAATCAATTTCATTCCACAAGTCTAACCAAGTCAAAAATTTTCTAAATAAGCAAAATTTTCTTGTCCCAAAGCAAGTGTTTTTTGTAAAGGATTTCTGAAATGCTCATCCTTCAGTGTAGTTTTAACATTAACAGTATACCACCAATTTAAAATTATTTTGATAAATTCTGCCGTACTCTGGAAATAGTCTATGGCATGTTGGTTACCTACAGATAATAAGCCTTGAATTACATGATCATTAAAAACATTTAACACATACTTGACATTCTGCCGTTCAAAATTACTTGGTGCTAGACTTTTAAGATTTAATCTGTATGAATATTTTACTAAGTTGTTTGGTTTATTTTCTATTTGATACATTTTTTTAATCTAGAAAATGAAGCTGTTGATAGTTGGATGGGTTGATCACAATTTGTATTAAATGGTGGGTACTTTAATGACTGATTTTGATCTTTTTGATTAATCCAGTTATTTCGTATACACTTAATAATATGAACAGAATCTAGGACAAAAAACAATGGAGAGGAGCTATTACATGGGTGTTGGTAGACAGTACTGACCTTTGGTGGTGAACTAAAGTATGACCTTGCCTTTCAATTAATTGCATTGTTATCACTGACCACACACACAACAGTGAAGCCTATTTGATGCAATCCAATAATTATTTTCTTAACATAAGAAAATAAACTTTTTGCATTGATTGTTCTAACTGGGAGAATGTGTACAACTTCTTTAAAAGATGAACACAAACTCTGTACCATAAATACATGAGCAGAAGTTGCAACATGATCACTGTTGGAAGCACTCCCTATAATAGTACCCCCTGTGTAATCTAAATATGGTTTCACATGTATTTCATCGATCATTAATGAAACAATATGATCACCTTTTTTCAATAAATTAAATTTTTGTTCCATATGAGTCAAAAAATTTGATTTGTATTATAATTTACACATATTTTATGTATAGATTGTGGGTGTGGAACAGTAATGTAGCCAGCACTTCTCAAAAATTTGTAAGCATGTGGGGAAATGGTATACAAAATACTGCAGAATACTGAAAATTCTGGGGAATACCTGTTATACTGTTTATTAACAGATAATAAAACTGTTCTTTCAAAAACCCCAATTTTTCTTGTTTTCCATCCCCTAACACCTGTAAAAGTTTATTAAATAGATCACTAATAACAAAAATTATTTCCTCAACTGGCATTAATTTATCATCAATTTGTAGGTAAATACTGGCGTTGAAATATATTTAATATGTCAAAAGTTTATTTATATTGTTTATTTGTAAAGGAAATTTTTCCTTACCTACTCGATGTATTTCAACTTTTTGGTATAAACACTTAACTGCAAACTGTTCACTAACTTGGCAGAAAGCAATATACTGGGCACTTGCAAACTGTTCACTAACTTGGCAGAAAGCAATATACTGGGCACTGTAGACTGTTCAAGTAAAACAGATGTTACACTGTCTTCCTTTGTGATTACACTCCATTCACTAGGGAAGGTCACATTTTTCACACACACTAAAAACTCAGCCAAACTGTTAAAACAAAAGTTTTTTTCATATTCGTCTTTTGTTGTGAGACTTTCCTGTATCACAGTTTGTAAATTTTCGTTGTCATTCCGAATCCTTCTTTCTTCTGCACTCCCTGGATGTTGATGGTGCTGATAAATAATCAGGGCAGTTAGGAAATATTACTGGAATAGCTCCCTCCTTCAGCTTGATTCTTTTCAAAGGTGCCTCGAGTTTCTTGCCTTCTTCATTGTAGCCCTCTATAAACCTTTGAATATCCTGTGGCCAAAAATGAACTTCACATATCTGTAAAAGTAGATGCAGTTTATATATAACATTGTGTGTTATAATATTTTATGCTTTCAGAGTATTTTATAATAACTGTTACATTACTGTTATTTTATTAGGCTTACCACTTTATCAATGTCAAAATTATTTTACCATTATAGTAAGTGAAGTATATGCAACTTCAGCAAGCCTTGAAAACATTTTTATTGTTAAAATAACACATATTAGGCTACATTTTACAACTGGTTAATTTTATTGACTATGTTATATTAGAATTTTAAAAATCATGTTATAAATTGTATTATTTTTACTTCTCAGAGACTACTTTCTGAAGAATTCTGTACTTCTGTTTAATATCTGTGTGTGTCTATTTTAATAGCAGTTATATTTTAAGTGTTTATTATATCACAAAACACTTCATTCATTTAATTCATTGTGTCCACAGTATTCACAAAACACATGTATAGTACATGTGTATGGTACTGTATATTACAATTAGTAGACTGATCAGAAACCAGTAGTTACCTACTTGCAGAAACCAGATTCAGTTATTATGCACCACTTGTTTTTCACATCTTTGAATAATACTGTTTTAAAGGAGATCTAGTTTTATTACTGGCAAAGCAGTTGATGTTTTAAAGAAGCCACAATAATATAAAAAATATAAAGCTTCAGTTTATGTTGAATTACAGAAATTGTTGGTATCTTTGTAACATCTGCACCTAACCTAACCGCACAAATGTCTAAATAACGTTTTTAGGTAATTCTGTCTCCTTCAGATGCAAAAACCAATTTTATGTGAGCCATGGTAATTTCAGTAATAATCTCAGAAATTAAACCAATGTACAGATTCAATAAAAAAAGACAACAGTGTCTACTTCATGTGACAAAATGTAATATAGTACACCACAATAAACTAAGGGAGAATTATTATAATGTGTGGAATGTTATCTGCATTCTTTTATAAATTGTATGGTAATGTTATCCACACAAACCAACAGTGTTTTTTGTTATTGTTATAAATTATAATATATATTAAAACACTAACTGCACATCGTTTGTCATAAAACAGGTTAAAGCATTTTAGCCTTTCTTTACATTGTTAGGCCTAACCTATAATTCACTGAAAATTTAGTTTTTCATCAAAGGCAGAATACATTGTTAAATAGTCTTCACATTATAACATCAGTATTAAAATATTACTTTGTATAATGCTTACCTTGGAAGACTGAGATGGATGGAAGTTTTTTCTGTGAATGGCTCTCATCCATTTTCGTCGTAAGTCTTCGTCTTTTGGAAATGAAAAAACAGATACACGTGGACCGTTATCATAGTTTCCACGGCAATTAGGAACACAACATCTAAATCCCATCTTTTAAGTTATAATTAAATGTAATTATTAAATTAGAAAACTTTGAAAACACACAAAAGTATGCTACCGACACAACGCTACACAAATCAACAGTAGGCATATGGCATGGAGGTCTAGATGTGCTACGTCGAGGATGAGCTGATGACGTAGTTACTGGGTCTGTTATATAGTTTGGTGCTGACATAACCGGTATGTATGCAGGTAGTCAAAGAATGAGTAAATCTGAAACTAATTCTGCATTTCTCAACAGAAATTTCCCGTTTTATAAGGTGACTAGGATCGTTGGAAAAATTCTTTCCATTTCTGCTTTAGACAGTTTCTGTTTTATACAAGTTGTTTTTAATGTACGTATTAACTATGAGAAATTGAAGGGACCACGGAAAATTTCCGGGTTAAAAAGGTTTCCGTCTTTTCCAGGTTCTGGCTTAAGCAGTTTTCACTGTTTTATCAAATAGTAATTACGTCTGAAAATATTGATCTTATGTTTTATCATTTTAATTGATCTGATGCGTGTTCCACCGATTGTATTAGTATCTTCAAATGAGTATCTTCTGAGTTTATTTAATCAGTGAGTTCATTTCAGTTGAGCTCATTGATTCGATTTCAGTATACAATTTTTTTCATTTTTCAGTTACGCCACAAAAAGCCATGTACAAAAGGATTTTAAAGTAAGTACTTATGTTACACAAAAAAAAGACATTGAAATTAGAGTAATATTTTAATCGTGTGTCTGAAACGAGTACTTCAGTGTTCTGCAATGCTTTTCTTGTATCTATATAGGCAGGAAACTATAAAACTGGAAACTAGAAATTAAATTAGATAATTAAGAAACATTTGAAGAAAATGCATTAATAAAAGACTTAATATCAAACAGTACACAAAAGTTTTTATTATCTTGTGGTTATTATAAAGTTATGATATGTTCTGAACTGCAAATACACAATACTTATTTGTACACATGTGGTACGATCAGACAAAATTAGGAAAATTGTGAGTGTTTGCTATACTTGCAAAGACCTTCCAGGGCATTCATGGAGTAAGGAAATGTCCAGCTAACTGTGAAATTAATTTACAAAAAACATTCTTTTCATAATAGAATGGGACACTTCCCCCTCACTCTCTGCCTAGAAAAAGAAGAAAGGGAAGAATTGTGTGCTCTTCGTTTTATGTGTAGCTTTTTAGTTCCGGTAACAAATGTTTCAAGTGTATACTCATTTACTGCTTCGTTCCCCCTTTGCAGTGTATTTCACTTTTTTTGTCCATAATTATTATTTGGCAAGATACATACAGTGGAACCTCGATATAATGCCCCTGTGATATAATGCGACCCTTGATGTAACGCTCATTTTTCACGGTACCGGCAAATTAAATAGTTAAACTTGGGACCTTATATAAGCGCTTTTTGGCCAGTCTGCAGAAGAGCGTTATATCAAGGTTTCACTCTGTGTGTGTGTGTGTGTGTGTGTGTGTGTGTGTGTGTGTGTGTGTGTGTGTGTGTGTGTGTGTGTGTGTGTGTGTGTGTGTGTGTGTGTGTGTGTGTGTGTGTGTGTGTGTGTGTGTGTTTTTAACAATTCAGTGTCACATTGTTATTTAAACTTTCTTCTACACAAAAGTGGTTATTATTATTATTATTATTATTATTATTCAAGTTAATATCCGTAATGGTTAAAAATATTTACTAAGACCATAGTATACAATATATATTTATCTTATACATATAATCCAGGCATAAAACAATAAAAAACGAATACAGGAAACCTTCACTTAAAAAGAAATAAACTCACTATGTTTGTGATAGGATGTGTAACCACTCTAGATTGTTATAAAACTGAATTACCCATTTGAGCTGGCAATAAGTGTACCATTAGGTAATTGCTGATACAATTAAAAAAAAAAATACAACATGTTTCGATGTGATGGTGAATGTTTATTTCTTTCACAAATTTGAGTGTGTTTTGTTGGTGTAATTTGTAAATCAGCATAAGAAATATGAAGATGAAGACTCAGTGTGACAAATAAAAAGTTACAAGAAAAAAATATTTTGTGACATTGACTTGATCAAAATCATGTTATATAAAATTGTTTACTTATGTTTTTATCAACCGAATTTAATAGTGATGACTTATTTATTTACTTACTTATTTTTCTTATTTCAAATTAATTTTTACCTTGAGTTATTGGTAATCATTATTGGATGTAACTGTAAACAAAAATAGTCCTAAGGAGGTAAGCAGTTAAGATTAAGTTGATTAGTCATGCTTTAATTGAACAAATATACCATTTCATTCATATTTACCTTTTCTCAATAAAGTAAAGAACATATTAAACATATCTCCCTTACTAAAACATATTTTTGTACTATCCAAAGGAGTATGACAAAAGAAATTAAAGTAAAATTAACATCACTTGAAGTTTGGCAGCATCTTTTAAAAATTGATTCAGACAGATTGCTTTGTTAAATAATGTTTTAGTAGATCAGATCAGTGTTTTCAGCAGAATAAAGTTAAAAGAATAAATATGTGAATTACAGTAAGTCTTTGTGTCTAGGTCATTGAGGGTGCATCTCAGATAATTTCCAAGTCATATTTGGATATATCCTTTTCGAGTATCAATGTGTTGAAATATGAATTAATTGGAGGACCATCACATGGTTGGATAGATGTGCTTGACACTGAGCATTTGGTTGTTTCACAAAATAATGCTTCATCATTTACATCTACTGAGTTATTACTACAGCAAGTAAAATATTCACATGATGGCTCTGAAAGTAAAACGGATTCTTTTAAGTTTCTTGTTACATCTTTGCACAATGAAGACTTTTTAGTAAGTATTAAGGGGATATATTGAATTATAAGAAACTGAATTTATGAGAGAAGAAATTTGTTTTTCTGGTTCATAGTTAAATCCTGAAGTGGTATTTCGTATACCTTAAAATTTATGCATGTTTTAATGAAGTAATTTGAAGTTCAGTTGTAAAAAATCTGAAATGATATGTGCAGTGTTTAATATATAATAGTGTTCTTAAATACAGTGTAACGTAGACAGTAACATAACATGACAATACTGTAGACCATAACAGTAAAACCCCTATATAGCACTTCTAAACTGATCATCAAAAAGAGCTTTATATGGGGGTCTAATTTATACAGGATGGGAGATTGTGATAACTGATGAGCCAATGCCAACTAGACACCATCCTGTTGCTGAAAGTCACAATGGTACTGGCTTACGAAGAAAAGAATATGTTGTAAATTATTTTCTACAATTACCTGTTATAGGAACCATTTACATTAAAACATAGAAATCATATTTTCATCTGAACATAATACTTTCACAACATTTAAAAAGTGAGATATTTAATATTTTAAAAAATCTTATATTTAAATTTCCGTTATTTCAACTAATTGTAGTGAATGTTTTTTGATGATCTAAAGTAATTCGTTCGAACAAGAATCAGGCCTCCCCAGTGAATGTTATTAAATATTCTTAACTTGAATATTCAGTGGTTTTCTGCAACTATTTTTTCCCATATTCATTATATTGATTTTCCATTTCTGTCAAAACGATCATCGAGGTTTTATTGTATTTTCTAAAAACTTAAACAAAAATGCTGTATTATAATTCAGAATGGTACCATAACCTATGTGTCATTAGTGGCAAGCATTAGTAAAATGTACAGTTAATTATGCATTTATATTTTAACAATAGTAGTCTACTGACGAATAATGACAATACAGTTTTTTCTACAGAATCGGGCAAATTAAAGTAGTCTGCATGAATTTGAGATGAACCAAATGTCTTCATGAAAATGTATAAAATAAGTACTTTTCTATGACTAACACATTTATAACAACAGTAATTAACAACACAAAATTTAAATTGTAAAATATAGGTAAACCTTTTTTTAGATCACACAAGCACTATTTTTTGAGATTAAGCTTACAAGGTATTTTTTTTTTTTATAGAAATCTAAAACCAGTTAGGGGGCAGGATTGTTGGATTATATGAAATGAATAATTATGAATCATGCTGTGGAATATTTATACAGTGTCAGCTACATAAAATAACAGTTGCACAGTTTTAGTATCCACCTCAAAATACAGTACAAACGATAATTACCACTGTTAAATTGCTACATAGTACTATAAATATAATACATGTAAATCAATGAACTTTAACTGAAGAATGGTTCCGCTAAGCCAAAATATTATATCACTTGTTTCAATATAAGCATCAGCTACTGTTTGAAACAGCATGGAAAGTTGATGACCGTCAGGACTACATTTTTTACCATATATAAATTATATGTATTTTACAATAGATTCAATAAAAACAAATTTAGGATTTTGTTTTAACCATAGATGAGCTTTATCTACTTGAGTAGTGGTACCAAAGCAGAGTATTGTAGACTGAAAACTGTACTGATAAAGATAAATAATGAACAGAATTTGTATACTGACAAACTTCACTTGCATTTGTATTCTAAAACATAAAATATATGGTTTAAAAAATCACACTAAATGCACGTTGGTAGAGTGTTTTATCGAAGTCTTTATAATATTTGTCTTCTGGGGATTATGGTAAGAATTCATAAAATTAGCATTAAATGCAGTTTAGCTCTATATTGGGGAGTGCTACGTAGTGCTCTATATTGAGTTTCATCATAAACATAATATAATAGAATTTCTGTAATATAATACAGTAACCGGATCTTGTAAAATGTTTTTAACATCACTTTCTATTGAATGTTACAGTTTATTGGCAATTTTGAAATACTTGTAAGTTTGACAAACGATAACATTCCTGTTAGAACTGTGGACAAAGTGTTTCATGTGGTAACAAATGGTGAACGATTATTGACTGGAGCAAATTTACTATACACAGATGCTGACATTGATTGTACACCTCAGGATATTGCATATACATACAAAGGTTTCTCAAATGGTGGTATCTTCAGTGCATTAAATCCTTCAATGCCTCTGTTTCAGTTTACACAGGTACAGTTATAAATTTTTACTCCACTAGTTTATATTTCAGTGATATAACTGAATTAAAAGCTTTACAGTAAACACTGTTTAAAATTAACTGACATATTTTCTGTTATATAATTGCTTTTATATTAGGCTGTCTACCATTTTTGTTGTTTTACAATTTTCAAGTAGAAGTATTTATTCTAATTTCTAATTAAACTTTTATTTAAAGTTATGGTTGTATGTAATGTAGACAGTTCACCAGTGAGTGATTTAAATCAGTTGCTACACATTGTTTATACCCGTAACCGCCATAAAGTAGTAGTGGACTGATGTACAACGTGCTTTCAAAGTCATGGCATTATATGAAAGTAACATTGGGTTATTAAACAGCTCGTTTAACAATTCATATAACAATCTTTTTGAAAAAACAAAGAGAAGATTAGGAATACTTTTCAGAAATATGTGGTACATATTATTATGATGGTCTCACGGATTGTCGTATGGTACAGTGAAAACAAAATACAGACACAAATGAAGTCACTACTTACACACACTAATTAGTCACAAATAACAATTTGAAATCAACAAGATACTCTCATACATTAATTCAAGTTAAATTTGTCCACACGCAATAATAATGTCCACTATTAAGCATCCCACACTATTTATAACACAGTAATCACTTTCCACAATCACACAATCACTTGATCCACACTCTACAATTTTGCCAGATACAACTTCCAAGCTTGCCGCTGTTGCTTGTACACAGGTTGCTATAGTTCCACAGATGTTCCAGAATAATTTTTGATTCTTTTGCCAGTGTGCCATAGTTAATTTTAGTCTGGAAGCTACTTGAGTGGCTACAGAGACATTGCACCTGCTGAGCTCCCCAAGAAACGTGTAGAACTATTTAAGAGTGTTACATAATTGTCATAGCACAGCCCCTTCCTTAAGCCTGTTCGTCCCGGCTTAACTGGGAAATAATACTTGGCCAGGCAATCTAGGTTTTCGACCTTCAGTTTTCACTGTGCTTCCTGGTGAAGCCAATAAATAACATCATTGATCCTCTTTTCACTGTGTAAGATCCTTCCCAATTAATTTGAAGTATAAGAGAGCGACCACGGTGGCAACCAAACCTGATCTCCTTCTTTGAAACCCACACTATTGTTGTGAATGTCATACACTGGCTACCTTCAGCCATCCTCTTATCAAGCGATTCATTTCTCACAGTTGCTTTTCTAATTGCGAGGAATAGTTCAGCAGCTCTTGGAACTGAGTCGTAGGTGATCCAAACATCAAGTCCCCAGAAAGATGAATCTTGTGATGGTACAATTCTGGTACAATCATACTTTTATAAAATAAGGTCCTAAAAACCATAATTATTGTATTTTTATTCCCTAACCCTTTATTTTGTAATAAATTTTGTAATATTTCATAATCCCTATAAAGTTTTGGTGAATAAACTATAGAATATTTTATACAACGCATATTGGAATTGACAGGATTTCGATCGAATTCGTTGAAAAGCTGCAAATATCACAAAAAACTATGTGTCACAGATAGCGGTAAACAAGCCTAGCCCATGATGACGTCAGCCAAAGGAATGCATACTTTTGTAAATAACCGAGGCTTGGCCGTACAAACAAAAGACTGGTGACGTAGTTTTGCCCCACCTACACAATGTTTAACAAAGACTTTTCGTCATTTTCGTCCAGACAGTGAACCGAGCCGGCCGGCATATTCACTGAGTGTGAATATTTAAATTTTACATCACCAAAAGTGGTTTAATAACTATTGTCGAAATATCGGAAATGTTGGTGTGGTAGCTGGACTTGAGTAGGTGTCATCGGCCGAGGGATCTGCAATTACGTGCAGCTAAATCTGCCAAAGTGTTATTCGAGGGGGGACACTACGGTGTGGGCCCTAAGACAATGTAAAAAAACCAGATTTTGCACGGTGGCAGGATTCAAGTAGTGCGGTGAGACCTACCCAAAAAACGGAAGCTAAGTATCAGCTGTCCAATATTTATATCATTCAGTAAATTCATAACTAAAGTACAAAATTTTAAATGACCAAAATTATTCATTAAATAAATAAAATGAGCTCATAAAAACAACTAAAAATTTGTACCAGAGAATGTGAGAGAGAGAGAGAGAGAGAGAGAGAGAGAGAGAGAGAGAGAGAGAGAGAGAGAGAGAGAGAGAGAGAGAGAGAGAGAGAGAGAGAGAGAGAGTGAACAAAATAATATTAACAAGTGCTGGGTTGTGAAATAATATTAACAATTTTTCAATAAAATTTATGCATATATATATATATATATATATATAGATATGTATAACATTGTTATGTATGTAAACATTTTCATATTATGTATTTCTAAAATACAATAATAATTTTTAACTTGTATAGAGGAACTGCGTTTCATGGCGCAATATAGTAGCGTGCGCATTTCGCACTATAGAATCACTTGTTGTGTACTTAAAGATGTAAATAAAGGGTAAACATTGGTAAACATTTCAAGTAATAGTAATTATTTCAGATAACACTTTCCGCTATCATATCGTTCGCTTAACCGAATTCTGGCCTAAGGTAAGTTTAAAGATATATCACAAGATGGCGCCCGATATTTAAAAAATTATTCAGTAATTATTAAGTAAGTTATATTGACAGTAATTAGTAGTATAACAATTGCCGCTTTCCGACCAGGGACTCTACATAAAAATTTTATGTGGTGTAAGCCTACGAAGAGAGCGGAAAAGTTATCTGAGGTAATAAACACAATTTTAAATACGTAAACATAACCCAACTTTCACGAGGTTATAAGGTTGTGTTATAAGGTAATATTAAATTAAGTAAAATGAACACCAATAAAGGTGATAATGTAGAGGAAATAGTTGCGAGTGAGATGGATGTTAAACTGGACCAAATTAGTCAAACCAGTGTTACTGAATTAAACCCAGTTACAATAACCCCCATCTCAACTCAAGATGTAAGTAAGACAGATATACAGTGGAAATCGGTTAACACGAAATGATGGGGACCAGTTATTTTTTTCGTGTAAACCGAATTTCGCGTTAAGCGAACAAAAAGTGAAACAAAATGAGGAAGTGAACAAATAGTGTACTGTAGCTTATTTATTGTACTGTCTAGTAAAATGCAACAAATACAACCTTTTATTTATCCTCATGGTTTATTATTGTTAATTTTTCTTAAAATTATTATTAGCTGTTCTAAATTTAGTCCTATGATTTAGGTTTTCTTATAGACTACTGTACGTCTTTCAACTTTACCGTAGTTTTCGTGTTTATCTTTATTTATAACAATCCGTTATTTTCTTTTGCACACAGTTTTGCACTATTTTATTTTCAACAAATTGTTCTAATTTATCAACGTGTTCAAACATTTCACCTTCCGAGTTGGCTTCAAAATATCGACGAACACGGCTCAGCAACGAAAGCATATCGGTAGCGGTAGGAACATTTTCACTATCATTTTCCGTGTCAAGTTCGTCGTCACTGTCATCACCTTCACAATTGTCAACTTGCACTGTTTCCACGATATCGGTATCTGTTAATACGGGAGCCGTAGTTACGTTCTCGTCGACAGTCGCATACTCATTTAGAGAAATTGAAACATTTAATACAGATGACACACGATTAAACATTTCAGATAGTGTAGGATCAATTTCATTTCCTTCGGGTTGTTCAGTTTCTGAATTCAAAATGAATCGAGCATGAGCGAAACAATTTTGAATTGTTGTAGGCGTCACGAGGTTCCACGCTGTTCTTAACAAGTTACAAGCATCCAGAACATTTACACAGAAATCTTTTTTCCCCTCAATAGTGGCCAAGTATTTCCGCAGAAGTAACTTTCTGTACTGAAATTTTAAATTTTGAATAATACCTTGATCACAAGGTTGTAGGACACTAGTCGTGTTCTGTGGTAGAAAAACAAGTTTAATTGCCATCAATTTTAGGTCACATGGGTGTGCAGGACAGTTGTCAATAATTAACACAATTTTCCTCTTCTGAGAAGTGAAATGTTTTTCTAACGAAACCAGCCATTCGGTAGAAATTTTAGACGTCATCCACGCTCGTTTGTTAGCTCTATATTCTACTGGCAACTTTTTAACATTTTTAAAACAGCGCGGCTTTAAACTTTTTCCTATAACAAGTAACGGAAGTTTTTCTGACCCATCAGCATTGCAACCTACCATCACTGTCACTCTCTCTTTGGACTTTTTACCACCAGAGCACTGCTCCCCTTTGAATGAAAGTGTTTTATCGGGCATACAACGGAAAAATAGTCCTGTTTCATCGGCGTTGAAAATATCCTTACGTGGATAGTCTTTTAAAATTGCAGGCAGCGTAGATTGCAACCACGATGATGTCATTTCTTGTGACACCTGTCCTGATTCGCCACAGATGTTTTTAAAGGTTATGCCATTTCGTTTTTTAAACCTTTCTAGCCAGCCAGGATTTGCAGTGAAATTTAAGTTCATCTGTTCAGCAAAAACGATTGCTTTCTCCATCAGTAGTGGTCCAGAAATAGGAGCATCTTGTGATCTTGCTTGCTTAAACCAAACAAGAAGAGCAGCCTCTAAGTTTTCGTGGTTTGCCTTACGGAAACGTTTTGTGAATGGTTCAAACTTGCCCGAATCATACAGTTCTAAAGTTTTATCTCTATTTTTTATAATCGTGGATAACGTCGAGTTTGGTATACCAAATGTTTTACAGATTTCTGTTTTAGTTCGAATACCCTTATTAACAGCTTGGAGGAGTTCAACTTTTTTTTCTAAAGAGAGGGCACTTTGTTTACGCACTTTCTTCTCCATTTTACTTCCGGACTGCAAAAACGAAATTTACGAAAGCGTAACTTCACTTAACACGTACACGTCACACGCTTAACGTCACTTAACTGGCTGTAAAAGAGTAAGAAGTTTGTACAGTAAAAAAGTAAACAGATAATCCTCACAACTGAGTAAATTTTTTACAATAAAATGTTATCGGTACCGTACCGCAAACTTTACCACCGCTGTACACGCACAGAATACAACTGAACTGAACTCACCACACCCTATAGAGTAGGTAGTTAATGTAAGCGATAACGGTTTATTTGCGGTCAATGAACAAATTTGGTGCTGAAGGAGAGGCTATGGTTTCTCGTAAACAACGGTACACTGTATACAGTACGTACTGTAAATAGAACTTGGTACTGAAGACAAAACAAAACAGGTAGACAAAACAAACTATGGTCACTACCTGCTCTTCCTCTTTTAGAGATGAAGAATGGATTCCTTTACATCGAAAACAAGCTTTTAGGCGTACTTGTGTGGCTTTATTTTGTATGCAGTTACTTAAAAGCCAGCCAAAAAAAAATTATTTTTAATAAAAATTTTTCGTGTTAACCGATATTTTTCAGGTAAACCTTTCGTGTTAACCGTACAAATAATACACTGTACATAACAAACGGCGATCGGTACCCGAGTGGTATTTCGTGTTAACCGATATTTTGTGGTAACCGTTTTCGCGTTAAACGATTTCCACTGTATCTGCAATGATGCAGTTACTATTAAGCGAAATTAAAGGAATTAGTAATAAATTCGATGAAAAATTTACTAACTTGAATGACAAATTTGATGAACAGAGTGTAAAGTTTGACGAAATAAAAAACGAAATTAAAAAACATAACGAAAATCTAGTTAAACAATGTGACAAAGTAATTAAAAAGTTGGATGAGAAGTTAATCCAAATAGAGAATCAGAAGGTGAGTAACAGTGATAATTTGAATAATGAGTTTACAGGTATTAAGAATATGATATTAGAAAATGATAATGAAAATATTATGAGTGATAATGAGATGTTTGAGTGTGTTGAGTCAGAGAGAGAGCTGAGAGAAAGTACATTTGTAAAAGGGGTGCAGGGGTTAGAATTTTCCTTTGATGTTGTGTTAGGGGGTGAAGTCAAGTCTTCACGTATTTTTAATAAGGACGAGAGTTCCTTAAATTTATATTTGGGAGACGAAAGGTCTACAAATAGAGTTCCTTGGTGTTTTTGTGTACCTCATAGGTGGTGCAGTAATTTTGAGTTAGTGACCCCTGCATATTTGGAGAGAGAGAGTGTAGCTTGGTGTTATGGTGAGAAATATATTGAGAGAGAGAATAAGAGAGTAATAGAGATTTTTAAAGTAAATAGAAAGTATAGAGAATTTGTAGAAAGGTTAGGAGTAGAGATGGTGGATGAAAATAATAAATACTTACCTCGTGGTAAAAGTGAGATAACAATAATAATAGATGATGAGAGTAATGATAACAATTACTTACCTTGGGAAGTAACAGGTGTAGTAGTAGAAAATTACTATATGACTAACATGATTATAACATATCATACTGATGTAGACAGAACTATACCCGATCGTGACATGGCATATGATAAATTAATAGGAAGTACATCTATTAATTTATCATATTAATACTTCCTATTAATGTAAACGAAATTGTGAATGAATATAAAACGGATGAATATTATAATGAGTATAATTATATAATTCATTTACTAAACAATAAGATAAATAGACCTAAGATTAGAATGCTATTCAACGATGGAGGGTAGATTGTTTTATTGTGTAATGAACATTTAATATATGTGAACAGTGGTTTTGAATTGGACTGCATATGGACTGATTTTGATTAATGATAAAATAATGAAGTTGGATTGTATATTTTTCATTGTGTTTATGTGTTAATATCAATGTATTTATGTATTTTGATGTTGTGTATTACAGGTAAATTTTATGTACAACATGTATTATGTATTGTTTTAATAATTACCAATTAACATGTTTTTGTTTAACTAAACAAGTGAAAAGTTTAAATAATTGAATAGTAATTAAAGAGTAATTACTGAATTAATATGGTACAAAAGAAAGTTGTACTAACTTTGTAACTGAAGTTGTAAATTATTAATTGGTATTTAAGAAAATTTCTAATGAATAATAAATGATTAAGTAAGAATATATATTTGAAGATTGAGAAGTATTGTTATGAGTAGGTGAGAGATAAATTTTATGATGCAATTGTCAATGATTACAGAAATGTAAAGTGTTAAAAAGGGGATAGTGCCTGGGTGTATTAATAAATAGAGACAGGTGAGTTATTCAATTAAAGTTAATGGGAGTTAGATAGATAAGAATTTTAAAGAAAATAATACAAAGAGAGTATTAGATATTTAGGGACACAGTAGTTAGTGATTATTTGTAGAGGTGAGTAAAGTGAAGGTTAAACATATAATTGTTGCTGATGATATTTTGTAGTGGGGGTGAGGTGATAAGGAGTGGCCAACGTATAGCGTTGTGGCAGGTAATAGCGTAGTTTAAGGGAGTGTTTGCCGAATATTTTGGAAGGGCAAAATATTATGAATGTATATAGCCAGGTAGGGAACACCCATCCCTGTACAAAGACGCGCGGTGCCATAGGATTTATCGTCGGAATGAAATTAGTGAAGGGTGTTTATAATTGAGAAATAGGTGTCATGATAGGTAAATTTGGTTGTTAGTTAGAAGAAAGGTGAGTAAGAGTATAAAAATAAGTCAAATCATAGTGAATACAGGAGTCACCCAGACTAAACAATGATGAGAATGTGAAAGGTTAGGTAGAAAATTCAGAGTAGAAAGGGAATAAGAAATGAATGATGAAATAATAATAATGTAATATGAATATTAATGTTAAATTTGAAATAAATTAATAATAAATGATAAATAATTGATGGCTAATTAATGAAAGTTTAGAATTAATTAATTAATTAATTGAAATTGCAAACTTAAAGAGGTAGAATGTGTAAATTCTGATCAAGATTAAATATGAATTGACTATTTCAATGTATTAACTGTATTAATGTATCAATGTGGATTATGATGTATCATGTATTATGTATTAACATAGAAATTTTAACATGATGTATAGGAAATAGAGTGTGTGGAGGAGACAGAGGGGTAAATATTATTAACAGCGCCAGTTTAATGAACTGTTAATAATAATAATATTAATAATAATAAGATTTATTTTTTATATAAAATGTTTTTTTTTTCCTCCTTGTTTGAGTAAGTAAGTTAAAGGGAGATTTAGGTAATTATATTTGGGATTTATATATATTAATTATATCCATGTATTTCATTTAGATATTTGTTTCTTTTATAATTACATTAATTATGAAACAGAAAGAGTTAATTATTATCGATGGGAATCGAAACGATTTTTACAATTAAAGGGTAGTCCATGAAGAGAATGGCACTTCTATATAATTCTTGTTGATTATATTTTTTGTATTTGTATTTCTTGTATTTCAAGCAAACCCAGTGCTTCTTAATGCAAACCAGCACATAGCTAAGGGGAAACAGATCAGTTAAGGATATAGCATATACCAAGCCACTATTTTGATATTTTTAATTAATTGTTTCAGTGTTTGGTGATGTTATGACGGCGGTCCTGAGCTGGCCAGCGTGTCAGAGCAGGAACGTTACGCGCCTGATTGGCCTTATGGTGTTGGGATCTCGAAGGAGAAGTCCAGTAAGGTCATACAGGTACTGTCATCATCATCGGACCACGGGTGCGTTATTGTATTTCTTTTTATATAAATTGTAAGGGGGTTGTGGCGACATATCCTGGCTGATCCCTTTAGGAAGTACGAATGTGTCAATGAAAGTTTTTATGCTTCGGCACAAAATCTTTCATTGAGGGGGTTTTGTGATGGTACAATTCTGGTACAATCATACTTTTATAAAATATGGTCCTAAAAACCATAATTATTGTATTTTTATTCCCTAACCCTTTATTTTGTAATATTTCATAATCCCTATAAAGTTTTGGTGAATAAACTATAGAATATTTTATACAACGCATATTGGAATTGACAGGATTTCGATCGAATTCGTTGAAAAGCTGCAAATATCGCAAAAAACTGTGTCACAGATAGCGGTAAACAAGCCTAGCCCATGATGACGTCAGCCAAAGGAATGCATACTTTTGTAAACAACCGTGGCTTGGCCGTACAAACAAAAGACTGGTGACGTAGTTTTGCCCCACCTATGCAATGTTTAACAAAGACTTTTTGTCATTTTCGTCCAGACAGTGAACCGAGCCGGCCGGCATATTCACTGAGTGTGAATATTTAAATTTTACACCACCAAAAGTGGTTTAATAACTATTGTCGAAATATCGGAAATGTTGGTGTGATAGCTGGACTTGAGTAGGTGTCATCGGCCGAGGGATCTGCAATTACGCGCAGCTAAATCTGCCAAAGTGTTATTCGAGGGGGGACACTACGGTGTGGGCCCTAAGACAATGTAAAAAAACCAGATTTTGCACGGTGGCAGGATTTAAGTAGTGCGGTGAGACCTACCCAAAAAACGGAAGCTAAGTATCAGCTGTCCAATATTTATATCATTCAGTAAATTCATAACTAAAGTACAAAATTTTAAATGACCAAAATTATTCATTAAATAAATAAAATGAGCTCATAAAAACAACTAAAAATTTGTACCAGAGAATGTGAGAGAGAGAGAGAGAGAGAGAGAGAGAGAGAGAGCGTGAACAAAATAATATTAACAAGTGCTGGGTTGTGAAATAATATTAACAATTTTTCAATAAAATTTATGCATATATATATATATATATATATATATATATATATAGATATTTCAATCACTTTCTGCTACAGTCCGTTTCTTGATGTATATAATACTTTAATATTTATACTAAATTTACCTCAAGATGTTTTTTCTATTAGATAGAAAAAACATCTTGAGATAAATTTAGTATAAATATTAAAGTAATATATATACATATGTATAACATTGTTACGTATGTAAACATTTTCATATTATGTATTTCTAAAATACAATAATAATTTTTAACTTGTATAGAGGAACTGCGTTTCATGGCGCAATATAGTAGCGTGCGCATTTCACACTATAGAATCACTTGTTGTGTACTTAAAGATGTAAATAAAGGGTAAACATTGGTAAACATTTCAAGTAATAGTAATTATTTCAGATAACACTTTCCGCTATCATATCGTTCGCTTAACCGAATTCTGGCCTAAGGTAAGTTTAAAGGTATATCACAAGATGGCGCCCGATATTTAAAAAATTATTCAGTAATTATTAAGTAAGTTATATTGACAGTAATTAGTAGCATAACAATCTTCCATCCAAACACCAATTTTGCTGGAGTCATGCCAGTTATGTCGTATACTGATGACCTATACACCATTAGGAATAATGGTATATGCTGGTCCCAGTCTGTTTGGTTCTCATCAGCAAACTTTGAAAGGTGCTGCTCAAGTGTCCTCTTGAGCCTCTCAACCATTCCATGCATATACGAGGGGCAGTCAAAAAGTTAGTTGCACTTGCATAAAAAACGCAACATGTAGAATATTTATGAAAAAACGTTTATTTATATGAAAGTACAATTAAAGATCTACTTTTCTATAAAGTCCCCAAGTTTATTCAAACACTTATCATAGCGTGACACGAGTTTCTCCATTCCTTTGTTGAAAAATTCCTATCCAATGTCTGATAATCATTCCTGCGTCGCAATTTGGACTTCTTCATAGGTAAAATATCGCCGCTTTGCTAGGGCCTCTTTCATAGGACTGAACATGTGGAAGTCACACGGCGCAAGATCAGGACTGTAAGGAGGGTGTTCCCACTCCTCCCACTTAAACATTTCGAAAAGTTCCTTCTTAATGCATGCCGAATGAGGTGTTGCATTGTCATGCAGAACCACAATTTCTTTTGTCAGTTTTCCAGCCATCAATCTTTAATCAACTTTCTCAGCCTTTTTAAGGTTTCACAGTATGATACTGAATTAATCGTAGACCCCTTTGGCATAAATTCAGTATGCACAACACCTTTGTTATCGAAGAAAATGGTCAGCATCACCTTTCCTGCAGATGGGACCTTTCGGCACTTTTTTGGAGGTGCGGAATGAGGATGTTTCCACTCACGCGAACTTTGTTTCATTTCGGGTGAAAAATGATGAACCCAGCATTCATCTCCGGTAACAATTTTGTCCAAAAAGTCATTACCTTCCTTCTCATATCAATCCAAAAACTTGAGAGCTGACTGAAAACGTTTTCCCTTGTGTTCTTCTGTCAATAAACGGGGCACCCATTGAGCACAAATTTTTTGACATTCCAGTTTCTCAGAGATGATGTAGTGTACACTTCCATGTGAAATACACAATTCGGCTACAATTTCGTCTACTGTGATTCACCTATTTGCAAGCACCAATTGGTGAACCCGTTCAACGTTGTCATCTGTGACCAAAGTTGATCCCCTTCCTTGCCGGTAATCATCCTCCATATCCGTGCGGCCATTTTCAAACAACTCACACCATTTTGAGATGGCCTAGCATGAAAATGCTATGTCACCGTACACTTTTCTCAACTGGCAAATGAATTTCAGTAGGGTTGCACCTCTTTGCCCACAGAAAACGAGTCACTGCACGTAATTCTAACTTGGACACAACTTGCAAATGATGCAACATGTTTGATGGCTAACTATGGACTAACTGTTCCAACCACATAGACGTGTTAATAAAGCTGAGGGGAAGTTCAAACCAGTGTTGCCAACAACTTTCCTCAAAATATCCCTTGTAGAAAAAAAAATACGGTCAAGTGCAACTAACTTTTTGACTGCCCCTCGTACGTGACCACTAGCCTACTAACAGTAAAACCTGACCCAACAGCCACCTTTATTCAGCAGTCACCTTTATGAACGGCCACTTTTCTGAGGAATGGATTGTATTTTCTGTAAGATCAACATACATTTTCCCTCCATAAAATGGTCACATCCTCCCTCTGCCAGCAGTCAGCCCACAACGGATGTTGTTCACTTGCTTAAGTGGTCAGCGATGTTCAGTCATGTGGAATATAATGCAGTATACACAATACTTTGATAATACAGATTTCTAAGAATACTCGGTGTTTATGCCATTCCATAACTGTCAAACAGTTATAACATTGAATTATGCAAGATATCCGGGCTGTTTGGCCGTGGTCCCTGGTTTAAAACAAAACCAAACGTTTCAGCAGCTCCACTGGCTGCCATCATCAGTGGTATAAAATTTCTGCACTTTGGGTGTCTACGTGCAGGCCCACAGTACTGTGGTATAGACTAAAGCTGTCCTGCCATGCTACCTGTACATATAAATTCAACAAAGTCCCACGTACAGGTAAAAATGACACCATCAACCAATCACAATAGAGATGGTGTATGATTGGCTCGCACCAAGCTATGCCATTATGTACTCACTTGTTTTCCAAGAAATACTGTGAGGAAGGCTGCTGATTTCCCGCGATGCTACCTGTGCTAATTGTTTACTAATTGCAACCAGGTAATTGTACAGGTAAGTACAGCATCACCGGCCAATCAGAAACAAGAAGGTGTGTGAGAGGCTCGCATCGCGCCATGCCATAAAGTACTTAATGCGATGCTTTCGCCCCGCCGATTCATAGCGATCGCAGCATGCTTCTGAATCAAGACGGACTCCATATGAAGACGAGGGAAGTAATCACTCACCGCCGACAAGAGTTTCGTCTCATCGAAACGGATCCGATGGTTGGCATTGGCGAGCGCGTGTTCGGCCACGGCAGACTTCTCCGGCTGTCCCAGTCTACAGTAACGGCTATGTTCACCCACGCGTGTGCGGACGCTGCGCTTCATGGTACCATTGTACACCTGGCCGCATGAGCAGGGAACTCCGTACACACCGCACGATGACAGCGGGTCTCGGACGTCCTTCGTCGGCCGCAAGAAATGGTGTATCTTCCTTTTCGGCTTGAATATTGGCCTCACACCATGCCGACTGAGCAGCCTACCAATGCGGTCCGTCACCCCATGAATGTAGGGCACCGCCGCGAAACCGACGGTCTCCCGTGAATCCACTTCTGGCCTGGCTGTTCTTCTCGGCCGGACCGCACGTCTCACCTCCCCGACGGAATATCCATTGGCCTGCAGCGCTAGTTCGAGGTGGGGCAGCTTGTCATCGAGGTACTGGGGCTCGCATATCCTCCTAGCCCGGTCCACCAAGGTCTTCAACACCGCCCTCTTCTGGCTGGGATGGTGGTTCGACTGTTTATGGAGATAGTGGTTAGTGTGCGTCGGTTTTCTATAAACTTTATGTCCGAGGCTGCCATCGGTCCTTCTAAGGACCAACACGTCCAGAAAAGCCAGCTGGTAGTCAGTCTCCCTCTCAACGGTAAACTGTATCCGTGGGTGAACCTGATTGAGATGTGCCAGGAACCTGCCGAGTTCATCCTCCCCATGGCTCCAGATAACAAATGTGTCATCAACATACCGGAACCAGCACCTTGGCTTCAACGGAAAAGATGTAATTGCCTGCTGTTCGAACCTTTCCATATAAAAGTTCGCCACCACAGGACTGAGTGGACTCCCCATGGCCACACCATCAATCATTTCGAAGAACTCACCGCCGTACTGAAAATATGTAGTTTTTAGAACATGCCGGAAAAAGGTTAGCTAAGTGGCCAAGGACATCATCTACGGGCACCATGGTGAACAACGAAACCACATCAATGCTGACCATTATGTCTCCAGGCTGCAACGACAACCCACCGAGCCTTTCAAGAAAGTGGGTTGAATCCCTCACATATGACTCCGTACCACCTATATGTGGCCGGAGAAGCTCGGTCAAATGTTTAGCCAGATGGTAGGTTGGAGATCCTATGGCGCTGACGATGGGTCTGAGCGGGACGTCCGGCTTGTGGATTTTGGGGAGCCCATAAAGCCTAGGTGGAAGGGCTTCCGAACACCGGACGGCTGCCTTCACATCAGGCTCCAAGGAAGACCGCTTAACCAGAAAATCAGTCCTTTTTAGGACCACTGCGGTCTGATCTCTTCGCAGTTTATTGTAGGTTTCTGGGTCCAGCAGTTCCCCGATCTTCCTTTGGTAGTCATCGGTGTTCATTACAACCGTAGCGCTCCCCTTATCTGCCGGTAATATGATGACAGACTCATCCCGCCTTAATGTTCTTAGTGCCCGCAGCTCACCCACTGGTATGTTGCATCGCGGCGGTTTCGCTCTAGCCAGGATCCTCGATGCTTCGATCCTAACTTCATCTGCCTGTTCACGTGGCAGCCGCCGCACTCCAGCTTCAACGTTGGCAATGATGTCCTCCACTGGAATCTTCTTAGGGGCCACTGCAAACTTCTCCCCCCTCGCCAAGACAGCAGTTTCGGTGGTGGTAAGCTGGCGGTCCGACAAGTTCACTACTGTCTGGTCTGTCTCTAAGCTGCTTCGCTGATGTCCCTGGTTAGGTTAACTCGGCAGTTCCTGGCACATCTCAATCAGGTTCACCCACGGATACAGTTTACCGTTGAGAGGGAGACTGACAATCAGCTGGCTTTTCTGGACGTGTTGGTCCTTAGAAGGACCGATGGCAGCCTCGGACATAAAGTTTATAGAAAACCGACGCACACTAACCGCTGTCTCCATAAACAGTCGAACCACCATCCCAGCCAGAAGAGGGCAGTGTTGAAGACCTTGGTGGACCGGGCTAGGAGGATATGCGAGCCCCGGTACCTCGATGACGAGCTGCGCCACCTCGAACTAGCGCTGCAGGCCAATGGATATTCCGTCGGGGAGGTGAGACGTGCGGTCCGGCCGAGAAGAACAGCCAGGCCGGAAGTGGATTCACGGGAGACCGTCGGTTTCACGGCGGTGCCCTACATTCATGGGGTGACGGACCGCATTGGTAGGCTGCTCAGTCGGCATGGTGTGAGGCCAATATTCAAGCCGACAAGGAAGATACACCAGTTCTTGCGGCCGACGAAGGACGTCCGAGACCCGCTGTCATCGTGCAGTGTGTACGGAGTTCCCTGCTCATGCGGCCAGGTGTACATTGGTACCACGAAGCGCAGCGTCCGCACACGCGTGGGTGAACATAGCCGTTACTGTAGACTGGGACAGCCGGAGAAGTCTGCCGTGGCCGAACACGCGCTCGCCAATGCCGACCATCGGATCCGTTTCGATGAGACGAAACTCTTGTCGGCGGTGAGTGATTACTTCCCTCGTCTTCATATGGAGTCCGTCTTGATTCAGAAGCATGCCGATCGCTATGAATCGGCGGGGCGAAAGCATCGCATTAAGTACTTTATGGCATGGCGCGATGCGAGCCACTCACACACTTTCTTGTTTCTGATTGGCCGGTGATGCTGTACTTACCTGTACAATTACCTGGTTGCAATTAGTAAACAATTAGCACAGGTAGCATCGCGGGAAATCAGCAGCCTTCCCCATAGTATTTCTTGGAAAACAAGTGAGTACATAATGGCATAGCTTGGTGCGAGCCAATCATACACCATCTCTATTGTGATTGGTTGATGGTGTCATTTTTACCTGTACGTGGGACTTTGTTGAATTTATATGTACAGGTAGCATGGCAGGACAGCTTTAGTCTATACCACAGTACTGTGGGCCTGCACGTAGACACCCAAAGTGCAGAAATTTTATACCACTGATGATGGCAGCCTGTGGAGCTGCCAAAACGTTTGGTTTTGTTTTAAACCAGAGACCACGGCCAAACAGCCCGGATATCTTGCATAATTCAAATGACACCGGCCGTGAAAGCCTAAGGAGTAATTTAAGTTATAACATTGCATTGGCGTAAGCAATCCGTGTATGCACAAGTGTTCTCATAATTGGTAGTGTAGTTTAACAAAACCATAGATTAATGGTGTGCCAAAAATGAGTAACAAAGGAAGAGTTTATTTAAATTTAGAAGCTAAGTGAAGTGTTATTTTTGAAAGTGATAAGGATGTGTCAGCAAAGAAACTTGCGGAAGTTTATAAATGTGTAAGAACAGAGATCAACAGCATAATAAAAATAAATACCAAATTTTAAAAGAGTGGGAATCCAATATGAACTGGGGAAGAAAAAGAAAATGAAATCAAAGTGTGGACAAGTAATTGAAATTATGAGTGGTTTAAATGTGTTTGCTCCAAAAAAAATACACCAGTTTTTGGAAGAATGTTATGGAAGAGGCACTCAAAATTGCTACTGAAATTAAAGTCGATAATTTTGTAGCAAGCAGTGGGTGGCTGGAGTGATTTAGAAAGCGGCACAACATATCGTTTACAACAATTCTGAGTAAAGGTGTGGATGTACCTGTCAATGAAGTCAATAACTGGAAAGACATGTTGCCAAGTATTTTGGGTGAATACGAATTAACTGTCATGTATGTCACTGATGAGACTGGATTGTACTTTAGAGCTATACCAAATAAACCATTAACATTACAAAATGAAGCATGTAAATATGGAAAAATGGCTAAAGAAAGACTAACGATTATGTTAAATGTTGTAGTGCTGCTGGCAAAAAAGAGTAGCTGTTAGTTATTAAAACCGAGGTGTTTAAAGAATTTGGAGACAACATTACTGGGCTTTAGTTGGCATGCTAACAAAAAGATGTAGATTACGTACAGCATTTTTGAAGACTGCTTGCAAGAATTTAATTTTAATAATTCAAAACAATAGTGATTTTATTATTGGCTAGTCCAACATGCCATCCACCTTCAGCCATTGGACCAAGGAATAATTTAGACATAAACTTTTTTTATCGAAAAAGATTTCTTCAGTCCACTGTGTTCCATATGGTTTACAGCATTTGACCTACTAAAGAAAATCAGTGTCCTTGATGCGATATCCTGCATCAAGACAGCCTAGAACGAAGTTGCTGAAACCACCATTAAGAAGTGTTTTCTAAAATGTGGCATTCAAATTATCAACACTGATCTGTAGGCACAACCATTACCTGAAATTCTGCAAGAACTTCAAACACTTGCTACAGTTGCTGCACTGGATAAAAACATGGAATTAGAGGTGATCTGTGATGATCTTGAGGACAATTGGGAGGTTCAACTTCTGGAAGATTGTAAACGTAAGTCAGGAATATCTCGTTACTTACAATGAAAACTTTTTGAAATGGACAATTAAAATCTGTACTATTTTGGGATGTACCTTTTACAATACAGTAATTTTTCTGACTTTTGCAGAAACAGTAGAGTGAAGAAGAAGGAGAAATTTAAGAACTGCTGATGAATTTAAAAGGAGTGTTACAATCTCTTAGGCAGTTTAAATATACTGTATTTGCATTACTCTCAATAAGGAATGTGGTAAAATTGCTGTGGAATAGTGTAGTAAACTTTACTGTTACTGAAAGTTACACAGTTAAAAAAAAAAACTGCTACTGCCAAACAAACCACATTAAAAGACTATTTTCCAAAAGTATAATTTCGTTGCCAGTTTGTTGTAACATAAGTATTTTCATTATAAACATACAGAAATAGGAATACAACTGCAAATACACAATAAAATGATATAACTCATTGTGTGTTACTGTATTGTTACTATCCTTGCCAACACCTTTATTAAACGGCCATATTTTGCTGAGTTCCAAGGGTGGCCACTAAAGACAGGTTTTACTGTATTTCAAACATTAATGGTGTATTAAATGCTTTGGATCTCTACATTCATAACATTAATAACTAATGCCTAAAAATTTGTAACATTGTATTCTTTCAGAAATACCGGTTTGGCCCGAATATAAGATGGCCTCATATATAAGACGACCCTAGACTTTTGAAGGTGTTTTACAGGAAAAAAAGGTCCTCCATATACGACGACACTGAATTTTTTGAGGTGTTGTATGAGAAAGACAATTAAATGGTCTAAATATCATACCTCGAAGTCACACTAAGTAAATATGGCTATTTTACATTAAAGGTGAAATTATAAGTGTTAAAACACCTTACTGTTTTTAGTTCCAGTCATCGTCCTCGTTTTCTTCTTCTTCTTCTTCTTCTTCTTCTTCTTCTTCTTCTTCTTCTTCTTCTTCTTCTTCTTCTTCTTCTTCTTCTTCTTCTTCTTCTTCAAGTTCATCTTCAGAATTTGTACTGGAATCTGATTCATAACTGGAGTCTTTCCACAAAATGTCATCTCACTCCCATCATGTTATTAGAAACACATTTTTTAAACTCCTTTATAATGGATTAATTTTTGATTTTTCCCCAGGCTGTGATTATCCACTGGGCCAGTAACTGTATGCTTGGTTTCTTCAACTTGCCTGACTTTTTGTTGCGTGTAGATTTAATTATAACTTATTTTGCACCCTTTCTGTTCACAGTAACATTTAACGGCATATCGAAAAACACTGGTGTTTGGTCAGCATTTGCCATTTGCCCAAGCAGGTAATTGTGAGCTTTCCTGAGTTCTATAATATATCGCTGATAAGTGATCAATTTGTCAGTATAATCTGCAGGTAGGCTTTACGCTAGGGTAGTGTGACGTCGTAAACACAGACCCAAACGCCGCTTCATGTGTTTACACCAGCTAAGCTTGCTTTAAATTCAGTTATTGGAATTTCCAACTCATATGCCACTCCAATGCCATCATTCTAATAACTTCCCGGGATATTGGATATCCTTGGTTTCATTTCTGTTCAACACGCCAACAATGCCCTCTATTTAACACTATCCTTTACTTATGGATTGGCCATGAATATTCACTTTGTTGACTTAACCTTAGGCCCATTATATACATCCGATTTATATCGTACTATAACCTATGATAAAAACTCGTACGTCATGTACAACATCAGAAACAAATGGGCCATTTTATGCACCGTCATACAATAAATTTATCGTTCCGTATGCAAAAACATATTGCGGTGTCCTAGGAAACGCACCAATAAATATCGGATGAGTTGTTTAGATACAGGGGCCATAATGGTTTCGTTTATGCACTCGCACGACTTTTTTATCATATGACTTTCAGACATCAGTGCTGCCAACCTTCCTGCCTAGCATCGGCAAGGCCAGTTATGCCAAGTAATCATGTCGTGGTGTGATTTTATTAATTTGTTTTGTAAATATGGAAGACATTAATACAGAAAGGCTAACTGACAAAATCCAGAACAGGAGAGCACTATGGGATCCCGCTTCCGAAGCTTATAAAAATGAACCGATAAGCAACATAGAACACGCACGGATTCATTTTCAGTACTGATCATGGCAACACTGAAAAAGTTTGTTCACACACCCACTTTCGATATTTTTGATGCACGATAAAAATTGGAGTCAACTGGGATGCAAAACTTATCGTACGATTTGAATCAAAGCATAAAAGGGCCCTTAAAGTGTACAACTTCTAACGTCTGTGACACAATACGGTACTTCAGCGCAGTGGTGAAAGTATGCTTGGGATTTTTACCTTGAGCTTGACCTTGAGCTCATTATAAAACCCGGGTGTTGATTCACGCTATGGATATGGCAAGCCTGTGCAACTGGCAAATGTTACAAAATACGCTAGTCACTTAACACGAAATTTTTAAATGTTAGGTTGCGCATATAAGACGAGTATGGTTTCTGGAAGGCCATTTTAAGGAAAAAATCGTCTTATATTCAGGCCAGTACTGTATATAATAAGCCAATTATTTCTTTATTATTATTTGTATTATTACATGTATTAGTATGGGTTACTAATAGTTAGGTATTATAGTCTCTGTAATTTACTTGGAACATATGTAATTTGTAGACAATACTGAAAGACTATTTCACACATTACAAAGCACTCATTTATACAAAAACAATTTTGGCGTGTAAGTATTAGCACTGGAATGATGAACATAGGTATATAAACTAAGTTAAATTTGGTTTCTAAGTATAGTAGATCCTTCATAGTGCGTGGAACAAGCATCATCTAACCTAAAAATATTTCACTTCCGGATACCAGCACCAAACTTTGAGGGTTGACTAAATACATATCAAAGACTGTAAATCAGCCAAGAGACAACCTTAGAAATGATTATGCCATGAGCAATGACGTCATCAATATGGCCGCTTAGCCGATTTTATAAAGTCGCATATCTCGGAAACCATTGATCGGATTGTGATGAAATTGGTCTCATTTTAAAGAACAGCTGTGTATCTAAAAGAAATGTTATTACACATGTTGCTGTAAATGCAATAGTTCTTGAGTAATGTAATGTTCAGTGAAATTGCATGCGTGAACAATGAGTTTGAAGAAATCAACAACTTGAATCAAAAAGCTACGTCTAATGAAGGTAAACACCACGAAGATAACAAATCATCTGAAGTTCGCTTTCATAAAAATGTATGTGATTTAGTTAAAGTCTATCAGGAGTATGGTAATCCATTTGAAGAGAAAGATCTTACTACCGTAAACAGTAGTAAAGTAGTTATGAGAGAGGTAGCAGCAAAATCTGTCTTTGAAACCCACATCAAAGGAGAAAAACAATACTCCACCTACGTGAATGATCATTTAGTTTTGGGGAAAATTTCTATTCATGATATCATCAAACGGAACAACCTTCCATTGTTCAGTCAGAAAAAACCTGCCCTCAAGTCCAAAGATAAAAATAAGTTGGCACATCTGAGAAAGGATTCCAATGTATTTTGTCGGCTTTACGTTGCAAGCCAAGTTAGACATGGAGACGTGGAAGAGTTCTTTTCTCATGAAAACAGCACGTATCCCCCATCTGTTTCCGAATTCGGTGAACTACATCTCCCTTCCAGTAAAGCTGACATTGTATCGTGTGTTCAAAAAACATGCAGCTTATCAAGCGAAGTTACTGCACCTGCCCTAACGCCAACTGTATCTGCCCTAATCATTGATGGAGCTGCCCTTGTGCACATGTTGACACCAGGAGCAGGAATGACTTTTCAGGAATACAGCGACTGTGTTGTAATGCCCTATATAAAGACAAGATTAGGAACCGTTAGTAGAGTGGACATTGTGTTTGACCAGTATATTAAAGGAAGTGTAAAGTCTCAAACTCGGCAGTCTAGAGGTTCCCGGATAGCAGTCAAACCTGGAGTAAAGATGCCACACAATTTTAAACAGTTTTTGTCTGAAGAAAGCAATAAGGAGGAACTGTTTACTATGTTGGCGACTAATCTAGTTTCAATAGAAAGCCCCGGAAAAGAAATATTTTGCACTTTGAAGGATAAAGTTTTATCGTCAGTCGGAGAAGAGAGTGTAGTCTCAATTTCTCCATCTTCGCATGAGGAAGCAGATCCACGTCTTCTTTTGCATGCATCGGATGCTGCTATGCATGGACACAGCAAAGTTGTTATTAAAACAGTGGATTCGGATGTGATTTCCATAGCTTTATTTGCATTTCCACGCATTGCAGAAGCCGAAGAACTGTGGACTGAGTATGGATCAGGGAAAAAATTACAATATTTGCCTATTCATGAATTATATTCTAAGCTTCCCACTGGAGTATCCGAGCTGATTCCATTCTTCCATTCATTCACTGGGTGTGACACGGTGTCGTCGTTTTCTGGCATTGGGAAAAAAAGTGCTTGGAAAACATGGATGTCATTTCGTGATGTTGATTTTGCCTTCCAAGAATTTTCTATTTCAGCAGCAGCAGTTATGGCCGACAGCATTGCATTTTCTGTACTTAAACGTTTTGTGGTATTAATGTACCATACCACAAGTACAGCAGAACATGTAAACCAAGCACGCAGAATACTGTTTACTCAGATGAGTAGAAACATAGAACATATCCTGCCAACAGCGGATGCCCTATTACAGCACTTAAACCGTGCTATGTTTCAATGTAACATTTGGAGAAACTGCTTGACAAAAAGACCTTCAGTTAACGATCCACGCCAGTGGGGTTGGAAAACAGACGATGGCACCACGTTCAAACCTCTCTGGACAACAATTCCAGATGTAACCAAACATTGTCAAGAACTGGTGTCATGTAAGTGTAAGGAACGATGTACTCAGTGCTGCTGTGTAAAAATTGGACTTCTGTGCACTCTTTTGTGTGCTTGCGAAGCTCATTGCTCAAGAATAGACGAATAATGAGCTGGTTACGTTTACATTAATGCGCAGCCTTGTACAACTCAAGTAATTGTTTTATGTGTTGTTTGTATATATATATTTTTACAGGAATAATTATTCTTTAAAAATGAGAAATTCTGATTAAAACTATTGTAACTGAGTGAAATTGCTAAGAAAAAGTTATTTATTAAGAATAAATTATATTTTTAAATTTCACCTCGTATTATTACTACCATTGAAACCACCAACAGGAAAATAACAAAAATGTGTAAAAAAGCCCGTTCGCAGGACCTGCTAAACTTAGCGAATTTCCATCCGGCTTACTAATAAATGCTTTAACGTTTGTGGTTTAATTTTGACTTAAAATCATGAAATAAAAGAAGACAAATTGAGTACAAATGTTTAATATTCCAAAAAGATTAACAGGGAATTCGCAAATCAAAATAACCATGTTTTCCTATTTAGTGCTATTTGACCTATTATGCCAAAACATTGAAACGGACCAGAAAATAACCTATAATAAAAATGGAAAAAATATGATTTTGACATTTTCAAAGTTTAAAAATGGGGGGTTGTTCTGCCCCAATGTTGCTGATTTACAAACTTGATTTAGATATTCACATGATTGATTTTTCTACCAACTTTCATTCAAATCGGACAATTCCTTGAAAAGTTCTAAAAAATGTCAAAAGTTATCGTTTTTTTGAGAAAAATTACAAAATGAGCTATTGAACTACTTTTAACTCATCACCATTTAATCTATTATGTCCATACACATTTGGAATGAGCACAAAAAAGCATAGTACAAACATAGAAATATTAAACATCAATTTGTGAAATTTTCAAAATTCGAAATGGGGGGTTGCCCCAGCCCAATTTTGCTGGTTTACGAACTCGATGGGGCATTTACATGATTGATTTTTCCACCAAGTTTCATTCAGATTGGACACCTCCTTCAAAAGTTATCGTGCTATCAGACACACACATATATATATGTACACACACACACACACACACACACACACACATATATATATATTATATAACATTGCCAAACCCTGATCACATTTGATATAAAAAAGTATGTAAAAAATGCCAAGAAATTTTGATAGATAAATGATAACGAGAATGAAAGTAGTAAATATAATCAATAGTGAAGGAGGAAGAATACAACCAAAGGTGGTCACAAAACAAGAAAATACGAACTAGACTGACAGACAACTGACATTGACCCAACCCCAGAGATTGGCCAGATATTAACCAAAGTAAAGCGAGACAAGAAGACAGTGAAGAAAAAAGGAAAAGAAAATAAAAAATTACATGGCCATAACAATTAACTCACAAGATTGTTTTAAAAGAGAATAATTTTTTATTATTGTTAAGAAGTTATGTTTAAATTTTTATTAGTGGTAACTTGTAAATGACAGTATCTCAGCAATTGTTATACATAAAAAACCATGTGTAGATATGATTGTATGTATATCCTTATCTATAGGTGATGTGTCAGCTGTTATGTTTAAAATTACACTCATACAGACAGGGAATAGAAATGTGTGCGTGGTTCAATCAGAGAACAAATTGTATAGTCTACTATATACTTTGGAACTTTTACTAAGATTATTTCAGCAGTATGTATATTATTTCAGCATTATGTGTTTGAAAGTATAAGGTTTTGGAGAGTTTATTTATTCGCTAATATTATGGCTGTTGCTACAGAAGTAGTATGTTTCAATTAACACAATATATTTTAACATTATTAAATTGTTGTTATTATTACTAATTATGACATTTCAGACCTATTTTTATCACTTTAATGACAATATATACAAAGTTATGTTTTGTTTGAAAGATGTATTTACAATACCATGTTGTTTGCATATTATAAAATGATATGTGACAGTCTGAAGTTAACAAAAGAGACATGAACTCATTAGATACAAAAACTTTGTAATAATAGTGAGATCGTGAGAAATATAAGGGTAATTAGAGATAGGTAGGGAGTGACAAAGTTGAACAGTGAAGTGATAAGTGTAATAAAATAAACAGCATATAATCTTAAGAAAAAAGAGTGAAACAAGTGTGACAAACCCAAAATATAAGCACATGTTAAATGAGCAATTAAGTTAAGTATATTAGACTGAAAGACACAGAATAAGTGTGAATGTAAAAAACAGAAAAAATATTATCTCAGTATAAAAATCACCAGGGTGATTACTGTTATAAAAGAGATGATGTAGATATAACACTCACCAAATTTGTTCATTTGTTAATTTAAAGAAAGAAGTTATTGGCTTAATGTTTAAGGCAATAATTACCAGAAGAAATAGTTTTACAGTAATATGTTAGTATGTTTTAAGTAAGTAAGGAATTTATAAAGAAAATAATAGCAATACCTTTATAAGAAATAATAGGCAAATTATATTAATTATGTGTAACGAAAGGGAACATGGCAGAATTATATTAAAACTTAGAAATAAGTAAATTATGTATTAGCATAGTATTATCCATTTTGGACTAAAACATTAATACATGGCTTAGACCAATCTTGTAAGATATCAAACTAATCTTTGAAAGAAAATAGGAACATCTATGTAAAGATTACGACCATTGAAATTATCCCCAAGTAAATATAGCCATTATAAAATATTTATTCAAATTAAACAAAAAATTCAAGGTTTGATAACAATGGGTTTATTTTGAGATCGACCAGGTAGAATAATTACGTTACCATGGAAACTGTGGAGTAACAAGCCAAAAATACCGTTAGATTTTTTACTGAATGTATGACGCTTTAATGGTATAGACGCCAATTTTCGAGTGACCAAAATTGTCCATTAAAACATAGCAAATATCAGAAAAAGTTATTAATAAGTGTATACCAAGACATAAGATAAAGACTGGAGCCATATTATTGAAGTTGAGGCCAAATTAACGAAAAAAGAAAATAAATTACTACCAGTTAAACTGAAAAAGATGCCTGATGTCCTGAACCCAGCAAATTAAAGAAGATTATAGTATAACCCATGAATAACAGATCGTATGAATTCGCCATAACTACGGAAGTGATAAGTACCTCTTAAATTACCCGAAATATATAAATAAACTCACGTTAATTATCTCACTAAAGGTCGAAATCTCACTGAACTGAAATTCATTACTTTCAAAGATTAAAAAGAAATTTAAGTCACTGACAATTTATAAACTAACCAATATAAACTGTTGTTAATGATCCATAACTTGTAAACACTTTTACTACACTGCGCTAAACAAATTATACCTACACAATATGTTAGTTAAGTTTACTTGATGTAAGGGTGTGTATTTTTATTGTTTTTAAAACATTTGTAATCCTTTGAACGTAACCTCAAGAACCTATGACAAACGACATTAATAACTTGTATACAATTTTCAACAGACGCCATCATTAAACGTCTGGTATCAATTCAAATATCGATTGTCAAACCCTGTAATTGTCTCATATAAATAACCGGAGCATTTGTATTAGAATAATTTGTATTAAATGAATAACAATCACTAATAAAAAATGTGTAAGTATTGAGTGTAACCACGGTGTTATAATTTCATTAGGAGGTGCACAATATTTCATGTACATTTTAGCAGATGACTAACGATTTACACAGCCCACGCATCGAACGGCTGTGCGCTACAGTGGGCCTAGCTGGCGGAAATATTTGAATTATTCAAACCGCCTGAGCTGCGCTGGTCATACGCCCTTGAATTTTCTTTTAATTGTTTTAAGAAAACAATTTGGCGCCACCGGGACTTTCTCACCCCTAGTGAACATCAAGACCTGGTTATTCGTACGTTCGCAACGAACGAATTCTACAGAAGTTGCACGCATTCGAACTACGGATCGAGAAGACACGTACACTCATTACACACAAATTGTACATTATCCACATTTTGCAGAGTAATACGGTAGCCGTACGCACGACGACGGATACATTACAAATTGGCTTCCATCGCGGGGCTTAAACGAGGCGGACGTCACGAAATAATACAATATATATAACATTTTTCGCCTCAAAACAAATTTCTATCATGGTTCCGGGTGAAAGTCGCACATCACAACCTACTGTAATAGCTGAATTTCAGGAAATTCACTAAAAATTAATAATTGAAAGAATACTCAAGAACTATTGCATTTACAGCAATATATGTAATGACATTTCTTTTAGATACACAGCTGTTCTTTAAAATGAGACCAATTTGATCAAAATCTGATCAGTGGTTTCTGAGATATGCGACTTTATAAAATCGGCTGAGTGGCCATATTGATGACATCACTGCTCATGCCGTAATCATTTCTAAGGTTGTCTCCCGGCTGATTTACAGTCTTTGGTATGTATTTAGTTAGCCCACAAAGTTTGGTGCTAGTATCCGGAAGTGAAATATTTTTACGCTTGTTCCACGCACTATCAGTAATATTTCTTAATGCAATATTGTCCTCTTTATAATGTTTCCAAAATGGGATCTCAACAAATTTTCGTATGAATTAATGTTAATGTTAAACATTCCTTCATGTAATGCCTGTTACAAAACAACTGACTTGATGTAGTGTAGATGAATAGTATAGATTGATCACAGAAATGTAATTTCCATACCTTTATGGAAATCAGTCCCAGTTAACTTGAAATATAACCTTATTTTGCTTATTTTGAATGAACATGATTACAGTTTTTATTGTCAAAGTCCACTCTAAGTACAACAAAATTTGTACAGTAGGTACAGTATGTACACTATACCATTACAATATGAAGTCTTTGTCATCTTTGTGTATGTAGAAGATAAAAACAAACTTGATAAGTAATAACCTCATGAATTTGTAAGGTAGTTTTTATTCATTCTGAATATTTTGAAGAATGTAAACAAGTAACAGTTTTTTTTTGTCAGCTGTGCTGTATTTATAATTACAGCTGTGTATTTAGTTTAAATATAAAATAAGTTCTACTGTATAACATAATTTTCAAAGTTACAACTGTTGATGCAGGATGATCTGAACAAAAATAGAGTTTTATTCAGACATGAAGGGGAAACAGAAAGCCAGATCACATTATGGGTGACTGATGGTGTACATCATGTTGAAGGAAAACTGGAAGTGTATGCTTCACCTCCATATGTACAGATTGTAAACAATACAAGGCTAGTTGTCAGACAAGGAGGTGCTGCCCAAATAACTACACACAATCTTCATGCTGACACAAATGTTAACTTGGCTCAACAAGAAATAAGGTATTGGTATACGTTTTATAGTTCTTGATTATTTTTACAAATTGGCTTAATGGTGTCCATTAAGTTTAAAATTGTTTGAATGCAGTCACTTAAATTTGACTCTAAAGTTTACTTATGTTTGAATGCAATAAACTCAAAATTTTAAATATAATGTTTTCTTTCATATTGTCTCACCCCTCCCTCCCATGGTGTATATGTTGGGAGCAAAATGTACTAAAACACCCAATGACTGAAATAAACTACAATCCTAGGATTGACCCTTTTAAAGTGAATAAAATCTGAAATATGGATTGATATCAGACTTTAGTTGTTTAAAAACAGCCAGTATTAAGATTGAGCATATTGCAGGCATAAAGTTGTATATAAGTTGTAAAAATGCATAGTAAGTATAGTCTGTAACAATAAATTAATTTTAGTATTTAATCAGAAAGTTGCAGTGAAATATAATTATCCAGAGTCAAAGCAGGTTATCTAATGAAATGTTGCAGAATATTAAAAATAATAAAAGGGTGTAAAACACCTTATAAAATAAGGCCTGCCTCTGCTGTGGAATGTCTTGGATAAAAGTTTATGATTTTTCCAGTCACTGTTTCTAAAGTTTTGTGAAGAATGATACTTAGAATTATGTTTAATATGAATTTTAAAACAAATTGCTTTTTGTTGGAGCAACAGTTTCTGCATCCACATCTAGCGTAGCCATGTTTGGAATCTGATAGTACAGCTGCTGCAGTTTTCAAAGAAACTTTTGGTCAGGAATGTCCTTTAGCAACCTGGAATGCATTACAAGCATACATTTTCTCTGTTAGGCGTGACTTAGTTCACAACTAATAAAGTTTATCTTTAAACTTCATAACAACTGCCGTCACATTTCGTGGGGTATGTCCCTTGTCACCCTCAGGCATTTTAATCAAAATTGTTTACACTATTTCTACAGGTGGAAGTTTTTTATTTGAATTCTTAAAAATTTCCTCAATCTGTCTTTTGAGCTTTATTTATATTACACATACACAGGATCCCCGTTTTCTCACAAGAACACGATGTGTTATCTATTTCCCCTCCGGAACGGTTTTTAGAAGACTTAATTTCATGGTTGTCTGCATTATTAACTTCTTCAGAGTTATGTTGGTAATGTATGATATGTACCTCGGTTAGTTACTTTGGCTTATAGAATTCAGAATTGCACACCATAATCTAAAAACTACCAGCTGCAGCTAAAAGCACAGAACTCCAGTTGTACTATAGCAGCAGGTGGCAGGAAGTTTTAAATGGCAAATAGGACTTGGAGATCTTATTTTTGCAGCCTAAGATTTTGTCATTTTAAAATGACAGATCTTATTTTTGCAGCCTAAGATTTTGTCATTTTAAAATGACAGGAGTTAAAAATCAGTGCATGTCTCTTTCAGACTTTGGTTCTTTTTCCAAGGATTGAGTATCTGTTTCAGCCAGTGGCTGATTTTGAACTTTGCTCTCTTTGTTCCTAACATATACAGACTGAAAGCTTATTGTTAGTTAAGTTTAGGAGTACATATAATAATATAATATTAATAGTAGCAAAGTAAGTAGAAGATTAAGTGTGATTTGACTGCGTCAGTATAAAATTTACGACTGATAGCACATTGTAAACTTACATGAAAGAAGTAAACACACACACACACACACACACGCTGTGTTTGGGGAAGGGAGTGTATGTGTTATGCACATTCTGTATTTATTTTAATTTCTCTGAGAGTGTTGAACAATGGGTTCATAAGAAATTAAAATAATCAAATATTTGCATCATAATTTTATATTATAATAAAATAACTAAACACTTTATTAAAGTATAACATACTTAGGCCTATATGTAGTATGATCAAGTTAAATTCACGTATGAGTGACTGAAGATTGAAACAACACTTATATGTCAAACAATATGTAATGAGAAGAGCAGACTGTTAAATTGGTACTGGACCTAACATAAAAGTTTTTGGTTTGTAGTTTTTAGAACTATTAGTAGCCGAACATTTTGGGAACATAATTTGTCTTTCACACAGAGTAACAGATGTTAATAATTAATTTTAGTATTATCAATTCAGCAACCTGCAAAGCATCCAATACAATTCCTTTATTTGCAGTAGTTTGTTTTCTGTTGTAAATTTAATGATGTACTTTCTTTGTGTAGGTATGAAGTGTTAAATGGACCTAGACAAGGGGTACTAGAACTTGGAGGAGACACTGAGCCTGTACGTATGTTTACACAAGGTGACATTGAAAACAGTCGTTTATCTTACCGTCATAATGGAGATGTCACTAGTGTTCAGGATCAGTTTCAGCTACGTGTATCTGTTGAAGGCGCAAGCACACATGCAGAGTTCAGTATTCGTGTTTTCCCAGCTGGGTATTGGGATCCTCTCCTTGTTAGTAATAATCAGACTGTGCATGTTGAAGAATCTACTAGTGTTGTCATCTCCAGCAAATATTTGCAGGTATGCACTTTCTGATATGTTTGAGATTACTTCCTATGAGAAGTAACTTTTTTTTCTTGTTCTAATACATAGTCACAAAAAAATTACACCATGTTTTACTGCTGGCATTAAAATGGTCCAATTTGGCAGGATGATCAAAACATTGTTTTAAATGAATGCTGTAATTAATGCACATGGTGTTGTAGAACAGGATAACTGGACAACACAGCTTAAGAGAACACGTGGTTGTAAATAAGTATTGTCACGTTCAACAGTTTCACTGCAGCCTTTTCTACATTTGTTTTTTTTCTGTTTTGACATACAGTTGTACAAAGAATTTTATATCATGTGTATATAATAATAATAATAATAATAATGGCTCCCGAAGTAGCTTAGGAGTAGGCAGGGTAGGCTGCCTAATGTGAGCCATACAGCATACAAGGAAGGCAGTGTGGCCAGCACTATGCTTCAGCCGCCCATCATTATCCCCAGGATGTTATCCCAGGTACTCATTTTCAACAGGCTGAGTCGACCTGGGGGCTGAAAAACGCACCTTGATTTTATGGCACGGGCCCGGGAATTGAACCCGGGACCTCTAGATTAGTAGCCAGGTGCCATACCCACTGGTCTACTGAGCCGCCTGCATCATGTGTATATATCAGCTACAAAATTTCAAAAAATGAACACAGTATAACTGGTTATATTAATAATCTCTTAGCTTTAACTGCACAAGTAATTTGTAGTTTTAATGCATCATGTACTTATTCACATATTTATGCATGTAACTGATTACAGTCATTGTCTAAGATCAACTGATGAGATGAATCATTTGCCTAAGTTACTGGGATGAATTTGTCCTGTTTTGTAAGACAAGTCTTTCAAAAGACTTGTGTCTGACAGTCTTTCCTGTTTTGTTTTGATCAACTTGTCAAAACAGTTTTAACTACAGCAGTAAAACTGTATAGAGTGAAACCTTGATGTAACGCTCTTCTGCAGACCAGCCAAAAAGCGCTTTATATCGAGGGTCACTTTATATGAAGGTCCCAAGTTTAACTATTTAATTTGCCAGGATCATGAAATATGAGTGTTACATCAAGGGTCGCGTTATATCACAAGGGTGTTATATCGAGGTTCCACTGTAATATAATGCCAGCTTAAAAGTAGGTTCTGAGGTAATGTTTTGAATTGTATATATAGCAAAATTGAAAGTTAAGGGCATGGAAATGCGCGAAACGCTTATGGTCAGAGGGGAAAGGCGATGTGCAGGGAGTCGCTGTGACATGTGAGAAGAGAATTGTTATCAGCGACGGTGCAGCCAACCTATGAACATTATTTCTGATAGTAACAAAAAGTCACGACTGTTAAAGTTTGTTTGGAAATGTGTCACCATGAATCTGTGTGTGTGTGTGTGTGTGTGTGCGTGCGTGCGTGCGTGTGTGTGTGTGTGTGTGTGTGTGTGTGTGTGTGTGCGCGCGCACGCGCGCGCGTGCGCGATCTCAAATTTTGCATAAAAATAAAATGAAATATAATACAGAAATGAAAGAAATTTCATAGATATTGACCATCGCATGTTATAACTTCAACTTTTCGCTTTATTTACACTAAAACTTTGTTTGCCAGCTGGTAAAACATAAATTATCTCAATTCTCATTCATCTGTTTCTTTTACTGGTTGTAACACTTTTAGCGTTAAAAGATTTTAAAAGATATTCTTTTTCTAAAATTCTGTATTGAAATTATTTGTTTTTTACTTCTTCTAGAAACAGTTTCTTGTTGTCCAGGATTAAGATTCTTGCAATTAAATTAATACGAAGAACGCGTTCCTTTATGTAATGATAAACTGGAGAGATAATCTAATGTAATTAAGGAGTGGAAGTGTACAGTTTGCAAATTTCATTGCGATAAGAATGGTCAGGGAGGCTGTAGTTTTTTACATCTCAGCAGTACACAATGACAGAACCAAACAAGACTCAGATATGTTTATAAAACATTCTGATATATAACAGCAACAAATTCCGATACGTGTACTGTTCCAATTGTATTTATTGATTGATTTATTTCACTTTTGTTTGTAAACGTAGATAAATACAATTACAATATTATTATGATTATTATTATTATTTTTATTTGATTTACTTCGGAAACAATAAACGTATAATTCTTTTTTTAAGCCAGCTGTGTGACTGTAGGTACACACACACACGCGTACGCGTGCGCAGATAGAGATTAAAACACATGCATGACTGAGATAGGACGTAACACAGTAACTAACAATGAACTGGTTACTAAAACATCACACACAAGTTGGCAATACCTTCACTTGCATACCAGCTGATTCTCCGCTACCCTCCCGCCATTCACAATTTCAAAGTGGACTCGTCCATCCATAAATTGGTTTCTGCGCATATACCCTTAACTTTCAATTTGACTATACTATGGAGCACCTTGTATTCTGAAATACCGTTCTTAAAAAATCTGATCCCGGTGAAGTTATAGTATATATTTATTGTAAATATGCTTATTGGGTTTTTTGTAAAATTACAAATGTATTGGTGGTTATGAGTGTTGTACAAGTAAAGTATATTCTTCAGTGAGTTTGTTGTTTTGTATTGTTTTAACAGGTTAAGCAACCACATGTATCATCTTCAGACATAACATATTTGGTTGATGAGGCGCCACGTTACGGATATTTGGAAATTGAACCACAAAACACAGCTTCTGAAGATGGAAAGGAAGAACCTGTTACTTCATTTGATCAAGCCATTATTGATTCCGGTAGATTACATTATGTTCAAGCTACAGCAAATCAGACCAAAGACAGTATGATAGTTGATGTCACTAATGGAATCACTTGGCTGCGGGGATTGATTGTAAGTTTGAAATTTTATAAACATAATCATATGGATGGCATAGTGGCTGTCATACGTTTTTATTTCTATTTTAGATAATGATAAGTTATAAAATAAAATACAACAAAACTCTGTGTGTGTGTGTGTGTCTACTACAATAAATTTGAATATTTCATCTGACAGTTTTAAGTAAGCTAGTTAGTATTGTGAAGTTGTGTAGAAAATAAATGATAAAATACACTATGACGCTAAATAGTGTTCAAATGAAACAAGATTTATATTGACACAAGACAGAAATAAAACCTGATTTATTGTACTTTGTGTAAGATTTTGGAGCATATGTGCATTGTGTTATAGTGTAACATATAGAAATACATTCTTATATATAAATTGCTTTTGGTTTCCAGTTGGCGAAAATATTTAGAGCTCTTATTATAAATATCACATTCTAAAACTTCCCAACTTTTTTTCAATTGTTAGTGTCAAATATGTCAATAAAAAATAAAATGTTATTGTAATAAATAGGGAAGTGTTTTAATGATAGTTATCACAGAACTGTATTACTTAACTGTATTACTGTAACCTCTTTAATCAAGGTTGTAAAGTAGTGTATCTTGATTGACTTTAGGGACCCCAAGTACATTAACTGTTTCATACTTTGTTATGATACTTGTCCATTGTAAAACATTGTGTAGCGTTACACGGGCACCTCTATTATTACTACTGGCTTCTGTAGTTACTACCATCTGTATTAGGTAGTCGGATGTTTGTTATCTTCATCTGTGCCTTCATGACTCTTCATGTGTCTTGGCCTGTTCCAAGAGTCAGTTCCACTTATTGCTATTCTGTAATCTAGCCTTCCAGTTTTTATGTCCTCCTATTCAGTCTTCCTATGTCCTCCTCCACCTGATCCTTTTAATCTTAATCCTTTAACCTAATCTAATTAATGGTTTTTCTCTGGACCTATCCATGAGGCTTGAGTAAAATATTTGCTTTGTTGGCTGTGAGGAAACACAAGAATGAGTGGTAAGAGTGAAGAAAAACTCTTTCTGTGTGCCCAATTCACCTGAGTCTGTTTGATTTTTGAGTTATTTGATACAATAGCAGGGTGTCCATAGAGGATGTTTGTTATAGTGATGTGTATTAATGAGAGAGTTTATGAAATATAGGCTTTGCTTAAAAACAAAAAGAATCTTGTATAATTCTTTTAAAATAGACACATTTTTCCATTTGAGTTTGCATCCAAGTCATGATTACAGTCATACTGTTATTTTCATTATGAACTAAGAACCAATCGAAATTAGACGGATCCAAATCCTCATAGCTTGAAGTTACAAACTTTATGCTGAATGCAAAAGTATTTATAAAATATAATTTAAATCAAAGTCAAGACATCATTAAAACTATAATGTTACTAAATTTAGGTTATAATAATTGGTTGCATTTTTACTTGATTTTAAATTGAGTTTCTTGTACAGTTAAAAAATAAGCTAATCTGGAAAATATGAAGAACATGAACGAATATATTAAAGGAATTATCAGATGTCATAGGACTTAGGAGATACATCACTAATTAAAAGTTATTTTGCCAAACATTATGCCACTGACTTGTTATAATATTATTATATACACACCACCAAAATCAGTAAAATTCCATTTTTAAAATAAAGAAAAAGGCCTTTTCGAAATATTAAAATTTCATCATCAGTTCATACACTGTAATGTTCCTGTTATGATGTTTTTCTTTAAATGTATAACTGTTGTTAACTGTGTCTACTGTCTACTACCTCTTACTGTACTTCATTTTGAACTTTCCACTGCCATCATTATTGGGTGAAACCAAGCCAGATATGTATTGAAATAATTGATCATTTTCAAATATTGTCTGTTGATTCATCAATTTGTCATATTTTTTATGAAGGTATATATATAATTTTTCTAACTGTATAATGTCATTTTTATTATTGTTTATTTCCACTATTTCCATATTGTTGGTTATATTTGTTATACTATGATTCATACTAATAAGGTGATCTGCTATGTTGGAGATTCCCGTTTTTTTAATATTAAAAGCTCTGAAATGTTCCATAAATCTCTGTTTGAAATTTCTATGTGTTCTTCCGATGTAATGTAGTCACAGTTATTACATTTTATTCTGTATATTCCACTTAATTTGTATATATCACAGTCTTTTCTATTTATTATTATATATACTTTTATTTGGTTTGTATGCATATTTATATTTATGTTTATCCAATTTTTTATTCTTTATTATGTATTGGAGATCTTGATATGTGTATTTGTAAGTTAGGTATGTTACATTTTCTTCTTTTTTGCATGCATTTATACTGTCTAATTTTGTTCTATTATTTAATATTGTTTTTTCTTTGTATTTTTTATTTAATTTGTTTATAAATTTGCTGTCATATCCATTTTCTATTGCTATTTCTTTTATGATGTTCAGTTCCTGATGTAATTTCTCTTCGTTATTTATGTATTTGTATGCTCTATTAATCATATTGTAATATGTATTAACCTTGTGTATCCAAGGATGTGATGAATCTTTGTGTATTGTTGTATTATTATTTGTTTCCTTTCTATATACATTAGTAGTTATTTCGTTATCTTTTCCCATTTGAATATCAATGTCCAAAAAATTGATTCTTCTATTTACTTCTTCTTCAAATGTAAATTTCACATTATCATTGTATGTATTTAATTTATTTAGTATTATTAAATGTTCATTTTTTATGTTAGGATTATATATGACCAATATATCATCTACATATCTGTTCCATAATAACACTTTATGCACATTTATGATACCTAAAATAATTTTGTTTTCCAAATCCTGTATATAAATTTCTGACATAATTGATGAAATAGGTGAACCCATTGCCAATCCCTTGGTTTGTGTATAATATTTGTTATTGAAAGTAAAATAATTCTGGTTACATATGTTTCTTATTATAATAATCACGTTATTTATGAAACTGTTGTTTTCATTATTGTTTTTAATTTTTTCTTTATGATTTCCAGTGTTTCATTTATTGGTATGTTATTATACATATTTGATATATCAAATGATATTAATTTTGTTTCTTCTGAATGTGTATTTTCTTTAGGTTTTCTATAACTGTATATCCATTCTTTACATTGTACCTATTTTCCAATATTATCTTCTCTCTGAGCGTTTTATCTATTGTTTTTGCTATTATATATGCCGGAGCAGTCTTGAAATTTATTAATGGTCTTATTGGTATACTAGCAAAATACCCGTGCTTCGCTACGGAGTTTCACTTTGTACGTAATTGTACAATTATTGCTCTCTTAATAGTATAGGATTAGATAGATTGTACAAATTCTCAACTCTTAGTTTGTTTATTTACATTCATAGCAACAGCTATTTATTATTTATTTCGAGAAAATCATTAGAGCCGTTTCCGAGATAAAAAGGACATGCATTTATTAATTAATTGAACTTCGAAATTTTCTCGACTATAAGAACGTGCAAACAACGAAGTTTTTTTCAATTTAAAACAATGATTAAAAACTCAGGACTAAATGTATTCGGGGTTTCCAGTAAACTGAGATGTCAACCACTTCATTTACAAAGTATGCAATTCCTGCGATAAATTTCAGTATTTGGTTTTTTGCCCCTTAGGAGTGAAAGTTTTTAAAACCGTTTCTTAGTGAGCACCTAAGACCTATGATGAAGCTATGTTCAAAGTTTCATTGATATCCATTCAGTGGTTTCAGAGATATCGTGATCAGTGAGTCAGTCAGTGGTATTTGGGTTATATAGATATCTACATCTAGCCGATTTACCCAGCGTTCCTCTGGTTCATAATTTATTCATAGGCTCATAGGCACCTATTCTTGTTCTAACGTTATATTAGGCCTACTTGTATATTGTATAATCTTCCTTATATTGTTACGTTCGCATTCTCACTGGAGGAATACTCTGTAGCGCACCTGTTTAAGACCATGTCATAAACTGTATTCTTATATCTGGAGAAGACATCTGTTGCGCGTGATGCTCCTGCTTGATTTCTAACTCTGGGAGAGGGCGAACAGCTAAATTAGTTTTCAATAAAATGTCTACAGAACTTGCACGCGCTGCGTATTTAACTGTCGTTTTATAATTCATTGTGTTAATGTTGAAATAAGGCATTTGTTAAATTAGTGTCTCCTAAACTTATACTAACAATACAATACCTCTATAGATTTCAGCTTATCAATTTTTAAATTCAAACTGAAGCAAGTGCATTTATATTGTTTGAACACTATGATCTGAATACACTTGCTATCAAAACTTTGTTTTTTATACTCGCTTATAACTTACTTCGATCTTAACTTATCCACTTTTAAATTCAAACTGAAACAACTCTGAATTCACACACTATTAAGAAGTTTCTTAAGATGCATACACCACCTTTGATAGCATAACCTATATGTATAAAAACCGTCGACTCTGGCCCCGCCGTCTTTCGCGGGATCCGACCTAAGATTCCCCGGGTTCCGTGGATGAACTCCGGGGAAGGCCCGTCGGACGACTCCCGCGCTATTTCCTACACGGGAGACTTCCACCGATGCCATGGTAACCAGAATCTATTCTATTGGGTTGCCATAGTAACCAGATCTAATAGTTTTTTAAGACCCAAAGGACCCCCCGAAGGATCGTATTGAAAAAACACCTATCCTATGTTGGTTCTCCCGTTGCGTAAAATATTTGTGCAAGTTTGGTTGAAATCGGTCCAGTGGTTTAGGAGGAGATGTGGAAGACCCCAAAGGACCCCATCGAAGAAAACACCTATCCTATGTTGGTTCTCCCGTTGCATAAAATATTTGTGCCACGTTTGGTTGAAATCGGTCCAGTGGTTTAGGAGGAGATGTGGAAGACCCCAAAGAACCCCCCAAAGGACCCCATCGAAAAAAACACCTATCCTATGTTGGTTCTCCCGTCGCGTAAAATATTTGTGCCAAGTTTGGTTGAAATCGGTCCAGTGGTTTAGGAGGAGATGTGGAAGACCCCAAAGGACCCCATCGAAGAAAACACCTATCCTATGTTGGTTCTCCCATTGCATAAAATATTTGTGCCACGTTTGGTTGAAATCGGTCCAGTGGTTTAGGAGGAGATGTGGAAGACCCCAAAGGACCCCATCGAAGAAAACACCTATCCTATGTTGGTTCTCCCGTTGCATAAAATATTTGTGCCACGTTTGGTTGAAATCAGTCCAGTGGTTTAGGAGGAGATGTGGAAGACCCCAAAGGACCCCATCGAAAAAAACACCTATCCTATGTTGGTTCTCCCGTCGCTTAAAATATTTGTGCCAAGTTTGGTTGAAATCGGTCCAGTGGTTTAGGAGATGTGGAAGACCCCAAAGGACCCCCATCGAAAAAAACACCTATCCTATGTTGGTTCTCCCGTCGCGTAAAATATTTGGGCCAAGTTTGGTTGAAATCGGTCCAGTGGTTTAGGAGGAGATGTGGAAGACCCCAAAGAAACCCCCAAAGGACCCCATCGAAAAAACACCTATCCTATGTTGGTTCTCCCGTCGCGTAAAATATTTGTGCCAAGTTTGGTTGAAATCGGTCCAGTGGTTTAGGAGGAGATGTGGAAGACCCCAAAGGACCCCATCGAAAAAACACCTATCCTATGTTGGTTCTCCCGTCGCGTAAAATATTTGTGCCAAGTTTGGTTGAAATCGGTCCAGTGGTTTAGGAGGAGACGTGGAAGACCCCAAAGAACCCCCCCAAAGGACCCCATCGAAAAAACACCTATCCTATGTTGGTTCTCCCGTCGCGTAAAATATTTGTGCCAAGTTTGGTTGAAATCGGTCCAGTGGTTTAGGAGGAGATGTGGAAGACCCCAAAGGACCCCATCGAAAAAAACACCTATCCTATGTTGGTTCTCCCGTCTCGTAAAATATTTGTGCCAAGTTTGGTTGAAATCGGTTCAGTGGTTTAGGAGGAGATGTGGAACATACATAAAATGGGGGGGGGTTGCCCCTTAGGAGTGAAAGTTTTTAAAACCGTTTCTTAGGGAGCATCTACGACCCCATAAGAATATACCTTCAAATTTTGAGATCATTATCTTCAGTAGTTTTTGCTCTACGTTGATTCTCTGTCAGTCAGGACAAAGCCGCGTATATATATAGAGATCTATTTTATGAATTTTAGGTAAACCATTAAGTTGTGGAGCACTTGTATTGTGCGATATAAGTTTTGTGTATTTTTTTTCCCTTATATTAATTTTAACTAAATTTTCTTTTATCATATTTTCCATGATTTTCTTATATTTATTTGTTGGGTCTTTTATTTCTATATATCCATTCTGAGTTATATATTCTTGTACTTTCCTGTTGTAATCATCTATGAACATTATAACTGGTGTATATGTTTTATCTGATTTCAAAATTGTTGCATTATTATTATTTAATTTGTTTTTTAATTCCAATATGTTTTTGATATTAAATGTTTTATTTTTATTACCTTTGCATTTTATATCCTTATTTTCTAATTTTCTTTGAATATTATCTTTAATTGTGTTCCTTATGTTAGTTTTGTCATCCTCATTATCTATTTTATAAATATTGTTTTCAGTATCCGTTATAATGTTCTTTATAATTCCAAATTTATTGTTATTGGAAAAATTATATTTAAAAATATGTGTTATGATTTCTTTTTCGGTATTATTGAAATTTATGTCAGTAAGGTTTTTTATTTTGTTGTTGTCATATATAATATTGCTCCTTATTTAATTATATGTATTTACTGTTCTTTTATCTTCTTTCTTTGCATATATAAGATTATGTAGTTTCTTATTGTTTTCCTTTAATTTTGTGATTTACTGACATAAATTTCAATAATACCGAAAAAGAAATCATAACACATATTTTTAAATATAATTTTTCCAATAACAATAAATTTGGAATTGTAAAGAACATTATAACGGATACTGAAAACAATATTTATAAAATATATAATGAGGATGACAAAACAAACATAAGGAACACAATTAAAGATAATATTCAAAGAAAATTAGAAAATAAGGATATAAAATGCAAAGGCAATAAAAATAAAACATTTAATATCAAAAACATATTGGAATTAAAAAACAAATTAAATAATAATAATGCAACAATTTTGGAATCAGATAAAACATATACACCAGTTATAATGTTCATAGATGATTACAACAGGAAAGTACAAGAATATATAACTCAGAATGGATATATAGAAATAAAAGACCCAACAAATAAATATAAGAATATCATGGAAAATATGATAAAAGAAAATTTAGTTAAAATTAATATAAGGGAAAAAAATACACAAAACTTATATCGCACAATACAAGTGCTCCACAACTAAATGGTTTACCTAAAATTCATAAAAAAGATATACCAATAAGACCATTAATAAATTTCAAGACTGCACCGGCATATATAATAGCAAAAACAATAGATAAAATACTCAGAGAGAAGATAATATTGGAAAATAGGTACAATGTAAAGAATGGATATACAGTTATAGAAAACCTAAAGAAAATACACATTCAGAAGAAACAAAATTAATATCATTTGATATATCAAATATGTATAATAACATACCAATAAATGAAACACTGGAAATCATAAAGAAAAAATTTTAAAACAATAATGGAAACAACAGTTTCATAAATAACGTGATTATTATAATAAGAAACATATGTAACCAGAATTATTTTACTTTCAATAACAAATATTATACACAAACCAAGGGATTGGCAATGGGTTCACCTATTTCATCAATTATGTCAGAAATTTATATACAGGATTTGGAAAACAAAATTATTTTAGGTATCATAAATGTGCATAAAGTGTTATTATGGAACAGATATGTAGATGATATATTGGTCATATATAATCCTAACATAAAAAATGAACATTTAATAATACTAAATAAATTAAATACATACAATGATAATGTGAAATTTACATTTGAAGAAGAAGTAAATAGAAGAATCAATTTTTTGGACATTGATATTCAAATGGGAAAAGATAACGAAATAACTACTAATGTATATAGAAAGGAAACAAATAATAATACAACAATACACAAAGATTCATCACATCCTTGGATACACAAGGTTAATACATATTACAATATGATTAATAGAGCATACAAATACATAAATAACGAAGAGAAATTACATCAGGAACTGAACATCATAAAAGAAATAGCAATAGAAAATGGATATGACAGCAAATTTATAAACAAATTAAATAAAAAATACAAAGAAAAAACAATATTAAATAATAGAACAAAATTAGACAGTATAAATGCATGCAAAAAAGAAGAAAATGTAACATACCTAACTTACAAATACACATATCAAGATCTCCAATACATAATAAAGAATAAAAAATTGGATAAACATAAATATAAATATGCATACAAACCAAATAAAAGTATATATAATAATAAATAGAAAAGACTGTGATATATACAAATTAAGTGGAATATACAGAATAAAATGTAATAACTGTGACTACATTACATCGGAAGAACACATAGAAATTTCAAACAGAGATTTATGGAACATTTCAGAGCTTTTAATATTAAAAAAACGGGAATCTCCAACATAGCAGATCACCTTATTAGTATGAATCATAGTATAACAAATATAACCAACAATATGGAAATAGTGGAAATAAACAATAATAAAAATGACATTATACAGTTAGAAAAATTATATATATACCTTCATAAAAAATATGACAAATTGATGAATCAACAGACAATATTTGAAAATGATCAATTATTTCAATACATATCTGGCTTGGTTTCACCCAATAATGATGGCAGTGGAAAGTTCAAAATGAAGTACAGTAAGAGGTAGTAGACAGTAGACACAGTTAACAACAGTTATACATTTAAAGAAAAACATCATAACAGGAACATTACAGTGTATGAACTGATGATGAAATTTTAATATTTCGAAAAGGCCTTTTTCTTTATTTTAAAAATGGAATTTTACTGATTTTGGTGGTGTGTATATAATAATTAAAAGTTAATTCATTTTATAGTTTGCTTAAATGGTAACTAAGAAACTTTTTTGCTGAGTTTGGTTGTATGCAACAAAGGATATTACAGGTACAGGGTAGATAAATCTGTATCCCACATAATTCATTTATCACAAAACTGCCACTTGGTTCTTTCCATTCCAGACTAACAGTGAATGATTGATAACTGGGATTGTACAATACAAAATAAAACAAACTTTCTTTTCTTATGTTTAGAATGATAAACAATGGTAAGCAATAAAATTTTATATATGGAAAGAAAATCACTTCTTTGTGTGTTAGTGTGAACACACAGGTTGCTCTATATAGTTGAGTGTTAGATAAGTGGGATAGAATTAGCATTTATACAAAAGTTTGTAAACATCAGATAATACACATTGGGCCATATTAAACTATACTGGAACCATTTATATATATAACATTTTTCTAACTTGGTGCCAAAAATAATAGCGGTATCTACTGTTCATTTTTCTGAATTTATTGTCACTTAACTTCCTAAACAAAATACAGATAACATCATTAGATAATTAGTTAATTAGTTAGCTTGTCTTGTGAAGCTGATTGTATAGAGCTCAGGCAATACAAAGTGATAAACATTAACGTGCAATACCTTTTAAAAATTGTACAGTGTTACTTAATACTTACTATTTTTAAATTAGTTGTGTGTGTGTATGTGCGTGCGCTCTCTCTCTCTCTCTCTCTCTCTCTCTCTCTCTCGGATATATTTTTTAATAGTCATTAAGTTCATTGCAGGGAAATGAATGTAATCGTGTCACATTATTCTTATGCAACAAGTACACACAATAATAAGTCTTTATGTATTATTATGCAGTAATCCTTAAATTATTTATTAGTGTGGATATTGTTTATATTGTATAATTATTTATTTAGTATGCAATAAATAAAATCTTTATTTTATTATTTCACAATAATACATTTTTTGTTCATGATGTTGAATTGTGAGAGTGATAATGTTTACAGGTAAGTTTTGTGGTGGTGCCAGAACGGTTGTATATTGGAGGAGGAGAACTGCGATGTGAAGAAGGAGGTAATGCTACTTTGCCTGGCTCTTTACTGCAGTCTTTAACAGAATATTATATTGGACGATTAACAGAATACAAACTTGTCAATCCACCACAACATGGGCGACTTATAATGTCTTCACAGTCAGCAAGATCCCTTACAAAATGGTACCCACAACAGTTGCAAGCTGGATTAATACAGGTATGTTTGTAGGTCAACATTAGCTGTGACTTTGTTTAGTTATCTGTACAAACGTACATATGAATATAAGTTTGTTTGTCTAGCATGATTATGGAAACAGTTGATTCAGTTTGCAGTATTAAATTGATCAATTCTGGCATAGGTTATAGTACAAATACCTACACACTATGGTATTAGGAGCAAAACGGTGTACATTTTTTTATTTCAATATGGAATCTGCAGTACAAATTTCAAATATTTTTGATTAAAAATGCTGAAATATTCAATATACATGAAAATACATAAATTATTTTGCTGAAGTAACACGGTGTCTCTTTTACACACACACACACACACACACACACACACACACACACACACACATAATTTGTTTGTAAACGTGTTTGATTATTTCTCTGTTGTCCATAGACAAGCTTGATGATGGCAGTAAATATTGTCAATATGATTTACAGCTGCAGTAAATAGTGGTGGGTTTCATAATTTCTATTTTATCTTCTACAGAATATAAAAAATGTAAGAAAAATATCATGTGGTATGCCTTTATAGCTGTAAAGTTATAGTTAAAGGAAAGGCTGATTGAAATTAGAATTTAAATGTTCAGAATCTTCAGAAGTTTTACGTGTACTGTTGCAAGACATAATTTTTGTACGTAATTTACATTTAAATTTGTTTGTTCTTGCTTGTTTGAATATTTCTGTCTTCAGTATCATTCAGAGACATTTTGGCAATTTCAGAGCAAACCAAACTCTAATACATTAAATTTTTAGCACATCAGCTGCATGCATTAATAAAAAGAGGCAGAAAAATTACAGAAATTATATTTTCAGAAGCCAATATTTCCTTTGCATTTATAAAGAAATAAGAGAACCAACTTTTTTAAATGGAAGTTGAAAGCTAGTCATGAAGTAAAATAGTAAGGACATAAAAGATTCCAATGTGAATCTTCATTGTAGGAATAAGTAAAAGTGCATAGCACATATATGTATGAATAAAATACTGTAGTTGCAGTGTAGAAAATTAGTTTCTTTAGTGCTTTTAAAATGCTTCAGCATCATAAATAATTGAAATTTACAAAGTATGTGTTTTTCTTTTCTTATTTTCTTGTACATTCTGTTAAAATTTTAGCTGTTAAATGCTTACCAAAACTTGTATAATATGAACTTTGTCTTATTTTCAGTATGTGCATGATGGCAGTGAAAACAGTGAGGATTTGTTTGTTGTGGTAGCAAAATCAGGTGACAAAGAAAGTGTTCCCACAAGTGTTAGAGTTGTTGTTATACTTGTTAATGATGAATTACCAGAAATTGTGAATAATACAGGACTTACTTTGTGGCAAGGTGGTAGTCATCTCATCACACCAGTTCACCTAGGTACGAATTATATTTGTAGAACAGTTCAACAAATCCCACCACTTTAAAATTACTTAGTATATAAAAAATAAAAATGCAGTTTGTGCATTCAGTAACTTTAATTTTTTTATTATTAGATTTTCAATTAGAAAATATCCTCTCAAACATTGTTTCTGTTATAGCGGCTATAGACAGAGATACTCCAGCTACTAACTTGACATTTGCAATATTGTCAGCATCAGCTGGATATATTGTGCATGTTAATGCACCTGAAGTGTCAATTGGCACATTCACTCAGGATCAGATAAACAGTCACAAGATTGTATTTGTTCATTCAGGTACGTTTGTCATTACAAATATTTCAAGATAAAGTAAAATTTGTGTTAGTTAATCTGTTTCCGTGTGTGTGTGTTTTCACCTTCAACTTTCTAGACCTACAGCTCATGTAAACATACAAATGAAAACAAAATAAGTAAATATTATACTGGCCTGAATATAAGATGACTCTAAATTTTTAAACTTGTTGCACAGGATAAAAAGAGCCTGGATATAACACAGACGTGAATTTTTTTATGACTCTGAGAAAGTTAAGTAAATGATCTATATACCACACCTTGAGGTGAAGTTAAGTAAATACGACTATTTTACATTAAAGGTGAAATTATAAGTGATAAAGTCCCAGTCATCATCATCTCCTTCTCTAGTACTGGCACTGGAATCAGATTCATAACTGGAGTCTTTCCACATAATGTCACCCTTGCTCCTGCCCATGTAACATTTTTTTGAAACCCGTTTAATTTTTCCCCAGGCTGTGGTTGTCCACTAGGCCAATAGTTGTGTGCTTGGTTCTTCAACTGTCTGAATCACAGCATGGTTTCCAATAATCAAACAGTCACTATAGTTTTGTAAGTGGTCCTTGGATGGTTTATTAACAACCCTGTCTAGAACATGAAGCAGAGAAGTCATTCCCCCAGGAATTAAACAAGATCAGTGTTCATTTCAACAGCCAGCTTCTTAATTTTTTCATTTGTGTGACCACAAAAAAAACATCAAGAATTAACATGCCTCTCTGTCCTAGTAAAGCACCTGGTCAACGTCCACAAACAACCTTAAGCCAGTCTGCCATAAATTCTTCAGTCATCCACTCTTTTTTCTGCGCTCTAAAAACAATCCCAGCTGGTAATTGTTTATTTGGAACCAATTATCTCTTTAAAGTAACATATGATCTGGAGTAAAGTAAAGTTTCCTACCATCTGGAGTTACTGGTAGCATCATAGTAATGCGTGAGTTTTCATTGCCTGTAGATCTAACTATAACTGATTTTGCATCGTCTTGTCTACAGTAACAGGTGACGGCATATCAGAAAACACATGTTTGGTCAGCATTTACAATTTTGCCAAGCAGGTAATTGTGGGCTTTTATCAGTTTTATAATACAGTGCTGATAGGCGATCAACTTGTCAGCATAACCTGCAGAGGTATTGAGCAAAAGTAGTGTGACATCATAAACACAGACCCAAATGCCATATCTTGTATGTACATCAATGCCATATCATGTATGTACATCAGCCTAAGCTTGCCTTACATTCAGTTATTGAAATTTTTAACTTATGTGCCACCTCCAGTGCCTTCATTCTAATAACTTCTATTGGACATCCTTGGTTTTGTTTCTCATGAACGTACACCAAACCTGTCTTAAGCGGCCACCCTTGGATCTCCGTAAAATTTGGCTGCTTAGAAAGGTGGCCATTTAATGAAGGGTTGGCGGGGTAGTAACAATACAGTATATTAAGTAAGGATGATCAGCTGTATCATTTTATGGTGTACTTGCAGTTGTATTCTTATTTACAGTATGTTTATAATGAAAATACTTAGAATGCAACACATGATAAAGAAATTATACTTTTGAAAAATAGTCTGTTAATGTGTTTTGTTTCGTGGTAGCAGGTTTCTTTTTAATAGCGTAATTTTCGACCAAACAGTAATGAGTACTACACTGTTCCTCAGCATTCTTCCCACATTCCTTATCGAGAGTAACGCAAATGCCTTTGATCCTCCCAAGAGATTGCAACACTTCTTTTAAACTGTCGGCGGTTCTTTAATTTATTCTACTTAACTCCGTACATAATCATCACCCGTTTCCGAAAAGTGCATAAAAATTACTATATTGTAAAAACAAATATCTCGGAATAATACAGATTTTAATCGAACATTTCAAAAAGTTTTCATTGTAAATACAGAATTTTTTCTGATCTACCTTTATAATCTTCCTGAAGTCAAGCCTCCCAATTACTGTCACGATCGTCACAGTATTGTAGAGTCTCCATTTTGATCATATGGCAGTCCAGACAACTGTAGCAAGTGTGTGACGTTCTTGTGAAATTTGAAGTAATTATTGCGCCTGCAGATCTATGTCGTTAATTTAGATGTCACATTTTGTAAAACACTCCTTAATAGTGGTACCAGCAAATAGTGGTTCAGACTGTCGTGATCCAAGATACCGCATCGAGGACACTAATTTTCTTCGCCAAGGGAAATGCTGTTTTATCCATATGAGACACAATGGACCATAGAACTCTTCCGATAAAAAGTTTAAATGTCCAAATTATTTGTTGGTCCAATGGCTGAAGATGAGATGTCGTGTTTGTTGGAATAAATAAGAGTCTCATATTGGATAATAATGAAACTGGATTACATGTCGGATTATCGTATAACAAAGTGACGCGGTAAATATTGTTCTGCCAACTACTAAAGCCACGTATTGTTTGAATGACTTTCTAATAACTAACGGCAGCTCTTTTTGCTAGCAGCACTATAACATAACATAACCATTACTCCTTCTTCAGCCATTTTTCCAACATTACATGCTCCTTTTTGTAATTTAATGATTTATTTGGTACAGGTACAAAATATATCCAGTCTTCTCAATGTTGTAAGTGCCACTTAATTCGTGCTTAGTAACCTGTATTTCCATTCAGTGACTTCATTAATAGGCATATCCGCACCTTCACCCGAAATTGTTTTGAACGGTATGTTGTGCTGCTTTCTAAAACATTCAAGCCACCCTTGCTTGCTACAAAATTTTCGACATTAATTTCAGGAAAAAAATTGAATGCCTTTTCCTGTAACATATTTACATTATCTGGGAATTTAAAAAAAATTTTTTTTAGCGAACACATTTAAACTATTTGTAAAGAATTAAATTAAATTTAACATTTTGATTCACGTTTTGTTGTTATGCCCAGATTCATATTGGATTCCCACTCTTTTCAAGTTTGGTCTTTATTTTGGATTATGCTGTTGATTTGTGTCTTTCCTTGCTGAACTATCACTAAAAAAAAAAACTTGCTTAGCTTCTAAATCTAAACACACTCTTTGTTGCTACTATTTCAACATTATGGAGACCTCATCAATTTATTGCATACAAATAAGATTTTATAAATTTAAAAATATGCAGGTACATACAGCTAGATCGTTTATCTTAACTTTTAGTTGGGTCAGGTATGAACACTGCTTGAGTATTGTCAGAAATATGTATTGACAAACTATTTTCTCTATTGTATTGTATTCTAGATGACTGAATATGCAATAGGTGACCATTTAAACAAGGGAACGAACCCATTACGTGCTGACCGCTGGCCGAGGGATGAGGTGACCGTTTAATGGTGGGGAAATTTATATTGATCTTCCGGAAAATAAAATCCATTCCTCAGAAAAGTGGCCATTTATTAAGGTGGCCGCTGAATAAAGGTGGCCGTTAAGTCAGGTTTTACTGTATTAGGAATCAAATATATCAAGATCATGAAGTTTTCTAGTTTTAGGTCCTCTGGATGCTTTTCTTGATACACTGGCACTCTTAAACTTTTCTTGATGCACTGGCACTCTTAAACGTTTCACCATCATTTTGCTAATGTTGTATATGACATTCAGAATCACCGGACTTTTTAACAGCGTGTATATTATTTGTTTGTTTCACCACACATATTCCTCCTAATTTGAAATTCATATCATAGCTTCTTCTCTCTCCCATGTCTATATGATACAGGAAGGCCACCCTTTGTTCAATACTATCATTTACTTGTGGTTTGGCCATTACTATTTTAATGTCAGTGACTGCAGACCACAGGATGGTACTTGAATATAATTAATGCACACAGATGTGATTAGAGCAACAAACACTCCACTATACACACACACACACACACACACACACACACACACACACACACACACACACACACACACGTATTAATAGAAATATGGTTCCAACACATGTGAATATTCGCCTTGTTGACTTAACCTTAAAGTGCACAATTGTTTTAATGTCTGTGACATAATAGTGTACTTGAGCACAGCGGCAATAGTTTTGGAATATTAGCCTCATTTTCTTGACCTTGAGCCCATTATAACACATACTCACGTGTTCACACAACGCACCACATGTCAAGCCTATGCAACTGGTGAATTGTACTAATACAGTAGACTTTTGCAAGTACAAACATGAAATTTTTAAATGTCAGGTTGTGTATATAAGATGGGTATGGTTTTGGAAGGGTTCTTTCTCATAGTTTCCTGTTTTTGGCTTCCTTTTCCATCCTTGACCTATTTTTCTTTTAAATCTCCTCCTCCCTTAAAAATTCCTCATTTTTACTTCCATGTTCCATAAGGAAATGGAAGTATGGTGATGGCAAAAAAAATCTTGTTCGAGATAATTGCAGATTCTGATTGTACTACCTTCAAAACATGAACAAAAGTCATTTTTCAAAAAGTGTCTGTGTGTGTGTCTGTAGATTTTTTTCTATGGCAAACGATTACAGCCGCAAATTCAAACAGAATCAAATAATTTTTTGCATACAGCCCTGAATTGTAGAGTACTCAAGACCTATTGTTTTTGGTGAAGATCGGTTAAGGGAAAGGGGTAGTTTACCTGCCACCTTTAATGTTTTAACAAGAGTAATTGTTTCTATGACGAACAATAACTGCCGCACATTCAAACAGAATCAAATAATGTTTTGCATGCATCCCTGAATTGTAGAGTACTCAAGACCTATTGATTTTGGTGAAGATCAGTTAAGAGAGAGGGGTAGTTTACCTGCAACGTTTTATGTTTTAAAAGGGTAATTTTATTTTTATGACGAATGATAACTGCCGCATATTCAAAGAGAATCAAATAATTTTTTGCGTGCGTTCCTGAATTGTAAAGAACTGAAGGCCTATTGATTTTGGTGAAGATCGGTTAAGGGAAAGGGGTAGTTTACCTGCCACCTTTAATGTTTTAACAAGAGTAATTGTTCTATGATGAAAAATAACTGCCGCACATTCAAACAGAATCAAATAATGTTTTGCATGCATCCCTGAATTGTAGAGAACTCAAGACCTATTGATTTTGGTGAAGATCAGTTGCGGGGAAAGGACAGTTTACCTGAAACATTTTTTGTTATAACAAGAGTAAAGTACTTAATTTTGATAAATAAAGTATCCTGATAAGAAGATCTTAATAATCCACTGTAGAAACGTAGATGAAATATCTATAAATGAAGAGGTTAAATGAAAATTTAGTTAAAGGGGGAGGGGATAATTTTTATATGTGTACTACATTATCGGCAACAAAGTAGTAGTTTGTTGTTAAAATTCCTTCCCGGGCTGTTCAGTAACAGTACTGGGGTTAAGGCTGAAGCAATAAGTGGAAAGAAGTAGTTTCTATGGAAACATTTCATTTCATAAATGATTTTAAATATAAATCTTAGAACATGGAAGTCATGTATGGTTCTCCATACCGATATTTTTGTTATATTCTGGTATTCTCCAACATATTTTTAACCATCCCATCCTTTATGTATGAAATAGCCACTGTAAGGTTGTTGATTTTTCATCACATATATTTTTGTTTCCTTGCAGACTTTATTTATCTCCTCATGTATCCATTTTCTTAATGTCTTATGTGTTATCTTGTTTTCAACACATGATTTGTAATCATACAGTGCTGTTGTTTAATATTGTGTGTGAAATTGTGTTTTCTTATTGTATTGTTCTTTGTTTTAGGAGAAAAAATAAAAGGCAAGTTTGAAGCAGTTGTGAGTGATGGTGTAAACAAAGTAGGACCATTTGTTTTCACTGCATCATACAAAGAAGCATCAGTAACTTTATTACAGTCATTTAATCTACATGTATTTCCTTTATTACGCAAAGCATTGATGCCTTCAAATTTATTGGCCCAATGCTCAGATCCCAGACGTCCTGTCACATTCGTTATCAAGTCTCCTCCTGCTCAGGGTCACATACTTGTTGAACCAAATACCTTTCCTGCACATAATTTCACACAGAATGACGTCAATAATTCCAAGGTTTGGTATCAGCATATGAAGCCCTTCACAGACAGGGCAGAGACTGATTCTTTCATATTTGATGTGTCAGCACCATTTACACAGCCTCTTATAAATCAGGTGGGTGTTATTGCTTTAAAAATCTGAAATTTATATTTCTTTTTAGTATATGAGGGGGGGACCCAAAAGTAACGAGAATTTTTCTCTGGCAGTTGGTAGAACGCTAGTTCCGACTTCTCCCGCTAGGTGCCTTCACTAGACATCATTTTGTATCAGTTGCCCTAGCGGCATTGTTGTGGAAACATTAGCACAGTCAGTGTGACTATTTTTTGTAAGCGCTGTTTCACGTTTTCTGCGATTTGTCAATGGCAGACATTAAATACCAACGTGCTAACATCAGGTTCTGTTTCCTGTTAGGGAAATCAGCAGCAGAAACTGTCGCAATGCTTCGGACGGCTTATGGGGAGGAAGCTTTGAGGCAGGCAAGGATTTTGAGCCGACAAGAAAGCACACGCGGAATGAATTTTGCTGCAACACGTTTCATCTTCAGATCTTCAGTCAAAATTCGTTGGCATGAACTCCAGGATATTCCAGTCATTTCCTCCAATTCATCGATTGTTCTACGATGATCAAACATGATCGTAACATGGATTTTTTCAATGTTTTTGTCCGTTTTGGAAGTCGAGGGATGTCCCGGTCGTGGTTCGTCTTCAATTGACATTTGACCACTTTTAAAACGAGAAAACCACTCATAAATCCTTGCCTGGCTCAAAGCTTCCTCCCCATAAGCCGTCCGAAGCATTGCGACAGTTTCTGCTGCTGATTTCCCTAACAGGAAACAGAACCTGATGTTAGCACGTTGATATTTAATGTCTGCCATTGACAAATCGCCAAAAACGTGAAACAGCGCTTACAAAAAATAGTCACACTGACCGCGCTAATGTTTCCACAATGCCGCTAGGGCAACTGATACAAAATGGTGTCTAGTGAAGGCACCTAGCGGGAGAAGTCGGAACTAGCGTTCTACCAACTGCCAGAGAAAAATTCTTGTTACTTTTGGGTCCCCCCTCGTATGTAATCCTTGTTTTCAATTTGTAATCATTCAAGTAAAACTTTTGAAAATATTTCAGGTGTTTCACATAGATATTTCTGTGTGGTCTGGAGGATTAGATCAGTTTCTTGATTTGTCATATTCAATAGATGTGGATGAAGGTAGCAGTTCTCCATTGCTGCTTAATACTTCGGCTATTTTAAATTTTCTGATACGACACATTGGACTTCCATCACCCACAGTACTAGGCAAGCTTTTGGTACCTCCGGAACATGGGACAATATGTGTTGAAGAAGACTGCAATGCAACATTGTTTACACACTCACAGGTGGAAACAGAAAGTGTTATATATAGACATGACCATTCAGACACTGTGCATGATGAGGTTATGTTATCATTGTATTTAGAACCAGGTGATGTTTTACTGTGTAATGTTACGTTGCCTATTCATGTTAATCCGGTGAATGATCAGCCTTTCACTTTATTAAAACCAGCTCGTAATATAAGTGTTGTTCAGGGACAGAAATGTACTATAACAAGACAAGACTTGCTTACAGAAGACCTGGACACCTCTCCTCAAGATATCATTTATGAAATTATAACTGAACCCAGCCAAGGATTGCTTTCTGTTAGTGGCAATACCTCTATTGCACGGTTTTCTCAAGCAGATATTAATGCTGGAAAGGTTGTATATGAACACTCTGGTCCTGTAAAACCTGTTACATTCTACTTCCGTGTTTGGGATGGTAGATTCAATCCAGAATATAGATTATTTAATATTACTGTTCTCCATGTAAGTTTGAATGTAACTGTTAATATGCCAGTACATTTACAGCAGGGTTCCAGTGTGGCTGTAATACCCACAAATATCTTCACTGTTTATACCAACAGTCAAGAAGAAACGGTAACTTATAATATTACTAAACCTCCTCATCATGGCTCAATTTATGTTGATGATGTGACAGCAGTAGTGTTTAGGCAGAGTGATTTACTGGCTCGGCGTGTAATGTATATGCAGACAGATATGACAGTACACAGTGATACCTTTGAACTTTCAGCAACCCTTCCAGTAGAAAATTCTTCAGTTGTAAATGGATTATTGGTGAATGTTAGTGTAGAGCCACTCATTAAAATGGGTAAGTTTCTGGCATTGGCCAGTAGTAAAACAAGAATTACTACTGAAGCCATTGATGCAGGACCTCTAGCAAAATTAACAAATTCAGATCCAGTATACAGAATTTTAAAAAGACCACGATATGGTAAAATTAGAAAGATTATCCGTAGTTCAGGAGAACGAAGAACAATTAAAGAGAAGGATATAAACAGGTTTACTCATGAAGAGGTTCGTAGTGGTGTTATATACTATGTTGCCAAAAGAGTACCAGACACGTCTGTCAGAGATGGGTTTCCATTTCTTTTAGAAGCATCTATATTTCAACCAGCAATTGGAGAAATAAGATTTGATGTAGTCAGTGAAGGAGGTTATCTGTCAACAACATTTTCTCCACCAAAACCACCTAGACTACCAGGTCCAAAGCCTCCTATTGGATATGAAGGTGTTGAAATAGCTAGTCCAAATATGAGTGATGATTATCTTCTAGTAGTGAGTATGGTTGTAGGAACTATTGTTTTAGCAATTATTGTTGTTATTTTAGTTCGTTGTGGTTCTAAACGGGCGGAGAGCAGTGTGGACAGTGCTAAAACTGATCTTAATGCACCACTTCCTTTGCCCCGACCACCAGATGATTTAATGCCTTCTTCACCTCATCCAAAACGATCAGGACCACCAATGCCAGTTGGGTCTGTACCTCAGTGTAAAGTTATACCACTAGGTCCAGCAGATTCTGTAACAGGATCAGAACCAGAGCTTAATTTACGGTACCCGTATGGAGCAGCTGATGAAGACTGGAGTAGTTACGAAGCTTCTGAAGTTGGTTATCCACAACGCTCAAATAATCCAATGCTAAGACGTAATCAGTATTGGGTCTGATAGTTCCATTGACAACGCACGTTATGCGTTGTCAGTGAATGTAAATTGAACTTGCTCAGTCATTTTGTTAATATATCGTCATTTTGAGTGCATTTTATAATTCATATTTCAAAATATTTTAAAGTAGAACTGTAATATAGTAGAAAAATACACAATAATGTTATTTGTTCAATTAAAAGTGTACAGTTTCATAGTATAGTTTTTAATTGTCATGATACATTGTTATAATAAATTACTAAAAATTTTGTTATTGTTGTCATTAATGGGATATTAAAAACAGAATTTTATGCACTGCTGTCATTGAAATTACTGATGATGTAATATATGTGTTATAAATTTAAAATAAAATGAACCTGCTCATTGTTGTGCAGTGTACAGTGATATCAATCTGCGGTTGTTTTGAATATGTACATTAAGTAGAACACAGTATTATGTATGATGTTTACAATTTGATTATCAATATTGTATTGTTTTTACTTTTTAATGCATTTCTAATATTATTAATATTACTTTTATATTATAATATTGTAAGCTAATGTTATTGATATATGATTATGATTCTGATTATTATTGTTCTTATTGATATTAATTTTATATGAACGAATTTAAATTTACATAAATTGTTAAATATTTCCTAAGTATTCATTTCTTAACTTTTTATGTACGAAACTGTTTATTTTAACAATGATTAAATAAAAATTGCATTTGTAAAAAAGTGTGTAGTGCTTTATTGTATAATTTACAAAATTTATTAAAGGCATAGTTTAAGTAGCTATCTGCTAATCATAGCTTTTTAAAGCTATGGTTATTGTTCAATTTTGAATCTCATCGTTATCATGGTTAGGAAGTGATGCATTCAGATACACCCATCCAACAGGAAGTCTTATAAACTTAAAAGAGTTAAGGTGTGTAAAAGTTACCTAATGCTTAATGTTATATAGGTGCCTTCATATGTAAAACATAAGATTAAATTTGTTAATTTGTCATACATCAGAGTTTTAATAAAAATGTTTAAAGCATTTTACAGTTTTGAAATTATAGTAGAATTGCATGAAATATGTAAGAAGGAAATTTACTTCACAGTCATCAGTCCTTTTCTTGTTTGAGTAACATGTAAATGACTGTAGTTTTTTATTATCTCTCAGATATTGTAGTGTTATAAAGATTTAGTCATGAAGAAGTGGTGATTCCCATTAAATTGTTCCTGCAAATCAGTTGCATGCAACTTCTGTATTATATTCCATAAATATATATTTGGTCATTATTTCCACTTCTAACTTAACTTTTGTTCTATAATAGAGGGTTCTTGAGTGATCCTGGTTAACACTTTCAACACCGTGCCCATACGTAAACGGGTAATGCTAAATGCCATAGCAGACCATGCCAATATATCATATTTGGTTATCATGTTTTCAAATGCACAGTGGCGTGTGGTCAAGGGAAGCAAGTTAAGCACAATTTTTGGCGATAAAAGAGTATGTTTAAAACTAATTTGTTAAAACTGATATACCTATGATCAGAATATAATAATATATGGCAAATCTCCATGGAAGAAGCTTACAAATCATATAATGTAATTATTTTGGTAAAAGATAAATTGAAATAACAACTTTTGTAAAGCTAAAATGCTTTTGGTAAAGCTACAGTTTTTTTGAAATAACACAAATGGTGGTAAAACCAGTGGGCATAGCACCTGACTATTAATAATGAAGTAATTAATCTAATGTTCTGTGATAAAATCAAGGAGTGTCTTTCAGTCTCCAGGTTGACTCGCTGTGTGGAAAAGAGTATGTGAGATATACCCTGGTGTAATACAGCTGAAGCATAAAGCATACCATATTACCTTCCTTGTATACCAAACGGCTCATTAAGGCAGCCTACCCAGCCTGGTTTGTAGGCTGCTGTTGCGGGAATAAAAAAATTATTATTTACAAATGTTTATTAACTACTATTTTGTCAAAATAGAATTAACTTGTAGTAAAGTTTTATAACAGAAGAAACTTCTAATAGAAATCAAAAACTTGTTTTTCAGTTATAAGAATATACAAATATTACAATAGTGGCTTCTACATTCTCCGATTCTGTATTAAATAAATGGTGTTCTGCTTAAAAATTTGAATTCACATTTTCATAAAAAATAAATGTTTTGATATGTTTCAAGTCTAAAAATATCACTTCCTGAAAAAGTTTTTAGTGTACACACATCAACAAAATATCTCTCATTGTCCAAAGGAAGGTTTTGTCTCTCAAATTGTCACTTACCATTGTGACAGGAAGGTTTTGATTCACCAGAAGTGCTACTTCACTTTTTTTATTTTCAGAATTTTTACAATTTTTGGAACAGCTTTAATGATTGTATATTTTCTTTAAATGCTCTATATTTTAGTAAATAAACGTGTCAACTTAAATAGTAACATTATTATTAGCAATATTATAAGTTTACATATACTGAATACCAGTATTTTAGGTTTTATTAAAAAGTTGAAATTTTTGCATTTCTTGTGCTAGAAATATCCAATTCTAAAACTAATTTTTTATGATATTAGTATACCTGTCTATGACAATTGTCTATAAGTTTGTACTCTATCGGTGTCGTGGTAGATTTAGCCTCAGCTGGAGTTTACCACCCACTTAGGGCTGCACTCTCAAGCAACCCGACTCTAAGGAGAGACCCACCCGGAACCGGTGGAGGCTGCCACGGGCCTGGCACCCTCTGTGGGCAGTTCAGGGTGGACGCTCCGCTGATTGTAGCCATATTGGATTTATAGATTAGATGTGATAGCTAATTCAGAAGTTGTGTTTCAGTGTACATGGCAATTTTTCAAAATTTCTGTAATTCAAAATTGAAAAGGTTGCATTACATTTTTAAAGAATGAGATAAAATGCTCTAATTACAAAAATATTGCAAAAGGCATATCTGGTATTCATGAACAAGTGGTTTATAGTTGGCATAAAGCTGTAAAACAATGATGAATGAGCTTGTGATAGTAAGATGAAGTTTTTAAGATAAATTTTTGTGACCACTTAAGACATAAAAATTGCCAAGTGAGCCCAAGGCTGTTCTACAAAGTGCATTCAGAAATGTTTTGAAGGTAAAGTTTTGGATATTATGCCAATTGTGGATAATTCTGTTTTATCTGATGGGGTGTATTTTAAAGGAGACAATGTAAATAATGAAATCATTTCTTAAATAAACAAAAATTGCATAAAGTTGTGTGTATGGCTGTGAGTGATGAAACGAGTTGGTGGAGGTGGTTAAAAATCCATGAACTTCATAATTTGTTTCAGCAGTAAACATAGTATGTGATCGCATATGCTGTTTTAGTAATAGCACTAAACTGCTGTAATGTCTATCAATTAAATATTGCATACTGTGAATATTTAATACTGTACTAAAATTCAGTATGTAACCAGTCACTATTTTTTACAGCAGCATACCAAGATAATCATATCAGTCTTAAGGAGCTAGGTATAATACAACCACAAACAAAACGTCCTTCATCATAAATGATCCACCCATCTTCCCCTCCAACAGGCTGACATAACCTTTACCCTGTTTGTCCCATAACTTCACTATGCCCAGAAGACTCACTGTGTCATAATTACTAAAATATTTTAAGTTTGTTACCTTATTTGTAAATTGTCAATTTCAGCAATGTCTAATAATTTTTGTTTCTAATAATAATAGTAAATAAACAAATGCACAGTACTTCCAACAGATATCAGTGTGGTGAATTTCTCAGGCTTGTTACACAAACCAATTATTTCCATGTATTTTTCTTCATAAGTAAGTTGAACAACAGAATTATTACAATGCTTTGCATCAAAAGGATTGTGAGCTTCTAATAAATAGGTGAACAAAATATATGATGCTCATTTACTATTATGCTATACCTAACCAGTGCAGCAAGGATTGTTTTACCACAGCTTTTGTATTCACCTTTTCCCAACTTATATACAGTGGTCTACATCTGCCAATATAGGTTTGTGGTAGTGGGGTTCTGCCATAGTGTTTGTTCAGCAAGTGTGGATTGTATTCAAATATTCCAAAGTGCTATTATTCTGAATTTTTCTTTTAACTTTTTTTAAGTTAAATTTGAATAATGTGCACTAAACATGCTGTGGAAGAGTGTATTATCAAGAACTTGTTAATAAACCCTTTTTTTCATAGAAGTAGTGATTACAAACGTGTTATTATGCAGAACAGCAAGCTGTGTCTGAAAATGCAAAATTTAAAAACCAAACATAAAGAGAAAAACAGAACATGATCTTCAGAAATTGCCTACAGTAGCACCAGCACAGTGGAATTTTAATTCACATATTTTTAATACTGCAAAGAAATATTACGTCTTGCCAGTGAACATTTGATCACATATTAGAGGCTTCTGCTCAGTGGAATTGTAATACTGTTGTCAAAGAACAAGTTTTTGACATTTTTACAAAAAATTCACACATGATCTTATGATAGCACTTTCTGCTAAGACTCAAATGTTTTCAGATGTGTTTAATATTTTACCTGGCATATCTAAAATATCGGTATGGAGAACCATAAAGGATTTAAATGGAATAACTCCTATTGTAGTCCCAAGCCACGTGTTTGTTAACCAAATATACTGTTACTCACTGTCTATGGCCTTTCTGTGATGTTGTTATTTCGTTGTTTACATGTTTTGAGGCACTTGCCTCATCATCAGAACTTTATAAAAACTAATGTATGTCATCAATGATGACGTGTCAAAATACTAAAACACATACGGCATTAAACTATGTACAGAACTTGTTTTAAAAATGAGCACGTCAATGTTAGGTGTGCCTTGCAAGACAACACGCGCCGTACTGACGAAATCTAAGTTTTATCTCGACCATATCGCATAGCGGTATCGTACAGTATATTTGATTTTATATTGTAATTGGTCGTTCAACACATGTGGCTTGGTACTGGCGTCATTATATGCTTTATAAATCTCATATTCTTCAAGGGCGTTCAAATAACGCCCTTTATTGCAGAAATGAAGGGCTATTAGATTCGAGCTAAAATCCGTGTAACTGTGATTATTGTCTATAAGGTGCCTGGCGAAATTTGACTTGATGTTGTCAAAGTTGTAAACTCGTGTAGGGGGTCTATGCTCAGAAAATCTTTTCAAAAAACCTCGACCCGTCTGGCCCACATAAAAAGCCTCACGGTCGTTGCAGACTAGCTTATAAACTCCTGTTTTATTTTCAAGACTGGTATGTTCACGGCTGCAGAGATTATTTAAGATGTTATTACTGGTCTTATAGGAAACAACGATGTTGTTGACTTTATTAATGGTTGACTTAAAAATTCCTGGCATGAAATGCGTATAAGGTGCCGCAATGTACTTGCGTGCCTTTGTTTCGAGGTTCTCATTTCTATTATTTATATCTTTAGTTTTATTTATAATAGCGTTACTCTTCTTTTTATTTTGTTTTTTTTTAAATATTATCTATTATTTTTTCGTTGTACCCGTTGTTAAATGCAATGACTTTAATGGTGTTTAATTCTTCGATGTAATTCTCGATGCCAAGGGGTATGGACAGTAGGCGATGTATCATGCTATGGAATGCAGCTAATTTCTGTGAAATGGGGTGGAACGATGAGGCATGTATGACAGCGTCAGTCATCGTGGGCTTCCTAAATATATTAAAACATAGTTTTTTAGTAACAATGTCCTTAGTTACTGTCAAATCCAGAAAATGTAATTGACCTCTAACTTCATCCTCTAACTGTTTGAATTTGCAGCTGTTATCGTTTGCCATAGAATAAATATTACCCTTGATAAAAAAAAACGTTGCTGGTAAACTACCCCTTTCCCTTAACCGATCTTCACCAAAAACAATAGGTCTTGAGTACTTTACAATTCAGGGCTGTATGCAAAATATCGGTATGGAGAACCATACATGACTTCCATATTCTAAGATTTATATTTAAAATCATTTTCGAAATGAAATGTTACCATAGAAACTACTTCTTTCTACTTACTGCTTCAGCCTTAACCACAGTACTGTGGTCACTAACGTATACCACCTCACATTATCGCACTCGATTTTCACTGATGATGGAAGTCGATGGCATTGCCAAAACGTCTGGTTTTGTAGAAAACATTGGACTACGGCCAAATATCCCGGGAAGGAATTTTAACAAAAACTACTTTGTTGCCGATTACGTTGTACACATATATATAAAAAATATGCATAACATTAATGGCTTGTATAAGTTAATGATTGATCTCCATTAAGTAGTGCTCAAGTTTCCAAAGTTTTAATATTATGATGTCCGTAATTAAAACATCAGAGCAGGTTTAGTGTGTATGAGGGTACACCGTGGACAAAAATTTTCAACATTTCCTATTGAGCGTTGCTTAGAGTAAAGCTGCGAATCTACAGTGTACGTTTCACAGAACAAACACGCGGATAAGAAGGAGCACTCCGAAGTCACTCATGGATCTTCAGCATCTTGCAGAGGGTTCATTCCCTAAAGACGAAAAGTCTGTCTATGAATCGTTCCTCTGTAAACACGTGCAGTTACACTGCCCAGCGATCCACAGGAAACAAATCGCTATCCACGCTGGACACTTTTTCGGCTTGCACGCGTTATGTTGGTATGGGTTTCGGCACTTTCCATTTAAAAAGCGTGCAAATGTAAGAAAATAAACATGAATGAGGCCAGAAATAACGCGAATTTTGTGTGTGTGTGTGTGTGTGTGTGTGTCTTCCCTGCCTTTTTATTGCGGTAGTCATAATAATAAAATAAAAATGTAAACATTACCTAACTGAGATATGCTTGCCAGCCACGAACAATATATTTTCTCTTGCATTGCATTATGGATGTGGGGCGTCTTTGCACCCATGGCTTGTTTGCAGCATCTGGAACGTGTCCAGTGGCTGCCAGAAGTGAACTTAGTGCTGGTAACAATGTCGACTGGTTACCTAAAACTGGAAAAGGAAACCGCCAACCAGTTAACTGAGAAGGCGGGGGAGTATAACTTTATTTGTTTGGTGCACTGCCGTTGGTACCGATACGAGCAACAGATGCTGCCCGTTTCAAGTCCAGTCAGCAGACGCCCTGAGGCCGTCGGTCGCTCCCCACGAGGCGGAGAGCCTCCGTGCTAATGATTGATGACAGCGACAGCAGCCGGCTCAGCGTGCTAGGAGGTGGGCAGGAATATTTTCTCTCTCATACATGATTTACATTAAAATGAAAAAATTATAATTTTATTGCCTGGCAACAAAATTATTTTATTTTTAACAATTACCATTGTTTGAAAAAGTTTAAATGTATTTTCAAGTACTTTACTGTTGTTAAAACGTAAAAGGTTGCAGGTAAACTACCCCTTCCCCTTAACCGATCTTCACCAAAATCAAAAGGCCTTGAGTTCTCTACAATTCAGGGATGTGTGCGAAACATTATTTGATTCTGTTTGAATTAGCGGCTGTTATCGTTTGCCAAAAAAAAAAATTACCCTTGATAAAAAAACCGTTGCAGGTAAACTACCCCTTTCCCTCAACCGATCTTCACCAAAAACAATAGGTCGTGAGTACTCTACAAATCAGGACCGTACGCAAAAAATTATTTGATTCTGTTTGAATTTGTGGCAGTTATCGTTTGCCATAGAAAAAAAATCTACAGACACACACAGCCACTTTTCGAAAAACGACTTTTTTTCATGTTTTGAGTGTAGTACAATCAGAGTCTGCAATAATCTCGAACACGATTTTTTTTGCCATCACCATACTTCCATTTCCTTAAGGAATATGGAAGTAAAATTATTTGATTCTGTTTGAATTTGAGGCTCTTATCGTTTGCCATACTAAATACCCTTGTTAAAATATAAAACGTTGCAGGTAAACTACCCCTTTCCCTTAACTGATCTTCACCAAAACCAGTATGTCTGAGAACTCTATAATTCAGGGCTGTATGCAAAAGAGTAGTTGATTCTGTTTGAATTTGCGGCTGTTATCGTTTGCCATAGAAAAAATTACCCTTGATTAAAAAAAACCATTGCAGGTAAACTACCCCTTTTCCTTAACCGATCTTCACCAAAATCAATAGGTCATGAGTACTCTACAAATCAGGGCTGTATGCAAAAAAAAATATTTGATTTTGTTTGAATTTGCGACTGTTATCGTTTGCCATAAAAAATACCCTTTTAAAACATAAAACGTTGCAGGTAAACTACCCCTTTCCTATAACCGATCTTCACCAAAAACAATAGGTAATGAGAACTCTACAATTCAGCGCTGTATGCAAAAAATTATTTGACTCTGTTTACATTTACGGCTTTTATCGTTTGCCATAGAAAATGCCCTTGTTAAAATATATAATGTTGCAGGTAAACTACCCCTTTCCCTTAACCGATCTTCACCAAAACCAATAGGTCTTGAGAACTCTATAATTCAGGGCTGTATGCAAAAGAGTACTTTATTCAGTTTGAATTTGCGGCTGTTATCATTTGCCATAGAAAAAAATTGCCCTTGATTTAAAAAAAACCGTTGCAGGTAAACTATCCCTTTCCCTTAACCGATCTTCACCAAAAACAATAGGTCTTGAGTACTCTACAAATCAGGACTGTATGCAAAAAATTATTTGATTCTGTTTGAATTTGCGGCTGTTATCTTTTGCCATAGAAAACAAATGTACAGACACACACACAGACACCTTTCGAAAAATGACCTTTTTTCATGTATTGTGTGTAGTACAATCAGAATCTGCAATAATCTCTAACACGATTTTTTTTGCCATCACCATACTTCCATTTCCTTAAGGAACATGGAAGTAAAAATAGGGCCAGAGAATTTCAGTACATTTATAGTGCAAAGAAAATTGTTGTGAAGGCACTCACCTGTTAAGAGACGTTGAGTGTATAGCATAAGTCCCACTAAAGTGACAATTCAAGTTCTAAACACATTTTTAACAAAACTTTGGACAGTACTTTAATGCAAATTAGTAGGCTACTTCAGATCAATTAAAAACTTTTAATTGTCTATTCTAAACAGCAACAATTTTCAACACCATAGTAAAAAATTTCTAAATAGTGAATTACAAGCCTGAATGACCATTTTTGGAAAATGCATATGGACCATTAATTAGTATGGATAAAGACTGAATTAACAGTAATGTATGTATCAACTGATTTTTGTGTTAAAAATATTTCACAGTTAATGCAGTTCAAATGTATTAGGGAAGTATATCTTACAATGCCTGAGCCTTATCTTACATTGCCTGAGGCTCACTGAACATGCACTGACCTCATGAGAAGGTTACCTCATAGTGTCACCTCTATTTATTTCTTGCATGGTCATAATACCCATACTTTGGAAAACGAGTCTCCCATCTACTATGAGACTTAGCCTTATAAGAATTTATTTTATTTTTAATCCTGCAATCAATTTCTTGGAGACATCTTTACTTTTTTGACTCTTCATATTTTTGTTAGCAACATTAGAAGATGCCTTCTGGAGTTTTGCTGCCAGGTGTCATTCCCCACTCATAAATTCACTCTCCGGTATGTTAAGTTTTGAAATTGAGGGAAAAAATAAAATTATTCACTTAATTTCATCACAATATCAGTAAGAATTACTTTACGTATAAAGTCATCGGAGTTTCACGAAGAGTCGAAAACTCGTGAACGAGGGAACTTCAAAAGAACATCAGTTCGCTGAATCACTTGATTACAACGAAGTCATAAAGGTGTTTGCCAGTGCAAAAGCTAGATGAGTATTTTTTAACTAAGGTGTACGATACATTACTTTTGTTTTATTTAAATCATAATGAATTTTAGTTAGTATTTTATGCCTAAGTCATCACATAGGCATACATTTTTATTGTCTCACGATTCTTTGTATTGTCTCTACAATTTTTATTATAGCCATTCGCCGCATCGTAAACGCAAGAAAGTTCTAGTTATTTGATAAATCCAACAATGCAAACATTCCTAGTCGTCATTTGAAGACAATCACCGTATCTTTAGAGTAGGTCTAGTGTGCGTGAATGTGTTCAGAGTTAAAATAGGGAGGGGGCGGCACTCATAAATACTGCACAGGGTGGCAGAAGCGCTGGGGCCGGTCCTGCTCATCCCATAAAACATTTCCTCTTCACACAGAAAGGGAGTCCCGTTCCTCCTTCTATAACACACAAGAAGTTCAGTTCAGTTCTTCTTGTACTGATTGACACATAATCATAGAGGTGGCGCAGTCACAACTCTGCCAGTATAATGAATACCACGCTGTCCTGGGATCCTAATTGTATTTTTTATGCCCAGATTTGCTGTTCATCTGACGCTGTATTTTATAACAAATTATAATTTTATTAAGAGATTTTCCAAACATATGAGATACTACTGTGCTTTATCTCTCTTAAACTATGTACCTCATACAGTTTTTTGAATTACATACCCAACAATCAAACTATTTTGACAGTTTTTCAGGAAATAACTTGTTCCCATGTTGCACATTTTCTAGGAATCATTCACAGAATAGGTGGTTCAGAGAGTGCTTCTTTTACAGGCATCTTGGTGGATGGAAAAAAATTGGTGCCACATAAGTGTTATCCATATACATGGGTCGTTGGTCTGTAAGGAGGCTTGAAGAACTGGATTTTATAATTATAAATAGCCTACTTCAAGCGTTTTGTTTGAAGTTCTGAGAAAAGAGTCCCCTTACGATAACATTTTCGTTAGAAAGGGTTCTTTAGGAAAAGTATGCTCTGGGTTCATTGATTTCCCAAATGCATATTACCTATCTTTGGGGAAAATTGTAAGGGAAGGTATGTTCTCAACATAAGGAGATGTAAGTAGTGCCCCCCTTGTATGGGACATTAGAAAAATTGTTTGAATGTCAAAGAGGTCTTCTCAGCATAAATCATCTTTAGAATGTTATCATTGTAAGAAGTATCAGGATCTTGTGTGAGATAGGGTTCCTTGGAGAGTATAGTTTACCAAGAAAAGGGTATCCCAGGAGCTCTCCTATTCAGTTTTCACAATGTGTTCCTGTTTTATAAATGGTGGGTACATGGTCCAATTCTGTATAAGGGAATGCCTGTTGTTTTCTCTATATTAAGATCTCTGAAGGAGGAGGTGTCCTGGAGTGGTAGAGGAGTGTTCCTGTGCAGTGGGGGATCAATAAAGGTTTCTAACGTGTGGTTCACTTCTAAGAACTATGTAAATTTGATCTCCAGTCTGGGAGTACTCAGCATGGATGCCATGAAGAGTGTACGCTCTACAGTGATGGAAGGGACCTTTGCAGCTGTTACCCAGTAACTAGTGTCCTCTCAAAGACCCTTCCTTACTATGCAGACCGATAATACCAAGTAAAAAGTGAAAGGATTTATGCATACACCTTTTGTCAAAAAAATGTGCCTGTACACTAGCTCAAGATATAAAATACCGCACATGTCTGGATCGTGTGAGTTCGGGTAGGTAAACAGAGATCCGGGTACTTCATACAGTCACAAATTAATATTGTATATTCATATAACAGGAAATATTTACATTGTAATGTGAACTTTAATTGTATTAGGTTATGTGATATAGGTAAATTAAGTGTCACACACGCATTTTGTGTAATTACGTCACAACTAAATTTCTTATTATCTGCAGCAGGCTGGTAGGTACCGGTACTCAAAGAATGGCATATACAGTTTCATGTACGGGTCATAGTTCCTACTGACGTTAGTCAAGTGTATTGGAACAGCTGTAGAAGGTTGTTATTCTTATAAAACTGACAATACTATGCGGGAGGCGAGAAGTATGTACTATATTTATGTGTAAAGGATTTTACAATTAAGATATTGTGAGATAAATATTTTTTCAAACAGCGTGTAGAGCTTTGACATATAACTAAGTACGTATGTACATAATGGAACCAATTTATATTTCCACCGAGCGTATGTAGGCTTATTAGCAGTCAGCTGAAGACATTTTTGTGCTCCCTTCATATACGTATATGGAAAGTTGACAAGAAGTCTGGTGCTCGAAGAATGACATGTTCAAATTCCATGTACGAAAGTTTTCCATCCCCATCCACGTCAGCCTCTTCAACAGCTTTTTCACACACTTGTGCAATTTCTTCAGGAGTAAGTTCGTTGTGAGTGAGCAGCCGAAGCGCCGTCTCTATGTCGTTCGGACCTATATGTTGATCACCGTCAAAATCTGCAATCAGACCTATTTAAATTAAAACGCAATCGCAAATTATTTGTGGTTGAATTCTACACTAGCGTGTCTTATTGTATGTAAGGACAAGGCCTTAGTGCAATAAGGTTTTGGCTTCATTACGGACGCTGTTGCATTGACAAAACGTGTTACATTCCTAATGACAGTAGCCTATACACAGTCAATACTTGATAGACTGTTATAATTGAGAGTTAAGATTTCACTATAATTCTTCATACATTTCATTTAAATGGAAATTCACTTAGCACATATGTCACTGAAGATACCACAATTGTTGTTTGCTCGAATTGTACAAAAACAGTACCTAGCGTTTTATGTAGGCCTAATGTTTAAACCCAACTTTTCTATCATTATTTTCATCTAATTTCAGCATGCATATTTTCAGTGGTATTCAAGTCACTTGTATGAGTAGGTAAACTAATCTTTTCAGTCCGCCTTGTGACTTCTTGTTTATAATTGATAATGCCGAATGCGTATAAAGGCATGCGCTTCATGATCAGTGATTTACAAAAATTCCTCATACGAGGTCGTCACCGGTTAAAATTCTAAATGTGTACGCGTTAGTAGGTGCGCACGTATTCATGAATGGTCAAACCAAACGTCTATCTATAACTAATTTTAAACATTTACGCTTCTGTCATATAATAAAATATTTATTTTTATTAGTTACAATAAAGATATTTATCTGTCAAAAACTAAATGAAGTGACGAAGATCTAACCAAATAACAAGCGTGTGCCTCATTGAGGAAGTAATGGATACCTGATAGTACTGAACTTAAGTCCCGGAAGTGAAAATAATCGTGATTGCAGCGTACAACGATCACACATATTGTGTAGGTTCCTTTGTAATGATTTAGACAACATAAGAACTGAATGAGTAATTTTAAAGGAGCATAAGTTAATGTTCTGTTTGTGAAACTTTGGCACACATGAAAAGGATGCCCAGTAACTGAAGTTACTTAAATTTTGTAGCAGAATTCGGGAAAATCCAGAATTATGTAGGCTGGATTTTACATAAAGCAGTTGATGCCATTATCATATCTTGAAGTATATGGAAAACGTTTAGAAGAATGAAAGTGTGAAAATAAAATACAATTACAGAAACAAAACAAATGTAATTATCCGAGAACAGCAACAAGTCCACATAGCTGAAGATTACAAGAATAAACAAGTGTAAGAGTATGTGTTTGTGTGCAGGGGCGTATTTACGGGGGGGACGACCGGATCCCCCCCCCCCAGAGGGTCGAAAATGTTGACGAATTTTGTTAATCTCTTAATTTTTAGTCCATTGTATTATTTTTTCAGGTGCTAATATAGTAATAACTCTTTTTAAAATATACAAACAGGTTTATTACACAGCATTTGCGTACACGTTTGGAATATGAAATGTAGAAAAATCAATTCAGTCAATAAGTATCTTCTAAAGAACGTTTCGTTAACGTTTTTTATTGTGTTATTACCGATTACTTTAATGAGATTGATCTCAGGATGTTACCATAATTTTTCAGCCGTTTTAAAGATAGTAATGTTGATTAGTCTTAACTTCTTTTTTCTTTTGTATGAAGCCGACTTGACCGGACCCCCCCCAGGCCAATTTTGTTTAGATACGCCACTGTGTGTGTGTGTGTGTGTGTGTTATTCACGGTAAAGTAAAATCGATATTTAATAGCACTGAGCGCAAAAATACATCCACATTTTTTATGTCCACATCTGAAGTCATCTGATTTCTAATTTTCCTATTGTATTACAAAAATGAAAAGGAGTTTGAAAAGTGCATTTTCTAACAGTTTGTAATTTTTTTAGAGATTTTTCAAACATAAGGAAACAATATTGTCCTTTACCACTCTTGGATCTCTAACTGTTGCAGTTTTTCAATAATAAACTTAACAAGCCTACTACGTGACCATTTTTTTGTTCAAATAATCGTTATCTCGTACCTGTGAAAACTCTTTTCATGTCAACAATACTGTAAGCATAGGAGTCTTAGGCAGTATTGGGTAAACACAAATCGAAAGTTACACATCTGAAATATTTAATCAATTTAATTTTTATTAAATATTTAGTTCCATTAACCAATATTTTAAATATTTAAAATCGGCAACCACAAGGGAACACACTGTCAATAATAAGAAACGTTCAGGAACTAGAACTGTTACCGTCAGTGCAAACAACAAAACGCGTTACCTCTGTGAACTGGATACTTGATCAAGATGCTGAGGGAAGTCAGGTATCTCAGGAAAATATTTGGCATGAAATGTAAAGAAAGAAAACCCCAAAACAGATCCATATCAAATTTGAGGATAACATTAGGGGAGCGGTCTGAAAAGAGAAGAGTCTTTTGAACAGATCTAGATATTGGAGAGAGAAGAATATAAATAAAAATATAACAGACGGCTCAAACGTCTTTCTCCGAACCGTGAGGTACAAGGGAGTACAGAAAATAAAAAGAATAAAGATTCTTGAATAACCTATGGCCTGACGAGGGGGTGCAAATCTAGAGCACTTGTTCACAAGACTTACGGTCCCAGCCTACCACATATACTAGTACACGTACATGTAGTGACCAGTGACGTAGCCCCGACAAAACATTTATTCAGTTCTAAATTAGTTTTATGGCATAAGGAGAGATAGGTTTCATCAATAAGATTAAAAATTTGATTACCCAAAATAAGGTCCATCGAAACTAAAAAATAGTAAGTACAGTAAAATACTGAATTGTTTAAAATCCATTTGGAAAAAATAACAAACTTCTAATTCCAGAAACACTGATATACACTTAAAAGCAGACTATTTAATAGACATTAAACATATAAGTATACAAAATCGTGAGCATATTCCAACGCGTCTCACAGTGGAAGCCGTAACAACTGAGAACCTCACTATACTCCACAACGTTGCCTGGCTAAAGGACAGATAAAGATATACGTGTGTGCCCACGATGTCTGTCACTTGTGCAACAACCGAGTAAACACCTTGTTAAGGCAGTAATCAAAATTGATATGTCTTAAATTTACAGCCAAGGAAAATAACATATTGTTTTTAAAACTTATAAATACTGCAAAAAGAGTTATGAAACGAAGCGTCTGTTTGGGCAGTGACGAACAAAGTCCTGGGGTCGTTTTTTTTTTATGAGAGGTTTTCACTTTGAAGTCCCAGCTACAGTTGTTTTTATAGGCCCCTATAGGTAAATATTTTCTAGTTTTTTAATAATACATACCTAAAAATGTTACTAATTATTTATAGATTTTAATGAGACCGAAAAATAAGACATAAAACAAGACAAATGAACGCTTTAGTTAACTACCATTTCTTAAGTTTCTCTTTTCTTTTCTTTATGGGAATAGCCAAGTTTTTCAGACTTTTCCCATTCATCATAATCTAAGATAATATTTTACTCATTTAAGTTTTGAGAAACATTTTTTACGTGAAAGCACAGATATGCAAATTTTTTAAAAATACTTTAGGATAAGACATAGATTGGGGATGGATTCAGTTAAGTCCAATTTGACAATAAACTGAAAAATTTGCTTGGCTGTCTGTGTAACATTCTGCGGTGCGCGTTGTTTATCAAGGCTGTACATAGCGACGATGTATGAAACGACTTCGGAATCTTTTCGTAAACCATTGTCTGGGCCAAAAGGTCACAAAAAATTCCAATTATATGGTATACAATGGAAATAAAGGAGTCTAGTTCTGTTGATACTTACACATGGCTTTTAAGTTGAAGGGCCCGAGGCAGACTGCCCTCTTCCCCTCTTTGCGTCATGCTGAGATTTCACAGAGACATCGAGTCACTTATAGGGGTTTTTAAACCTATTTCTGTTTTTGTCTTTTACTTTTTTGCTTTTAATAACGTCAGCTGTCTATTACATAGTTCTTAATGATAAAAAAACAGCAATGTTAACTTTTTTTTGTTTTGTAAACGTGTAATAGTCCGAAAATAGTTACCTTGACAAAACGATCGGGATCCATTTTCGTCACATCGTTTCATTCTTCTTTGCTCGTCGATTAACATCACGTTTAAACATTTAGACCCCGTGAAGCTGTCACAATAATAAAACAAGTATTATTTTCTCTATGCCTTCCACGTACGGACCTGTGCTGTGTATGAGAGTAGCAGATTTTGCCACTTCACTTGAAGTTTTATAGCAATCATTACGATACTGCATTCCGTAGTGTGGCGACATTTTGTGTTCAAAATTTTATTTGATCATACGATAGTTTCATGTTGTGTACAACCTTTCGGGTTACCAAAACTAATTGATTGACAAAAAATACGCTGTGCGTACAAAATTGATGATTGCAGAGAAATCTGTTTAGCACAATAGCCAGGATAGTCTTATTGTCTAGTCCTCGAAGTTATCTCCATCTGTGGGGAAACCAAGGATGTCGATGTTTTTTTAATCGTGCTAGAGATATTTAAATTACTAGGGACACACAGTTAGTAAAGAGAAAAACAACTACAATTTAAAAAATATCTAAATCAGACGTACAAAACTTAGAAAACCTAAAAGTTGGCATTCCTACTATTAATACATAACTTCTAGTGTTTACTCAACAGAGGCAAGTCCTTTTGAAAAGTACACTTTTTAAGAACAGCGTTCATTGAAAGGCTTTCTAGTTTCTAATGGTGTAAGACCATCTGAAATTTCTCCCGAATGCTTAAATAATATTGTTACGACCATCACAGAACAATCTACGTGTTTATCGAACGTTCCAGAGGGATCCGGAATGTAATGCGTGCGGCGTACGTGACTCTCGACGCATTTGCTAGACTGTGCAAGAATTCGGGCGGCCGCTCGCTGACTGTGTCTAGGCCGCAATTAATTACGTCGTACACTGGCGCTAATGCGTAGTTTGGAATCTTCTGGTCTGTGAGCGTTGTATAAATACTAGGCGGTAGCGGCTTTAGTTTTCAAAAGCGCGAGATCGCTAGCCAAGGTAACAAGCAGGCAACATGCAGTCATCGGGTATCACCCGGACACTGCGACCACCGGAGTACGACTAGCTGCTGCTCCGTTCAACTCTGGACTCTGGACTTTAGTTTTCAGTTATAGTTGCGATATATTTGCAGTGCGGTTCGAGTTATATCGAGCGATATTACTGTGTGCGTTCAAGTGGTTATTAGTGAAGTGTTGCGTTTTATAATCGGGTGGTATAATTGAAATACAATTGTGTTTAATATTAGTTGACATTTTATTGCTTGTGAACAATTTTTATTTGATTTGTTGTAAGAGACTGTATTGTTAATTACGAACTGTTTAACTGTGAAAATTAAAGCTGCTGATTAGTGACTTAATTGGTGTCTTGTATTTTGTTTCCACTGTACCTACGACGATCAAGTAGACCGTCGTAGCAATATAGTAAAACCTGTATGAAGAATGCTACTTTTATAAGTGGTTGATCATTTCAAAAGTAGCGAAAAAATTAATTACTGTACGCAGCGTGCAGGACGACCAATTGAGTTTCAACTGGTCGTCCTGTTGGTCTTAATTTAATTGAGTAAATTGTACTAAAACAATAAGCGTTTTTTTGTTTACTTTTGAATGACCCTTGTTGATGACATTCGTGATTATAGCTTGATGTACTTCAATAATGGCTATATGTACCGTATTAACTACAGCATTTAACTTTCCCTCTGTTAAGCTATGCACGTACTGTATTTTAGTATTCACTTTCTCTCCTACAGTGCACTCGTAAAATCTAACAGTCGAAAGATTAAATAAAGTAAACATTCATACGTTAATGTTTAACGAGGTGCTGTAATTCATAAAATCACGTTGTTAAGACTAGTATTAAAATGAATACACTTTCTTCAGAATGATATAAGAACAAAAGATTATGAAGGGACTTACCATATATCTTGAAGGCATAGAACACTTTGATGTCACGGGGTGCCTGTTCGCTGAATACCGACAGCAAGTCTAAGAAATCTTCAAACGTTAGGTTTCCTTTCCCATCCCTCGAGAATACCTCACAAATACGTTGACGAAATGGATTTTCCTACGGCAACACAATTCTTGCTTTAGTCAATTAAAGAATGTTATGTTTTCATTAAATATTAGATACATCACTATACTGGTTACAGCTGTACAAAATTTGTATAACATTACAGTATCATATTTAACACAGCAACGACGTTACTTCAATGATTATTTTCAAACGTTTTGTGGTGTGTGTTATCTGAAGGTAGGATTCGGCCACAAGCTACCGGGGCCTAATTTTCACGACATTTTTCCATAAACAATTGTCATAAATAAACATGTTTCTGTTCAATAAGATGCTCAGTAATTGGCCACAAAACATTAAAACGTGCAATATACGTTGTAATAGTATATAAACGACTCCGATAGTAGAACACAGCAGCACCCTACTGAAAGGCAAGTTGTGTACTCTAGCACAGCATCCCAACTCAGAACACGGTTTGTTTGGCCATTTAGTTAGATGTATTACGATACTCATGTATAGCACACTGTCATCGTATTTATGAACTAGATTTGACACGCGACGCATATGAGACATACGTAGTCCCATCCACAGTAATTGGTCCCACCTCATGTACGGACTCTGTTCAAAATGTCTCTGAATGATGTCGTCCCACAAAAGAGAAACGAAAATCTGTTGTGCGTTGATGTTCTTTCACGTGAAGCTTCAGAATATTTCACATTTCTAAAAATGCAAGTAAACTGTACTAAAATTATTTGTAAAATATCGTATTAACCTTTTAATAGACTACGTCATTGTTTAAATTACGCACAAGTAAATTCCTCATAATTGACGAGCGAAGTTTTAATTCGACCGTTTGAAATTTGTGTGCTTGGGGTATGTCTCTCGTAACTTTTGAACGCGTCAACAGATTTACGTAAAACTTGACATGGGTGTCCACACTTTTAGCCTACAGAATACTATAGTTTTTTAGATTGGTGCCCCAAAAGGGGCATAGGGAACGGGAGGCAAAATATGAGGGGTCAATTTTGTAGAAATCACAAAAATCCGTGTGGGGTATAAAATTAAAGAAAATTTTAACCAAAATAAGAATTTACAGCCCACCTCTGACGAAGTTCATAACGAGTGAAACTAGTTCAGGCAGGGAGGTAAATTTTTTAAAAATGTTTATCTAAAATAATTGTGTTCCGGGGGTCGAGGGAACTTGGAGAGGTAGCACCTTTGCTTCGGGTTGAATGGGCACTGGTCCTCACAAGTCTCAGTGATGGAGGAAGCGACGGCGCCCCAATGGATCCCCTAGCTTCTGCCCAGCCAAGACCGTACTGCGTGGTGAAAAGCCACATCCTACACGAGGTGACTCTGTTTTCGCAGAACAGTATGGATCTAGATTGGGAAGCAGATAAACATCCCTGGTGGAGGGCAGCAGCATCCACCAGTATTGGCATAGGCCGAAGATGGTAGTAGTCAGCTGGGCCTATAGCTGAACATCACCGGGCGGAACTGAAGGACAGTGGTACGACAAGTGAACTGCGAGGGTGGACAGAACTCTATAGCCGATGTGAAGACAGCCTGTCTAGGGGAAAAACACCCCAAAATCAAAATACCTGGTCCTCCAGGTTGGGGGTTGCGCGTGAGTCTGACGACCCTGTGAAAAAGCTATTGTTGCGAATGCTCAATAGAAAAAATTTGGACGGAACTATAGACGACTTGGCAAGAAAAATGCAAATGATTTGGTTTAGTACACATGGAATGGAAAATCCCTTTACAGACCTGGTGCACTACAAATCCTTATTAATATACTGTATTAGAAAAGTATAACGTAGTCATAATGTCGCTGGAGGAAATAAAATGGACTGGTTAAAGAATATGGGAAAAGCAAAAATATAGAATATACAATAGCTGTAATACAAATGAGCACATATTTGGAACAGGATTTATAGTAAGTGATTGAATAAAAAATTAATAATAGATTTCAAAACAGTAAATGAAAGAATGTGTAAGATAAAGATGAAAGGACAGTTTTCAACTACTCAATAATCGATGTACATGCCCCGATGGAAGAAAAGAAGACGATGAAAAAGAAACTTTTTGTGGAGAACTCGAAAACTGTATACAAGAATGCCCCAACAATCACATTAAAATCATTATAGGAGACCTAAATGCCAAAATTGGACAAGATGAGGAAAACATAGGTAGGCTAATAATGCCAACTATAGGTAAACATAGTCTCCATACAGATTCTAATGATAATGGAACTCGGTTGGTGCACCTAGCAGCTGCACTCAACATGGTGGTAGTTAACACACACTTCGACCATAAAAATGTACATAAAGAACATGGATATCTCCAGATAGAAATATAATTAATCAAATTGACCATGTACTTATCGACGCATGTCATTTTAGCGATGTACTGGATGTAAGGAATCGGAGAGGCGCAAACATGGTATCTGATCATTTCATGATCCAAGTAAAAATAAGATAAAGAATTTTTAATACAAAAAAACAAGAAGGGGAAGAAAGAGGAAATCTTTAAAGTAGATTTGTTGAAAGATTGTAATACAGCACGAAAATGCAAAGACATACTAAAAACTAATCTGCAGCCTAAAGCTGACATGACAAATGAGAATGTAAATGAGTACTGAAAAACATGTAAAAAATTATAAAGACGCAGTTGGAGAAACAATTGGAAAAGAAAGTAATGCACAGAGAAAGAATGGTTCAACGAGGAATGTGCTGAAGCCTATTGAAAAAATGCAGCCTATATGAAACTACTAAATAGAAGAACCAGACAAATTGAAGAAGAATACAAACAATTGAGGAGGGAGGAATAGAATATACGTAAAGGAAAAAATAAAAAATAAATGCAATTGGAACTACAAGAATTAGAAGAGCTAAATATGCAAAATGAGGCCAAATATGTTCATAAGAATCTTAGTAAGAGTAGAAAAGATTTTAAACCAAGAATTAATTTGTGTAGAAATAGAGACGGTGAGATACTTAATGAGGAACAGCAAAATGAGAAATGGACAGAATAAATTTAAGACATTTGAATGTAAGGGAGGAAACAGAGACTACCGAGATAGAGCTGGATTTGGAAGATGACAGAAAAAAGACATATTGCCAATGATAGAGGAAGTACGAGATGCAGGCAAAAATCTAAAAAATAATAAAGCACCTGGTACTGACGCGATACCAGCAGAACTGCTAAAAATGGTCTAGAAGTATTAGAAGAGCATATCTGTCAACTAGTGAGACTAATATGGAAACAAGTGAAACTTTCGAAGACTGGTATAATAGTACCTAACCACAAGAAAGGAGACCAACTCACGTGTGACAACTATCGAGGAATCACGCTCATAAATATGGCCTGTAAAGTTTTGGTGTATATAAACATAACAGACTGCAACCGTACACAGAACAGGTTATTGGAAATTACCAATGTGGTTTCCAACCATGGAAATCTACAGTCGATCAAATTTTCATGCTTAGACAGGCCCTGGAAAAACACGAGAATTTGGTCTAGAAACACACCACTTATTCATTAATTTTGAGAGCGCTTGTGACAGTGTGGACCGAATGGCACTGTACAAAGCATTGAAGGATTTCAGGATACCAACACACTTAATTAAATTAACCCAAGAATCTCTCTCAAAAGTAGATTGTAAAGTTACAGTGCAGAAAACCGTGCCACGTTTGTTCACAACTCGAACTGGACTCCAACAAGGAGATATCCTGTCATGCTTGTTATTTAATCTAGCACTAGAAAAAGCGATAGGAGACTCCCAAATAAACACAAAAGGTACGATCCTAAACAAAAGTATACAACTTTTGGCATACACATATGATATTGATTTAATTGCCAGGACAAAACGAGATCTCATAAGTGTCTTTACAGCATTAGAGGAAGCCTCAAATAAAATTGGACTGCAAATAAACTTGGAGAAAACAAAATATACCGTATGTATGCTACCTACAAACTACCACTAAACCCAACCCTTCAAAACCTTGAAATAGCCACAAAAATATAGAGGCAGAAAAAGAGTTTAAATATCTTGACTCCCAGGTAAACAGCACTAACGCCATCGACACTGAAATAATAAGAAGAATACAGTAGAACCTCTGGTAACCGAAATAAAGGGGGTAAAGGCGGTTTCGGATAACCAAAATTTCGGATAATAATTAAGATGTCATTTTTTTAAAGTTTGAGGTAAAATAACTGAAGGCAATATGCAATATTATCAAAACATTTTAATAAAAATAAAACTATTTACATAGTCATTTATTAACACTAGTTTTATGTTTTTTTTTTAAATCTTCTATTTTCCTTTGCTTTATCGTTTCACATCGCTTTCTTGCAGCAAAATCTCGCCATCGCTTCGTTAGCAGAACGTCAGAGGGCTTTCACTCTTCAGATCGTTCAATGAACTGTAACGCTATCTGAAAATATGAATAAAACTCTGTGAGAAAAACGCGAATTTCATATGGACTAATTTAATGCCCTAACCCAAAATAAAAACTCTTACCTCTAAGGCACTGAAGATCTCGTCAGCGGTGTCATGCCTGCAGCCTCATTTACTTCTCGTTTTAACGCGTCTTCATTGTTTTCTTATTTAGAATCTTCGAAGCATGCTCTTCAAACTTATTTTTCATCTTGACCCAATCAGAAAACAGTAGAAACACCAACACCAAAATCGGCTACCACAGTTCGCAAAATCTATTCTTTTAGTTGCCTCCAGTGTTTCTTGAATCGTTATCACGAATCGTTTCCGCTTTGTTGACATGGCGCACAATTTATAAAACTCAGTTCATTCAAGTTCATACACAAGCCAAAATACACGTTCACCATTGCACGGACGGTTACTGAGCGTACGATGTGAACTACCGAAAGTGCCAAAACAACCTGACTTGACAGACTGGAAAACACGTGAGCACACAATAGGCAGCAAGCGGCCAAGATCACAGTCTGCGCGCGCCCGTTACCTTTATCTAAAAGGTATCCCTTTGTCTAAAAGTGATCCACGAGGTGGTTGACCTGACGGGTGACGCTCAATGCTTGCTTTCTGTCTCAAACTAAGGAAACCTGTTTGTTTTGAACAGAGCTATCATGACAAATCACACTTTACAAATAATGTTTATTACATCAATTTTCGTGTTGTATCCGGAAAACAGATTTTCATTGTAAAAATCAGGAATATATCAGGAATCAGGAGTTTTTTTGTCGGTCGTTTCGGTTAAACGGTATTTCGTTTAATGGAAGTTGTACTGTACATCTTATTCTTCAACTTTACGATCCGCTGCACACTCCTTGGTCCGACCATCTCTATTTGGTCTTCCAATATTCCGCCGTCGTTTGGATTATAAACCAAAATTTGTTTTGGTATCCTGTTCTTATGCATCCTTTCAACATGATCTGTCCAATTCTGTCTGTATTGCTTTATCCTTTCGTTTAAGTTGTATATTCCAAGGATGTCCCTATATCATCATTTCTTAGCCGGTCCCTCCGTGATACTCCTAGTACCGACTGTAAAAATTTCATTTCACTAGCCTGTATCCGGCATTGGGTCTTTGTGTTCAGTGTCCAAATCTCACTGTCATAAAGGCCACATGACACTGCCATCACTTTATAAAATTTCAAAAGAGTATCTCTTCTGACGTTTCCATTCAGTGTCCTTATCGTTCCACACATGAAGAAGGACTCTGATGTTTTCTGACGATCAGGTAATAATAGCAGCAATGAAAATAAGCTGCAGAGAGTCCTCTATGAATTGCAGCAGATAATCAGGCTGTGTGGTCTGGAAATTTCTGTTATCAAGACTAAGTCCGTGGATTTTAAAGGTTGATTTTCTGTAAGGGGTAAACTAGTACTGAATGATCAACTAATTGAGCAGATACTTTGATGTGACGTGGATTCTGCTACAACAAATTTACGCGATACGGCGCGATTACCATTTTCTTTTTGTCAATTTTATTACGGATAATTTAAATTGAACCGCAAAAGACGATAGAGATCTTCTTCCATTCAGAATACGTAATCTGTTTCTTCACAACACACGTTATACCGGTAATGAACTACAGTAAAAAGCAACAGACTAACGACGACAAACAAATACAGTAACAGAAAAAAGAGTACCGGTATAAGTCTACGACTGATATAAGTAACTGATGGAGAAGGGGTGAAACTGCTAATCAGATTACCGGTAAATTTCATTTTACTATTACTAGTCTCAAGCCTGCCAGTTTTAAGCGACGTTATCAACTTTGTATGCACAATCTGACCATACATGTGAGATCTACTATTTAGCATGTAAATTATATTACTCATGTTTAATGCGCACCCACATTTTTGGGAAGAAAATCTGGGGAAAAAGTGAGAATAATTATACGCCAGACTATACAGTATTCCGTTTAATTTCTCTTTGTTATAAATTTGTCATCTGAAATAATTCAACAGTATCTACAAGTAGTATGCAGAGGAGAATATTGCTACGATTGTGAGATTAACCTGTAGAAATATAAAAGAATATTAAATATCTTTTACTATCTCTTAAAGAGAAAAAAATTTAAATTAATAATTGTTAAGGGACGAGAAAAGACAAGATATTTAGATAGTGTTGCAGATTACTGTAGATTATGCTTTATCGTTCAGTACTGAATAAAATTCCCAACAGTGAAGGGATATCAGGCTGGTAGAAGTTTACCTCTGTGCAAGAGGATCGAGAGGCCTTTCGGCATGTTTCGTTATGTCTGATCGAATACAGAAATTATATTACACATCAGGGGTAGGCTACAACAATTGTGAATGTAAACGAGCCCGCACTTTAAATTAACATTAAACATGCCGTGCTAAACATATATTGCAACGTTATGTTCGTGTGCATGCATGTGTAGGCTTACTGAACGTCACTAATCCAACCAGGCAATGGGGTTTCAGCTTATTTGAGTTACGTACAAACACTATGTCACATATAAAAATGAACGTTGCAGACAGGAGAGAATATCGTGAAATGAAATAATTTATATAAATATGAACAAGAACCAAATCGTCTTTTTGAATTTGAAGAAACTAATGAATTTAAGTAACTCCTTCTTGTATATGTATGTAATCAAATATGCATGCAAATAATCATCATATTATGAAATTAAATTTACAGTTACAGACGTCATATTAATGTGTAAATAAAATAAAATTTACCTTAAATTGGGTGATTCACAAAGATTAATAAATCATATAATTTAAAAATTCTGAGAATAAAACCTTTTTCAAATAAAATTCAGCCTAATGGAAACAATGTGCACACAAAGAATTATTTAAATACTTAGTGTTTTATGCGCAGTTAAATCTTCATATAAAATTTCTCATTTTCTATGCTATTTTAAAACTCGCTGCCTAAACTGTAGTGTATTAGTATATTTATTTTAGTGTTTTTACAGATTTACATTTTTTGAATTCTTTATTCTGCCACTCTTTCTCTATTTTCTGTAATGTCTCGTTGTAAATAAATCAGTATATCGTCACCTGATGCTGCCGATCACCCTTTACCGTAGGTGTGTGTGTGCGTTTTGCTAGAGGAAATGGTCTGTCCGACTCTGGATATACTATAATATGTGTCTACCACTGACAAAGATCGATTACACAATGTCAATTCGCCATAAGGGGTTTGGCGCCACTTTCAACAATATGAGAAACATACGCATATCTCGGTGATTTCCATGAACATTACAACACTTACGCAAAATCCAATAGTTGGACTTGCTTTACAGCATTTTGCATCACATCAGAGTGTTTTTGAATTATGCCATATTAAGTTTACTAACGGAATAATCAACAAATAATTATTTTGTGACTTTGTATATAAGTGAATTCACACAACTGCGAGTCTAAGGGCGCGTAATCTTGTGTACTACCCGTTGGTACAATTCGTTTATTCGTCGCACCATACAGCTTTACAAATTTCGCGCTACATACGCATTTACTGGGAACAATTACGCTGTACACATACATTTCACCCTTCATGACTTCATATCAGATAACACACTCGCGCCTGAGATTGTTAATTTAAATCGTTCAGAGTGTTGAATAAACTTTTCCACTTTTTAAATGTTATAAATTAATAGATTCATCTTGTATACTATCCGTGTAATTTGTGTTGTTGCAATACATATACACACAATTATATGCGATTATAATATATATATGCGTTTTTATATTATATTATCTTAATTCATAGGACATGCTTTAAAGTTGAAACAGTGAAAATGATGATGTAATATGCATTGAGATAATTTAACTGACACAAAAACTGTTTTTTTTTCTTTTTTTTTTTAATAAATGATACTGAAATTTCTGTGGCTTGATGAAAGAATCGCCAATGTCATAAACAGTGTTCTGAGAAAATGGAGTTTTAAAATTTGTCAGTTTTCTAGCTCATATTATGTGATCATGGTCAAGATCATGTTTGATGTTTTGATAAATATTTAGATACGTACGTAAGAGCACGCCTCATGTAACTTTAATTGTGAAAAATATCTTTTAGTTTCTAAAATAAATGTGACATTGGTGGTTCTGAATTTAAAAAACTGTTCCTGAATTGGCAACCACTGATACTATTAACTCGTAAGATATTACAGATTGAATAGGCAGTTTTTACACATGAAAGTACATACCTTCAGGAGTGTCAAGAGCCACTAATGTCATTTTCACCAAAATCTGACATTGGTGGTTCTTGCGCCAAGCCACAGATTTTATGTAAGATATAGGCCTAGTAGCTACTATACAGTATTAAGTAACATAGTAGCTACTATACAGTATAAGTAACATAGTAGCTACTATATAGTATTAAGTAACATAGTAGCTGCTATACAGTATTAAGTAACATAGTAGCTGCTATACAGTATTAAGTAACATAGTAGCTAATATACAGTATTAAGTAACATAGCAAAAAGTGACCATTTATTAATAATCATGGAAAACAATACTTATTAATTTATTAAATATTGTGATAATCTGTTATTTTTCAGTCAGCTCTTCCCATAATGAGTTCAACTTATAAATATTTGTTTTGGTGGTTTCAAATTAATTAATTTGATTTATTAAGTATTGGGTCGTAATTAAGATATAACTAGCCCCAAGTTTGGGATGCCACGAACAACTGTTGTTTTTACACTTGTTAATGCTTACTGCCCCTCGCTGGGCATGCCATATACAATATTATGTTTTTAGTTGTTAATTAATTAATGTAATAAAAGTAATAAATTGTAATTACCTTTTGTTGCTCGAATCCTTCGTTGGGATGTCATAGATAACTATGGATATTTAATATACATCAATGCAAATTTGATATAAATGCAATCTTATGCAAATTAGTTTTACTTTGTTTTATTGCGGATAGATTGGTTAATTAGGCTCACTCTCTGGGCGTCATATACAACCATGTCTGTTAATGCTTATTTCACATTGGATTAAGTGTGTACGTGTAATAAGTGTGATGAGTACCATTAATTAATATTCAGATAGTTTTGACTTTATTATGAGTATTCCTACGTTTTCACTAATTTATTCCACGCTTTGGGTGTCATTAGTATCTACGTATGATTACGTAAGGTAATTGGTATTCACTAGGATGATTATAAATGATTCGACTCGTACACCAAATTCTGCATTACAAACAATAAGTTATTCAGACCTTTTGCAATGGTCATCAATTTCTGAAATTAATAATATCATTACTTTGCAATAACATATGATACATTACATTACTAATTCGTTCATTACTTCTCTGATGATTCATCTCGTAATTAATTAAGTATTTAAATCATAACTTCTTTACATATTAAAAAATTTCTCTCATTAATGGATTCATATTTCGTATTCTTCCTGTTGCATTATATGATTCAGCTTTACTCTAAATGAATTTAAATATGCATTCTAACTAGATCAGAGGTGTGTTCTTTGTGAGGAACAAGACAGTAGCTACTAAACATAAGTGATACATAAATGTTTTACTTGAGGTAAGTATTCGCATCTACGGCGTGTGTCTACGATGATTTCCTCTCTCCCTCGCTCCTCAGGATGGCTGATGACTTGGTGGACACTCTCATCGTCGTCTGAAATTTACACTATCGCTGAGATTAGCACTCCGGCGTCAACATTCTTTTAGTTCGCACTCGTTTAGAAATTATATGTGTAAAAAAAGTTAGTTAGTTCGATCATTTGGATTCGATTTATTCATTTCACGACTTATTCGCGTGTGATTGTCATTTCACAACTTTGTTCACAAGCACTGATTGTCCGTACTTTATTTAGTCGGCACAATTATTTCACTTATGAACCTTTTCATTACGATATTTGAAATATTTAATCGACGTAAGTAGTACGTTAATTCATCACACAATCGCGATATTTAGTTTATATGTCCGAATTATCTTTCACGATTTCGCACAATGTCTCTACTTAATTCATACCGTCAGAGTTTTTGAGCGTCTTAACACAACTCGTTATTATACAAACTTTGAATTTGAACTAAGTCCCTTATAAGTTCCACTTCATTACATACAAAACGATATTGCGATTCACTATCAACATTTTACTTCGCACTTTTCGACTCGTCAGTATATTAAGATACTACAAAGTCTGATTGAGATTAACCCAACATTGTTATAGAGGAAACTCGGTAACTAAGATTCTTATCGTTACTAAGACTTTGAATAAAACTTCCGATTTTGTACTTGCGAAATAACAAACTCTCGGCGAATATAGTATTTAAAATCAACTAACTCTTAACAACTGACTAACAAAATTCAAATAGCTCCCAACAACAATTAACTCTCTGCTCTTCTTCAACACTTATTTTTATATCTCTAGTCCTACTACTATCCCTGCATCCAGTGTACTCCTTCCCACCATCTACGTCCTTATTGGTTTGTCGTCTTCATTTCCCCGAAGACTCCTCCCTGAGTCTCTAGCTAGACTCCTGGCTTTGTCTTTATTCGCTCTTGACCCTTGTTTCCATGGTAACGTCTTCCAAAGAACCGCCTTTACCAAACTCTCGTTCGTGGTAGGCTCATCTGATCCCTTCTCTTAGATCTTACTGCTTCGCTCCTCCTTTGCTGTAAGACGACGGACCGAATTTCATGGTTGTCCATCATCCAATTGTTCTTGTATTTCCTTTCAGCTCGTTTCTACTAATTGCCGTCCAGTTACCCATGTGTCTTTTAGTTTGGGTGTGACCAATTGCTGTATTGTCTCCTGATTTCCTCCGTTTCGTTCACACGCTGACGGAGGTCGCTTTCTCGGTAAGGCACATCTGTTCTGCAGCTCTCCTGCACAGTCCGTACTCTGGCTGGTAAACAAGTTCCCCGCTGTTTCACCATGCGTGGTCCTTTGTTCATGTAACGTCCGTATGAATTTTGCCATTGTGGACTCTCCACATCTGTGTGTCGTCGCTAAGCTCCCACACGTGGCTTGACAATACTCGCGTCGCCAGCATATCCGTATTCTTGGTAATTGGCCCAGTAAGACGTATTCCTTTGTTTTCTGTTACTGCAGCATGTTCCCATGCCATAATCTTACGTCGAACATCTGCTATAACCGAGGCATTGTCTTCTCTAGCGGTGCCTATTTCGTCGCTAATGCGTCGCACGTGTCGTCATCCGAACGGCGGCTGGTTGGCTCCTACCTATATCATTTCTGACAGCTGACACTTGCTACTGTCCCTTCTACGCAATAAAAAAAAATTCCTTTACAAAATTGCTTTACAAACTCCCCACTAAGTTTGTTTGTGGCCTCTAATTTCATTCTCCGTTCGTCAATGGCCCCGTTGTTGTGGGGTTTTGCGAGTCTTCGAAAACTTTGTTTTGGAAATAAAGCTCATTCAGCTTTCCAGAATGTCTGGATTATCAGGGTTTAATGAAGTGAAACATTCTAGCTTATCGGCGTAATGGTTCACCCGTCTCTTGCTGGTTGAGACATCACTATACGAACATTTAAGTGCATGCTACAGATAGATAATTATAATTAGTTGTTTTATTTCTTTAAAATATTTTTGCTCAAATACTATTGACGTAAAAAAATAAAATAAATGATCTGTCAATAATTTCAAGCCATGTGTTTTTTTAAGATCCATAATGAGTTTGGAATCCATGTTAAAAAGTGGAAAACGTTACAAAATATTAACGATAACAAATTGTTACGCAATTATTATTTTAATAATTAATGAACAGTACATATTTTTTAATTATTCAATAATATAATATTATTAATGATTTGTTACTTAACTATTGCGAATTAATAAATACTAATAAAAATTAGCAAATATAACAAACAAATACGTAACCTTTTATTTGATAATCTTTGAATATGAAAAGCGATCGCAAAATTTTGAGACGAGAATAAAACAGTGTACGTACAAACTGACTATAAATAAATATATCACGCCACATTTAGACGTGACAACTTAAGTATGGCCTGTTTTGAGTATGCGGTCTGAATTTGTAAGTGGTTGTTTGCTGTTTTCCTATCAACACTGGAATTTAGTCCAACAACCAAAAATGATCAACAAAAAGATTTGGTAGACACCAGAAATATTACGCTAGGCCCCCCCGTCCATTTTGTTTCCATGGGCAGCTCAACAAATTTGAAATTTTTTGTAAATCATATGCATAATAATAATAAATTCTTTACGTGAAAAAAAGTTTAAGTTAAAAGAAACGACAGATTTAGTCATAACAGATTTAGTTCAATAAAATAGATTATTCTCTTAATCCACACAACGGCTTGTCTTGAAAATATTTAACTCGATCGTAGGTTAACAATGACTTCCTCGGTCGAATACATTTCTTCAATAATGTTTTGGAATCGTTTTGTTAATTATCATTTTTGTGTTAACGGTTGTAAATTGTAAATATATAAACTTCACAGTCGTGCAAATTCGACTACGTTATTTACACTACGAAATATGAAGCTGAATACATTTCTCAACTTTTATAATAACATTACTCCAATACCTGGAACAAAAATATTTTTTGTTTTAATTAAATTTGTAAATTATAAATGGTGCTGGCAGGTTGTGATGCTACGGCGTGATGACGAATCCGACGACAGGGCCGCGACCACTCCACCTTGCTATCGTAGTCGAAACATCAGACCACGACCTTCTCCACGAATATTTTAATCTACCGAGCCCGGCCATGTAAATTAAATTGTTTGTTCCACAAACGATTTAGATTTGCTGCATATATCCTTGCAGGAGATCTAAGGCTAGACTGTTTGCTTTCAGAGTCAAAGTAGGCCAATACTTGGTGCAGAACACCAACGGCTCCTTTGGGCTCACCGGCCTTTCTTGCATAACTGCAATGCTTCCTAAAAAAAAGGCTACACTATTTCGGTGACACCAAAAGAATGTAAATAATGTAATTATCTGGCCTTACCTATCGAATGAGAATAAGTAAAAATAACTTTGTAGCTTGGCATGTCTCACACTTCTTGAAAAATTAGTGATGACATTGATAAAAATTATTTATTATTAAACAGTTACTTATTTTAAATAATAATCGGAGTTTTATTAAACGAACGCTAAGTGGCAGTGACAGTTGTCACAGTAAGCTCAAGTGAGGGACACTCTAAAGTACTTTCGCAATAATTTATTAATTTTAGACTTCATTCAAAATATCAGAAATAGTACACAGTCACACAGTGATAATCCCTGTATTACTTATTTAAAATTGTAAAGTTTGTCAACACTAAAACGTAACGTGGGCTAACAGACAACAAACGTGGCTTACCCTAAGCTCTGGCAAGCATTCCATTTTTTCTCTGGGAACTTTAACAGTTGCCGCTTCATCACCTGTCATCACTTTTGGCACTATGTCAGGACTGACCTCTCGGAAACGTTTGAATACTCTATACGTAAACATCATTGTTTAATTAATATAAATGTGTTCATTTTTGTACAATAGTATCATTAATCATTAATTAAAGTTTTTTGATTAAACAATTAAGTAATTAAACCATTAACTAACCAAAAATCGTAATTCCTAAATTTATTTCTAAAATATAGCTATAAAGTTTTTAACGAATTTCTGTATAATCTTCTTATACGTTCGAAATTAATGTTAAGATCAATTTCGATTTTTTACCTTAACGATTAGGCATTGTTTTATTTTATGTAATACCGCAACATTTTCTTACACTCGTGATAAGTTCTTATATTTTTTTCTGAATGTAATCATTAAGTTTAATATGTATAATTGTCTAAAAATGTGTTTCCATTTCTGCAATGTTTTAGTTTTTTCTATTGACACGAAAAACTGCTACAAGGGTAAACATTTTTTCATTATACCTCTCTAAAAACACCATGTTTATATGTCTGTTTAGCGCACAGAAGATTAACTTACTTTTTTCGAAGCGCCCGCACGGAAAAATTTTTTCCGTTCGCTTTCAATAGTAGCCTACTTAATTTAGTTAAAAATAATTATAATAATTAATACAGTAGAATAAACTCGTCTAATATTGCACTATGTTACGTTCGAAATTATGAGTTTTAAATTTCAGCCTAAATTTTATAATTATTTATTATTTATTTTCTGGCTTTACCTATCATTAATATAACGACGGCGCCTACTTTCCAGTCGTAATAAAATATTCTACTGAAAGTTCCTTAGTAACTCTAAACAACGCTTGTGTGTTGCGATTGTTTTTTAATTTTTTATTTGTTGAAGTCTCTCGTAAGTTATTCAGTCATTCGAGTATAGGAAACACAGAAACCACTGTAGTGGGGGGAGGCTAAGAAATAATATTAAATTAGCACCTTCGACTTCAACTTGAAACATTTGAAAACACTTTAATTATACAAAATGAAGTACCTGCTAAAGGATTGCTTATTTATAATAACACAAATTGTAATATAAATATTACATTTAGTAAAAATTAAAGGTATATTTGTTTATTCATGTTTCGAAATAAAGGTTTCTAATAATGTGTAGAGTTTTTTTGTTTTGTTTTCAGAGGTATAATGAAAATTTCGTTCATTACACGTCCATAAATGCTTTTCCCGTGTATGCATGGCTTCCCGTGCTCGGCTTCGCTTCGTACGGGAATTTGTCTCCCGCGCACGGGAAAAGCATATTTTCTGGACTCCTAATGAAATATACTATTTTATATTCTTACGATCAATTTAGCGTTCTCTAAGACAAGTGAATGTGAATACATTATATTAAATTTCTCTTTACATTTATGATTTAAAATGTTAGGCTTATATAGTAAAGTTGAAACTCGTTCTTCGGATGCCGGTACGATGCGATTGCTACAAAGATAACGTAATGAAGAAGAAAATAGTTGATGAGCGAGTCAGAGCAAGACGTCTCCCTTGAACAAACGGAACAACGGGTTGAGCAACAGGCGTGTGTGAAGCGGTAAAAGTCGTGTTACACCTGATTGTATCGGCACGTGTGTTTCATGTGCTACACCGGTTTGGTCATACGATCCAACCTATACGTTAAACTAAATAAACATATTTGTATTATAGTTTCGTTAATAAATTAAGAAGAGACTTACCGTAATATTTCCTTCCTAGTAAAAAATGTACAGTCCTAAGCACAAAAACGAACAACCGTCTGTAAGTGACATTCTGTTAAATTATGCAGAAACATTCATTACTTATACGTTGTTTATGTACACATTATATATAATAATTAATTTAAACTAGTAAAACTTTGGCATTTACTACAAATTCATTAATACAAGCTAATTTCAGAAAGCGATTTGAAGTAGGTCTACGCATTTTATACGTGTATATTTACTTTGCGTACATTTTATATTGTCTATAACAGTTCACAATGGGATGGCTAAGTGAATAAGTGCGAATTAATCTACCAAACGCGTGGCCCTACTAAACGTTACTAACGAGTCGGGTATGAACAACGTTGACGAAAATAGGTAAACAAGTGAAAACCTGATTTTTCCTTTTGTCTCACATTCACAGAGGTTAGCGAACATAATCTTATTGTAAATAACAATGTAAATCACTATATAAAAATTATCCCGATTCGGGATGATTCGGGATAGTCGGGATAATTTTTATATAGTGGTGTGCAACAGTGATCATTCTGCTTGTGATTTCAACCACTAACACAAATTTCTTCATTTAACAATGTACATGTCATAACAACATTGTTCATAACAAGAAGCCAATATGAAGCCTCTATACACAATAGAACGTATTGAGATGTGTGAAACTTTACATACATTGTAGTATAACTCCATATCTTTTCAATGTAGAACACTAAAAAGCTGAACAAGCTACAGTTGTCTGGAGAAGGGGAGAAATCTTTTCTATCAAAGTTATTAAGACCCAGAAAAATTTTCAAAAGGTGTTGCGCTAATAGGTGAAGCTGAGTATTTGCGTTTCTGAAACGTATTTTCGGATGCTTACTTCCAATTGAGAAATGTAATTAGTGATGACCTATTCATATTAATAAGGGCTTGGAGTATCCACAGTTTTATTTCTTTAGATGCTTCGTAACTTTTGATGTCTTCGTAGTTTAACTTCTTATGTACTACATGAACAGCTTAAATTCATGGTCGTCGGCTGGCGTTTCTTTTTTTTTGGGGGGATGTTGAAACCTTAAAATTTCCCTCTCAGTGTCCTGTACAGTAGGTCTAAAAATTATTCACAATAAGCAATAACATATTGTTACTTCTTATGTAGCCCTAACTACAGAAATGATGTTACTATTCCCGTTTGTACAGTGGTTTAACATCACACTGTATTCACTACTTCTGTAAAGCTTATAAACGTAGGCCTACTCCTTGGATTGATGTAAATTTTCTAGTACGACTGAAAAAAACAAAAATATTATTCCAATAACGACGGAAGTACTGTCACAAAAGGGATCTGTTTTGTTTGATGTAAGAAGGTTACTGGGAAGTTACTATACTATATTTTATAATAGTGACGTTAAAGCACGCAATGAAATTTTGAAAATGTTTAGGGCGGTAAAATACGGCGTCAGACTGTTTAAGATTTTCTTAAACGATTTGAAGAAATTATAAATACATCATATTGTATTTTGTGAGTCATACATGGACTGTTAATTATTACACACGTGTTATGCAACTTTAATTTAATTTGAAACAGTTACTCGTATTTTCAACTAACATTTCAATATTAAGTATTTTGTGGTTTTCGTATTATTCTTGCAGTCATATTCACTATTTCGAATCGTATAAAAAAAGTTGAATATATTTCATTATTTCGTTAATTAATATAAAAAGAATACGGATTTCATTAACATTGCTAAGCTAAACGCACAGTAGCATTTTGCGCAAAGCGAAATCTTAAAAATTGTGATAAATCTAAAAAAACACACACAGTAGACATCAAAAGTATATGAAGTAGGAGTCGGAATATTAAACTTATCGTCACCTGATAGTCCTCCAGCTGCTCTTCAGTAAAGGTGACCACCTTGTTACCCATCGTGTGACTATAATGGTCGTTCAGTGAAAGGGTGTGGTCCGCGGTCACGTCTGTTAACGATTCTCGGACACGCTACGCTCAAATCTCTATCACTCCAGTTAATCATTGTACTGTTCCACCGAAACACTGAAGTTATGATATTTATTCTACTGTACTACGGCTACTATAATGTTATTTGTTTATTATTAACTCTTAATCGTCCTTCTTTTAAGAACAAAGTCGTTCAAGTAAACTATGTCTACGAAATTACATACATCAATTAATTCGTGACTTCATTAATTTAATTCTGTATAAATATGCAGACAGCACTTAATAAACGATTTATTTTGAACAAACTTATGTTGATCCAAATATGTAAGTTGAGACAACTATTACTAGTCAAGACCGTGTGCGGGAACGTTATAAAGTTGTTCCAAAACCGCAATGATGGTTCTATCAGTGGCGGCTGATGGTTCCAAATTTTGGTGGTTGCAGTAGTTGGTTGAGTGGATGGGAGATCGGTTAAAAGACATTAAACTATCATAATCACAGTTATACATAATTATTACTATAATTTTGTAACCTCAAACGACGGATAACGTTTACCTTGAACCAACGTAAACACTAAACCTGACATAACTTATAAATAATCAAGAAGGCTGTGCTGATTTCATGACACAAAGTTGCTCTACAGCGCTACTAGTGGAGCGTTGCAGAACGCTTTGCAACCGCCTAGCCAACATTGGGAACATAGGCAGTTGTGAAGAGTAGCGCACGACCTCCCATATGTTTGTGTAGTAAGCTCTGCCATATACTGTTCAAGTTGCAAGCGGCCTACAACCACCAGCCTGCGCGCCACATTTGAATTGTACGGGAATATTACCGCGTAGGATCTAATTACGTACCTCCGTTGAAATTTATGATACTTGTAGCTGCTTAATGTTTTCGTATATTATTTTGTAGTTTAGTTATTCTATATTGGTTGTGCAACGCTGCAACCATAGCGCCAGCCGCCACTGGGTTCTATATTTATTAATCTAAACTTTAGTTATGACCATTCAAATATTAGTACATACAAATATAGTACAAGTATTAGTACCACTGCACTTTCGTCTCATTATGGAGAAATCTTTCACTAGTAATAAAAGTTAATTGTTTACCAAAAACGCATTATGTCTCTGTTGACGGTGTGTGTGTGTGTGTGCGCGCGCGGCGCGCCGAGAGCTTAATACAGAGCTATCCAAACAAACGTAGACGAATTCTCGCGACACGCGCGCGCGCGCGCATTAAAAAGATTAATTTTTTAAGCTTAAATTTTGAACATTAAAATTCTTATGAAATGTACTGTAGTCTATAGTTTTGGAAGAAATATTTTTGGTTTACACTAAAATTCAATTAAAAGTTTTATTATGAAAAGGACTCACTATTCGCAGTCTCAAGTTATTATTACAGTAGTTATAGCTATTTGTATCAAGGATTGTTTGCCTTTATTTACTTCTGCAATTCCAGGTCAACTGCTAGAGCTGCTGACATTTCCTCGTGGTCCCCGTACAGAAGCAAAAGCAAAACACGTAAACAGAAACACAGTGAAACACAAATAAAACTTGTTCCAGTTATAGACACAGCCTTACATGTCGACGCGCACGTCAACACCGACTTGTGACTTATTGTTCTTTGGGTATATTTTAATTAATAAATACGGAAATATAAACAAATGTTTATATAAAAATATCTATTTTCATGTACTACTTTACTTCCTGTTTACTAGCTGGTGCCTATTTCTTACAAAGTAGGCGTAATGTCGGGCTTACGATTGTAAACAAACTGAAAACCAGGTCTTTCAATCAAGAAAAGACGAAAAGTAGGCCATACCAATTTTATTTTTCTATTTATATGATTATTGGCTAGAGTTGTTGCCGATTTATAATCATGTTGCTTGCCTGAAGAATCTACTACACACGCACATCTGTCACGATATCGGAGCAGTGCAGATCATTGTGGAAATGTTTATCTTCTACCCACTTTCCTACTTTGCGTTGATAGTCTTACTTGTTTCCCAACATTGTATGTACATTCAGAATGTTATCTTTACTATTTATTTGGATACAGATATCGTGAATACCCCGATCCTAATGGCTACTTAGAAACTTCATACCACCAGTAGGCTACCAAGAAGATAAATGTATTTTGTTCACTACAGACTTCGTTTGCCCTTCCGATTTCCGAATGAGATAGGCAGGTAAGAGTTAAGACCTCATGCATAACAATACTAATACCTCACGACACAACTAAAGAGAAAACGAATTTAATTTTGTTAAGTATTTGATATTAATCGTTTTTAAAGACTTATAAATATGATATAAGTTATAACAGTATTCAAACTTTTTAAGATCCAGAGCATTTTTAAACCTCGATTACCGTGTAAACGAGAATAGGAAGAAAGCGGAATTAACAGGAACATGGATAAAACGAAAAAATACTTAAATTTTTAGACTTGAAATCTGCTAGTTTTACAATTTACCATACTCTCACACGCTTGTTCTGGATTATTGTCCAGTATTTTATGTGTAATGCATTTACTCAGTGAGATCTTACCACAGACCTAGTCTAATTTATGTTCGACAACTACGCGTGCAGCTGCCTACTCATTCCTTTTTCTGGGGAGTCTACTCCGCTGTATTTTTCATTCTGTCGGATTTATTTGTGTCCATTAACACGATTCTTTTACATAATTTGTAGATTGAAACTAATGACTTTTAAACTGAATCCAGTCACCTGGCCCGTTAGTCAAATCGGAGTATGAAAAGCCTTAAAATACGTATAGTTTCTATAGAACTTTTGTTACATACGTTCCATTCGTTAGCCACACTAGAAAATGTAGACCAACTCATTCTGGTTGATCGAGGAGACACGTACCCCTCATTAGGGTACTAGAAATTACGAGAATCCACGATGACTTAAAAACTCGTCTTAGACGGGATTTCAGTGTTTTCACAATACTCGCAAAGATTGCCAGTTGACATGATTGAGTGATAAAGTCAAAATGAATTCTTGCTATATGTCTTTCCTTATGAGAAATTAGCGTGTGCTACTAGTTAATGTCTTCACAGAAACGTTTGTTTCATGAAATATTTAACAGAAGTAGAAATTGAAACTCCATTAGTAAACACTACATGGATACAGACCTTGGCTTTGGACATACAATCACAACGAAGCGCACAAAACGCCATTAGTAAGCACTACATGGATACAGGCCTTGGCTTTGGACTGAACGTGTTTACATACATTAGTAAGCACTACATGGATACAGGCCTTGGCTTTCGACTGAACATGTTTACATACATTAGTAAGAACTACATGGATACAGGACTTGGCTTTGGACTGAACGTGTTTACATACATTAGTAAGCACTACATGGATACAGGCCTTGGCTTTGGACTGAACGTGTTTACATACATTAGTAAGCACTACATGGATACAGGACTTGGCTTTGGACTGAACATGTTTACATACATTAGTAAGCACTACATGGATACAGGCCTTGGCTTTGGACTGAACGTGTTTACATACAATCACAGCGAAGCGCACAAAACATTTTGGCTCTGCATGGTACGTAAATTATGTTCCTTTAGCCGGTAGTATATATGGCGGTTAGACTAACCGAAGAAAGTGCGGTTGAGGCGGCTCCGTGCTCAGACCGCCTGTGTTCTGAGCGCCTATCAACAAACTGACCGTGCTCGTAGCGCTCACTTATCTTGTCTTCTTGCATTACTTGGATAATGAAATTGTTGTCTAGTAGGGTAATAAAAATGTTGTCTCAAAACCATATTTCTCTTCTCTTTTTCCAAACATCAATAATGGCTAAGTTTCAAAATATAAGTCGAGTGTAAAGACAGATATTATTGTACTGAAAGGCCGACAAATGAAAGAGAGAGAGAAAGAGTAAATAACATCTCCAAACTTAAAAAAAAATATTCAGATTCTTTTAAGTCATTCAGAAATTTGTCATAAGCCAGATGGTAAAATTGCTATTAAAAATCTCTTTGCGTAAATTTATCTGTAAATTAAATACTTATAGTTTAACAAATTTAAATTAATTTATTCATAATAAGAATAAACACTTGATAGTCCTAGAGAAATTGAATGATTATAGAATATCTTGTGTAATTAGTTAACATAAACATGTGTTTAAAAGGAATTATGTGTTTAAAAACATATTTAAATAATTCGTGTGGGGGCAGAACGAATTTCTGGAGTAAGCAATTAGGGTGGAATAAAAATAAACCCAAGAAGGCTATTTTACAACTTCCTCTATACATGACACATCTGCCCACAGTCATTGTAAGAAACAGTTCTAGTACTGAGCCGTTACAAACTAACAGATCAAATCACGCTCAATAGCAGGTGCGAGGTTCACACACGTACAAACACACTACATCTAACAAATGAATAAACCATAGCAGCCGAATATTGTTTATTGGCCTACACATGAACAGTAGCCTATACAGACGTGCGCGTTTCATAAATGTACAGTATAGACACGAAACGCACCGGGCGCGCGCGTACATACAAACACACACATGCACTCGCGTCCTGTCAAAACTAAATGGCAACAATACAAATATTGTTCGTATGTCGTATGCAAGACAAGTTGGAGGGCAGTGCGGGACGAAGGGCATGCCTGTCGCCCGCTCGTATACCGCGTCCCGAGCTTCAAATAGAGCTCCTGCCGCAGGGACGATAGATAGGGCTGGATTTAGCGTGTGGCCTGCTAATTGAGGGTGAGAGTACGCCGAGGCCGGGTCCAAGATTCTCCTGGCACAGACTGGTAGCAACTGAGGGCGCTAATGAGGTGGTTGCCCTGGAATCGGGCGGAGCGGCGATAGAATTTGCGGGACAGTGTCCGTATAGTGGCGTCCAGGGAACGGATACGCAGGGCTTCACGGATGGTTCTATTTGATGTCAGATAGTGGGCTTTGCACGCCCAGCGCAATCCTCGGTCAAACGTGCATAATATTGTTAAAAACGTTTCATCATATATTTTCTATGCTAAATATTTACAAATTTACAAACATACCGCCCTGGGCAAATATGCAGATATATGTATTGTTGGAATATATATATATATAAGGGAGAAGTAGTGGGTACATTAGAGAGAGAGAGAGAGAGAGAGAGAGAGATATGTATAAAACGGCAAAAGATCATGTACGTGTACGTGACCTCAACAGTAACTATATTCGACTATATTCAAACATATCGGCTCAGTACCGGTATATAAGGAACTAATTCTTCCGTTTCCAAAGCGATGAGTGCAAGGCAATACTTGCAGGTAGGAGAAGAGGCTGAAAAACTGTTCCCCAAGACTTCTCGAGGGTTATGTTTATTGCAGACCTATTGTTCGTGCAAGGAACACTTTGGGGGCCCGGATACCTGGATTACCCGGATATTATTTAGTGAATAATAGTGAAAAAATAATTTATTAACTTGAGTGACCTACCACATCGTACTTCTCATTATCCAGTAAGTGTTCCTGCCTTTAGCCCAATTTCAATGTATGTATACATATGCATGGGAGTGGGTATATATGTCCATGTGATTGTGTGTGTGCGCGCGCAAAGATCTTCTGGGGATAAATATGTTGTGGGCATAAATAAATATATTACAAGCATTATTCTTTAGAAATTTTAGAGGAAAATACTAATATATATATATATATATATTGTTACTATACCTTTATCCGAGTTCCGATCTTATCATATACCTTATATATAATTAATCTTAAACTCCTCTGTTGTGAGCCAATTTGTAAACCAATTGATTTTTTTTTTTTTTTTTTAAACAAATGTTTTGTTATTATTTAAAATGATCGTCTTGTGTTTATTTAATATTTATGAAGTGATAAGTGGTCTCTTTTAAGCACCGCAATGTCAGGTTATTTGTGAAGAAATAATATTTTTTAATTGGTGATATTAATCAAATATTAAGAATATCTCAATATTATATAATAATTTAGTACATTCTGCAATAATAATGTTCAACACCAGTTGATTTATTGGGTAATTCTATGGTCATTATTCAGGCCTAGTCTGCATCAAGTGTTGAGAGAGGAGAGTAAAATCCTTAAATAAGTTTCTCTTCTCTTGGAATTCAACAGCTGTCCGCGAGCTAGCGCTGTGGTTCACAGTCAGCTGGTTATTGTAGGTTAGTTGTTCCACTTACTGTACTTCTCACGTTACTCTCTCTATAAATTACAACTCATTCAACATGCACTAAATATTATACAAATAATAAGAAATCGCCAATTTCAAGAATGATTCTTTATTTTATATTTTTTCTTTGAAAACAAATGTTCTTCCTTCACTAAGATACAAAAATCGATCGTACTGGAATGAATCGATTAATTATCGAATTCAGGTTTATATATTACTTTCATTTATTATTGTTTTTCTTAAACACAGGGTATGAAGGTTCTTTTGACTATTAGTAAGGTCATAAAATGCAAAAATAGGACTACAAGGTATTACAATCTATTACTAAATTCTTATTAATTAATATTTAAAATAAGTAGAGTTTACCGTCTGATGACCCAGTTACTTGTAATGGCCGTGCCCAGATAACCTCGTGTTTCGAGATGGTTGATCAACGCCAAGATACAGATGTATAAATCCTCGCCAGTCTTCACTCCAGTTTCGAAATAAAGTTTGGTGTCTTGGTCCTGGGATGATGCAGAAATGCCAATCCTTACTCTTCACCAATGTCCAGTTCTTGTGGTTACGGGTTCCACTGTATTTTGTGTCGGAATATGTTTTCTCTATCGAGTCATGAAAAGTGAGGTTCAAGTACAATTTTAATTTCTTCTTTCGTCCTTTAGAATACTGGATTACTTTAATTAATTCAGGTAGTTATTTATCTTCATTTGTCTATTATTTAAATTTAATGATTACTCCTTTTACTGGGTTTAATTGGTAAAGTTCTTCCTTTAGACTTTCGTCAATTTTAATTGATAGGCTTAATTGTACTCTTTTATATATGACCGTCAAAAGTCAGCGAGCTCTCCTTTTGTTAGTTATTATTTAATTTTGTTGACTCATTAATTTATTCTATATAATTTTCTCATTTTTTCTAGGTTCATAAAAACTAAACTGTCCTCATTCATGGATAACAATTCAATAATCGAATAAACAAAATTTATTCCATTTTGTCGTCCTTGACAACCAGTCTTTGTTCTCTTATTGGATAATATTTATAATCCTAGAACCATAATTAAACAATGTTCTTGCACTTAATAAAATACTCCCTTACTAAAGTTACATTATATCATATTAAATCTTTACATATTTTTTGTTATTAAATTATATACATTTTGCTATCGTTTCCTCTTAATCTACTTAGTCTAACAAGTACTATTTTCTCATTACAAAATATTAATTTTAGGCATAATTGTTCTATTACATTTTAAGATTTTATTTTAATTGAAGTTACTTATCTGCTATCAATAACTACTATTGATTTCAACTCATTACATTACACTTAGTGTTTTTACAAATTTTGTTACCTAACTTTTCTGACCTGACTTCCTATACAATGTCATTGGTTTATGGCCTATCATTACATTTTTATCTCATTCTGATTTTAATTTATTATTACCTATATTAGTATAGAACCCTTCATTTGTTTATAATGTAATTACAATAAACCCTTTGGTATCTTATTAACAATTATTGCCTTTCTGGCCAAGTTTACAATTCTAATCCACATACTAAATAAGTACATGTATACAAAATATTTAATCTTAGAAAGTTTAACACCAGTTCTATGGTGATATATTTGTTAACATAAAAATGAAATTAACATCAGTTAATTGATATTCTCTTAAAACAATTGCTTCACCTGCTACATACAAAAAACAACATAAATACCATGATAATAAAACAACATGATAAAACATAATAACATGCACATTTTTATAAAATAAATTATGCACTAATTAATTAGTCTCCTCTCAGTTAATTCATTAATTATTCTAAAACTGTCTATGTTATGTTTCACATTACTTGTCACTATGTTTATCGTTTACCCTTTTCACTGAACACTTAATAGTTTGTATTTATAAACATTCTTATTTTTTCTTTTACCTTGTATTCTTATTTGGGGATTATTTATTCATTTAATAATGGTTTATTTTTCTGACCTTTTATTACTACGGACAATTATTATTTTTTTATTTTTTAGTTTGAAAATTATAAATTTTTTATGTAATGTGGGGGACCATATTTTCGTTACGTTACAATATATATATGATACTAATGTGTACTTAATATAATATAATACTTATATAATATATGAAGGATCCAAGGGAAGAATATGGTAAGTCCATTTCTTTAATTTTCAGTTTTTAATGCCATCTGGTAATAAAATAATGTCCCTTTCTTTGGGTGTATTCAGACAGGGTAAGTACGTATAAATTCACAAGATATTGGCATATTCAAAGGTATCCCATGTAGGGGAAGAACGTGCTTAGTCCATGCCAGCCTGGGGAAAACATGCCAAGTCCAGGACAGTTTGTTTTGTGTTGTTGTTGATTCGGTAAACCATTATTTTGTTGCTCTTGTTTACATTCTCTGACCTGTTCAAGTTCGTTTTGATTGTGTGTCCTCTAGTGCACATTTTGTGTGTGTTTGCAATGGGAAGTGAAACTACAAGTAGTGATGAAGATGTCATTGTTACTTCAGCAACTTCGAAGAAAAACCTAGGCACAGGCAAGTGTGGGGCGTTGCAGCTAAACTCAAACTGCAAAGTCACGAGACTAGTCCTGATTGCTGATGTAAGAAGAATTGTTTCCAAGATGTAGGCCATAACAAAACACAGATAATTAATAGAATGAATGAAATGAAGTCAAATGATGAGCTTAATAATTACCTTTTTGGACTGATAACAGTACTTCCTGTCGCTAGACGTAGGCCTAGGAACAATGGAAGGGAAATAATTTATCCTAATGCCTTACAGTAATGTCTTACCATGTCCAGTTCCTAAGTGATGCATAAGCTAATTGAGCCGCCTGTCTGCAGGCAAGCTTTCATTTCTCTACATGGAATTGGTAGAGGGAAATTTCAATTTCTTCTCAAATCACTAAAAATATCAGGAAATCCTCCAAAAGACTTGTGAGGCAAACATAAAAAACGTAAACACAAAATTATAGATGAGAGAAAAAATTATTCATGACAACATTAAAAGCCTAAAAGGGAGAGAAAGTCACTACAGCCTTAAAGACTCAACTAAAACCTACTTACCAGCAGAATTAAATGTTAAAAAACTCTATGATATGTTTAAAGAAAAACATTTTAATGTAAAAGTTTCACATGCAACTTACATGAGTATTTTTAATTCAGATTTTAATATAAGTTTTGGATACCCAGGGACTGATACATGCTCAAAGCGTGATTTCTTCCAAGCCAAAAAAAGGATCCTTGAGGCAGAACTATTAATGTCTAAAGAAGATTAGTCTAAGAATTTTTCAGTACCTAACATAACTACCAATAATGTCTGTGTACGTGTTTAATATTCATGCCTTGTCTACAAATCAATCCATATTTCACCTATATCCAGAGACAACAGGTAATAAAGGCAGTGATGAGGTGTGCTCCTTTTTTGCACCACTTTATGTATAACATTCTTGACCCACAAGTTGATGAAGTAGAAGCATTTTGTGACTCACGTTCTGAACAAAACAAGAATAATGTGATATTCAAATTCTATATAATTCAGCAATGATATACTGTATTCATTTATGTGCATAAAAATCATGGCCTTATACAAAATTTTGTGGTTTTAACTATTAAAACATTGTCTTTTTTAAGGCCTATTAATTCAAGTTGTTTTCATAGAACCCTTGCAGATTTGCAACACTTAAAGAAATTTTGCAGTACAAAAGTGATTAAATATTTCACAGAGCTACCACACTTGTGAAACTTAGCTAAGCAACAACTATAACTTAAGACGAAATGTACCAAATAAGGAAAAAACATCTTGAGGTAAATAATTTATAAATATTAAATAAATTATATATACATCAAGAAATAGTGTGTAGCAAAAAGTGTTTGAATATATATATATATATATATATATATATATATATATATATATATTGTAATGAAACAAAATGTTACAAAATAATAGTGGAATCCGATCCAGAGAGGAACCAAGAAATAATAATTGAAAGCAAATTAATGGAAAACTATTTGGTTTGACTTATATAATATTATCCAGAAACCCAGAAATAACCCAGTAGAATAGGGCAGTAAACAGAAAAAAGTGAAATAAATAAACCTAGTAGGCCTAATCAACTTACCCTGAATAATAACAACCAAACCCAATAAAGAGTACCTAATCATAAATTAAAATTTTATTAACAAAATTGTATCGACATATTTTAAGGATAGAAAAAGGGACACAAACCTTACAGTTATATGAGTGACAGAATATAAATAGTGACACAGACTACTGTTAAACAGTGTTAATTATTTTTGTATGAAAAGTGTTTTATTGTTATTATTAGACAGAATTTTAGTTTATCATACAGACAATAGTTTAGCAGTATAAATAAACTAAAACTGTCAAAAACAATTATTATTATTAAGAGTTTTGTTGTATGTTATAAGATTTTATGTCACCAGTTAATTTATGTAAATATATTTATCTCAGGTAGTCAAAGTAGAAATTACAATAAACCATAAAAATTGTTCCACCACATATCATAGAAATTCAAATTAATAAGGTTTTACAGTTATAAACTGAGGCATGTTTAGTATCAAATTGTTTATAATTATCTAATTATTAATTGTATAAACATTGCATATATAATTAGAGTATAATAATAAAATTATCTATTAAAGGTAATTTATAAAATATAATGTAGGTAATGGGTGTTGATCCTATAACATTTAAACTGTACATAAATGACCAATCAAAATTTAAGAAATTTGTATGAGGTAGGTAACTAAAAGAAAGAAGAAATAACACTTAATTGTTAATTGTGATGGAAAGCAGTTGAATAGTGCGTGTCTAGAGGTAATTAAAAGTATATAAAAATAGATGACCCGTATGTGAAAGAAGATCTGAAGGACCATCATCGAAGATAATAATCCTTCCACTACCTTTTTCATGAACAAATAATACACACAATCAAGAAAAATATTCAGAACCGACCAGGAACCCTTCAGCAATATCGTCTAGATGTGTAAAGTATAATTTGACAATATTTTTTTCAACAAGGAACAACCACTAGACAATATAACAATTTACACTAACACTAATCACTAGTCAACATTTTAAAGTGCAACCAAATTCAATATATAAGCTAACAGTGATTACAAGGAAACATTTATTGTACACATTGATAAACTACATTATTTTCTGAGACGGACAAATTGAATATCGTCAAAACTTGTATGTAACTTAATATATAATTTGTGTAAATTTTTAGATTATAAGTAATATATTGTTTGTAAAGGTACTCTCTATTATTAATCAACATGCAAAGGAACTTTTCGTAGCAGCCACAAGAATTCCCACGAAATATATTAAAATTATTTAATTTAATTAATTATATTTATTATATTTATTATATTATTAATTTATTATATTATTTTATTAATTATTTTATTTAATTATAAATCCTGAGATAAATATCGACCCTGCGACAACCTTATGTATCGAATGGAATTTTCCAATAATTTGAATTTATGTTACACAGATTAAATCATTATGTTATTAAACCATATCCATGAGTTATTATTCCATTAAGATAGTGTTATAAATTGGCGCACCAACTAGTGAGGCTGAAATTAGGGAATATTAAGTGAAGAAATTGAATTAAGCAAATTAATTTCCTAATTTTTAGCTGGCGACTGCTATAAGTTCCAAGAAATTGTAAAGATGCGTAAGAGGGCTACGTCATTGAAACGGACGAAGGAGGCAGAGAAGGAAGTCAGGATGGAAGAGAAAGAAGTAACATCGGTGGAGGATGTGGAGACGGTAGCAAGAAAGGAAGATAGGGGAGACCCGAATCTTATAAAATTAATGGAATTAATGAATAGTATGAGTGAGAAAATGGACAGAAATAAGGAAGAAACGAATGACAATTTTAAGAAGCAGAAGGAAGAATTCACTGAAAACTCAAGGAAACAAAATGAAATTTTGAGTCAAAACTTATTAAAACAAATGGAGGAACAAAACAAGCAAACGAAGGAAGATTTGAAGAGCATCAAGGAAGATCACAGACAAACAAATGAGAAAATTGATAGTATCAAGGAAGATAACAGACAAACAAACGAGAAAATAGACGGTATGAAGGAAGAGATTAACGAGAACTCAAGGGTACAAAATGAGAAAATGAGTGAAAATTTAATAAAACAGATGGAGGAGAGATTTGACCAAAACAAAGAAGAAACTAATGAAAATTTTAGGAAACAAAACGAAACCACTAATGAGAGTTTAAAACAGATAAATGAGAAAATTGATAGTATTAAGGAAAGTACTAATGAAACTTTAAGGCAAACTATAAGTGAAAATAATAACCAAATGAAGGAAGAGTTCAGACAAATCAATGAAGAGAATTTAAGAAGAATTAATGGTAGAATTGAACAAGTCAATGATACAATTAACCAGAAGATGGACAAAATCGATGAGGAAAGGAAGCAAGAAATAGCTGACACTAATGAGAGATTGAGAAAAGCTAACGAAACCATCATACAAAATAAAGCAGTAATAAATACTAGAATAGACCAGGTCCAAGAAAATAGTCGTATTCAAATAGAAGGAATACAAAAGGAACAAGAAAATTTAGTGAATTTACAGAAACAAACCGGAGAAAGGTGTGACAATATTAACACTACGGTGAATAATTTAACTGGTCAGGTACGCCAAAATCAAGAAGAAATTGAGTTAATTAGAACCAGACCAAATAATATTACTCATGTTTCCACAAATGAAACCAGAGAAGGAATTAATTTCAAAAATTATCGCAGAAACCCCATGGAATTCCTGGCCAGAATTGAGGAACATTTGAATAAACATCGAATAACTATCTGGAGCTCGATTAGAGAGATGTTGGATGAGCATTTTAGGGAGATTACGGACAACTGGTGGACAGCAACCAGGAATGAGATAGTGGACTACGCTCAATTTAAAAAACTGTTTAAAGAAAAATACTGGTCCGAAGCTATACAAAATATTATAAGGGACAACATTTGTCAGGGAAGATATGATGGAAATAGAGGTACATCTCCAACTACTTACTTCTGGGGAAAGGTATGTTTGGCGAGACACCTAGAGCCAAGAATACCAGAAGAATCCCTAGTAACTAAAATGGCATACCATTATGACACAGGAATTGCCAGAGCCCGCCTGGGAAGCCAGATTAAAACGGTCCACGCAATGGCTGACTTATTAGAAAATTATGAACACGAGGGTTACTACAAAAGAAGCAGACAACGAACTGATCAGTGCGGTTCAAAAAATAATATCCATGGTATGAATCATAATCAATATAATAACATGAATAACCGGAATAGTTATGTCAATGATCGTAATTACAACCAAAATTTTACCCCAAATAATAACCAACCAGCAAACTTCAATCGAAACCCAATTAACAATAATGATAACAACAGATAAAGGATAAATTCTTAGAGACAGTAATCCTTCATCATCCAAATTTTGATCACCCATTCTTTTTGAACTGTGACGCAAGTGATGTCAGTCTTGGGACGGTATTGTACCAAGAAGACACAGAAGGAAACCATTTAGTCATCAGTTTTGCCAGTCGTGTGTTAAACCACTGTGAGAGAAGGTATAATGTTACAGAAAAGGAACTATTAACCATAGTCTTTGCTTGTAGTAAATTCCGAACGTACATTTTGGGATATCCTGTAACTGTCAGAACGGATCATAAGTCCATCTCATTTTTAAGAAGTTGTAAGCTGAGTCATGGAAGGCTTACGAGGTGGATACTCGCCTTGCAGGAGTATAATATCAAATGGGAATATATTCCAGGGAGTCAAAACGTGATAGCAGACGTGTTATCTCGAATAAACCTGGACACCCAGACATTTGAGGGTGAGAAAGAAAGGATTATCAAGGTGTACAACATTCTCAAAAGCAGATCTGATTTGGAAGCATTATTACAAAATATCAAAGCTAATCAGTTATTAGACCCAAAATTAATAAAAATCAAGGAACGTATGGCGAACCAAAACTCTTCAATAAACCAATTCTATTGTGAACAAGAAGGAATTTTATTCATAAAAAATACATTGAACCAAGAAGACTGGAAGGTAATCATTCCCAAAATCATGGAAAAAGAACTAGTGTTGGAATATCACATAAGATACGGACATATGGGTGCTGTAAAGGTAGTGAAAGCATTGGAGGAGAATTGTTACATTAAGAACATACACAGGAAGGTACAAAATTATATAAAACCCTGTCATATCTGTCAATTGGTCAAAATTAATAATGAACGAAGGGAAGGTGTAATGATACCTATATCGTCAGAACAAAAATTGGAAAAATTATTCATTGACATATGTGGACCATTTCCTAGGAGTGAAGGTAGAAGCCGGTATAAATACCTTATAATCATTATGGACCACTTCACCAAATTCATCAAATTGTATCCAATCAGTCGAGCAACTACGCAGAAAATTCTTGAAGTAATAACTACTCAATACATTCCAAAAATAGGAATACCTGTTTCAATAGTTACCGACCATGGTACACAGTTTCGAGGCAGAAAATGGAAGAACACATTGTTAGAACTGAACATCAAAAGCTATAAGACCTCTGTATACCACCCCAGTAGCAATCCATCAGAAAGAATCCTGAGAGAGGTTGGTAGAATTTTAAGGACCTATTGTCATCAACAACAAAGGAAGTGGCCTGATTACTTATCAGCCACAGAAGATTTTTTAAACTTGGCTTACCATCCATCTATAAATTGCACTCCATACACTGCCATGTATGAAAAACAACCACCCAGAGAGATCCAAGAATTGATTAAATTTCCTAAGTCTCCACCGTACCAATTTAATAAATTAAAATTCTATAATCAGGTGATGGAAAATCTGGAAAAACGCAGATATAAATACCAGAAAATAAAGGGTAAAATAATTAAATATGAAGTAGGAGAGAAAGTTTTGTTAAAGAACAGGGTATTGCCTAGCACTCTAGAAGGGATATCAAAGAAATTATTATTACTATACGTTGGACCCTACACCATAACAAAAAACAACAACAACAACACGTATGAATTAACCGACCCCATTTCAAAGAAGATCAAGGGCAATTATAATCAACAATCCATGAAAAAATATCATGAGGAAGAAAAGGAAAAATAACATAAGTCATTATGTCCTCACACCTAATGAAGTGTTCAGAAATAATTACTTCTGAAGGGAGGCAATTTGTAATGAAACAAAATGTTACAAAATAATAGTGGAATCCGATCCAGAGAGGAACCAAGAAATAATAATTGAAAGCAAATTAATGGAAAACTATTTGGTTTGACTTATATAATATTATCCAGAAACCCAGAAATAACCCAGTAGAATAGGGCAGTAAACAGAAAAAAGTGAAATAAATAAACCTAGTAGGCCTAATCAACTTACCCTGAATAATAACAACCAAACCCAATAAAGAGTACCTAATCATAAATTAAAATTGTATTAACAAAATTGTATCGACATATTTTAAGGATAGAAAAAGGGACACAAACCTTACAGTTATATGAGTGACAGAATATAAATAGTGACACAGACTACTGTTAAACAGTGTTAATTATTTTTGTATGAAAAGTGTTTTATTGTTATTATTAGACAGAATTTTAGTTTATCATACAGACAATAGTTTAGCAGTATAAATAAACTAAAACTGTCAAAAACAATTATTATTATTAAGAGTTTTGTTGTATGTTATAAGATTTTATGTCACCAGTTAATTTATGTAAATATATTTATCTCAGGTAGTCAAAGTAGAAATTACAATAAACCATAAAAATTGTTCCACCACATATAGAAATACAAATTAATAAGGTTTTACAGTTATAAACTGAGGCATGTTTAGTATCAAATTGTTTATAATTATCTAATTATTAATTGTATAAACATTGCATATATAATTAGAGTATAATAATAAAATTATCTATTAAAGGTAATTTATAAAATATAATGTAGGTAATGGGTGTTGATCCTATAACATTTAAACTGTACATAAATGACCAATCAAAATTTAAGAAATTTGTATGAGGTAGGTAACTAAAAGAAAGAAGAAATAACACTTAATTGTTAATTGTGATGGAAAGCAGTTGAATAGTGCGTGTCTAGAGGTAATTAAAAGTATATAAAAATAGATGACCCGTGTGTGAAAGAAGATCTGAAGGACCATCATCGAAGATAATAATCCTTCCACTACCTTTTTCATGAACAAATAATACACACAATCAAGAAAAATATTCAGAACCGACCAGGAACCCTTCAGCAATATCGTCTAGATGTGTAAAGTATAATTTGACAATATTTTTTTCAACAAGGAACAACCACTAGACAATATAACAATTTACACTAACACTAATCACTAGTCAACATTTTAAAGTGCAACCAAATTCAATATATAAGCTAACAGTGATTACAAGGAAACATTTATTGTACACATTGATAAACTACATTATTTTCTGAGACGGACAAATTGAATATCGTCAAAACTTGTATGTAACTTAATATATAATTTGTGTAAATTTTTAGATTATAAGTAATATATTGTTTGTAAAGGTACTCTCTATTATTAATCAACATGCAAAGGAACTTTTCGTAGCAGCCACAAGAATTCCCACGAAATATATTAAAATTATTTAATTATAAATCCTGAGATAAATATCGACCCTGCGACAACCTTATGTATCGAATGGAATTTTCCAATAATTTGAATTTATGTTACACAGATTAAATCATTATGTTATTAAACCATATCCATGAGTTATTATTCCATTAAGTGAGTGTTATAATATATATATATATATATATATATATATATATATATTGTGTGTGCATATATATAAATATAATTTTCTACATATGTAACTCGAAAGTTTGTTGCAGTCATTGTGTAATATTATGTAAATTATTAAAAATAATGTCTTCTCCAAGTAGTCGTATAACATTTTTTTATTTTATCATTTCAATATACCAATGGTGTTCTGAAATGATAAAAATATAATACAACTACTTGCAGAAGAAACTATATTTAATTATGTATTTAAATATTATATTAAATATGTATTAAATTTACATGTTATATATAAACATATATATATATATGTATATATTATATATTTACATACCGGTACCAATAAAGTAAGGGGGATACACAGAGGTTAAGAAAAAAGTAAAGTTTAAGGTGATGGTGAAAAGCCAAATATTGTGCAGTAAATCAAATCTTTAGGAAAGGGCTCTAGAGAATATCTAAACAGGCACTTGTCAATATAATATATGAAACCCCCTCATAAAAAAGTGAGTCCAAAGAGAGGACACTTTATAATGTAGAGGAGGCTGTATGACATGAACTAAAGGGAAGTTTGGAATAACAGAAGTCAGTAGTGATGGGTTGTGTTGGATTCCAAGAACTATCATGGGATGTTGCTAAAATAAATTCATAAATAAATTATCAATTTGTTACTTCGGGCTGTGGTTAACGAAATAAGTTACAAGACTGGGAATGGACACTTCGGTTCAATGTCATTTGCATATATTTAGCGTGAAAAAGAAATTACTAATTCTAATAAGTAAATGTAAATAAACACGATTGTGTATAATAAACATGTCTAAATTATAATACACATACATATGTAGAGTTTGTTGTTTCAGCAAGTAAAAATATATAACATAGATATTTGTACCAAAATGGATATGGAAACAAATCTGATAGACAATTTAAGGAAGAATAAGAGAGTATATAGTCATGTTAAACGAATGGGGCTACCTAAGAAGAGTAATGGAAGGAATACCTCAGGGAGAGCAGAAAATGTTAGAGCCTTATAACATTGATTCAGGAATTGTTATTGCAATACATACATATTTCATAAGAGAAATTTGCAATACAAACAATACTCACAGTTGGCAGCCACAAGACATGTTCACTATACCCCTATAGTCATAGCAATGTGTTACAATCTATTAATACTATTCGACAATGATCTATTTAATCTAGTAATAATACTCAATTAATTACAACAATGTATTGCAATACTCTGCTAATGTACATGACACATTTATAAATCATCAGGTGGTTGATTTAGATACTGGTTCCTTAAAAAAAAATCAATAAATTGAGAAAATAGAAATATTAAAAACAACCTACACTAGTTCAATTAACATGACAAAAATTATGAAAGGCAAGGAAGAAGATAAAAATTATATTTTCAATCAAGATATAAAATATGTATGAGTAAATATCACTATAATATTGACGACTCGGAACACTAAGTTTTTTATAAGTAAAAACGTAAAGTTTTACCTTACAGCCTAAACCGGCTTTCACCTTTAGAAGGCTTCATCAGAGGCTGCCATAGGTAGCGTTGTCCGTCTTGTTGTTGGCGACGGGATAGTTATTCGAAAGATTGAAGCTGTGTGTGTGTGGTGAGATGTGTTCGAATAATGCGTGCGATTTGAATTGTGTCTGTTCGTTTAGGATGTCGTTTTTATTTGTTTTTGTGTGTTTGTATATTTCTAATTGTTCTAGAGTGTCTAGTTTTTGGCCTTTTGTGTGTACGTGTAGAATGTTCATGTTATTGTCGATGTTTTTATATGTGTGATTTGCTTCAATGAGGTGGTTTGCAAAGGTAGATTCTGTAGTGGTGTGGAGTGCTTTTGTGTGTTCAATGTATCTCTCTTTGAAGCTACGTCCTGTCTGGCCTATGTAGAATTTATTGCAATTTGAGCAATTTAGCTTGTATACACCAGGTAGATCGAATTTGTTTTGTGCTTTGGGCATGCGTTTTGATAGTGTGTGTTCTGTTTTGTGGGCAATTTTTTCAGTTAATGTTTGTTGATGTATGTTAACATACATCAACAAACAAACTGAAAAAATTGCCCACAAATTCAAAAAAGCAGGATACAGAATCACTTACAAAACTACTAACAAAACAGAACACACACTATCAAAACGCATGCCCAAAGCACAAAACAAATTCGATCTACCTGGTGTATACAAGCTAAATTGCTCAAATTGCAATAAATTCTACATAGGCCAGACAGGACGTAGCTTCAAACAGAGATACATTGAACACACAAAAGCACTCCACACCACTACAGAATCTACCTTTGCAAACCACCTCATTGAAGCAAACCACACATATAAAAACATCGACAATAACATGAACATTCTACACGTACACACAAAAGGCCAAAAACTAGACACTCTAGAACAATTAGAAATATACAAACACACACAAACAAATAAAAACGAACAGACACAATTCAAATCGCACGCATTATTCGAACACATCTCACCACACACACACAGCTTCAATCTTTCGAATAACTATCCCGTCGCCAACAACAAGACAGACAACGCTACCTATGGCAGCCTCTGATGAAGCCTTCTAAAGGTGAAAGCCAGTTTAGGCTGTAAGGTAAAACTTTACGTTTTTACTAATAAAAAACTTATTGTTCTGAGTCGTCAATACTATAGTGATATTTAGTTAAGTAACGGACACGTCATGGACAACGAAATCCAAGAATATGTATGAGGTGAATATAATAAATGATAGGCGAATTAAAACTGAAACAAAAATTCTATAACAAAGTGGATTATCAAAGCAAAGCCTATAGAATAGGTACATCATGTGCTGCTGGTATTTGTATTCTCTTTTTGTTTTTAAGAAAATTCAATTTGTGGTGTCAGGACGTGGCATGAATGAACGACAAATCCTCTTACACTACATACATGTATGTAATCCAGTTTATAATGACCCAGTTACCTGCAGTAGTTCATCTGGATGATGTCAAAACATAGTATTTAGTCTTCAGTCAATACGTATTAATGACATACGTTTGACCATCAGCTGTTATTATAAGAACAATGACATTAAATCTGACTTGTACAATCAGGTGTCATGTAGGTAGTGAAGAATACATAATTGTACAAAATCAATATGTTTCGCATTATGTTATGTGATGGATGGTTAGCGGCAAAGTAACCCCACCAACAGTTCCTTATGTGGGCATATATGATTATCTTGGCATACATTTTACTATCTTGACATACACTACACATAGTTTCATATAAATACAAAAAAATTAAACTTTGCTTAATACTTTGTTTATTCTCTATTAAAATATACATAATGATAAAATTAAAATGGAAAACAATATAAAATTTATATTTCACTTTCAATATTTATAACATCAATAAATGGCTTTTTAACTTCGTAATTTGTGGAGTTATGTTCTAGCTTTTAGAATTTGTAACCATATGAATATCAGAGGCAGAATCCTTACTGGTCACTACTGAATTTAAGTAGATAATACTATGGTAATATACACATTTGTGGCAATTAAATGATTTTGTGGCAAAGACCATAATTCTCAAAAATCTTTTACTTGGTTCATGTTTTCCAATTTAACATGACATCCCTCATGTTTCTAAAACTTTTTGCCCAACTTTTACTGTCTTAAAGTAGACTATTTTCTATGTATTACTACTATAAAAGTTTCTATTCTATTTCCCATAAATCCTTTCTAATTTACTTGGTCTAAAATCAACTTTATTCATTGAATAAATAAAAAATAATGCATTGAAATAATTAATAAAATAATGTCTTGTAAAAAATGTATTTATTATTAATAATTACAATAACAAGAATAATTGTCAAAACAATTTGAATATTGTGTGTGTGTGATATGTGCCAGTATACTTGTATACTCATAACTTCTACACTGCAAGTATCTCTCTCTCTGACACACACGCACGCATGCGCGCGCGCGCGCACACACTACTCAACAGATAAGAAATGATTGGAAAATGTGTATATATATATATATATATATATGTCTTTGTATGGCTGATTTCATGAATTTTATTTTTGTTTTCAAGTTTAAAACCATAAAACACCCCTCAAAAAAATGCAGTGTTTCTCCATTGGTTACAATTATATATTATATTTACGCATTCATTTGTCTTCTGGTGTCAACTCTGTTAGGTTCAACAAATAGAACTATAAAACATTTCGAGAAATCTATTCGACAGCTTGTAACAGTTTTATCTTATCTCCTGTGAAGTAAAACATTCATAGCTAGTCTGTTCTTGATATATGCTGGGTGAACAAAAAATACTTCAGCTATGAATGGAAACATGTTTGTATAATCACATTCACATTGTCACCCGATAGCTACTCAGGTGGAAGCTAAGAATGGTAAAATTTATGCAGTTTTATTTTTATCACTGTTTACACACCAGTGATCACCTGCACAATGTCATTGGCTATTTATTTCCATCAAACAAAGTTCTTAAATATTGTAACCAATACTGGATAATATCCATAGTTAAAGTTTTCAAAGTCATCACATATTTTATATCTTCAAGTCTAATTGTACTTGTATATATTAAAACATCTGGATCTGGAAGTATCTTATACTTTAATTACAGATTTTTTTTAATGAATACATAAAATTTATTTTCCAAAACTAATCATACATGAAAACTGTCCAAAGGGGAGGCTTAATTATTTCATAATTAAAGATTCATAAGTAACCTGTACATATTTTGAACTTTCAATTTTATGTTAATTATTTTAAACTTGATACCAAATATGAAATCATGTAAAACTTAAACATAATTTAGTTGTGTTTTCAACAGAAATATATTTGTCTTGGATTTGGTTCCTGGGAACTCTTTCATGAAAGTAGTTTATTAGTCACCAGATCAACTCAGCCTGAGAAAATGAATCACATTCTGGTGTCATTGTGAACAACTGAAGCATAATGTATAGCAGGGGCACATTAATTGTATGTTGTATAGCATTGTAGCCAACCTATATCTCCTAAACTAATTCCATGGTATTAACTTAACCTCTTACACAAGCATATATGAGTTTCTTCTTCTTCCCCTTCTTCTTATTAAACATAACTTCTTATAACCCAGGCTACCCTAAAAGAAGAAGTAACTATCCTTAGGGTGATCAATTTTACTTGAAATGAGGAACATTCTTATAATCTCCTATGCTCTGATTATTCAAACTGTGTGGAAAGACAGTTAACTGCAAATATTTTAAAACAGTTTTCTTACTACCTACAATAGCAAAAACTACATTAAAACTGCATTCAGCTAAACACTTGGCAGTTTAATTCAAATACACTGTTCCTTACATCACTGCTTGTACAAGAAACTAGATAATTTCTTAATTTGTTTCTTTTATCTGATACAGGACAAAATTTTGAATTTTCAAAGTTTTATTGATCTAGAAGTATAGCTGTAATATGTTATAATAAACTTATAACTGTAAATGATATCCATCAAACTGTGATATTGAATTTACTCATAAGTAGGATCAGAACTTCAGGAAATATCTGGCAAGCGTTTGCAAACGTTTAAAATTCAGCTTTGCATTCTATGAGCTTGACAACACAAATTTAATTTTACCTAGATTTTATCAACAGTAGGCTACTCTCTGGCTTTGGCTTCCATTAACAGAAGTTTATCACTGCAGGAAATGTCAACTCCTACTCAGAGACAACCAGACTTCAGTAGCAATTCAAGTGAATTCTGCCAACATGTGAGCAGATATGTGTATGTGAAAAAAAGATGAATTTCATTCTGTAGATTTTACTTATGTATTATAACACTTTTTAAAGTATGAGTGAAAGTGTATTTTGACTGTGTGTATCTAACTTGGTATAATTGGTATGTGTAATGAATTATCAGCAATTTAAATTTGTAAAACTTTCTAATTATGAATATCCGGTGTCCAAATTAAATAAAAATTTATAATTTACAAAACAGTAATTAACAAAAGAGTAAATCTGCATTACTTGATGTGTACACACCTCCTTACCTTCTCTGGACTCCAGAATCCAGAGTCAGAGAATATGTTATTGTCACAATCGTTTACACTCTCATGGATTTTGTCTTGTAGTATTAATTACAATAATTTTAAAAACAACTTTTACTTTTGTCTATCACATGAAATTTTACAAAAGAAAATGTAATCTTTTGACATAATACTTCTTGGAATCATCAGTCACCGAGTGCAACCATGTAAAACCAGTGCTGAGTTTTCCTGTTGTGTAGGTTTTATAGGCCTTCCATTGACGATTAATTCTTTGGCGGAACGTGTGGGAGAAGTATGAACTTTCACTGTCATTCATAAATCAAAATTAGTATGAATAGCTATACAGCTAAGTTTAAATAATTTCAAAGCTAATACTATGAACAGTACTCTCAAGTTCTGTGGTATTTTCTTCTGTAGTAAACTGTATTCCTGTTTAAGTTTTGTTTTCTCCACAAATAACAATCCCCCTCGCTCTCTCTCGCGCGCACACATAAAATCGTTCTAACGTTAGAACAATTTGGTTTTGATTCCAAGATTTTGTGTACATGTGTGTTCGTTTAAACAGCAATATAACACTGGTCAGTTTAATGTAGATACTTTTAGATATCTAAGATATTGTTATTTCTCAGATAACAACTAGTAATTCTTCAAGAAGTTAAGCTCGAAAAATATGTTAGCCGGATACTGGTAAGTCAGTGTAATATTTATCAGATCGGTAAAAGGATAAGGTATGGTAGGATTTGGAGGGCAAGGCTATGACGTCGGCAAATGGGTCGACACTGAGTATAGCTATGTACTTTCAATACAAGTGAAAGGCGAACTGCGTATTGTTGTTAACGAGGTCGGTAACCCTTGAAAAATTATATTATGCTACTGTTTTTGAAACTCAGATCTGTAACGCCAATAAGTACAAGGTTTCTGTACCTATACCTACCTACCTGATAGCCATTATGTTCCACGTACTCAACTTTCGCTAAGAAACAGCAACGAAAATTAAATCCGCGTTGCCGGTTCTTGTTACTGTTAAAATATCAAAACCTCGTGCATTATTCAATTTGTAGTCGTGTTTGTAAGAGTTATATGATGTACAATAAAAATTTTCTAATATAAAAAAATTTTGGGCTATTTGATACAAAAAAAAACTAAATTTTATTTTTGTTTCCATTTCAAAATGTCTTTGTTATATATTTATTAGAGTGTAAAAATTCCATTTAACTTATAATGTGTGTATATTACTTCAGTTTCATTTCACTTTTAACGGTTTAATTGAAAACCTATTCTCGTCATATGTAGTTCACAAGGATGCATCTCAACACGCGCACAAACATGTGTAAAAAAAATCCAGTCAGTGAGTCTGTTGATAACAAATTGTTAACATCTCCGTTTCAGATAATAACCTTGTTACAAAAATTAATTTCCAAGTGTGTGACGGGAGCGGGACCGAGGTCAGTTGTATCGCTCGCTCGCTATACTCACCAAGTATGAATGATTCCCTTGACCTCAAAACTGCCAGACTGTTGGCTGCATTAGCACAGTTCTGGTTCAAATGCGTACGGCCTTTCCCCACCCCGCCTGCACGCACGTACGCACTGTTACCATTATTTACTTTATACAATTTTTTTTTACTTTATTAAGGTATAATTTAAAATAAAAGAAGTTAACTCAATGAAAATAGTAACTCAATACAGTTCGATTAAATTATAGTAATTATGTGAAATTTTTGAATGGTGACGAAACCAGAACTTTCTCTTTTCCGAATTAATTGAAAACTTTTTAAATTAAACTACAAAGTAAAATCTAATTTCATTCTATTTTCAGAAAAATGGGAATACTTTTTGCTACATGATAACCAAGAGACATGTATTATTGTCTTAAAATAAAAAAAATTATATTTATTACAATATAATATTGTTAAGTATGATGTACCCAAGTACTTTCAATTAAATCACTTTACACTGTACATTACATAAAGAAGTAATTCGCACACTGCATTCATAGATGAAGCCTTACAAGGATATTTGCATTTATTAATGAAATTATACGTTTAACTAGTTAAAGAGTTGTTTTATAAACGTGAACGTGACCTCATATTTAAATTAATAAATATCAATATTATGAAGAACTTCCTTGTTAACGTGTTTTTGAAATATGAAAGGAAACAAATATTAAATGAAACTAGCCTATTAATAAATTACAATAATTTATATTTACATACTTATTAGCAACGTAACATCATTAATTTATATAATATAAATAATATGGCTTTGTAGCATCAATTGCTTTATAAATAACATCCACATAAAAACTAGGCGACCACCTTCAGAAATGAATAGCAATAACTTATTAAATACAATAACTGTGCAAATGGTAACATATGGACAATCGTTTATATAAAAAGAAATGTAAACACGATAGCCACTAATCTTAAATAAATTAACATAATAAATATAATAAATCAGTCTGAGTTTTTGTTAGGCATAAATTATAATTATAACGTTCGTCTTTATGAGCAGGATAACATCACTAATGCCTAACTTAGTGAAATATGATGAATCACAGTCATTCAGGACGTTCAGAGCTAACCTATAGTAACTTAATCCAATAAATTATTAGTTTCACTAGAGTGACTCCTACGGTACAAATAAATATAACGAACTTTCTACTAATTAAAACAATAAACTTAACACACTAACAATGGTACATGGTTAAACTAAAACAAAATGTTTCAGTTTATTTTAGCAACACAGTTGTAACCAAAGAATTTAACACTATACATACCTATAACCATTCACAAATGACACATTGTCAATAATAGTTCATTTTACTAGAGAAAACAGAATGTAGTTTAGACTTTCACTCAATTAAACAGGTGGGAAGTTTTGATTATTTACTCAACCAGCGTATGACACGGTGTGGTAGGCGCAATGAAGCCACGGCCGCCGTCAGGTCCTCGAGGCATGCGAACGATGTTCTCTGGCATAAGTATCCCACCACTTGACCTCTGCCTGATGAGTCCCATCTTGTTTTCTGGATCTGATGTGGACATACGCCGGCCGGTTTCCGTGATTGACACGTTGCTGTTTGTCCTAGGACGACTGCAGAAACCGTCCGTATCCTTACAGAACGACATACGTCTGTCGGATGCTATGTATCGTCCTGGAAGGTAATATTCACCGGAGTCTTTTCTTCGTATATCGGATGCTCCGCTGTTACAGCGAGACCTGTTTGATCCATAACCCTCGGAACCGGAGTCCTTGCCGAAAGACATACGTCGACCACAGTCCGAATAATGTCCACAACAGCAGCAGTCGGAATCTTTGCTGGCTAGAGAGAATCGCCGCAAACCGTTATCTGGAATGGACACACCACTGTTTGATCTAGAACGATTAGAACCGTAACTATCGGAACTGGAGTCCCAGCCGGCGGACATACGCCGTACATGGTCAGGAACAAAGAAAACTCCACTGTTTGATCGCGATCTAGAGCCAGGACTGTCGGATCCGGAATCACGCGACCAGCGACGTTGTGTCCAATGGTCACCACCTGTGTTTCGCATCAGATGTGGAGAGGAACATCGTCTCTGCTGCATTCTCATCCTGTACCTCGGATCTTCGGCATCTGATCCACTGGGGCAGGACGAGGAGTATTCCGGCTCGAACAATCTGGTGATGGGGTTCTTCTTGGTAGAGTTTGTGCGTTTCTTGCGGTCAGCACTGGGTGGAGCGTTGAGTTCCAGAATCTTCATGCCGTGACCACAACTTCTCCAGTCACAGTCTTGCCTGTTGATTGCATTGTGCGCTGATTCAGTCCTTACGAATTCTACAAGGGCACTGACGGTACCGTTCATTTCTGGATGTTTATTCACGAAATGTCGTACATCGGCAGGTATCGGATTACCTGGCCTCAGAACCCGTATGAGTGCTATTTCACCACAAGTTCGAAACATTTCCGCTACGTTTTCAATTGTAGGTTTATCCAATGGCAGGTTGATTGCGACTACAGTTCTAGAAGGCGTAGTTTGATCGTACGGCGGTAGAGGATCAACTCGACGCAACTTTGTACCAGCTTCATTGATCTGCAATTTGTTGGAACGAGCGAGTGCGTATGCCACGACCCTCCAGTCTTTAGCCAGATGTTTTACACGTTTAAAACTAGATATTAATTTTAACGAAACATAGCCTTCTTTGTTACGTTTTACATGCTTTAACAGAAAAGCGTCCTTTGTTATATTTACATCTGAGAAATAAAATTCTACTTGTGCTATAATCTTTTCAACTAATTCATCGTCAGGAGGTACAAAAGGCGGTTCACTGGAATCATTCTTCTCTTTGTCAGTTAGTTTTTCCACAGTTTCACACCCGGAATCTTTCTCTGGAGCGGACCCTTCGGAACCAGTGTCGGACAAATCGGCCAGGTTAGCACCTTCTTCGTCTTCTCCATGATCGTCGTTGCCGGCTTCTTGGTGACGTTTGTGCGGTTTAATATCTCCGCGTGCGGATGCGGTTTCACCGGTTACCGAGATGTCACTTTCCACTGAAGAAATGCTATCCTTGGTATCAGAATGTTTCATAGGAGGCTTGGAACACAGTTCACCGCACTTGTCTGTAGCCTCTTCAGCCAACTCCACGTTTTCGTTTGGTTCCGGCATTTTGACTAGATTTTTCCGCGTAAATAATTTAACAATAAAAATAGTAATAATAAGTTAACGAACAGTATACAGTACACACTCAGGATACTCCTGCCTCCTGAAGTGTTACAACACTGCACTGAGTACGAAGCGGAGCACTTTACCACGACAACAAGGCTGCACACAACTGAGTTACTTAACAGTGTTAACTTTCTTATATAAACCTGTGCAAGCGGTTCCCCTCCCGCTGGCACGCTAATCCAATCGGGGCAGAGAATGTCACGGCTCCACGTTCCGTACCTGACTTCCATTTCCTTCCGGAACACCGCCTTATCATACCTTGTTTACAATTTTCACGAAAACTGCACTCATTCGTCTGCCGAAAAACCAACTGCTTTTAAATGATTGTTTCCGAACGAAATATAATGAATAAACTGTTTTAAATAATTCGGCGGAAATAAATATAACAATTTTAAATTATATTTTGTACTGTAAATCACGAATTCACCGATTATTTATTTTCAAGTAAATTATTTTATCTAATAATTTATACATTTTTTGTTAAATATTTCTGCAGGTAATAAACTCGTTGCGTTAGAATTTAATTCAATTATCATCGTTACACTCTGTAATGACTATTTTCGTTAATGTCATTATTATTTTTGTCGTTTCTCGTATGTATTCTGTACAAAAAGCTGTCAGCAATTAGTCACCAAACACAGATCCACACGCCTGTAAATAGCCTTGAATAACAAACGGTGTGCACGTACACCAAAACATAACTTGTCCTAATGATTGTTACATATATTAAAGTGTTGAGTTAGAACGTAGTTAAAATAGCCTGTAGGAATGAAGATATAATGTTAAAATATTCTATTTATTTATGCAAAATATTTTAATTCTGTTTAGAATTATTAAAAATAGTTAGATACAAATAAAATATAAGATTAAACATATATGAAAAAACAGGAATGCTAACAACACACTTATAGTGACCTTAATTACATTCGTTACGACATCGATGATGATGATGACGACGATAAGTTGGTTGGCGTCAAGAATGTAATCTTAAGTACGTTATAACTGTTTATGGGTGTGCGTGATCATAGTGATTATGTATCCTACTAAAGCAATTAAATAAGCATAGGAAAACTGTAGGATTCCCTAACGTAAGCGCCTTCCATTCGGTCTGATGCAATCTACACAGCAATGTCAATACTGTACTTCGGAATACTGTTTATAGACGATGTTAATTCTTTTAAAAGGGCTTTCAGAGATTATAATGAAGTTAGTAACTTTCGTTAATAAAATTTTTATCTCGCCTAGGATCTTCTATGATTCTGCTCGTGAAATTAAAAAGAAATGTGTAAGATCTTAACATACAGCCCACGTTAACACCGACGGCTTTTTAAAATTCTGTTCGTACACATCAGAGCATCCGCATATTTTTAAACGTGATCTGGTGTTAGTAATTGTGGATGTTTCTGGACATTTCATCTGACTTTAACAATAGTCAAAATTTGTTTGAAGGAAAACGTTATTCGTAGTTAGTGATGTCCAGTTATTGCTAATATTTGAAACAAAACACAATTGTCTACTGTTGCTCACATAAAGTGATAACAGTCGCAAGGTTACATTTAATGAAATATTACCTTGAACTAAATTTCCATCATTAGAGTCAGTGCTGAAACAAATTAAGCCAACGTTAAAAAACGTTCGTTAACTGCAAGTAATGTCGTCCCTCTTCCCAAACCGATAATTTTTCTAAATTGCGAGAAAATAAACAGCAGTTATATTATCCAGCTTGGTTTCTTTGCTTAATAAGTAAGGTAAGCGTGGTTTTTATAAGGTAAAAATGAACTAGTAAGGTATCTGTTTATAACTGTATTCAGTACAACATTAAACAAAGTAATAATAATAAATCGATTAAGATGGTTATCATGCTAGTTATAATTGTATTTTTCTGACTTTTTTATTAGTATGATCATAATGTCCCAAACGATTTAATCCGGTTCAGAAGGACGCGATACCATGTTTGTTGTTCCGAAATCTCGTATAGTACAGCTGCTTTACCTAGTACAGCCGCTCATACATGCGCACGCGTGTACTGCGTGAAAATTTGTTGCACATGCTGCTTGTACCCTGTCTACTGTTTTTCAGTTTCTCACAAATGAATAACCATATAAACTTTTAAAATTAAATCGAGAGGCGTATTAATATACACACAATCAACCAAAAAACACACATAGCAGCAACGTGTGTATCCCAGGTAATGCTCTCTATGCTCCCAACGGTACACTACCAGACTTTGAAGCGGTGAGACAGTCCTGTGAGCGATACTCCTGCGTTTCTAATCCAGTGGACCAAATGGTAATTTGATAGCTGGAGAGAGTAGTACTAAGTCACTGTTGGGAGAAGCTGTTTATACAGGACAGTCTTCCTAGAATGGTGGCGAATATGGTGTCTTCATATGGTGTCCTCTAGTTAGGTTGTTGTTGACAAATCCCACAGAAAAAGTGTCTACCCTGGGAGTTATGGTCATAACCCTCAGCCATGAAACAGTTCAGGTTAATTCTAAGGTGCAGTGAACTAGACAACAAATTGTTCAGGAAAGAAAAGGTAGAGATTTATTGGGGAGTTCAGAAGTGGGCAGACAAATGCTGCTAATACTGATTAGGACGACGACGACGACGATGAAATCGATGATGATGAAGATAATGACGATGGTGATGGTGGTGGGGATGATTTGTTTTTATATTAGAAAAATCGGAATCTGAAGAACAAGAAGGAAACACGAGGTCTAATAATAGCAATATAGCAATACCGATAATAGCAACGGCAGACAACTTAAATGTATAAAATTAGAAAATTCATAATGGTGTGATATACAGTACAGAACGGATGGCAGCAAAACGGATAGAAGGTAAAATAAAACAATGAACAAGAAACAACCGACCAATTTCGAAAAAGATGGGAAGTTGTGAGAAAAGATGTAGATACATTACTGGATGGTCAGTACAGGCAAGGGAAAATGGTAAAGACGAATGAAGGAGAAATTTTTAGGAGCCCAGGCCTGAAATACTGGTAAATGTCGAGAATTGGGATTCTTTTTCCTTACACTGATACTGCATGCTTACATCGCAACTAGTATACTAGGTGATTATTGAAGCTATATGTGTATTTCATGTATAAGATACGCAACTGCTATTGCCCGTTTTTCGAGTTATGCTTCGCCGCCAGTTATACCAGGGATGCGAGTAATCTTCATTGTGCAGAAGAAAATTCCTAAAATCTTCTGTTAGATCAGTTTCGATAAGTGTTCGTAAAATCTCTTTTTTTATCACTTCGTTTTATTGAAAATCTTAAAAAAATTAACAAGGTTAGAAAAATGTGTTTAGAATACCAGTAAACTGACGTCAGAGCTGTCAATAAACATTGTGTATTAGTGATCGCTTAACTCATTAGTGATAAGTTAACTTTCTTAGTTATTACAAAAGGGAAGTTATTATCGCTCTTAACTACATGTCGCTAAAAAGAACTGAGCAATTTGTAATGAAAATTGCAACTACAATCAGTGTAGTTCAGAAAACGTACAACAATAATAATTTGTTTAATTATTCTATTACACGGTATTTATTGACATCAAAACTATTGCAGAGAACGGAAAAATAATAAATTTTCTCGTTGAAACGATTTAGAAAAGTAGCTTTCCGTATAACCGTGAGGAAGAATCTCAGGAATCACAGACTGTAATCAATTAAATGTCTTCACGTCGTGTACCAATCCCAGCGGTTTTTACTTCAGAGTTGAATCACTGACAAGAACCTACATCCAGCCTAATGGTGCAAGTTTTGCACGGCACACTGGCGACAGTCAGTGTTGAGTACCGAATACAATTTGGTTACTGAAACAGAAATGGGGACTACTCAAAATCCCGAGCAAGACAATTTTGTTTCTCTGAACCAAAATACATTTTTGTAACGATCCTAACTTGTTTAATTATGCAGTTCGTTAACAAATAAATATATTGATGAACGATATATTAGTTTTAACATTTACTCTGTTTAATTTGATTTTGAAAGTGGGAGAACTAGGAATATCCACTGGAGAATTATAACAATCTTACTCAAATGCATTCTTTATTATTGTTAATTACTGTTTTAACTGGCAATTAAATTCCGTTTAAACGTTCAGCTCAAATATGAAACATTCAGGACTATAATATTTTTGCTTATTCTGCCACAGTTTTAATTAGCTTTCCATAAGTGAAATACGCGAACCAGGTGAAACGCACTGAGGTATAATACCAATGAAGTAACCCGAGAAATGTGAGATTTTACAACTTTTTTATAAACTGTAAATAAAATCATAATTCCAAAGTCGTGAACAATTCCAATTGTATTTAATATTAATGTATTTAGTGTTAGCGTATCGAGTAGGAATGTAGTGGTAGGTGTAAGCAGCTTGGTGACGTGATAACTTGAGACGGTTTTCCTTGCTCACAATTGGCCTAAAGCAAAGGGAAAACATACAGAATCAGTAAATAACATATGAAACAACGACTTCGCTCAAATTGTGTTTTCACGGGTTTTCAAGTCAGTATTCAATGTTTCAGGAATAATCATATTGCACGTTATCCAAAGACTGTCTAAACAGTCTAATCAGTCTAACTAGATTAATTAACAGTCTAATTAGATCTTTATATACAAGAATCAAATACGTGTACTTACATATGAGACATGACAATCAACGTCGTAGCATTTCTTTATCCATCTGTACCGCAATACTAGATAATTTGTAACATTACGAAATGAGAACTGAGGCACTTTTGTCGCAGAGGGCTGTCAATATACTATTTTGTATTAGTAGTAATCAAAAAGTGCTGTAGCATTAGGTTAATCCTCTACGCCGCAGTAACAGGTAAGTAATGACAAGCACTTAGCTAGGATCTTGTGCTTGTATATCACCACAGTACACCAAGTAGCCCCCCTCGGCCACACACACACACACACACACACACACACACACACACACACACACACACACACACACACACACACACACACACACACACACACACACACACACACACACACACACACACACACACACACACACACACACACACACACACACAGTGTAATGTATTATGTTTGTGTTCTATAGTTGTTTCGGTATGTCTTGTCTTGGTGCTACATTTCGATAGCACCTCGTTACCCTCTTCAAGCGGGGATACTCTCGAAAGGTCGTATCGGCCTTTTAAGGGTCAAAATACAACAACAACCCCGACACTCGACATTACTAATATCTAATTGTGCGCTTTATATTGTAATTCGAACAGTTTTCTTGAGACAACTAGACCGTATAAGCATGGGCGTAACTTGGGGCCTAACTTTGGGGGGCAGGGTAAGCTTAATAAATTCAAGTGTGTAGTGAGACCATCTATATAATAAAATAAATAAAATATATTATATACAAAATTAGAAAGTTAAGTAATAATTCTTAGTTAGTAAACGAGGGACAATTCATTTTTTAATGATCAACAAAGCTTTCTTCATAAGTTGTACTTCCAGTTATGTCTACGAAGAACAAATATATTGTAGGCCTGTAAACATAAACAATTTCAGTTCTTCCAATTCTTATACCCAATTTTCGTAAACGCATCCTCTCCCTTAGGCACACTGTCACAAAATGCTCGGCGGTAGTAGCTGTAAGCGGAATCAGTCACAACACAAAGAAATTTTCAAATTGCCAGTCAGGCAATTTTCAAAGAAATTAAGCAGTGTTACTCCTTTGCGTTTCTTATCTCCAATTTCTCAGAGCTTAGGAACTTAGGTATTCCAAAACTTTTTTTGTGTAAAAGGCACGCATTGTATTCCAGTTAATTAGGTCTCTAGCGTTTGTTTTTTTCGAACAAAAATATTATTTTGACGTATATCATTCAAATATGTCAAACATTCCCCTTACAAGTTTCTTCGAAAGAAATAAGAAGAATAAATTTATGGCAGCTAGTCGTCTAATAACAGTACAGACGTTGTTAATAGTGCTTACTGTGCTCGCAAACATAGAAACTGTCTCCTGTTTGATTACTTGTTAGTTTTTGTTTATAACAACTGGAAACAAAATTTTATAATGCTCGGAATATGGGGGGGGGGCGAGTGCCCCCCTTGCCCCTTCCAAGTTACGCCTATGCGTATAAGTATGAACTTTTCTGACGAATTAAATCATTCTTGAAGCTCATGACGACAGACTGTTTACTGACTGTGTCCAGCACTTGCACTAGCCTGAACCATATTATTGTATTCAATAGACACTGCCAATTTGGTTTGAACGTTACGACATTCGTTATGTTGATGTCAAAGTTCTACTAAACGAATTTGCTAGAAGAGTTTGTACAAGTAAGGCTTCATGCAGGCATGACCCGACAGGTGCTTCGCTGTTTGTTATATAACCCATAAATGTAATGTCATGTAACCTGCATATAATGAGTATCGTCGTACAACACGCGGATGAACGCACGCGCTCACTCGACCATAAAAAATTGTTGTTAATCTCTTTCACTCTCTCTCTCCCTCTCCTCACTCATCTTCGGTTTACGACAATGTCTTATACAACAATGCGTCCGTGTTCCTTATGATTAAGCCGTGCCATGCATCTAGTAATGTTTATAGAATAATTCAAGATTGTTTTGAACTTTTAACAATAAATTGGCAGAGGGCCTAGAACTCGTTTAAACTCTATAACAGAAGCTATCTAGGACATCCAAAAATACACATGTCCATGTGTGAGTGCCATGCAAGATGTACAGTAAACGCGGGTTTTCAAATCTTCACTGTCTTTGTGAACATAAAACTACTATTTCATTTTCATTGGCTCAAAAATAGACTGATAACGTAACTTGTAATATATTAACCCCAATGTTGATCTCAATACTCGTCCCCTCCAGAATCCATTCTGGTGTGTTCCACTTCATACGTCACCGACTGAAACTGACATTTTACAGTTGATGTAGTTCTACCAAATGAAAATAAACTCATGTGAATCGTGAATGAGTGTAATGTTTATGTACAAAAGCATTCAATAAAATTGCTGAATGTTCCAATAATGTCGTCAAATCAGAGTTCCCCAAATGTTTCTATTATCCCTTACATGTTTAATGTACTGGGCTAGCTTTGCATGTGGCACATACAAATATGTAGACGTCGTAGACAGGTATTCCGAAAGTCACGAGGACAACGAGGGTTCACAATAGGACAACGAGGGTTCACCTGTTTTACGACTTCAGATCCAACGTCTGAGTTGATTATAATAGATCAAATTATAATTGATTGTCAGCACCTCTGTTATAATAATTAACCAAACACGAAGGGCAGTTTCATTGTTTCAAATAAAGTATGCACCGTGCATATCACTGTAGCGGAACACATGCAGACAAAGAAATTGTGCGAACTTTCATGAAGATGTCATTAATGCGTGGAACCTAATCGCCAATTTAGTTCTTCTAGATACAATAGGAATGAAATTTGCTTGATACTGATGGGTTCTATGGCGTTTAACTAATTAGTTTTGGCGACTAAACAAACTAACTAAGCAATTTCTACGAGAAAAATCCAAAACACTTCATTATATATTTCTTAAGAGCTTGTTCATCACACTTCCGAAAAGATAATAGTAAAAGTGTTCTAGTTTATTTATCTGTTTATCTGTCACGTGTTTCTTAAAAATCTGACTGTTTATAATTATGTTATAAATTCATTTTAATATAAATTGTAAATCGATTCGGCACATTATAGCGTTCAGTACCGCAGAAGTTACTCTGTTGCAATATCCATTCAACTTGAAATTTTTTCAAACTATCCATTCGAGAGATCTGAAAGAAATTGATCATGTGTTTACATATTGCGCGACGATTTTCAAATTAATTGTATTTGTGAGACACGGATTGGTGACGACCTGTACGTTGTGGAAGGTAATACAGATAATAAAAGCACAACTTGAGAAGTGATAAAACGCACGTCACACTACACGACACTGATAAAATTGTTTAACTAACGTGATAGTAACTGTCTATTTGAGGCAAAGCAAATATTTCAACACTGACTGAACAAAGTAAGGTTCCATTTTGCGTCAACGTGACATAAAAAATTGTTTATTGTAAACATTATGTAACAGAATTTATGAATCATGAAAAAGACATTATTGAGTTTCTCCGATCACTTTCACTTACGAATTCACTTTTCTTAAAAATAAAACCATTGTTTTTCCAAAACTGATTTTTGAATTACGTTTGTGAACATCTTTGTATTATATATACACAAAATTAACATAATATCAATCATGACATGATATACCATGACTCAAGTGTTTCTTAAAATCTATACTTGTGTTTCTTAAAACAGATTTAAAAAATAAATCCAAACTTGCAAATTCAAAATTTTAAGGCCATTATAGACACATTATAGCTCAAAAATTTAGATACTAAATATTCTGCATATATAATATTGTATAAAAGGCCAAAAACAATAATAGTTAAAGATGAAAGTAACCAATAAAAACAAATTAAAACTTAAACAAGAAAATACTGAAATAAGTTTTATTCTTGGGCAGTCGGAATCACTTTTTGGCAATGCTGTGATTTGAAAATGCATTAACCAACCTATAATAAGAGAGAACTTATTCGTAACAAATTTTGTAATTAAAATTTTTCAATAAATTTATTCGATTTTCAATTAAGAAAGAATAATTTCGGTACTCAGAAGTTCCAAACAAATTCATTCGGTCGATTCTTTAAGTCTAAACAAAATTAAATTACACAACTGCCCTTCAACCTTCAATGACACGTACTAATTGCCAAAACAGTACACATGAGGTTGCCAAATTATTTAACAAATTGCTACATTTTACAGATTCTGTATTGATTTTTATATCTTTATAGTTCGTAACAAATAATAATTAACAAAGTTCACAGTTTAGTTTTCAATTCGTTAATGGTTTTTACAATAAAGCAATTCATTTAAGCACTAATCAAAACATCGTCAACAAAAAAACGTGACAATGAATTTTGCTTCCGCTGAACGGGCCCAAGGTTCCTGCGATAAATATAAACAGCGTTTCACGAACATCAGGTGTGATCACTGATATGATAAATATACGGTGAATAACAAACTGTTTCGTGCCAACCACTTACTTCCTCCACTACGTTTTATCTACATCTAAAAAATGTTCATCTGCTTGGAATTTTTCAAGTCACTACTTTTAAATTAAAATCGAAATTTAATATTAAAACTACTGTTGTAGCGTACAGGCTTAAGAATGTTTAGATTATACTAAAAATTATTTTTACTCATTGGATAATAACGAGGGGATGCCATGGTATCTTATTAACATAACAGTATATTCGTTTGGTTTGTTATGATCCGTAGTGACTTCAAGTATGACAAATGATAGGCCCACGACTAACAGGTGAACCGATAGTTTATTTCTATAAATACGTTTCTGGTTAATCGCCCATTCTTGTGCATCCAACGTATTATAATGCCGTAAAAATTACCTGAAGGATGAAGCTGAAAACACATTGATTTTGAGGTAAATACTATGAAGTAAAATTTAAAGACAGAGTAGGACTGAAGTGGCTTGACACTGTATGATTATAAACAGATGTATATTTGTCAAGCGAGGCCCTTGATGTAGTTAGGTACACAATATTGTATAATAGATACATTACTGGCGAGAGAATCGAGGTCTTAGTTTTTACTTGACCGTTTGGCATTTGTCTGTCTGCCTAGCTATCTATCTGTTTGGGATTATGTCTCACGATACCTTTTGAAAGGATCGACCGATTTTCGTAAAACTTGGAATGCACGTTCATACTTTTACCCTAGAGTGCCCGAATATTTTTCAGATTGACCCCTCCAAGAATAGGGGGTGGGTAAAAATGTGGGAGGTTAAAATTGTGAAAAAATCGCAACACCCCATGTGGGGTATCAAATTAAAAGGGATTCAAACAGCAATCTGAATATAGTGTTCGTTTTCTAAAATGTCAACATTTTTGACGTCAGGGCCCAAAAGTGGGTGAAAGTTTTATAAAATCGCAAAAATTCACGGGAGGGTATCAAATTAAACAAAAATTTAACTAACACCTGAATGTAGTGTGCAGTTTTGGAAATTTAAAAATTCTGGGACCACAAGGTTCAAAAAACAGACCAAAAATTTGAAAAAATTGTAAAAATCTAAAAGGGTGTCAGACTAAAAGGAATTTTAACCCAAATCCGAATGATCAGAGTTTTTAATGTGTCTTGTTTGATTGTGTGGTCTACAATTGTTACATTACTAAAGAAACAGTAGATAAATCGGGATTTTTGTAATTTTTCCGATAATTGAAAAATTATTCTCTCTATCTCTCTCTCTCTCTATATATATATATATATATATATATATAATCTATATATAATATAATGAATATATTATTATATAAAATACATTTTATATAAATTTAATTATATATACATATATATATTCTATATATATAGAATATATATATATATATATGTATATATATATATATATATTGATGTAATAATAAATGTTCTTCATTCAAAATAATAAGCGAGTTCTGTAGCTGAGGGAGCATACTAGATTATTTAAATGTCGGTTTCTGACAACCTGACCAGTTTAGCTTTAATCCAGTCACGTAAACCTGACAAAATCCAGCCCTTATTAAATTTATAGTTTATTTTTTTAAGCAAAAACTTTTTCTATTTTTTAAATGTTTTAAGCCTTTAACTGAAAACAGCATGCGCAGCGTGTATTTGATACATTAATTATGTGTAAACTGTATATTTATATACAAATTGTTAAACAATAATTGTAAAAATATTAGAATTTTACGTATAGTAACAAATGAGCATAAGGAAGGCCGAATGTCATACTACCCGTTATCGTGAAGGACACAATAAGTAAAATGTAGGTCACCGGGCTGTCGGAAGCAATGTGAAGTCTGAAGTTAGATAATTCGTCCGCATTACCGTAAAGCCTGGTCGAATTAAAAAACTGTATAAAAAAATTATATAATTCCGATAGCACAAAATCTTTTTAACAGCATTATAAGCTGGATCTAACGTATTTCTGCTTGTATACGAGCTATTTGCGTGGTATTCCGGAAACAGCTCCAATGTCAGAAGAACTGTACTGACATTGAACTTGGCGTCACCGTCTGTGAGCAAGGAGGACAGACCTAGGCGAAGGCACGCACTACTAGATTTTGTTTGTATTACTGAATCGTGTGGTCGTGGTCGCCGCATGCCTCCAAGGATAAAACACGTAGTTAATTGTAACTTCACCAACACATACGTGTTGTTATGTAACTTAGACGTAACTCTGTCGTCACGACGGGCTTGGTTTAATAGTGGTTTGATAACATCTATCTGTTATAACTTATTGCTTGCCTTGGGGAAGATTATGAAAATAAGTACGCAGTCAGTAGCAGTAATGTGACATCTGGACAACCTACACACAGCGTATCAATTGGTAGTGACCCTTAATTGTGACTTATCAATCACTGCACTCTGTACTCAGTTTAAGAAACCTTAAAACATATCACTGTAATCTGGTAAACGTCCAGTATTCTTTTAAAATTTTAATTTGTGTGAGGGGTTTTCCTGAATCTGTTGTAATTAGCAAAGAGCTTACGTCCTGTCACCTTAAAGTCATGCATGAACAACTCCGCGGACAAAAGTCAGCTGTTTCGCACATGACAGTAAACAACAGGAGTCCATCGTCAGGAAACCTCAATGGTCAGTAACTGCATTTTCTTCACCGTGTCATTCAAACTATTTCAATGGTTCTTTTTTTTTCTCTAAATCCGGTATCGGCCAAGGGTTTCTTCCACTAATATACATTAGTATATTATATTAATTAATATTAATTAATTTGTCTTCATTGATTTGTATAAAGTTTTCTAATAAAGTGAAATTGTTTTCCCGATTGAAATAGTATGTGTGAAGTGGTAAGATAAATACTTTGCAACCGATGGCAACACGTAGAGAACCGAAACTTACGCTATCAGTCTGGTCCTTGTCAATCATATAAAAACGCTTTTCTTAATTAACCATTTTTTTGTAACAAAGTACTGTAAACAATGGTAAGCCATGTGCCGAAGTTGTCCAGACGCTCCGAATGAATATCACCTGATTTGCAATTGACACAAGCTGAGGTGATCACTTAGGATAGTACACGATAGATAGGATAACTCATAGGATTTAGTTGATGACTAAAATGTTTGCTGTTACGTATGTGGGAGACCAAGTAGAGAAATATAAACTTTAGACATTTAAATAAACTTATGAAACGTACATAAAATAATATTGACACGGGTTGAATAGAGGTCTGTAGAGGATAGAGCATATAGTTGTACCTACATAAGAGGACGACTGCGCAGGAGACAATCCCCTACCCATCGAATGATATCGGCTGCTCCTATGCCCTGTTAAACAGAAATCGTCAACGGTCAATCCTCTGCATACTTCCATGCCTTTCCTTTTCACACTATTAGAAATACTTTATTGGCACATGTGTTCACTCCTATTATGGTTATAGATTCATTGGTCAACACAACCATGGTGGATTCGGCGTCACCAATGAATAATGTTGCCGTACAGATCTTCCTGCCTCTCCATTTCTAGACTCGTGACGTCTCTGTCGTTTTTCTGAACGCGAAATTTTTATAACACATAAGAACATTGCCTCGTTCACTAAGCAGTCTCTCCATGCACCTCAAGTGGAAAGAAAGAAGTGGAAAGGAATATTCAAGAAAGAGCCTATATTTAACTGAATGTGGGCAGACGCAGAGGATGACGGCTGAGGAAACCTCTCGTCATGTGGAGAGTGAGAAGCAGTGCAAGTGTGCCAGAAGGGAAGTGAATATTGGGGGGAGAAAGCATGTATGTATATGTGAAAGTGACAGCGGAAATCACTTCGAGCACAGTCGATAGGATTGTGTGAAGTGGAAACCATTTTGGTAAGGGATTAAACCGGGCGCAATCGAGAGGCGCCAGGAAGTAGATCTTAGGGAGAATCTAGATAGAAGTTGGAATTTACTAGTAAGCGTATGTGTGCTGTAAGGAAAAGTAAAATTTATATTGTAAAATGGAGACAGTTTCAGAAGTCTGCGTAAATTTCATCTGACTTTCCTCACAAAACAGCATCATAATCTGCTTGCTATTTAAAAAATTGACGAGATCACAAAACATTAGTAAAACAAAGCAATCAAGCAAATGTTAGATGCTTTATGGTCTCACAATTCGGCTTTTCAATTTACATAGTCGAAGGATATTTTATGCCTACTTTTAAAACTCAGTGTCAAGTACGTATATTGTATTATAGGGTCATTATGACCGGTAAGCAACGATGTTCCTGAATTTCTTCAAGTGTACTTCGTCGCTTGGAAGAGGTTCAAACGAGAAAGGACAATATTATTCATTTAGATCGAACATTAGTAACAAAGTTTCAAAGTTTACTTCGCAAAATAAACCTGTACATTCGTGAGATGAAAAGTGCTTTGGAATTTGTAACCTATTGGAAAGATGTGAATATAATATAATATAATTCATGCTGATCGAAAAGCAATACGGAGCACCGGGGCACTATACTACACTTACAACGAATGTAGTTTCGGTAGTTATAATTAATCAAGAGTGTGACAAACGCAATGAGGTAATTCATGCATGCTAGGGATGATAGACTACATCGGAATGCAGACACACACCGGGGTTACGACGCTTTGCAATGCCCTTTAATGTTTTGTTGAGGAGAAGGTGGGTATCACTTTATATTGAAACTAAGCGATTCTAATACTGGAAAAGAAACAAATACGAAACCCTCACCTTTACAATTTTATTCGTAATGGCTCATGGTTAGAAAAAATGAGTATAATCATTTGAATAAATCAGCTGTTGAATAGTATGTTGTAGACATGTATGCTAAAATAGAAACAAAAAGACTCATATTCATTCGCACCAATAAAACTGCGTTAAGAGCTGAAAATTACATACTGATTGGAAGATGCGCTGAAAAACGATAAAGGCATTGAGAACTTAGGCCATTTGGTTATTCTACCATTGAGGTTTACTGGTGGAGCTCGATATATATGCACGAACGTACTCAAGATGCATTTTGCTATGTTTGCAAGTATTTCCGTCCTGATTTATTTATAACGGTCACGACAAATCTTAAATGGAAAGAGAATCTTCGAGTGTTGAATCAGTGTCACTCATCTCAAGATCGATTCGACTTAGTAGCACGAGTGTTTCATTTGAAACTGAAAAGATTAATGGATCTTTAGTACTACTCACTGTGAATTAAATATAGAGACATAGACAATTTAAATTGTATCAATATACATATTAAAAATCAAATATTCGAGTGCGAAGCCGCGTGTAACAGCTCGTAATTTTAATATAATCCGTTAATGGTGATTTTAATTGGTAGAAGGCTCAAACTACCAAGTTACCTAGTTTGGTAACTTTTATCAAACTAAAGAAAATTTGTTTTACTTTTTTAGTATCACTTTAGAATCACTAAAATCTTAAAATATGAAGTGTACGTATAGTTCAAAAGAAAAAAGCATGCTATTTTTCCTGATTTTATTACATAACTAAAAGTGTAAGATCGAATGTTAATATATCAGTTGCTTTAAAAGTTATAAGTACTTTTTATTAGGAGGATGCGGGAACTGTAGCTTCGCGAGTTGCAGGATTCCGGGTGCATATCGTTAATATAGAACATTGTTACACTAACAAACTACACATTAACAAAAAAGACTTTTCTCTTTAGCTTCTGAGACTTTTCTCTGAAGCTATCATCTTCTGAGTTTATAATTTTTTAATTCACAAAAATAAAGATTTTTTTCTTTAAATTCAGGACTTTCAAAATCCGTTTATAATGCATTTTAAATTGTATTGGTTTTAAGGTGGAAACCAATTCAACCAATGATGAACTTCGGATTCGCGTTCATTTCTATGACATGGCTGAAAACAGATTTATCGAGGGTAAGGTTAGTAAAGGAAACCGCATATTTTGTTTGCATTATGTTAGTAGTAATGTGCGATACAGAGCTTTACGTTTTGGGCACGATTTGCACTTTGTCCCTGCTACTGCTGTAACTGACTTTCAAGACGGTTCTAAAGCTTTTATCTAAGGAATTGCTTTTATATGATTGTCAAGCAGATCATATTATGCACGTGAATCATCCGCTATGTCACCTGTAATTAGAAATGAATTTACCACTTTGTGTACTACAACTAACGTCACGTCCAACCACGGTTTGTACACACTTAGGTTTACACTGTCAATGTTTGAGTTTGATAATTACGACTCGTGATAATCTCACGTGACGCGCTACCTAGCTCTGATTAGTTTAAAGCTCACTTGCTTATTATTACAGTCAGTACTAGAGTTCGAACGCTGTTCATTTTCACTCTTGCATCGTAACTGATGTAGTCGAGTCAACATTACAGTAATGTCTTCACGCAATTAGACATTGTCGCATGTGTCGGCGGACTTATGTAGAGAAAGTTGTGAAGATATCGCCCATCGTCATCACCATCTGCTCATTTCTGAAAGAATAGTTTATCACATGTATGCCATAAAGACAAATCATTTTAGTACTTAGCCAGATGGTCCCTCCATCTTACAATGTGCCATCGTCGTCACTCCTTGATATTGATCTAGAATCTTTGTGGCCATCTTCTCGTCTTCCCGTCTTATCATATCTTATTCACAGGTCAAATGTATTTTCTTGATTATACAACTGATATCACCAATATTCTAGTTTGGTTGCTTATATTTTTAACGAGTTTCCTGTCTCTCTTTGTTCTTATCCTTAACCTGCTACTTTTAATGTTTGTCTGTACAGTTCGCATTCCATTACAGTGATCAATGGCCATGTTTCTAACCGTAAGGCATAACAGGCAGTACACATTAATTGAAGCCTTTGCTTTTTAAACATAAAGGTATTTTGTCTTCCTTTATAATAATGTGTATCTGCAACATGGGAATACAATAACTTCAGTCTTATACCTCAGGAATAGATTTTGACAAAAATTAATTGCAGAAGAAAACTTAAATCACACTTACAGAAATCTATCGTGAGAATACTAAATAACGATTACGTAACTACTGGTCAGTCAGCATAAGTGACTGAAGAGGAAGATGTTTGTGTATGTGTGTGTAACTTAATTTAATACTAATTTACAATGAAGATTTTGGAACATGTTTCGAGCATCAAGCAGTACGCTCATCGTCATCCATATTTGTCTGTCTTGTCACGTACGTGCACGCCAAACAGATTGCCTCGTTAGTCCAGCGATAGAAGATGTCTTGTCCACGTCGACTTCTCGTTGCCACGATTAGCATTCAGCAACTGCAGCTGATCACTTTCAATGAAGCCGAACCGTTGTGTCGTTGTTATTCTCAAGGCAGTTCAGGCCTTTATTTAAGCGATACAGGAACGCGACTACATGGGTGGAGCTACGGCTAATAAGAGTTGCTTTGAAAGCGATAGTAAACGGTTTCAGCAAAATTGTTATACCAAGAATACGTTAGAGGAAGCATAAACAGGGACAATTGGCCTGTCATCTTGGAACGGACAGAAACTATAATAACATATTTACATAGTAGAAAACTATTTTCCATTGAACTTAAGTTTATAAACCTCGATAAATTTTTCAACTTTAAAGTCTATATTGTGTGTGGGGTGCGTTCATATGCGTGAACGCGAGCGTGTGCGTATCAACGATGCTCTGTATCAACTTTTTATATGGCGTAAGCATATAGCTTATTGTGTATAGTAAAAATGATTAATTCACTGTACTAGTAATAGATAATAGTAATTATTATTATTACGGTAATCCAGACAAATAATATTCATATAGGCTACAAGATACAGGAGTCTAATGTCATTCTTTTCTTCCTACGAATCAGATCACATTGTTTTTCTCTGACCGTGTCAATATCGTACCAGTGCCTATTTTCTAGCCCTCGAGTCTATGCATACAGATGGGAACTATTTGTCTAATTGTTCTCCGAAGCGGTGTATAGCCTACTCAAAAGCGTTCTTCGGAAGCAGTCTTCATACATTACCTTGCAGATACCTGTTAATCATATTCAGAACTAGACTAAAAGTGGCGTATTAAACTTTGCGAATCAAAATCATATTATCTGCTATATCATTACATGAGATAAATCGTGTTTTCTCAGATAACGATTTATAAAAAAACTTTCTTTTACTTGCAACTTTCAACTCCACTGAGTGCTGTACTCCTAGCTTAAGTACCGGCCCATTTGATTTGATAGGCCTATTGATTTTTTATCGAACTTTACATTACTTTTCTACTTCGAGCTATTCATATCCAATATTTATTTTCTTCACAGACGTTTGTTTTTCTTGACCCCAATTGATCCTTTGTGATTCATGTCTTCAATTTTGAGATTCCGTTTACCAAACATTTCAGTGTTTCTTCGTTTCATAGATTGTAAAAAATCTTTTTTAAAAACATAATTGAGTAGAAGTGAGACTTCTTCATAATCATATAAAGAATAATGAAGATAATGAATGCCACATTACACGCTTTCTGTTCTATATAGCGTGTACATGTCCGTAAAACAAATACTTAATTGTTTGCCAAGAAGACATGTTTCTAGGTTTAATCAGTATAAAAAATATATGAATGTAGTAAAGTGATTTACGTACGTATATGTGTGTGTGTGTGCGCGCAAAAAAAAAAATACACATAATTATGTATGTACATATGTATGTAAACAATGACCGTGTATGAGTGTGGAGTGTGTATACAGTATTTTTTCTCCATCAGTGTCAGCTGTAAAATTAGCCATTATAATCTGGAAGCACATCAATTTGATTGATTCTGTTCTTACTCACTGCACTTTGCGCTCATCGAGTTATTTTATGCTGTTTTTATTTGGTATTTCATTACGCAGAACACGAAACGACTTCAGAGTTAAGGGGATGGAGCATAATGCTTTAGTTATATCTAGTTAGTTGGTAGAAGCTTAGAGTTGTGGAAAATATTTTCTAGACACATGCAGGGTAAGGAAACAAACTTCAACAGAAGGAAAAGTAGCATAAGTAAAAAACGAAATAAATGACAATACACATTCTCATGTATCGCAAGGATTCGACCCCATTACTGAAGAAGTATTAGGACAGTTGTCGTTGAATCGTAAAGTAACATTACTAATATCATTAAAGTTGGTTTCCGGTTGAAACATGTTACTGCACACTGAAAACAGGTAGAATGTATCATCTCATAGGCCAATTTCGTTGCTGCCATCATATCTACACTCGTTAAGAAGTTATTGGTTATTTGACCAATAAGAAAGAAATCATTAAGATCATTAAGAAGAAAAACCTAATCCTAAATCAGCAGTTCATATTTATAAATACAGTAATCGATGAGAACACAAGCCAGTTAATATTACTGAATAAGTATCAGCAGCAAAAACGTTTACGCTGCTCTTCATGGATTTGCGCAAGTTGTGATAGAATTCGGTGTGAGGAATCGAACTGCCAAAATTAAAGTATACTCACCCACAATTCACCAAAATAATACAGTAATATCTAATGGAGAAATATTTCAGGACACCTACACTGGTCTGAAGGAAATCAAAGCGGCACTTTTCCAGGGATAAAAACCAATTCTTTATCTGTTTTGTACGAATCTACTATGGATCTCCAGAGTTTGAAAATAATCCTGAAGCAACTTTTGTTGACGACACTGCGAAATTAGCTGTGAGTAAGCAACAGTGAAAAGCTACATAGAAGTTTCAGTTTTTATTAGTCATATTTAAAACTGGACCGAAAAGTTGCATATTAAACTTAATGAAAAAAATTCACTTAGATCAATTTAATTAACGATCAATGTTAACGCTTAACGATTAATGATCAATTTAATTTAATTATATCAATTTAAGTTTCGAATGAATATTCGATATAGCTTTCTATAAAGAGCCCGATAGTAACGTAGACGAATGCGCGACATGACACTGAATACTAAACTTAGGTGGAAACGCGTATCAAAAAGAAACGAGCAAGTAAATATAAGAAATTCTTTGGCTTATGGAAAGTAATTCATGTCTATAAACTTATAATAAATATTTGTAATAAAAGAGATTTTAAAACCCATACGGACGTATAGAATACAACTTCGGCTTGCATAAAAAAATATATATAACATTATGTAGAATTTGCAAAATAATTATCAAGCAACATCACTGTGGCGTCTTGGTTTGTGATTGGTGAATTCCAAAGGTTTCAAAGACTGAAATCATCACTATACAAGCTTTCATTGTGCACAAAGTTAAAAGGAGAAAATCCTTTGAGTTAGTGTTAAGGGTTAAGTGTCAAATGTTAAAGCAGGCCAGCGTTCCATCGCTATTTAGTGGACAAGAAAAGTTGCATTTAGCATTTAACGTGTTCAAGTGAAAGCAAGGAGACACTAATGAGAAACCTTTAATGTAAATTTCAGGAGTAGTTTAGTTAGGATAAAAAATAACTCATTTGTTACACGATTAGACTGCAACGTATAAATTTGCTAACTGAGTGCTCTGCCTACACACATATAGAAGTAACGTGGCAAACGATACTGTTTTAAATTTGGTACTGAACACTGTACTTTAGCTAGGGTTTAACATTGTATTGTTTCATTCGTATTTAAACCGTCTGAGTGCATGGTTTTTGTTAAACGAAAGTAATTAAGTCACCATTAACAGCTGAACAAGTTGTAAAAATTATGACTGTAAAAATAGGTATTTTATTTGGACACTGAATGTTTGTCGTGACGTTGTGTCACGCTGAATTACTCCATCTGCTGTGACGAGTAAGGTCAACTTGAAATTGAATTTTTACGATTTACAAGCATTTTATGCCGCGTATGATACTAGCCGTGTAAAATGTGCCAACGACTGACAACCGCTCCGTAACGAATTCTGAAACAGATGTTCATGCGTCACTCGAACATTAAACATCTTTTACAATAATTACTTAATTATTTTTAGCAGCTACCACAAATTCTAGATAAAATTTCTAAAAATTATTTTACTTAAATGTCTGTCTGTAGTACAATTCGTCAGTATAAATTACTTCATTGCACACGTCACAATAATACAGGAGTCACGCCAACCTCCTTCCACACGAATGGGGATCAAAGTTGGGGTGTGTAACGAAACACCACGTATGGGTCGTACACACCTTTGGTATTAGTAAAAGTAAATAATTCTGTAAAATAATTTACATCAGTTGTTTATTTTAAATTATATGAGACAGGCTCACATTATTTCCTGATGAATTTTTTAAGACAGTAGCAACTAAGTCTCCATGCCGTTTTACAGGTGCTCATTACAAACAAAGAAGTCCTCTTCCTCCTCCTCCTTCTCTGCTTAAAATAAAAACTGTGAAAGGATTGGACATAAAGTTTAACCGCATTAAATACGAATGATGCGCCAGAATTTACGGCATAAATGGTGCGCATTTATTCTACAATTTACGAAGTCATATCGATATCCAATAACGTGTAATACAAGAACATACTCTTCTCTCAAGAATAAATTGGACAGCTTTGCTGACCCCGCTGTGTTGGTATTGCTACACCATCAATTTTAGTTTTATATCATTTTTAATTTCAGATAATCTTGTTAAGTATGTAAATATTTCACCGTCGTTTCCATGAAGTGGTGGACCATGTGACAACGTGATGCATAATGACAAGTAAATAAAATACTTATCAAAGGCACAGACTAGACCAATGGTTCCCAACCTTTCCGGACCCGCGTACCACTTTGGTCTTCCACGTTCATTTCGAGTACCACCGGAGCTTATGAAAAGGTTACTGGGGTTTTCTCAATAAAATACTTGATACAACATGACTAGTATAACTTATTATTCCTAGTTATGTATAATTATTTATATAATATACATAAAATTTGCAAAACAGGAAGTGATTTTTAAAATTAATTTCAGGTTGGTTCTATGCTAAAATAAAGTATTTAGCACCGTAAAGTGTTTAGGTTGTTTTTTTTATAAGGGTAATCGTTTTAAATCATGTCCGATGAAAATTTATTGTTGTTCTGAACATAAATTTTTATTTATTTATTTTAAGTAAATACTTTTCTTCTTGTGTACCACCTTGGATCCCTCCGCGTACCACTAGTGGTACGCGGAGCACCGGTTGGGAACCACTGGACTAGACTATGTCATGCCCATTTTTACTGCCTTCTCCTAATTCATTTACGAGTAATAAATGAAAACGGAAAGGAGCAGCGGAGAATATAGGAGAAATGGAAAGAAGAAAAATTTGAGATAATAGAACCGCTTCACAGAACTCTACGTCGGTATGTTCGTATAGTGAACAGCGATCACATTTTACGAATCCTGGTTTTAAAGGAATAGCTGTGACTTATGATACACTGGGGAAATTGGTAATATATATTGAAATATCTTTAAACAAAAACAGTTGCACGTTTGCGAAGTATGTAGTTCATCTATGAAAGTATTAGTGTTATCGTAATATGTAATTAATAATATACTGTGTGTAAACGATGCACGGACAGGACACTGTAGGCGTACGTTTGTGTGTGAGTGTGCAGCTTTCTTTCTAGGAAGTGTTTGGTTATCACGCTGCGATGGCTATAGTTACTTGTTCTTGAGGCCGGCCTCACTCTGCGCTGGCTAAGGTTATTCAGTTATCAACCTTCATCGGGCACACCGGAACTTGGCATTGAGGAGTAACAGCGGATTGGCTGTGGCCGGAACTAGGACGAGGTCTTCCTGTCTGTTCACCTCCGGTAGCCCGAGTTTTCCCTTCTTCTCGATTACGTAATCATAACCATACTTGTGAGGTAACGATTACTGCTACAGACTATGGTAATAATTGCCATGTGGCAAATAATAAACTGTGCGTTACAATGTGCTATTTTTTTACTATTATTTGCTTTTGGAGATAAGCATCTCTTGTATTTTTTTCGTAATATTTTATTTTTATTGGTACAAAATTAAATAAACAAAATTTTAATATAGAGAACTTTGAGCTTCCATCATGATGAAGATTCACGGTCTTGAAATTCCGTCAGAATTAATATATCTCTATGAACTTTAAGGATTTAATTTTTTTAATCCCTTCAAAAGAAAATGTAAAATTTAAAGAGTTATTTTAGCTGTAAAATTAGTTAATACTTTAAAGACAGACTTTTAAATTTGCAGTTACCTTATTGTGTTATATACTATATGTATTATGTTTTATCTTCGGGGGTTTCTTCTAGTCACTGGTTGCCCCTAAATAACTTTACAGTATACCGTATAAGCACCGCGCCTCATCATTTTTTAGTGTACGAAATAAATAATCAATTTATAGTATTTGAAACTTTTACCTTAAAAATTTTGAGTCCAAATGACTGAAATCCTTAAATACCGTGACTGCATTGGCCGCGAAACGTTGCAACAGTATCACAAGTTATATTATTACTATCGATTTCTCGTTGATTATTATTTAAAGCGTTTGTTGATGTATGACTTGTTGACCACTGACAAATAACCACCACTGATACCGGAAAACGGTGGTATTTTCGCTTACAGAATATGTATCAATTTAGATGAATCTTTTAAACGCTGACAACCAAATCTACTGAACACTCGTCATAATTAATTGGGAATGTATGATTTAAAACTGGATCCCAACCGGTGGAATTTGTGTGAATTTTAAATTTTATATTTCACATCTGCTTAATTCACATTACCTTCATTAAAAAATCTCTGTTTTACTATGCATTGGTTTATTTAGGTGCGTCTTTTTAACAGATTTGAGTGTTTACACTAATTGTTGTTTGTTTACTACTTTGCGTCTATTAGTAAAACGAGGTCGTTCTCGCTGTCTATGAAACAGATAACATCATCTACCGTATGTGCGTAGTTCACAGATGTCCACCCAGCCACATCATTCTGTTTACTGTTTACTGTTGATGTTTTCGTGATTTGGGGTTAACCCTGTTGCCGTCCTCTCCGAGTTCCGTGTGGGCAGTCACTCCCTTCCTTGACTCACATAAGGTGGATAACATCGTGTACCCTGTAAGACTGATTAAGTGTTATTTGTATACCGTACGTTTAGCTCTGTACTTGACTATTATGCAGTACAGTTAGTCTTACGGCCGTGACAGAGTATTTACGTTCACAAAACGTATTCGTTTTAAAGTTGTAAACAACCTCGCGATATTTATACGGCACAGTTTCGATACGAGTTTTGTCATTTGCTTTCATACGTTGTACGACTCAAGGAAAAACGTAATAAAATACAAAAGAATCAAAGCAGTGAGTGAATGGTCAAGAAAAACAAGTGTGTGCTGTCGGTATAGTACGGTGCAAGGCAAGGCAAGGTGTTATCCTTAGAGCAAAATGTTTGTGTAGTGTCCGTGACATCTGCAGTAACCACTTCCTGGGTTGAGCCTCAAAAAACAGCGAGGCGATGGCGATGAGGCCTCGTGGGGTTCCAATGGTCGTTGCCAGGGTCTTGTAACGCGCGGCCCTGGCCCACATACGCTGCAGTTCCCACTATCGTACTGGTACTTCGCACTCATGCGTGTACGTATTTGTTATATCCAGCTGTGACACATGTACAAATGGACGGTGAATGTAAGCAAGCGTTTATTTGTCCCCTTATCATTTCACGCTCGCGGAATTGTATTTAATATTTACTCATGTTGTATTTTTAGTCACAATTCGGCAGAGTCAGGCCACATATATAAAACAAAATAGAACATTCAGAATTAAAGTTGAATAGTAAAAATTAAGTAGGCTAAATCATGCAACTGTAACACAAACACCACCCTCGCGCGCAAATAGTAAACACTTCAATTGGTTCAACAAATAAATAAAATATTCCTATGTCCTATGTATCATATGTATGTGTGCGTGTGTAGGTAGACAATATGTGAAATATAAATAAAGACTAATTATTTAGAGGCCTATAAATTATGATACTATCATCATCAGACATATTGTTATACTCATACACACAAACACAGAGGAATGTGTGTGTGTGTGTGTGTGTGTGTGTGTGTGTGTGTGTGTGTGTGTGTGTGTGTGTGTGTGTGTGTGTGTGTGTGTGTGTGTGTGTGTGTGTGTGTGAATCTTCTTTATATATATAATAGTATGAATCCATGTGTTGCAGAATTCGCTCACTATATTGAACGAGGTACATTTATTATTAAAATAATATTATTATATGAATTTCGATATTAGATAATGTTTCAATTATGAAAAAAATGACACAAATTCTGATTACTCTGCTGTTTCTTTAGTAATATAATAACTGTAGTGTACACAATCATACAATAAGAACTAAAAATTCTAAACATTCGTATTTGGGTTACAATTCCTTATAGTCTGTCTCCCTGCCCGGTATTTCACAATTTATTCAAATTTTTTATCTCTTTTTTGGATCCTGGAGTCCCAAAATGTTGAAAATTTTGAAACATAACACTACATTCAAATATTAGTTAAAATTCTTTTTAATTTGATCCCCCACATGAAATTTTGCGATATTATCAAACACTTGACGCACTTGTGGACCCTGACGTCCAAAAATTTGAAATTTTCAAAAATGAATACTATAAGTAAGATGGGCTTAAAAATCCCCTTTAATTTGATACCCCACATGGACTTTTGCGATTTTTTTTTACAATTTTACCCCACACCCCAGATTTTTGCCTCGGGTTCCCTATTTTTGGGGAGATCGATCTTAAAAACAATAGGTTTCTGTAGGGTAGGCTATAAGTTTTCGGTTGTTGCTTTCAAAAGTTATCGTGACACATTCCCAAACAGATAGATGGATAGACAGAGAGATGCCAAACGATCGAGTCAAAACTAAGAACTCGCTCGCTCAATTAATGTATTATATGATATAACGGAATATTTTATATAGTAATTAAGGAATATACGTTCAAGCATGTAGTGAAAAACTGTAGGATAACAGAATAATAGAAATACAATACATCAAAATGACAATGCATTTTGTATTATCACTGTGGAGACCTTTCACATAATCTTCCTCTTGCAATTGCTCAGCATGGCACATACACATCATCTAGTCTTCACTGTTCTGTTACATGGATGAGAGCATTTCCTAAATATTCCCTTACCTACTTCAGATGTAGAGTCATGTCCTCAAGTAAAACCTATATTTTCCCTTATTTTTTTATTTATTTTAACGTGTGACCCACTGTGGACTACGTTTGGTTCAACTGGTTCTTCCCTACTTCTCTTCTCTCTTCCACTCTCAACAAAATCATCTATCATGCACAGGTAATTTAGATTTCTTACACAGTTTAGTACATTATCAAAATTGTATCCTTCTTTTAAAAATGTAGAAATTGACTTATATATGTGTTACATATATATACACGCACACACATTCTAAACAATATTTTTAATTTTTTTACAAGGATATATATTATTGTATTATAGCCTATATTTACACTGTTTCGACAGTTTTATTTATTGTCATCTTCAGAAAATATATTTTTATTTTTAATATATTTTCTGAAGATGACAGTAAATAAAACTGTCAAAATAGTCTAAAAATACAAATAAAAAATATATTCGTGTAAAAAAAAACAAAAAATATTGTTTATTATTAATATTTATTAAAAACAAGAATAGTTTTATATATATGCCTATAGTTTTATTATATATAGGTTTTATACATTCTAGTAAAATTTGAATTTTATTTAGAACGAAACACCAAAACGTGACAGAAATCGTTACTTTTTCAATTATAAAGTCGAATTGAAACACAACTCTCGTTGATACTGGGGAAAAGTATGCAAAGAAATTTTACTACTTAAACAAAAAATGCATATAACAATTACATAAATTGTACAAAATGTCGTCCGTCACTTTTTACACAACCCTCCGCTAGGGCTAAAAAGGGGTAAAGTAGGCAATGTGCTCTTAAACTTCTTCCGTGGTGTCAAATTATCATTATTATTTATTAGCTTTGTTCCTACAGTTTTTCCTTGCATCAGAAAGATTTACCTTTTAATTCAAAATCATGAAATTTTTCTGCCACGTTTTGTTCTAAATAAAATTCAAATGTCTTAAACTTCTACTTGTTTTCAATTAACTCTGCACACCTAAATTTTTTCAGAATTAAACGCTTTACAAATTTTTTCCAAAATTTGATCTGTTTATTGGCAATTTAACAAAAGGAAATTAACCCCAGACTAAAAATTGTGACTTTTATTGTGATTTTTACTTAATTTTTTTTAGGCTTTTCAAGAATTTTCTCTTCAACTAGTGGAGATAAAGTTCTGGGACCATGACAAACGTTTTTACGTCAAAATACATACAAAACACTAATTTTACCCAAAAAATGTGTGCCCCAAGAATTTTAATGCTGCCTCGTTTTTCCGTTGATGCAGAAAACGGCGAAATTTTTTCTCTAGCCGTATTACACTCTTACGCGCGCGCGCAGTAAAACTTCTGTTAAACGAAATAACATAAACGTAAATAATAATGTTTAACCGAAACGACCAGCAACTTTTTTGAAAGTACAGTATTTGGCCAATTTTGGGAAGAGAACACTTCGTTTAGTCAATGTAAAATGTAATAAGTAGTAACCTCCCTGAACTGCAGAGTTCGCTCACTGTTTTGAACGAAATATATTTATCGTTATACAAAATACAATTAATAAATTTCGGATTCTTTAATGTGTGGATAAAGTGTTTCGTATGCATGATTCTTGGCATTAGCCGAGAAACACATGAGGTGACCGTACGTTTTTTCTCATTTTAATTTTTTGTTACTTTCGATGTGTTTTTGTATAGGCCTACATATACAAACGAAGAGATTGAAGTAATATGCTAATTATCAAAGTTACTTATTCTGTACACAAAACAAAAATCTTACAGTGTTTGAATATACTGCAGTCATCTTTCCTCAATGACCTTAAGATTAAGCAATTTTTATGTAAAGGCTTATATCTAAGACGTTTCACAATTACATACATAAACGATAACAACATGTAAAGTTTTATACTAATATAGATTGTAAAGTTGAAAGCACGGGGGCGTTTTCAAATATTAATTTTGTCAAATTATGTTAAGATATCGATTCCGTATTTTTGAGGAAATTCCTCATAATTTGATGCCGCACATAGAGTTTACAATTTTTCAAAATTCTGATTTCCATTCTTGGCCCGTAGTGCCTCGAACGTTAGAAAATTTTAATATGCACTGCGTTCAGATGCAACCAGTCGGCATGGATTTTTTTCAATTTTTCTAAATTTTGATTCCTTTTTTGCGCCCTTGTATACTAAAATTTTTGAATTTTTGAAAATTGAACACTGTATTCAGATTTTAGTTAAAATTCTGTTTAATTTAGTATCGGATAGGAATTTTTGCTATTTTTTTTCAGAATTTTGACCCCTCCCATTTTTGCCTCCCGCCCCCCTATTTTTGGGGTGATCAGTTTCACATTAGAGGTCTGTAGAGTTACACGTCCCATGTACACGCATGCTAATCAGTTGATGCATTCAAACTACTTTCCTCGAGACATACCCTAGGCAGGTAGACAGACCAGCAAACGTTAAAAGGTCTAGTTAAAACTGAGACCTCGCTCACTCGATCAATAATAGAAATAATAACGTGTTTCTATTCTATAAATTTATTTTTTTTATTATCCATAACTCTATTACCACTCAGTGGTATAGGGTAAATAATATTTTATTTCTTAAGAATAGTATACAAAAATAACCATATAAATAATAATAACAATAGTAGATAATATTAGTTACATACAGACCACTCTCGTTACATTTTTGAAAATTCGAATTTTTGTACAGTACTGATTTTCTTCTGTACTGTAATTTAGTATTGTATTGTAGTATTCTGTATTCTGTATTGATATTGTAATTTAGTTTTATTATTTAAATAAACTAGCAGAATTGTTTAAATGTAAAATACTATATGAATCTTTTTTACCATTTGACACCGAAAATCAACATTTGTTTAAATTATAATCGGAAGTTTTGCTTACCCGAAATTATAAGTATTTTTAGTGCGTGCCCCCCTCTGTACTCCCGGTTTTATTGCTGTTAACAGAGGTTCTACTCTATACAATTAATGTAGTTTATAATGTAGGCCTATTGGTAAAGATTTATTCTCGTTGATCTGAAATATATCCCCATTAACAACCATTTGGACGTGTTATCTGAAACGGTCAAAATGGCTGACAACGGGTATGCAATTTATTGCTCGAAACATGTTTTCCAGTGAGAACAAATCTTGTCTAATACATCATAAATTTCATGAACAGTTACTACGGCAAGGAAAGGAAGTACACCAAAATTTGTGTGTGCGCGCGCGCGCTTGTCTACAGGCATTTCCGTGAATTGTATAATATTTCTGGTGCATTATAGTTGTATATTGCTGAATTGTTAATACACTACTATTTTATTCTGTACATAAGTGTGCATACCATTACTAAATTGTTTAATAACTTGGTAAACTCTGTACAATACTAGGGAACGCGAGATAGCATGATATACCAATACGATTAATACGATTTTATCTTTGTTATTCCTATAAAAAATATTAGGAATAATACAAATAATAATTTATGAATTTTATAATGTTTTGTACTGTTATAATTCTGACTTTTTATATTCTCATAATCCTATAATATTATTTAATAGTATAAATATGGCCAATAGTATTAACTTACGCGAGACATGTTTCTCGTTTTGCTGTATGCTTACCGTCAGGAATGTCGAAGTATTTGTCTCCTTTGATTGTCTCTATTGTTGATTAATAAATGGGATTTTGTTACAGGTAGCAACTACCAGTAATTACCAACCCAAGCACAAAAAACTTCACCAGTCAAAGGATCGCCTGGCTGACGTGGGCACAGAGCATAACGCCAGAAACATGATGTATGTACCTGATGCTTAAATAATATCAATGATTATCAGCGACAAGAAAAGCCGTATCAAGTCAAAAGTAAACAATTTTTTTTCTATAATATATAACGTACACAATAATATGAATTCTCGTGAATGTAACAGGCAAACGGTTATATTCGGATTACGTATACTAATTTTTGCTCGTTTTTGTCGCAGTATATGTAACCAGTAAAACTGAGTCAGATTGCCAGAAGAAGAAGAAACTATTAACTATTTATCACTATCTGGGACAATTTATTCCAACGGGCTTCGTCGCAGATGCCATCGTGTCGGAAATTATGTGACTACCACGCTGACATCAAACGTTAGTTGCAAGCGTCTCGTTCAGCTGCATAAGACGATACAAAATAACATATAGTACAGATACACTAGTATCGTACAGCTTTTCAATATCACTTTCTTCGTCCAGATATCCGCAGGCAGTATCATCTTGCGGATCCCAACAGCCTACAACATGCACCAGAGACAGTGACGTTAACAGGGATAATAAAATATTTAGGTAAATAAGTAAACGTGTCTAACACACTAGTGTTTCAGGTGTTGGGACTAATGCTTTGTATCCGAACATCCATTATCTCATACTGTCTGCTCCCGAATGAGCATTTTTAATTTCATCTGTTCTTTGTCAATGTATTTTCATTTATCAGTCCCTGTAAGAGCTTTCGTCTAAATGTGCTCCCTAACCAGTTGGCCTTCCTTTTCTTTATACATCTGAAACTGTTTCTCCTTTCTCCTTTCCTTCGCAGCACTACATCACCATTCGTTATGTAACGGTTTTCTTTCCAAACAAAGGATTCGGCGTGCAGGCTACTCACTACACATAGGCCTATTAGCAAACTCTAAATTTTCATGAAAACTTGAAATATTCTAAATCGTTCTTCTTCAAAAATAAGCAGATATTTTATTTTAATAGTTCGCACGTTAACTTCTAATACCGCACACCATAGGCGTAACTTGGGTGGGGCAGGGGGGCACCCCCCCAATGTTCCGAGCATTATAAATGTTGTTTCCAGTTGTTTATAAATAAAAACTAACAAATAGTCAAACAGGAGACAGTTTCTATGCTTGCGAGCACAGTAAGCACTATTTCTCAACGTTTGTACTGTTATCAGACGACTAGTTGCCATATTTTTTTTATTCTTATTTCTTTCGAAGAAATTTGTAAGGGGAATGTTTGATACATTTGAATAATATACGTCAAAATAACCTTTCTGTTCGAAAAAAAAACAACGCTAGAGACCTAATTAACTGGAATGCAATGCGTACCTTTTACACAAACAAAGACTTGTTTTGGAACACCGCAAGATGTCGATGGCTTTGTTCACGAATCTTAAAAGACGGTCATTTAGAACTGTTATTTGTTAATGATTACTGATACAAGTGCGGTCGGTTACTCGGTCGTGTACGTAATCCGTTAAAGAACACATAGCTTGTCTCTTTCTTAATTCGTTATTGTTGTGATTTTTTTGGTTTTTTGTGTTGATAAGTGCTGGGAAATGGGAGATAAGGAACGCAAAGGAGTATAACACCGCTTAATTTCTTTGAAAATTGCCTGAGTGGCAATTTGAAAATTTCTTTGTGTTGTGACTGATTCGACTTACTGCTACTACTGCCGAGCATTTTGTGACAGTGTGCCTAAGGGAGAGGATGCGTTTACGAAAACTGTGTATAAAAATTGGAAGAACTGAAATTGTTTATGTTTATAGGCCTACAGTATATTTGTTCTAGGTAAACATAACTGGAAGTACAACTTATGAAGAAAGGTTTGTTGATCATTAACAAATGAAATTGTCCCTCGTTTACTAACTAAGAATTACACTGTATTACTAAACTTTCTAATTTTGTATATAATATATTTTATTTATTTTACTATATAGATGGTCTCACTACACACTTGAATTTATGAAGCTTTACCCCCCCCCCAAGTTAGGCCCCAAGTTACGCCCATGCCGCACACGATACGAATATGCAAGGTAGCCATATTTCTCAAGTCGAAATATTTATGCCATATTTATGCAAGGCGAATTTCTCAAGTAGCCAAATCTCAGCCATGTCGTCTTCGCATTATTATTGAGTAAAAAACTGGATCCAAAAATAAAATTTGTTCCAGTTCATCAGTTTCAATTTGTTTACTTTTTTATGAGTTAAATTTGAAGGTTTTACACTGCTTGAAGTTAAAATTGGTAAAAATGTTTAGTAATTTTAATATAAAATGGTAATAATATACAAAGAGTATATAAGAATAATATAAAGTATATGTATATACACTTTACATATATATCTGGCTACTAACCTAGAGGTCCCGGGTTCGATTCCCGGTCCCGCACCACAAAATCAAGGTGCGTTTTCAGCCCCCAGGTCGACTCAGCCTGTTGAAAATGAGTACCTGGGATAACATCCTGGGGATAATAATGGGCGGCTGAAGCGTAGTGCTGGCCACACTGCCTTCCTTGTATGCCGTACGGCTCACATAAGGCAGCCTACCCTGCCTTCTCCTACACTACTTCAGGTGGTACACATGGGAGCCATTAGTATAATATACACTTCAAAGTTGCGCTGTGGATTAGTAGTTGGAAGATCTACAATTTTTTTAAATTAGTTTGTTGGTTTTAAAATTATTTAACTATTTAAAAATAGTTTTAAGAAATTAAAATTATTTTTAGACTGCTACTGTATATACAATTTAAAAAACTGTATACCCGACTTGAAGTGGCTAATGGAGACTACAATAAGGGTATAATAAAAAAAACCCATCGTATAAAATAAGGGCGTGATAAAACATAAAATATTAAATAACAGAATGAATTAGCATAAAAATGTTTAGAGCGAGACTTGATATATCAGAATTAACCAATAAAATGCTGCCTTATGTCGATGTTATATTTTGTCAAACAAACCACAACAATGTTTTTGATTCATAAATAATGATTCTAAAATGGTATAATCTTGGACTGTTGATGAAATTTTCTCGGAATAGTATTCAAACTTAATTAAATTGTGTCAAGTCGGACTGAGTTATTTTTAAATGTTTTAAAATATAATCAAGTTAACGTCATCAGAGCTAAGAAAACAATCCTCCTAATGTTCCATTGGCTATAAACTTGGTATTATAAGCACACACACACTTACACATACATTATCTAGGGGAAAATGTAATACACACAAGACTGACACAGTTAACAACAAAATTCACGTTCACCAGTCAGCATTGAATTAAACATTGGACTGGCTGTCTCACAACAAAACCGACGGATATTAACAGTCTTTGTCTTTCTACGCTCCGTACTTCAAGTTCGTTATAACTTTATGATTAGGATGACTAGATTTGTACTGAATGCAAGGCATTTAACGTTATAATCTTACAATTAACCCGATTACGTCTATAAAGGCTACAATTAAAACAATTTAATTTTAATCCGCTTACACATAGGGAATGCATCAAATACAAGAAAAAAAATTGGAAGACCTACAATTTTTTTTAATTTGTTTGTTGGTTTTAAAATTATTTAATTATTTAAATATAGTTTTAAGAAAATAAAATTATTTTTAGACTGCTATACGCAATTTAAAATATCGGTATGGAGAACCATACATGACTTTCATGTTCTAAGATTTATATTTAAAATCATATTCAAATGAAATATTTCCATAGAAACTACTTCTTTCTACTTATTGCTTCAGCCTTAACCACAGTACTGTGGTCACTAACGTATACCATCTCACGTTTTCGCACTCGATTTTCACTGATGATGGCAGTCGATGGCACTGCCGAAAAGTCTGGTTTTGCAGAAAACATTGGACTACGGCTAAACAGCCCGCGAAGGAATTTTAACAAAGAACTACTTCTTTGTTGCCGATAACGTAGTACACATATAAAAAATTCTCCCACCCCCCTTCAACTATAATTTTCAATAATAGAAAATTACCCCCACCTTGTTCACCTAACCTCTTCATTTATAGATATTTCATCTACGATTGTACAGTGGATTATTATGAGCTACTTATCAGGATACTTTATTTATCAAAATTAAGTACTTTACTCTTGTTAAAACATAAAACGTTGCTGTTAAACTACCCTTTTCCCGTAATCGATGTTCACCAAAATCAACAGGCGTTTCGTTCTCTACAACATAGGGACATATGCAAAACATTATTTGATTATGATTGAATTTACGGCAGTTATAGTTCGTCATAGACAAAATTAACCTTGTTATCACATAAAATGTTGCAGGTAAACTATCCCTTCCTCATAACTGATCTTCACCAAAATCAATAGACCTTCAGTCCTTTACAATGCAGGGATGCATACAAAAAAATATTTGATTCTGATTGAATGTGCGGCAGTTATCGTTCGTCATGGAAACATTTCTCTTGTTACAACATAAAATGTTGCTGGTAAACTACCCCTTTCCCTTAACCGATCTTCAACAAAATCAACAGACATTGAATCCTCTTTAATTCAAAAACGTATGCAAAAACGTAGTTGATTCTGTTTGAATTTACGGCAGTTATCGTTCGTCATATAAAAAAATTACCCTTGTTAAAAGATAAAATTTTGCTGGTAAACTACCCCTTTCCCTTAACCGATTTTCACCAAAACCAACAGGTCTTGAGAACTCTAAAATTCAGGGCTGTATGCATCAAATTATTTGATTCTGATTGAATTTGCAGCTCTTATCGTTTGCCATAGAAAATACCCTTGTTAAAATATAAAACGTTGATGGTAAACTACCCCTTTACCTTAACGATCTTCAACAAAATCAATAGACTTTGAGTTCTGTATAATTCAAAAAGGTATGCAAAAGAGTAGTCGATTCTGTTTGAATTTACGGCAGTTATCGTTCGTCATAGAAGAAATTACCCTTGTTAACACATAAAATGTTACAGGTAAACTACCCCTTTCCCTTAACCGATCTTCACCAACACAAATAGGTCTTGAGAACTCTACAATTCAGGGCTGTATGCAAAACATTATATGATTCTGTTTGAATTTGGGGCTGTTATAGTTTGCCATAGAAAAAAAAATTACCCTTGATAAAAAAACGTTGCAGGTAAACTACCCCTTTCCCTTCACCGATCTTCACTAAACACAACAGGTCTTGAGTACTCTACAATTCAGGGCTGTATGCAAAACATTATTTGATTCTCTTTGAATTTACGGCAGTTATCGTTCGTCATAGAAAAAATTACACTTGTTAAAACATAAAACGTTGCCGGTAAACTACCCCTTTCCCTTAACCGATCTTCACCAAAACCAAAAGATCTTAAGAACTCTATAAATCAGGCCTGTATGCAAACAATTATTTGATTCTGTTTGATTTGCGGATGTTATCGTTTGCCATAGAAAATACCCTTTTAAAACATAAAACGTTGCAGGTAAACTACCCCTTTCCCTTAACCGATCTTCACCAAAAACAATAGACCTTGATATCTCTACTATTCAGGGCTGTATGCATAAAATTATTTTATTTTGTGTGAATTTGCGGCTGTTATCGTTTGCCATAGACAAAAATCGGTATGGAGAACTATACATGACTTCCATATTCTAAGATTTATATTTAAAATCATTTTCAGCCAAACAGCCAGGGAAGGAATTTTAACAAAACAATACTTCTTTCTTGCCAATAACGTAGTACACATATAAAAAATATTATCCCCTCCCCCTTCAACTATAATTTTGATTTATAGAAAATTACCCCCAGCCCGTTCAACTAGCCTCTTCATTTATAGATATTTCATCTACGTTTCTACAGTGGATTATTAAGATCTTATCAGGATACTTTATCAAAATTAAGTACTTTACTCATGTTACAACAAAAAATGTTTCAGGTAAACTGCCCTTTCCCCGTAACCGATCTTCACCAAAATCAACAGACATTGAGTTCTCTATACCTCAGGCACATATGTAAAAAATTATTTGATTCTGTTTGAATTTACGGCAGTTATGGTTCGTCATATAAAAAATTACCCATGTTAAAACATAAAACATGAGATTTATAAAACATATCTAAGATTTATATTTAAAATCATTTTTGAAATAAAATATTTTCATAGAACCTACTAACGCTGGGGAAATCTGAGGAGGCAATCAGAGTTGGGCCTACCTGTCACTCTGCTGAATTTGGTGGAAAGCCCTGTCACTGTCGTCAAAGTATCAGCCTTGACAGGGTCCTCTTTTTCTGCAAAATGGGAGAGGAGGATTGAGATGGAGTGAGTGACATGGTCCCCACCTCAATGAAGAACCCATTGTTTTATAAAAATATATTTAAATTTTGAAAACTGAAAATTCTTTTCTTGTTGTAAATATTTATATTTTATAATCAAAATGACTTTATTTTTGTTACCTGGCAACAAAATTATTTTATTTTCAACAATTACCATTGTTTCAAAAAGTTTAAATAAATTTTCAAGTACTTTACTCTTGTTAAAACGTAAAAGGTTGCAGGTAAACTACCCCTTCCCCTTAACCGATCTTCACCAAAATCTAAAGGCCTTGAGTCCTCTACAATTCAGGGACGTATGCAAAAAATTATTTGATTCTATTTGAATTTGCGGCTGTTATCGTTTGCAATAGAAAATACGCTTGATAAAAAAATGTTGCTGGTAAACTACCCCTTCCCCTTAACCGATCTTCACCAAAAACAATAGGTCTTGAGTACTCTACAAATCAGGGCTGTATGCAGAAAATTTTTGATTATGTATGAATTTGCGCCTGTTATCGTTTGCCATAGAAAATACCCTTGTTAAAAAAACGTTGTAGGTAAACTACCCCTTTCCCTTAACCGATCTTCACCAAAAACAACAGGTCTTGAGAGCTCTACAATTTAGGGCTGTATGCAAATAATCTTTTGATTCTGTTTGAATTTGCGGCTGTTATCGTTTGCCATAGGAAATACCCTTGTTAAAACATAAAACGTTACTGGTAAACTACCCCTTTCCCTTAACCGATCTTTACCAAAAACAATAGGTCTTGAGAACACTACAATTCAGGGCTGTATGCGAAACATTATTTGATTCTGTTTGAATTTGCGGCTGTTATCGTTTGCCAAAAAAAACAAATTTCCCTTGATAAAAAAAAACCGTTGCAGGTAAACTACCCCTTTCCCTCAACCGATCTTCACCAAAAACAATAGGTCGCGAGTACTATACAAATCAGGGCTGTATGCAAAAAATTATTTGATTCTTTTTGAATTTGCGGCAGTTATCGTTTGCCATAGAAAAAAATCTACAGACAGACACACAGACACACAGACAGACAGACAGACAGACAGACAGACAGACAGACACACACACAGACACTTTTCGGAAAACGACTTTTTTTCATGTTTTGAGTGTAGTAGAATCAGAATCTGCAATAATCTCGAACACGATTTTTTTTGCCATCACCATACTTCCATTCCTTAAGGAATATGGAAGTAAAAATTACCCTTGATTAAAAAAAACCCGTTGCAGGTAAACTACCCCTTTCCCTTAACCGATCTTCACCAACACAATAGGTCTTGAGTACTCTACACATCAGGAATGTGTGTAAATAATTATTTGATTCTGTTTGTATTTGCGACTGTTATCGTTTGCCATAGGAAAAAATCTACAGATACACAGACAGACAGTAGACACACAGACACACACACAGACACTTTTCGAAAAATGATTTTACTTCCATGTTCCTTAAGGAAATGGAAGTATGGTGATGGCAAAAAAAATCGTGTTCGAGATTATTGCAGATTCTGATTGTACTACACTCAAAACATGAAAAAAAGTAATTTTTCGAAAAGTGCCTGTGTGTGTGTGTCTGTGTGTCTATCTGTCTATAGATTTTTTTCTATGGCAAACGATAACAGCCGCAAATTCAAACAGAATCAAATAATTTTTTGCATACAGCCCTGATTTGTAGAGTACTCACGACCTATTGGTTTTGGTGAAGATCGGTAAAGGGAAAGGGGTAGTTTACCGGCAACATTTTATATTTTAACAAGGGTATTTTATATGGCAAACAATAAAAGCCGCAAATGTAAACAGAATCAAATAATTTTTTGCATACAGCGCTGAATTGTAGAGTTCGAATGACCTATTGTTTTTGGTAAAGATCGGTTAAGTGGAATGGGGTAGTTTACCTGCAAAATTTTATGTTTTAAAAGGGTATTTTCTATGGCAAACGATAACAGCCGCAAATTCAAACAGAATCAAATAGTTATTTGCATAAAGTCCTGATTTGTTTAGTACTCAAGACCTATTGTTTTTGGTAAAGATTGGTTAAAAGAAAGGGGTAGTTTACGAGCAACGTTTTTTTATCAAGGGTAATTTTTTTCTATGGAAAACGATAACAGCCGCAAATTCAAACAGAATCAAATAATATTTTGAATACAGCCCTGAATTCTAGAGTTCTAAAGAACGGTTGGTTTCGGTGAAGATCGGTTAAGGGAAAGGGGTAGTTTACCTGCAACATTTTATGTTTTAACAAGAGTAATTTTTTTATGACGAACGATAACTGCCGTATATTCAAACAGAATCAACTACTTTTTTTTGCATACCTTTTTCAATTATACAGAACGCAAGGTCTGTTGATTTTGTTGAAGATCGGTTAAGAGAAAGGGGTAGTTTACCTGCAACGTTTTATGTTTTAACAAGGGTAATTTTTTCTAAGACGAACGATAACTGCCGCACATTCAAACAAAATCAAATAATGTTTTGCATGCATCCCTGAATTGTAGAGGACTCAAGACCTATTGATTTTGGTGAAGATCAGTTATGAGGAAGGGATAGTTTACCTGCAACATTTTATGTGATAACAAGGTTAATTTTGTCTATGACGAACTATAACTGCCGTAAATTCAATCATAATCAAATAATGTTTTGCATATGTCCCTATGTTGTAGAGAACGAAACGCCTGTTGATTTTGGTGAACATCGATTACGGGAAAAGGGTAGTTTACCAGAAACATTTTTTGTTGTAACAAGAGTAAAGTACTTAATTTTGATAAATAAAGTATCCTGATACGAAGATCTTAATAATCCACTGTAGAATCGTAGATGAAATATCTATAAATGAAGAGGCTATTTGAACGGGGTGGGGGTAATTATCTATAAATGAAATTTATAGTTAAAGGCGGAGAGGATAATTTGTATATGTGTACTACGTTATCGGCAACAAAGTAGTAGTTTGTTGTTAAAATTCCTTCCCGGGCTGTTTAGCCGTTGTCCAATGTTTTCTGCAAAACCAGACGTTTCGGCAGTGGCGTCGACTGCCACCATCAGTGAAAATCGAGTGCGATAACGTGTGGTGGTATACGTTAGTGACCACAATACTGTGGTTAAGGCTGAAGCAATAAGTGGAAAGAAGTAGTATTTTCTATGGAAATATTTCATTTCGTAAATGATTTTAAATATAAATCTTAGAACATGGAAGTCATGTATGGTTCTCCATACCGATATTTTTTTCATGTTTTGAGTGTAGTACAATCAGAATCTGCAATAATCTCGAACACGATTTTTTTTGCCATCACCATTACAATGGATAAATGTAAATGTAATTTACATTTGTGACAATTAATTATTTAATTGTGTTTGCCGTGCCCCACGATCTTGGAGCGCCATTAAATACAATGAATTTTATATTAATAATGAAATTAAATCGATATAATTGATTTACGATATACGTACTTTGGGTACCATTTAATATAATGATAAATGTATTAATTATTCATAAACAAAATACTTGATATCATTTAATAAATTAATGTTGTCAATTCATTTACTTTACTGAGCAAAAGAAACTCTTAAAATTCTACTTCATATTCCCTCCAAAATTTAAGTTAATATCTGGGTTGTATTTGGTAATAATAAACGCATATATAGGATCAACTTAAATTACTAGTTTATTTATCATTCAAAATAAATTATAATCGTACATATGATACGTCGGTGTACCTGTGATACATACATATTTTATAAGAACAAATTCATGTTTTAATATATGCTGAAACAAAGAAAACATACATACATATATAAATCAAATAAGATAACAATTCATATTCTACTTATTAATGCGTTCATTAATCCCAGATAGTTCTTTATTAATATATTCATTAATTACGTTTTAATTCTGATTTATTCATTGCGTTTATTAATAATTTCTCAGGGGTGAATTCTTTGAAAGAATCAGGTCAGTAGGAGTAACTAAATAGTAATGATTAAAATAATGGTTACTTGATTTATGAAATATCCATTTAGTCTTTGGTGAAGTACAGTTCCAGTGATGAGGATGACATGAAGACACATCTCGTTGAATGCCGTCGTTCTCACAAACACTTACACACACTCTTCCGGTCACTCGCGTTGGCGTAGGTTTATGTGAATAATTGATGTTTAGTGTTCAATTAAATACTTCATCTTACGATGTATGTTGTGTGTTCGTTTTAACGTTAATGTACATGTCTAGTTCCACTTCTATCACTGCTTTATCAAATATTCGTGTGATTGATGAATTAGTTTAATGTTTCATTATGGTGTTAATAAGGTGTAGTAACACTATATTAAGTTCAACTGTTTAGTATATTACATATGTGGTGATATCTGTTCGTGTAACGATCTGATTGTTCACTTTGAATAATTCTTATCTAAGTCCGTTACATCGCACTTCGAAATTCACTATTAAAATTTACTAAGTCTCACTATCGTGACATGAAGGTTTTACTAAGTCTTCTAAGTCACGAGTTAACGTACTAACTCCCGAACTTGAGTTATCTCTCCGAATGATTAATATACTCTTGTGAACTTAGAGTAAAACTGACTCCGAACAATTAGAGTAAACTGTTTTTAACGTTGAGTAAAACTCTGGCTTCGTACTTAAAGTAAACTCTAGAAAAATTGAAATAATACTGGCTCCGAATTTAAAGTAAACTCGTGAAAATTTAAAGTAATACTGGCCTCCTCCCCGTCTTGGACAGATAGTTTTATTAATTCGTCCCTACTCGAAATTTTGTCCCTGGCGCTGTTTACGCCTTCTTTCTTCGTGATTGGTCAGTTTTGAGTTTTCTTGGAATATTTTGTCCCACTATGTCAAGATCCTACGTCACCGTTCTTCCGATAGGCTCTTCGTTTCTGTTGCTATGGAAACAATCCTCTCTACCAGTTTTCTCCATGGCTTTAGGCATCTGATAGGTTCTTAGACATCCCCCAATTTTGTTCTGTCGAACGTTGACCCTTTTCGTAGAAACTATGGCTATTACAGACTTGTCCATCAACCTATTGTCTGAAGTAAACTCAGTGTTTCTCTAGATTGCCATTATCTGTACTTTCGGTTCTCCCGGCATATTGTCTTGTGTCATACCCCTTTTTTGTAGCTATTAATAATTTTGGACATCTGCTGGCTGGTGAAGTCACCCCAACTTTCCACTCGTAAATTCTGTCTGTCACTTAGACGATAACTCCAGCTGCGTAACATGACTTGAGTTTTTGTCTGATCTCTCCCTCAGTATTGTTTCTTAAGGTGCAGTTCATCCGTTCCATTTGTGACGATTTTATTAATAAAAATAAATTAATTAATTAAGTTGATTAAGTATAGGTTGATAAATTTTAAGTGTTTAATAAAATCTCACATTTTTTTACCTAAAGCTTATTGTAATCATTAAATAATAATAATAATATTTAAATGAAAGTCTAATAATATATTAAAAGGAATACGAGTGTACAGAAAGGGTAAAGCTTGTTAATTAATCCTGAAGAGACAGGCGCTAACCAGAATCAACTTGTTTTCCGATCCCTTAACTAACTAAAAATAATTGTAAATTGATTATTTTTTAAATAATTAAACTAGATCAATATAATGTACTTTGATAGCAATTGTAACTAAGAATCTCTCTACTTAATTATTTAATCTAATTTTAGTCCTTTAAATAAAAAAGAAACTTGGAACTATTTTTATGTTGAGTTGAACCGTCGCGAGATTACTACTCTCACCCCTAACTATTTTCGCCCACTTGCTATGGAGCGGTCAAACAGTAAGCTGTATACTGCCGATATGTGCAACGTTAAGAATAGTTTATTACAAAATGTAATTAATCCGTCAGTTAAGACACTGACGCATTCTTTTTACTATTAAACAATGTGTTGCGTTAATGTAGTTGAACCGCGACTCATATAAATATGGTGTAAACGAGTGAGAATGAATAACTAAAATTTAGCGCTGGTGACATCTCTTCAAAAATCTTAAAATATAATACTTATGTAATTAAAACTGTGGTAATCCCATGAAGTGAAGTGCTACAATCAAACTATCATGTGAAGTGGATACAGGTGAATGAAACTTTGTTTTAATCATTCAGATCAACGAGCTATTACTATCAGTTAGCCAAGAGCTGAGAACCAGGAGACACCATGATCTAAAAGACTTCAGGACTACACCATTCCCGGATACGAAGATAATGAGAGACACCTGACCTACTTCAAACATGCTGCAACCGAGGACCTACGACTGGAATAACGCAGAGCTGGAAGACATCCAAAAAGGTGACACGGAGGCAAGCCTTCCGTGCTTATGAAATACTAAATATTATATTCAACAAAAGACAATTAATTTAACCACATTAAGACGTTTTAAGTAATTGTATAACAGTAATTGTATACTCATAACTTGTATACTTATCCCTAGTAAAGGAGTTATAGCTCTAAACTGTAAAGCCTTATTGTTTAAAAGATTAATAAAGGCCATTCTTCAAATGGCAAAATTTTGAAAGCTTTAGATGGCGAGGTAACCATTCTTAACGTATTAGAGGAAATCCCGGATCCGGAGAATTAATTAAATTCATGTACATCTTATTTTAAGGGGCCTTGTAAAGAATAAAATATAATCATCATGTAAACTGTAAGCTATTGAAGCATATGTGTCGAGAATTTTAAGTAGAGAAAATAATACAATATGTAATAAAGAGATGTCATCAGGAGTACATACTATACTGAGTGCATAAATCAACAGTCTCCCCTTCCCTGAATCCTTGTATATTTATTGTTTGTTGTTCTGATTAATTTTCAGCTCGTCACAAGTAAGGCAGCCTGAATAATTGGCAGAACCAATTATTGCGGGTTCCCTAAGTTATAACACAGGAGAAGATGTTATAAATTGCGCCACTCTGCTAATTTGCTTAAATTTTGCGACTCCTTTGTAAAAATTTTGTGACTTGTGTTATTTAAGAAGTAATTGTGTCCCGATAAACCCACACACCTAAGCTGTTGATTTATTCACTCATGTACTTTAAAATGTGTCTAAAATATTAAATAAAAATTAAACGATAATAGTTATTATAATAGTATAATAAATAAGTAATTTAAATATTATTTAGATATAGGAATGAACATAATGTTAACTAAAAACGCCCCAAGAATACGATATAACAGCAGGTACGTGCTTGTCAAAAAGTTCATTCATCAACCTGTCGGTTTGTAAACAATTTCAGACCAGTTGAATTCTTGTCTGCGCCTGTGTGTGTGTAAACTGTCATAGTAAACCTCCCCCATAGTTGAGTTAAACTACAACGACACCCTCTTTGTTAGTTCTATTGTTATAAGAAGCGTGTCTCTTCCTGTGTGTAGTAGCCGAAGATTCCCCCTTTTGCCGTACGCATATTTAAGCCTGTGTGAGATTTCTCTCTCTCTACCAATGTAAAATGACAAAGCTTGTCATGTCATTTTGATTGTTTATTAATGAAAGAGTAAGAATACGATTGATTTATATTTTTATATTTGTGTGTAAAAAAAAAAGATAGCGTTGTATAGTATTTAATGCAATTAGTAGAATAATTAGTTATAGCCACTCACTTTGCGAAAATGGCTGAATTTAATCCAGATCTATTATTAAAAGATGAGCTATGCTACGAAGCACTTTTACGAGGTCTAAAACACGTGAATGTTACCGTGTCTGAATTACGAAAATCATTACGCCAAACCGGATCAGAGATAACCTCGCAGTTAGATAAATTGCGTGAACTCGATTATGACGGCGAACGAGAAACCTGTTATGCGAAATATAGGGAACTGATAGTATTATCTCAGAACCTTCAGGACAAAAAAATCACCTACGGAACTTTTGCGCGTTACGCAACGTATAGAACATTTAACCCGCCGGTTGAATAATTTATTAAGCTGGCCCGACGTCACCGTAATCCCCGCCGATGTGCAGAAATTTGCGGATGAGGCATTAAGCCAATTGCCCATAATTATCAACGACTTACGACGAAAGTCAGATTCATCGAGAATGGAGGAAATTGAGCACTACTTACAAAAGTTATATATTTCCCCAGTTCATTCCCCTACTTTAGAACACCCTCCCTCCACCTCGAACCCCGAATCACCCACCGTATCTAAGATAGAACAGAGTCATGAACAATTACCTAGTAGAGAATTAAATACCCTAACCATGTTAGAACCCCCACCGCCTAAAGTTCAGCGTACTCGCACTAGTCAATATGCGATTACAAATCCTAATGCAACCACTAATCCTTCAAAAAGCATACCAAACGTAAATTTTAATGTAGACCTCTACGGAAAGATTTCCCACCCAGTAGAGAAAATAATTAATGAAATTCCGTACACCGATGGCTTAAGTATAACGACTCTATTGACTTTTATCAGATATCTACTGCAAATAAAAGATCTACAACAATTGAGCGATTGGCAAATACAGCAGGTCATCTTACCCAAATGTAAACCACCATTACGAGATCGTGTACTAGAATCATTAAACTCGTCTCTTCCAGTAGAAGAACTTCATACGAATATAATCAAATATTTTATCCCCACGGGAATTTATGAGGAGATCAAGAGAAATACCGTACTTCGAGTACAAAGAGCTCAAGAAAGACTGGCCCACTATATCGCAGACATCAGAGAATCTTCACGTCTACTGCAAGTCGACTGGACTGAAAAACAATTGGTCGATACTATCCTGGTAGGCTTATCTCCTGAAGAACGCTCCCGTTTAGCACTAATAAGTAGACCCCTTACTTTCGCTGACCTTGAACAATGTAGTATTCACTCTTCCAATGTGTGGTACGCAGATCAGCACAGACATGCACCGGTATCCACTACACCACATAGAAAAGAAATGCAAGCCTTAGTCTCAGATGCAAGAAGTCTACGAGAAAGAAGACCATTTCAAAGATCAACCTATGTTCATGGCCATGGTAAGTCCAAGGAGCCTCAACCACGACAGGAAACCAGTGAGACCCCGCGTAAAGAATATATATGCTATAACTGCGGAAAACCTGGACACCTCAGTAGAAACTGTAAAAGGAAACAGTACAATCGGAAAACTCATTATCCAAAAAACATGTAAGGCAGGGAGATCCGAAACCCTGTGTCTTCCGCAGCATCGTGAAAACAGGTAAACCCCTGAGAGACAATAAAATAAAACAAATTAATAATAATAACAAAAGAAAATTAGACCCCTATGTAAAAAAATTTATCGATAAATGTAACGCTATTAATAAATGTGATTTCAATAAGTGTCAATTACCGTATATACAAGTTGACCTTGGTGTTACTTCCACCCTCGGATTAATTGATTCCGGATCAACGCGAAGTTTAATTAGTCAAGAGCTAGCCAATAAATTACTTAAACATAATTTAGTTAAACTCAGTCAATCAGTAAATATTAGATGCGCTACAGCTAACAAACAAAACTTAATGATAAAACTTATCATCACATTTAAGGTAAAAATTAAAAATCTGACGTGGTATTTTCCAATGTTAGTATGCGAGGAATTAGGACCCGAGTTAATATTGGGAGCTGATTTTATCAGTAAAACAGGAATAATTTTAGACATTCACGAGAAGAAATTTTACTTTGGATTCGATCGTTCACGGAAATATAACTTGGATGATAATTCAAATAACAGAGAAAGTACTAGCACGACTTCTTCACATCTAAAGCATCACGAATGTGAATTAGGTCACCTGGAAGGTAAAGATAGACGGAACATACAGACTTTAATAAAACAATTCTCCAATGTCCTCACCCCGAAGTTAGGACTGACAGACCTGATAGAGTATAAAATAAATTTGAGCGACAATAAAGTAATACGTTTAGCCCCATACAAGTTATCACCTCCAAAAATGGAAGTAATGAGGAACCAAATTAATAAATTGTTAGAACAAGGAGTCATCGAACCCTCTACGTCATCTTATTCATCCCCCGCGTTTTTAGTACCCAAAAGTAACGACAAACATAGATTAGTTGTAGACTATAGACAACTAAATAAACGGATAGAATTTGAATCCATACCACTTCCCGACATCCACAGTGCTTTTCATTATTTTACGAAAGCAACAATTTTTACCATTATGGATTTAAATCAAGCTTTTCATCAGATACCCCTTTCGGAAGAATCAAAACGTCTCACCGCATTTGCCGTCCCTTTCAACCTGTACCAATTTACAAGGGTACCCTTTGGTATATCCCAAGGTAGTTCTGTATGTAGCAGATTATTAGAAAAATTATTTCATGACATAAAGTTTAAATATGTGTACCACTACCTAGATGACATTGTTATTTACAGCGAGTCAATTGAGCAACATCTTGAACATCTACGTGAAGTACTATCCCGATTGGAGAAAGCTGGATTAACCGTAAACCCCAGTAAAGTAAATTTTGCTGTGACACAATTCTCATTTTTAGGTCACATCGTAAAAGCCAACGGAAAGGTAAGCATAGACCCAGAGCGAATCCGTGCTATCAGAGAATTTTTACCACCGCGGGATGCGAAAGGAATTGCCCGATTTTTAGGAATGATAAATTATTTCCACAAGTATATCCCACATCTAGCCGAAATTGCAGCACCGCTAAATACTTTAAGAAAGAAGGGAGTTAAATTTGAGTGGAATGAGCTACATCAAACCGCATTCGAGAAATTAAAAGAAAGCATAATATCACCCCCCGTACTACAATTAGCCGATTTTACAAAACCATTTGTTGTGCAGACAGACAGTTCAAGTGTAGCCCTAGGTGCCGTAATATATCAGGAAGTAGATAACTCTAGATTACCTATTAGTTATGCTTCACGCACCCTGACAGACCAAGAAAAGAAATACTCCGCATACGAATTAGAATGTTTAGCTATCGTTTTCGATTTTGAGAAGTTCAAACCTTTTTTAGAACATAAAGAGTTTTTGTTAGAAACAGATAATCAAGCTTTATCTTGGCTACTAAATCACCCAAAACAGTTAGGTCGTATCGGAAGATGGGTATTAAGATTAAATTGTTTTAAATTCAAAGTACAACATATTAGAGGCACCCAAAACGTAGTTGCCGATACCCTATCACGTATGTTCCAGCCGAGTAGTAATACTTACGAAAACAAGAGTAGAGAAACGCCGATTATTAATGCTTTAATTACCGAATTTCCTCTTGCATTTACGGATTTAGCCCATTACCAACGACAAGACCCTCGTTTGAATCCAATTATTGAACAACTTGAAAAAGGAAACAAGTCAGAAAAATTCCTATTAAGTAAGAGAGTATTATGTTGTAGAATAGCGAACGGAAAATATTTACGAATAATCGCCCCTGATATTATTAAACCTATGCTGATGGAATATTATCACTCCTCCACCATTGGAGCACATATGGGAATAAATAAAACCATACATCGAATTCGTAAAGAATATCACTGGGAAAATATGAACAGTGAGATCGCTAACTTTGTAAAGAAGTGTAAGTTGTGTGCACTCAGCAAACCAGCGAGAAACAGCCAAATAAGTCAATTAATCTCAGAGATTCCTGCTACCCCATTGTCCAAAATTTATTTAGACTTTTCAGGACCCTACCCGCGTTCTAAATCAGGAAATACAATGTTACTAATTTGCGTAGATTCTTTTAGCAAATTCGTCTGGATGTACCCCATGCGACGAGCCTTAGCTACAACCACAGTAAGTATTTTACAGCATAGATTATTTAAAGAATTCGGTATTCCTGTCCATCTAGTGTCGGATAACGGACCACAGTTTAAGTCCAAGGAATTCAGGAACATGTGTTTCAAACTAGGTATAGACCACATTGCCACTACAGAGTATCGTCCGCAAGGTAATATAGCTGAGAGGTATTTGCGAAACCTAAAATCTGCTTTAATAGCCTACCATGCTAATGACCATACTTCTTGGGACTAGAACCTATCCTGGATACAATTCGCCTTTAATTCAGCATATCATGAAGGACATAAGTCTACCCCATTCGAATTATTGTTCAAGTATAAACCTAACCACCCATTATCCACTAAGTGGAAAATACATGAATTGTTACCCCTTGAAATTAGGGATAAAAATATTAGGAAAATATGGAATGAAGCGCGCGCTAATTTACGAACAAACTTAGCGAACTCAAGGAAATATCACGAGCGAAATAATAATAATAATAAAGTAAAGTACCAAATCGGTGACTTAGTTATGTATAAACGCACCCAACGAGTAGTGCAATCGATAAGACAACTTCCAAGCTATCATACAGATGGTGCGGTCCTTATCAAATTCACAAATACTTAACTCCAGTAACTGTAGCCCTGTACGAACCCTCTACCCAAAGATATGTACGAAGGACACATATTTAGCAGATAAAACGTTATCACGAAGAAGGAAATGGTAGAGTGCAAGTTAAATAAATGTAAAAAAAAAAAAAGGTAGATGTAGGTACTCAAATGCAAAGAGTACTTGAGTAACATTTGGCTACCTTATCGTATAAATAGGTACGAGGCCTGATCAACCTTGAATCCTATTCATCGAAAGTAGAGCAAAGTAAGAAGTCAGCTGACATCCAATATAAAAAAAAAAAAAAGAGTAATTAAAGAGTAAATTCTATAACTAGAATAACTCACAGCTAAAGAAAAATCCGGTAGTAGTCATAAGTAATAGAGTTAAGAAAAATTTAGAATGTTTAAAATACATTTTATAGTGTGTGAATTTTATGTAGTAGTAGAATTAGTCTGTAAATTATGAAATATATATAGTTAGTAAGAATCAGCAAGTCAAGAATGACTAATGCTACTCGTAATTACATACAAAGAAAAACGGGTGAGAGAAATTTCACACGGTACTCCCCAAGCATACTCCCGGTACATTGCTAACCAACTTGTCAGGAGTCTGTGTTTGTTAAGAGGCGGAGTATGTGACGATTTTATTAATAAAAATAAATTAATTAGTTAAGTTGATAATGTATAGGTTGATAAATTTTAAGTGTTTAATAAAATCTCACATTTTTTTACCTAAAGCTTATTGTAATCATTAAATAATAATAATATTTAAATGAAAGTCTAATAATATATTAAAAGGAATACGAGTGTACAGAAAGGGTAAAGCTTGTTAATTAATCCTGAAGAAACAGGCGCTAACCAGAATCAACTTGTTTTCCGACCCCTTAACTAACTAAAAATAACTGTAAATTGATTATTTTTACTTCCATATTCCTTAAGGAATGGAAGTATGGTGATGGCAAAAAAAATCGTGTTCGAGATTATTGCAGATTCTGATTCTACTACACTCAAAACATGAAAAAAAGTCGTTTTCCGAAAAGTGTCTGTGTGTCTGTCTGTCTGTGTGTCTGTGTGTCTGTCTGTCTGTCTGTAGATTTTTTTTCTATGGCAAACGATAACTGCCGCAAATTCAAACAGAATCAAATAATTTTTTGTATACAGCCCTGATTTGCAGAGTACTCGCGACCTATTGTTTTTGGTGAAGATCGGTTGAGGGAAAGGGGTAGTTTACCTGCAACGGTTTTTTTTTAGCAAGGGTAATTTTGTTTGTTTGGCAAACGATAACAGCCGCAAATTCAAACAGAATCAAATAATGTTTCGCATACAGCCCTGAATTGTAGAGTTCTCAAGATCTGTTGATTTTGGTGAAGATCGGTTAAGGGAAAGGGGTAGTTTACCTGTAACGTTTTATGTTTTAACAAGGGTATTTCCTATGGCAAACGATAACAGCCGCAAATTCAAACAGAATCAAAAGATTATTTGCGTACAGCCCTAAATTGTAGAGTTCTCAAGACCTATTGTTTTTGGTGAAGTTCGGTTGAGGGAAAGGGGTAGTTTACCTGCAACATTTTTTTAACAAGGGTATTTTCTATGGCAAACGATAACAGCCGCAAATTCAAACAGAATCAAATAATGTTTTGCATACAGCCCTGATTTGTAGAGTACTCAAGACTTATTGTTTTTGGTGAAGATCGGTTAAGGGAAAGGGGTAGTTTACCTGTAACGTTTTATGTTTTAACAAGGGTATTTCCTATGGCAAACGATAACAGCCGCAAATTCAAACAGAATCAAAAGATTATTTGCATACAGCCCTAAATTGTAGAGTTCTCAAGACCTGTTGTTTTTGGTGAAGATCGGTTGAGGGAAAGGGGTAGTTTACCTGCAACGTTTTTTTAACAAGGGTATTTTCTATGGCAAACGACAACAGCCGCAAATTCAAACAGAATCAAATAATGTTTTGCATACAGCCCTGATTTGTAGAGTTCTCAAGATCTATTGTTTTTGGTGAAGATCGGTTAAGGGGAAGGGGTAGTTTACCTGCAACGTTTTTTTATCAAGCGTATTTTCTATGGCAAACGATAACAGCCGCAAATTCAAACAGAATCAAATAATTGTTTGCATACGTCCCTGAATTGTAGAGGTCTCAATGATTTTCGATTTTGGTGAAGATCGGTTAAGGGGAAGGGGTAGTTTACCTGCAACCTTTTACGTTTTAACAAGAGTAAAGTACTTGAAAATTTATTTAAACTTTTTGAAACAATGGTAATTGTTAAAAATAAAATAATTTTGTTGCCAGGCAATAAAATTATAATTTTTTCATTTTAATGTAATATAATATTTTTCATTTAATACAGCAATAAAAAGGCAGGTAAGACACAGCCTGGCTGTTTGGCTGAAAATGATTTTAAATATAAATCTTAGAATATGGAAGTCATGTATGGTTCTCCATACCGATATTTTAAATAATTAAACTAGATCACTATAATGTACTTTGATAGCAATTGTAACTAAGAATCTCTCTACTTAATTATTTAATCTAATTTTAGTCCTTTAAATAAAAAAGAAACTTGGAACTATTTTTATGTTGAGTTGAACCGTCGCGAGATTACTACTCTCACCCCTAACTATTTTCGCCCACTTGCTATGGAGCGGTCAAACAGTAAGCTGTGTACTGCCGATATGTGCAACGTTAAGAATAGTTTATTACAAAATGTAATTAATCCGTCAGTTAAGACACTGACGCATTCTTTTTACTATTAAACAATGTGTTGCGTTAATGTAGTTGAACCGCGACTCATATAAATATGGTGTAAACGAGTGAGAATGAATAACTAAAATTTAGCGCCGGTGACATCTCTTCAAAAATCTTAAAATATAATACTTATGTAATTAAAACTGTGGTAATCCCATGAAGTGAAGTGCTACAATCAAACTATCATGTGAAGTGGATAAAGGTGAATGAAACTTTGTGTTAATCATTCAGATCAACGAGCTATTACTATCAGTTAGCCAAGAGCTGAGAACCAGGAGACACCATGATCTAAAAGACTTCAGGACTACACCATTCCCGGATACGAAGATAATGGGAGACACCTGACCTACCTCAAACATGCTGCAACCGAGGACCTACGACTGGAATAACGCAGAGCTGGAAGACATCCAAAAAGGTGACACGGAGGCAAGCCTTCCGTGCTTATGAAATACTAAATATTATATTCAACAAAAGACAATTAATTTAACCACATTAAGACGTTTTAAGTAATTGTATAACAGTAATTGTATACTCATAACTTGTATACTTATCCCTAGTAAAGGAGTTATAGCTCTAAACTGTAAAGCCTTATTGTTTGAAAGATTAATAAAGACCATTCTTCAAATGGCAAAATTTTGAAAGCTTTAGATGGCGAGGTAACCATTCTTAACGTATTAGAGGAAATCCCGGATCCGGAGAATTAATTAAATTCATGTACATCTTATTTTAAGGGGCCTTGTAAAGAATAAAATATAATCATCATGTAAACTGTAAGCTATTGAAGCATATGTGTCGAGAATTTTAAGTAGAGAAAATAATACAATATGTAATAAAGAGATGTCATCAGGAGTACATACTATACTGAGTGCATAAATCAACAGTCTCCCCTTCCCTGAATCCTTGTATATTTATTGTTTGTTGTTCTGATTAATTTTCAGCTCGTCACAAGTAAGGCAGCCTGAATAATTGGCAGAACCAATTATTGCGGGTTCCCTAAGTTATAACACAGGAGAAGATGTTATAAATTGCGCCACTCTGCTAATTTGCTTAAATTTTGCGACTCCTTTGTAAAAATTTTGTGACTTGTGTTATTTAAGAAGTAATTGTGTCCCGATAAACCCACACACCTAAGCTGTTGATTTATTCACTCATGTACTTTAAAATGTGTCTAAAATATTAAATAAAAATTAAACGATAATAGTTATTATAATAGTATAATAAATAAGTAATTTAAATATTATTTAGATATAGGAATGAACATAATGTTAACTAAAAACGCCCCAAGAATACGATATAACAGCAGGTACGTGCTTGTCAAAAAGTTCATTCATCAACCTGTCGGTTTGTAAACAATTTCAGACCAGTTGAATTCTTGTCTGCGCCTGTGTGTGTGTAAACTGTCATAGTAAACCTCCCCCATAGTTGAGTTAAACTACAACGACACCCTCTTTGTTAGTTCTATTGTTATAAGAAGCGTGTCTCTTCCTGTGTGTAGTAGCCGAAGATTCCCCCTTTTGCCGTACGCATATTTAAGCCTGTGTGAGATTTCTCTCTCTCTACCAATGTAAAATGACAAAGCTTGTCATCTCATTTTGATTGTTTATTAATGAAAGAGTAAGAATACGATTGATTTATATTTTTATATTTGTGTGTAAAAAAAAAGATAGCGTTGTATAGTATTTAATGCAATTAGTAGAATAATTAGTTATAGCCACTCACTTTGCGAAAATGGCTGAATTTAATCCAGATCTATTATTAAAAGATGAGCTATGCTACGAAGCACTTTTACGAGGTCTAAAACACGTGAATGTTACCGTGTCTGAATTACGAAAATCATTACGCCAAACCGGATCAGAGATAACCTCGCAGTTAGATAAATTGCGTGAACTCGATTATGACGGCGAACGAGAAACCTGTTATGCGAAATATAGGGAACTGATAGTATTATCTCAGAACCTTCAGGACAAAAAAATCACCTACGGAACTTTTGCGCGTTACGCAACGTATAGAACATTTAACCCGCCGGTTGAATAATTTATTAAGCTGGCCCGACGTCACCGTAATCCCCGCCGATGTGCAGAAATTTGCGGATGAGGCATTAAGCCAATTGCCCATAATTATCAACGACTTACGACGAAAGTCAGATTCATCGAGAATGGAGGAAATTGAGCACTACTTACAAAAGTTATATATTTCCCCAGTTCATTCCCCTACTTTAGAACACCCTCCCTCCACCTCGAACCCCGAATCACCCACCGTATCTAAGATAGAACAGAGTCATGAACAATTACCTAGTAGAGAATTAAATACCCTAACCATGTTAGAACCCCCACCGCCTAAAGTTCAGCGTACTCGCACTAGTCAATATGCGATTACAAATCCTAATGCAACCACTAATCCTTCAAAAAGCATACCAAACGTAAATTTTAATGTAGACCTCTACGGAAAGATTTCCCACCCAGTAGAGAAAATAATTAATGAAATTCCGTACACCGATGGCTTAAGTATAACGACTCTATTGACTTTTATCAGATATCTACTGCAAATAAAAGATCTACAACAATTGAGCGATTGGCAAATACAGCAGGTCATCTTACCCAAATGTAAACCACCATTACGAGATCGTGTACTAGAATCATTAAACTCGTCTCTTCCAGTAGAAGAACTTCATACGAATATAATCAAATATTTTATCCCCACGGGAATTTATGAGGAGATCAAGAGAAATACCGTACTTCGAGTACAAAGAGCTCAAGAAAGACTGGCCCACTATATCGCAGACATCAGAGAATCTTCACGTCTACTGCAAGTCGACTGGACTGAAAAACAATTGGTCGATACTATCCTGGTAGGCTTATCTCCTGAAGAACGCTCCCGTTTAGCACTAATAAGTAGACCCCTTACTTTCGCTGACCTTGAACAATGTAGTATTCACTCTTCCAATGTGTGGTACGCAGATCAGCACAGACATGCACCGGTATCCACTACACCACATAGAAAAGAAATGCAAGCCTTAGTCTCAGATGCAAGAAGTCTACGAGAAAGAAGACCATTTCAAAGATCAACCTATGTTCATGGCCATGGTAAGTCCAAGGAGCCTCAACCACGACAGGAAACCAGTGAGACCCCGCGTAAAGAATATATATGCTATAACTGCGGAAAACCTGGACACCTCAGTAGAAACTGTAAAAGGAAACAGTACAATCGGAAAACTCATTATCCAAAAAACATGTAAGGCAGGGAGATCCGAAACCCTGTGTCTTCCGCAGCATCGTGAAAACAGGTAAACCCCTGAGAGACAATAAAATAAAACAAATTAATAATAATAACAAAAGAAAATTAGACCCCTATGTAAAAAAATTTATCGATAAATGTAACGCTATTAATAAATGTGATTTCAATAAGTGTCAATTACCGTATATACAAGTTGACCTTGGTGTTACTTCCACCCTCGGATTAATTGATTCCGGATCAACGCGAAGTTTAATTAGTCAAGAGCTAGCCAATAAATTACTTAAACATAATTTAGTTAAACTCAGTCAATCAGTAAATATTAGATGCGCTACAGCTAACAAACAAAACTTAATGATAAAACTTATCATCACATTTAAGGTAAAAATTAAAAATCTGACGTGGTATTTTCCAATGTTAGTATGCGAGGAATTAGGACCCGAGTTAATATTGGGAGCTGATTTTATCAGTAAAACAGGAATAATTTTAGACATTCACGAGAAGAAATTTTACTTTGGATTCGATCGTTCACGGAAATATAACTTGGATGATAATTCAAATAACAGAGAAAGTACTAGCACGACTTCTTCACATCTAAAGCATCACGAATGTGAATTAGGTCACCTGGAAGGTAAAGATAGACGGAACATACAGACTTTAATAAAACAATTCTCCAATGTCCTCACCCCGAAGTTAGGACTGACAGACCTGATAGAGTATAAAATAAATTTGAGCGACAATAAAGTAATACGTTTAGCCCCATACAAGTTATCACCTCCAAAAATGGAAGTAATGAGGAACCAAATTAATAAATTGTTAGAACAAGGAGTCATCGAACCCTCTACGTCATCTTATTCATCCCCCGCGTTTTTAGTACCCAAAAGTAACGACAAACATAGATTAGTTGTAGACTATAGACAACTAAATAAACGGATAGAATTTGAATCCATACCACTTCCCGACATCCACAGTGCTTTTCATTATTTTACGAAAGCAACAATTTTTACCATTATGGATTTAAATCAAGCTTTTCATCAGATACCCCTTTCGGAAGAATCAAAACGTCTCACCGCATTTGCCGTCCCTTTCAACCTGTACCAATTTACAAGGGTACCCTTTGGTATATCCCAAGGTAGTTCTGTATGTAGCAGATTATTAGAAAAATTATTTCATGACATAAAGTTTAAATATGTGTACCACTACCTAGATGACATTGTTATTTACAGCGAGTCAATTGAGCAACATCTTGAACATCTACGTGAAGTACTATCCCGATTGGAGAAAGCTGGATTAACCGTAAACCCCAGTAAAGTAAATTTTGCTGTGACACAATTCTCATTTTTAGGTCACATCGTAAAAGCCAACGGAAAGGTAAGCATAGACCCAGAGCGAACCCGTGCTATCAGAGAATTTTTACCACCGCGGGATGCGAAAGGAATTGCCCGATTTTTAGGAATGATAAATTATTTCCACAAGTATATCCCACATCTAGCCGAAATTGCAGCACCGCTAAATACTTTAAGAAAGAAGGGAGTTAAATTTGAGTGGAATGAGCTACATCAAACCGCATTCGAGAAATTAAAAGAAAGCATAATATCACCCCCCGTACTAAAATTAGCCGATTTTACAAAACCATTTGTTGTGCAGACAGACAGTTCAAGTGTAGCCCTAGGTGCCGTAATATATCAGGAAGTAGATAACTCTAGATTACCTATTAGTTATGCTTCACGCACCCTGACAGACCAAGAAAAGAAATACTCCGCATACGAATTAGAATGTTTAGCTATCGTTTTCGCTTTTGAGAAGTTCAAACCTTTTTTAGAACATAAAGAGTTTTTGTTAGAAACAGATAATCAAGCTTTATCTTGGCTACTAAATCACCCAAAACAGTTAGGTCGTATCGGAAGATGGGTATTAAGATTAAATTGTTTTAAATTCAAAGTACAACATATTAGAGGCACCCAAAACGTAGTTGCCGATACCCTATCACGTATGTCTAGCTAACCAAATAATGATGTGCATTTTACTATGTTGTGTTTAGTCTGTATTTCAATGCTAACTGTGTTCATGATCATCACATATTTGTCATTCGTTATGTTAATTAGACATATAAATGTCAACATATACAGAAAGTGATTTGTGAAGTGTGCCATGTGTCAGAAGGACATTGTGATACTATGACACAGGACACCAAAGACGTTTATAATTATGAATAATAACTTGTTAAAATGTAGAGACTCGAATAATTTGTTTATGTAATTAATAATTCAAAATGGACGATTGTTTTATAACTTTAAGAGTATGCATCACGAAGTATGCTGATTCCTTAACTGTTTAATTAATATGTATGTTTCTTTTATCAATGTAATCATTTATAATATGTTACGAATTGATCATATGTATATATTTGTTAGTATCAACTGTATTCTTGAGACAGTAATAACAAGTTTAAAAGTATTTTATTGCTATATAGGTCATCGACATAAGATCGATTAATATAATGGGTAGCTAATCTACAGCTTATCTAGTACATTGTATATAAACAGTAACGAAACAAACTGTCAAATGGACAAACGTCCATGTCTTAAATTCAATTATTTACTCGAAATCGTATTGTACAGTCCGCATATGGACAGACAAAGTGTAAAAAATGCGTTCATTCACTCAGATGTGCGGCAATAAATTCATATGACCATATAAAACATTAACATGGGGAATAACAATTAATTGCTTCCTATGAGAGATCGATGTCAGTCAACCATGTCCATTCCGAAGCAGACATCCACGACTGGGACAGAGCGCAGAAATTGGATCAGATGTCTCCCGAAGTCCAACATCCAATCCAATTTGGGGACAATGTAATGATCGAAATTTTAAAAATTTTTAATTCCTCGATCAAGTGACACGTTCCCACACTCAAGTCGACGGACACAAGCCCAGGTCGTAAATAATGACGAATCAGGGGCACGTCAAACCCGACGACAGTGCGAAGACAAAGAAAAAACGTCTGAGCACTGCGCACAATAAGTATTTCAGGGCGTCGCTGACAGCTAGCCGTTTGTCAAAATTTACAGCACCCAACGATCTGAAACAAAGACTCCGTACAGCTGCCGAGTTACACGGAATCGAGATGGAACGCCTGCTGTGGAGGTGAAGCGTAACTGCACAATTATGAAAGGCTTTACTATGTTACAAAAGGAGTACAGAGCAATTTTAACGGAGAGATAGACAATAGACGTAACTCAGTGAATACTGCCAGTGCATCCTGCACAGCGTGAAAACAAACCTTTGACAGTTTACTGAGATTTACGACTGGAAAGTAGAGTTCCACCAGAATGACGCCAACGAAGGGTTGATAATCGGCGGAACGAACGTCGAGTAACTTAAACAATTAACCAAGACTCTGGAGCCTGTTAACAAAAGCTCAAGTCAGAACCTTAGGGAAAGTCTGAACAAAGGATAACAGAAGACCATGAAATTGCCCTAGTTTCTTAGAATCCGTGCTACGCTCGTCACATGAAACACTCCAGGGATGACGACGACCAACCAGCGTCAAGCATCTTCTAAGAGAGCTGGTGGAGAGAGTAGGAAGGGTTCGGACGACGAATCGTGAAACAGAGGATGAGATCTGCAGAAGAGTAGGAATTTGTACGACCAATCAAGAATCCGAGAAGGCGTAGAAATCCAAAACTTAGACTTATGGGTAAGATGTTCCAATAAAACTGTTTGGCGAAGACGCGGAGCGGGCAGTCAGTCATTCAATCGAGCAGTCAGTCATTCAATCGAGCAGTCAGTCAGTTAATAGTCAGTCGGTAGTCAAGAGTATGTAGTTAATAGTAGCAGTTGATGGTCGCAATTAATAGTCAGAAGTTAGTACGTACGATAGACAGACGATTGATTACGTCGGAACAGTAATACGGTTCGTGATAGAAACAGTTTGTGCGACCGACCGGATTCACAAATTTGTAAATTCATAAGTGAACAGAGACATCGGTATAGCCACACATATACACAATTCTGTGCGGGAAACATAAACTATAAGTGCGCGCGGGACTTGAAACCTCAACTGACGCGCACATAGTAACATACTAATTAACATTTAAAGTAGAACGGTGAGTGACACTTCAAACATTCTCACATCACAATGTATCACCATGTTGAACAATTAATTGAATAAACTATACCAAACAATTAAGCACGCAGTACGCGATACACCCAGATAGACGGAACAGTTAACCAAGTACACAAACATGGCAAACTTTCAGAACAATTCAGTGTAATGACAACATTAACACCTCACTATTTGAACTCCGGACACTCGACATCAGCGGGTTACCACAACACCATACACATGACGGGAGTGGAGATTTCGTGGAGTGAAGTGAAGTTATCAGTGCTCTTCATAACAGTGATTATGATCTTCGACAAATCATCCAGAAGGTGTCTTCTCACGACGGCGGAATTGGATAAACACTCTCAAAAGATAAGCCTTATGTCTATTTAATCTTAGTAGTATATACTACTGTTCTGTTGCCTCTTTTCAAAGAACTAACCCCAAGAGAATAAATATATATATGAATCATATGAATCATAAAATCTATAAAATAACACTAACGTAATTCGTTATCTGAGAAATAATGAACGCATTTTAGGTAGGAATAAGTATATTTGTTAATTGTTTATTGTTCGTATATGTTATATATATATATATGTGTGCATTATTTACTGCATTTGAATGTACCATGTGTTTACGTTTCAGGAAACATCGTATAAATTGATAAGTTGTATTTATATCATGTGTTTTAATATGTATGTAATTTGCAGGATATAGTTACTTACTTCAGTAACAAGTGTAATAAATAAGTAGTTTATTTACAGTATTCATGCGTTCATTATTGAAATTTAACCTTTAATATTGATATATCTCATTCTAAGTATTACACTAAAAGTCTCACAACTTATGCTAAACATCAATGGACACAATAAACTCGACCATTGAAACGTCTGATTAATAGACTCATAAATCGTATTTAATTAGTCACTGTGATGAGTCAAATCTGACGAATAGAAACAACTTTTAGATATATCAAATTTAACGTACAACATAAATCTTTAATTAATATGATTCATAATTGATGAGTAATTAATCTAAGCAGATAATTAGCACAGATTAATATTCATTAGATGTAAATGGTTTACACAATTAATTACCACAGATGTAAATTACATTTACACCACTAAAACTATAAGTCGTTGACACCGCCTCGTGTGAACGCACTCCGTCGAGGTGAAAATTTGAAAAATTTTAAATTTTCTGCTCGTTACAGTGTCCTCAATTTTGATTTGACGATGTGGCCTCAGGGAACAACTCAAATCCAAATTCTGCGCCCTGTACGTCGCCTCGCCATATTCATCTTCCTCAGGGAAGGGTATTACATGATAACCTACTTTTAAAGACTTATATTACAATTGGTGTACCCCCTTTTAGTTTTAATTGGATCTCTGAATTTATTGCTAGCTATTTGGGATGGCTGAACGCATTTAACATTATCGTATTTATATATCGATTACATATAAATACCTTATCTCTCTAATTACAAAACAAATCATAATTCAATGAGCAATTAATTCAATTAATTGAATAATCTTTTTACTTTCTAAAATATTATTCTCGCAATATATTATCAAACAAATCAATTGGTTTAACGTAACGCTTTACATGACATCAGAGAAATCTCCTATACATATACATTTTGTGCAGTACTAATAGTCCTACCAATAATTTTGTTCTTAAAATGTTATTTAAAATTAGATTGGTAATTAACATATTCGCTACGTTAGTCGTAATTATATTCATATTATTTGATAATTTATACATACACGTAATACATTTTGCTAATGAGTTATTTACTTCATTCTAGCATCATTTACAATCCTAGTCTATTAATTATATACATTCACTTTAACAGAGTTCATTTACGATATAGTTTTTTGTATAATATCACTCATTTAATTTTAAGTTTCCTATTTTTTTCACTTTGTCCCAATAATTTATTACTATGTGAATCAAGTAATAGCAACTAAAATGTCCCTTGTATTCACTACAATATCTCTTAAAATGTCACTCAAAACGTTAATTCATCCTTGTTATCTAACATTTAATTAGTGATTAATTAACTAAGTAAACTCTTATGTTACATTTGACATTTAGAGTACATAATTTTTCTTGGTTAAGCCAGCTTGAATGAGATAAGCGCGTCAGTTACCCTAACGCAGATGACTCATCACCATCAGCTAACTTATTATGATATCTTCTTCAATTTCCTCCTCTTCCTTCATCTTCAATTTTCTGGTTTATGATATTTTTTCATCTGTCTGACATTAAATTTCCCGCGGATTTTGCTTTCGTCATAGCAATCGACGAGTAGGTATGTAGCTTCTCCAAGAATTCGATGTACTTTGTATGGTCCGCAGTACAGTTCGCAAAATTTCTCAATCCTTTTCTGGATCGCGTCCGATTGATAATATGTCCTGATTAACACCTCACCAATTTTGAATTTTGTAATGGTCTTGGTTTCATTACACAATTTCGCTTGCTTTTCCCTCTTCTCTTTCATTTTGACAAATATTTGGTTGTGGTCAGCTCCTTTAACTTGAAGTATGTCCTTGTCTAGGTATTTTTCCCAAACTCTTGTCGGTTTTTTCCCGAGCTGTGCCTCATAGGGTGTTACTTCTATAGTCTCGTGGTACGTCTCGTTAATGCAACTCTCAATGATAGGTACATAACGCGACCACTTTGTGTGTTGGTCACAGACAAAGATCCTGAATAAATTTCCAAGTTGTCTGTTGATTCTTTCAGCCAGATTCGCACATGGGTTTCTTATTGCGGTGAATCTTGGTTGAATATTTAATTCGTTTAAACCGTCTAACCATTTCCTAGAGGTAAATTGCGTTCCGTTGTCAGTGATAATTATTCTAGGACATCCTAACTCTTTACAATATTGTTGTATTCTTCTTAACGTGGCTGCGGTCGTTGCCCTCCGAAGTGTAAATAGTCGCACGTATTTTGTGAAGTTGTCTACCATGACAAACAAATACCTTACTCCAGCGGACGAGACAGGTAGTGGCCCAAAATAATCAGCGCTCACTAGGTCACCCTTGCTTAACGGGATAATGGCTTTCGTTCCCCCGAACAGGTTTTTGTTGCCTGAGTCCTTCCTCTTTTGACAAGTGTCGCAAGTCCGTACGTAATTTTTCACCCTTTTCAACATACCGTCTATGGTAAAATGCTCCTGTAATAATTTTATACATTTCTTAGCTCCAGGGTGTCCATACATCCGGTGTATTTCGGCAATTACTTCGCTGGATACACTGTTCGGTATGTACAGTTTCCATTCCCTCCTACGTAATCTATATAATTTCTCGTTGACGTATCTATAAAATTTACTTAATTCCTTATCTAAACACTTTTCCTTAATCTTATCTATAATGGTCTTAAGCTTAGTATCTTTAAACTGATACTTTCCAATATCCATAATCATCTTGCTTACCCTTTTATCCATCTTGATCGTCAGGTGATTAATTAAGTATTCGGACATATTGTCGCTAATTTCTTCTAACGTGGCATCTTCTGGGTTTCTGCTTAGAAGATCAGCAATAATATTGTCCTTGCCCTTACAATGGACAATGTCGAATTTGTACTCTTGGATACTTAAAATCCAGCGTGTAATTCGCGAGTTGTTTAAATGACATTTGTTCATAAAGGTCAATGCCTTATTATCTGTAATAATGGTTAAAGGTTGCCCTAATATGTATATACGGAATTTTTCAAGACATCGTACGATACTCAAGAGCTCCTTTTCCGTGGTGTAGTAATTTCTTTCTGCACCCTTGAATGTTTTGCTGGTAAAAGCTATAACTCCGATTTTTCCTTCCTCGTCCAGTTGATATAGTTGCCCGCCATACGCAAAGTTGCTGGCGTCGCACTGCATATAGTATCGTTGGTTTATTCGAGGAAACTTCAAGATAACTGTTTCTACGAATAACCTTTTAACTCGCTGAAAACATTCATTTAATTCCTGTGTCCAGGTAAATTTATGTCCTTTCCGTAATAATTCAAGTAATGGTTGGGTGGTTTCAGCGTATTTATCTGTAAAACGGTTGTAGAAATTTGTCAAACCCAAGAAACCCTTTAATTGCTTTTGGTTCCGAGGTGTTGGAAACTTCATAATGGCATCAATCTTCTCATCCGTTGCTTGTATTCCTTGCGTAGTTAATCGATATCCAAGGTACGCAATTTCTTGCCTAAAGAATTGCGACTTATCCAAATTGATGGTTAAATTTGCTCTTCTTAAGTTGGATAATAATAAATCTAAATGTAATAAATGCGTCTCTAAATCTCCTGAATAACATAGGCAATCGTCTACATAAATAATGGTATTTTCCTTAACTTTATCTTCCAATACTGTGTCCAATCCCCTGGTTAGTGCAGCAGAACTGGTACTCAGTCCAAACGGCGTAACTGTGAAGCGATAACATTTGCCTTCGTACATAAAAGCGGTGAAGTTTCGGCACTCCGGCTTCAGTGGTACTTGCCAGAAACTGCTAGTTAAGTCTACGGTCGATAAATATTTCATCTCACAACATCTAGCCAAAATGTCGTTTATCGGTGGGGCACCCTCGTAGTTCGGGATAGTCACGCTGTTCACTTTCCTCGCATCCAAACACAATCGTACTCTACCGTCCTTCTTAATTACAGTAACAAGTGGGATGATATATGCGCTGTTGCATCGCTCAATGACCCCATACCGTAACATTCTTCTAATCTCATCATCAACCTTCCCTTTATATGCTAATGGGACAGGCCATCCTCTCTGGAAGTACGGTGTCCGGTCGGTGACTTGGAACTCGTGAACGTACCCTTCGATCCTTCCGGGGCACTCTCTGAATAAACTTCTATTCCTTACAAGAATCTCCCTTAATCTCTCCAACGTCCCTTTATCTCCGCAGTCAATACTCTCTACTTTCTTATCGATGTTCCTTATGATCTCTTCTTCTTCTTCTTTGTCCACCACTTCTATATGCATCATTGGCACCGTGCACGCCGCTTCGTCAGCCTCTCTTCTTAACTCGACGATCCTTTTTCCCATGTCAATGAGACATCCTGTTTCCTGAAGAAAATTGATTCCTAATATACAAGGTTTTATTAAATCCGGTATAATGAGAAAAACACATTCATACTTAATTCCTTCAATATAAATGTCGCATAATATTTGCTTCCTTATTAACTTTGATTTATTGCCGACCGCGCTAACTATTAAAGTGTTAGTCATCGGTAAAATTTCGTAAGGTGCTATGTCATGTTTGTTTTGATTAAACCACGATTCGGACAATCCGGCAATAACGGATCCAGTGTCAAGAAACGCTTGTACAGTAACATTATTGTTAAACTTTATATTTATTTCCGGACAAATATTATTCGTATAATATTATTCGTTGGGTCAACTCCTCGTCATCATTACATAATAAATCGCTTCGTAAATCTGGTAGAATTATGTTAGTCTGGTAGTCATTCGTTTTATCGGCTATATCCGTTAACGAGTAAAGGGATTTTTTTTTCTTCTTCTTGTTGACGAACCCTTTTGGGTTCAGTGCTCGATGTACCAGCAGCAGTATTTATGAATTCCATTGTGTTGACTGCGCGCCGGTCCCCAGTGCGATGTTGTTGTGTATTTACAGCCGGTCTGTCACCCCACGCTTTCTTCTGCGTTCCACTTGTTTTGTTCGAACCGCTTTCACTTTCCTTGTAAGAATTCCTCCCTTCGTTCGCCGTCACATAGCTTGACTTCCTATTATTTCTCGGTTGTATCTGTGTATATTCTATGATTAAAGATTCGAAATTTGGGATTGTCACAATTCCTCTCGTGACCACAGCGAGCTGAATCTCGCGCCCAAAGTGACGAGATATCTTGCGTATCAGTTGATTATCAGTCAGAGTAGGTGTTAACTGCCTACTCTCCAACAATATGCGTTCTATATACTGGATCGCAGTAATCGGTCCACGCCAATCAAACCTACCATATTCCAAATGGTCCCGTATGCTGTCTTGTCGTTCTTGTCCCCAATATTTTTGTGAGAACGCTTCCTTGAATTCTTCAAAATTTGATATTTGGTTACGTATAACCCGCCACCAAATTCCTGCGTCTAATTCTAAATGTCTACCTATCCACTTGATATTGTCAGTGGGGTAGTATAACTCTTGTATTTCAGACAACTCCTTAAGGAATTCCATGGGGAATCTGTCCGTGCCATTATATTTAAGGTCATTGTGGTTAGGTCCATTAATTCGGTTTAATATACCACACTCACCTTCCATTAACTGTCTCTGCAGTCTCTCCTGGTTTTCTCTTACTTTAGTCAAATGTCCTTTTAACTCTTCGATCCGCGTCGTCTTTTCTTTTGTAGTCTCGTCCAACTTCTGTTCCGTTGAACGTTGTCTACCGTCAACTTCTTCCAACTTCTGTATAATGTTATTGTTTGTTGCGTCTTGCTCCTGTTGTTTCTGCCGTATGGTGTCGTGTATCTCGGCCTTGAATTCTTCGTGCTTCTTATTGGCATCTTTAACGTGAGCATCGAATTTATTATTAATCTTTTTAACGGTCGTTTGGGTATTGTGTATCGCTACCATCCATTCTTGACGATCGTTTTCTCGTGTTTCTTGTATCTCTACGTACTTCTTGTTTGCTTCTTCTCTCAAGTTTCTCACGATATCATCTTGTTTCTTCTGTAGTTCGTTGACCTTTCCTTCCCAAGCCTGCTGGTATTCACGTATCTCGGACCTTATCTGCGTAATTTGTTCCGCTGTCTGACGTTTAATCTCTTCCTTATGCTGGTCGAGCTTTTCATTTTGTTTATCTAATTTTTCACTAATTAATTTGTTACTTTCTTCTTGTTTCTCACTAATTAATCTACTGTGTTCTTCTTGTTCTTCCTTCTGCTTATCTAATTTCTCATTGATTAATTGATTACTCTGTCGGATAAAATCCATCAACGTTTGTAGACTTACATCTTCTGGTTTTGATGTCTGTCCTCGCGCCCTATCTTCTGGACTCTCTACAGCGCTACTTGGTTCGCTAGGTGTAGTATTCTCTTCCGTATTTACCGTACCTAACTGGTTATTAACGTCGAATTCTACGCTATCGGAATTGCTCGCCATTTTTGCCTTCCTACGCGTAATCATTCAAACTGACTTATAACACTAATACTTATCTTATTTCTAATTCTATAACGATACTTTATCTACTTCTTCTACTGCCTGATCTTTGCCAAAGCTGTACGTTTTAACTATCTTTGTTACTACGTACCATGCCGTGCGGTTGGGCGCCATTAAATACAATGGATAAATGTAAATGTAATTTACATTTGTGACAATTAATTATTTAATTGTGTTTGCCGTGCCCCACGATCTTGGAGCGCCATTAAATACAATGAATTTTATATTAATAATGAAATTAAATCGATATAATTGATTTATAACGTCCTACGTACTTTGGGTACCATTTAATATAATGATAAATGTATTAATTATTCATAAACAAAATACTTGATATCATTTAATAAATTAATGTTGTCAATTCATTTACTTTACTGAGCAAAAGAAACTCTTAAAATTCTACTTCATATTCCCTCCAAAATTTAAGTTAATATCTGGGTTGTATTTGGTAATAATAAACGCATATATAGGATCAACTTAAATTACTAGTTTATTTATCATTCACAATAAATTATAATCGTACATATGATACGTCGGTGTACCTGTGATACATACATATTTTATAAGAACAAATTCATGTTTTAATATATGCTGAAACAAAGAAAACATACATACATATATAAATCAAATAAGATAATTCATATTCTACTTATTAATGCGTTCATTAATCCCAGATAGTTCTTTATTAATATATTCATTAATTACGTTTTAATTCTGATTTATTCATTGCGTTTATTAATAATTTCTCAGGGGTGAATTCTTTGAAAGAATCAGGTCAGTAGGAGTAACTAAATAGTAATGATTAAAATAATGGTTACTTGATTTATGAAATATCCATTAGTCTTTGGTGAAGTCCAGTTCCAGTGATGAGGATGACATGAAGACACATCTCGTTGAATGCCGTCGTTCTCACAAACACTTACACACACTCTTCCGGTCACTCGCGTTGGCGTAGGTTTATGTGAATAATTGATGTTTAGTGTTCAATTAAATACTTCATCTTACGATGTATGTTGTGTGTTCGTTTTAACGTTAATGTACATGTCTAGTTCCACTTCTATCACTGCTTTATCAAATATTCGTGTGATTGATGAATTAGTTTAATGTTTCATTATGGTGTTAATAAGGTGTAGTAACACTATATTAAGTTCAACTGTTTAGTATATTACATATGTGGTGATATCTGTTCGTGTAACGATCTGATTGTTCACTTTGAATAATTCTTATCTAAGTCCGTTACATCGCACTTCGAAATTCACTATTAAAAGTTTACTAAGTCTCACTATCGTGACATGAAGGTTTTACTAAGTCTTCTAAGTCACGAGTTAACGTACTAACTCCCGAACTTGAGTTATCTCTCCGAATGATTAATATACTCTTGTGAACTTAGAGTAAAACTGACTCCGAACAATTAGAGTAAACTGTTTTTAACGTTGAGTAAAACTCTGACTTCGTACTTAAAGTAAACTCTAGAAAAATTGAAATAATACTGGCTCCGAATTTAAAGTAAACTCGTGAAAATTTAAAGTAATACTGGCCTCCTCCCCGTCTTGGACAGATAGTTTTATTAATTCGTCCCTACTCGAAATTTTGTCCCTGGCGCTGTTTACGCCTTCTTTCTTCGTGATTGGTCAGTTTTGAGTTTTCTTGGAATATTTTGTCCCACTATGTCAAGATCCTACGTCATCGTTCTTCCGATAGGCTCTTCGTTTCTGTTGCTATGGAAACAATCCTCTCTACCAGTTTTCTCCATGGCTTTAGGCATCTGATAGGTTCTTAGACATCCCCCAATTTTGTTCTGTCGAACGTTGACCCTTTTCGTAGAAACTATGGCTATTACAGACTTGTCCATCAACCTATTGTCTGAAGTAAACTCAGTGTTTCTCTAGATTGCCATTATCTGTACTTTCGGTTCTCCCGGCATATTGTCTTGTGTCATACCCCTTTTTTGTAGCTATTAATAATTTTGGACATCTGCTGGCTGGTGAAGTCACCCCAACTTTCCACTCGTAAATTCTGTCTGTCACTTAGACGATAACTCCAGCTGCGTAACATGACTTGAGTTTTTGTCTGATCTCTCCCTCAGTATTGTTTCTTAAGGTGCAGTTCATCCGTTCCACTGTAACATGTAGTTTCACTCTTTTTGTCGTCTATCGTATACTGACGTAACATGGTCGAACATCTGCCACATTTCTCAGTACAAGTGTGAATGTCCTCGCCTACATTGTTACAGCTGTAATGAGCAATAATTCTGAACTAAACTTTCCCTGTCATCTTGTGCAACCAATTTCTATAGTCGGATCGAACTTAACGTCTTTCTATTGTCAAGTTAGCGACGCTGCTCTGACATCTTCTCATTACGCTTTATTTATTGCGTCAACTATAAGTCGTTGACACCGCCTCGTGTGAACGCACTCCGTCGAGGTGAAAATTTGAAAAATTTTAAATTTTCTGCTCGTTACACCATATTTCCATTTCCTTAAGGAACATGGAAGTAAAAACTGTGTACCCGACTTGAAGTGGCTAATGGAGACTACAATAAGGGTATAATAAAAAAAACCCATCGTATAAAATAAGGGCGTGATAAAACATAAAATATTAAATAACAGAATGTATTAGCATAAAAATGTTTAGAGCGAGACTTGATATATCAGAATTAACCAATAAAATGCTGCCCTATGTCGATGTTATATTTTGTCAAACAAACCACAACAATGTTTTTGATTCATAAATAATGATTCTAAAATGGTATAATCTTGGACTGTTGATGAAATTTTCTCGGAATAGTATTCAAACTTAATTAAATTGTGTCAAGTCGGACTGAGTTATTTTTAAATGTTTTAAAATATAATCAAGTTAACGTCATCAGAGCTAAGAAAACAATCCTCCTAATGTTTCATTGGCTATAAACTTGGTATTATAAGCACACACACACTTACACATACAGTATCTAGGGGAAAATGTAATACACACAAGACTGACACAGTTAACAACAAAATTCACGTTCACCAGTCAGCATTGAATTAAACATTGGACTGGCTGTCTCACAACAAAACCGACGGATATTAACAGTCTTTGTCTTTCTACGCTCCGTACTTCAAGTTCGTTATAACTTTATGATTAGGATGACTAGATTTGTACTGAATGCAAGGCATTTAACGTTGTAATCTTTCAATTAACCCGATTACGTCTATAAAGGCTACAATTAAAACAATTTAATTTTAATCCGCTTACACATAGGGAATGCATCAAATACAAGAAAAAAAGTTGGAAGACCTACAATTTTTTTAATTTGTTTGTTGGTTTTAAAATTATTTAATTATTTAAATATAGTTTTAAGAAAATAAAATTATTTTTAGACTGCTATACACAATTTAAAATATCGGTATGGAGAACCATACATGACTTTCATGTTCTAAGATTTATATTTAAAATCATATTCAAATGAAATATTTCCATAGAAACTACTTCTTTCTACTTATTGCTTCAGCCTTAACCACAGTACTGTGGTCACTAACGTATACCATCTCACGTTTTCGCACTCGATTTTCACTGATGATGGCAGTCGATGGCACTGCCGAAAAGTCTGGTTTTGCAGAAAACATTGGACTACGGCTAAACAGCCCGCGAAGGAATTTTAACAAAGAACTACTTCTTTGTTGCCGATAACGTAATACACATATAAAAAATTCTCCCATCCCCCTTCAACTATAATTTTCAATAATAGAAAATTACCCCCAACTTGTTCACCTAACCTCTTCATTTATAGATATTTCATCTACGATTGTACAGTGGATTATTATGAGCTACTTATCAGGATACTTTATTTATCAAAATTAAGTACTTTACTCTTGTTAAAACATAAAACGTTGCTGTTAAACTACCCCTTTCTCTAAACCGATCTTCACCCAAATCAATAGACATTCAGTCCTTTAAAATGCAGGGATGCATACAAAAAAATATTTGATTCTGATTGAATGTGCGGCAGTTATCGTTCGTCATGGAAACATTTCTCTTGTTACAACATAAAATGTTGCTGGTAAACTACCCCCTTCCCTTAACCGATCTTCAACAAAATCAACAGACATTGAGTCCTCTTTAATTCAAAAACGTATGCAAAAACGTAGTTGATTTTGTTTGAATTTACGGCAGTTATCGTTCGTCATATAAAAAATTACCCTTGTTAAAAGATAAAATGTTGCTGGTAAACTACCCCTTTCCCTTAACCGATTTTCACCAAAACCAACAGGTCTTGAGAACTCTAAAATTCAGGGCTGTATGCATCAAATTATTTGATTGTGATTGAATTTGCGGCTCTTATCGTTTGCCATAGAAAATACCCTTGTTAAAATATAAAACGTTGATGGTAAACTACCCCTTTACCTTAACGATCTTGAACAAAATCAATAGACCTTGAGTTCTGTATAATTCAAAAAGGTATGCAGAAGAGTAGTCGATTCTGTTTGAATTTACGGCAGTTATCGTTCGTCAGAAGAAATAACCCTTGTTAACACTTAAATGTTACAGGTAAAATACCCCTTTCCCTTAACCGATCTTCACCAACACCAAATAGGTCTTGAGAACTCTACAATTCAGGGCTGTATGCAAAACATTATATGATTCTGTTTGAATTTGGGGCTGTTATAGTTTGCCATAGAAAAAAAATTACCCTTGATAAAAAAACGTTGCAGGTAAACTACCCCTTCCCCTTCACCGATCTTCACTAAACACAACAGGTCTTGAGTACTCTACAATTCAGGGCTGTATGCAAAACATTATTTGATTCTCTTTGAATTTACGGCAGTTATCGTTCGTCATAGAAAAAATTACACTTGTTAAAACATAAAACGTTGCAGGCAAACTACCCCTTTCCCTTAACCGATCTTCCATAAAACGAAATACCTTGAGTTCTGTATAATTCAAAAAGGTATGCAAAAAAGTAGTTGATTCTGTTTTAATTTACGACAGTTATCGTTCGTCATAGAAAAAATTACCCTTGATGAAAAGGACGTTGCCGGTAAACTACCCCTTCCCTTAACCGATCTTCACCAAAAACAATAGGTCCTGAAAACTCTACAATTCAGGGCTGCGTGCAAAAAATTATTTGATTCTGTCTGAATTTGCGGCTGTTATCGTTCGTCATAGAAAAAATTACCCTTGATAAAAAAAAACGTTGCGGGTAAACTACCCCTTTCCCTAACCGATCTTCACCAAAACCAAAAGATCTTAAGAACTCTACAAATCAGGATTGTATGCAAACAATAATTTGATTCTGTTTGATTTGCGGATGTTATCGTTTGCCATAGAAAATACCCTTTTAAAACATAAAACGTTGCCGGTAAACTACCCCTTTCCCTTAACCGATCTTCACCAAAAACAATAGACCTTGATATCTCTACTATTCAGGGCTGTATGCATAAAATTATTTTATTTTGTGTGAATTTGCGGCTGTTATCGTTTGCCATAGACAAAAATTACCCTTGATTAAAAAAAACCCGTTGCAGGTAAACTACCCCTTTCCCTTAACCGATCTTCACCAACACAATAGGTCTTGAGTACTCTACACATCAGGAATGTGTGTAAATAATTATTTGATTCTGTTTGTATTTGCGACTGTTATCGTTTGCCATAGGAAAAAATCTACAGATACACAGACAGACAGTAGACACACAGACACACACACAGACACTTTTCGAAAAATGATTTCAAATTCGTTGGTGATGGCAAAAAAAATCGTGTTCGAGATTATTGCAGATTCTGATTGTACTACACTCAAAACATGAAAAAAATTCATTTTTACTTCCATATTACTTAAGGAATGGAAGTATGGTGATGGCAAAAAAAATCGTGTTCGAGATTATTGCAGATTCTGATTCTACTACACTCAAAACATGAAAAAAAGTCGTTTTCCGAAAAGTGTCTGTGTGTGTGTCTGTGTGCCTGTGTGTCTGTGTGTCTGTGTGTCTATAGATTTTTTTTCTATGGCAAACGATAACTGCCGCAAATTCAAACAGAATCAAAAATGTTTTGCATGCAGCCCTGATTTGCAGAGTACTCGCGACCTATTGTTTTTGGTGAAGATCGGTTGAGGGAAAAGGGTAGTTTACCTGCAACGGTTTTTTTTTTAGCAAGGGTAATTTTGTTTGTTTGGCAAACGATAACAGCCGCAAATTCAAACAGAATCAAATAATGTTTCGCATACAGACCTGAATTGTAGATTTCTCAAGATCTTTTGATTTTGGTGAAGATCGGTTAAGGGAAAGGGGTAGTTTACCTGTAACGTTTTATGTTTTAACAAGGGTATTTCCTATGGCAAACGATAACAGCCGCAAATTCAAACAGAATCAAAAGATTATTTGCATACCGCCCTAAATTGTAGAGTTCTCAAGACCTATTGTTTTTGGTGAAGTTCGGTTGAGGGAAAGGGGTAGTTTACCTGCAACGTTTTTTTAACAAGGGTATTTTCTATGGCAAACGATAACAGCCGCAAATTCAAACAGAATTAAATAATGTTTTGCATACAGCCCTGATTTGTAGAGTACTCAAGACCTATTGTTTTTGGTGAAGATCGGTTAAGGGGAAGGGGTAGTTTACCAGTAACATTTTTTTATCAAGCGTATTTTCTATGGCAAAAGATAACAGCCGCAAATTCAAACAGAATCAAATAATTTTTTGCATACGTCCCTGAATTGTAGAGGTCTAAATGACTTTCGATTTTGGTGAAGATCGGTTAAGGGGAAGGGGTAGTTTACCTGCAACCTTTTACGTTTTAACAAGAGTAAAGTACTTGAAAATTTATTTAAACTGTTTGAAACAATGGTAATTGTTAAAAATAAAATAATTTTTTTGCCAGGCAATAAAATTATAATTTTTTCATTTTAATGTAATATAATATTTTTCATTTAATACAGCAATAAAAAGGCAGGTAAGACACAGCCTGGCTGTTTGGCTGAAAATGATTTTAAATATAAATCTTAGAATATGGAAGTCATGTATGGTTCTCCATACCGATATTCGAAATGTGCCTGTGTGTGTGTCTATCTGTCTATAGATTTTTTTCTATGGCAAACGATAACAGCCGCAAATTCAAACAGAATCAAATAATTTTTTCCATACAGCCCTGATTTGTAGAGTACTCACGACCTATTGGTTTTGGTGAAGATCGGTTGAGGGAAAGGGGTAGTTTACCGGCAACATTTTATATTTTAACAAGGGTATTTTATATGGCAAACAATAAAAGCCGCAAATGTAAACAGAATCAAATAATTTTTTGCACACAGCCTGAATTGTAGAGTTCTCAAGACCTATTGTTTTAGGTGAAGACCGGTTAAGGTAAAGGGGTAGTTTACCAGCAACGTTTTATGTTTTAACAAGGGTATTTTTTTGGCAAACGATAATAGCCGCAAATTCAAACAGAATCAAACAATTTTTTGCATGCAGCCCTAAATTGTAGAGTTCTCAATACTTGTTGTTGTTGGTGAAGATCGGTTAAGGGAAAGGGGTAGTTTACCTGCAACATTTTATGTTTTAAAACGGTATTTTCTATGGCAAACGATAACAGCCGCAAATTCAAACAGAATCAAATAATTATTTGCATACAGCCCTGATTTGTAGAGTTCTCAAGACCTATTGTTTATGGTGAAGATCGGTTAAGGGAAAGGGGTAGTTTACCTGCCACCTTTAATGTTTTAACAAGAGTAATTGTTTCTATGACGAACGATAACTGCCGCACATTCAAACAAAATCAAATAATGTTTTGCATGCATCCCTTAACTGTAGAGGACTCAAGACCTATTGATTTTGGTGAAGATCAGTTATGAGGAAGGGGTAGTTTACCTGCAACATTTTATGTGATAACAAGGTTAATTTTGTCTATGACGAACTATAACTGCCGTAAATTCAATCATAATCAAATAATGTTTTGCATATGTCCCTATGTTGTAGAGAACGAAACGTCTGTTGATTTTGGTGAACATCGATTACGGGAAAAGGGTAGTTTACCAGAAACATTTTTTGTTGTAACCAGAGTAAAGTACTTAATTTTGATAAATAAAGTATCCTGATAAGAAGATCTTAATAATCCACTGTAGAATCGTAGATGAAATATCTATAAATGTAGAGGCTATTTGAACGGGGTGGGGGTAATTTTCTATAAATGAAATTTATAGTTAAAGGCGGAGAGGATAATTTTTATATGTGTACTACGTTATCGGCAACAAAGTAGTAGTTTGTTGTTAAAATTCCTTCCCGGGCTGTTTAGCCGTTGTCCAATGTTTTCTGCAAAACCAGACGTTTCGGCAGTGGCGTCGACTGCCACCATCAGTGAAAATCGAGTGCGATAACGTGTGGTGGTATACGTTAGTGACCACAATACTGTGGTTAAGGCTGAAGCAGTAAGTGGAAAGAAGTAGTATTTTCTATGGAAATATTTCATTTCGTAAATGATTTTAAATATAAATCTTAGAACATGGAAGTCATGTATGGTTCTCCATACCGATATTTTTTTCATGTTTTGAGTGTAGTACAATCAGAAGCTGCAATAATCTCGAACACGATTATTTTTGCCATCACCATACTTCCATTTCCTTAAGGAACATGGAAGTAAAAACTGTGTACCCGACTTGAAGTGACTAATGGAGACTACAATAAGGGTATAATAAAAACTTATCGTATTAAATAAGGGCGTGATAAAACATAAAATATAGAATGAATTAGCATGAAGATTTTTGGACTGGGTAACGTTCTCCAGCAGAGAACACATCAGATTAATTTACATACATTTACGCGATGCTTACGTTATGAGAAACAGTTGTCAGAAATACGTATTCAATTCTAATGGGTCCTGAACACTGTTTTACTTCCATGTTCCTTAAGGAAATGGAGGTATGGTGATGGCAAAAAAAATCGTGTTCGTAATTATTGCATATTCTCATTGTACTACACTCAAAACATGAAAACAAGCCATTTTTCGAAAAGTGTCTGTGTGTGTCTGTAGATTTTTTTTCTATGGCAAACGATAACAGCCGCAAATTCGAACAGAAACAAATAATTTGTTGCATACAGCCCTCCTTTGTAGAGTACTCAAGACCTATAGTTTTTGGTGAAGATCGGTTAAGGGAAAGGGATAGTTTACCTGCAACGTTTTATGTTTTAACAAGGGTATTTTCTATGGCAAACGATAACAGCCCCAAATTAAAACAGAATCAAATAATTTTTTGCATACAGCCCTGTTTACTTCCATGTTCCTTACGCAAATGGAAGTATGGTGATGGCAAAATAAATCGTGTTTGAGATTATTGCAGATTCTGATTGTACTACACTCAAAACATGAAATAAAGTCATTTTACTTCCATGTTCCTTAAGGAAATGGAAGTATGGTGATGGCAAAAAAAATTGTGTTCGAGATTATTGCAGATTCTGATTGTACTACACTCAAAACATGAATATCGGTATGGAGAACCATACATGACTTCCATATTCTAAGATTTATATTTAAAATCATTTTCAGCCAAACAGCCAGGCTGTGTCTTACCTGCCTTTTTATTGCTGTATTAAATGAAAAATATTATATTACATTAAAATGAAAAAATTATAATTTTATTGCCTGGCAACAAAATTATTTTATTTTTAACAATTACCATTGTTTCAAAAAGTTTAAATAAATTTTCAAGTACTTTACTCTTGTTAAAACGTAAAAGGTTGCAGGTAAACTACCCCTTCCCCTTAACCGATCTTCACCAAAATCGAAAGTCATTGAGACCTCTACAATTCACGGACGTATGCAAAAAATTATTTGATTCTGTTTGAATTTGCGGCTGTTATCGTTTGCCATAGAAAATACGCTTGATAAAAAAACGTTGCAGGTAAACTACCCCTTCCCCTTAACCAATCTTCACCAAAAACAACAGGTCTTGAGAACTCTACAATTCAGGCTTGTGCAAAAAATTATTTGATTCTGTTTGAATTTGCGGCTGTTATCGTTTGCCATATAAAATACCCTTGTTAAAAAAACGTTGCAGGTAAACTACCCCTTTCCCTCAACCGATCTTCACCAAAAACAATAGGTCTTGAGAACTATACAATTCAGGGCTGTATGCAAATAATCTTTTGATTGTGTTTGAATTTGCGGCTATTATCGTTTGCCATAGGAAATACCCTTGTTAAAACATAAAACGTTACAGGTAAACTACCCCTTTCCCTTAACCGATCTTCACCAAAATCAACAGATCTTGAGAACTCTACAATTCAGGGCAGTATGCGAAACATTATTTGATTCGGTTTGAATTTGCAGCTGTTATCGTTTGCCAAACAAACAAAATTACCCTTGCTAAAAAAAAACCGTTGCAGGTAAACTACCCGTTTCCCTCAACCGATCTTCACCAAAAACAATAGGTCGCGAGTACTCTGCAAATCAGGGCTGTATGCAAAAAATTATTTGATTCTGTTTGAATTTGCGGCAGTTATCGTTTGCCATAGAAAAAAAATCTACAGACACACAGACAGACAGACAGACAGACAGACAGATAGACACACAGACAGACAGACAGACGGACACACACACAGACACTTTTCGGAAAACGACTTTTTTTCATGTTTTGAGTGTAGTACAATCAGAATCTGCAATAATCTCGAACACGATTTTTTTTGCCATCACCATACTTCCATTCCTTAAGGAATATGGAAGTAAAAAAAAGTTGTTTTTCGAAAAGTGTGTGTGTGTGTGTGTGTGTGTGTGTGTGTGTGTGTGTGTGTGTGTGTGTGTGTGTGTGTGTGTGTGTGTGTGTGTGTGTGTGTGTGTGTGTAGATTTTTTTCTATGGCAAACGATAACAGCCGCAAATTCAAACAGAATCAAATAATTTTTCGCATACAGCCCTGATTTGTAGACTTCTCAAGACCTATTGTTTTTGGTGAAGATCGGTTAAAGGAAAGGGGTAGTTTACCTGCAACGTTTTATGTTTTAACAAGGGTATTTTTTATGGCAAACGATAACAGCCGCAAATTCAAACAGAATCAAAAGATTATTTGCATACAGCCCTAAATTGTAGAGTTCTCAAGACCTGTTGTTTTTGGTGAAGATCAGTTAAGGGAAAGGAGTAGTTTACCTGCAAAGTTTGATGTTTTAACAAAGGTATTTTCTATGGCAAACGATAACAGCCGCAAATTCAAAGAGAATCAAATTATTTTTTGCATACCGCCCTGATTTGTAGAGTACTCAAGACCTGTAGTTTTTGGTGAAGATCGGTTAAGGGGAAGGGGTAGTTTGCCTGCAACGGTTTTTTGTCAAGGGTATTACTTCCATATTCCTTAAGGAATGGAAGTATGGTGATGGCAAAAAAAATCGTGTTCGAGATTATTGCAGATTCTGATTCTACTACACTCAAAACATGAAAAAAAGTCGTTTTCCGAAAAGTGTCTGTGTGTGTGTCTGTCTGTCTGTCTGTGTGTCTGTAGATTTTTTTTCTATGGCAAACGATAACTGCCGCAAATTCAAACAGAATCAAATAATTTTTTGCATGCAGCTCTGATTTGCAGAGTACTCGCGACCTATTGTTTTTGGTGAAGATCCGTTGAGGGGAAGGGGTAGTTTACCTGCAACGGTTTTTTTTTAGCAAGGGTAATTTTGTTTGTTTGGCAAACGATAACAGCCGCAAATTCAAACAGAATCAAATAATGTTTCGCATACAGCCCTAAATTGTAGAGTTCTCAAGATCTGTTGATTTTGGTGAAGATCGGTTAAGGGAAAGGGGTAGTTTACCTGTAACGTTTTATGTTTTAACAAGGGTATTTCATATGGCAAACGATAACAGCCGCAAATTCAAACAGAATCAAAAAATTATTTGCATACAGCCCTAAATTGTAGAGTTCTCAAGACCTATTGTTTTTGGTGAAGTTCGGTTGAGGGAAAGGGGTAGTTTACTGGCGACGTTTTTTTAACAAGGGTATTTTCTATGGCAAACGATAACAGCCGCAAATTAAAACAGAATCAAATAATGTTTTGCATACAGCCCTAATTTGTAGAGTACTCAAGACCTATTGTTTTTGGTGAAGATCGGTTTAGGGAAAGGGGTAGTTTACCTGCAACGTTTTTTTAACAAGGGTATTTTCTATGGCAAACGATAACAGCCGCAAATTCAAACAGAATCAAATAATGTTTTGCATACATCCCTGAATTGTAGAGGTCTCAATGACTTTCGATTTTGGTGAAGATCGGTTAAGGGGAAGGGGTAGTTTACCTGCAACCTTTTACGTTTTAACAAGAGTAAAGTACTTGAAAATTTATTTAAACTTTTTGAAACAATGGTAATTGTTAAAAATAAAATAATTTTGTTGCCAGGCAATAAAATTATAATTTTTTCATTTTAATGTAATATAATATTTTTCATTTAATACAGCAATAAAAAGGCAGGTAAGACACAGCCTGGCTGTTTGGCTGAAAATTGTTTTAAATATAAATCTTAGAATATGGAAGTCATGTATTGATCTCCATACAGATATTTTTCTATGGCAAACGATAATAGCCGCAAATTCAAACAGAATCAAATACTTTTTTGCACACTTCCCTGAATTCTAGCGATCTCAAGGACTTTTGATTTTGGTTAAATTCGGTTAAGGGGAAGGGGTAGTTTACCTGCAACCTTTTACGTTTTAACAACAGTAAAGTACTTGAAAATTCATTTAAACTTTTTAAAACAATGGTAATTGTTAAAAATAAAATAATTTTGTTGCCAGGCAATAAAATTATAATTTTATCATTTTAATGAAAATCATGTATGAGAGAAAATATATCGTTCGTGGCAGGCAAGAATATCTCAGTTACGTAATGTTTACGTTTCCATTTTATTATTATGACTACCGCAATAAAAAGGCAGGGAACACACACACGCACACAAAATTCGCGTTATTTCTGGCCTCATTCATGTTTATTTTCTTACATTTGCACACTTTTTAAATGGAAAGTGCTGAAACCCATACCAACATAACGCGTGCAAGCCGAAAAAGTGTCCAGCGTGGACAGCGATTTGCTTCCTGTGGATCGCTGGGCAGCGTAACTGCACGTGTTTACAGAGGAACGATTCATAGACAGACTTTTCGTCTTTAGGGAATGAACCCTCTGCAAGATGCTGAGGGCCCATGAGTGACTTCGGATCGCTCCTTCTTTTCCGCGTGTTTGTTCTGTGAAACGTACACTGTAGATTCGCAGCTTTACTCTAAGCAACACTCAATAGGAAATGTTGAACATTTTTGTCCACAGTGTACCCTCATACACACTAAACCTGCTCTGATGTTTTAATTACGGACATCATAATATTAAAACTTTGGAAACTTGAGCACTACTTAATGGAGATCAATCATTAACTTATACAAGCCATTAATTTTATGCATATTTTTTATATATATGTGACAACGTTAGCGGCAACAAAGAAGTAGTTCTTGTTAAAATTCCTTCCCGGGATGTTTGGCTGTAGTCCAATGTTTTCTACAAAACCAGACGTTTCGGCAATGCCATCGACTTCCATCATCAGTGAAAATCGAGTGCGATAACGTGAGGTGGTATACGTTAGTGACCACATCTATGGTAACATTAGTTACCATTTCTATGGTAATATTTCAATTCGAAAATGATTTTAAATATAAATCTTAGAGCATGGAAGTCATGTATGGTTCTCCATACCGATATTTTCGAAAAGTGTCTGTGTGTGTGTCTGTCTGTCTATGTGTCTGTAGATTTTTTTTCTATGGCAAACGATAACAGCCGCAAATTCAAACAAAATCAAATAATTTTTTTCATGCAGCCCTGATTTGTAGAGTACTCAAGACCTTTTGTTTTTGGTCAAGATCGGTTAAGGGAAAGGGCTAGTTTACCGGCAACGTTTTGTTTTAAAAGGGTATTTTCTATGGCAAACGATAAGAGCCGCAAATTTAAACAGAATCAAATAAGTTTTTGCATACAGGCCTGATTTTATGAGTACTAAAGACCTGTTGTTTTTGGTGAAGATCAGTTAAGAGAAAGGGGTAGTTTACCAGCAACGTTTTTTGTGATATCAAGGGTATTTTGTATGGCAAACGATAACAGCCGCAAATTAAAACAGAATCATATAATATTTTGCATACAGCCCTGAATTGTAGAGTTCTCAAGACCTTTTGTTTTTGGTGAAGGTCGGTTAAGGGAAAGGGCTAGTTTACCGGCAACGTTTTGTTTTAAAAGGGTATTTCCTATGGCAAACGATAAGAGCCACAAATTTAAACAGAATCAAACACGTTTTTGCATACAGGCCTGATTTTATGAGTACTAAACACCTGTTGTTTTTGGTGAAGATCAGTTAAGGGAAAGGCGTAGTTTACCTGCCACGTTTTTTGTTTTATCAAGGGTATTTTGTATGGCAAACGATAACAGCCGCAAATTCAAACAGAATCATATAATATTTTGCATAATGCCCTGAATTGTAGTGCGCTCAAGACCTGTTGGTTTTGGTGAAGATCAGTTAAGGGGATAAGGTTGTTTATCTGCAACATTTTATGTTTTAACAAGTATAATTTTTCCTATGACGAACGATAACTGACGTAAATTCAAACAGAATCAACTATTCTTTTTCATACCTTTTTGAATTATAAAGAACTCAAGGTCTGTTGATTTTGTTGAAGATCGGTTAAGGGAAAGGGGTAGTTTACCGCCAACGTTTTATGTTTTAACAAGGGTATTTTGTTTGGCAAACGATAACAGCCGCAAATTCAAACAGAATCAAACAATGTTTTGTATACTGCCCTGAATTTTAGATTTCTCAAGACATATTGTTTTTGGTGAAGGTCTGTTAAGGGAAAGGGGTTGTTTACCTGCATCGTTTTATGTTTTAAAAGGGTATTTTATATGGCAAACGATAATAGCCGCAAATTCAAACAGAATCAAATAATTCTTTGCATGCAGCCCTGATTTGTAGAGTACTCAAGACCTGTTGTTTTTGGTGAAGATCGGTTAAGGGAAAGGGGTAGTTTACCAGCAACATTTTTACTTCCGTGTTCCTTAAGGAAATGGAAGTTTGGTGATGGCAAAAGAAATCGTGTTCGAGCAGATTCTGATTGTACTACACTCAAAACATGAAAAAAAGTCGTTTTTCGAAAAGTGTGTGTGTGTGTGTGTGTGTGTGTGTGTGTGTGTGTGTGTGTGTGTGTGTGTGTGTGTGTGTGTGTGTGTGTGTGTGTGTGTGTAGATTTTTTTTCTATATCAAACGATAACAGCACGATAACAGCCTCAAATTTAAAAAACAGAATCAAATAATTTTCTGCATACAGCCCTTTTTTGTGGAGTGCTCACGACTTTTGTTTTTTGTGAAGATCGGTTGAGGGGAATGGGTAGTTTACCTGCAACGGTTTTTTTTATCAAGGGTAATTTTATTTGTTTGGCAAACGATAACAGCCGCAAATTCAAACAGAATCAAATAATGTTTCGCATACAGCCCTGAATTGTAGCGTTCTCAAGATCTGTTGATTTTGGTAAAGATCGGTTAAGGGAAAGGGGTAGTTTACCGGCAACGTTTTATGTTTTAACAAGGGTATTTTGTTTGGCAAACGATAACAACCGCAAATTCAAACAGAATCAAACAATGTTTTGTATACTGCCCTGAATTTTAGATTTCTCAAGACGTATTGTTTTTGGTGAAGATCTGTTAAGGGAAAGGGGTTGTTTACCTGCATCGTATTATGTTTTAAAAGGGTAATTTTTTATATGGCAAACGACAACAGCCGCAAATTCAAACAGAATCAAATAATATTTTCATACAGCCCTGTATTGTAGAGTTCTCAAGACCTATTGTTGTTGGTAAAGATCGGTTAAGGGAAAGGGGTAGTTTACCAGCATCATTTTATGTTTTAACAAGTGTAATTTTTTCTATGAGGAACGATAACTGACGTAAATTCAAACAGAATCAACTACTCTTTTTCATACCTTTTTGAATTATCAAGATCTCAAGGTCTGTTGATTTTGTTGAAGATCGGTTAAGGGAAAGGGGTAGTTTACCAGCACCGTTTTTTGTTTTATCAAGGGTATTATGTATGGCAAACGATAACAGCCGCAAATTAAAACAGAATCAAATAATATATTGCATAGAGCCCTGAATTGTAGAGTTCTCAAGACCTTTTGTTTTTGGTGAAGATCGGTTAATGGAAAGGGCTAGTTTACCTGCAACGTTTTGTTTTAAAAGGGTATTTTCTATGGCAACCGATAAGAGCCGCAAATTTAAACAGAATCAAATAAGTTTTTGCATACAGGCCTGATTTTATGAAAGACCTGTTGTTTTTGGTGAAGATCAGTTAAGGGAAAGGCGTAGTTTACCTGCCACATTTTTTGTTTTATAAAGAATATTTTGTATGGCAAACGATAACAGCCGCAAATTCAGACAGAATCATATAATATTTTGCATAATGCCTGAATTGTAGTGCGCTCAAGACCTGTTGGTTTTGGTGAAGATCAGTTAAGGGGAAAAGGTTGTTTATCTGCAACATTTTATGTTTTAACAAGTGTAATTTTTCCTATGACGAACGATAACTGACGTAAATTCAAAAAGAATCAACTATTCTTTTTCATACCTTTTTGAATTATAAAGAACTCAAGGTCTGTTGATTTTGTTGAAGATCGGTTAAAGGAAAGGGGTAGTTTACCTGCATCGTTTTATGTTTTAAAAGGGTATTTTATATGGCAAACGATAATAGCCGCAAATTCAAACAGAATCTAATAATTTTTTGCATGCAGCCCTGATTTGTAGAGTACTCAAGATCTGTTGTTTTTGGTGAAGATCGGTTAAGGGAAAGGGGTAGTTTACCTGCAACATTTTTACTTCCGTGTTCCTTAAGGAAATGGAAGTTTGGTGATGGCAAAAAAAATCGTGTTCGAGATTATTGCAGATTCTGATTGTACTACACTCAAAACATGAAAAAAAGTCGTTTTTCGAAAAGTGTGTGTGTGTGTGTGTGTGTGTGTGTGTGTGTGTGTGTGTGTGTGTGTGTGTGTGTGTGTGTGTGTGTGCGTGTGGAGATTTTTTTTCTATGGCAAAAGATAACAGCACGATAACAGCCTCAAATTTAAAAAACAGAATCAAATAATTTTCTGCATACAGCCCTTTTTTGTGGAGTGCTCACAACTTTTGTTTTTTGTGAAGATCGGTTGAGGGGAATGGGCAGTTTACCTGCAACGGTTTTTTTTATCAAGGGTAATTTTATTTGTTTGGCAAACGATAACAGCCGCAAATTCAAACAGAATCAAATAATGTTTCGCATACAGCCCTGAATTGTAGCGTTCTCAAGATCTGTTGATTTTGGTAAAGATCGGTTAAGGGAAAGGGGTAGGTTACCGGCAACGTTTTATGTTTTAACAAGGGTATTTTGTTTGGCAAACGATAACACCCGAAAATTCAAACAGAATCAAACAATGTTTTGTATACTGCCCTGAATTTTAGATTTCTCAAGACGTTTTGTTTTTGTGAAGATCTGTTAAGGGAAAGGGGTTGTTTACCTGCATCGTTATATGTTTTAAAAGGGTAATTTTTTATATGGCAAACGACAACAGCCGCAAATTCAAACAGAATCAAATAATATTTTCATACAGCCCTGTATTGTAGAGTTCTCAAGACCTATTGTTGTTGGTAAAGATCGGTTAAGGGAAAGGGGTAGTTTACCAGCATCATTTTATGTTTTAACAAGTGTAATTTTTCTATGAGGAACGATAACTGACGTAAATTCAAACAGAATCAACTACTCTTTTTCATACCTTTTTGAATTATCAAGATCTCAAGGTCTGTTGATTTTGTTGAAGATCGGTTAAGGGAAAGGGGTAGTTAACCAGCAACGTTTTTTGTTTTATCAAGGGTATTATGTATGGCAAACGATAACAGCCGCAAATTAAAACAGAATCAAATAATATATTGCATAGAGCCCTGAATTGTAGAGTTCTCAAGACCTTTTGTTTTTGGTGAAGATCGGTTAATGGAAAGGGCTAGTTTACCTGCAACGTTTTGTTTTAAAAGGGTATTTTCTATGGCAACCGATAAGAGCCGCAAATTTAAACAGAATCAAATAAGTTTTTGCATACAGGCCTGATTTTATGAAAGACCTGTTGTTTTTGGTGAAGATCAGTTAAGGGAAAGGCGTAGTTTACCTGCCACATTTTTTGTTTTATAAAGAATATTTTGTATGGCAAACGATAACAGCCGCAAATTCAGACAGAATCATATAATATTTTGCATAATGCCTGAATTGTAGTGCGCTCAAGACCTGTTGGTTTTGGTGAAGATCAGTTAAGGGGATAAGGTTGTTTATCTGCAACATTTTATGTTTTAACAAGTGTAATTTTTCCTATGACGAACGATAACTGACGTAAATTCAAAAAGAATCAACTATTCTTTTTCATACCTTTTTGAATTATAAAGAACTCAAGGTCTGTTGATTTTGTTGAAGATCGGTTAAAGGAAAGGGGTAGTTTACCTGCATCGTTTTATGTTTTAAAAGGGTATTTTATATGGCAAACGATAATAGCCGCAAATTCAAACAGAATCTAATAATTCTTTGCATGCAGCCCTGATTTGTAGAGTACTCAAGATCTGTTGTTTTTGGTGAAGATCGGTTAAGGGAAAGGGGTAGTTTACCTGCAACATTTTTACTTCCGTGTTCCTTAAGGAAATGGAAGTTTGGTGATGGCAAAAAAAATCGTGTTCGACATTATTGCAGATTCTGATTGTACTACACTCAAAACATGAAAAAAAGTCGTTTTTCGAAAAGTGTGTGTGTGTGTGTGTGTGTGTGTGTGTGTGTGTGTGTGTGTGTGTGTGTGTGTGTGTGTGTGTGTGTGTGTGTGTGTGTGTGTGTGTGTGTGTGTGTGTGTGTGTGTGCGTGTGGAGATTTTTTTTCTATGGCAAAAGATAACAGCACGATAACAGCCTCAAATTTAAAAAACAGAATCAAATAATTTTCTGCATACAGCCCTTTTTTGTGGAGTGCTCACGACTTTTGGTTTTTGTGCAGATCGGTTGAGGGGAAGGGGTAGTTTACCTGCAACGGTTTTTTAAATCAAGGGTAATTTTATTTGTTTGGCAAACGATAACAGCCGCAAATTCAAACAGAATCAAATAATGTTTCGCATACAGGCCTGATTTGTAGCGTTCTCAAGATCTGTTGATTTTGGTAAAGATCGGTGAAGGGAAAGGGGTAGTTTACCGGCAACGTTTTATGTTTTAACAAGGGTATTTTCTATGGAAAACGATTACAGCCGCAAATTCAAACATAATCAAATAATTTTTTTCATACTGCCCTGAATTGTAGAGTTCTCAAGACCTGTTGTTTTTGGTGAAGATCGGTTAAGGGAAAGGGGTAGTTTACATGCAACGTTTTATGTTTTAAAGGGGTATTTTGTATGGCAAACGATAAGAGCCTCAAATTTAAACAAAATCGAATAGGTTTTTGCATACAGGCATGATTTGTTGAGTCCTAAAGACCTATTGTTTTTGGTGAAGATCGGTTAAGGGAAAGGGGTAGTTTACCAGGCAGGTTTTTTTATCGGTGGTAATTTTTTATATGGCAAACGACAACAGCCGCAAATTCAAACAGAATCAAATAATATTTTGCATACAGCCCTGTATTGTAGAGTTCTCAAGACCTATAGTTGTTGGTGAAGATCGGTTAAGGGAAAGGGGTAGTTTACCTGCATCATTTTATGTTTAACAAGTGTAATTTTTTCTATGAGGAACGATAACTGACGTAAATTCAAACAGAATCAACTACTCTTTTTCATACCTTTTTGAATTATCAAGAACTCAACGTTTGTTGATTTTGTTGAAGATCGGTTAAGGGAAAGGGGTAGTTTACCAGCAACGTTTTTTGTTTTATCAAGGGTATTATGTATGGCAAACGATAACAGCCGCAAATTAAAACAGAATCAAATAATATTTTGCATACAGCCCTGAATTGTTGAGTTCTCAAGACCTTTTGTTTTTGGTGAAGATTGGTTAAGGGAAAGGGCTAGTTTACCGGCAACGTTTTGTTTTAAAAAGGTATTTTCTATGGCAACCGATAAGAGCCGCAAATTTAAACAGAATCAAGTAAGGTTTTGCATACAGGCCTGATGTTATGAGTACTAAAGACCTTTTGTTTTTGGTGAAGATTAGTTAAGGGAAAGGCGTAGTTTACCTGCCACATTTTTTGTTTTATCAAAGGTATTTTGTATGGCAAACGATAACAGCCGCAAATTCAGACAGAATCATATAATATTTTGCATAATGCCTGAATTGTAGTGCGCTCAAGATCTGTTGGTTTTGGTGAAGATCAGTTAAGGGGATAAGGTTGTTTATCTGCAACATTTTATGTTTTAACAAGTGTAATTTTTCCTATGACGAACGATAACTGACGTAAATTCAAACAGAATCAACTATTCTTTTTCATACCTTTTGAATTATAAAGAACTCAAGGTCTGTTGATTTTGTTGAAGATCGGTTAAGGGAAAGGGGTAGTTTACCTGCAACGTTTTATGTTTTAACAAGGGTATTTTGTTTGGCAAACGATAACAGCCGCAAATTCAAACAGAATCAAACAATTTTTTGTATTCTGCCCTGAATTTTAGATTTCTCAAGACGTATTGTTTTTGGTGAAGATCTGTTAAGGGAAAGGGGTTGTTTACCTGCATCGTTTTATGTTTTAAAAGGGTAATTTTTTATATGGCAAACGACAACAGCCGCAAATTCAAACAGAATCAAATAATATTTTCATACAGCCCTGTATTGTAGAGATCTCAAGACCTATTGTTGTTGGTAAAGATCGGTTAAGGGAAAGGGGTAGTTTACCAGCATCATTTTATGTTTTAACAAGTGTAATTTTTACTTCCATATTCCTTAAGGAATGGAAGTATGGTGATGGCAAAAAAAATCGTGTTCGAGATTATTGCAGATTCTGATTCTACTACACTCAAAACATGAAAAAAAGTCGTTTTCCGAAAAGTGTCTGTGTGTGTGTCTGTCTGGCTGTCTGTCTGTCTATCTGTGTGTCTGTGTGTCTGTAGATTTTTTTTTTTTGGCAAACGATAACTGCCGCAAATTCAAACAGAATCAAATAATTTTTTGCATGCTGCCCTGATTTGCAGAGTACTCGCGACCTATTGTTTTTGGTGAAGATCGGTTGAGGGAAAGGGGTAGTTTACTTGCAACGGTTTTTTTTTAGCAAGGGTAATTTTGTTTGTTTGGCAAACGATGACAGCCGTAAATTCAAACAGAATCAAATAATGTTTCGCATACAGCCCTGAATTGCAGAGTTCTCAAGATCTGCTGATTTTGGTGAAGATCGGTTAAGGGAAAGGGGTAGTTTACCAGTAACGTTTTATGTTTTAACAAGGGTATTTCTTATGGCAAACGATAACAGCCGCAAATTCAAACAGAATCAAAAGATTATTTGCATACAGCCCTAAATTGTAGAGTTCTCAAGACCTATTGTTTTTGGTGAAGATCGGTTGAGGGAAAGGGGTAGTTTACCTGCAACATTTTTTTAACAAGGGTATTTTCTATGGCAAACGATAACAGCCGCAAATTCAAACAGAATCAAATAATGTTTTGCATACCGCCCTGATTTGTAGAGTACTCAAGACCTTTTGTTTTTGGTGAAGATCGGTTAAGGGAAAGGGGTAGTTTGCCTGTAACGTTTTATGTTTTAACAAGGGTATTTCCTATGGCAAACGTTAACAGCCGCAAATTCAGACAGAATCATATAATATTTTCCATAATGCCTGAATTGTAGTGCGCTCAAGACCTGTTGGTTTTGGTGAAGATCAGTTAAGGGGATAAGGTTGTTTATCTGCAACATTTTATGTTTTAACAAGTATAATTTTTCCTATGACGAACGATAACTGACGTAAATTCAAACAGAATCAACTATTCTTTTTCATACCTTTTTGAATTATAAAGAACTCAAGGTCTGTTGATTTTGTTGAAGATCGGTTAAGGGAAAGGGGTAGTTTACCGCCAACGTTTTATGTTTTAACAAGGGTATTTTGTTTGGCAAACGATAACAGCCGCAAATTCAAAACAGAATCAAACAATGTTTTGTATACTGCCCTGAATTTTAGATTTCTCAAGACATATTGTTTTTGGTGAAGATCTGTTAAGGGAAAGGGGTTGTTTACCTGCATCGTTTTATGTTTTAAAAGGGTATTTTATATGGCAAACGATAATAGCCGCAAATTCAAACAGAATCAAATAATTCTTTGCATGCAGCCCTGATTTGTAGAGTACTCAAGACCTGTTGTTTTTGGTGAAGATCGGTTAAGGGAAAGGGGTAGTTTACCAGCAACATATTTACTTCCGTGTTCCTTAAGGAAATGGAAGTTTGGTGATGCCAAAAAAAATCGTGTTCGACATTATTGCAGATTCTGATTGTACTACACTCAAAACATGAAAAAAAGTCGTTTTTCGAAAAGTGTGTGTGTGTGTGTGTGTGTGTGTGTGTGTGTGTGTGTGTGTGTGTGTGTGTGTGTGTGTGTGTGTGTGTGTGTGTGTGTGTGTGTGTGTGTGTGTGTGTGTGTGTGTGTGTGTGTGTGTAGATTTTTTTTCTATATCAAACGATAACAGCACGATAACAGCCTCAAATTTAAAAAACAGAATCAAATAATTTTCTGCATACAGCCCTTTTTTGTGGAGTGCTCACGACTTTTGGTTTTTGTGAAGATCGGTTGAGGGGAATGGGTAGTTTACCTGCAACGGTTTTTTTTATCAAGGGTAATTTTATTTGTTTGGCAAACGATAACAGCCGCAAATTCAAACAGAATCAAATAATGTTTCACATACAGCCCTGAATTGTAGCGTTCTCAAGATCTGTTGATTTTGGTAAAGATCAGTTAAGGGAAAGGGGTAGTTTACCGGCAACGTTTTATGTTTTAACAAGGGTATTTTGTTTGGCAAACGATAACACCCGCAAATTCAAACAGAATCAAACAATGTTTTGTATACTGCCCTGAATTTTAGATTTCTCAAGACGTATTGTTTTTGGTGAAGATCTGTTAAGGGAAAGGGGTTGTTTACCTGCATTGTTTTAAAAGGGTAATTTTTTATATGGCAAACGACAACAGCCGCAAATTCAAACAGAATCAAATAATATTTTCATACAGCCCTGTATTGTAGAGTTCTCAAGACCTATTGTTGTTGGTAAAGATCGGTTAAGGGAAAGGGGTAGTTTACCAGCATCATTTTATGTTTTAACAAGTGTAATTTTTTCTATGAGGAACGATAACTGACGTAAATTCAAACAGAATCAACTACTCTTTTTCATACCTTTTTGAATTATCAAGATCTCAAGGTCTGTTGATTTTGTTGAAGATCGGTTAAGGGAAAGGGGTAGTTTACCAGCAACGTTTTTTGTTTTATAAAGGGTATTATGTATGGCAAACGATAACAGCTGCAAATTAAAACAGAATCAAATAATATATTGCATAGAGCCCTGAATTGTAGAGTTCTCAAGACCTTTTGTTTTTGGTGAAGATCGGTTAATGGAAAGGGCTAGTTTACCTGCAACGTTTTGTTTTAAAAGGGTATTTTCTATGGCAACCGATAAGAGCCGCAAATTTAAACAGAATCAAATAAGGTTTTGCATACAGGCCTGATGTTATGAGTACTAAAGACCTGTTGTTTTTGGTGAAGATCAGTTAAGGGAAAGGCGTAGTTTACCTGCCACATTTTTTGTTTTATCAAGGGTATTTTGTATGGCAAACGATAACAGCCGCAAATTCAGACAGAATCATATAATATTTTGCATAATACCTGAATTGTAGTGCGCTCAAGACCTGTTGGTTTTGGTGAAGATCAGTTAAGGGGATAAGGTTGTTTATCTGCAACATTTTATGTTTTAACAATTGTAATTTTTCCTATGACGAACGATAACTGACGTAAATTCAAACAGAATCAACTATTCTTTTTCATACCTTGTGAATTATAAAGAACTCAAGGTCTGTTGATTTTGTTGAAGATCGGTTAAGGGAAAGGGGTAGTTTACCTGCAACGTTTTATGTTTTAACAAGGGTATTTTGTTTGGCAAACGATAACAGCCGCAAATTCAAACAGAATCAAACAATTTTTTGTATACTGCCCTGAATTTTAGATTTCTCAAGACGTATTGTTTTTGGTGAAGATCTGTTAAGGGAAAGGGGTTGTTTACCTGCATCGTTTTATGTTTTAAAAGGGTAATTTTTTATATGGCAAACGACAACAGCCGCAAATTCAAACAGAATCAAATAATATTTTCATACAGCCCTGTATTGTAGAGATCTCAAGACCTATTGTTGTTGGTAAAGATCGGTTAAGGGAAAGGGGTAGTTTACCAGCATCATTTTATGTTTTAACAAGTGTAATTTTTACTTCCATATTCCTTAAGGAATGGAAGTATGGTGATGGCAAAAAAAATCGTGTTCGAGATTATTGCAGATTCTGATTCTACTACACTCAAAACATGAAAAAAAGTCGTTTTCCGAAAAGTGTCTGTGTGTCTGTCTGTCTGTCTGTCTGTCTGTCTATCTGTGTGTCTGTGTGTCTGTAGATTTTTTTTCTATGGCAAACGATAACTGCCACAAATTCAAACAGAATCAAATAATTTTTTGCATGCTGCCCTGGATTGCAGAGTACTCGCGACCTATTGTTTTTGGTGAAGATCGGTTGAGGGAAAGGGGTAGTTTACTTGCAACGGTTTTTTTTTAGCAAGGGTAATTTTGTTTGTTTGGCAAACGATGACAGCCGTAAATTCAAACAGAATCAAATAATGTTTCGCATACAGCCCTGAATTGCAGAGTTCTCAAGATCTGCTGATTTTGGTGAAGATCGGTTAAGGGAAAGGGGTAGTTTACCAGTAACGTTTTATGTTTTAACAAGGGTATTTCTTATGGCAAACGATAACAGCCGCAAATTCAAACAGAATCAAAAGATTATTTGCATACAGCCCTAAATTGTAGAGTTCTCAAGACCTATTGTTTTTGGTGAAGATCGGTTGAGGGAAAGGGGTAGTTTACCTGCAACGTTTTTTTAACAAGGGTATTTTCTATGGCAAACGATAACAGCCGCAAATTCAAACAGAATCAAATAATGTTTTGCATACCGCCCTGATTTGTAGAGTACTCAAGACCTGTTGTTTTTGGTGAAGATCGGTTAAGGGAAAGGGGTAGTTTGCCTGTAACGTTTTATGTTTTAACAAGGGTATTTCCTATGGCAAACGTTAACAGCCGCAAATTCAGACAGAATCATATAATATTTTGCATAATGCCTGAATTGTAGTGCGCTCAAGACCTGTTGGTTTTGGTGAAGATCAGTTAAGGGGATAAGGTTGTTTATCTGCAACATTTTATGTTTTAACAAGTATAATTTTTCCTATGACGAACGATAACTGACGTAAATTCAAACAGAATCAACTATTCTTTTTCATACCTTTTTTAATTATCAAGAACTCAAGGTCTGTTGATTTTGTTGAAGATCGGTTAAGGGGAAGGGGTAGTTTACCAGCAACGTTTTTTGTTTTATCAAGGGTATTATGTATGGCAAACGATAACAGCCGCAAATTAAAACAGAATCAAATAATATTTTGCATACAGCCCTGAATTGTTGAGTTCTCAAGACCTTATGTTTTTGGTGAAGATCGGTTAAGGGAAAGGGCTAGTTTACCTGCAACGTTTTGTTTTAAAAGGGTATTTTCTATGGCAACCGATAAGAGCCGCAAATTTAAACAGAATCAAATAAGGTTTTGCATACAGGCCTGATGTTATGAGTACTAAAGACCTGTTGTTTTTGGTGAAAATCAGTTAAGGGAAAGGCGTAGTTTACCTGCCACATTTTTTGTTTTATCAAGGGTATTTTGTATGGCAAACGATAACAGCCTCAAATTCAGACAGAATCATATAATATTTTGCATAATGCCTGAATTGTAGTGCGCTCAAGACCTGTTGGTTTTGGTGAAGATCAGTTAAGGGGATGAGGTTGTTTATCTGCAACATTTTATGTTTTAACAAGTGTAATTTTTCCTATGACGAACGATAACTGACGTAAATTCAAACAGAATCAACTATTCTTTTTCATACCTTTTGAATTATAAAGAACTCAAGGTCTGTTGATTTTGTTGAAGATCGGTTAAGGGAAAGGGGTAGCTTACCTGCAACGTTTTATGTTTTAACAAGGGTATTTTGTTTGGCAAACGATAACAGCCGCAAATTCAAACAGAATCAAACAATTTTTTGTATACTGCCCTGAATTTTAGATTTCTCAAGACGTATTGTTTTTGGTGAAGATCTGTTAAGGGAATGGGGTTGTTTACCTGCATCGTTTTATGTTTTAAAAGGGTAATTTTTTATATGGCAAACGACAACAGCCGCAAATTCAAACAGAATCAAATAATATTTTCATACAGCCCTGTATTGTAGAGATCTCAAGACCTATTGTTGTTGGTAAAGATCGGTTAAGGGAAAGGGGTAGTTTACCAGCATCATTTTATGTTTTAACAAGTGTAATTTTTTCTATGAGGAACGATAACTGACGTAAATTCAAACAGAATCAACTACTCTTTTTCATACCTTTTTGAATTATCAAGATCTCAAGGTCTGTTGATTTTGTTGAAGATCGGTTAAGGGAAAGGGGTAGTTTACCAGCAACGTTTTTTGTTTTATCAAGGGTATTATGTATGGCAAACGATAACAGCCGCAAATTAAAACAGAATCAAATAATATATTGCATAGAGCCCTGAATTGTAGAGTTCTCAAGACCTTTTGTTTTTGGTGAAGATAGGTTAATGGAAAGGGCTAGTTTACCAGCAACGTTTTGTTTTAAAATGGTATTTTCTATGGCAACCGATAAGAGCCGCAAATTTAAACAGAATCAAATAAGTTTTTGCATACAGGCCTGATTTTATGAAAGACCTGTTTTTTTTTGGTGAAGATCAGTTAAGGGAAAGGCGTAGTTACCTGCCACATTTTTTGTTTTATAAAGAATATTTTGTATGGCAAACGATAACAGCCGCAAATTCAGACAGAATCATATAATATTTTGCATAATGCCTGAATTGTAATGCGCTCAAGACCTGTTGGTTTTGGTGAAGATCAGTTAAGGGGATAAGGTTGTTTATCTGCAACATTTTATGTTTTAACAAGTGTAATTTTTCCTATGACGAACGATAACTGACGTAAATTCAAAAAGAATCAACTATTCTTTTTCATACCTTTTTGAATTATAAAGAACTCAAGGTCTGTTGATTTTGTTGAAGATCGGTTAAAGGAAAGGGGTAGTTTACCTGCATCGTTTTATGTTTTAAAAGGTTATTTTATATGGCAAACGATAATAGCCGCAAATTCAAACAGAATCAAATAATTCTTTGCATGCAGCCCTGATTTGTAGAGTACTCAAGATCTGTTGTTTTTGGTGAAGATCGGTTAAGGGAAAGGGGTAGTTTACCTGCAACATTTTTACTTCCGTGTTCCTTAAGGAAATGTAAGTTTGGTGATGGCAAAAAAAATCGTGTTCCAGATTATTGCAGATTCTGATTGTACTACACTCAAAACATGAAAAAAAGTCGTTTTTCGAAAAGTGTGTGTGTGTGTGTGCGTGTGGAGATTTTTTTTCTATGGCAAAAGATAACAGCACGATAACAGCCTCAAATTTAAAAAACAGAATCAAATAATTTTCTGCATACAGCCCTTTTTTGTGGAGTGCTCACGACTTTTGGTTTTTGTGCAGATCGGTTGAGGGGAAGGGGTAGTTTACCTGCAACGGTTTTTTAAATCAAGGGTAATTTTATTTGTTTGGCAAACGATAACAGCCGCAAATTCAAACAGAATCAAATAATGTTTCGCATACAGGCCTGATTTGTAGCGTTCTCAAGATCTGTTGATTTTTGTAAAGATCGGTGAAGGGAAAGGGGTAGTTTACCGGCAACGTTTTATGTTTTAACAAGGGTATTTTCTATGGAAAACGATAACAGCCGCAAATTCAAACATAATCAAATAATTTTTTTCATACTGCCCTGAATTGTAGAGTTCTCAAGACCTGTTGTTTTTGGTGAAGATCGGTTAAGGGAAAGGGGTAGTTTACCTGCAACATTTTTACTTCCGTGTTCCTTAAGGAAATGGAAGTTTGGTGATGGCAAAAAAAATCGTGTTCCAGATTATTGCAGATTCTGATTGTACTACACTCAAAACATGAAAAAAAGTCGTTTTTCGAAAAGTGTGTGTGTGTGTGTGTGCGTGTGGAGATTTTTTTTCTATGGCAAAAGATAACAGCACGATAACAGCCTCAAATTTAAAAAACAGAATCAAATAATTTTCTGCATACAGCCCTTTTTTGTGGAGTGCTCACGACTTTTGGTTTTTGTGCAGATCGGTTGAGGGGAAGGGGTAGTTTACCTGCAACGGTTTTTTAAATCAAGGGTAATTTTATTTGTTTGGCAAACGATAACAGCCGCAAATTCAAACAGAATCAAATAATGTTTCGCATACAGGCCTGATTTGTAGCGTTCTCAAGATCTGTTGATTTTTGTAAAGATCGGTGATGGGAAAGGGGTAGTTTACCGGCAACGTTTTATGTTTTATAAGGGTATTTTCTATGGAAAACGATAACAGCCGCAAATTCAAACATAATCAAATAATTTTTTCATACTGCCCTGAATTGTAGAGTTCTCAAGACCTGTTGTTTTTGGTGAAGATCGGTTAAGGGAAAGGGGTAGTTTACATGCAACGTTTTATGTTTTAAAGGGGTATTTTGTATGGCAAATGATAAGAGCCGCAAATTTAAACAAAATCGAATAGGTTTTTGCATACAGGCATGATTTGTTGAGTCCTAAAGACCTGTTGTTTTTGGTGAAGATCGGTTAAGGGAAAGGGGTAGTTTACCAGGCAGGTTTTTTTATCGGTGGTAATTTTTTATATGGCAAACGACAACAGCCGCAAATTCAAACAGAATCAAATAATATTTTGCATACAGCCCTGTATTGTAGAGTTCTCAAGACCTATTGTTGTTAGTGAAGATCGGTTAATGGAAAGGGGTAGTTTACCTGCATCATTTTATGTTTAACAAGTGTAATTTTTTCTATGAGGAACGATAACTGACGTAAATTCAAACAGAATCAACTACTCTTTTTCATACCTTTTTGAATTATCAAGAACTCAAGGTCTGTTGATTTTGTTGAAGATCGGTTAAGGGAAAGGGGTAGTTTACCAGCAACGTTTTTTGTTTTATCAAGGGTATTATGTATGGCAAACGATAACAGCCGCAAATTAAAACAGAATCAAATAATATTTTGCATACAGCCCTGAATTGTTGAGTTCTCAAGACCTTTTGTTTTTGGTGAAGATCAGTTAAGGGAAAGGGCTAGTTTACCTGCAACGTTTTGTTTTAAAAGGGTATTTTCTATGGCAACCGATAAGAGCCGCAAATTTAAACAGAATCAAATAAGGTTTTGCATACAGGCCTGATGTTATGAGTACTAAAGACCTGTTGTTTTTGGTGAAGATCAGTTAAGGGAAAGGCGTAGTTTACCTGCCACATTTTTTGTTTTATCAAGGGTATTTTGTATGGCAAACGATAACAGCCGCAAATTCAGACAGAATCATCTAATATTTTGCATAATGCCTGAATTGTAGTGCGCTCAAGACCTGTTGGTTTTGGTGAAGATCAGTTAAGGGGATAAGGTTGTTTATCTGCAACATTTTATGCTTTAACAAGTGTAATTTTTCCTATGACGAACGATAACTGACGTAAATTCAAACAGAATCAACTATTCTTTTTCATACCTTTTGAATTATAAAGAACTCAAGGTCTGTTGATTTTGTTGAAGATCGGTTACGGGAAAGGGGTAGTTTACCTGCAACGTTTTATGTTTTAACAAGGGTATTTTGTTTGGCAAACGATAACAGCCGCAAATTCAAACAGAATCAAACAATTTTTTGTATACTGCCCTGAATTTTAGATTTCTCAAGACGTATTGTTTTTGGTGAAGATCTGTTAAGGGAAAGGGGTTGTTTACCTGCATCGTTTTATGTTTTAAAAGGGTAATTTTTTATATGGCAAACGACAACAGCCGCAAATTCAAACAGAATCAAATAATATTTTCATACAGCCCTGTATTGTAGAGATCTCAAGACCTATTGTTGTTGGTAAAGATCGGTTAAGGGAAAGGGGTAGTTTACCAGCATCATTTTATGTTTTAACAAGTGTAATTTTTACTTCCATATTCCTTAAGGAATGGAAGTATGGTGATGGCAAAAAAAATCGTGTTCGAGATTATTGCAGATTCTGATTCTACTACACTCAAAACATGAAAAAAAGTCGTTTTCCGAAAAGTGTCTGTGTGTGTGCCTGTCTGGCTGTCTGTCTGTCTATCTGTGTGTCTGTGTGTCTGTAGATTTTTTTTCTATGGCAAACGATAACTGCCGCAAATTCAAACAGAATCAAATAATTTTTTGCATGCTGCCCTGATTTGCAGAGTACTCGCGACCTATTGTTTTTGGTGAAGATCGGTTGAGGGAAAGGGGTAGTTTACTTGCAACGGTTTTTTTTTAGCAAGGGTAATTTTGTTTGTTTGGCAAACGATGACAGCCGTAAATTCAAACAGAATCAAATAATGTTTCGCATACAGCCCTGAATTGCAGAGTTCTCAAGATCTGTTGATTTTGGTGAAGATCGGTTAAGGGAAAGGGGTAGTTTACCAGTAACGTTTTATGTTTTAACAAGGGTATTTCTTATGGCAAACGATAACAGCCGCAAATTCAAACAGAATCAAAAGATTATTTGCATACAGCCCTAAATTGTAGTGTTCTCAAGACCTATTGTTTTTGGTGAAGATCGGTTGAGGGAAAGGGGTAGTTTACCTGCAACGTTTTTTTAACAAGGGTATTTTCTATGGCAAACGATAACAGCCGCAAATTCAAACAGAATCAAATAATGTTTTGCATACCGCCCTGATTTGTAGAGTACTCAAGACCTGTTGTTTTTGGTGAAGATCGGTTAAGGGAAAGGGGTAGTTTGCCTGTAACGTTTTATGTTTTAACAAGGGTATTTCCTATGGCAAACGTTAACAGCCGCAAATTCAGACAGAATCATATAATATTTTGCATAATGCCTGAATTGTAGTGCGCTCAAGACCTGTTGGTTTTGGTGAAGATCAGTTAAGGGGATAAGGTTGTTTATCTGCAACATTTTATGTTTTAACAAGTATAATTTTTCCTATGACGAACGATAACTGACGTAAATTCAAACAGAATCAACTATTCTTTTTCATACCTTTTTGAATTATAAAGAACTCAAGGTCTGTTGATTTTGTTGAAGATCGGTTAAGGGAAAGGGGTAGTTTACCGTCAACGTTTTATGTTTTAACAAGGGTATTTTGTTTGGCAAACGATAACAGCCGCAAATTCAAACAGAATCAAACAATGTTTTGTATACTGCCCTGAATTTTAGATTTCTCAAGACATATTGTTTTTGGTGAAGATCTGTTAAGGGAAAGGGGTTGTTTACCTGCATCGTTTTATGTTTTAAAAGGGTATTTTATATGGCAAACGATAATAGCCGCAAATTCAAACAGAATCAAATAATTCTTTGCATGCAGCCCTGATTTGTAGAGTACTCAAGACCTGTTGTTTTTGGTGAAGATCGGTTAAGGGAAAGGGGTAGTTTACCAGCAACATTTTTACTTCCGTGTTCCTTAAGGAAATGGAAGTTTGGTGATGGCAAAAAAATCGTGTTCGAGATTATTGCAGATTCTGATTGTACTACACTCAAAACATGAAAAAAAGTCGTTTTTCGAAAAGTGTGTGTGTGTGTGTGTGTGTGTGTGTGTGTGTGTGTGTGTGTGTGTGTGTGTGTGTGTGTGTGTGTCTGTGTGTAGATTTTTTTTCTATATCAAACGATAACAGCACGATAACAGCCTCAAATTTAAAAAACAGAATCAAATAATTTTCTGCATACAGCCCTTTTTTGTGGAGTGCTCACGACTTTTGGTTTTTGTGAAGATCGGTTGAGGGGAATGGGTAGTTTACCTGCAACGGTTTTTTTTATCAAGGGTAATTTTATTTGTTTGGCAAACGATAACAGCCGCAAATTCAAACAGAATCAAATAATGTTTCACATACAGCCCTGAATTGTAGCGTTCTCAAGATCTGTTGATTTTGGTAAAGATCAGTTAAGGGAAAGGGGTAGTTTACCGGCAACGTTTTATGTTTTAACAAGGGTATTTTGTTTGGCAAACGATAACACCCGTAAATTCAAACAGAATCAAATAATGTTTTGTATACTGCCCTGAATTTTAGATTTCTCAAGACGTATTGTTTTTGGTGAAGATCTGTTAAGGGAAAGGGGTTGTTTACCTGCATCGTTTTATGTTTTAAAAGGGTAATTTTTTATATGGCAAACGACAACAGCCGCAAATTCAAACAGAATCAAATAATATTTTCATACAGCCCTGTATTGTAGAGTTCTCAAGACCTATTGTTGTTGGTAAAGATCGGTTAAGGGAAAGGGGTAGTTTACCAGCATCATTTTATGTTTTAACAAGTGTAATTTTTTCTATGAGGAACGATAACTGACGTAAATTCAAACAGAATCAACTACTCTTTTTCATACCTTTTTGAATTATCAAGATCTCAAGGTCTGTTGATTTTGTTGAAGATCGGTTAAGGGAAAGGGGTAGTTTACCAGCAACGTTTTTTGTTTTATAAAGGGTATTATGTATGGCAAACGATAACAGCCGCAAATTAAAACAGAATCAAATAATATATTGCATAGAGCCCTGAATTGTAGAGTTCTCAAGACCTTTTGTTTTTGGTGAAGATCGGTTAATGGAAAGGGCTAGTTTACCTGCAACGTTTTGTTTTAAAAGGGTATTTTCTATGGCAACCGATAAGAGCCGCAAATTTAAACAGAATCAAATAAGTATTTGCATACAGGCCTGATTTTATGAAAGACCTGTTGTTTTTGGTGAAGATCAGTTAAGGGAAAGGCGTAGTTTACCTGCCACATTTTTTGTTTTATAAAGAATATTTTGTATGGCAAACGATAACAGCCGCAAATTCAGACAGAATCATATAATATTTTGCATAATGCCTGAATTGTAGTGCGCTCAAGACCTGTTGGTTTTGGTGAAGATCAGTTAAGGGGATAAGGTTGTTTATCTGCAACATTTTATGTTTTAACAAGTGTAATTTTTCCTATGACGAACGATAACTGACGTAAATTCAAAAAGAATCAACTATTCTTTTTCATACCTTTTTGAATTATAAAGAACTCAAGGTCTGTTGATTTTGTTGAAGATCGGTTAAAGGAAAGGGGTAGTTTACCTGCATCGTTTTATGTTTTAAAAGGGTATTTTATATGGCAAACGATAATAGCCGCAAATTCAAACAGAATCAAATAATTCTTTGCATGCAGCCCTGATTTGTAGAGTACTCAAGATCTGTTGTTTTTGGTGAAGATCGGTTAAGGGAAAGGGGTAGTTTACCTGCAACATTTTTACTTCCGTGTTCCTTAAGGAAATGGAAGTTTGGTGATGGCAAAAAAAATCGTGTTCGAGATTATTGCAGATTCTGATTGTACTACACTCAAAACATGAAAAAAAGTCGTTTTTTGAAATGTGTGTGCGTGTGTGTGTGTGTGCGTGTGGAGATTTTTTTTCTATGGCAAAAGATAACAGCACGATAACAGCCTCAAATTTAAAAAACAGAATCAAATAATTTTCTGCATACAGCCCTTTTTTGTGGAGTGCTCACGACTTTTGGTTTTTGTGCAGATCGGTTGAGGGGAAGGGGTAGTTTAAATCAACGGTTTTTTAAATCAAGGGTAATTTTATTTGTTTGGCAAACGATAACAGCCGCAAATTCAAACAGAATCAAATAATGTTTCGCATACAGGCCTGATTTGTAGCGTTCTCAAGATCTGTTGATTATGGTAAAGATCGGTGAAGGGGAAGAAGGGGAAGGGGTAGTTTACCGGCAACGTTTTATGTTTTAACAAGGGTATTTTCTATGGAAAACGATAACAGCCGCAAATTCAAACATAATCAAATAATTTTTTTCATACTGCCCTGAATTGTAGAGTTCTCAAGACCTGTTGTTTTTGGTGAAGATCGGTTAAGGGAAAGGGGTAGTTTACATGCAACGTTTTATGTTTTAAAGGGGTATTTTGTATGGCAAACGATAAGAGCCGCAAATTTAAACAAAATCGAATAGGTTTTTGCATACAGGCATGATTTGTTGAGTCCTAAAGACCTATTGTTTTTGGTGAAGATCGGTTAAGGGAAAGGGGTAGTTTACCAGGCAGGTTTTTTTATCGGTGGTAATTTTTTATATGGCAAACGACAACAGCCGCAAATTCAAACAGAATCAAATAATATTTTGCATACAGCCCTGTATTGTAGAGTTCTCAAGACCTATTGTTGTTGGTGAAGATCGGTTAAGGGAAAGGGGTAGTTTACCTGCATCATTTTATGTTTTAACAAGTGTAATTTTTACTATGAGGAACGATAACTGACGTAAATTCAAACAGAATCAACTACTCTTTTTCATACCTTTTTGAATTATCAAGAACTCAAGGTCTGTTGATTTTTTTGAAGATCGGTTAAGGGAAAGGGGTAGTTTACCAGCAACGTTTTTTGTTTTATCAAGGGTATTATGTATGGCAAACGATAACAGCCGCAAATTAAAACAGAATCAAATAATATTTTGCATACAGCCCTGAATTGTTGAGTTCTCAAGACCTATTGTTTTTGGTGAAGATCGGTTGAGGGAAAGGGGTACTTTACCTGCAACTTTTTTTAACAAGGGTATTTTCTATGGCAAACGATAACAGCCGCAAATTCAAACAGAATCAAACAATTTTCTGTATACTCCCCTGAATTTTAGATTTCTCAAGACGTATTGTTTTTGGTGAAGATCTGTTAAGGGAAAGGGGTTGTTTACCTGCATCGTTTTATGTTTTAAAAGGGTAATTTTTTATATGGCAAACGACAACAGCCGCAAATTCAAACAGAATCAAATAATATTTAATACAGCCCTGTATTGTAGAGATCTCAAGACCTATTGTTGTTGGTAAAGATCGGTTAAGGGAAAAGGGTAGTTTACCAGCATCATTTTATGTTTTAACAAGTGTAATTTTTACTTCCATATTCCTTAAGGAATGGAAGTATGGTGAGGGCAAAAAAAATCGTGTTCGAGATTATTGCAGATTCTCTGATTCTACTACACTCAAAACATGAAAAAAAGTCGTTTTCCGAAAAGTGTCTGTGTGTGTGTCTGTCTGTCTGTCTGTCTGTCTATCTGTGTGTCTGTGTGTCTGTAGATTTTTTTTCTATGGCAAACGATAACAGCCGCAAATTCAAACAGAATCATATAATATTTTGCATAATGCCCTCCTTTGTAGAGTACTCAAGACCTATAGTTTTTGGTGAAGATCGGTTAAGGGAAAGGGGTAGTTTACATGCAACGTTTTATGTTTTAAAGGGGTATTTTGTATGGCAAACGATAAGAGCCGCAAATTTAAACAGAATCAAATAGGTTTTTGCATACAGGCCTGATTTGTTGAGTCCTATAGACCTATTGTTTTTGGTGAAGATCGGTTAAGGGAAAGGGGTAGTTTACTAGGCAGGTTTTTTTATCGGGGTTAATTTTTACTTCCATATTCCTTAAGGAATGGAAGTATGGTGATGGCAAAAAAAATCGTGTACGAGATTATTGCAGATTCTGATTCTACTACACTCAAAACATGAAAAAAAGTCGTTTTCCGAAAAGTGTCTGTGTGTGTGTCTGTGTGTCTGTCTGTAGATTTTTTTTCTATGGCAAACGATAACTGCCGCAAATTCAAACAGAATCAAACAATTTTTTTCATGGAGCCCTGATTTGCAGAGTACCCGCGACCTGTTGTTCTTGGTGAAGATCGGTTGAGGGAAAGGGGTAGTTTACCTGCAACTTTTTTTTTTAGCAAGGGTAATTTTGTTTGTTTGGCAAACGATAACAGCCGCAAATTCAAACAGAATCAAACAATGTTTCGCAGACAGCCATGAATTGTAGAGTCCTCAAGATCTGTTGATTTTGGTGAAGATCGGTTAAGGTAAAGGGGTAGTTTACCTGTACCGTTTTATGTTTTAACAATGGTATTTACTATGGCAAACGATAACATCCGCAAATTCAAACATAATCAAATAATGTTTTGCATACTGCCCTAAATTGTAGAGTTCTCAAGACCTTTTGTTTTTGGTGAAGATCGGTTAAGGGAAAGGGGTAGTTTACCGACAACGTTTTTTTAACAAGGGTATTTTCTATGGCAAACGATAACAGCCGCAAATTCAAACAGAATCAAATAATTTTCTGCATACAGCCCTGATTTGTAGAGTACTCAAGACCTATTGTTTTTGGTGAAGATCGGTTTAGGGGAGGGGGTAGTTTACCGGCAACGTTTTTTATCAAGCGTATTTTCTATGGCAAACGATAACAGCCGCAAATTCAAACAGAATCAAAAGATTATTTGCATACAGCTCTAAATTGTAGAGTTCTCAAGACCTATTGTTTTTGGTGAAGTTCGGTTGAGGGAAAGGGGTAGTTTACCGGCAACGTTTTATGTTTTAACAAGGGTATTTTATATGGCAAACGATAATAGCCGCAAATTCAAACAGAATCAAATAATTCTTTGCATGCAGCCCTGATTTGTAGAGTACTCAAGACCTGTTGTTTTTGGTGAAGATCGGTTAAGGGAAAGGGGTAGTTTACCAGCAACATTTTTACTTCCGTGTTCCTTAAGGAAATGGAAGTTTGGTGATGGCAAAAAAAATCGTGTTCGAGATTATTGCAGATTCTGATTGTACTACACTCAAAACATGAAAAAAAGTCGTTTTTCGAAAAATGTGTGTGTGTGTGTGCGTGTGGAGATTTTTTTTCTATGGCAAAAGATAACAGCACGATAACAGCCTCAAATTTAAAAAACAGAATCAAATAATTTTCTGCATACAGCCCTTTTTTGTGGAGTGCTCACGACTTTTGGTTTTTGTGCAGATCGGTTGGGGGGAAGGGGTAGTTTACCTGCAACGGTTTTTTAAATCAAGGGTAATTTTATTTGTTTGGCAAACGATAACAGCCGCAAATTCAAACAGAATCAAATAATGTTTCGCATACAGACCTGATTTGTAGCGTTCTCAAGATCTGTTGATTTTTGTAAAGATCGGTGAAGGGAAAGGGGTAGTTTACCGGCAACGTTTTATGTTTTAACAAGGGTATTTTCTATGGAAAACGATAACAGCCGCAAATTCAAACATAATCAAATAATTTTTTTCATACTGCCCTGAATTGTAGAGTTCTCAAGACCTGTTGTTTTTGGTGAAGATCGGTTAAGGGAAAGGGGTAGTTTACAAGCAACGTTTTATGTTTTAAAGGGGTATTTTGTATGGCAAACGATAAGAGCCGCAAATTTAAACAAAATCGAATAGGTTTTTTTGCATACAGGCATGATTTGTTGAGTCCTAAAGACCTATTGTTTTTGGTGAAGATCGGTTAAGGGAAAGGGGTAGTTTACCAGGCAGGTTTTTTTATCGGTGGTAATTTTTTATATGGCAATCGACAACAGCCGCAAATTCAAACAGAATCAAATAATATTTTGCATACAGCCCTGTATTGTAGAGTTCTCAAGACCTATTGTTGTTAGTGAAGATCGGTTAAGGAAAGGGGTAGTTTACCTGCATCATTTTATGTTTAACAAGTGTAATTTTTTCTATGAGGAACGATAACTGACGTAAATTCAAACAGAATCAACTACTCTTTTTCATACCTTTTTGAATTATCAAGAACTCAAGGTCTGTTGATTTTGTTGAAGATCGGTTAAGGGAAAGGGGTAGTTTACCAGCAACGTTTTTTGTTTTATCAAGGGTATTATGTATGGCAAACGATAACAGCCGCAAATTAAAACAGAATCAAATAATATTTTGCATACAGCCCTGAATTGTTGAGTTCTCAAGACCTTTTGTTTTTGGTGAAGATCGGTTAAGGGAAAGGGCTAGTTTACCTGCAACGTTTTGTTTTAAAAGGGTATTTTCTATGGCAACCGATAAGAGCCGCAAATTTAAACAGAATCAAATAAGGTTTTGCATACAGGCCTGATGTTATGAGTACTAAAGACCTGTTGTTTTTGGTGAAGATCAGTTAAGGGAAAGGCGTAGTTTACCTGCCACATTTTTTGTTTTATCAAGGGTATTTTGTATGGCAAACGATAACAGCCGCAAATTCAGACAGAATCATATAATATTTTGCATAATGCCTGAATTGTAGTGCGCTCAAGACCTGTTGGTTTTGGTGAAGATCAGTTAAGGGGATAAGGTTGTTTATCTGCAACATTTTATGTTTTAACAAGTGTAATTTTTCCTATGACGAACGATAACTGACGTAAATTCAAACAGAATCAACTATTCTTTTTCATACCTTTTGAGTTATAAAGAACTCAAGGTCTGTTGATTTTGTTGAAGATCGGTTAAGGGAAAGGGGTAGTTTACCTGCAACGTTTTATGTTTTAACAAGGGTATTTTGTTTGGCAAACGATAACAGCCGCAAATTCAAACAGAATCAAACAATTTTTTGTATACTGCCCTGAATTTTAGATTTCTCAAGACCTATTGTTTTTGGTGAAGATCTGTTAAGGGAAAGGGGTTGTTTACCTGCATCGTTTTATGTTTTAAAAGGGTAATTTTTTATATGGCAAACGACAACAGCCGCAAATTCAAACAGAATCAAATAATATTTTCATACAGCCCTGTATTGTAGAGATCTCAAGACCTATTGTTGTTGGTAAAGATCGGTTAAGGGAAAGGGGTAGTTTACCAGCATCATTTTATGTTTTAACAAGTGTAATTTTTACTTCCATATTCCTTAAGGAATGGAAGTATGGTGATGGCAAAAAAAATCGTGTTCGAGATTATTGCAGATTCTCTGATTCTACTACACTCAAAACATGAAAAAAAGTCGTTTTCCGAAAAGTGTCTGTGTGTGTGTGTGTGTGTGTGTGTGTGTGTGTGTGTGTGTGTGTGTGTGTGTGTGTGTGTGTGTGTGTGTGTGTGTGTGTGTGTGTGTGTGTGTGTGTGTGTGTGTGTGTGTGTGTGTGTGTGTGTGTGTGTGTGTGTGTGTGTTTAGATTTTTTTTCTATATCAAACGATAACAGCACGATAACAGCCTCAAATTTAAAAAACAGAATCAAATAATTTTCTGCATACAGCCCTTTTTTGTGGAGTGCTCACGACTTTTGGTTTTTGTGAAGATCGGTTGAGGGGAATGGGTAGTTTACCTGCAACGGTTTTTTTTATCAAGGGTAATTTTATTTGTTTGGCAAACGATAACAGCCGCAAATTCAAACAGAATCAAATAATATTTTCATACAGCCCTGTATTGTAGAGATCTCAAGACCTATTGTTGTTGGTAAAGATCGGTTAAGGGAAAAGGGTAGTTTACCAGCATCATTTTATGTTTTAACAAGTGTAATTTTTACTTCCATATTCCTTAAGGAATGGAAGTATGGTGATGGCAAAAAAAATCGTGTTCGAGATTATTGCAGATTCTCTGATTCTACTACACTCAAAACATGAAAAAAAGTCGTTTTCCGAAAAGTGTCTGTGTGTGTGTCTGTCTGTCTGTCTGTCTGTCTGTCTATCTGTGTGTCTGTGTGTCTGTAGATTTTTTTTCTATGGCAAACGATAACAGCCGCAAATTCAAACAGAATCATATAATATTTTGCATAATGCCCTCCTTTGTAGAGTACTCAAGACCTATAGTTTTTGGTGAAGATCGGTTAAGGGAAAGGGGTAGTTTACATGCAACGTTTTATGTTTTAAAGGGGTATTTTGTATGGCAAACGATAAGAGCCGCAAATTTAAACAGAATCAAATAGGTTTTTGCATACAGGCCTGATTTGTTGAGTCCTATAGACCTATTGTTTTTGGTGAAGATCGGTTAAGGGAAAGGGGTAGTTTACCAGGCAGGTTTTTTTATCGGGGTTAATTTTTACTTCCATATTCCTTAAGGAATGGAAGTATGGTGATGGCAAAAAAAATCGTGTTCGAGATTATTGCAGATTCTGATTCTACTACACTCAAAACATGAAAAAAAGTCGTTTTCCGAAAAGTGTCTGTGTGTGTGTCTGTGTGTCTGTCTGTAGATTTTTTTTCTATGGCACACGATAACTGCCGCAAATTCAAACAGAATCAAACAATTTTTTTCATGGACCCCTGATTTGCAGAATACCCGCGACCTGTTGTTTATGGTGAAGATCGGTTGAGGGAAAGGGGTAGTTTACCTGCAACTTTTTTTTTTAGCAAGGGTAATTTTGTTTGTTTGGCAAACGATAACAGCCGCAAATTCAAACAGAATCAAACAATGTTTCGCATACAGCCATGAATTGTAGAGTCCTCAAGATCTGTTGATTTTGGTGAAGATCGGTTAAGGTAAAGGGGTAGTTTACCTGTACCGTTTTATGTTTTAACAATGGTATTTACTATGGCAAACGATAACATCCGCAAATTCAAACATAATCAAATAATGTTTTGCATACTGCCCTAAATTGTAGAGTTCTCAAGACCTTTTGTTTTTGGTGAAGATCGGTTAAGGGAAAGAGGTAGTTTACCGACAACGTTTTTTTAACAAGGGTATTTTCTATGGCAAACGATAACAGCCGCAAATTCAAACAGAATCAAATAATTTTCTGCATACAGCCCTCATTTGTAGAGTACTCAAGACCTATTGTTTTTGGTGAAGATCGGTTTAGGGGAGGGGGTAGTTTACCGGCAACGTTTTTTATCAAGCGTATTTTCTATGGCAAACGATAACAGCCGCAAATTCAAACAGAATCAAAAGATTATTTGCATACAGCCCTAAATTGTAGAGTTCTCAAGACCTATTGTTTTTGGTGAAGTTCGGTTGAGGGAAAGGGGTAGTTTACCGGCAACGTTTTATGTTTTAACAAGGGTATTTTTTTTTTGGCAAACGATAACAGCCGCAAATTCAAACAGAATCAAACAATTTTTTGTATACTGCCCTGAATTTTAGATTTCTCAAGACATATTGTTTTTGGTGAAGATCTGTTAAGGGAAAGGGGTTGTTTACCGGCATCGTTTTATGTTTTAAAAGGGTATTTTATATGGCAAACGATAATAGCCGCAAATTCAAACAGAATCAAATAATTCTTTGCATGCAGCCCTGATTTGTAGAGTACTCAAGATCTGTTGTTTTTGGTGAAGATCGGTTAAGGGAAAGGGGTAGTTTACCTGCAACATTTTTACTTCCGTGTTCCTTAAGGAAATGGAAGTTTGGTGATGGCAAAAAAAATCGTGTTCGAGATTATTGCAGATTCTGATTGTACTACACTCAAAACATGAAAAAAAGTCGTTTTTCGAAAAGTGTGTGTGTGTGTGTGTGTGTGTGTGTGTGTGTGCGTGTGGAGATTTTTTTTCTGTGGCAAAAGATAACAGCACGATAACAGCCTCAAATTTAAAAAACAGAATCAAATAATTTTCTGCATACAGCCCTTTTTTGTGGAGTGCTCACGACTTTTGGTTTTTGTGCAGATCGGTTGAGGGGAAGGGGTAGTTTACCTGCAACGGTTTTTTAAATCAAGGGTAATTTTATTTGTTTGGCAAACGATAACAGCCGCAAATTCAAACAGAATCAAATAATGTTTCGCATACAGGCCTGATTTGTAGCGTTCTCAAGATCTGTTGATTTTGGTAAAGATCGGTGAAGGGAAAGGGGTAGTTTACCAGCAACGTTTTTTGTTTTATCAAGGGTATTATGTATGGCAAACGATAACAGCCGCAAATTAAAACAGAATCAAATAATATTTTGCATACAGCCCTGAATTGTAGAGTTCTCAAGACCTGTTGTTTTTGGTGAAGATCGGTTAAGGGAAAGGGCTAGTTTACCTGCAACGTTTTGTTTTAAAAGGGTATTTTCTATGGCAACCGATAAGAGCCGCAAATTTAAACAGAATCAAATAAGGTTTTGCATACAGGCCTGATGTTATGAGTACTAAAGACCTGTTGTTTTTGGTGAAGATCAGTTAAGGGAAAGGCGTAGTTTACCTGCCACATTTTTTGTTTTATCAAGGGTATTTTGTATGGCAAACGATAACAGCCGCAAATTCAGACAGAATCATATAATATTTTGCATAGTGCCTGAATTGTAGTGCGCTCAAGACCTGTTGGTTTTGGTGAAGATCAGTTAAGGGGATAAGGTTGTTTATCTGCAACATTTTATGTTTTAACAAGTGTAATTTTTCCTATGACGAACGATAACTGACGTAAATTCAAACAGAATCAACTATTCTTTTTCATACCTTTTGAATTATAAAGAACTCAAGGTCTGTTGATTTTGTTGAAGATCGGTTAAGGGAAAGGGGTAGTTTACCTGCAACGTTTTATGTTTTAAAAGGGTATTTTGTTTGGCAAACGATAACAGCCGCAAATTCAAACAGAATCAAACAATTTTTTGTATACTGCCCTGAATTTTAGATTTCTCAAGACGTATTGTTTTTGGTGAAGATCTGTTAAGGGAAAGGGGTTGTTTACCAGCATCGTTTTATGTTTTAAAAGGGTAATTTTTTATATGGCAAACGACAACAGCCGCAAATTCAAACAGAATCAAATAATATTTTCATACAGCCCTGTATTGTAGAGATCTCAAGACCTATTGTTGTTGGTAAAGATCGGTTAAGGGAAAGGGGTAGTTTACCTGCATCATTTTATGTTTTAACAAGTGTAATTTTTACTTCCATATTCCTTAAGGAATGGAAGTATGGTGATGGCAAAAAAAATCGTGTTCGAGATTATTGCAGATTCTGATTGTACTACACTCAAAACATGAAAAAAAGTCGTTTTCCGAAAAGTGTCTGTGTGTCTGTCTGTCTATGTGTCTGTCTGTCTGTAGATTTTTTTTCTATGGCAAACGATAACTGCCGCAAATTCAAACAGAATCAAATAATTTTTTGCATGCAGCTCTGATTTGCAGAGTACTCGCGACCTTTTGTTTTTGGTGAAGATCGGTTGAGGGAAAGGGGTAGTTTACCTGCAACGGTTTTTTTTTAGCAAGGGTAATTTTGTTTATTTGGCAAACGATAACAGCCGCAAATTCATACAGAATGAAATAATGTTTCGCATACAGCCCTGAATTGTAGAGTTCTCAAGGTCTTTTGATTTTGGTGAAGATCGGTTAAGGGAAAGGGGTAGTTTACCTGTAACGTTTTATGTTTTAACAAGGGTATTTCTTATGGCAAACGATAACAGCCGCAAATTCAAACAGAATCAAAAGATTATTTGCATACAGCCCTAAATTGTAGAGTTCTCAAGACCTGTTGTTTTTGGTGAAGATCGGTTGAGGGAAAGGGGTAGTTTACCTGCAACGTTTTTTTAAAAAGGGTATTTTCTATGGCAAACGATAACAGCCGCAAATTCAAACAGAATCAAATAATGTTTTGCGTACAGCGCTGATTTGTAGAGTACTCAAGACCTACTGTTTCTGGTGAAGATCGGTTAAGGGAAAGGGGTAGTTTACCTGTAACGTTTTATGTTTTAACAAGGGTATTTCCTATGGCAAACGATAACAGCCGCAAATTCAAACAGAATCAAAAGATTATTTGCATACAGCCCTAAATTGTAGAGTTCTCAAGACCTATTGTTTTTGGTGAAGATCGGTTGAGGTAAAGGGGTAGTTTACCTGCGACGTTATTTTAACAAGGGTATTTTCTATGGCAAACGATAATAGCCGCAAATTCAAACAGAATCAAATAATGTTTTGCATACAGTCCTGATTTGTAGAGTACTCAAGACCTATTGTTTTTGGTGAAGATCGGTTAAGGGGAAGGGGTAGTTTACCTGCAACGTTTTTTTATCAAGCGTATTTTCTATGGCAAACGATAGCAGCCGCAAATTCAAACAGAATCAAATAATTTTTAGCATACGTCCCTGAATTGTAGAGGTCTCAATGACTTTCGATTTTGGTGAAGATCGGTTAAGGGGAAGGGGTAGTTTACCAGCAACCTTTTACGTTTTAACAAGAGTAAAGTACTTGAAAATTTATTTAAACTTTTTGAAACAATGGTAATTGTTAAAAATAAAATAATTTTGTTGCCAGGCAATAAAATTATAATTTTTTCATTTTAATGTAATATAATATTTTTCATTTAATACAGCAATAAAAAGGCAGGTAAGACACAGCCTGGCTGTTTGGGTGAAAATGATTTTAAATATAAATCTTAGAATATGGAAGTCAAACGATAACAACAGGTCGTTTTATGTTTTAACAAGGGTATTTCCTATGGCAAACGTTAACAGCCGCAAATTCAGACAGAATCATATAATATTTTGCATAATGCCTGAATTGTAGTGCGCTCAAGACCTGTTGGTTTTGGTGAAGATCAGTTAAGGGGATAAGGTTGTTTATCTGCAACATTTTATGTTTTAACAAGTATAATTTTTCCTATGACGAACGATAACTGACGTAAATTCAAACAGAATCAACTATTCTTTTTCATACCTTTTTGAATTATAAAGAACTCAAGGTCTGTTGATTTTGTTGAAGATCGGTTAAGGGAAAGGGGTAGTTTACCTGCAACGTTTTATGTTTTAACAAGGGTATTTTGTTTGGCAAACGATAACAGCCGCAAATTCAAACAGAATCAAACAATTTTTTGTATACTGCCCTGAATTTTAGATTTCTCAAGACGTATTGTTTTTGGTGAAGATCTGTTAAGGGAAAGGGGTTGTTTACCTGCATCGTTTTATGTTTTAAAAGGGTAATTTTTTATATGGCAAACGACAACAGCCGCAAATTCAAACAGAATCAAATAATATTTTCATACAGCCCTGTATTGTAGAGATCTCAAGACCTATTGTTGTTGGTAAAGATCGGTTAAGGGAAAAGGGTAGTTTACCAGCATCATTTTATGTTTTAACAAGTGTAATTTTTACTTCCATATTCCTCAAGGAATGGAAGTATGGTGATGGCAAAAAAAATCGTGTTCGAGATTATTGCAGATTCTCTGATTCTACTACACTCAAAACATGAAAAAAAGTCGTTTTCCGAAAAGTGTCTGTGTGTGTGTCTGTCTGTCTGTCTGTCTATGTGTCTGTGTGTCTGTAGATTTTTTTTCTATGGCAAACGATAACAGCCGCAAATTCAAACAAAATCAAATAATATTTTTCATGTAGCCCTGATTTGTAGAGTACTCAAGACCTTTTGTTTTTGGTCAAGATCGGTTGAGGGAAAGGGGTAGTTTACCGGCAACGTTTTATGTTTTAACAAGGGTATTTTTTTTTTGGCAAACGATAACAGCCGCAAATTCAAACAGAATCAAACAATTTTTTGTATACTGCCCTGAATTTTAGATTTCTCAAGACATATTGTTTTTGGTGAAGATCTGTTAAGGGAAAGGGGTTGTTTACCGGCATCGTTTTATGTTTTAAAAGGGTATTTTATATGGCAAACGATAATAGCCGCAAATTCAAACAGAATCAAATAATTCTTTGCATGCAGCCCTGATTTGTAGAGTACTCAAGATCTGTTGTTTTTGGTGAAGATCGGTTAAGGGAAAGGGGTAGTTTACCTGCAACATTTTTACTTCCGTGTTCCTTAAGGAAATGGAAGTTTGGTGATGGCAAAAAAAATCGTGTTCGAGATTATTGCAGATTCTGATTGTACTACACTCAAAACATGAAAAAAAGTCGTTTTTCGAAAAGTGTGTGTGTGTGTGTGTGTGTGTGTGTGTGTGTGCGTGTGGAGATTTTTTTTCTGTGGCAAAAGATAACAGCACGATAACAGCCTCAAATTTAAAAAACAGAATCAAATAATTTTCTGCATACAGCCCTTTTTTGTGGAGTGCTCACGACTTTTGGTTTTTGTGCAGATCGGTTGAGGGGAAGGGGTAGTTTACCTGCAACGGTTTTTTAAATCAAGGGTAATTTTATTTGTTTGGCAAACGATAACAGCCGCAAATTCAAACAGAATCAAATAATGTTTCGCATACAGGCCTGATTTGTAGCGTTCTCAAGATCTGTTGATTTTGGTAAAGATCGGTGAAGGGAAAGGGGTAGTTTACCAGCAACGTTTTTTGTTTTATCAAGGGTATTATGTATGGCAAACGATAACAGCCGCAAATTAAAACAGAATCAAATAATATTTTGCATACAGCCCTGAATTGTAGAGTTCTCAAGACCTGTTGTTTTTGGTGAAGATCGGTTAAGGGAAAGGGCTAGTTTACCTGCAACGTTTTGTTTTAAAAGGGTATTTTCTATGGCAACCGATAAGAGCCGCAAATTTAAACAGAATCAAATAAGGTTTTGCATACAGGCCTGATGTTATGAGTACTAAAGACCTGTTGTTTTTGGTGAAGATCAGTTAAGGGAAAGGCGTAGTTTACCTGCCACATTTTTTGTTTTATCAAGGGTATTTTGTATGGCAAACGATAACAGCCGCAAATTCAGACAGAATCATATAATATTTTGCATAGTGCCTGAATTGTAGTGCGCTCAAGACCTGTTGGTTTTGGTGAAGATCAGTTAAGGGGATAAGGTTGTTTATCTGCAACATTTTATGTTTTAACAAGTGTAATTTTTCCTATGACGAACGATAACTGACGTAAATTCAAACAGAATCAACTATTCTTTTTCATACCTTTTGAATTATAAAGAACTCAAGGTCTGTTGATTTTGTTGAAGATCGGTTAAGGGAAAGGGGTAGTTTACCTGCAACGTTTTATGTTTTAAAAGGGTATTTTGTTTGGCAAACGATAACAGCCGCAAATTCAAACAGAATCAAACAATTTTTTGTATACTGCCCTGAATTTTAGATTTCTCAAGACGTATTGTTTTTGGTGAAGATCTGTTAAGGGAAAGGGGTTGTTTACCAGCATCGTTTTATGTTTTAAAAGGGTAATTTTTTATATGGCAAACGACAACAGCCGCAAATTCAAACAGAATCAAATAATATTTTCATACAGCCCTGTATTGTAGAGATCTCAAGACCTATTGTTGTTGGTAAAGATCGGTTAAGGGAAAGGGGTAGTTTACCTGCATCATTTTATGTTTTAACAAGTGTAATTTTTACTTCCATATTCCTTAAGGAATGGAAGTATGGTGATGGCAAAAAAAATCGTGTTCGAGATTATTGCAGATTCTGATTGTACTACACTCAAAACATGAAAAAAAGTCGTTTTCCGAAAAGTGTCTGTGTGTCTGTCTGTCTATGTGTCTGTCTGTCTGTAGATTTTTTTTCTATGGCAAACGATAACTGCCGCAAATTCAAACAGAATCAAATAATTTTTTGCATGCAGCTCTGATTTGCAGAGTACTCGCGACCTTTTGTTTTTGGTGAAGATCGGTTGAGGGAAAGGGGTAGTTTACCTGCAACGGTTTTTTTTTAGCAAGGGTAATTTTGTTTATTTGGCAAACGATAACAGCCGCAAATTCATACAGAATGAAATAATGTTTCGCATACAGCCCTGAATTGTAGAGTTCTCAAGGTCTTTTGATTTTGGTGAAGATCGGTTAAGGGAAAGGGGTAGTTTACCTGTAACGTTTTATGTTTTAACAAGGGTATTTCTTATGGCAAACGATAACAGCCGCAAATTCAAACAGAATCAAAAGATTATTTGCATACAGCCCTAAATTGTAGAGTTCTCAAGACCTGTTGTTTTTGGTGAAGATCGGTTGAGGGAAAGGGGTAGTTTACCTGCAACGTTTTTTTAAAAAGGGTATTTTCTATGGCAAACGATAACAGCCGCAAATTCAAACAGAATCAAATAATGTTTTGCGTACAGCGCTGATTTGTAGAGTACTCAAGACCTACTGTTTCTGGTGAAGATCGGTTAAGGGAAAGGGGTAGTTTACCTGTAACGTTTTATGTTTTAACAAGGGTATTTCCTATGGCAAACGATAACAGCCGCAAATTCAAACAGAATCAAAAGATTATTTGCATACAGCCCTAAATTGTAGAGTTCTCAAGACCTATTGTTTTTGGTGAAGATCGGTTGAGGTAAAGGGGTAGTTTACCTGCGACGTTATTTTAACAAGGGTATTTTCTATGGCAAACGATAATAGCCGCAAATTCAAACAGAATCAAATAATGTTTTGCATACAGTCCTGATTTGTAGAGTACTCAAGACCTATTGTTTTTGGTGAAGATCGGTTAAGGGGAAGGGGTAGTTTACCTGCAACGTTTTTTTATCAAGCGTATTTTCTATGGCAAACGATAGCAGCCGCAAATTCAAACAGAATCAAATAATTTTTAGCATACGTCCCTGAATTGTAGAGGTCTCAATGACTTTCGATTTTGGTGAAGATCGGTTAAGGGGAAGGGGTAGTTTACCAGCAACCTTTTACGTTTTAACAAGAGTAAAGTACTTGAAAATTTATTTAAACTTTTTGAAACAATGGTAATTGTTAAAAATAAAATAATTTTGTTGCCAGGCAATAAAATTATAATTTTTTCATTTTAATGTAATATAATATTTTTCATTTAATACAGCAATAAAAAGGCAGGTAAGACACAGCCTGGCTGTTTGGGTGAAAATGATTTTAAATATAAATCTTAGAATATGGAAGTCAAACGATAACAACAGGTCGTTTTATGTTTTAACAAGGGTATTTCCTATGGCAAACGTTAACAGCCGCAAATTCAGACAGAATCATATAATATTTTGCATAATGCCTGAATTGTAGTGCGCTCAAGACCTGTTGGTTTTGGTGAAGATCAGTTAAGGGGATAAGGTTGTTTATCTGCAACATTTTATGTTTTAACAAGTATAATTTTTCCTATGACGAACGATAACTGACGTAAATTCAAACAGAATCAACTATTCTTTTTCATACCTTTTTGAATTATAAAGAACTCAAGGTCTGTTGATTTTGTTGAAGATCGGTTAAGGGAAAGGGGTAGTTTACCTGCAACGTTTTATGTTTTAACAAGGGTATTTTGTTTGGCAAACGATAACAGCCGCAAATTCAAACAGAATCAAACAATTTTTTGTATACTGCCCTGAATTTTAGATTTCTCAAGACGTATTGTTTTTGGTGAAGATCTGTTAAGGGAAAGGGGTTGTTTACCTGCATCGTTTTATGTTTTAAAAGGGTAATTTTTTATATGGCAAACGACAACAGCCGCAAATTCAAACAGAATCAAATAATATTTTCATACAGCCCTGTATTGTAGAGATCTCAAGACCTATTGTTGTTGGTAAAGATCGGTTAAGGGAAAAGGGTAGTTTACCAGCATCATTTTATGTTTTAACAAGTGTAATTTTTACTTCCATATTCCTCAAGGAATGGAAGTATGGTGATGGCAAAAAAAATCGTGTTCGAGATTATTGCAGATTCTCTGATTCTACTACACTCAAAACATGAAAAAAAGTCGTTTTCCGAAAAGTGTCTGTGTGTGTGTCTGTCTGTCTGTCTGTCTATGTGTCTGTGTGTCTGTAGATTTTTTTTCTATGGCAAACGATAACAGCCGCAAATTCAAACAAAATCAAATAATATTTTTCATGTAGCCCTGATTTGTAGAGTACTCAAGACCTTTTGTTTTTGGTCAAGATCGGTTAAGGGAAAGGGCTAGTTTACCGGCAACGTTTTGTTTTAAAAGGGTATTTTCTATGGCAAACGATAAGAGCCGCAAATTTAAACAGAATCAAATAAGTTTTTGCATACAGGCCTGATTCTATGAGTACTAAAGACCTTTTGTTTTTGGTGAAGATCAGTTAAGGGAAAGGCGTAGTTTACCTGCCACGTTTTTTGTTTTATCAAGGGTATTTTGTATGGCAAACGATAACAGCCGCAAATTCAAACAGAATCAAACAATGTTTTGTATACTGCCCTGAATTTTAGATTTCTCAAGACATATTGTTTTTGGTGAAGATCTGTTAAGGGAAAGGGGTTGTTTACCTGCATCGTTTTATGTTTTAAAAGGGTATTTTATATGGCAAACGATAATAGCCGCAAATTCAAACAGAATCAAATAATTTTTGCATGCAGCCCTGATTTGTAGAGTACTCAAGACCTGTTGTTTTTGGTGAAGATCGGTTAAGGGAAAGGGGTAGTTTACCAGCAACATTTTTACTTCCGTGTTCCTTAAGGAAATGGAAGTTTGGTGATGGCAAAAAAATCGTGTTCGAGATTATTGCAGATTCTGATTGTACTACACTCAAAACATGAAAATAAGTCGTTTTTCGAAAAGTGTGTGTGTGTGTGTGTGTGTGTAGATTTTTTTTCTATATCAAACGATAACAGCACGATAACAGCCTCAAATTTAAAAAACAGAATCAAATAATTTTCTGCATACAGCCCTTTTTTGTGGAGTGCTCACGACTTTTGGTTTTTGTGAAGATCGGTTGAGGGGAATGGGTAGTTTACCTGCAACGGTTTTTTTTATCAAGGGTAATTTTATTTGTTTGGCAAACGATAACACCCGCAAATTCAAACAGAATCAAACAATGTTTTGTATACTGCCCTGAATTTTAGATTTCTCACGACTTTTGGTTTTTGTGAAGATCGGTTGAGGGGAATGGGTAGTTTACCTGCAACGGTTTTTTTTATCAAGGGTAATTTTATTTGTTTGGCAAACGATAACAGCCGCAAATTCAAACAGAATCAAATAATGTTTCGCATAAAGCCCTGAATTGTAGCGTTCTCAATATCTGTTGATTTTGGTAAAGATCGGTTAAGGGAAAGGGGTAGTTTACCGGCAACGTTTTATGTTTTAACAAGTGTATTTTGTTTGGCAAACGATAACACCCGCAAATTCAAACAGAATCAAACAATGTTTTGTATACTGCCCTGAGTTTTAGATTTCTCAAGACGTATTGTTTTTGGTGAAGATCTGTTAAGGGAAAGGGGTTGTTTACCTGCATCGTTTTATGTTTTAAAAGGGTAATTTTTTATATGGCAAACGACAACAGCCGCAAATTCAAACAGAATCAAATAATATTTTCATACAGCCCTGTATTGTAGAGTTCTCAAGACCTATTGTTGTTGGTAAAGATCGGTTAAGGGAAAGGGGTAGTTTACCAGCATCATTTTATGTTTTAACAAGTGTAATTTTTTCTATGAGGAACGATAACTGACGTAAATTCAAACAGAATCAACTACTCTTTTTCATACCTTTTTGAATTATCAAGATCTCAAGGTCTGTTGATTTTGTTGAAGATCGGTTAAGGGAAAGGGGTAGTTTACCAGCAACGTTTTTTGTTTTATAAAGGGTATTATGTATGGCAAACGATAACAGCCGCAAATTAAAACAGAATCAAATAATATATTGCATAGAGCCCTGAATTGTAGAGTTCTCAAGACCTTTTGTTTTTGGTGAAGATCGGTTAATGGAAAGGGCTAGTTTACCTGCAACGTTTTGTTTTAAAAGGGTATTTTCTATGGCAACCGATAAGAGCCGCAAATTTAAACAGAATCAAATAAGTTTTTGCATACAGGCCTGATTTTATGGAAGACCTGTTGTTTTTGGTGAAGATCAGTTAAGGGAAAGGCGTAGTTTACCTGCCACATTTTTTGTTTTATAAAGAATATTTTGTATGGCAAACGATAACAGCCGCAAATTCAGACAGAATCATATAATATTTTGCATAATGCCTGAATTGTAGTGCGCTCAAGACCTGTTGGTTTTGGTGAAGATCAGTTGAGGGGATAAGGTTGTTTATCTGCAACATTTTATGTTTTAACAAGTGTAATTTTTCCTATGACGAATGATAACTGACGTAAATTCAAAAAGAATCAACTATTCTTTTTCATACCTTTTTGAATTATAAAGAACTCAAGGTCTGTTGATTTTGTTGAAGATCGGTTAAAGGAAAGGGGTAGTTTACCTGCATCGTTTTATGTTTTAAAAGGGTATTTTATATGGCAAACGATAATAGCCGCAAATTCAAACAGAATCAAATAATTCTTTGCATGCAGCCCTGATTTGTAGAGTACTCAAGATCTGTTGTTTTTGGTGAAGATCGGTTAAGGGAAAGGGGTAGTTTACCTGCAACATTTTTACTTCCGTGTTCCTTAAGGAAATGGAAGTTTGGTGATGGCAAAAAAAATCGTGTTCGAGATTATTGCAGATTCTGATTGTACTACACTCAAAACATGAAAAAAAGTCGTTTTTCGAAAAGTGTGTGTGTGTGTGTGTGTGTGTGTGTGTGTGTGTGTGTGTGTGTGTGTGTGTGTGTGTGTGTGTGTGTGTGTGTGTGTGTGTGTGTGTGTGTGTGTGTGTGTGTGTGTGCGTGTTGAGATTTTTTTTCTGTGGCAAAAGATAACAGCACGATAACAGCCTCAAATTTAAAAAACAGAATCAAATAATTTTCTGCATACAGCCCTTTTTTGTGGAGTGCTCACGACTTTTGGTTTTTGTGCAGATCGGTTGAGGGGAAGGGGTAGTTTACCTGCAACGGTTTTTTAAATCAAGGGTAATTTTATTTGTTTGGCAAACGATAACAGCCGCAAATTCAAACAGAATCAAATAATGTTTCGCATACAGGCCTGATTTGTAGCGTTCTCAAGATCTGTTGATTGTGGTAAAGATCGGTGAAGGGAAAGGGGTAGTTTACCGGCAACGTTTTATGTTTTAACAAGGGTATTTTCTATGGAAAACGATAACAGCCGCAAATTCAAACATAATCAAATAATTTTTTTCATACTGCCCTGAATTGTAGAGTTCTCAAGACCTGTTGTTTTTGGTGAAGATCGGTTAAGGGAAAGGGGTAGTTTACATGCAACGTTTTATGTTTTAAAGGGGTATTTTGTATGGCAAACGATAAGAGCCGCAAATTTAAACAAAATCGAATAGGTTTTTGCATACAGGCATGATTTGTTGAGTCCTAAAGACCTATTGTTTTTGGTGAAGATCGGTTAAGGGAAAGGGGTAGTTTACCAGGCAGGTTTTTTTATCGGTGGTAATTTTTTTTATGGCAAACGATAACAGCCGCAAATTCAAACAGAATCAAACATTTTTTTGTATACTGCCCTGAATTTTAGATTTCTCAAGACGTATTGTTTTTGGTGAAGATCTGATAAGGGAAAGGGGTTGTTTATATGGCAAACGACAACAGCCGCAAATTCAAACAGAATCAAATAATATTTTCATACAGCCCTGTATTGTAGAGATCTCAAGACCTATTGTTGTTGGTAAAGATCGGTTAAGGGAAAAGGGTAGTTTACCAGCATCATTTTATGTTTTAACAAGTGTAATTTTTACTTCCATATTCCTTAAGGAATGGAAGTATGGTGATGGCAAAAAAAATCGTGTTCGAGATTATTGCAGATTCTCTGATTCTACTACACTCAAAACATGAAAAAAAGTCGTTTTCCGAAAAGTGTCTGTGTGTGTGTCTGTCTGTCTGTCTGTCTGTCTGTCTGTCTATCTGTGTGTCTGTGTGTCTGTAGATTTTTTTTCTATGGCAAACGATAACAGCCGCAAATTCAAACAGAATCATATAATATTTTGCATAATGCCCTCCTTTGGAGAGTACTCAAGACCTATAGTTTTTGGTGAAGATCGGTTAAGGGAAAGGGGTAGTTTACATGCAACGTTTTATGTTTTAAAGGGGTATTTTGTATGGCAAACGATAAGAGCCGCAAATTTAAACAGAATCAAATAGGTTTTTGCATACAGGCCTGATTTGTTGAGTCCTATAGACCTATTGTTTTTGGTGAAGATCGGTTAAGGGAAAGGGGTAGTTTACCAGGCAGGTTTTTTTATCGGGGTTAATTTTTACTTCCATATTCCTTAAGGAATGGAAGTATGGTGATGGCAAAAAAAATCGTGTTCGAGATTATTGCAGATTCTGATTCTACTACACTCAAAACATGAAAAAAAGTCGTTTTCCGAAAAGTGTCTGTGTGTGTGTCTGTGTGTCTGTCTGTGTGTCTGTCTGTGTGTCTGTCTGTAGATTTTTTTTCTATGGCAAACGATAACTGCCGCAAATTCAAACAGAATCAAACAATTTTTTTCATGAAGCCCTGATTTGCAGAGTACCCGCGACCTGTTGTTTTTGGTGAAGATCGGTTGAGGGAAAGGGGTAGTTTACCTGCAACGTTTTTTTTTAGCAAGGGTAATTTTGTTTGTTTGGCAAACGATAACAGCCGCAAATTCAAACAGAATCAAACAATGTTTCGCATACAGCCATGAATTGTAGAGTCCTCAAGATGTGTTGATTTTGGTGAAGATCGGTTAAGGTAAAGGGGTAGTTTACCTGTACCGTTTTATGTTTTAACAATGGTATTTACTATGGCAAACGATAACATCCGCAAATTCAAACATAATCAAATAATGTTCTGCATACTGCCCTAAATTGTAGAGTTCTCAAGACCTTTTGTTTTTGGTGAAGATCGGTTAAGGGAAAGGGGTAGTTTACCGACAACGTTTTTTTAACAAGGGTATTTTCTATGGCAAACGATAACAGCCGCAAATTCAAACAGAATCAAATAATTTTCTGCATACAGCCCTGATTTGTAGAGTACTCAAGACCTATTGTTTTTGGTGAATATCGGTTTAGGGGAGGGGGTAGTTTACCGGCAACGTTTTTTATCAAGCGTATTTTCTATGGCAAACGATAACAGCCGCAAATTCAAACAGAATCAAAAGATTATTTGCATACAGCCCTAAATTGTAGAGTTCTCAAGACCTATTGTTTTTGGTGAAGTTCGGTTGAGGGAAAGGGGTAGTTTACCGGCAACGTTTTTTTAACAAGGGTATTTTCTATGGCAAACGATAACAGCCGCAAATTCAAACAGAATCAAACAATTTTTAGCATACCGCCCTGATTTATAGAGTACTCACGACCTATTGTTTTTGGTGAAGATCGGTTGAGGGAAAGGGGTAGTTTACCTGCAACGGTTTTTTTTTATCAAGTATAATTTTGTTTGTTTGGTAAACGATAACAGACGCAAACTCAAACAGAATCAAATAATGTTTCGCATACAGACCTGAATTGTAGAGTTCTCACGATCTGTTGATTTTGGTAAAGATCGGTTAAGGGAAAGGGGTAGTTTACCTGTACCGTTTTATGTTTTAACAATGGTATTTAATATGGCAAACGATAACATCCGCAAATTCGAACATAATCAAATAATGTTTTGCATACTGGCCTAAATTGTAGAGTTCTCAAGACCTTTTGTTTTTGGTGAAGATCGGTTAAGGGAAAGGGGTAGTTTACCGACAACGTTTTTTTAACAAGGGTATTTTCTATGGCAAACGATAACAGCCGCAAATTCAAACAGAATCAAATAATTTTCTGCATACAGCCCTGATTTGTAGAGTACTCAAGACCTATTGTTTTTGGTGAAGATCGGTTTAGGGGAGGGGGTAGTTTACCGGCAACGTTTTTTATCAAGCGTATTTTCTATGGCAAACGATAACTGCCGCAAATTCAAACAGAAACAAATAATTTTTTGCATACTGCCCTAAATTGTAGAGTTCTCAATATCTGTTGTTTTTGGTGAAGATCGGTTAAGGGAAAGGGGTAGTTTACCTGCAACGTTTTTTTAACAAGGGTATTTTCTATGGCAAACGATAACAGCCGCAAATTCAAACAGAATCAAATAATGTTTTGCATACCGCCCTAATTTGTAGAGTACTCAAGACCTTTTGTTTTTGGTGAAGATCGGTTACGGGAAAGGGGTAGTTTACCTGCCAGGTTTTTTTATCGGGGGTAATTTTTTATATGGCATACGACAACAGCCGCAAATTCAAACAGAATCAAATAATATTTTGCATACAGCCCTGTATTGTAGAGTTCTCAAAACCAATTGTTGTTGGTGAAGATCGGTTAGGGGAAAGGTGTAGTTTACCTGCATCATTTTGTGTTTTAACAAGAGTAATTTTTTCTATGAGGAACGATAACTGACGTAAATTCAAACAGAATCAACTACTCTTTTTCATACCTTTTTGAATTATCAAGAACTCAAGGTCTGTTGATTTTGTTGAAGATCGGTTAAGGGAAAGGGGTAGTTTACCTGCAACGTTTTATGTTTTAACAAGGGTATTTTGTTTGGCAAACGATAACAGCCGCAAATTCAAACAGAATCAAACAATGTTTTGTATACTGCCCTGAATTTTAGATTTCTCAAGACATATTGTTTTTGGTGAAGATCAGTTAAGGGATGGGGGTTGTTTACCTGCATCGTTTTATGTTTCAAAAGGGTATTTTATATGGCAAACGATAATAGCCGCAAATTCAAACAGAATCAAATAATTCTTTGCATCCAGCCCTGATTTGTAGAGTACTCAAGACCTGTTGTTTTTGGTGAAGATCGGTTAAGGGAAAGGGGTAGTTTACCTGCAACATTTTTACTTCCGTGTTCCTTAAGGAAATGGAAGTTTGGTGATGGCAAAAAAAATCGTGTTCGAGATTATTGCAGATTCTGATTGTACTACACTCAAAACATGAAAAAAGTTGTTTTTCGAAAAGTGTGTGTGTGTGTGTGTGTGTGTGTGTGTGTGTGTGTGTGTGTGTGTGTGTGTGTGTGTGTGTGTGTGTGTGTGTGTGTGTGTGTGTGTGTGTGTGTGTGTGTGTGTGTGTGTGTGTGTGTGTAGATTTTTTTTCTATGGCAAACTATAACAGCACGATAACAGCCTCAAATTTAAAAAACAGAATCAAATAATTTTCTGCATACAGCCCTTTTTTGTGGAGTGCTCACGACTTTTGGTTTTTGTGCAGATCGGTTGAGGGGAACGGGTAGTTTACCTGCAACGGTTTTTTTTATCAAGGGTAATTTTATTTGTTTGGCAAACGATAACAGCCGCAAATTCAAACAGAATCAAATAATGTTTCGCATACAGCCCTGAATTGTAGCGTTCTCAAGATCTGTTGATTTTGGTAAAGATCGGTTAAGGCAAAGGAGTAGTTTACCGGCAACGTTTTATGTTTTAACAAGGGTATTCTCTATGGCAAACGATAACAGCCGCAAATTCAAACATAATCAAATAATTTTTATCATACTGTCCTGAATTGTAGAGTTCTCAAGACCTGTTGTTTTTGGTGAAGATCGGTTAAGGGAAAGGGGTATTTTACATGCAACGTTTTATGTTTTATCAAGGGTATTTTTGTGACGATTTCATTAATAAAATTATGGTAATTAATAAATAGGTAATGTGTAGGCTGAGAAATTTTAAAGCTTTAATAAAATCGCACATTTAAACTAAATTTTATTGCTATCATTAAATAATAATAATGTTTAATAAAGAGTTGTAATAATAAAATAAAAAGGAATACGATTGTACAGAAAGGGTAAAGCTTGTTAATTAATCCTGAATAGACATGCACTAACCAGAATTAACTTGAATTCCGACCCCTAAACAAACTAAAAATACTTGTAAATTTGACATTATTTAAATAATTAAACAAGACCACTGTAATGTATTTTAATAACGTCTGTAACTAAGAATATTTCTGCTTAATTAAATAGTCATACTTTAATCCTTTAAATAAAGAAGGGACGTGGAACTACTTTTATGCTGAATAGTAATTGTCGCGAGATTACTACTCTCACCCATTAACTATTTTTACGCACTTGCAATGGAGCGCTCACGACGTAAGCTGCGCACAGCGTTGGTTCGCGACGCGGATACAAATATGTGAATGTTCGGTAAAGAATATTTAAACAACTAAAGCGTGCGCCGATGACATCTCTATCTATTCTTAAATAAGAAACTATGTAATTAAGACAGTACTAGAACCATGTGGTGAAATTCAACTAATAAATAATCATGTGAAGTGAATACCAGTGAAACAAACTTTCGCTTTATTTATTCTAACAACTAGAATTACTAGAGTCATCTAAGAAGAGAGTACCACACCCAGAATGATTTAACATACGTCAGGAACTTCACCTCCACCGGATACTAAGGTAACGACAGACCTTCAGGAAACACACCGAGGACCGAAGAGCCAAATCTGCATCAACTACAGAAAATACAGGTGACATGGAGGCTTGTCTTCCATGGTTATGAGATACTAAAATTATAACCAACAAAAGACAATTTAACTCACCACTTTAAGACTTTAAAAGACAGACATTATATGTAACATGTAGTCTGTAATCTAATAAAACTGTTTGTAGTAAAAGAGTAAAAGTTTAAACTGAAAACTTTATTGTTTTAAAAAGATTAATAAAGTCCATTCTTCAAATGGCACAATTTTCGAGATTGTATATGGCGAGGTGACCATTATTAACATACTATATTCAATCCCGGATCCGTGGAATAAATTAAATTGATGTACATCTTATTTTGAGGGCCCTTGTGAAAGAATAAACTATATAATCATTTTGTAAACTGTAAGCTGTTGAACCATACATGTTGAGAACTTTAAATAGAGCAATTAATCTCATTATGTAATAAAGAGATGTCATCTTTAGTACCGACTAAACTGAGTGCATAAATCAACAGTCTCCCCTTCCCTCCTTCCCAGTATCCTTTTATATTAATTGTTTAGGTGTTGTGATTAATTTTCAGCTCGTCACAACGAAGGCAGCCTGTATAATTGGCAGAACCAATTAATGCGGGTTCCCTACGTTATAACACAAGTTAAGATGTTATAAATTGCGCAACTCTGCTGCTTTGTTTAAATTTTGCTGCTCCTTTGTAAAAACAAAAAATTATGTCTTGTGTTGTTTAAGAAGTAATTGTGTCCCAATATTCCACACACACTAGCTGTTGATCTATTCACTCATGTTTTTTAATATGTGTCAAAATTTTAAATAAAATAAAAATCATAATTATTATTATAGTAATATAGTAGAGGTAACGTTAATTGTAAATATAATACGTGTAAACTTATATTAACATATAGTCCCATGTAAACAAAACCATATAGGTACTTGTCCAAAAATTTCATTCATCAACGTGTCGATTTGACGACAAACTCGGACAGGTAAATATCCTGTTGCCGCCTGTGTAAAACTGTCATAGTCACCCTCCCGCAAGTTGAGTTAGACAATATATTCACCCTCTAGTTGACCCCTTTGTAAGCAAAACAATGCCTTTTTTTAAAACTAGTCTGACCTACATTCCGGCGTAACAGCTGATCGTTTAAATATAAACTAATGCAAATGTTTAATAATCACTGTAAAAAAAAAAAAAAAAAAAAAAAAAAAAAAAAAAAAAAAAAGTTTACCATGTACTAAAGTGTGTAGGAAATAATTGTGTATAGTATAGTAGAGCAAGTATTTTCACCGTGACAACTATTAAATTATATTGTGACTTAAGTTTCAAATAAATAAATGACCCAGTTAACCCTCCCTTGTTAGATAATGTATTAAACCCCATGTCCCAAAAACAGTAAACTTTTAAACTGAGTAAACTAAATTTGTGTAACGTGTAGCAGTAAATAAGAGAAAGTAAATAATAATAAAAGTATAGTTGCTATTGTGAACACCCCAGTCTTGGCCTGTAGGCAAACAATAAAGCGTGTTGTGAATTGTAGTAAGCAGCCACTCACGTTTCCCCCTTATTGTACGAAACGGTAGCGTCCCTAAACAATGAAAACCACCCCTGTGTATTACAATGAATTGTGTAAAGTGTCTCCCCTTCCGCATAGTTTGTTTAGTTATTATTAAAAAGATAATAAGAATTATCCTCGTGAGATTCCGCTTCTCTCAAGTAATATAAGATATTAGGATTAACTATAATCTAGAGTGGAGTATGGGATCCTCTTTAGATTATATTAGAGATAAGTTGATGATATATAATTGAAAATTATATATATATAACGTAACGAGTCACAACGGCGCCGACTGAAAGTTGTAATGATGGGGCAGAAAGGTGCCAAAAGATCATTAGTGCGTGCTGAAAGCTAACTTGTGTAGTTAGAGTAAGCCAATGTCAGTCGGGCCACGATATTGTGAGTTACTGTAATTAGGGAAATTAGTATTAAGGATTAAAATATAAGTTAGTACTGTAAGAAATGAGAAAAAGGGAATTTCACGAATTAGAACAAGATCATTTAAGGAGAAATAGAGAAAACAAACCTTGTACTAATAATAAATAATAATAATAATAAATAAAAATTTCACACGGTAATCCCCAAGCATACTCCCGGTACATTGCTGACCAAATTAGCGGGAGTCTGTTCTTTAAGCGGCGGAGTATGTGACGATTTCATTAATAAAATTATGGTAATTAATAAATAGGTAATGTGTAGGCTGAGAAATTTTAAAGCTTTAATAAAATCGCACATTTAAACTAAATTTTATTGCTATCATTAAATAATAATAATGTTTAATAAAGAGTTGTAATAATAAAATAAAAAGGAATACGATTGTACAGAAAGGGTAAAGCTTGTTAATTAATCCTGAATAGACATGCACTAACGAGAATTAACTTGAATTCCACACCTAAACAAACTAAAAATACTTGTAAATTTGACATTATTTAAATAATTAAACAAGACCACTGTAATGTATTTTAATAACGTCTGTAACTAAGAATATTTCTGCTTAATTAAATAGTCATACTTTAATCCTTTAAATAAAGAAGGGACGTGGAACTACTTTTATGCTGAATAGTAATTGTCGCGAGATTACTACTCTCACCCATTAACTATTTTTACGCACTTGCAATGGAGCGCTCACGACGTAAGCTGCGCACAGCGTTGGTTCGCGACGCGGATACAAATATGTGAATGTTCGGTAAAGAATATTTAAACAACTAAAGCGTGCGCCGATGACATCTCTATCTATTCTTAAATAAGAAACTATGTAATTAAGACAGTACTAGAACCATGTGGTGAAATTCAACTAATAAATAATCATGTGAAGTGAATACCAGTGAAACAAACTTTCGCTTTATTTATTCTAACAACTAGAATTACTAGAGTCATCTAAGAAGAGAGTACCACACCCAGAATGATTTAACATACGTCAGGAACTTCACCTCCACCGGATACTAAGGTAACGACAGACCTTCAGGAAACACACCGAGGACCGAAGAGCCAAATCTGCATCAACTACAGAAAATACAGGTGACATGGAGGCTTGTCTTCCATGGTTATGAGATACTAAAATTATAACCAACAAAAGACAATTTAACTCACCACTTTAAGACTTTAAAAGACAGACATTATATGTAACATGTAGTCTGTAATCTAATAAAACTGTTTGTAGTAAAAGAGTAAAAGTTTAAACTGAAAACTTTATTGTTTTAAAAAAGATTAATAAAGTCCATTCTTCAAATGGCACAATTTTCAAGATTGTATATGGCGAGGTGACCATTATTAACATACTATATTCAATCCCGGATCCGTGGAATAAATTAAATTGATGTACATCTTATTTTGAGGGCCCTTGTGAAAGAATAAACTATATAATCATCTTCTAAACTGTAAGCTGTTGAACCATACATGTTGAGAACTTTAAATAGAGCAATTAATCTCATTATGTAATATAGAGATGTCATCTTTAGTACGGACTAAACTGAGTGCATAAATCAACAGCCTCCCCTTCCCTCCTTCCCAGTATCCTTTTATATTAATTGTTTAGGTGTTGTGATTAATTTTCAGCTCGTCACAACGAAGGCAGCCTGTATAATTGGCAGAACAAATTAATGCGGGTTCCCTACGTTATAACACAAGTTAAGATGTTATATTTTGTATGGCAAACGATAACAGCCGCAAATTAAAACAGAATCATATAATATTTTGCATGCAACCCTGAATTCTGGAGTTCTCAAGACCTTTTGTTTTTGGTGAAGATCGGTTAAGGGAAAGGGCTAGTTTACCGGCAACGTTTTGTTTTAAAAGGGTATTTTCTATGGCAAACGATAAGAGCCGCAAATTTAAACAGAATCAAATAAGTTTTTGCATACAGGCCTGATTTTATGAGTACTAAAGACCTGTTGTTTTTGGTGAAGATCAGTTAAGGGAAAGGCGTAGTTTACCTGCCACGTTTTTTGTTTTATCAAGGGTATTTTGTATGGCAAACAATAACAGCCGCAAATTCAAACAGAATCATATAATATTTTGCATAATGCCCTGAATTGTAGTGCTCTCAAGCCCTGTTGGTTTTGGTGAAGATCAGTTAAGGGGATAAGGTTGTTTATCAGCAACATTTTATGTTTTAACAAGTGTAATTTTTCTTATGACGAACGATAACTGACGTAAATTCAAACAGAATCAACTATTCTTTTTCATACCTTTTTGAATTATAAAGAACTCAAGGTCTATTGATTTTGTTGAAGATCGGTTAAGGGAAAGGGGTAGTTTACCGGCAACGTTTTATGTTTTAACAAGGGTATTTTGTTTGGAAAACGATAACAGCCGCAAATTCAAACAGAATCAAACAATTTTTAGTATACTGCCCTGAATTTTAGATTTCTCAAGACGTATTGGTTTTGGTGAAGATCTGTTATGGGAAAGGGGTAGTTTACATGCAACGTTTTATGTTTTAAAGGGGTATTTTGTATGGCAAACGATAAGAGCCGCAAATTCGAACAGAATCAAATAAGTTTTTGCATACATCCCAGAATTGTAGAGTACTCAAGACCTATTGTTTTTGGTGAAGATCGGTTACGGGGAAGGGATAGTTTACCAGCAAAGGTCTTTATCGGGGGTAATTTTACTTCCATATTCCTTAAGGAATGGAAGTATGGTGATGGCAAAAAAAATCGTGTTCGAGATTATTGCAGATTCTGATTCTACTACACTCAAAACATGAAAAAAAGTCGTTTTCCGAAAAGTGTCTGTTTGTGTGTCTGTCTGTCTGTCTGTCTGTCTGTCTGTCTGTCTGTCTGTCTGTCTGTCTGTCTGTCTATCTGTAGATTTTTTTTCTATGGCAAACGATAACTGCCGCAAATTCAAACAGAATCAAATAATTTTTTGCATGCAGCCCTGATTTGCAGAGTACTCGCGACCTATTGTTTTTGGTGAAGATCGGTTGAGGGAAAGGGGTAGTTTACCTGCAACCGTTTTTTTTTAGCAAGGGTAATTTTGTTTGTTTGGCAAACGATAACAGCCGCAAATTCAAACAGAATCAAATAATGTTTCGCATACAGCCCTGAATTGTAGGGTTCTCAAGATCTGTTGCTTTTGGTGAAGATCGGTTAAGGGAAAGGGGTAGTTTACCTGTAACGTTTTATGTTTTAACAAGGGTATTTCCTATGGCAAACGATAACAGCCGCAAATTCAAACAGAATCAAAAGATTATTTGCATACAGCCCTAAATTGTAGAGTTCTCAAGACCTTTTGTTTTTGGTGAAGTTCGGTTGAGGGAAAGGGGTAGTTTACCTGCAACGTTTTTTTAACAAGGGTATTTTTTATGGCAAACGATAACAGCCGCAAATTCAAACAGAATCAAACAATGTTTTGCATACAGCCCTGATTTGTAGAGTACTCAAGACCTTTTGTTTTTGGTGAAGATCGGTTAAGGGGAAGGGGTAGTTTACCTGCAACGTTTTTTTATCAAGCGTATTTTCTATGGCAAACGATAACAGCCGCAAATTCAAACAGAATCAAATAATGTTTTGCATACAGCCCTGATTTGTAGAGTACTCAAGACCTATTGTTTTTGGTGACGATCGGTTAAGGGGAAGGGGTAGTTTACCGGCAACGTTTTTTTATCAAGCGTATTTTCTATGGCAAACGATAACAGCCGCAAATTCAAACAGAATCAAATAATTTTTTGCATACGTCCCTGAATTGTAGAGGTCTCAATGACTTTCGATTTTGGTGAAGATCGGTTAAGGGGAAGGGGTAGTTTACCTGCAACCTTTTATGTTTTAACAAGAGTAAAGTAATTGAAAATTTATTTAAACTTTTTGAAACAATGGTAATTGTTAAAAATAAAATAATTTTGTTGCCAGGCAATAAAATTATAATTTTTTCATTTTAATGTAATATAATATTTTTCATTTAATACAGCAATAAAAAGGCAGGTAAGACACAGCCTGGCTGTTTGGCTGAAAATGATTTTAAATATAAATCTTAGAATATGGAAGTCATGTATGGTTCTCCATACCGATATTTTTCTATGGCAAACGATAACAGCCGCAAATTCAAACAGAATCAAATAATTTTTTGCATGCAGCCCTGATTTGTGGAGTGCTCACGACTTTTGGTTTTTGTGAAGATCGGTTGCGGGGAATGGGTAGTTTACCTGCAACGGTTTTTTTTATCAAGGGTAATTTTATTTGTTTGGCAAACGATAACAGCCGCAAATTCAAACAGGATCAAATAATGTTTCGCATACAGCCCTGAATTGTAGCGTTCTCAAGATCTGTTGATTTTGGTAAAGATCGGTTAAGGGAAAGGGGTAGTTTACCAGCAACGTTTTATGATTAAACAAGGGTATTTTCTATGGCAAACGATAACAGCCGCAAATTAGAACATAATCAAATAATTTTTTGCATACTGCCCTGAATTGTAGAGTTATCAAGACCTGTTGTTTTTGGTGAAGATCGGTTAAGGGAAAGGGGTAGTTTACATGCAACGTTTTATGTTTTAAAGGGGTATTTTGTATGGCAAACGATAAGAGCCGCAAATTTAAACAGAATCAAATAGGTTTTTGCATACACGCCTGATTTGTTGAGTCCTAAAGACCTATTGTTTTTGGTGAAGATCGGTTAAGGGAAAGGGGTAGTTTACCAGCCAGGTTTTTTTATCGGGGGTAATTTTTTATATGGCAAACGACAACAGCCGCAAATTCAAACAGAATCAAATAATATTTTGCATACAGCCCTGTATTGTATAGTTCTCAAGACCTATTGTTGTTGGTGAAGATCGGTTAAGGGAAAGGGGTAGTTTACCGGCATCATTTTATGTTTTAACAAGTGTAATTTTTTTTTATGAGAAACGATAACTGACGTAAATTCAAACAGAATCAACTACTCTTTTTCATACCTTTTTGAATTATCAAGAACTCAAGGTCTGTTGATTTTGTTGAAGATCGGTTAAGGGAAAGGGGTAGTTTACCTGCAACGTTTTTTGTTTTATCAAGGGTATTTTGTATGGCAAACAATAACAGCCGCAAATTCAAACAGAATCATATAATATTTTGCATAATGCCCTGAATTGTAGTGCTCTCAAGCCCTGTTGGTTTTGGTGAAGATCAGTTAAGGGGATAAGGTTGTTTATCAGCAACATTTTATGTTTTAACAAGTGTAATTTTTCTTATGACGAACGATAACTGACGTAAATTCAAACAGAATCAACTATTCTTTTTCATACCTTTTTGAATTATAAAGAACTCAAGGTCTATTGATTTTGTTGAAGATCGGTTAAGGGAAAGGGGTAGTTTACCGGCAACGTTTTATGTTTTAACAAGGGTATTTTGTTTGGAAAACGATAACAGCCGCAAATTCAAACAGAATCAAACAATTTTTAGTATACTGCCCTGAATTTTAGATTTCTCAAGACGTATTGGTTTTGGTGAAGATCTGTTATGGGAAAGGGGTAGTTTACATGCAACGTTTTATGTTTTAAAGGGGTATTTTGTATGGCAAACGATAAGAGCCGCAAATTCGAACAGAATCAAATAAGTTTTTGCATACATCCCAGAATTGTAGAGTACTCAAGACCTATTGTTTTTGGTGAAGATCGGTTACGGGGAAGGGATAGTTTACCAGCAAAGGTCTTTATCGGGGGTAATTTTACTTCCATATTCCTTAAGGAATGGAAGTATGGTGATGGCAAAAAAAATCGTGTTCGAGATTATTGCAGATTCTGATTCTACTACACTCAAAACATGAAAAAAAGTCGTTTTCCGAAAAGTGTCTGTTTGTGTGTCTGTCTGTCTGTCTGTCTGTCTGTCTGTCTGTCTGTCTGTCTGTCTGTCTGTCTGTCTGTCTGTCTGTCTGTCTGTCTGTCTGTCTATCTGTAGATTTTTTTTCTATGGCAAACGATAACTGCCGCAAATTCAAACAGAATCAAATAATTTTTTGCATGCAGCCCTGATTTGCAGAGTACTCGCGACCTATTGTTTTTGGTGAAGATCGGTTGAGGGAAAGGGGTAGTTTACCTGCAACCGTTTTTTTTTAGCAAGGGTAATTTTGTTTGTTTGGCAAACGATAACAGCCGCAAATTCAAACAGAATCAAATAATGTTTCGCATACAGCCCTGAATTGTAGGGTTCTCAAGATCTGTTGCTTTTGGTGAAGATCGGTTAAGGGAAAGGGGTAGTTTACCTGTAACGTTTTATGTTTTAACAAGGGTATTTCCTATGGCAAACGATAACAGCCGCAAATTCAAACAGAATCAAAAGATTATTTGCATACAGCCCTAAATTGTAGAGTTCTCAAGACCTTTTGTTTTTGGTGAAGTTCGGTTGAGGGAAAGGGGTAGTTTACCTGCAACGTTTTTTTAACAAGGGTATTTTTTATGGCAAACGATAACAGCCGCAAATTCAAACAGAATCAAACAATGTTTTGCATACAGCCCTGATTTGTAGAGTACTCAAGACCTATTGTTTTTGGTGAAGATCGGTTAAGGGGAAGGGGTAGTTTACCTGCAACGTTTTTTTATCAAGCGTATTTTCTATGGCAAACGATAACAGCCGCAAATTCAAACAGAATCAAATAATGTTTTGCATACAGCCCTGATTTGTAGAGTACTCAAGACCTATTGTTTTTGGTGACGATCGGTTAAGGGGAAGGGGTAGTTTACCGGCAACGTTTTTTTATCAAGCGTATTTTCTATGGCAAACGATAACAGCCGCAAATTCAAACAGAATCAAATAATTTTTTGCATACGTCCCTGAATTGTAGAGGTCTCAATGACTTTCGATTTTGGTGAAGATCGGTTAAGGGGAAGGGGTAGTTTACCTGCAACCTTTTATGTTTTAACAAGAGTAAAGTAATTGAAAATTTATTTAAACTTTTTGAAACAATGGTAATTGTTAAAAATAAAATAATTTTGTTGCCAGGCAATAAAATTATAATTTTTTCATTTTAATGTAATATAATATTTTTCATTTAATACAGCAATAAAAAGGCAGGTAAGACACAGCCTGGCTGTTTGGCTGAAAATGATTTTAAATATAAATCTTAGAATATGGAAGTCATGTATGGTTCTCCATACCGATATTTTTCTATGGCAAACGATAACAGCCGCAAATTCAAACAGAATCAAATAATTTTTTGCATGCAGCCCTGATTTGTGGAGTGCTCACGACTTTTGGTTTTTGTGAAGATCGGTTGCGGGGAATGGGTAGTTTACCTGCAACGGTTTTTTTTATCAAGGGTAATTTTATTTGTTTGGCAAACGATAACAGCCGCAAATTCAAACAGGATCAAATAATGTTTCGCATACAGCCCTGAATTGTAGCGTTCTCAAGATCTGTTGATTTTGGTAAAGATCGGTTAAGGGAAAGGGGTAGTTTACCAGCAACGTTTTATGATTAAACAAGGGTATTTTCTATGGCAAACGATAACAGCCGCAAATTAGAACATAATCAAATAATTTTTTGCATACTGCCCTGAATTGTAGAGTTATCAAGACCTGTTGTTTTTGGTGAAGATCGGTTAAGGGAAAGGGGTAGTTTACATGCAACGTTTTATGTTTTAAAGGGGTATTTTGTATGGCAAACGATAAGAGCCGCAAATTTAAACAGAATCAAATAGGTTTTTGCATACACGCCTGATTTGTTGAGTCCTAAAGACCTATTGTTTTTGGTGAAGATCGGTTAAGGGAAAGGGGTAGTTTACCAGCCAGGTTTTTTTATCGGGGGTAATTTTTTATATGGCAAACGACAACAGCCGCAAATTCAAACAGAATCAAATAATATTTTGCATACAGCCCTGTATTGTATAGTTCTCAAGACCTATTGTTGTTGGTGAAGATCGGTTAAGGGAAAGGGGTAGTTTACCGGCATCATTTTATGTTTTAACAAGTGTAATTTTTTTTTATGAGAAACGATAACTGACGTAAATTCAAACAGAATCAACTACTCTTTTTCATACCTTTTTGAATTATCAAGAACTCAAGGTCTGTTGATTTTGTTGAAGATCGGTTAAGGGAAAGGGGTAGTTTACCTGCAACGTTTTTTGTTTTATCAAGGGTATTTTGTATGGCAAACGATAACAGCCGCAAATTAAAACAGAATCATATAATATTTTGCATACAGCCCTGAATTGTAGAGTTCTCAAGACCTTTTGTTTTTGGTGAAGATCGGTTAAGGGAAAGGGCTAGTTTACCGGCAACGTTTTGTTTTAAAAGGGTATTTTCTATGGCAAACGATAAGAGCCGCAAATGTTAACAGAATCAATTAAGTTTTTGCATACACACCTGATTTTATGAGTACTAAAGACCTGTTGTTTTTTGTGAAGGTCAGTTAAGGGAAAGGTGTAGTTTACCGGCCACGTTTTTTGTTTTATCAAGGGTATTTTGTATGGCAAACGATAACAGCCGCAAATTCAAACAGAATCATATAATATTTTGCATAATGCCCTGAATTGTAGTGCTCTCAAGACCTGTTGGTTTTGGTGAAGATCAGTTAAGGGGATAAGGTTGTTTATCAGCAACATTTTATGTTTTAACAAGTGTAATTTTTCCAATGACGAACGATAATTGACGTAAATTCAAACAGAATCAACTATTCTTTTTCATACCTTTTGAATTGTAAAGATCTCAAGGTCTGTTGATTTTGTTGAAGATCGGTTAAGGGTAAGGGGTAGTTTACCTACAACGTTTTATGTTTTAACAAGGGTATTTTGTTTGGAAAACGATAACAGCCGCAAATTCAAACAGAATCAAATAATATTTTCCATACTGCCCTGTATTGTAGAGTTCTCAAGACCTATTGTTTTTGATGAAGATCGGTTAAGGGAAGGGGTAGTTTACCTGCATCATTTTATGTTTTTCAAATGTAATTTTTTTTATGAGTAACGATAACTGACGTAAATTCAAAGAGAATCAACTACTCTTATTCATACTTTTTGAATTATAAAGAACTCAAGGTCTGTCGATTTTGTTGAAGATCGGTTAAGGGAAAGGGGTTAGTTTACCAGCAACGTTTTATGTTTTAACAAGGGTATTTTGTTTGGCAAACGATAACACCCGCAAATTCAAACAAAATCAAACAATTTTTAGTATACTGCCCTGAATTTTAGATTTCTCAAGACGTATTGTTTTTGGTGAAGATCTGTTAAGGGAAAGGGGTAGTTTACCTGCATCGTTTTATGTTTTAAAAGGGTATTTTCTATGGCAATCGATAAGAGCCGCAAATTCGAACAGAATAAAATAAGATTTTGCATGCAGCCCTGATTTGTAGAGTACTCGAAACCTGTTGTTTTTGGTGAAGATCGGTTAAGGGAAAGGGGTAGTTTGCCTGTAACATTTTTACTTCCGTGTTCCTTAAGGAAATGGAAGTATGGTGATGGCAAAAAAAATCGTGTTCGGGATTATTGCAGATTCTGATTGTACTACACTCAAAACATGAAAAAAAGTCGTTTTTCGAAATGTGTGTGTGTGTGTGTGTGTGTGTAGATTTTTTTTCTATGGCAAACGATAACAGCCTCAAATTCAAACAGAATCAAATAATTTTCTGCATACAGCCCTGATTTGTGGAGTGTTCACGACTTTTGGTTTTTGTGAAGATCGGTTGACGGGAAAGGGGTGGTTTACCTGCAACGGTTTTTTTATCAAGGGTAATTTTCTTTGTTTGGCAAACGATAACAGCCGCAAATTCAAACAGAATCAAATAATGTTTCGCATACAGCCCTGAATTGTGGCATTCTCAAGATCTGTTGATTTTGGTAAAGATCGGTTAACGGAAAGGGGTAGTTTACCTGCAACGTTTTATGTTTTAACAAGGGTATTTTCTATGGCAAACGATAACAGCCGCAAATTCGAATATAATCAAATAATTTTTTGCATACTGCCCTGAATTGTAGAGTTCTCAAGACCTGTTGTTTTTGGTGAAGGTCGGTTAAGGGAAAGGAGTAGTTTACCAGCAAAGTTTTTTGTTTTATCAAGGGTATTTTGTATGGCAAACGATAACAGCCGCAAATTAAAACAGAATCATATAATATTTTGCATACAGCCCTGAATTGTGGAGTTCTCAAGACCTTTTGTTTTTGGTGGAGATCGGTTAAGGGGATAAGGTTGTTTATCAGAAACATTTTATGTTTTAACAAGTGTAATTTTTCCTATGACGAACGATAACTGACGTAAATTCAAACAGAATCAACTATTCTTTTTCATACCTCTTTGAATTATAAAGAACTCTAGGTCTGTTGATTTTATTGAAGATCGGTTAAGGGAAACAGGTAGTTTACCTGCAACGTTTTATGTTTTAACAAGGGTATTTTGTTTGGAAAACGATAACAGCCGAAAATTCAAACAGAATCAAACAATTTTTTGTATACTACCCTTAATTTTAGATTTCTCAAGACTTATCGTTTTTGGTGAAGATCTGTTAAGGGAAACGGGTAGTTTACCGGCATCGTTTTATGTTTTAAAAGGGTATTTTATATGGCAAACGATAATAGCCGCAAATTCGAACATTATCAAATAAGTTTTTGCATACATCCCTGAATTGTAGAGTACTCAAGACCTATTGTTTTTGGTGAAGATCGGTTACGGGGAAGGGATAGTCTACCAGCAAAGGTCTTTTATCGGGGGTAATTTTTTCTATGGCAAACGATAACAGCCGCAAATTCAAACAGGATCAAATAATGTTTCGCATACAGCCCTGATTTGTAGCGTTCTCAAGACGTATTGTTTTTGGTGAAGATCTGTTAAGGGAAAGGGGTAGTTTACCTGCATCGTTTTATGTTTTAAAAGGGTATTTTCTATGGCAATCGATAAGAGCCGCAAATGCGAACAGAATCAAATAAGTTTTTACATGCAGCCCTGATTTGTAGAGTACTCGAGACCTGTTGTTTTTGGTGAAGATCGGTTAAGGGAAAGGGGTAGTTTACCTGTAACATTTTTACTTCCGTGTTAGTAGGGGGAAAATGACAGTTCTACCCCGGAAGTGACGTCACACGGCGGAAAATTCAAAAATTGTGGTGGTGGGGGTAACCATGCGGCAGTAGTCTGTCGGCCATGTTGTCGTCGTCGCCGCCTAAAGTGGGGTAATGTGTGCGTTGATTGGCGGAGGCGTGGCTATGTTCGCCGTTCGCCGTTCGCCGTTCGCCGTTGACGTCGTCGTTGACGTCGTCATCGTCGCTGGGCGGCGGCCTGGTGGTGGCTTGATGGCCGCCCGTCGTGGTGGGGGCGACGGCGGCCATGTTGGAAAAGGTGCGATGTTGTCGAGTGGTGTAAGAGTGTAGTGGTTAAGGTACGGCCTGGTTGCCGATTCGTGCGTGTGTTATAGTGTATGGTTATGTATATGTAAGGGGTTTTTCCGGAAGTTCGGCCATGTTGGAAAAGCGTCGGTGTTGCCAACTGTTGTCGGCTCGGTGTTATAGTGTACGGGTTGAATGTATGTTTCGCCATTGTTGCCAACTCGGTGTTAAAGTGTACTGGTTTCGTATATATTTACCCTGCCGTGCCGATATCGTCGATGTTGTGTATAAACATGGTTACTCCCACCACCACAATTTTTGAATTTCTCGCCGTGTGACGGTCCAGGCTAGAACTGTCATTTTCCCTGTAAGAAATACACATGATATTCAGTGTTCGATTCACTTATCTGAACGATTGCATTGTTGACAACTGTGTGTCTATGTGTTAAGTAAATTGTAGTATACGAAAAGGATAGTTGAAAATAAACATAAAAATATTATACGATAAAAAAAATCCATGCTTTTCACATGTGGAGTTATTTTTTACAACAGAATGCTGACAGACCACTCGTTATTACTGGTGTGTATGTAATATAATAGGGACAAGCGGTAGTTGGCTCCCACACGCTTTTTTTTTTTTTTTTTTTTTTTTTTTTTTTTGCAGTTGACTCTCACGTGCATTTTGCAGCTGTCTAGACATCTGTTTAGCGAGTCGCTAAATTAATTGCATCCGGCTGTCTGAGCGTAGAATTAATTGCCACCATCTGTTAGTTGTCGCCGTCTGTCTGAGCGTATAATTAATTGTCGCTGTCTGTCTGAACATATGTTAATGTTGGGTGTGAACGAATTTAAAGGCGTACATAAATTATTGTGTGAACAAGTCAAGATAAGTATGTGTGGCAGTCGTTACTTTTTTTGTTGATGATGTAATCGGCTCCGTCTGTATGGCCATCTGTTTATCGCAGCGTGTGAACGTGGTCGTACATAAAGTTTTTTTTAATAACAGAACAAACAGGATGTGTGACACCATCTGTTATCACAGCGTGTGGGAATTAGAACGCAGACCGAGCTAAGTGCGTGTTCATGACTTTGTGTGTGGGAGCTTTTTTTGTTGTTACCATCTCTTTCGTGTACATCCTTGAAATACTATATATAAGCCTGTACGAACTGCTCTCCAAGACACATAGTTCGTCGCGAGACTCAACTGGAACTTGTATAAGGTCAGTTTGATTTTTAAATATTCTTTAATTTCTAAATTATATTATAATCATACACTTGTTGTTTAATAAAATTGATTTTTTTTAGAATAGTGTTAATGTTCCAAGGAATTTTGAAATTAAAAAAACAATAAAAAGGTTAAAGCAATACTGTTTAATTACAAATAATTAAAATACATGTAATCAAAATATATTACAATTTAAAATACATAATATGTAAACGCACACAGTAGTGAAAGTAATCAAAATATATTACAATTTAAAATACATAATATGTAAACGTACACAGTAGTGAAAATTACAGTGCACTATGACATGACAAATATGTACAAAAAATGAAATAAACACACACAGTAGTAACAATTAAAAAAAATACAATTGTATACAATTATATCAAATGAATTATGTGTAAGCACATTATTTTAAATATTATTGGTAAACGTGTGCAATGACAATTATGTACAAATATATTCGTTAATTCTGAAGATGTCTAAAGTGTACAACATGTAAGCCTTGTTTTATTATCTAGGCATAATCAAATGAAATATGTGTAATCACATATATTATTTATAATTAAATGAAATAGAACTAAGTACATGTTAATATATATATATATATATATATATATATATATATATGTAATCGTACGTGACAAATGAAGATGTCCATTCGATACTACTGTACAATTTCTACTATGTAAGCTCTATCCTTTTCTCCGCGATAAATTAGTTGCAGCGAGCACGGTAATAAATTTTTTAATTCCTCATCTTCAAAAACACCTGCGTATCTCTTTGGTAGATATACACGATATTTTAGTCTAGGGTCTTTGTAATCTTGAAGAGTGACGAGTATAGTTTTACCGTATTTTGCGTCTATATTTTTCATTTCTTCTATCGGATATTTTACACCGATTATCAATTCCTTTATTTTTTTATACTCGATTGCGCTAATAGTAGCAAACTTTTCAGTGAATGATGCCATTTTAAAATAAAGAACTTATAATAATTTGCGGTACGTCTCTCAACGAATGAACGAATAACGCTTGTGCGCAGTGGAATATATAGGGAGGTAGTTGTGGAGGTGGAAACCGGAGAGGGGGGAAACCACTCAACGCACAGTAAGCGTTTATTTTTAACCGTGTGAACAGGTCACGAGTTGATTTCTCACGGCTCGATGGGTAGGTGGGGAAGAGGGGAGTCGGTTATTTTTTTATACGTCTAGACAGCACTTGTGCTTGTTCGAACATGTCGCCGACGTTAATTTATTTTTAACTGTGTGAACAGGATGCAACTTGATTTCTCACGGTTCGATGGGTAGGTGGGGAAGAGGGGTGTCGGTTATTTTTTTTATACGTCTAGACAGCGGTCGCGCTTGTTTGAACACACTAATTTATTTTTAGACAGATGATGTAATCGATAGAAAGACGACGACTGTTTTTTTTTATGTAAGCGCTAAACAATAATTTTAGTAATTTATCAGAAACGTATTGACTATTCTAAAATCTGACACAACCCACTCGCGTAAAGCGTGTACTCTACTATTTGTACATATTTCCGGACATAAGCGGTGCGTGAGACAGGCTGTTCCGTGTATTGATTGTAATTGATCGAGTTTGGGACATCCGAAATCTTCTAAATTTATAATATTAAAATGCACGATACGCTTCTGTAGAAATCTTTTTTTTTGCAATCCTTTTACGAACACGAAGTTAAAAGGAAACGTATACTTTTCTAATATCGGTACAAGATGTTCGTACGATGTGTCCCCGTCCATCCACGTTAGTCCATGATAATGGTCTGTTAACCATCTGTTTGTCCTCACATGCTTGTGATTCGAAACAATCGTCTCTACTGGATGTGTAAATATCCAATCCCTGCTGGCAAATGCAGTGACGTCCATAACGGCTAGTTCCTTAACGAGTTCGTTTCCATCGTTGTCGATAAAACAGTGAAAGTCAACTATGACTGCTAGTTTATCCTCGCACATCCTTTTTTCGTTATATACAACGTGTTTGGTTTTACTAGGAACGTTGCAGATCCGTCCGTCTTACGGAACAGACACGTTGTATATTGTGAAACGCTCGTAAAGAATTTGTTCGGAACGTTTATTTTGTACTTTATATTTTCGTCACGGATCAGTGCAACAAATTTACATGTCAGAACGTTGTATACAAAATTTTCTATAGGGTACAGTACTGTATGCTTTAAGTCACTGCAGCGTATGTACTCGTACGGAGATAGCAGCTCCATGCGTCCGTCTTCAACGCGTGCTGTTCAAACACTGAGGTATGCGATATTAGCGGAGGTTGTATAAAACACTTTTGTCACAGCAGCATATATATTTTCAAACCTGGTGTTCAATAGACGCGTGAAAACGAACTAGAAATACGCTCTCATGTAAGCAGTGTATGCGGTTCTACATAAGGGGCAATTATGTAGGGTTATGGCACAATTCACACATGTAATAAAATGTCGACAGGGAATAAGTACAACTTCCACGTTTTGTGTGTAACAGACTTTGCACATCGTATCACGATTCGAGCTTTCTTCTACGTTTTTTATATTCTCCTTAATCGTGTCGGTGCGTTGTTCGTTCTTTGCTGTCACTGCTACAGCTGTTTGTGCTTGCGCCTCGGTAACAATACCCAGTGCCTTGAGGATAAAATTTTTATCTTTCATTAACATTACGTAAGAGCACGCAGGGAAATGTCGTGCGTGTTCCATCCAAGCATATTCTCCACGTTCCCATTTGTTTAATCCGCCTCCACAGCAAAAACAAATCACTCTATCGTTGCATCCGGTGTAAAAGAAACCCGCTTCTGATAATTCTTTAGGTGTTATCGTTAACGATACAGGCCATTCTTTAAAACTCTTTAAACGGTTTTCCAAGTTTCTGTAACGTGGGTACGGAGATGTGATTTTTTGAATTAAGATGACCTGTACTTCTTTATCGTCCGGTGATAAAGACTTGATTGATGTAGTCGTTGCCGCTTCACCGCATTGTTTGAAATAGCGGTTGTTGCTGTTGTGATTGATATCGTCAACATAGATATCGTGTGAAAGCATCTTGTACGTCCACTCGCGACTCGTGCTGATGAAACACTGAACGAAGAATAGGGAGAAGAGGAGAATCGTTTTCCCCCTCCACAAAAATAAAATACACGAAAATTGATTACATTACATTCTATTTACAATAAAATAAAAATACATGAAAATTGATTACATTTTTTTTTTAATTAAAAATTACATTCTAAAAAGCAAATTTCTATTTACAGTAAAAAAAAATCATTAATATATAGTAAGCGTTTAATTGTGTCTGCGCACCGTGTTGGATAACGGAGTGTACACATTTATTGAATCATGCAGTATCAAGCAGTAGGCCGCTGTCTGAGCGGGGAAATTGGTCGATGACTCGAATTCCAATCTGACGTCGACTGGTGATGACTTGAGCGATTCGTCCTGTCTGCTACAATCGAAGACGAATAACGGTGCTTTTGCTATGAACTCTGTAGGTGTTAGAAGTACGTTGGGTTGACTTCTGTGGTAGTACGATTTTTGAAATCGTGTATACATGTCGTACAGCAATGCGTAACGTCCGTTATCGATATCCAGGTTCAGGTTATCGTACGGGTAGTATTTGTCGTTCAGAAAGAGTCTCGCGTTTGTCACATTGCAGTGATCGAATTCACCTGCGTGTTTTTTCAGATTGTTTTTTCTGGCGGTCTGAAAGGTGAGTATCACGTACCGTGGTTTCTCCAGTTGTGTAGTTGTTTTCACTGTCCAAGTCTGTCTGTCAGTCGTCGGTAAAGCCGGATACTCGTGCAGTTCCCAACTACGAAACGGTAAGAATAGCGGTAGGTCCTTGCGTATGATATCCAACAATCGTATCCGTACTTCGTTGTTCACGTACACGAACGGAATCATCCAAGAGATTTTGGTCAGTTCTATATCGGCGTTAGCGGGCGCATCCGTGGACGAGAACAAAGCGTTAACGTTGCTGGAAGTGCGCAACAGTATAAGTTCGTGTTTCATGTTTAAAATAACATGCGTGAAATCCTCAGCGAATCCCATCAGCATCCTCAACGGTATGCAAAAGTTGAATTCCTCGTGTTGGCCGGTCGGTGTTATCTCGTTAGCTGTAGGAGCAACCCAACCGGCGTTTTGCATCGAAACAATGTCCTGCTTGCCGGCAGATAGCATGGTTTTAATAGTGGACGTGATGCCGACGCTCTTGGTACGATCCACTTCCACACCGGCCAGTTCGTAACGGATTTCTTCGAAGAGAAACGCGATCGCGTTGCTGATCATTTTCACGTTCACACTACCGGTGCTGTCGGTCTTTTTGCTCAATTTGCCTTCAACGTACAGGAAACTTTCCATCGGTAAAGTGAAGACTTCCTGTTGCAGTATAGGTATGCGTATCTCATCGTTATTTCCGTATCGTGACGCTGACGCGTACGGTGCATGAGGATGATTTCGTAATGTGTGATGTTGTCTTCGAAGAATGGTCGACGTTCAACCGATAAGACGATACCGCTGTCCGCCATATTACTTGTTTTTCTTGACTTTGAATCCTAATGAAATCAGGTAGCGTCGGTTAGTTGCTGTTAACCGTGTCAACGACGAACGTCTACTGATACTTTTCCAAAAGTGTTGACCTCTTTTATCTCGTGGTGCGAGCCGCCGCCGCCACCGCTCTTCATCACGGGGGTATCGGTGAAATAAATTCCCATGATTACTACACACGTTTCAAATGTATACGTGCGGTGATGACTTCGCCTTGAAAATTCACAATATCACCGTCCTGATCGTGTACGGACAGTGTAACGTTACGCAAGTGTAGTACGTTAAGTGGAAAATAAATGACGTTTCTACTATCTTGAATCCTGGCTCAACCGTTGGATAGAACGAGTGCAGTATATGCTCGTTTCGTCCCGTCTTGTACGAGCCTTGTACAGCGTTACACCTTATCTCCAAAACGTTCACTTTGTTAATGTTTACAGGCACGTCCGACGTGTGTAATATATACGCGTCTAACTTTCTGTTCTTGGAAAAACCCAACATGGTACCGATCGTGTGTTCCGTACATCCGAAATCGATATCGTATGAACAACAAATTTCACATTTCAACGTGTTGTTGTTGGGTCGTAGAGAAAATTTTGGGTCTGCTAGTTCCTTCTTCAGGTATGTTTCGATATCACTGATTTCGTACACTCCGGTCGGTATATTGACGAGTTCTAACGTTTTACGTGCTCCCTTTAGTACGGGAAAGATGTTATTTCTTCCGCTTTCCACGTTCGGTATAGAGTTGTACGTGGTAAAGTCCAGCAGTCCCGCGTACCATTCACCGTTCGTCAGTTCAAGCGGTGGAAAAAAGTCACAAACCAGTGCGCTTGGATCCGTTCCTGTGACAGTGACCGTAAGCGAAGACATCTTGGCGTTTACTGGTCGTTCGATGTCAAAAACTCTAAACATAAATGTCCGCAGATGACCGTGTTCGATGGCTGTTTCTGTGCGTAATTGTAATGAATGTCGGTCACGTTCGATCCAAAGTACCGTATTAGCTCGACAGGAGGGCGCAGATTGCCGAATCCATCAAAGTACCAGACTCTGTCGCCTCGCTTCTTGTAGCATACCCAGTGCGTGCCCGGTCCGGTAGCGTCGTCCAGATTCACGATTGCGCTTTCGTTCTCCCACGGTGATGTACTAGGAAGTGTGTCGCGCATGTACACGCCTCTGAAATAAGGTATACGCAATAGTTTCGTGTACTCATAAAGATCTCGATCGGACAACGGACGCACGGGTATTTTGATTAGTTTTTTCGGTACGGTCGAAGGTATAGTCCTGAAGCCTTTTTACCATCGGCCCGTCTTCGTCGACGTCCTGCCCCAGTTGTCGTTGTCCTCCTCCTCCTCCTCCTCTTCCTGATTATCGTGCGTCGAACCGGCTTGCGTCGTCTGGTGCGACGTTTACGCACACCGCCACCGCAGCATAGCCCGCTGCCTAACGCTGATTTCGCCTTCATCGCTGCTGCTACGGCTGCCGCGTACGCTCTTTCACTGATGCCGGAATTCAAAGCTTTCACTCGTTCCCACGCTTTACCGGCTAGCACACGATCCGCTACACGTCGTCGTTCGTTGTCCTTGTACTTGCTGTAAGCGATATCGTGTTCACGACAAGCTTCGTCCAACTCGTTGATTCCTCGATCACCGCGAGCCAATCTCTGCTCTAGTTTCGTTCCGGGTCCACAGAACCTGTAGCCGGGCAGATGTAGTTCCACCGGTAATACGTCCACCGCTCGATTGATCAGTGTAGGTACTGACTTCGCAACGAATGGTACCGCGCTTTTAACTATTTTTCCGATAAGACCACGCCCTCCCTTTTTTTTTTCGGCTACGTAGTTCGTACATGACTACTGTTTCGCTTGCTCTCGATAAAGGGATCTCCAATCGTGCTCGTCCTTAGATTTGTCCAGATCACTAATCAACTCGTTCGTCTCCGACTTGTTCGTAAGTAGTAAGTCCGCCTCTTCGGCACCAAGTGAAGTACGCGCTGCGTGCTTATGCAATTTATAGATATACGATACCACTTTCTCCCAACGATGTTGGAACACTTTTGCGAGTTTGTACGTTTCGCTCTTCGCGTACCGCTTCGCCTCCTCCAATTGACGTGCGTTCACCGCGTCCGTAGCCCGTGCGCCACCGTCGCCGACGTTTAGAATAGTCTTTCCTTGTGCGTTGAAATAAGCGTCGTTTACCGCGGTGATCGTGTGTCGGTTCAAAAATTCCAAATTCACCGCGTCCTTGTTGTTGACTGGCGGCGCTAACTGTGTTATCCGCACGTTGCCGACCATTAGGTTAGAGTTCGTATCCTTCGGTATGATTTTCGAGTCCACGTATACTTTGGTCGCAGCGTCTCTCGCACGAATCGGTTCCCTCAGAGACTGTATGCGATGATCCCGCGCGTCGACGACAGCTCCGTTCTTCTTGTTCGGTACCAGCTGTGTGAAACGTAAGCACGAGTAGTCTACGTACTGCTTGTTGACAGCGTCCCCGAGATCGACGGGAGCGCCGACGTTGACGAGCTTACGACCTTTCGCGTCTATTCCTTGCGTCGTCGTCGTCGTCGACGACGGATCGTCGGCAAACAGACAGTGGTCACGCACGAAGCGCAGTGGAACGGCATCGTTACCGTCTTGCGGTTCGTCCAAGTTGTGTATTTTTTTCCCCGCTACGTCGAAGTGCCCGTCCTCGGTCATCGAGATACCAATATCCTCCCGTAGACTGCGACGCGTCTCCCTTCGCGCTCTGACAGCGCTCTGGTGTCTGCCGAACTTGTCAACACTCATCTTGTGAATGATGCGTCTCGTCCGTTGTTCACGGCATTTATACGTACTCGCGTAATAAATCGATTAGTTTTGATACGATCGTACTGTCTATGCATTTTATTCCGACAACGGAGAGTCCGTCGCTATGTTTTCCTTTTACGATCGTATTTAGAAATTCATCGTACACGTATACGCGTGCGTCTTTGAAGAAATAAATCTTTCCGTCGATGTATCGGAACGCACTGTCGACGGCTTCTGGTAAGCCGACAAAACGATCTTTAACGTATCCGTGTTTCTTGATCGTGAACGTGCACTCGTCTATTTCGCCGTAATACATATCGTTGTACAACAGAAGAGTTCGACCCGTGTACGTGTGTATCGCAGCGTTTATTTTCGTCATCGTGCGAACACCGAGCGTTGTGATCGAACGCGGATACCCGTTCAGCGGTTGCAGACTGTGTATATCGAACATGTATACGTAGTTGTCTATGAATAGCACCACTTCTTCGGTTCGCGGTCTCTGGTACATCGCTGAAACGTTGGTGAACGTCAACGGTAAGAAAGTCAACCAATCCGTCAACAGAAGCGGCGACGACGGACTCGATCGCTTCGACTCGAGATCCAATGTCCACAAAAAGTTATCGTGCACAATATACAGGTGTCTGTTGATTATTAAAAATTGATTAACGTTCTTTAGCCGACATAAATCCGTCGTCCGAACGGTGTCGTTCGTTGTCGTCGCCGTCGTCGTTGACGTCGTCGTTGACGTCGTCGTCGTAGCTGGCGGCGGCGGCGGCGGCGGCTTCCCGTACAAGCGTTGAATGCCTTTTATATCGTCGTCTCTCAGGTCGAACGGACCGTTCGAGCGTGGTACGTAGAACGGGTACATGATCGAATCCTTCTGGAGGGAATGAGACAGTCCTAACGCGTGTCCGATTTCGTGCGTTAACACCTGAAGGAAACTGGTCTGATCGTCCGGTATTTCGGTTGCGTTCGTATAATTCCACGATTCGTAGTAGTCCATGTGTATTTCGGTAGTGTTATACGGTAAATCGGGCGGGTAGTAAGCGTGAGCGAGTATACCTCCTCGTCCGTCCAAATCGTACCCGCAGATCGTGCACCTGGAAGTCAGACACCTGTGTTTAAAATATTTCATAGCAATGACCATGTCGGCGTTTATGTCGTTGGGTCGATATTCGAATTCCAGGTTCGAATGTTTCTGCCATACAGCGAACGCTTGTCGCGACGCTTCTATAGCACTGGCGCTACCGTGAAAGAACCGCCACGACAAACGTCTCTTGACCCACGGTGTTCGTAAGGTGTACGACACGAAATCTTCGTTACCGCATCTCCGCGCACGCATCAGATTCATCGTTTCGTTGTTCAATTCTCCATTTACGGTTAAATTGTAATTCACTTGAAACGTGCGAAGGTAGGCGTCCATATCGATGGTGGCGTTGTCCGTGAGTCGTAAACTATCGTCGGGCACGTAACCGTATCGCACCAAGTAATCTATAGCGAAATCAACATCGTTAGCGTTAACGCTCGATGCGACAACGGCACTTGTGCACACGATAATAAACAGTAGCACGATATCCATGTTGTCACAACCAAACGTGGAATGTCCCCGGCGCATGTACGACAGTATTATTTATACACTTTATCGGCTTTCAGAATCGAACCGCTCTTATTATACGATTATGCCTGCTTCACGTAGTTCTTCCACTATGGAGACGATTTCGTTCGTGTGCCCACTGTTTCCAACACGTTGTGATGCCATTAACAGTCGCAATCTGTCCACCAGTTCGTTCGGATCGTCCCAGTGCACGTAATCGATTTTGTCTTTTTTTCTCGTTAACGTCATATACGATGTATCAATATTATTATGCCCCTGTCCTGTACGTTTCGGCGGAAACAGTTGCGATATTATTCGTTTATACTTTACACCTCTGTTCGCGTTCACCTGTGCGTTCGCTAAGTAATACTGCTTATGCGCGTTGGTGTTACGCAGTATATCTTTGTACGCTTTCAGATCTGATTCCTTGTAAATATTTTCATTAGGATGCTTCATGAACACTAGTTCGTAGAGTCCTGGTGTACCTTTGTATCGTTTACCGTTGATAAGAATCGAATCGTCCGTATCGATTTCAAACTGTGAATCACCGATCATCCATTTTCCGTTTTCGTGTCTTACACCGTACGTATAGTCCATCAGACGATCGCGTTCGGACGAAACGATCATACGCATGTACTTGTTCGCTAATGATTCACTGTCATATTTGTCCTGAAAATATCTACGCGCTTCACGTCTTCCTTCCGGTGTGTCTAGCATTTTTTCAATGTTGAGACTGGGATCGTCCTCCTCATCATCATCATCATCGTCTAATGTTTCGGCTATCACGGGCGTTTTCAGGAAACGCGGTGGCTTCGTTCGGGAACGAGATGGTGTTCCCGCATCGATTTTACTAATTGCACCTGTCGGATCCTCTTCCTTCTCCTCTTCCTCATCCTCTTCACGTTTCATCTTTTTCACTCTTGAAGGCTTTTCATTTGTTGATTTACGTTTCTTTTCAAGCAACGCTTGCGAAATATTTTGTAACGGTTCTAGAATCGGTTTGCAACTTTTGGATAACGATGCTTCTTCTTCACGAATCCCATGTTTTAACGCACGGTATTTCTTCCGTATATCATCACTGATCGTGTCGATATCACGTGCTAGTCGTTTCTTCTTGTCGTCCATCTCGATAAACGGCAGAACATAAACTAAAGTCGTTGACAGCAGGTCATGTGTATTTAGCTAAACGTGTGACTTTTTTTTTTGTTTAATCGTTAGGTGCGACTACTATGAAACGGTCAAAACCGACTCTATACCTGCCAGCGTCGATAGAAGAATCCTTGTCCACAACGAGAAAGCCGTAACGATCTTTCCACGCCTCAGCGCACATATTCTTAAACGTGTCATATTTCATGTCCGTGTTGACGTGATCGTTGTACGCATGTTTCAAGTTGCGATCGTCCTGTTTGAACAACACTATTAGATTGGCATTGTCACGAACCAACTGTTTTGGCACTTGACTGTACGTCTGACAAAGGTAAAACGCGTCCACACCGCTGTGTCGTCCCATAGACAAATACTTGCGTATGTTGTGTTGCCTTTCGCAAGACACGTCATCGAACACCATAATAGAATTGGGATCGACCTCGTCGGGAGGTGGTACCTCTTCGTTATCGTTGTAGGCGTGATAACCCATTCCTTCGTCGGAAAGTCGCGTCATCAGGGTCTCCAGCATCTGATATTTGGGTTGAAATAGTGATTTAGAAAACACGTATAAGTTCGCGAATCTCAATCCGTTTACATCGACCAACAGGTTGAACATGACGTTTGTCTTTCCGCACGCGGAAGGTCCGCAGATAATCGAACGAACGGTATCGGGCAGAAGACGTCCGTGTTTACGTTTTTTTCTGCCACTCCCACCATCGTCGCACAATTTCGAATAGTCCACGTCCTGTATTTTTAGTCTGTGCGCTTGTTGCAATATTTTCATGTTGTCGTTCTACGCACAGTGTATTTAATAGTCGCACTATATCGTAGCAGTCGGTAGATATGTAACTGCATACACATGTGTCCGGACCCGTTTCACAGTTTGGATCCGACCAAACACATTCTTTGTAGTGATCGAATCCGGTGCCTGTTGGTACTATTTCGCTGAGTCGGAACCTCGTCACGCGATTGGTAACCCGTTGCCAGTACTCGTACACCGTCAAGATCCTGCGCATGCGTTCAACGTCGTTTGCGGTCGTGTTCACGATGTACTCATCGTAACCAGGATGTGACACAATGTCTTTTACACTGTACACAGCGCGCATGTGGTCATCGTAACGCATCGACGCATACTAGTTCTATTTCCTCGAGTCGAATCGTTGTTATACCAAGTTCTTCTTGTGTATCCACGAATCGTGTTTACCATCGAATCCTAACCATCTGACTTTCACACGATCGCCTTTACGTTGTACGATCTTTTCTACCAAGTACACGTCACCAACGTTCGATTTACTGATTTCGTGTTCATAAAAACCACTTTTCAACACTTCTCCTGTATGATCCTTTAGCGAATAAGTGACGGGTACGCTGCCGGTACGCACTGTGTGAACGAAGAATATCTCGTTTGTCCAATTCGGTGTGTATCCTTTAGCGAACGTCATTTTGTGTTTGCTTATACGCACACGATCGCCTACTTTGAACTTCGGTCGTTTATAATCGATGCTCCTCGCTGTGTTCACACGAATCCTGCGTAACACTGTACGTTCGTTGGATTCGTTCACCTGTTGTGGTTTCATTCCAATCGTTCTGTGCACGGTGTTGTTATACGTGCTGACTAGTTCCGGTAACATATCCAACCAACGGTAATGACCTTGTTCGCTGAACGCGCGATACATGTGCGTTTTCAACGTACGGTTGAAGCGTTCCACAATGGAAGCCTTTTTCTCACTGTACGTGGAATAGAGTGTGACACCATATCTGCTCAGCAATTTTTCTACGGTACTGTTGTAGTACTCTTTCCCGTTGTCCGTCTGCAGATATTTCATTTTATTAGCACGCAGAATCGGTTCCAGAGCTCGTGCGACCTCTACACCCGTCTTCGTTTTCAATGGAACAGCGTACGCGTACTTGCTAAACGCGTTAATCATCGTCATAAGGTACTTGAATCCCTTGTTCGCCTTTGCGTGCGGTATCATCTCTACCAGGTCTGCTTGGTACAAGTCGTGAAGTCCCTTCAACTCGACCGCACGTCTCGGAAAATTCCTTCTTATCGGTCTGTGCAACTCCGTCGCGATAGTCTTGCGAACGCTCTGGTGTATATTCTTCACAGCTCGTTTCATTCTCGTGTCGTCGTGCGAACCGTGATTCGCAATACGCTGGAATGTAGTAAACTGTCGGCTCGGTGCTGAAGGTAATTCTCATCGAAGCCGTTCTGGCACGTCCACCTTCCATCACGCGACTGTCACACCGCCACCGCTCCACAGCCGCTTATATCATCTCGACCGAACGGAAGAACATCGCGTTCTTTTTCCGATTGCGCAAGTACGTTAAAACATGAGCTAAACTGATTTTCATACGCCCATTACGCACGAGGCTCATACCGATGTAGTATCTCGGGAGCGCGTGTTGTTTCGAGTCCAACGCTCTTACAGTCTTAACAGAATTCATGTCTTTGAACATGACGCTACGTATAACGTTGTCGCGGTACTCGTGCATTTCCGCGACTATGACGTTATCGTTCTCAGGTAGCCACTCGCACATGTGTTTAGCTTTGAGTTCAGCGATTGGGCGTTGACTTCTCGATTTCGTATGCAGGTGTATCAGATACGAGTTCAACAACCAAAATTCGTCCGCCATAGAGCCCGTGCAATGTTGCCACTGTTCGTACAAACGCTGGTCTTTCACCGTGTACCCTTGTTCGTGCGAATACCGCAGACCAAAGTATTCGCAATACTTGCGGAGTGTAGGCAATGCCTCCTTCAGAAAGGCTACCGAAAATAATCCCTGCGCCTTGTTGTTCACCAACGCGAACTGTTTCCCTCTCGCTAGTGTCGGTAACGAGGACGGTGGGCAGTGCAGGTCAAAACTTACGTTGTAGCTAGGATCCAGTGCGCACTTTGGCACTATCATCATCACGCTTCTGTATATTTCCATCGGTGTGCGTATCGGAATAGTGCGCTCCGTAAGGACGATGCAACAAGAAGCGTGTGGTATCGAACTTTCGTAGGCGAGCATGTCCGTGTATACAGTAGCGTAGTTCATCTGTCCGTGTGAATCGTGTAAGCCGTGCACACGCTGAACAGCGTTATAGAGTTCAGGGATCGGACGGAAACGTGAAAGAAAATTCCATCCGTGACGTACGGTACACTTGAACATATTCTTTTCGTAAACCACAAGTTCTATCGGTACGTTATTTTGTTCGCACTCTACGATAAATTGAAGCCACCGTGATTTGTTGTGTATACGATCGGATACTATCATCAACAGCACGATCGGTGGCAAATCACTGCGGTGTTTTTTTATGTGACGCCAACAACGTGCGTGATATTTGTCAACACCGAATTTGTAACGTGTACAGTAGTTGCCACAAAATCGTCTTTTCTTCACAAAATACATGGAACATAAGTTGGAGCGTATCGCGCTTCGTGAAGCTTTGGTTATTGTGAAATGTTTCCCATCATCATATCGATAGACGTCCATCGTCTCGATGATCTGCGATGTGAGTGATACGTTATTAATCGTGATCATGATATTTATAGTGTATACGCATATTGTTTGAGTAATTTTTTTTTATGTGTCTTCACTCATACTTTTGGAGTGAATACTGTCGTTCGGTAGTAGTAGTAGTAGTAACACCTAGTACTACTAGTACTACCCAAACGGGCATGTTTGTACATGAGTTTATGTTGGCTCTGAAAAGAGCCGTTTTTGCGTGCGTCGACTTCTACAAGTGTTCACGAACGAAATCGCATGCGGGCATTGACGCCTTATGGACTTGGGCGGGATCATCACCCACTGCCCAATCCATAATTCGTATTTTACACTTGCAGCATCTTACAACATCACCATCGTCTTCGTAAATAAACCCAGCTTTGGCTAGGTCAAAAATTTTTACGTTCGCATTCGGAAATTTATGAACGAAAAATTTAATGTTACCACGACGACTGATGTTGTAAAGGCTTTTTAATCGGCTTGCAAAAGAATATGTGGACACATCCATATCTGAAGCAAGAATGTTGGTTTGTCGCGTTGCATTTCACCTCCTCAGCGATAGCTGCGCGCGCATCCGTAGTGGGGATGGCTGTCGTCAATTGGTCGGTATGAAATAAAGCACGGTAGTGGGAGCAGATAGCTGCGCGCGCAGATGGTAGTGGGGGATCGTCGGCGGTAATAGTTCGGTAGTGGGAGCGGATAGCTGCGCGCGCTACTGTCATAGATAGTATAAGTAGAGCGACGATCACTGCCAGCGTTCACCTTCAAGTCTCGCGCAGTGTAACTTTCACGTGTCGCATATAAAATAGTGCTTATTTTCTAATTTCGTATCAGTATTCAATTGTTCTTCAAGCGAGCAAGTAATTGTTAAAGTTTCGTGTTTTCATTGTTGTTGATAATGCAGTCATTTGCTGTTGAATGTAAATATTCGTTACGCGGCGCGTTGGTATTGCGCGTTTACACGCCTATCACAGATGACGAAGAATGTGTCAACGATGTCATAACCTTTTTTGATGAAATGCACGATACGTTACGTACGGACATTCTAAACGAACTGACACGTTTGCTTTCTATAAAGTGGCATATAACGGTTAAAGCGAGATTTGTCAAGTACATCGTAAACGCTGACACGGACCAGGACGAAGAAGTGACGACTGAAGCTTATTTTCACGGACGATGTCATACGACACTGATCGCTGACCAAGATGTATTGCCCGATCGTTTAGAAGCTTCATACGAAAAGATCATTGAATCGATTGATAAATTCACACGCGAGGGTAGCGGTTGGGTGTTAGACCGCATAATCTTTTTAGAACTCGTTCTCTCACGATACCAACCGCTAACCGCCTCCAGTTTCATTCGTACACCTCCTGAATTGTCTCGTACTAAATCCATCATCAACGTGAACAATACAGGCGATCAAATGTGTTTCGTATGGTCAGTGTTGGCCGCTCTGTTTCCACAACACTCACACAACGATCGTGTATCCAAATACAAGCCGCATATCTGCAGTATCAATACTTCTGGTATAACTTACCCCACCCGTCTATCCGACATTGTGAAGTTCGAACGAGACAATCCTAACGTTTCTATAAATATTTTCGGTTACGAAGAATATGAAATTTACCCTTTAAGAATAACTCCTTCCAGCGGCAGACAACATCACGTTAATCTATTACTTCTTACCGCTGACGACCGAAAACATTACTGTTTAATCAAAAATACAAGTCGCTTATTCTCTTCACTAAGCAACCACGATGGGCGTTCTTTTTATTGCAATTACTGTCTGCATAGATTCTGCAAAGAACGACTCCTTACCGAACATATCCCCCACTGTTCACCATATGGTGAACAGAAAATTCGTTTACCCACGACAGCGGAGGAGGAGAATGTGATGTGTTTCAGAAATTATACATACTGCCATAAGGTCCCTTTTGCGATATACGCAGATTTTGAATCATTTATCGTCCCTTGCCATCGCTGCGACGCTCCTCCGCACACATCGTCCACCACAACGGAGTCGTTACATCTTCCTTCAGGTTTCTCCTACCTCATAGTCGACTACGAGCGTAAAATTTTCAAACCCCAGGTCGTTTATCGCGGTGAGAACGTGGTAGACGTTTTTCTCAATAGACTGGTCGCTGAAGAGCGAGAACTTTTCAGAATCATCCGATCCATTGTCCCTATGACTATGAGTGACCGTGATTTGTTATCTTTCGCAAATGCCCTCGTATGTCATCTCTGTGAAGAACCACTGAACGAAATCGACAAAGTGCGCAACCATTGTCATCTGACAGGACGATACCTAGGCGCAGCTCACAACATCTGTAACCTTAACTTCAAGACTCCACGACACATACCTGTATTTTTTCACAACTTACGAGGTTACGATGCACATCACCTAGTACAAGGGTTGGGTAAATACGACGATCTCGCTTGTATCGCTACCACTAGTGAACGCTTCGTATCAGTCTCGTTGGGTCGTCTGCGTTTCGTAGACACGCTTCAATTTCTGAACACGTCCTTGGACACACTTGTTGGAAACTTGCACGCGAGCGGTGCGGATTTCGATTTAACGAAGCAATGTTTCGAAGAACACTTCGAGCTACTCTTACGTAAGGGCGTGTACCCTTACGATTACATGACGGGTAGCGAGAAATTCAACGAAACACGTCTGCCCGCACGCGAACACTTTTTCAACAGGTTGAGTGAATCGCCAGTATCTGACGAAGATTACGCTCACGCGCACAACGTGTGGCGTACTTTTGGAATCAGTACACTGGGCGAATATCACGATCTGTATCTTAAAACAGACGTGCTGCTACTGGCCGACGTCTTCGAGGCGTTCCGTGAGATGGCCATGCGGTACTACCAGATCGATCCGGCTCATCTTTACTCGCTTCCTGGTGTCGCTTGGCATGCGATGTTAAAGATGACCCGTATGCGACTGGAGCTGTTGACGGATATAGATCAGCATCTCTTTATAGAATCGGCTGTTCGTGGTGGTGTTAGCATGGTACCCAACCGCCACGCCAAGGCCAACAACCCACTAATTGTCGATCAGTACGATGCTTCAAAGCCAACCTCTTTCATATTGTACACGGACTGCAACAACCTTTACGGTGCAGCCATGTCACAACCGCTCCCTTACGCCGACTTCAGATGGTTAGATCGTAACGAGATCAACTCATTGGACGTGCGTACTCTGTGCGATGACGGTGACATGGGCTACATACTCGAGGTCGACTTACACTATCCACCTGAACTTCATGACCTCCATTCCGATTATCCATTGGCACCCGTCCGTTCCTGTGTCCATCCTGACGTACTTTCACCGTACTCTCGACGACTCCACACACGACTGCACTATACAAAAGGGTATAGCGGATCGGAAACGCCTTCGTCGTCCGTTCCCAAGTTGCTGACGACTTTGGACGACAAGCAAAATTACGTTCTTCATTTTCGAAATTTAAAATTGTATCTGAGTCTCGGTTTAGAATTGAAAGCGATACATAGGGTGTTGAGTTTTAAACAGAGAGCGTGGATGAAACCGTTTATCGATTTCAACACGCAAAAGAGAGCAGCAGCCACCAACAGTTTCGAAAAGGATTTTTTCAAACTGATGGTCAACGCCGTCTATGGCAAATCGCTGGAGAACGTGAGGAAACGAATAGACTTCCAACTAGTCTCTAACGAACAACGGCTGCAGAAAATTGTTTCCAATCCTCGGCTAAAGCGTATGATCCGCTACACCGATAACTTGGTCGGACTGGCCTTACGAAATAGGACGATATTCCTTTCCCGTCCGGTGTACGTCGGCTTCACAGTACTCGATGTCAGCAAATTGATAATGTACAATTTTCATTATCGGTACGCTGTCGCCAAGTACGGACAACGATTGACCTTACTAATGACTGACACAGACAGTTTGCTTTACAGCATTCAGACTGACGATTTGTACTCAGATATGAAAGAGGATCTCCACCTTTTTGACACATCGGACTATCCCGTGGATCATCCTTGTCATTGCGACGACAACAAAAAAGTCGTGGGGAAGTTCAAGGATGAGACCAATGGAAAACCCATCAGGGAATTTGTCGGACTCAGGGCGAAGTGTTACTCGCTCTTGTTGTCCGACCGCACCGACAAAAAGGTGGCGAAAGGTGTGCCAAGGACGGCAATAAAAAAAAGGTTACGACATCAATTGTACAGCGAGTGTCTTTTTGACAGTCGTACCGTATTCACCTCTGCTGACTGTATACGAAGCAATCATCATAAGCTGTACACGCAACGTATAACAAAACTTTCCCTGTCTCCTTATGATGATAAGAGGTATGTACTGGACGACGGTGTAAGTACACTCGCGTACGGGCATTACATGATAGCAGCAATAACCAACGACGCTGCTGGTCCTAAGGCAAAAAAGAGAAAGTACACGGACCGATAACTAACGGTAAAGATGATGTTCAGCATTACACACACACACACACACATTAACTTTATGTTCTTTATTTACTTATTTTACAACTTTTGATACGTTTTACAGAATGAACAACAAGAAAATTGTGAAAAATAAGACAGCAGAGCAACGTCGAGTACGATGGTAAATATAACATTTTTTTCTTTATTTATAATGCACAAAAAGAATATTCCATTCGATTGATGTGTGTTTTTTTTTTATAGTTCACAACGGTTACGTCGTGCTTTGACAGGACCCGGCTCGAGTCGGTAAGACCGTTTTCATTAATAAACTCTTGTCCTAATGCGTTTACCTCCGGTGTTCAATTATATATATTTTTTTTTTATTTCAGTGATACCGACGAGGCACCTGTCACCGCTGATTCTCCCGTATCTCCAGAACCCGATTCGAGTCGGTAAGACAATTGTCATTTTAATAAACTTTTGTACTTTTGTGTTTTTTTTTTTTTACCTCCGGTGTTCAATTTATTTTTTTTTTTCAGCAATGATGCTGCTGCTCCCGCTGTTGCTGTAATTCGTCCCCAATCTCCGCAACCTGGCACGAGTCGGTAAGACAATTTTCATTAATAAACTCCTGCGCTCTTACGTTTTACCTCCAGTGTTCATTTCATACATGTTTTTTTTTTAAGTGATGCTAACGCTCCGACTGGTGCTGTTGCTGCTGCTGCAGATTGTCGTCGTCCCCTATCTCCAAACAGCCTGCAATGTTTTAAACGCGCGTCATTTCGATTACAGGCTAGTGTGTTGCGGTAAGTCAGTTTTCATTAACAACAAAGTCTTATACTATTGCGTTTACCTCATGTGTTCAATTTATACTTTTTTTTCAGCGATGCTCTAGCTGCAGGAGTGGCGGTATTTCACCCTCGACCCGGTACGAGTCGGTACGTTTGTTTTTAATTAACATTCATTTGTTCTCTTACGTTTAAATCAGGTATTAAAATTGTTCCTTTTTTTTTTGTTTCAGTAATGTCGAGCCCACAGAAGAAGGTGAAGTTATGGAGGTGGAGGACAATCAAAGCGATGCTGATACGCTTCAATTAAATCCGAACGGTAATGATGATAGTGACAGTGATGATGACGATGTAGAAGTCCTCGACATAAATATGTAAGTCATCTTCTTATGCGTACATACTGCTTTGTTTTATTTGCGATTATACATAATTTCTATGTTGTCTTTTTTTTTTAGTGACATTCGCCCGATACCAGCGCCGCCGCCACCTCCACAACCACAACCGATTACGCCACCGCAATCACCACCACCGTCACCACCGCCACCACCGCAGATGCAACCTCAACCACGCCCACAGCCCATTTATCAGCAACAGCAGCAGCAACTATTGCGGAGAGATCCCCGTTTGTGGACCCCTCCAGAAGACGCGCTACCCGTCTTCTTTGAAGTGCTACACGCAACCGAACCGAGGACGCACGATGACCCAACAACATTGAGACTCCTTCTTAGAAGGAGTCTACCGACATGGTGTTGGCGTCGCGGTGAGCCCTGTCCTGTTCAAGGTATGATTCCTCCACACAATACATGCAGTATATGCATAGAATCATACAATGACGGGCAGAGGCTCCTCGGTTTGGTATGTGGCCATACATACCATTACCGATGCGTCCTCAACTGGTTCCAGGCGGTAGCGATGGAGGGGACACCACCCGCATGCCCACAATGCAGGATGTACGTATTCGGAAAGTCGAATCGTACGTTTTATGTGCGTATGCATATTTAAGGTATATTACAGTGTTAATAAAGGTTTTAGTAATCCATCCTACTTGTAACAACCACATGTCACTAATACTCTTACTTTTTTGTTACAGATGGAAATTAACCACCGGATGAAGACTTTTAAAAAAAAAATACCTGATTGTGAAATGTTTAAATTTGTATATATTTTTTTATTGTATAATATTTTTTATGTTTATATATTTGTAAATATTAGTTGTAGGAAATTAACCACCCGGATGGAGACTTGTAAAAAAAAATACCTGATTGTGAAATGTATAAATTTGTATATATTTTTATGTTTATATATTTGTAAATATTAATTGTAAAGTAGTTATTTTTTTCTTTTATGTTTATATTTGTAATAAACTTGTACCTATTTTTTTCATTGTATAAGTGTCTATTTTCAACTATCCTTTTCGCATACTACAATTTACTTAACACATAGACACACAGTTGTCAACAATGCAATCGTTCAGATAAGTGAATCGAACACTGAATATCATGTGTATTTCTTACAGGGAAAATGACAGTTCTAGCCTGGACCGTCACACGGCGAGAAATTCAAAAATTGTGGTGGTGGGAGTAACCATGTTTATACACAACATCGACGATATCGGCACGGCAGGGTAAATATATACGAAACCAGTACACTTTAACACCGAGTTGGCAACAATGGCGAAACATACATTCAACCCGTACACTATAACACCGACCCGACAACAGTTGGCAACACCGACGCTTTTCCAACATGGCCGAACTTCCGGAAAAACCCCTTACATATACATAACCATACACTATAACACACTCACGAATCGGCAACCAGGCCGTACCTTAACCACTACACTCTTACACCACTCGACAACATCGCACCTTTTCCAACATGGCCCCCGTCGCCCCCACCACGACGGGCGGCCATCAAGCCACCACCAGGCCGCCGCCCAGCGACGATGACGACGACGTCAACGGCGAACGGCGAACATAGCCACGCCTCCGCCAATCAACACACACATTACCCCACTTTAGGCGGCGACGACGACAACATGGCCGACAGACTACTGCCGCATGGTTACCCCCACCACCACAATTTTTGAATTTCCCGCCGTGTGACGTCACTTCCGGGGTAGAACTGTCATTTTCCCCCTACTCGTGTTCCTTAAGGAAATGGAAGTATGGTGATGGCAAAAACAAATCGTGTTCGAGATTATTGCAGATTCTGATTGTACTACACTCAAAACATGAAAAAAAGTCGTTTTTCGAAATGTGTGTGTGTGTGTGTGTGTGTGTGTGTGTGTGTGTGTGTGTGTGTGTGTGTGTGTGTGTGTGTGTGTGTGTGTGTGTGTGTGTGTGTGTGTGTGTGTGTGTGTGTGTGTGTGTGTGTGTGTGTGTGTGTGTGTGTGTGTGTGTGTGTGTGTGTGTGTGTGTGTGTGTGTGTGTGTGTGTGTGTGTGTGTGTGTAGATTTTTTTTCTATGGCAAACGATAACAGCCTCAAATTCAAACAGAATCAAATAATTTTCTGCATACAGCCCTGATTTGTGGAGTGTTCACGACTTTTGGTTTTTGTGAAGATCGGTTGACGGGAAGGGGTGGTTTACCTGCAACGGTTTTTTTTATCAAGGGTAATTTTCTTTGTTTGGCAAACGATAACAGCCGCAAATTCAAACAGAATCAAATAATGTTTCGCATACAGCACTGAAATACAGCATTCTCAAGATCTGTTGATTTTGGTAAAGATCGGTTAACGGAAAGGGGTAGTTTACCTGCAACGTTTTATGTTTTAACAAGGGTATTTTCTATGGCAAACGATAACAGCCGCAAATTCGAATATAATCAAATAATTTTTTGCATACTGCCCTGAATTGTAGAGTTCTCAAGACCTGTTGTTTTTGGTGAAGGTCGGTTAAGGGAAAGGAGTAGTTTACCAGCAAAGTTTTTTGTTTTATCAAGGGTATTTTGTATGGCAAACGATAACAGCCGCAAATTAAAACAGAATCATATAATATTTTGCATACAGCCCTGAATTGTGGAGTTCTCAAGACCTTTTGTTTTTGGTGGAGATCGGTTAAGGGAAAGGGCTAGTTTACCGACAACGTTTTGTTTTAAAATGGTATTTTCTATGGCAAACGATAAGAGCCGCAAATTTAAACAGAATCAAATAACTTTTTGCATGCAGGCCTGATTTTATGAGTACTAAAGACCTGTTGTTTTTGGTGAAGATCAGTTAAGGGAAAGGCGTAGTTTACCTGCCACGTTTTTTGTTTTATCAAGGGTATTTTGTATGGCAAACGATAACAGCCGCAAATTCAAACAGAATCATATAATATTTTGCATAATGCCCTGAATTGTAGTGCTCTCAAGACCTGTTGGTTTTGGTGAAGATCAGTTAAGGGGATAAGGTTGTTTATCAGAAACATTTTATGTTTTAACAAGTGTAATTTTTCCTATGACGAACGATAACTGACGTAAATTCAAACAGAATCAACTATTCTTTTTCATACCTTTTTGAATTATAAAGAACTCTAGGTCTGTTGATTTTATTGAAGATCGGTTAAGGGAAAGAGGTAGTTTACCTGCAACGTTTTATGTTTTAACAAGGGTATTTTGTTTGGAAAACGATAACAGCCGAAAATTCAAACAGAATCAAACAATTTTTTGTATACTGCTCTTAATTTTAGATTTCTCAAGACTTATCGTTTTTGGTGAAGATCTGTTAAGGGAAACGGGTAGTTTACCGGCATCGTTTTATGTTTTAAAAGGGTATTTTATATGGCAAACGATAATAGCCGCAAATTCGAACATTATCAAATAAGTTTTTGCATACATCCCTGAATTGTAGAGTACTCAAGACCTATTGTTTTTGGTGAAGATCGGTTACGGGGAAGGGATAGTTTACCAGCAAAGTTCTTTTATCGGGGGTAATTTTTCCTATGGCAAACGATAACAGCCGCAAATTCAAACAGAATCAAATAATTTTTTGCATGCAGCCCTGATTTGTGGAGTGCTCACGACTTTTGGTTTTTGTGAAGATCGGTTGAGGGGAATGGGTAGTTTACCTGCAACGGTTTTTTTTATCAAGGGTAATTTTATTTGTTTGGCAAACGATAACAGCCGCAAATTCAAACAGGATCAAATAATGTTTCGCATACAGCCCTGAATTGTAGCGTTCTCAAGATCTGTTGATTTTGGTAAAGATCGGTTAAGGGAAACGGGTAGTTTACCAGCAACGTTTTATGTTTAAACAAGGGTATTTTCTATGGCAAACGATAACAGCCGCAAATTCGAACATAATCAAATAATTTTTTGCATACAGCCCTGAATTGTAGAATTCTCAAGACCTGTTGTTTTTGGTGAAGATCGGTTAAGGGAAAGGGGTAGTTTACATGCAACGTTTTATGTTTTAAAGGGGTATTTTGTATGGCAAACGATAAGAGCCGCAAATTTAAACAGAATCAAATAGGTTTTTGCATACAGGCCTGATTTGTTGAGTCCTAAAGACCTATTGTTTTTGGTGAAGATCGGTTAAGGCAAAGGGGTAGTTTACCAGCCAGGTTTTTTTATCGGTGGTAATTTTTTCTATGGCAAACGACAACAGCCGCAAATTCAAACAGAATCAAATAATATTTTGCATACTGCCCTGTATTGTAGACATCTCAAGACCTATTGTTTTTGGTGAAGATCGGTTAAGGTAAAGGGGTAGTTTACCTGCATCATTTTATGTTTTAACAAGTGTAATTTTTTTATGAGTAACGATAACTGACGTAAATTCTAACAGAATCAACTACTCTTATTCATACCTTTTTGAATTATAAATAACTCAAGGTCTGTTGATTTTGTTGAAGATCGGTTAAGGGAAAGGGGTAGTTTACCTGCACCCTTTTATGTTTTAACAAGGGTATTTTGTTTGGCAAACGATAACAGCCGCAAATTCAAACAGAATCAAACAATTTTTTGTATACTGCCCTGAATTTTAGATTTCTCAAGACGTATTGTTTTTGGTGAAGCTCTGTTAAGGGAAAGGGGTAGTTTACCTGCAACATTTTTACTTCCGAGTTCCTTAAGGAAATGGAAGTATGGTGATGGCAAAAAAAATCGTGTTCGAGATTATTGCAGATTCTGATTGTACTACACTCAAAACATGAAAAAAAGTCGTTTTTCGAAAAGTGTGTGTGTGTGTGTGTGTGTGTGTGTGTGTGTGTGTGTGTGTGTGTGTGTGTGTGTGTGTGTGTGTGTGTGTGTGTGTGTGTGTGTGTGTGTGTGTGTGTGTGTGTGTGTGTGTGTGTGTGTGGATTTTTTTTCTATGCAATCGATAACAGCCTCAAATTCAAACAGAATCAAATAATTTTCTGCATACAGCCCTGATTTGTGGAGTGTTCACGACTTTTCGTTTTTGTGAAGATCGGTTGATGGGAAGGGGTGGTTTACCTGCAACGGTTTTTTTTATCAAGGGTAATTTTATTTGTTTGGTAAACCATAACAGCCGCAAATTCAAACAGAATCAAGTAATGTTTCGCATACACGCCTGAATTGTGGAGTTGTCAAGATCTGTTGATTTTGGTAAAGATCGGTTAAGGGAAAGGGGTAGTTTACCTGCAACGTTTTATGTTTTAACAAGGGTATTTTCTATGGCAAACGATAACAGCCGCAAATTCGAACATAATCAAATAATATTTTGCATACAGCCCTGTATTGTAGAGTTCTCAGACCTATTGTTGTTGGTGAAGATCGGTTAAGGGAAAGGGGTAGTTTACCTGCATCATTTTATGTTTTAACAAGTGTAATTTTTTCTATGAGGAACGATAACTGACGTAAATTCAAACAGAATCAAATAGGTTTTTGCATACAGGCCTGATTTGTTGACTCCTAAAGACCTATTGGTTTTGGTGAAGATCGGTTAAGCAAAGGGGTAGTTTACCAGCTAGGTTTTTTTATCGGGGGTAATTTTTTTTATGGCAAACGACAACAGCCGCAAATTCAATCAGAATCAAATAATATTTTGCATACTGCCCTGTATTGTAGAGTTCTCAAGACCTGTTGTTTTTGGTGAAGATCGGTTAAGGTAAAGGGGTAGTTTACCTGCATCATTTTCTGTTTTAACAAGTGTACTTTTTTTTATGAGTAACGATAACTGACGTAAATTCAAACAGAATCAACTACTTTTATTCATACCTTTTGGATTATAAATAACTCAAGGTCTGTTGATTTTGTTGAAGATCGGTTAAGGGAAAGAGGTAGTTTACCTGCAACGTTTTATGCTTTAACAATGGTATTTTGTTTGGCAAACGATAACAGCCGCAAATTCAAACAGAATCAAACAATTTTTTGTATACTGCCCTGAATTTTAGATTTCTCAAGACCTATTGTTTTTGGTGAAGATCTGTTAAGGGAAGGGGGTAGTTTACCTGCATCGTTTTAGGTTTGAAAGGGTATTTTTATGGCAAACGATAAGAGCCGCAAATTCGAACAGAATCAAATAATTTTTTGCATGCAGCCCTGATTTGTAGAGTACTCAAGACCTATTGTTTTTGGTGAAGATCGGTTAAGGGGAAGAGATAGTTTACCAGCAACGTTTTTTTTCGGGGGTAATTTTTTCTATGCCAAAAGATAACAGCCGCAAATTCAAACAGAATCAAATAATTTTTTGCATGCAGCCCTGATTTGTAGAGTACTCAAGACCTGTTGTTTTTGGTGAAGATCGGTTAAGGGAAAGGGGTAGTTTACCAGCAACATTTTTACTTCCGTGTTCCTTAAGGAAATGGAAGTATGGTGATGGCAAAAAAAATCGTGTTCGTGATTATTGCAGTTTCTGATTGTACTACACTCAAAACATGAAAAAAGTGGTTTTTCGAAAAGTGTGTGTGTGTGTGCGCGTGCGTGCGTGTGTGCGTGCGTGCGTGCGTGCGTGCGTGTGTGTGTGTGTGCGTGTGCGTGCGTGCGTGCGTGCGTGCGTGCGTGCGTGCGTGCGTGCGTGTGTGTGTGTGTGTGTGTGTGTGTGTGTGTGTGTGTGTGTGTGTGTGTGTGTGTGTGTGTGTGTGTGTGTGTGTGTGTGTGTGTGTGTGTGTGTGTGTGTGTGTGTGTGTGTGTGTGTGTGTGTGTGTGTGTGTGTGTGTGTGTGTGTGTGTGTGTGTGTGTGTGTGTGTGTGTGTGTGTGTGTGTGTGTGTGTGTGTGTGTGTGTGTGTGTGTGTGTGTGTGTGTGTGTGTGTGTGTGTGTGTGTGTGTGTGTGTGTGTGTGTGTGTGTGTGTGTTTTCTATGGCAAACGATAACAGCCTCAAATTCAAACAGAATCAATTAATTTTCTGCATACAGCCCTGATTTGTGGAGTGCTCACGACTTTTGGTTTTTGTGAAGATCGGTTGACGGGAAGAAGTGGTTTACCTGCAACGGTTTTTTTTATCAAGGGTAATTTTATTTGTTTGGCAAACGATAACAGCCGCAAATTCAAACAGAATCAAATAATGTTTCGCATACAGCCCTGAATTGTGGCCTTCTCAAGATCTGTTGATTTTGGTAAAGATCGGTTAAGGGAAAGGGGTAGTTTACCTGCAACGTTTTATGTTTTAACAAGGGTATTTTCTATGGCAAACGATAACAGCCGCAAATTCGAACAGAATCAAATAATTTTTTGCATACAGGCCTGATTTGTTGAGTCCTAAAAACCTGTTGTTTTTGGTGAAGATCGGTTAAGGGAAAGGGGTAGTTTACATGCAACGTTTTATGTTTTAAAGGGGTATTTTGTATGGCAAACGATAAGAGCCGCAAATTTAAACAGAATCAAATAGGTTTTTGCATACCGGCCTGATTTGTTGAGTCCTAAAGACCTATTGTTTTTGGTGAAGATCGGTTAAGGGAAAGGGGTAGTTTACCAGCCAGGTTTTTTTATCGGGGGTAATTTTTTATATGGCAAACGACAACAGCCGCAAATTCATACAGAATCAAATAATATTTTGCATACAGCCCTGTATTGTAGAGTTCTCAGACCTATTGTTGTTGGTGATGATCGGTTAATTGAAAGGGGTAGTTTACCTGCATCATTTTATGTTTTAACAAGTGTAATTTTTTCTATGATGAACGATAACACGTAAATTCAAACAGAATCAACTATTCTTTCTCATACCTTTTTGAATTATAAAGAACTCAAGGTCTGTTGTTTTTGGTGAAGATCGGTTAAGGGAAAGGGCTAGTTTACCGGCAACGTTTTGTTTTAAAAGGGTATTTTCCATGGCAAACGATAACAGCCGCAAATTCAAACAGAATCAATTACGTTTTTGCATACATCCCTGAAATGTAGAGTACTCAAGAACTATTGTTTTTGGTGAAGATCGGTTAAGGGGAAGGGGTAGTTTACCAGCAACGTTTTTTTATCGGGGGTAATTTTTTCTATGGCAAACGATAACAGCCGTAAGTTCAAAGAAAATCAAATAATTTTTTGCATAAGTTCCTGAATTGTAGAGAACGCAATTTTTCGTGAAGATCGGTAAAGGGAAAGGGGTAGTTTACCTGCAACATTTTACGTTTTAACAAGGGTAATTTTTTATATGACGAACGTTAACTGCCTCAAATTCAAACAGAATCGACTACGTTTTTGCATACCTTTTTGAATTAAAGAGAACTCAAGTTCTGTTGATTTTGTTTAAGATCGGTTAAGGGAAAGGGGTAGCTTACCAGCAACATTTTGTGTTTTAAGAAGGTTAATTTTTTTTTACGAAAGATAACTGCCGTAAATTCAAAGAAAATCGAATAATTTTTTGCATAAGTTCCTGAATTGTAGAGAACGCAATTTTTCGTGAAGATCGGTTAAGGGAAAGGGGTAGTTTACCTGCAACATTTTATGTTGTAACAAGAGTAATGTTTTCTTGACGAACGATAACTGCCGCACATTCAAATAGAATCAATTTTTTTTTTGCGTGCTTCCCTGAATTGTAGAGGACTGAAGGTCTATTGATTTTGGTGAAGATCGGTTAAGAGAAAGGGGTAGTTTACCTGCAACGTTTTATATTTTAACAAGAGTAAAGTACTTAATTTTGATAAATAATGTATCCTAATAAGAAGCTCATAACAATCCACTGTAGAAACGTTGATGAAATATCTATAAAGGAAGAGGTTAGGTGAACGGGTTGGGGGTAATTTTCTATTAATGAAAATTATAGTTGATTGGGGAGGGGAGAATTTTTTATATGTGTACTACGTTATCGGCACCAAAGAAGTAGTGCCTTATTAAAATTCCTTTCCTAGCTGTTTACCCGTAGTCCAATGTTTTCTGCAAAACCAGACTTTCCGGCAGTCCATCGACTGCCATCATCAGTGAAAATCGAGTGCGAAAACGTGAGGTGGTATAAGTTAGTGACCATAGTACCGTGGTTAAGGCTGAAGCAATAAGTAGAAAGAAGTAGTTTCTATGGAAATATTTCATTTCGCATATGATTTTAAACATAAATCTCAGAACATGGAAGTCATGTATGGTTCTCCATACCGATATTTTGTTTTAACAATGGTATTTTCTGTGGCAAACGATAACAGCCGCAAATTCAAACAGAATCAAATGATTATTTGCATATAGGCCTAAATTGTAGAGTTCTCAAGACTTTTTGTTTTTGGTGAAGATCGGTTGTGGGAAAGGGGTAGGTTACCTGCAAGGTTTTATGTTTTAACAAGTGTATTGTCTATGGCAAAAGATAACATCCGCAACTTCAAACATAATCAAATAATGTTTCGCATACAGCCCTTAATTGTAGCGTTCTCAAGATCTGTTGACTTTGGTGAGGATCAATTAAGGGAATAGGGTAATTTACCAGCAACATTTTATGTTTTAAAAAGTGTAATTTTTTCTATGACGAACGATAACTGACGTAAATTCAAACAGAATTAACTACTCTTTTTCATACATTTTTGAATTATCAAAAACTCAAGGTCTGTTGATTTTGTTGAAGATCGGTTAAGGGAAAGGTTAAGGGAAAGGGGTAGCTTACCAGCAACGTTTTATGTTTTAAAAGGGTATTTTATATGGCAAACGATAAGAGCCGCAAATGTAAACAGAATCAAATAGGTTTTTGCGTACAGGCCTGCTTTGTTGAGTACTAAAGACCTATTGTTTTTGGTGAAGATCAGTTAAGGGAAAGGGGTAGTTTACCTGCCACGTTTTTTATTTTATCAAGGGTATTTTGTATGGCAAACGATAACAGCCGCAAATTAAAACAGAATCATATAATATTATGCATACAGCCCTGAGTTGTAGGTTCTCAAGACCTTTTGTTTTTGGTAAAGATCGGTTAAGGGAAAGGGCTAGTTTACCGGCAACGTTTTATGTTTTAAAAGGGTATTTTCTATGGCAAACGATAAGAGCCGCTAATTTAAACAGAATCAAATACGTTTTTGCATACAGGCCTGATTTTAGGAGTACTAAAGACGTGTTGTTTTTGGTGAAGTTCGGTTAAGGGAAAGGCGTAGTTTACCAGCCACATTTTTTGTTTTATCAAGGGTATTTTGTATGGCAAACGATAACAGCCGCAAATTCAAACAGAATCATATAAAATTTACATAATGCCCTGAATTGTAGTGTTCTCAAGACCTGTTGGTTTTGGTCAAGATCAGTTAAGGGGATAAGGTTGTTTATCGGCAACATTTTATGTTTTAACAAGTGTAATTTTTTTTTTGACGAACGATAACTGACGTAAATTCAAACAGAATCAACTATTCTTTTTCATACCTTTTTCAATTATAAGGAACTCAAGGTCTGTTGATTTTGCGTACAGGCCTGCTTTGTTGAGTACTAAAGACCTATTGTTTTTGGTGAAGATCGGTTAAGGGAAAGGGGTAGTTTACCTGCCACGTTTTTTGTTTTATCAAGGGTATTTTGTATGGCAAACGATAACAGCCGCAAATTAAAACAGAATCATATAATATTTTGCATACAGCCCTGAGTTGTAGGTTCTCAAGACCTTTTGTTTTTGGTGAAGATCGGTTAAGGGAAAGGGGTAGTTTACCTGCAACGTTTTATGTTTTAACAAGTGTATTTTGTTTGGCAAACGATAACAGCCGCAAATTCAAACAGAATCAAACAATTTTTTGTATACTGCCCTGAATTTTAGATTTCTCAAGACGTATTGTTTTTGGTGAAGATCTGTTAAGGGAAAGGGGTAGTTTACCTGCATCGTTTTATGTTTTAAAAGGGTATTTTCTATGGCAAACGATAAGAGCCGCAAATTCGAACAGAATCAAATACGTTTTGCATACATCCCTGAATTGTAGAGTACTCAAGACCTATTGTTTTTGGTGAAGATCGGTTAAGGGGAAAGGATAGTTTCCAAGCAACGTTCTTTTATCGGGGGTAATATTTTCTATGGCAAACGATAACAGCCTCAAATTCGAACATACTCAAATAATTTTTTGCATACTTCCCTGAATTGTAGAGTTCTCAAGACCTGTTGGTTTTGGTGAAGATCGGTTAAGGGAAAGGGGTAGTTTACCAGCCAGGTTTTTTTATCGGGGGTAATTTTTTATATGGCAAACGACAACAGCCGCAAATTCATACAGAATCAAATAATATTTTGCATACAGCCCTGTATTGTAGAGTTCTCAGACCTATTGTTGTTGGTGAAGATCGGTTAAGGGAAAGGGGTAGTTTACCTGCATCATTTTATGTTTTAACAAGTGTAATTTTTTCTATGATGAACGATAACACGTAAATTCAAACAGAATCAACTATTCTTTCTCATACCTTTTTGAATTATAAAGAACTCAAGGTCTGTTGTTTTTGGTGAAGATCGGTTAAGGGAAAGGGCTAGTTTACCGGCAACGTTTTGTTTTAAAAGGGTATTTTCCATGGCAAACGATAACAGCCGCAAATTCAAACAGAATCAATTACGTTTTTGCATACATCCCTGAAATGTAGAGTACTCAAGAACTATTGTTTTTGGTGAAGATCGGTTAAGGGGAAGGGGTAGTTTACCAGCAACGTTTTTTTATCGGGGGTAATTTTTTCTATGGCAAACGATAACAGCCGTAAGTTCAAAGAAAATCAAATAATTTTTTGCATAAGTTCCTGAATTGTAGAGAACGCAATTTTTCGTGAAGATCGGTAAAGGGAAAGGGGTAGTTTACCTGCAACATTTTACGTTTTAACAAGGGTAATTTTTTATATGACGAACGTTAACTGCCTCAAATTCAAACAGAATCGACTACGTTTTTGCATACCTTTTTGAATTAAAGAGAACTCAAGTTCTGTTGATTTTGTTTAAGATCGGTTAAGGGAAAGGGGTAGCTTACCAGCAACATTTTGTGTTTTAAGAAGGTTAATTTTTTTTTACGAAAGATAACTGCCGTAAATTCAAAGAAAATCGAATAATTTTTTGCATAAGTTCCTGAATTGTAGAGAACGCAATTTTTCGTGAAGATCGGTTAAGGGAAAGGGGTAGTTTACCTGCAACATTTTATGTTGTAACAAGAGTAATGTTTTCTTGACGAACGATAACTGCCGCACATTCAAATAGAATCAAATTTTTTTTTTGCGTGCTTCCCTGAATTGTAGAGGACTGAAGGTCTATTGATTTTGGTGAAGATCGGTTAAGAGAAAGGGGTAGTTTACCTGCAACGTTTTATATTTTAACAAGAGTAAAGTACTTAATTTTGATAAATAATGTATCCTAATAAGAAGCTCATAACAATCCACTGTAGAAACGTTGATGAAATATCTATAAAGGAAGAGGTTAGGTGAACGGGTTGGGGGTAATTTTCTATTAATGAAAATTATAGTTGATTGGGGAGGGGAGAATTTTTTATATGTGTACTACGTTATCGGCACCAAAGAAGTAGTGCCTTATTAAAATTCCTTTCCTAGCTGTTTACCCGTAGTCCAATGTTTTCTGCAAAACCAGACTTTCCGGCAGTCCATCGACTGCCATCATCAGTGAAAATCGAGTGCGAAAACGTGAGGTGGTATAAGTTAGTGACCATAGTACCGTGGTTAAGGCTGAAGCAATAAGTAGAAAGAAGTAGTTTCTATGGAAATATTTCATTTCGCATATGATTTTAAACATAAATCTCAGAACATGGAAGTCATGTATGGTTCTCCATACCGATATTTTGTTTTAACAATGGTATTTTCTGTGGCAAACGATAACAGCCGCAAATTCAAACATAATCAAATAATGTTTCGCATACAGCCCTTAATTGTAGCGTTCTCAAGATCTGTTGACTTTGGTAAAGATCGGTGAAGGGAAAGGGGTAGTTTACCTGCCACGTTTTATGTTTTAACAAGGGTATTTTCTATGGCAAACGATAACAGCCGCAAATTCGAACATACTGAAATAATTTTTTGCATACTTCCCTGAATTGTAGAGTTCTCAAGACCTGTTGGTTTTGGTGAAGATCAGTTAAGGGAATAGGGTAATTTACCAGCAACATTTTATGTTTTAAAAAGTGTAATTTTTTCTATGACGAACGATAACTGACGTAAATTCAAACAGAATTAACTACTCTTTTTCATACATTTTTGAATTATCAAAAACTCAAGGTCTGTTGATTTTGTTGAAGATCGGTTAAGGGAAAGGTTAAGGGAAAGGGGTAGCTTACCAGCAACGTTTTATGTTTTAAAAGGGTATTTTATATGGCAAACGATAAGAGCCGCAAATGTAAACAGAATCAAATAGGTTTTTGCGTACAGGCCTGCTTTGTTGAGTACTAAAGACCTATTGTTTTTGGTGAAGATCAGTTAAGGGAAAGGGGTAGTTTACCTGCCACGTTTTTTGTTTTATCAAGGGTATTTTGTATGGCAAACGATAACAGCCGCAAATTAAAACAGAATCATATAATATTATGCATACAGCCCTGAGTTGTAGGTTCTCAAGACCTTTTGTTTTTGGTAAAGATCGGTTAAGGGAAAGGGCTAGTTTACCGGCAACGTTTTATGTTTTAAAAGGGTATTTTCTATGGCAAACGATAAGAGCCGCTAATTTAAACAGAATCAAATACGTTTTTGCATACAGGCCTGATTTTAGGAGTACTAAAGACGTGTTGTTTTTGGTGAAGTTCGGTTAAGGGAAAGGCGTAGTTTACCAGCCACATTTTTTGTTTTATCAAGGGTATTTTGTATGGCAAACGATAACAGCCGCAAATTCAAACAGAATCATATAAAATTTACATAATGCCCTGAATTGTAGTGTTCTCAAGACCTGTTGGTTTTGGTCAAGATCAGTTAAGGGGATAAGGTTGTTTATCGGCAACATTTTATGTTTTAACAAGTGTAATTTTTTTTTTGACGAACGATAACTGACGTAAATTCAAACAGAATCAACTATTCTTTTTCATACCTTTTTCAATTATAAGGAACTCAAGGTCTGTTGATTTTGCGTACAGGCCTGCTTTGTTGAGTACTAAAGACCTATTGTTTTTGGTGAAGATCGGTTAAGGGAAAGGGGTAGTTTACCTGCCACGTTTTTTGTTTTATCAAGGGTATTTTGTATGGCAAACGATAACAGCCGCAAATTAAAACAGAATCATATAATATTTTGCATACAGCCCTGAGTTGTAGGTTCTCAAGACCTTTTGTTTTTGGTGAAGATCGGTTAAGGGAAAGGGGTAGTTTACCTGCAACGTTTTATGTTTTAACAAGTGTATTTTGTTTGGCAAACGATAACAGCCGCAAATTCAAACAGAATCAAACAATTTTTTGTATACTGCCCTGAATTTTAGATTTCTCAAGACGTATTGTTTTTGGTGAAGATCTGTTAAGGGAAAGGGGTAGTTTACCTGCATCGTTTTATGTTTTAAAAGGGTATTTTCTATGGCAAACGATAAGAGCCGCAAATTCGAACAGAATCAAATACGTTTTGCATACATCCCTGAATTGTAGAGTACTCAAGACCTATTGTTTTTGGTGAAGATCGGTTAAGGGGAAAGGATAGTTTCCAAGCAACGTTCTTTTATCGGGGGTAATATTTTCTATGGCAAACGATAACAGCCTCAAATTCGAACATACTCAAATAATTTTTTGCATACTTCCCTGAATTGTAGAGTTCTCAAGACCTGTTGGTTTTGGTGAAGATCAGTTAAGGGAAAGGGGTAGTTTACCTGCAACATTTTATGTTTTAAAAAGTGTAATTTTTTCTATGACGAACGATAACTGACGTAAATTCAAACAGAATTAACTACTCTTTTTCATACATTTTTGAATTATCAAGAACTCAAGGTCTGTTGATTTTGTTGAAGATCGGTTAAGGGAAAGGTTAAGGGAAAGGGGTAGTTTACCAGCAACGTTTTATGTTTTAAAAGGGTATTTTATATGGCAAACGATAAGAGCCGCAAATGTAAACAGAATCAAATAGGTTTTTGCGTACAGGCCTGCTTTGTTGAGTACTAAAGACCTATTGTTTTTGGTGAAGATCGGTTAAGGGAAAGGGGTAGTTTGCCTGCCACGTTTTTTGTTTTATCAAGGGTATTTTGTATGGCAAACGATAACAGCCGCAAATTAAAACAGAATCATATAATATTATGCATACAGCCCTGAGTTGTAGGTTCTCAAGACCTTTTGTTTTTGGTAAAGATCGGTTAAGGGAAAGGGCTAGTTTACCGGCAACGTTTTATGTTTTAAAAGGGTATTTTCTATGGCAAACGATAAGAGCCGCTAATTTAAACAGAATCAAATACGTTTTTGCATACAGGCCTGATTTTAGGAGTACTAAAGACGTGTTGTTTTTGGTGAAGTTCGGTTAAGGGAAAGGCGTAGTTTACCTGCCATATTTTTTGTTTTATCAAGGGTAATTTTATTTGTTTGGCAAACGATAACAGCCGCAAATTCAAACAGAATCAAATAATGTTTCGCATACAGCCCTGAATTGTGGCCTTCTCAAGATCTGTTGATTTTGGTAAAGATCGGTTAAGGGAAAGGGGTAGTTTACCTGCAACGTTTTATGTTTTAACAAGGGTATTTTCTATGGCAAACGATAACAGCCGCAAATTCGAACATAATCAAATAATGCATACTGCCCTGAATTGAGACCTGTTGTTTTTGGTGAAGATCGGTTAAGGGAAAGGGGTAGTTTACATGCAACGTTTTATGTTTTAAAAGGGTATTTTGTATGGCAAACGATAAGGGCCGCAAATTTAAACAGAATTACATAACTTTTTGCATACAGGACTGATTTGTTGAGTACTAAAGGCGTGTTGTTTTTGGTGAAGATCGGTTAAGGGAAAGGGGTAGTTTACCAGCCAGGTTTTTTTATCGGGGGTAATTTTTTCTATGGCAAACGATAACAGCCGCAAATTCAAACAGAATCAAATAATATTTTGCATACAGCCCTGTATTGTAGAGTTCTCAAGGCCTATTGTTGTTGGTTAAGATCGGTTAAGGGAACGGGGTAGTTTACCTGCATCATTTTATGTTTTAACAAGTGTAATTTTTTCTATGAGGAACGATAACTGACGTAAATTCAAACAGAATCAACTACTGTTTTTCATACCTTTTTGAATTATAAAGAACTCAAGGTCTGTTGATTTTGTTGAAGATCGGTTAAGGGAAAGGGGTAGTTTACCGCCAACGTTTTATGTTTTAACAAGGGTATTTTCTGTGGCAAACGATAACAGCCGCAAATTCAAACAGAATCAAATGATTATTTGCATATAGGCCTAAATTGTAGAGTTCTCAAGACTTTTTGTTTTTGGTGAAGATCGGTTGTGGGAAAGGGGTAGTTTACCTGCAAGGTTTTATGTTTTAACAAGGGTATTGTCTATGGCAAACGATAACATCCGCAAATTCAAACAGAATCAAATAATGTTTTGCATACAGCCCTGTCTTGTAGAGTACTCAATACTTATTGTTTTTGGTGAAGATCTGTTAAGGGAAAGGGGTAGTTTACCTGCAACGTTTTTTTATCAAGGGTAATTTTTTCTATGGTAAACGATAACAGCCGCAAATTCAAACAGAATCAAATAATGTTTGGCATACAGCCCAGAATTGTAGAGTCCTCAAGACCTGTTGGTTTTGGCGATGATCGGTTAAGGGAATAGGGTAGTTTACCTGCAACATTTTATGTTTTAACAAGGGTAATTTTTTCTATGACGAACGATAACTGCCGTAAATTCAAACAGAATCAAATAATGTTTAGCATACCTTTTTGAATTAAAGAGAACTCAAGGTTTGTTGATTTTTTTGAAGATCGGTTAAGGGAAAGGGGTAGTTTACCAGCAACATTTTATGTTTTAAGAAGGGTAATTTCATTTTGACGAAATATAACTGCCGTAAATTCAAAGAGAATTAAATAATTTTTTGCATACTTTTCTGCATTGTAGATGACTCAAGGCCTACTGATTTTGGTGAAGATCGGTTAAGGGAAAAGGGTAGTTTACCTGCAACATTTTATGTTGTAACAAGAGAAATGTTTTCATGACGAACGATAACTGCTGCACATTCAAACAGAATCAAATATTTTTTTGCATGCATCCCTGCATTTTAGAGGACTGAAGGTCTATTGATTTTGGTGAAGATCGGTTAAGAGATACTTTACCTGCAACGTTTTATGTTGTAACAAGTGTAACGTACTTAATTTTGATAAATAAAGTATCCTGATAAGAAGCTCATAATAATCCACTGTAGAAACTTAGATGAAATATCTATAAAGGAAGAGGTTAGGTGAACGGGGTAGGGGTAATTTTCTATAAATGAAAATTATAGTTGAAGGAAGAGGGGAGAATTTTGTATATGTGTATTACTTTATCGGCAACAAAGAAGTAGTTCTTTGTTAAAATTCCTTCCCGGGCTGTTTAGCTTTAGTCCAATGTTTTCTGAAAAACCAGACTTTTCGGCAGTGCCATCGACTGCCATCATCAGTGAAAATTGAGTGCGAAAACGTGAGGTGTCATACGTTAGTGACCACAGTACTGTGGTTAAGGCTGAAGCAATAAGTAAAAAGAAGTAGTTTCTATGGAAATATTTCATTTCGAATATGATTTTAAATATAAATCTTAGAACATGGAAGTCATGCATGGTTCTCCATACCGATATTTTCGAAAAGTGTATGTGTGTGTGTCTGTAGATTTTTTTTCTATGGCAAACGATAACAGCCGCAAATTCAAACAGAATCAAATAATTGCTTGCATACAGCCCTGAATTGTAGAGTACTCAAGACCTAATGTTTTTGGTGAAGATCGGTTAAGGGAAAGGGGTAGTTTACCTGCAACATTTTATATTTTAACCAGGGTATTTTCTATGGCAAACGATAAGAGCCGCAAATTCAAACAGAATCAAATAATTTGTTGCATGCAGCCCTGAATTGTAGAGTGCTCATGACCTATTGTTTTTGGTGAAGATCGGTTTAGGGAAAGGGGTAGTTTACCTGCAACGTTATTTTATCGTGGGTAATTTTTTTCTATGGCAAACGATAACAGCCGCAAATTCAAACAGAATCAAATAATGTTTTGCATACAGCCCTGTATTGTAGAGTTCTCAAGACCTATTGGTGTTGGTGAAGATCGGTTAAGGGAAAGGGGTAGTTTACCAGCAACATTTTATATTTTAACAAAGGTAATTTTTATATGACGAAAGATAACTGCCGTAAATTCAAACAGAATCAACTACTTTTTTGCATACATTTTTGAATTATAGAGTACTCAAGGTCTGTTGATTTTGTTGATGATCGGTTAAGGGAAAGGGGTAGTTTACCAGCAACATTTTATGTTTTAATAAGGGTAATTTTTGTATGACGAAAGATAACTGCCGTAAATTCAAAGAGAATCAAATAATTTTTTGCATACGTTCCTGAATTGTAGAGGTCGCTAGACTTTTTGATTTTAGTGAAGATCGGTTAAGGGAAAGAGGTAGTTTACCTGCAACATTTTATTTATATATGTACTACATTATCGGCAACAAAGAAGTAGTTTGTTGTTAAAATTCCTTCTCGTCCTGTTTGGCCGTAGACCAAAGTTTTCTGCAATACCAGACGTTTCGGCAGTGCCATCGACTTCCATCATCAGTGAAAATCGAGTGCAGTAACGTGAGGTGGTATACGTTAGTGACCACAGTACTGTGGTTAAGGCTGAAGCAGTAAGTAGAAAGAAGTAGTTTCTATGGAAATAATTCATTTCGAAAATGATTTTAAATATAAATCTTAGAACATGGAAGTCATGTATTGTTCTCCATACCGATATTTTAAAAACTCATTTAGGTAGTTCACTTATGATATCGTTCATAGTAAAATAGTTTATAAACAATAATTGAGTGTAACGTTTTAACAATATACACTAAAGTAAATATTAGGCCTACCAGCAATTAAAGTAACCCCTATAGGATACGCAGCAAGATCGAAACTTGTAAGTTTTTACGTAGAACAGTACACAACGTTGTTATTTACACAAACATGGGATCAGTTGTGACCTCTAATATTGGTCTGTCGGCTGATAATTTTTTTATGCTACAAAAACTATGTTAGTAGTGCTGAAGGCCACCACAGTGATGTCGTTACAATAGCAAATAAATATAGAGTTCACGAAGCAACGAAAATACTTTCAGCCTGTATTCCACAGACGAACGTAAAGACAAAGCTCCTATTCAGATAGATCTGGAAACTGCTTTGTTTTACGGCCTTTAAATCATTATGTCTATGACCACTTACTGTGTAGCTACGTATAATCTTTACAGCTTTCTTGTTTCAAATGAAAACCGAATTTACAGGTACACGTTTGTTTTGTAAAACTATTCACATAAATTAGATGGCAAATTAACAATCGTCTTATTTATTTAATGCAGAATTCTGCTTTTGAGTAATATTTATAGTTTTTCGACGTTATATTTTAAAATGACCCTTTTAAAATGCCTTTTAAGGGTCCTTTTAAGCCGAAATTATTAAATTATACTTTTTGGGCGCTGAATTTTCTGTTTTTTTAAATCTAAAATCAGCTGAAATTCTTTTAGAATCTAACATAAAATTATTATTCAAGCGCAGTATTTTTTATAAATTCCAGTTTTAAAATTTTGGTTAATATTCGACTCAATGAAGCTAGAAAAACTACCAACCCTTGAAATTCTCTGCACTAGAACGAACTGACATGAGAATTAATAATTTAATGTAGACATTTTGTATTGTCTTCTACATAAAGGTAACAGCAAAAGCTTTTGGCTGCTTCTACCCCTAAAGGGTGAAAACAGTCTTTAAATGCCGGAAAATTATTTTTTAGTAATCTATTTGGAATAAATTGATAAAATTGTGTATAATTATGTTTTCAGGCCGCTGAGTAAGAATTTAAGGTCAAATGAACTGTACAGCGTCCAGGTGAGCCAAAAAAGGGGCAATTTGAAGGGGTTGATGTGTATAAAATAGCAATATTTAAAAATTTTTTTTACGGTATTACGATACGATAAAATTTTGAAGCGCCATCTTTAACAGTCATATCTCTTGAAGTATTAGTCCTACTGCGATGAAAAGAAAAGTAGATTGTTTGTTATAAATCTTTTGTGTGTCTACCTTTATTTTGCTAAATTTAATATTTTTTAGATATTTACTAATATACCTTTCTACTTGATATAATCACTAAATTGATTTAAAATTTAGCGTCTAATAGTATCAAAGCGAACAGCTTGAAGTATCACTAAAAATTCGAGCATACTGAGAGTAGTTAATGATAATGATTAATGATATGCAACAGGGAGTTCTTAAAATGTTTAAACAGTAGCAAATTACGCAGGAATATATCCAAAATTTTCCGAAAAAATTAAAAATACAAACAATTTTTTTGTCATAACGTTGTTATTATAAGGCAGAAGAAATTTTAAAGGTAATTTCATGGCTTTCAACTTAGGGCATAGGCACTTTTCTTCAAAGCCATAGTTTCTGAGTTATCGAGAGTCAAAGATTATTTTTGACGAAAAATAAATCGAAGCACAATTTTTAAACAATCATACATCCAAAAGTATTGAATCTACAAAAAAAATCTCAAGTTGTTTCGAGTACAATGAACTTTATTTTGAGGCCCTATATTTTTTTTTAATAGCTTTAATATTTTGAGACTTATTAACAAAGACTGTCACGAGGTAACGATATAAGGTAGGCGTACATCACAATTTTTAATTTCTAATAGCTCAAAAACCGTTGGCTCCCATAAAAAAGGGTATACCAACGTTCTTTATTAGAATTTCATGAGATTTTTTTACTTACTACTTACTGAGAAGGGGTGGGAACAACCCCTTGAGGGAGAGCACAAACAAATTTTTTTAACTTTTATCTAGACACTATGTAGAAGCTATTACAAAAGGTTTCATGTCAATTCGTTCTATTGCAAAAAATTGCAAGGTAAAATGCTTCATTGACTCGGCTATAAATCTTTTAAAGTCTTTAACTTAAGAAAGACTGCTGACCTGTGTCTACGTGAACGTTCTGTGCAGAAGATGTTCTGAAAGTACTTCCGTTATCTCGTGAAAAAGCCTGTATGAAAGTAAAGTATTTAAGAATACTTATATCTTGCTAATTCGATGCAGAGTTCTATATTCACTTACTAGGGAGCAACTCAGTAACTGATTAATAAAAATTGTTGGATAGTTGTTTATTAGGCGTGGTGACCTGCATTATTTACATATACAAATTTTTCTTAACATATGATATGGATCTTATGGATCAGATATGAAAATCAAATATCAAATATGGATGTACATGTTCTCTCTCTCTCTCTCTCTCTCTCTACCTTCCTACGCATTCTCGTTATGTTCAATAGGTTAATAATTGTATGTTACGAATGTATGATACTTTTGTTTTGTTGTAATATTTTATTTACAAATACTTGCATGATAATATTACATTACATAAAGAAAAAGAAAAAATATATACTGTAATGTTATCGTGTATATATATATATATATATATATATATATGTTTTAACTAACACGCGCGTACGTGCATACAGTTAATGTTGGTGAGAAAAAGCGTGAACTAAATATACAGAGAGGAGAGAGCACGGAGCAAGTAGGCCTACATGATTTTGAACAGCTAAGGGAATTCGTAGGACAACGCAGGGAAGCAATAAAAGGATTAGATAATTAAGTAATTGTGGTTCGGATACGAATATGAAGTATTTCGGATTAGAAAAGCAATTAGGACCTACTTCGCGTTGAGCGACAGTTTTCTAAGCAAAAACGAAGTTTCTCGTAATATTAAGTTAAGACGTGTTTAGAACAGTGTAGCAATATTAAACGTATTGATGTGGAACGTGGACAATGGCCAGGAACCAATGGAAATAAAATATCTGAGACGCATAGAGGACAGAGTTAGAAATGATATGGAAATACAACCGATATTGGTATTTATAGAACTGAGGAGGCATCTAAACTGGTGCCTGATAACAAAGAGACGGAGAGAATACAGGAGGCCAAAATAAAGGGAAATAGAGGGAGACCAAGGCAAACGTTAGAAAGCGCAGTGGGCAAGATTCTAGTGGGTAAGGGGCAAATCGGAGTGAAGAAAGACAATGGCGAGGAACTAACTGTGGCATAATATGTGTGGAGTGTATAATGTTACAACAAAGAATGAACTAAACTAAAGCTGACTAAATGTATCCTATTAGTCATGTATTCTGGTCACCATGATACTATGCACAGTTACTTTTGTAAGATAAGTAGAATTCGAGAAGCTCAGCATTTCGGTAAAAAGGTTTTCTTTATCACAGAAATAAATAAACAAAATATAGGTATATATAGGCTTGTTAATTATTTAATGTAGATAATAGTTTGCGTGCGCAAGCTCGTGCGCGATTGATATACAAAAAAATGTTGAATTGTCAGGAGAAGTTATGACAATGTTATACAACGCTCTAACGAAATGTTCTTTGAAAAAACTGACGATATAAATGTTTAAAAACTTATTTTAGATGAAACAATATATTTAAAATTTTTATTTTTTAAGATATTTTATTATGCAATTTATACACTATTATGTAAATTATAGGCCTACATTATTTATGCATATGTATTCAATAATTTATTCATTTGTGACTTTAAACTACTTACTTTTATTATTCATTAATTATTATTTATTACATATTTGTATAGTTTGTTTATTTAAGATTTACAAATAATAATTTTTCCTATTTTCAAATTGTCATATAAAAAATAAATAACTCTAATGATGTTGAACAAAATGGTTCAACTAAATGTTCCTTAACAATCAAAGAAATAAAATAAAACAAATACATTGAAACTTTAAACGAAAATAACACACACACACACACACACACACAATTAGGTCACATGTGTAAGCCAAGAATTTACACACAAACATAACTTGTGGTGTGTGTGTGTGTGTGTGTAAGTTATATCTCTGCCAGTCTGCGTAATAAATATGTAGGCAAATATGACTAATCATAACAAATAACTTTAAAGAGGAGTTCTTCCTTCTAGTAATCATCAAGAATCTCATTTATAATCTCACTTACTGTAACAAACCTAAATGTCAGAAGATTATTTTAAAATTCACATGATGAAAATTAATTCTACGAAGTTGGTCGCTTAAGAAATATTTAACATACGCTATATTATATAAATTTTATATATCTATGAATCGTTTTATCTTTACACATGATATTCATATACATTCATCATATCCACATCATATTCTTGAAAATTAAACATTTGATCTGTGTACAGTTGAAGTTATTGGTTGGAATGTAATTTCAGTATAGGCGTACGTAAGGCTTACAGGTAAGAAAATGTATGGTTTAATTTATTCTTTTATTCACGATTAATTAATTCTATAAATGGTTACTTATGTGATCATCTTCAAAACTAATTTCGAACATTCAGAGGATTTTGTTTAACACTTGAAATTTATAAAATTGAAATTTAAAAAAAAAATTGAAAACCAGCTACGTAAATTTGATTTTTGACTAACAAATGACAAAATGGAACAAACATATGGAAAATGATAATTAAATAAAAAAGCAGAACAAGTTATTCCAGTGATTAATCATTAACAAATAAATACTTTGTGCCTACATAATCCTAATTCTTCCTGATTGTAAAAACTTTAATTACATAGTCGGGGTCCACATTTATGTAATTAAAGTCCATCATACAACCTGTTATAGGTATTTATCAAATTTGAAATTTGTTATTTTAGGGTAGTGAGAATTGAATTCAAGAATCTTATGAAAGCATCTTAATATAATTGGTATTTCATTTTGTGGCGTTTTGATAATAGAATTCACATATAATTTATTGTGTACATTTTTCTATCTTGACTATAGTATTCCATTAAAAATCAGAATATACTTTTTTACGAAGTCATTCATTAAATTATAGAGTGTAGAATTTAATTATCAGATATCCACAAAATCAATTTTCAGTTATAACAACATTTTGCGTAAGCATATTTACCCATTGGTGTGTAAGGTATATATATGATGCGCAATATATAGCCTCTCTGTACAAATGTCAACCTCACCTTCTCGAAGTAAAGCCTCGGTTGTATGGTGCACCCTGTTTATCTGACGAGGACATGGCGACCGGGTGACTACCGGAATAAGTCGTCTCCCGCTTGCTAGTCAGTAGCTTCGGGTGGATGAACTGGCAAGCGGTAGGGCACCTCATTGTCCTGGGGTTGAGAAATCGGCCCCGAAGGTGGATGAACTAGTTACTAGTCAACGACATTGGGATGTAGAAGGCAACGAGAAACCACTACATTAAATATCGTTAGATATCTCTAGTAATATTAATCACGGTTATGTTCAAGGCAAAACCATCCGGAGCTTCAAGTTCCCCAATCGGATCTCCGGGGGGGGGGGGGGCAGTTTTGAACAGTTATGAATCCGAAATGTGCCTCTACCGTAGAATACTGAGCATTTCATGAGCAGTACATATAACAAATGTTGAAGTTCTTAGAAAGACGAAGAAAGCTAGGAAAGTTATTAACACAGTGAAGATAAGAAAGCTTCAGTATCTGGGACATCTCATGAGAAATGAACCGAGATTTTACTTATTGCTGTCCATACTACAGGGAAACGTACTTGGGAAGACAGGAGTTGGGCGACCGAGAATATCATGGCTGAGAAATTTAAGGACCTGGTTTGGCATGAATACAACTGACTTATTCCGTACAGCAGTGCAGAAAGTTAAAATAGCCTGTATGATATCCAACATCCAAAACGGATAGGAACTGTCAGAAGAAGAAGATTTACCCATAGAAATTCCAGCTTACTTACCACTTCCTACCACTTGCTTGCTACCCTATTCAAATTTGATAGGCGTACGTTTCAGCATATGTCAAAATTGTGCCCGACTAGGTGATTAATTTTTATCATCACTAAGAAGTATGTAAACATAAAATATTTAAATGCTTACTAATGATTGTTTATGAAGATATACTTGTTTAATTCACTATCAATTGTCAGTTATCTGTCTTCTTGATCTTCTTCTTCTTTAATTCAAGGTGGCGTCTTCACAGCCACCTTTTTCTTGGTCTCCCTCTATCTCCTTCTCCAAGAGGTTTATACTGGACTATCTTTTTTTTTTGTATTCTCGAGTCACCCATTCTATTTACCTTATGTCTGCATCTCTTATGTGATCTCTCAGGGTCCATCCTTTGACTCTCCTTAAGAATTTCATTTCAGCAGCTTCGTTTTCTCTTATTTTTTGTAGGTGTATTTCTTTACTTTTGTTAACCTGGGCAGTCGTGGGATGAATTTTTGCTGCTTTTGAATCAGCAAATGAACCGTTTAGGTGTATTTTTAAGCTATCTAAAATTTCCAGTTGTTACATAGTAAGAGCAAATCTGGAAAATTGATTTGATTGATCAAGTTAACAATGACTACACTGCATGGTGCGAGTCCAGAGAAGCTACTTTCACCTACTCTGTTTCGGGAAGGGCTTAATATAAGATGATGCCGTAACACCTGGTGCTTCAAAAGGTAGGAAATTCAGACATATTATGCAACCACATTTAATAGACAAGTTCAAGTAACCTGTGGTAATGACACTGATATTGTGGCTATATCGAAGTTATTTTGAAAGAGGCTTTTATAGACAAAAATCATATGCCAGTAATACAGCATATATGGCAAAACTAAGTATCCGCGAAGTGGAGAACCTACGGAAGAACTGCCCGTCCAACCGTTTTCTACGTAGGCTGTTATAAATATGAATGGAACGCGGATACTGTATGTCTCTAGAAATCGGAAGAAAAATATTGACGGGTAACCAGCACTTGCTACTTGGGTCTACAGACTGATTTCTTGTGACACCAAGATGAAGTTCTGCAGATTTCTGATTGGGCCAGTTTTTACTGATGGCTCTGAAACTTGGACAAATACTTGGTCTCATATTACTTGAAAGACAGATTACAGACGAATCCGTGGCCCATTGTTCGAAGGCCAGACTTACAGACTGAGACATAATCAGGAAACTATGCCTCCTCTTCCAAAAAGCAAATAGCGTACAATTTTTTTAAACATGGACGTTTTCCTTCGTTGGAACGGACATATGACTCGAATGAATGATAACGACACCCTTAGGATGTCGTACTAATGTCGGAGCAACTATATAGTTCAGGCGAGTCCGTCACTACACTGGACAAACAACGTGACGAACGATGCTGAAAATCTGATAGGGATGCAAAACTGAGGAGTGAAAAAACAGAAAATGCAGATGCTCCCTCAAGAAGGGTTGTAGCGCCGTTGGATGGTGATGTTTCTTAGGAAACCTGCCAACTATTTGACTGTTTAATGAAAAGTTTCAGTTTAGTAAACGGGTACTTTTCAATTTCAGTGAATACTCTTTACAGTGTGCCAGATATTTCTAGTTGAGAATATTCAAAATCTTCATATATAAACAGAATATCTTCATATATATCAGATCTTCTTCTTCTTCTTCTTCTTCTTCTTCCTTGTTGAACTGAAAAAGGAAAACCAAAACAAAGTTGTTTATATAACGAAATTCAATCGTGTTCTAAGTTGTAACCGTCTTTTTCTCATACATTCAAAATTTCTTACAGACATCTTTACAGTTTAAAAGGTCTAATGGTACCTTACATTGTCATTTTCCAACTCTTACGGTATTTCTACAGTAGTTTCCTGTCTGCTCAGTTGTTTTCTGAGGGCATTGCTCTACAGAAAATAAAGTCCACAAAATTATACCGTTAAGTGAGTCTGGTTATACAACGAATACACTAAAAAACTACATGTCAGCGGTTGGAATACATAAATGAATTGCATGAAGCTGTTTTCTATACATTAATTTTGTTATGAAGAACAAAAGTACCGAATCCATCCGATAAGAGCTTTGACATTTTTAACTTACACAGGAGGTATTGTAACATTATGGCACTTGTAACTAAAACGAAACTAATTCGTTACAAATTCTATAAGAAACGAAGTTAGGAAAATAATCGAAACACAATTTTTTATTGTGTTTACTTACCGATGCTACGAAAAAATTTACTTTTTTCCTAACTTTGCCATGGATCAATAATTTCACCTATTTCAGATAACATAATTACCATTATGCGCGTTTTCTATTAAAGAAAAAATGTAGAGGGTTTTACTGCCTTAACCCTTATGAGAAAATAATTCAACAAAAAGGGGATAGAAGAAACATGTAAGTTTCCATCTAAAAGAGTATCGGTACATTCGTCACAGTGTTACGTTTGTACGATAGGCGGTAAAAATCAGGAAACGTCTGAGTATCATAGTTTTTGAATTGTAAATTTCCCTTATAAAAATTTTACTTTTGCTAATACATTACTTTTCATTAGCAATTTCGTCGTGGCTGTGAACAGCCATTTAAATGTAGGCATTTAAAAAACTGCTACCATTTAAAAAATAATATAGATTATATTTTAATACAACTTTACTAAGGTATGATCTTTCAATGCTGAAATTATCCAGCAGTTTTCCTAGTGAACTGCTTGGATGTTAAAAAAGCTACAGAAACATTTTGTGCATTTACGTTTTAAACATTTTGTGCAATTTTAGTACTTTAAACTTATTTTTTTTTTTACTTAATGTGAGTAATTTGTTTTGACAGCTTTTCAAAAATTCAGCATATTATGTCACAAGAAAATATTTGGTAAGTCGCCAATAATAAGAATTTTAAACAAAATATGTTGTTTTGGTAAAAATTTCGTCGCTCAAAATAGTCCAAAGCGCGAAGTGAACTTATATTAATCGGGACAAAACTATATTTATTTTTAATATACTGAAGTTTTAAGAAAGCTGTAACATACCAAAGCAGGAAAGATGATCATACTTTCTTAATCGTTATTTTTAGTATACGAAATATTTGTGGTCTTTTGTGTTGAACCTTTTGTTCCATTATTTCCCTTATTTCTATCGCACTTGAAACGTTTTAACGATTTACACACAGTTTCTCAAAAACACAGTCTCTTCATCGGATGCAGTATAAGCAGCATCAAGCGTACAACTGACCGTTTAAAAATTAACCTTAAAATACACATTTAAAAATGTATAAACTACTTTCGCTTTATTACGTACGATTTTACGATATTTTATTTCCTGGAATAATATTGTTTCATTCGTTCTACGGTGAATGAATTATTTGTGAAAACAAGAATAATCAATTCTATTTACTGGCACAATTATTTAAACATGATTTTTTTCGGAAATATGTCACTAGACAGACAGAAGTTGACAGGGCGTCTTAGCTCTGTGGTGTGTGTGGGCGTTGTTCGGTTTACATAACGATAAGCGCCAGGTTTTTGTGTTTCAACGCGGCCATACGATACGTATAATCGCACCACAATAGCAAACCTTTACACGAAAAGCGTGGGGCAAGGAAGGATTTGCGTATTTAAATTACACCGAGTTGACTTACCTACACCGAGTCTGGTATGCACCTCCGAGCTTTACCTAAGAATTCACCAGCAGGAGCTTAGAGCTTAATATATTAATAGTTATTTTTTTAAACTATAGTAGTTGTTACTAAAATGAAAGCGTATTTTTTTCTGAAGTTTGATACTGTACGAGAAACGTAATACATGATCGCTTTAATGTTATTAAACGGGCGCGCATGTAGATCTACGTATTCCATTTACGCCAAAAATTTAGTTTTCTTGCATAATACGTAGACCCATATGCTTATATTTCACACGAAAACATTTTATTTTAAACTTTTACTTTTGACGTTTTATAGGCCTACACGCGATACTATTAAGTTAGAAGAATGTAAAAAATAGGAATAATGCATACGAAATAATACGAATAACAAGGAAAGACTTTTATAAAATATATTCTTGCAAGTAATTTGTAACTACCCTCGATGCATGCATGCAGCAGGCGATTTCTTCTAACAATGTGTTCGATCCTCCGATCCAATTTGCTTTCCTATGACAATGTATTCAGGGTCAATCTCTCCTCGTTCAGTTTTTTAGGACTTCTTCATTTGGCACGTTGTGTGAGAACCTTACTTTTTCCATTCTTCTGCAGCAATACATTTCAAAATTTACAAGATACACAGAAATGCTCCAAATTAACAGTTTATCAGTTTCTTCCGCACGAGGATTCGCAGCGGTTCTTATTTCCCCCAACATCTCACTACTTTTGATTTGTAAATATGTTGTTTGCCATTCCATAGTTCTTTCCATTCTGTCCAACACACCTTGAAGATTTTTTCCGTCCATTCTGCGCCAGCGGCACCAGATCATCATGAAGTCACCGACTCCTTACAATGTTACCTTAGCTAACCACTGTCTGTAGAGATTAAACAGAATGGGTGATATAAAGCATCCTTGTCTCAGGTCTTATCTTATTTCCACACTGGTAGTCTCTCGATGGTCCAACACAGCTGATGCTCCAGATGCAGGTTGAGGATTCCAGGATGCAGGAAGCAGGATGAGGATGCAGGTCTGTCCTTCCAGTCAACGCCAATTTTCAGTACGTCCGTCAGCTTTTTACATATTATCTGTTCAAATGATTTTTGCCAGTCAATGAACTATAAACAAGCTTCTTCTTTGACTCTTTCTGAAATAATCCTTAGCATTCAAATTGTGTTCTTATTTCTCTTCTCTTCATTAAACCGAATTGTTCTTCATTCACTTCTTTTATCCTTAGTACTAGTCACCTGTTGGGTACGCGTGCTACGATCTTTCCTATATGAGAAATCAAGCCGATGGTTCTGTAATCGCAACATTACATTTCTTAGCTTGCTGTTTCTTCTTTAATGGGGCATAGTCACATCAGGGAAATCCTTTGGAAACTCTCGGGTTTCATAGATCTTGTTGAGTGTGCTGTATGGGGGTCGGCTTCCTCATCCCATTTACCTAACTTCCTTCAGTAGATCCACTGCTGAATCTTCTCATGTGCCTTATCTTTTCTTTATATTTTTTCCACTTCGTTCTTCAGTATGCTATAACCTTTTTGTTTTCATTTTCATCTCTTCATATGTTTTGTTTCTATCTCTGTGCCTCGCGGTCGGTTTTTATTATCGTAAGCTCTCCTATGTAGTTCTCCCAGATTTAAGACTGTCGTTGGTTTGTAACGAATTTACGTTTAGAGAAATTCGCTTTACTTATCAGTCTATCTTCTTAGTTCATTGTTTAATCTCCTATATCCTATAGAACTGCTGTTTTTTATTTTCTTGTTTCTTCTATCTTCACTAACATGTCTTGCCTTGTTCATGGTGCCTTGAGCATTTCTACCGGAACACTGGTATGGATACGAAGAAAAATCTCATAAAAATTAGTTGTGTGGAATAAAGTTCTACGTGGATCTGAAACCTGGGTAATGGGGAGAAGGGACAAAGAACGGGCAGATGTCGTTGAGACGTGGTATTGAAGGCAGAATCGAATAAGAAATGATGAGGTATTTAAATCGATAAATGAAAAACGAAGGTTAAGGAAAAGCATCATCAGGGGGAAACACCGATGGTTGGGGCACTTAACTAGTCATTATAGCTATGTGAGTACGATGCTAAATGGGCACATGGAAAAATTATCCGGATCCAATGATTGTACAGGAAGGGTTGAGGAGATACAGATGTTTCAAAGAGAAGTCGATCGACCGTGAAATCTGATGATTTCAAAATATGGTCACCCATCAATCTTCAGATTGAGGACAGAAGAAGAAGAATGTGACAGTGACCAAGGAAACAGGCAGGTTCGCTAAGAAACACAATGAAATCCTTCACCAGCACAATAATCCAACTGGTAAACGTTCTAGATTTGCAGGACAAAACCTTCTGAATTGGTGTAATTAAGTGCCCTACTGAAAAATGAAATGAAGTATGATATAGGCTAGGACAGGTAGTATCTTATGTGGTTTAAGTATTATATATATAATGATCTGTATATGCCTGTATGTACCAATATGTCTAACTACATGTCAACATAATATGTATTATATATATTATATATATATATAGTATTTAAAATTTATAATTATATTACCTCAAGATTTTCTTTTCCTTATTTGGAACATGTTTCGAGAGTTCCTGTTCTCTCATCTTCAGCCTTCGCCATCTTGTTTCTGTAATATGGCGAAGGCTGAAGATGAGAGAACAGGAACTCTCGAAACATGTTCCAAATAAGGAAAAGAACATCTTGAGGTAATATAATTATAAATTTAAAATACTTTATATATATCAAGAAACGAACTGTAGCAGAAAGTAATTGAATATATATATATATATATATATATATATATCTGGTATTTCATACTTTATATCTGGTGGGTGAAGTGTCTAAATAACCGGCAAATCCCTTGTAATTTAAGTAAGAATAAAGTAGGTTACTAAATAATTTTATTAAAGGCTAAGTGCTATGTAAAAAACCTCTGAAAACGAAAGATCCATAATTCGATTAAGTATGAGTAATTTATTTTACAAAATCTTCACGTGCAGTTTTAATATTTTTGTCACTTAGTAGGCAATTACACGTGTCGGTAGGTTTCCCTTTATGTGCGCGCACGAGCGCGCGCGTGTGTACATGTGTGTCTATTTACAATAAAAACACAAACAAAATAATGCGACAGGAACTGTTTGTTTTTCAGCACAGCACTTGATGAGATTGTTACTACTGTGACGCTGTGAAGTCATGATGATGGAGGGGTTTGCTAATAATTAAAATGATACGCGTATAATGTACATCAATACTCAATGCGTGGAGTTAACAGTGCCGGGCATTGACTTCAAGGTCTAACCAAAGTGTATTTAATTGTTATCAAACATGATTGAGGAATACAAATAGATGTGTAGGCCTAGATGAATACTTGTGGCCCTCCTTCGTTGCGACCTATCCGAGTGTAAATTGACCTTCGAAACCACTTTATGCCTGACTAAGTGCCACAGGAACAGGCACTGCGTCTGTCAACTATGCCGAGACATCAGCCTACTAAACGTTTCTCATGTTACACTAAATGTGTGTTGGACAACGCGTGCAAATTGTCACCACCCCATGCATGGCAACACTCGGTCGTTGCTAACAGAGTTTCTTGTTATTAGTTTGGAACAACAAAGGATGAAAAGATTAAAGAGAAACATTGACAGAATAAGTCTGGCAAAAATGGTTTATAGCATGAAAAGTAAACTAATGACCTCTAACGATACGAACTTAAAACGGAGGAAGAAGTTAATGAAGAGTTATGTTGAGTATGTTATTACACCATGTGATACGTAGATCATACGGAGAACGGAATGCAAAATATTTAAAACATTGAAATGTGAGTTACAGGAGAATATAAAAAAATTACCAGGCTAGCAAGGACAACAAATAAAAAGCATAGAGTAGTGACAATTCTATGAGACACGTTAAAGTCGGATGAGGTCTTTAGAGTATACTAAAATTCGTAGTGGAAAAGGAAACTGAATGAGACATTTGCAGCAGAAGTCAAATAAAAGTATATACACATTAGCTCATAGAAAACGTAGGGTGGCACACCTAGTACTTAGTGAAGGCACCCACCCTCTGTTATCAGTCTGTGGACTACTGGCCAGGACAAGAATTTGGTTACCTTTTAGTCTGCAGGGATTTGCTTGACTAAGTGATAGATGTCGCTTTGAATAGAAGAGTATAACTGGACCAATCCATATTGCCGAGATGAGAAATCGCGTTCAGCTAATTGAAATAAACAACAGAAAACTAAATTAATCTTTGGCGAAATGATTTGAGAGTACCGTAATGCCATAGCAGATTAAGCCATAAAAGAAGGTAAATTTTTAAAATCGTTATTGGAAGCTTACTATCGACATGTGTTGAACTTGTAAAATAATAAATGCTTAATTTTTTTATTCCAGTACAATGGCGTAGCGAAGGGGGTTTGGGGGATAAAACCACCCCAAAGGGATGAAGAAATAAATATCAAAAATTAATAAATGTGCCAAAATGTATAAAAGTAATTGTTTAAGTGTAATTAGTTATACGAGTAGAAACATTTTTAACCCTGGAGCAGGCGCGCTACATTTTGGAACATAACCAGGCGCGTGAGGAGTAAAGTGCGCCAAGTCTTATAGACATGCTTGTAATATATTAAATAATGTTTTTTGTTAGTGTTTTATTTTTTTTATTAATATATACAGATTTTACTATTTTTTAATAAATTTTTGTAATTACATCATAAAACAGGTTTTATTTGTTAACACTGTCAAAAAATTTACATTTAATTCTACATTATTAATATTCAACAAAATTGTCTTTACAGTCGCACTACAATTAAAACGTAATTTTAAAAGAGAACATTTAAGTGACAAAGATATTTATTATACTTGACATACAGTAACTAACAACTATACTAAAACTAATGAACTAATATTATGTAATATAGGCCTATAACACAGATATGTAACTTATACTTTTATCTATCATTATAACGGATTATTCCTGAGATGTAATGCAAGTATATGTTGTTTTCAATGATCATGACACTTATCACATATGATTGTTGTGTTTACGTTTTTTGCACGTCCACAACTCCCACGTTGTTTTCTTGGTGGTTCCCCTTCGCTTGGTGTCTCTTCGCGTCCATACTTCGAAAGAAACATGGTGGTGTCCTTTGGAAGGGTAAGAATCTTCGAGCTTTCCTCAAGATGTTGCTGCATAAGGGCAAGGGCTAACTTCTTCAAAAACGTTCTTCTGTATTCCTTTGTAAAAACAATATATAACCGCCCCAAAGTGATGAAGAAATAAATATCAAAAATTAATAAATGTGCCTAAATGTATAAAAGTAATTGTTTAAGTCTAATTAGTTATACGAGTAGGAACATTTTTAATCGCGGTACGGTACAGCCGTCTTACGAGTATGAAATAGCTTCGTAAATGGCCAGTTGTCCGGAACCAGACCAGAATTAAAAGTTTTATTATAGTTTTTAAGATGATGCTGCCTTCGCGTGTTTATTCATTTTCAGCGTATCAAACACGTTTATGATATTTACAGTACAGTATTTTCCACAGCAATTTAAAATAATTTTAATTCAACAGTTTTTTGTTTCCCATTCGAACCTTGCTCCAATATAGATTGTTATACGCCGTTTTTTGATTCGTATTTAATAATATTTCCATAACTTAAATTAGTAATTGTTAATTTAATTTTGTACTTTTTCTTAACAGTTAAGTCTTAAAGCGTGCGTCTTAATCCGTACGTACGTAAACGTAAGGGTGTTCGGAATGCCTTTACAAGCACTCGAGAGTCTACTGGCGGCCACCTCATAGCACGATTTTGAAATATACCTTTTTCAGGATCTGTGATGGCCATTTTATGAAAACTCTGATTTGTTTCCATGGCAAAACGAGTAGGCAGATTTTATTTTATTTTCTGTAAATATTAACAGACACGCACTCACTAAGCAAAGTTTAAAAATTCCGCACAAAAGATTTAGCGCTATCAGCGTCCACAGAAGAAGGAAGAAAAATGTGCCACTTTCCTGGTAGGCCTATAGTTTATATTATTTATACTGTAATGTAAAATGTCATCTTTATCGTTACATGATTTTGTTAAATTATAAAATATAAATGTGTATGTGTGTGTAACCTTTATGTTTCGGGATTTATCTTCATAATTACAAAAAAAAATAGCAAATAAGAAGTGTTCTTTAACATTCATATTTTTATTTTTTTTATCTATACCCACCTCAGAACTCCTACCCCAGAAGGATTTTTTTTTACTTTGCGCCCCTGGTTCAATATAAATAATAAAAAAAATATTAGACCTACAGTGAGCATAATACAATTTTTGTACTGAAAACGTAACTGAAAAGATCAATTTTATTAGCAGCTTTTTCTAACATGCACTCAACATCAACTACGATGGAGCCCCCGAAAACACTGAGTAACATATGCGTTGCAGTGTTTGAAGCTACCTGGCCTGAGTCTCGATATCAAAAGTATACACAAGTATGAAGTATACACAAGTATGAAGTATACACATTTGGGCGTTTAATAAAAGTAGATTGAAAAATAAATTTGTAAGTCGCGTGTATTACAATGCGTTTGTCACATTGGCGAGGAAAACTTTCCGCTTTTCGATATTCCATAAATTTAATTTTTGCAGTAAATGTATTAAACCAAAACATATTAACAAACTAATTTGTGTGTAAAATAAAAATTATCTAAGTAATGCATAAGTCTAAAATAATTTTTTTAAATTTAAATAATACAATAAGTAAACCGATACTTGAATAATTTAATTACTGATTTTTTTACAAGGGAAGAAGATTTCTTCTAGTATGCACGATGACAGGTTCTTGTTGACAGGTTCTTGGAAGGATTCTTGGGAAAAAAAGAAACATTACCATGGAGCAGAGAAATTTCCAAGGTAGTGTTTCAAGAGCAGAGCCAGAAGATACGATTATTCTGTGTAGAAGTACCAAGAACGAGTGCTTGAAGATGGTTTCCACGTGAACAAGCACTATTGAGGGAACAGATTCCCAAGAATTCCTGTAAAGGAGATCCCAAGAAAATGGTTCCAGGAAAAAACGATAATCCCAGAGCATCTATACTTCTTGAAAAAATTTTCAGAAACAAGTTCTTCAGGGAGAAAACATTTTAAAAAATACAATAATCAATAAACGTAAATAAATAAAAATTTACTTTACATAAAGCATACACGCACACTCAAACTTACAATTTATACACATGCGCGCGCCCGTAGGCCTAATTGTGTGTGTTTTATATGCGTATGTATAAAATACGCATTGTTTAATAAATAAGCATATATTTGTACAATTACGCGTATATTATATATAAAATAATAATATATTTAAAAATAATATTATATTGTATACAATAAAATAAATAAAAAATTGTGTTTCATACACATATGTTTATAAATATGTATTATTTCTATATTTGTAGCCTATATTACTCTCTGGACACCATAGGGGAGGTGTGGATTATGTGTATACAATACAAGTTGTTATTCCGATCGATCTGTGTTTAAATGATAATATCTTTCTCTGTGTGTGTGTGTGTACGCGCGCGCCCTCGTGATTAAAGTAAAATAGCGTTTTACTAAAAATAGTATAATCAACATTAATTATTTTTATATGTCAGTTTGAAGGAATAGGCTACAGATTCTTTGATCAAGTCAGATCCTGGATTACGCAGACATGCATTTTGAGAAATCAGCGTCAGGCAATACAATTTTTATACTCGCATTTTTATCTTTTTATTCTCTTAATGTAATTTAAGTAATGTAACTGCAAGCATGTTGGCAGTTTGGTAGTTACAAGTTAGCAAATAATGATAATAATGACAAAGCGTGCATTATGTTAGTGTGTGTGTGTGTGTGTGTTTTATTATACGAAAGTTACACAAATAGGTAAGTATATATATATATTACACGTATAGTAATTACGGTACTGTAATTGTTTAATGTTTACCGTATTACCGCAATAAAGAAACGTTACGCAATACAATTTTTGCTTTCACTGCGCCTCATGGATGCTACACTGAAGATTCTTTAAATTTCCAAAGGTCACCGTGATCTTTGCATCCGTGTTCTTTATACTCCTTTCTCTTCAGTATACTAATGTCGTGAAGTATAGTGCATCTTGGCTGGGGGGGGGGTGTAAACAAATAACATTAACACATCATAACACTAACATTAAAGAAAAACAACGAAAGACTTCTTGATTTTACTAAGGGTTAAAGTAAGTAAAAAGAAGCCTTACACCTTACATTTTAATATATCGATAGTAAACATTTATAAGCTAAATCACAAATATTTAAATAATAGAATTTTTCAGGCAAAAGGAGGTGAGGTTAGATGCTACCCCATGAAATGTTTATGTGAGAAGTCGCACTGCCGATGTTATCAGTTTCACTGATACTGCTTTATCTTTATTACAGATGGTAAATAGAAATTTATGTAAGGATAAAAGTTTCTTATATGAAATGCAAAACATAAGAATTACAACCCTTACAAACAATTTGTATACGTTTACTTGAACATTTATGAGATCAAAGAAAAATGCTTTACTTGAGATGTTTTTACAGTGTTTGATGGTAAAAGACTTAACGATTGATAAATCGTTAAAAAAAAAATTCTATAAAACATATATTTTCATGAAGTTTAATGTGACTCAATAAATGCGAACACAGTACACTACAAACGTGAAGCCTAGTCGTATTTTTGTTAAATTTAAACGGAAAACGTGAATTGTAATGTCTGAAACTACAATTGAAATTCCGAGGAAAATTGTACATAGCAGAGAAGCAACAAAATACGACAAAGTTGTTATGAAGACTGCTAACACAAATAAAGTAGCCGATAATTGTAATTCCGATTATCACTCGCACCACTGGGTTTACCCCAGTCTACATCAGTTACTTTAAAAAATATTCAAATATGAAAACAAAATTAGGAAACTTACGATCACATAAACCTTTACATGATCATATTTTCATTATTTTATGTGGATAATTTTTCCGTCAGGTGGTAATAAATTTATATCTCTGCGAACGCAGGTGTTTTCTTTCGTTGCACCGAAAGAAATTTTAATAGGTTATATGTAACTCCGACATAATATTGTATGTTAAGTGCTCTAGACGTATACGTTATCATCCCACAACATGCTCTCGCTACTTCTTCACGATTTTTATAAACGTATGCTTGAAAGAAACAGCTTAATAACGGCAAAATTTACTTCATACCTTTTATAGTCGAAATAAATCTGTAGTACAAAAAAGGAAACTTGATTCATACAATCGATGACACATTGTTTGTACTGCCACACTTAATAAGTCAGACATTAATACAAATTCTAAACCTCTCTCGGTCAAAAAAAAAAAATTGGATAAAGCTGATTGCAAACAATAAATCGAATCTCGAGAACATCATGTTCCAGAATAGTGTTTCAAGGAATCGTCATGCAATATTTCCATGTAAGGAGGGATGCGGTGCAAGGCACATTCAATAAAGTGTGTTGTGCTCAATTTAACTAAACTGTGACCTTGAGATTGTCACCTTGGACCGATTATAAGAAGCTAGCCTCGCTCCATAAACCCCCAACCCGACTACCAAACGGCCACAGTAACTTATCGTTAGACAATAATAAGTAAAGTATGATAAATGCTTATTATAAGCAAATAACTGTCCTGTTGATTAACGGTACTAAAACAGAAAGTCTTCGTGTTACTCTTTTCTTACCACTGGCGTCGTTAGTGAATGCGTTTCACTTGTAATGTAGAAGTTCCTGCACCAGTGAGAACCGCTATCACTACGCTAATAATATCACATAGGCCTGCGGAATTATACACACGTAATATACTGCAGCGGTTTTCCAGTTCAGTATCTGACTATTAAATAAAAAATTTCATCACACGACATATAAAATACACAAAAACATCTATTTTTAATATGCATGTGGATACAGTTTTGCTGATGACAAGAATGGAAGTTTAACGAAAGTGTTATTAAAAATGATAAGTAACATACAAAAATATATTTGCTTTTGTGTTTAACATTCAGGCTAATAATGTATTAGTTGTAGGATATATCTAAATTATATTTATGTATCTGTGTGTTAATTATACACACACGCGTGTGCACGCGCGCGCTAACACAATACATTATTACTAAAGTACATTATTTACACAAGTGCGCGCGCGCGCGCGTTTGTGGGCGCGCATATGAATATGTGTGTTAGTGTAGATACCTTTTGAAGTGTACACAACGGTGCACTGTGTTTTTAATTGTTAATCTTCTTATATATGTAAGTATTGTATTCAATAAAATTACTTCAAAATCATTTTTATAACTTTGATAACCATTTTTGCCATTACCTTAAGGGGATTCTAGCCTGAAACATGGCAACTTTTCAAAAAAAATTCTAAATTTTTTTAAATTTTATTTTTGGATTATACATTTATTAAAGAAAACAAAAAAGAATGTGTATCCATATTAAAATATTTTGTCATAGTCTTTAAGTAATTTTAGTGAAAAAGTAGTTGTTAAAATAAATAAAAATCTTTTAAATGTATTGTGGTTGATTACATTCATGTAATCTGGCCCAAATCACATTATCATCTTTGATTGTGATTTCTCACAAGTTAAGTTTTCCATGTTTTATGAAACAAAAATTATGGAAATGTAATGTAATGTATGAAAAAAAAACAAAAAGCATAATGTAGAACTATTTAACCTACACTCATAACATTTTTACTACTTATACAGGACATAAAAAGGAAACTTGTTGGGAATAATCATCTCTCTAGCTCAAATAATTCCTTAGTTATAAATATGATAAAGTAAAGTGGTTGTGGCATTTTTTTACATAATCGATTTTGTACATAAATAAGTAAATAAGAAGATAGGGTTGTGTGCATTCCCAGATTTTTAGTAATTGTTACTAGCTTCAAAATGAGATACCAACAATTAAATTTGAAACAGTAGTTTTAGAGTTATATCAAATTTAAAAATGGTCAAAAAGTACATAAAATATTTTTGAACTCGTAACGTACGTACATAAGCTTTTGAAATTAAACACATGTAATTTTTATTAGTTTTTGGTCATAAGAAATAGAAAAAAGGATATGTAGGCCAATAATATTGGTATTTAAAAAAAAACTGTCAGGCTAGAAACATCCCTTAAGATAACATGAAATTTTTTTAGTAACAAGAATTGAGTACAGCATAAATTTATTTTAAAATTAATTTAAAATAATAAGTTTAAAATAAATTATTATAAATTGTTGACAGTTATTATTATTATTGTAATATAATAATATCAATATTTTAATCAGTGGGTCCTACTAAAAAAAATACAGGCCCAACTTGCACCCAACGGGCAGTAGAAGATGAGGAACAAGTAGAAGGACGCCAATAAGTAGTATGCAATAGGCTCCATCCTGAAGTAATATGCTAAGAGGTTCCAGGATGGATATGAATGCCTGAATTAGAGATGGTTTTTTTTAGTGGGTGAGAGTCCCACTCAGCAGAGGTAGAACAGCCTCCTCTGACAGTGCATATAGCATTTTCCCCTTCTATAAAAAAATACTACTACTACTACTACTACTACTATTATTATAACAGTTATTATTAATATTAACAGTAATTATAATAACAAAATTGGGAATGATGACAACAACAATGACGATGATGATGATGTGCCAACAATGACATTGCCTAATAGTTTTTTGAAAATATTATTCGTTATAATACATAATAAATAAAAATAATTTTGTGTTACTAAGATACAAAGTTACAATGTATCTATGTCTCATTGGTGAAGATTAGTTCAATATTTATCCACATATTATGTGCTCACAGATTCTTTCAAAAGTATAGAAAGAATCTATCACAGGAATCGTTCACACTTCCGTAGTTCTCACAGTTTACTACAACCAAATAAAGGAGAGTTAAAAGACAATATCCTGAGTATTATATTATTTGCAGTGATGAGACTCAAAGTCATGCGCGCGCGCGCGCGCGCGTGTGTGTGTGCTTGTGCATGCACATATCACTATACTTTGAATTTTTCTCAGAAAACAACTTATAAAAATTCTATAAATTCTTTTACCAAAGGTCTACAATGATTTTGCTGTTTAATGTTTTGAAGTCTTTTTTTTATTAATTTCCGTGCGCTGATTATGAAAATGAAGTCCATTTTCTAAGGAATCACATGACATTTCTTAGGAATTTCATAATCTATATATTTCTATATATGAGTTTATGATCATGTGTTGGAGTGAACCTGGTTGAAAGGAGAAGTAAAATACTGTACTTTTAGACAGATGTTTGAATGTAAATTCAGTTATAGGAGTTATTAAATATTTAGTTGTTTAAAAGAAAAAATATGCTTTTAATTCTGTATTTAATTGTCAATTTCAAATGCCATATAGTTGAAAACAACGGAAAGGAGAAGTTGTTTGAATAATGAAAATGTGTTCTGTTATATTTGTGGTAGTTTTGTGATGAAAAAGCAAAGGCAGAACATAACCTCATTTGTGGCAAAAACATATAAAGCATACTTTGTAATCAAATTAGCAGATCAAGATAAATCTTGGGCTCCTCATACAGTTTGCAGTGTTTTTGTTGAAACCTGAGAAATTGGACAAAGGGAAAGAAAAAACCTCTATGTTTTAGAATTCCAATGGTTTTGAGTGAACCTAGAAACCACAGTAATGACAGTTACTATTGTACATGCAGTGTGAAGGGTTTTAGTGCCAAGAATAAGAAAGGAATACATATCCAGACCTAGCATCTGCTATTCGACCAGTACCACATGGTCCTGATCTTCCATTGCCTATGCCGCCTAAAAATAGTAGTGATTTGTTTGATTCAGGCACAGCCAGCAGTAGTGAATCATCATTCCAGTCAGATCAGTTCATGCCTGAAACATCTGATGCACCTTATTCACACACAGACAGCTGAACAATTTATTAAGAGATTTGAATCTTCCTGAAGATGCATCTGAGCTTTTAGTTCAAGACTATTGGAAAAAACTTACTTGCTGCTGGCACTTCTGTGGCTTTTAACAGGCACAGAGAAAAATATCTTTATTTTGAATGATCATCACTACTTTGTTTACACACATAATAATTATTAATATTGGTGTTACTTTCACTGTAAACTTACTTGGTTTATTCACTCAGATGGCGTTTCGGAGTGGTTTTCTCCTTCTTCAGTGAGTTCGGATACGGAATGTGCCAAGTTGTCGGTAATTTTATGTGTAACAGTTTTTTGGTTAACAGGTTGTGTGGGGGTGGAGGTGGAGGGGATTGGCGCCGGAGTTTGAATTGTTGTATGTATTGTTTATTACTGTGTCGAATAGTGGGTTTGATTTATATTGTAAATGGTCATTGAGTATGTTGTTTGGTTGTGTTTTGTTGTGTTTGTATATTTCAAATTGTTCTGTGGTGTTAAGTTTATGACTTTTGGGTAGGTAGTGTAAGATTTCTAGGTTGTTTTTTATATTGGTGTAACTGTGGTTTTCTGCTTGGATGTGTGTAGCAAATGTGGATTTATGTTATTATTGGTTAGTGCTTTGGTGTGTTCAGAAAATCTGGATGAAAACGATCTTCCTGTCTGGTCTATGTAGAACTTGCTGCAATCATTGCATTTTTATTTATATACACCTGTTTTGTTGTATTTCTCCATGTCTTTGTTTGTGTCGTTGATGTATCTTTTGATGGTGTTGTTGGTTCTGTATGCTATTTTGTAGTTGTATTTTCTGAATGTGTTGGCAATTCTGTGGATGTTTGAGTTGTAGTATGTGAGTGTGATGTATTTGTATTGTTGCGTGTTGTTTTTATTTTGTAGTTTGTTGTTTTTGTTTTGGATCTGTCTATGTAATTTGTTTATTAAATCCGGGGTGTACCCATTTTTTAGTGCTATGTATTTTATGGTGTTAAGTTCTTCTTGTGTATTCAGTGGTATTTTAGTGAGTCTTTGTAGCATATGATTGAAGGCTGCATGTTTATGTTGTGTTGGATGATTTGATGTGTTGTGGATGACCATGTCAGTTGTGGTTGGTTTTCTGTAGATTTTATATGTGTGCATATTGTTTGTTCTGGTGATTGTTAGGTCTAAAAAGTTTATACAGTTGTTTGTTTCCAATTCTATTGTAAATTTGAGTTTGGGGTGTATCGTGTTAATGTATTTGAGGAATTTTTCTACTTGTCTTTTATTGCCTCTGTATAATAGTAATATGTTGTCTACATATCTGTGCCAATATATGATTTTGTTGGTATATTTGTCGTTATGTATTAGATGTTCTTGTTCTATGTGGTGTATAAATATTTCTTGGATTTCGTTGTCCATGACGAGTCCGTTACTTAACTAAATACAACTATTATATTAACGACTCGGAACACAAAGTTTTTTATAAGAAAAAACAAAGTTTTCCCTACAACCTGAACCGGTTTTCACCTTTAAAAGGCTTCTTCAGAGGTTGCCGCTGGTTGCGCTGTCCGTCCTGTTGTGGGCGACGGAATCGAATTTTGAAAGATCAATGTTGTGTGTGTGGGGTGAGATGTGTTCGAATAATGAGTGCGATTTGAATTGTGTCTGTTCATTTAGGATGTCGTTTTTATTTGTTTTCGTGTGTTTGTATATTTCCAATTGTTCTAGATTGTCTAGTTTTCGGCCTTTTGTGTGTACATGTAGAATGTTCATGTTATTGTCGATGTTTTTGTGTGTGTGGTTTGCTTCGATGAGGTGGTTTGCAAAGGTGGATTCTGTAGTGGAGTGGAGTGCCTTTGTGTGTTCAGTGTATCTCTGTTTGAAGCTACGTCCTGTCTGGCCTATGTAGAATTTGTTGCAATTTGAGCAATTTAGTTTGTAAACACCGGGTAGATCGAATTTGTTTTGTGTGTGTGTTTTGATAGTGTGTGTTCTGTTTTGTTAGTAGTTTTGTAAGTGATTCTGTATCCTGCTTTTTTGAATTTGTGGGCTATTTTTTCAGTTTGTTTGTCGATGTATGTTGTAAATAAACGAATTTATTTTACAAATATAGTGTTTATTCCATTGGTGAAAAGCCACACATTGGATGCGTCAATTTGTAAATAAACGAATTTATTTTACAAATAATGTTCTAATAATAATCGGTTAATAAAATTTTATTATTGATTTTATTATTTTGTTATATATTTAATTAATTTAATTTTTTAATTTACTTTAATTGTTTTTATTGTTTTATTGTCAATGTTCAATTAATAAAAATACCGATTAATAACTGTGTATTCTCTGATGAAGAATTATTTGTTTCTTCACGTTAAATAGATTGTCGTGGCCAAATCGATTGCATGTAGCGGCCGGTTCAGTATCTGTACTTCTTCTTCTGCTCGTTCCTTTCCTTCAGAAGTTCACGTTTAGCATTTAATAATTAATGTAATTTAAATTATGACTCAAATAACCAATAAAACAATGTTTAAAACAATAATTATAAGTTTATTATGTCCAAAGTAATTATTTGAATTGCTGCGACTAACTAGAGTATGATTCGAGACTAGTTTCCAGGTCGATTATTACATATATAAAAGTATTCAAATTAAATTATTATATTATAAGGTTCTTTTAACTGTAGAAATAGTCAAAAAAGGCAAGAGAATTCAATACTTATAAATATAAAACTTATTCATTAACAAACAAAATAATAAAGTATAGTGTATAGAAAAATTTAAATATTACGATACAGCAGCTTGTTCCGACATCACTCGTTCTTCTCCCGTCAGCCTGTGCGACTTACAAGATGGCCGTCTTCATGGGTTGTGATGCGATGTGAATTCAGCTACGAGATTTTCCTTCAAATAAACGTCTCAGTTGGTTAATTCCTCTCCTGTGATGTTGTTATTGGAATATCCACCAGTTGTAGTGTGTAGTATATTCCTCCACTTGGTTTTTGTTCGGTAATAGGTGTGCTGTGTCAAATGGTCCCTTCAATCAGATGCTGGTTGTGTTAGGTTAAATTTATTCTTTTGTCGTGTCCATACGGAGTGACAGCTCGATTTAGTAGTGTTTAATTTAGTTTAAGGTTTCAATGACCGTTATTATAGTATTCGTTACTTTAATGACACTCTTTTATCTTTTTATAAATTCATCATATATATATTGGTTTGTGTTAGTTAAAAATTCCGTTCATATTTCTCTGAAATGTATTCTGACACGTCCGTCCTGCTTGGCTTTTAACAATCAACTAAACTATATTTGTTCCTTCATATAGAAAATTCTATAAGATTTTGGTCTCATTTCTCATTGTTCCCTATCAGCTGTTTCATATCTAATAATTCAATCTTAAAGAAAAAATTGACATTTTTTATATTTAATTGGCTATAAACTATTTGTTTAGTACTTTTATGTAATTCTAATTATATAACAATATTCCTGCTTTTATTTTATACAAGTTAATACTAAATTTGACCTATTTTGGTTTGAATTAAGCTTCTGAATTACATTCTTTGAAATTTACCCCTAGGCCTTATTTTGATTCACATAATTACCTATTAAATGGTTTACAATATGCTTTATGTTACAATTTTACTCACACTCGATTACTAATTAAAGCCTTGTAATTTACTTTCTCTACTTGACTATTATTCTAAACATTCAACAATTTATTTGTATTTCTCTAGTGCTTGCTTACTGATTGTGGCATTATCTTGTACAATCACCATTTAAGTCAATTTACACTTTGATTCTTTGAATCACTATTATAGGTTGTTGTTATCATTATGATAAAGTATTTTTATTCTGAATGGGATAATTTATATCAATTTGGTCTAAGTTCTATGAATTTATATTCTCTGATTTGATTTATATGGTCAAAGTTGAATTTGTCTTGGTCATCAATTTTCAATTTTCCTAGCAATGTTATTATTAATTCACCTTATTAGTTTTATATTTTCTGAATCATTATTTATGTGTCGTTTGAATTATTATTTTGCCTTTCCTTACTTTACAAAATTACAACATTAATTAACATGATTCAAATACAATAAACATTTACATACTACCATCTAGTATTTCCTACTATCAACATAGTCTGTACTGTATACACATAAAATAATAACATATAATAATTATATAAATAAACACATTAACACCTTATACTAATGATTGTTTTTTGTTGTCCTTTTTTAAAACTGGTTTGGGGTATTCCCCTCAATCACATACTTGTTTTATTCATAATTAAGTTTACATTATTCTGATCATTTGTATTGGAGTCTCTTTTTTGGCTAGTTGTTTCATCTAAGTTGGTACAGCTAATATGGTTTAAGTTCTTTCATTGATGTGGTTTATAGCTATAGAGTTTTCTATCTTAAAAATAGGTTTTTGGGTATCTTGATATTATTTCATTTTAATTTATTTGTTCTGGGCTGTTACTCCTTACTACTCCTTATCTTACTGGGTCTACTAATTATTTTACTGTGATGATACTCATACTATTTGTTTTTCAACACATTTTGTTCTAACTTGAATGTCTTTAATTTCTTTGAATCGAGATTGGTTCTAGTTTTATGAAAGCGTTTTATTTATTATTGTGATTACTTCTTTCTGTTATTTTTATTTAAGTTGATTTTACTCCTTCCAGATGACTTCTTCCCTTCTTTTACTATATGATCTTAATTTGTAGGATAAGGCAAAAACTTCGTTGTGCTACAAATGCCCACCTGTAAAAGTGATTAGTTCAGCCCATACTTTTAGTGTGGGTGAACTAATTGCTTCCGTCATTCGTCTTTGTTATATTCTTGGCTTTGTTTACCCTGATATATCTGCTTCTTTTGGTTGAGCTCTAAGTTGATATGTATTTTTGCTGTCTTTACTTTTTATTTTACTCTTATGAGATAGTTCTTTTTAATCTGATTTATCTTTTTATTATTAAATATAAATATATATATTTCCTTTCTTATTTAGTGTTTCTTCCTTGAGATATTTACTCCCTAACATTCCCTAACATGTGAGCTGGAACATATCAGAGTGGCACATTTCGGCTACATTCTCTGCTGACCATACTTCACCCATTTGAGCTCAGAGGAATTATCATCTCTGCTCAACTATAAAAAACTGGTGGAATTATCTACATCCAGTTATTAAAATATAAATTATAAAAAGTAGTCCATTTTGACTAATAATAAATGTACTTAGAATCATCACTTCATAATTATTCAGATTATTTAATATTTCTATCCATATGGTTACCTTCACATTTCAAAGCTCGGTCTATTTTATTTATCACTAGGTATATTGTCTAATATCCATTTCATCCTTCTTTTTTTTTTTTTAATTCTGCTGTTTTGGTCAGTTGTTGGTGAAGCCTGTTTCTTGTTTACTTTTTGGGTAGCACATGTTTATGTATATAGTTTTTTTTTCATTTGTTGTTTAATCCATTATGTTATTGCTCCTGGCATAATGTCTGGTTTTAATACCTTTTCCTTATCTGTTTTGGTTAATTGGTTCTCCTATTTATTCTTCTATGATCTTATTTTTATTTTGGGTTTTCACCAACTTATAACATTGAAAACATATAAACTATCTGGATTCTTATTTACCTTTCACTTAAAAGTTCTGTAACATTTTATTTTTGTTTCGATAAGTATTTCATTTATATAGTTGGTTTGAGTAGTCACTGTTTAGCCTTCAGAGTTGTGATAAAAAAAAAATTTCTTTTGTAAAATTATTTCATTCAATTTCTTTACCTATGTTGTACTTATTATTTTTTAAGCCTTTGATATCTTATTTCATTCCTTCTCTTTATTAATTGATCCAAAACAAAGTCCTTCTGAAATATATTCTGTAAATTGTTCTTATTTATTTTAGTATTGAGATAATTTATTTATTTATTTTTTCCTTATTTTATTTAAAATAATTTCCTTGATATATACTATAAGATGTCCTTATTTATTCTTAGAATTTAGATGGTTTATCTTATTTGATTCAACATATTTTTTCTTATATTAACTGTAAGATGGTCTTACTCATTATTGAATTTTGATGTTTTTATTTATTTGATTCAAAATATTTTCTTCTAGATAAACTGTATGATGTTCTTACTCATTTTTGAATTTTGATGTTTTTTCTCTCTTCATCAAAATATTTTTTTATTGTTTTCATAAGAGGTTTTGTTTCTTTATTCTTTTATTCCTATTATTTTTCTTCTCTTTCCAACGGTTTTATCTGTAATCGGTTATCATAACATCCGTCCCTTTTCTTGATGGTGTGTGGTATTTAAATTAGCCGTGGTCCATAATCTCATTTGCCCTTATTGTCCTGACTACCATTGTCTTCATAATTATTTCTTTTCTTGTGACATTTCTCACTTGTTCCTTGTATTTCATTTTTTCTTCTGTTATCCTTTCGCTTGTTTCAAGTCTTATTTGAATCGTTCTATCATATGGTTTATTAAACCAGGATGTCACTGGTACATCAATGATTAATGATAATACTGATGTTTTACCATATATTTCTATTTCTGTTGTATTCCATTTATCTATATTCCTTTTAAAGTGGTAACATACTGTTTTATGGTAAATTATTTCTGAAATTTGTTTTGACCTGCTTCTATAATCTATGGAATTTATGATGTCTTTTTTACTGGTCATTGGGATATTAAGGACCTCAATTAAACCACTGTGCATCATCTCTAACTCTTCCCGTTTTTTTATTAGTTTCTTTGGATGTATTTGTCTCATTTTCTTTGATTTCATTTCCATATGCTTAAGATTTTCTTTGTTTCTGTTAGGTTTAAGTTCAGAAAATAATGCTACTTTTTCCCTTGTTTTATCATTTGGTATTTCTTCTGTTCCCGGTTTTCTATCATTTTTTAATTCTTCCCTCCACAGTTTATTATTATGTATTATATCGTCCATTTTCCGACAATAATTTTTGGTCATATCATTCAATTTCTTATTGACATTTTTAAGTTGGTTACTCAATTCTTCCTTTAATGATTGGTTGTTTTCATCCATTTTCTGACTCAATTCTTCCTTTAATTCCTTACTGGTTTCCTCCATTTTCTTACTCAAGGATATGTTATCCTCTTTCATTTCCATCATAAGCCTGAACATTTCTTGCATTGTCGCGTTCTTTGTTTGTTTTGGTTTTTCCGGTTGTCCCTCTTGTTGTTGTGTGGGTTGGTTCGGTTCCGCCAGGGGTAACATGATCTCCATATCTTCCACTGGAGTCGCCTCCTTGTTCTCCATGTCTATCTCCTTTTCGAGTTCTGCCGTCCTTTTCTTCGATGTTGATCTCTTCGGCATTTTGATGACTTTCCTGACCTGTTAACAGCTGCCAAGCTAAAATAGGAAATTGGGCAAATTGTCTTTATCTTATAGGCCTATCAATTCTTATTTTAAGCCCCTAAAGTTGAGCGCCAATTTGTAAATAAACGAATTTATTTTACAAATAATGTTCTAATAATAATCGGTTAATAAAATTTTATTATTGATTTTATTTTTTTAAATATATTTAATTAATTTAATTTTTTAATTTACTTTAATTGTTTTTTTTTTTGTTTTATTGTCAATGTTCAATTAATAAAAATACTGATTAATAACTGTGTATTCTCCGATGAAGAATTATTTGTTTCTTCACGTTAAATAGATTGTCATGGCCAAATCGATTGCATGTAGCGGCCGATTCAGTATCTGTACTTCTTCTTCTGCTCGTTCCTTTCCTTCAGAAGATCACGTTTAGCATTTAATAATTAATGTAATTTAAATTATGACTCAAATAACCAATAAAACAATGTTTAAAACAATTATTAAGTTTATTATGTCCAAAGTAATTATTTGAATTGCCGCGACTAACTAGAGTCTGATTTGAGACTAGTTTCCAGGTCGATTATTACATATATAAAAGTATTCAAATTAAATTATTATATTATAAGGTTCTTTTAACTGTAGAAATAGTCAAAAAAGGCAAGAGAATTCAATACTTATAAATATAAAACTTATTCATTAACAAACAAAATAATAAAGTATAGTGTATAGAAAAATTTAAATATTACGATACAGCGGCTTGTTCCGACATCACTCGTTCTTCTCCCGTCAGCCTGTGCGACTTACAAGATGGCCGTCTTCATGGGTTGTGATGCGATGTGAATTCAGCTACGAGATTTTCCTTCAAATAAATGTCTCAGTTGGTTAATTCCTCTCCTGTGATGTTGTTATTGGAATATCCACCAGTTGTAGTGTGTAGTATATTCCTCCACTTGGTTTTTGTTCGGTAATAGGTGTGCTGTGTCAAATGGTTCCTTCAATCAGATGCTGGTTGTATTAGGTTAAATTTATTCTTTTGCTGTGTCCATACGTAGTGACAGCTCGATTTAGTAGTGTTTAATTTCGTTTAAGGTTTCAATGACCGTTATTATAGTATTCGTTACTTTAATGACACTCTTTTATCTTTTTATAAATTCATCATATATATATTGGTTTGTGTTAGTTAAAAATTCCGTTCATATTTCTCTGAAATGTATTCTGACACGTCCGTCCTGCTTGGCTTTTAACAATCAACTAAACTATATTTGTTCCTTCATATAGAAAATTCTATAAGATTTTGGTCTCATTTCTCATTGTTCCCTATCAGCTGTTTCATATCTAATAATTCAATCTTAAAGAAAAAATTGACATTTTTTATATTTAATTGGCTATAAACTATTTGTTTAGTACTTTTATGTAATTCTAATTATATAACAATATTCCTGCTTTTATTTTATACAAGTTAATACTAAATTTGACCTATTTTGGTTTGAATTAAGCTTCTGAATTACATTCTTTGAAATTTACCCCTAGGCCTTATTTTGATTCACATAATTACCTATTAAATGGTTTACAATATGCTTTATGTTACAATTTTACTCACACTCGATTACTAATTAAAGCCTTGTAATTTACTTTCTCTAATTGACTATTATTATAAACATTCAACAATTTATTTGTATTTCTCTAGTGCTTGCTTACTGATTGTGGCATTATCTTGTACAATCACCACTTAAGCCAATTTACACTTTGATTCTTTGAATCACTATTATAGGTTGTTGTTATCATTATGATAAAGTATTTTTATTCTGAATGGGATAATTTATATCAATTTGGTCTAAGTTCTATGAATTTATATTCTCTGATTTGATTTATATGGTCAAAGTTGAATTTGTCTTGGTCATCAATTTTCAATTTTCCTAGCAATGTTATTATTAATTCACCTTATTAGTTTTATATTTTCTGAATCATTATTTATGTGTCGTTTGAATTATTATTTTGCCTTTCCTTACTTTACAAAATTACAACATTAATTAACATGATTCAAATACAATAAACATTTACATACTACCATCTAGTATTTCCTACTATCAACATAGTCTGTACTGTATACACATAAAATAATAACATATAATAATTATATAAATAAACACATTAACACCTTATACTAATGATTGTTTTTTGTTGTCCTTTTTTAAAACTGGTTTGGGGTATTCCCCTCAATCACATACTTGTTTTATTCATAATTAAGTTTACATTATTCTGATCATTTGTATTGGAGTCTCTTTTTTGGCTAGTTGTTTCATCTAAGTTGGTATAGCTAATATGGTTTAAGTTCTTTCATTGATGTGGTTTATAGCTATAGAGTTTTCTATCTTAAAAATAGGTTTTTGGGTATCTTGATATTATTTCATTTTAATTTATTTGTTCTGGGCTGTTACTCCTTACTACTCCTTATCTTACTGGGTCTACTAATTATTTTACTGTGATGATACTCATACTATTTGTTTTTCAACACATTTTGTTCTAACTTGAATGTCTTTAATTTCTTTGAATCGAGATTGGTTCTAGTTTTATGAAAGCGTTTTATTTATTATTGTGATTACTTCTTTCTGTTATTTTTATTTAAGTTGATTTTACTCCTTCCAGATGACTTCTTCCCTTCTTTTACTATATGATCTTAATTTGTAGGATAAGGCAAAAACTTCGTTGTGCTACAAATGCCCACCTGTAAAAGTGATTAGTTCAGCCCATACTTTTAGTGTGGGTGAACTAATTGCTTCTGTCATTCGTCTTTGTTATATTCTTGGCTTTGTTTACCCTGATATATCTGCTTCTTTTGGTTGAGCTCTAAGTTGATATGTATTTTTGCTGTCTTTACTTTTTATTTTACTCTTATGAGATAGTTCTTTTTAATCTGATTTATCTTTTTATTATTAAATATATATATATATATATATATATATATTTCCTTTCTTATTTAGTGTTTCTTCCTTGAGATATTTACTCCCTAACATTCCCTAACATGTGAGCTGGAACATATCAGAGTGGCACATTTCGGCTACATTCTCTGCTGACCATACTTCACCCATTTGAGCTCAGAGGAATTATCATCTCTGCTCAACTATAAAAAACTGGTGGAATTATCTACATCCAGTTATTCAAATATAAATTATAAAAAGTAGTCCATTTTGACTAATAATAAATGTACTTAGAATCATCACTTCATAATTATTCAGATTATTTAATATTTCTATCCATATGGTTACCTTCACATTTCAAAGCTCGGTCTATTTTATTTATCACTAGGTATATTGTCTAATATCCATTTCATCCTTCTTTTTTTTTTTTTTAATTCTGCTGTTTTGGTCAGTTGTTGGTGAAGCCTGTTTCTTGTTTACTTTTTGGGTAGCACATGTTTATGTATATAGTTTTTTTTTCATTTGTTGTTTAATCCATTATGTTATTGCTCCTGGCATAATGTCTGGTTTTAATACCTTTTCCTTATCTGTTTTGGTTAATTGGTTCTCCTATTTATTCTTCTATGATCTTATTTTTATTTTGGGGTTTCACCAACTTATAACATTGAAAACATATAAACTATCTGGATTCTTATTTACCTTTCACTTAAAAGTTCTGTAACATTTTATTTTTGTTTCGATAAGTATTTCATTTATATAGTTGGTTTGAGTAGTCACTGTTTAGCCTTCAGAGTTGTGATAAAAAAAAAATTTTCTTTTGTAAAATTATTTCATTCAATTTCTTTACCTATGTTGTACTTATTATTTTTTAAGCCTTTGATATCTTATTTCATTCCTTCTCTTTATTAATTGATCCAAAACAAAGTCCTTCTGAAATATATTCTGTAAATTGTTCTTATTTATTTTAGTATTGAGATAATTTATTTATTTATTTTTTCCTTATTTTATTTAAAATAATTTCCTTGATATATACTATAAGATGTCCTTATTTATTCTTAGAATTTAGATGGTTTATCTTATTTGATTCAACATATTTTCTCTTATATTAACTGTAAGATGGTCTTACTCATTATTGAATTTTGATGTTTTTATTTATTTGATTCAAAATATTTTCTTCTAGATAAACTGTATGATGTTCTTACTCATTTTTGAATTTTGATGTTTTTTCTCTCTTCATCAAAATATTTTTTTATTGTTTTCATAAGAGGTTTTGTTTCTTTATTCTTTTATTCCTATTATTTTTCTTCTCTTTCCAACGGTTTTATCTGTAATCGGTTATCATAACATCCGTCCCTTTTCTTGATGGTGTGTGGTATTTAATTTAGCTGTTGTCCATAATCTCATTTGCCCTTATTGTCCTGACTACCATTGTCTTCATAATTATTTCTTTTCTTGTGACATTTCTCACTTGTTCCTTGTATTTCATTTTTTCTTCTGTTATCCTTTCGCTTGTTTCAAGTCTTATTTGAATCGTTCTATCATATGGTTTATTAAACCAGGATGTCACTGGTACATCAATGATTAATGATAATACTGATGTTTTACCATATATTTCTATTTCTGTTGTATTCCATTTATCTATATTCCTTTTAAAGTGGTAACATACTGTTTTATGGTAAATTATTTCTGAAATTTGTTTTGACCTGCTTCTATAATCTATGGAATTTATGATGTCTTTTTTACTGGTCATTGGGATATTAAGGACCTCAATTAAACCACTGCGCATCATCTCTAACTCTTCCCGTTTTTTTATTAGTTTCTTTGGATGTATTTGTCTCATTTTCTTTGATTTCATTTCCATATGCTTAAGATTTTCTTTGTTTCTGTTAGGTTTAAGTTCAGAAAATAATGCTACTTTTTCCCTTGTTTTATCATTTGGTATTTCTTCTGTTCCCGGTTTTCTATCATTTTTTAATTCTTCCCTCCACAGTTTATTATTATGTATTATATCGTCCATTTTCCGACAATAATTTTTGGTCATATCATTCAATTTCTTATTGACATTTTTAAGTTGGTTACTCAATTCTTCCTTTAATGATTGGTTGTTTTCATCCATTTTCTGACTCAATTCTTCCTTTAATTCCTTACTGGTTTCCTCCATTTTCTTACTCAAGGATATGTTATCCTCTTTCATTTCCATCATAAGCCTGAACATTTCTTGCATTGTCGCGTTCTTTGTTTGTTTTGGTTTTTCCGGTTGTCCCTCTTGTTGTTGTGTGGGTTGGTTCGGTTCCGCCAGGGGTAACATGATCTCCATATCTTCCACTGGAGTCGCCTCCTTGTTCTCCATGTCTATCTCCTTTTCGAGTTCTGCCGTCCTTTTCTTCGATGTTGATCTCTTCGGCATTTTGATGACTTTCCTGACCTGTTAACAGCTGCCAAGCTAAAATAGGAAATTGGGCAAATTGTCTTTATCTTATAGGCCTATCAATTCTTATTTTAAGCCCCTAAAGTTGAGCGCCAATTTGTAAATAAACGAATTTATTTTACAAATATAGTGTTTATTCCATTGGTGAAAAGCCACACGTTGGATGCGTCAATTTGTAAATAAACGAATTTATTTTACAAATAATGTTCTAATAATAATCGGTTAATAAAATTTTATTATTGATTTTATTTTTTTTAATATATTTAATTAATTTAATTTTTTAGTTTACTTTAATTGTTTTTTTTGTTTTATTGTCAATGTTCAATTAATAAAAATACTGATTAATAACTGTGTATTCTCTGATGAAGAATTATTTGTTTCTTCACGTTAAATAGATTGTCATGGCCAAATCGATTGCATGTAGCGGCCGATTCAGTATCTGTACTTCTTCTTCTGCTCGTTCCTTTCCTTCAGAAGATCACGTTTAGCATTTAATAATTAATGTAATTTAAATTATGACTCAAATAACCAATAAAACAATGTTTAAAACAATTATTAAGTTTATTATGTCCAAAGTAATTATTTGAATTGCCGCGACTAACTAGAGTCTGATTTGAGACTAGTTTCCAGGTCGATTATTACATATATAAAAGTATTCAAATTAAATTATTATATTATAAGGTTCTTTTAACTGTAGAAATAGTCAGGAAAGGCAAGAGAATTCAATACTTATAAATATAAAACTTATTCATGAACAAACAAAATAATAAAGTATAGTGTATAGAAAAATTTAAATATTACGATACAGCGGCTTGTTCCGACATCACTCGTTCTTCTCCCGTCAGCCTGTGCGACTTACAAGATGGCCGTCTTCATGGGTTGTGATGCGATGTGAATTCAGCTACGAGATTTTCCTTCAAATAAATGTCTCAGTTGGTTAATTCCTCTCCTGTGATGTTGTTATTGGAATATCCACCAGTTGTAGTGTGTAGTATATTCCTCCACTTGGTTTTTGTTCGGTAATAGGTGTGCTGTGTCAAATGGTTCCTTCAATCAGATGCTGGTTGTATTAGGTTAAATTTATTCTTTTGTTGTGTCCATACGTAGTGACAGCTCGATTTAGTAGTGTTTAATTTAGTTTAAGGTTTCAATGACCGTTATTATAGTATTCGTTACTTTAATGACACTCTTTTATCTTTTTATAAATTCATCATATATATATTGGTTTGTGTTAGTTAAAAATTCCGTTCATATTTCTCTGAAATGTATTCTGACACGTCCGTCCTGCTTGGCTTTTAACAATCATTAAACTATATTTGTTCCTTCATATAGAAAATTCTATAAGATTTTGGTCTCATTTCTCATTGTTCCCTATCAGCTGTTTCATATCTAATAATTCAATCTTAAAGAAAAAATTGACATTTTTTATATTTAATTGGCTACAAACTATTTGTTTAGTACTTTTATGTAATTCTAATTATATAACACTATTCCTGCTTTTATTTTATACAAGTTAATACTAAATTTGACCTATTTTGGTTTGAATTAAGCTTCTGAATTACATTCTTTGAAATTTACCCCTAGGCCTTATTTTGATTCACATAATTACCTATTAAATGGTTTACAATATGTTTTGTTACAATTTTACTCACACTCGATTACTAATTAAAGCCTTGTAATTTACTTTCTCTACTTGACTATTATTCTAAACATTCAACAATTTATTTGTATTTCTCTAGTGCTTGCTTACTGATTGTGGCATTATCTTGTAGAATCACCATTTAAGTCAATTTACACTTTGATTCTTTGAATCACTATTATAGGTTGTTGTTATCATTATGATAAAGTATTTTTATTCTGAATGGGATAATTTATATCAATTTGGTCTAAGTTCTATTAATTTATATTCTCTGATTTGATTTATATGGTCAAAGTTGAATTTGTCTTGGTCATCAATTTTCAATTTTCCTAGCAATGTTATTATTAATTCACCTTATTAGTTTTATATTTTCTGATTCATTATTTATGGGTCATTTGAATTATTATTTTGCCTTTCCTTACTTCACAAAATTACAACATTAATTAACATGATTTAAATACAATAAACATTTACATACTACCATCTAGTATTTCCTACTATCAACATAGTCTGTACTGTATACACAAAAAATAATAACATATAATAATTATATAAATAAACACATTAACACCTTATACTAATGATTGTTTTTTGTTGTCCTTTTTTAAAACTGGTTTGGGGTATTCCCCTCAATCACATACTTGTTTTATTCATAATTAAGTTTACATTATTCTGATCATTTGTATTGGAGTCTCTTTTTTGGCTAGTTGTTTCATCTAAGTTGGTATAGCTAATATGGTTTAAGTTCTTTCATTGATGTGGTTTATAGCTATAGAGTTTTCTATCTTAAAAATAGGTTTTTGGGTATCTTGATATTATGTAATTTTAATTTATTTGCTATGGATTGTTACTCCTTACTATAAAGATGCAACGATCAAAAGAACCTGCGGAAAGCCCACCTCCCCGCATATTCTCTCTGAGTGGATTTGTGACGTCATAGAGGAGTGGAGGAGGGGGTCACATGCTGTCTGACCACTGGTACTGTGAACATCGTGAAGACGCGGTGACACAAGAGTTTCGTTGCCACTTCTGTATCAGTTTTCGCGCGCTCTTGTTGTTTTGTCGGTTTTATACACATTTTCTTTCTTTCTTTCTTTAGTTGTTAGTTGTAGTCCTATAATCCCTTATCGCGTAGCATGTACTTTATTGGTAAATGTGTTTATGTATATAGTGTTGTGTAGCATGTTATTCTAGTGATAGTGTCATTTGAGTTTAGTTATGGCTGCTTCTTCGAAGTCTGTTAGCAAATCTGGAAGGCCATTAAGGGGACAAGCTAGAGAAATAGTCTATAACGTAGCTGCTCACCTACGAGAACAGAAAACCGTCAATAAACTTAATTATAATGTTGTGGCTTCAACAAGTGAACCAACGGGAGTTTCAAAGTCACTGGTGAAGCGTGTAATAGCGGAAGGGAAGACGTCTATGGCCAAGGGTCGTCTGCAGTTTTCTACACCTGATGGCAAAAAACAGTTCATAAGAAAAGGATCGAAACAGACGACTTCACGAAAGCTGTGATACGTCGGAAAGTAAGTGAATTGTAGGTGATGAAAAAAACTGTACCTACATTGAATAAATTGAACAGAGTGTTAATATCAGAAAATATACTTGACTGTAGCAGAGAGTATCTTCGAAGGATATTGAAAGAGATGGGGTTCCGGTGGACAAGGTGCCGTAGTTCTCGAAAGCTGTCGATAGAAAAACCTGATATCGTGGCATGGAGGGGAAGGTACCTCAGACAAATTCGTCAGTACAGACAGGATGGTCGAAAAATAGTGTACTTAGATGAAACATTCGTTCATTCTACTCACTCTGTCCCATCATGCTGGCAATCTGATACAGAGCTGGGAAAATTACAAGCTATAGGAAAAGGTCCTAGCATTATTGTTGTGCATGCCGGGGGAGAGGAAGGCTTTATAAACAACGCCTTATTGATATTCAAATCAAAGCAAAAAACAGGGGACTACCATGACAACATGAACTTTACCAATTTTTCAACCTGGGTGGAAAGGCAACTGCTACCGAACTTAAGTCCAAACTGTGTGATAGTATTAGACAATGCTAGTTATCACAGTGTACAAGAGAATAGGAAGCCAACAATAGCGTCGCTCAAAAAGGACATAGTTGATTGGCTTATGCACAACAACATCCAATTTGAAGGTACTTTGACCAAAGCGGAATTGCTGATGTTAGTAAAAAATGTTCCTAGTGAGAAGACCTACAAAATTGATAAAATGTTTACCAATGCCGGTCACAGTGTTTTACGTCTGCCGCCCTATCACGCAGACCTCAATCCTATTGAGTTGGTGTAGGCAGACATCAAAGGTAGAGTGGGTGAATCTGTGTCAGACTCTCTAGAAGTGAAGCGTAGACTTTGCGAGCAAGCATTTTCGGAATATTCAGAGTCCAAATGGAAAAAATGTTGCAAGCACATACGCAAGATAGAAGATGAATATATATCCAAAGATGTCCTCATTGATGACGCCATTGATAGCTTCATTATTTCTGTGAGTGATGTCAGCTCATCTGAATCTGAATCTGAGTCCGAGGATGAGAGCAGTAATCAGGAAGACGATGGTGAGACCGCAGATGAGATACGAGAATGACAGGTATGTTATACTGCCTCTTATGACTTAATCCTTATCCTTCATAAGTGAGTGTTTTGAATGTATTATTTCGTTTTGTTCATATTATGTCCTCTGTGTGTATGCTTATTGGAGCCGTATATTTCTTTAAAATATGGTTTACAGCTTGCGAATCGTAAATACTTCCATTTAACTCTGTGCTTAATACTATTTTATAATTTTAGGTTTAGTAATATTTTAGGTTTATATATTTAATAGATGTTTCAAATAGGTTTTGAAGCCCACATGACAATTAAGCTCCGAATTAAATTAAATACACGAAATATTAAACACCTCATATTCACACGCAGAATTTCGTTCAGTAACAATATGAACAGATAATTAATTATCAAAAATAAGAAAAATCTGTGTACATTGTCAAATACATAATATATTATAAAAAAATATATTATTTTTATTATATACAAATTACAAATTTGCATGAAATATTATATTTTATTTAGTCAGACGCTTGTATGAAACATTTGCATTCTGTAGCGAAGTGTGTTATATTAATTATTTAATGTATTTTATTAATATGGAATATCAATATCTTTTACCAGTATTTTGTTCAGGCGCCATCTTGTTATAATATAAGAAATATTAGATTTGCTTACCTTTAAGGGCAGAGTTCGGTTAAGCGAACTAGAAGTAGCGGAATGTGTTATCTGAAATAATTTACTCTTGCTTGAAATGTTTACCAATGACATTACCTTTTATTGTCATATTACGTACAAAACATATGACTCTACCGTGCACAACAAGCACGCTGCTATACACCATGAGGCGTTGCGCCATGAGACGCAGTTCACTATTCAAGTTAAAATTCCCCTTAAACATTTCAGTAGCCCTCCAAAATAACATATTCAATTATATTTTATGATATCATTATTATAAATAACTTTACAACCCAGCACTTGTTATATAGTTAGATATTCTCGCATTCACTCATGCTCACATTCTTATGGTACAATTTTCTTTTAATTTTCCCCAAATTGAGCTCATTTTTATTAGTTATTACTGAAAATTTTATATTGATCCTTATTTAATATTTTGTGTACCCCCCATTTGTCACTTAGCTGAAATCAGTCCTCCAGATGTCCCGTCGCTGAACCCGCACTAACAGATGTTAAAACTTTACTAAACTTTGTTTTTACGTTTTACTTGGTTTAAAGTTGAACTGTTACTTGGTTTTTATATAAAATACTTCACTTTTACATGGTACAGGCGAACGTCCAAGACTTAGTTTTTATAAAATTTAGATATCCGGCCGGCCGGCTATGCTGCTATTTTGTGACTGAGGATGATTTGCAACGCTTTAATTCCGAAGTGGGGAGTAACTACGTCACCAGTTCCTTTGTGTAGAGTTCCACTCCTTAGTTGTTTACAAGCGCAGAAATTACATTGTTGCATACTTTTGGATGACGTATACATGGGTGCAGCTTGTGACACATTAGTATGCAAAATAATGTTGTCGTTTCTGCGTGTATACTCTCGACCTTGATGTATTCTGTCCACTCGATATTGCGTAGTTGCAAATCTTCATAAACCCTTACTAGTTTCTTATATGTGACTTTGAATAAAAATACAATTTAAATTAATTATTCCCCAAAACACAGTAGGGCCAGCATTGTACTGTTACAAAATCCCCTCAATGAGAGGATTTATGATGAAGCATAAAAACTCTCATTGACACACTCATACTTCCTAAAGGGATCAGCCAGGATATGTCGCCACAACCCCTTACTGTTTATAAAAAAATATAATAACTCACCCTTGGTCCAATGATGGTGACAGTACCTGCATGACCTTACTGGACGTCTCCGGAGAGATCCCAACACCATAAGGCCAATCAGGTGCTTTACGTTCCTGCTCTGACACGCTTGCCAGCTCAGGACCGCCGTCACAGCATCACCAGACACTGAAACAACAAATAAAAAATATTAAAATAGTGGCCTGGTATAATACCATATCCCTAACTGATCTGTTTCCCCTTAGCTATGTGCTGGTTTGTGTTAAGAAGCACTGGGTTTTGTTTAACTCCTAACACCTAGGATTATTACACCTAGTACAAGAATCATTAGATAGACGTTCCATCGCTTCGTTCACTACCATTTACATTTATAAAATTTTTCGACTCCAATCGATAATAATTAATCCTTTCCCATTAACAAGCAGGAATACAAATCTTTATAATACTAATGCAATAATACTTTCAAAATATTTAAACACATAATCAAAATTTACTCAAATAAAATTATCTATATCTCCCTCTTTCTACAATTCTGAAACATTTTCTTTTTTATAAAATATTATTATTATTATTAACAGAAATTCTATTTATCTGGTGCTGTTAATAATCATCATCCCCTTACTCCTCCACACACACACTATTTCCTAATACATAATAATCATGATACATCATAATAAACATTGTGATTATTACATTAAAATAACCAATTCAAATTTAACTCAAAATTTACACACCTTACATCTTTAAATTTGCGTATAAAATTACAAACATTACATTTTAATTTCAATTGAACTTTTATTAATTAGCCATCAATTATTTATCATTTACTACCATTTAATTCTATAAAATTTCAAAATTTAATATTAATTATATGTTATGTTTCATTATATTTCATTTCTTATTACCTTTCTACTATGAATTTTCTACTTAACCCTTCACATTTTGATCATTGATTAGTCTGTGTGACTCCTGTATTCACTATGCTTTGACCTATTGTATTGGCATTAACATCTATAGCCTTACTCACCTTTCTTCCTACTAACCGCTAACAACCAGATTTACATATTATGACACCAATCTCTCAATTATAAACCCCTTCACTAACTCCACTTACCTCAATTTATTCTTCTCTTTGTACTAGGATGTGTGTTCCCAACCTCGCCATATACATTCCTAACCCTTTGCCCACCACCAAATATCGGCAAACACTCCCTTAAACTACTCTATCACTTGCCACAACACCGCACGCTGATCACTCTTACACCACTACCCTTACTACAAAATATCACAATCAACAAATATATTTACCATTTACTTTACTCACCTTCTCTACATATAATCACTACGTAACACCACTGTGTCCCTAAAATATCTAATACTCTCTTTGTGTGTTGCTGGTATTTCAAAATTCTTATTTATCTAACTCCCATTAACTTTAATTGAATAACTCAAATGCCTTTATTGAATTATCACCCAGGCTCTATCCCCTTTTAACACTTTACATTTCTGTGATCATCGACAATTGCATTAGAAAATTCATCCCTCACCTACTAATAACAATACATCTCAATATCCAAATATATTACATGCTTAATCATTTATTATTCATTAGAATCTAAATCTCATAAAATCATTTAACTTCATTATCAAACTTTCTTTTGTACAACATTAATTAAGTAATTAATCTTCAATTATTTAATTCAATTATTTAAAATTTCATCATTACCTTCATCACTTGTTTAGTAAAAAAAAAACAATGTTAATTGTTATTATTAAATCAATTAAACTATAACTTCCTGTTACATACATGGTTTACATAAAATTACATGTAATACACAACATCAAGAATACACAAATACATTGACATTAATACACAAAAAAATATACAATCCAACTTATTATTTGTTACCATTTACCAAAATCAGTTCATAAACAATCCATTTTAAAACCACTGTTCACATATATTAATGTTCATAAATAATAAAACACTTTACCCTCCATCATCGAACAACTTATTTTTCCTTGAAAACATTATATTAGCATCATTAATATAATACTTATTTAAATTCTTGTATTCTTCCACAAAACTATCATAATTACTAGGATTACTCCATATCATTACATCATACAATTTGTCACGATCGGGTATGGTCCTGTTACCTTTAGTATTATCTGTCCTGATTAGGTAAGTTATAAAGTCATTACTATCGTCATCACAGTTAACTACTACTACACCCTTTACTTCACAAAGTAAGTACTTGTTATCATTATTATTATTATCATCTACTATTGCTGCTATCTCAGCTTTAATACAAGGTACGTATTCACTATAATTATCTACCATCTCTACTCCTAACCTTTCTACAAATTCTCTATAGTTTCTTTTTACTTTAAAAATCTCTATCTCTCTCTTTCTCTCACAATATCTCTCTCTCTCAATATATCTCTAACTCTCAAAATATGCAGGGGACACTAACTCATAATTACTGCACCACCTATGAAGTGCACAAAAAACCCAGGGAAATTTATTTGTAGACATATCGTCTCCCAAAGATATACTGAAGGAACTCTCGTCCTTCCTAAACACATGTGAAGCCTTTACTTCACCCCCAACTACAATATCACGGGAAAAATTTACCCCCTGCAATCCCCCTACAACTATACTTTCTCCCCACTTTCTCTCTGACTCATTAACATACACTAACATCTCATTTTCACTCCCAATATTCTCACCATCATTTTCTAACACCATATTTTTAATTATATCATTATTATTACCTGTGAACTCATTATTCAAATTATCATTGCTACTCACCTTGTTAATTAGCACCTTGTTTGCACTTAAACTAACCTCTTTCTGATTTTCACTTGTATTCACCTCACCTACCTCGTTTTTTATCTTCACAGCACTTAAACTAGCACTATTTTCTGTAAATGTATTATCATTACTACCTCCACTATTCTCTACCCTGCTTTTATTCTCGCAATTCTCGTCTACTTTATTCTTTGGTCTATCGAACTTCTCATTTACTAACGCTACTATTTTTTCTTTCGTTTTATCGAAACGTGCATGCATTTCATCGATTCTTTTATCGAACGAAAAATTTTGTCTTTTGATTTCATCTTTCAAATCATTATTTTGCTCTTTCAGTTCGTTAAATTTCTTGTCAAATTTATTATTCTGTGTGTCAAATTTCTCATCAAGTTTATTTAACAGTAACTGCATCATGGCAACTGTCTCATCTGTTTTCTTTTCAGACCGAGTTGAGATGGGTGTTAATTGAACTGTATTTAATTCGACTAATTCGGGGTCACTGGACTCACCGATCTGACTAATTGGGGTTAATTGAATGCCCATCTCACTCGTAACTGTTTCGTCAGTGACGCTGACGTTTTCGTCATTATTTTTATTAGTACTCATTTTGCTTATTTATAACACATGCATGCACATAATCTTATAACATAACCCTATCTCTACTTCTATGTTTACGTATCTGCAAATTATATATATTACTTCAGGTAACTGTTCCGCTCTTTCCAGTAGGCCTACCCCACATAAAATCACATTCTATGTAGAGTCCCTGTTCGGGCACCATTGTTATATTAATTATTTAATGTATTTTATTAATATGGAATATCAATATCTTTTACCAATATTTTGTTCAGGCGCTATCTTGTTATAATACAAGAAATATTAGATTTGCTTACCTTTAAGGGCAGAGTTCGGTTAAGCGAACTAGAAGTAGCGGAATGTGTTATCTGAAATAATTTACTCTTGCTTGAAATGTTTACCAATGACATTACCTTTTATTGTCATATTACGTACAAAACATGTGACTCTACCGTGCACAACAAGCACGCTGCTATACACCATGAGGCATTGCGCCATGAGACGCAGTTCACTATTCAAGTTAAAATTCCCCTTAAACATTTCATTAGCCCTCCAAAATAACATATTCAATTATATTTTATGATATCATTATTATAAATAACTTTACAACCCAGCACTTGTTATATAGTTAGATATTCTCACATTCACTCATGCTCACATTCTTATGGTACAATTTTCTTTTAATTTTCCCCAAATTGAGCTCATTTTTATTAGTTATTACTGAAAATTTTATATTGACCCTTATTTAATATTTTGTGTACCCCCCCATTTGTCACTTAGCTGAAATCAGTCCTCCAGACGTCCCGTCGCTGAACCCGGACTAACAGATGTTAAAACTTTACTAAACTTTGTTTTTACGTTTTACTTGGTTTAACGTAGAACTGTTACTTGGTTTTTATATAAAATACTTCACTTTTACATGGTACAGGCGAACGTCCGAGACTTAGTTTTTATAAAATTTAGATATCCAGCCGGCCAGCTATGCTGTTATTTTGTGACTGAGGACGATTTGCAACGCTTTAATTCCGAAGTGGGGAGTAACTACGTCACCAGTTCCTCTGTGTAGAGTTCCACTCCTTAGTTGTTTACAAGCGCAGAAATTGCGTTGTTGCATACTTTTGGATGACGTATACATGGGTGCAGCTTGTGACACATTAGTATGCAAAATAATGTTGTCATTTCTGCGTGTATACTCTCGACCTTGATGTATCCTGTCCACTCGATATTGCGTAGTTGCAAATCTTCATAAAACCTTACTAGTTTCTTATATGTGACTTTGAATAAAAATACAATTTAAATTAATTGTTCCCCAAAACACAGTAGGGCCAGAATTTTACTGTTACAAGTGCTGAACCTCCACTTGCCCCTCCAGTGCCCCCACCACGTCGCCAGATTACGGATTTCCAACCGTCGCGTCAGAACTGGCAGACGCAAGTGCGCGAACCAAACTAGCCGAGGGTTCTTTTGTTTGTTGTCAAATTATACTCCATATCTTGAGAGTTGTCATTTTAATTTATTTGTTCTGGGCTGTTACTCCTTACTACTCCGTATCTTAAGAGTTGTCATTTTAATTTATTTGTTCTGGGCTGTTACTCCTTACTACTCCGTATCTTACTGGGTATACTAATTATTTTACTGTAATGATACTCATACTATTTGTTTTTCAACACATTTTGTTCTAACTTGAATGTCTTTAATTTCTTTGAATCGAGATTGGTTCTAGTTTTATGAAAGCGTTTTATTTATTATTGTGATTACTTCTTTCTGTTATTTTTATTTAAGTTGATTTTACTCCTTCCAGATGACTTCTTCCCTTCTTTTACTATATGATCTTAATTTGTAGAATAAGGCAAAAACTTCGTTGTGCTACAAATGCCCACCTGTAAAAGTGATTAGTTCAGCCCACACTTTTAGTGTGGGTGAACTAATTGCTTCTGTCATTCGTCTTTGTTATATTCTTGGCTTTGTTTACCCTGATATACCTGCTTCTTTTGGTTGAGCTCTAAGTTGATATGTATTTTTGCTGTCTTTACTTTTTATTTTACTCTTATGAGATAGTTCTTTTTAATCTGATTTATCTTTTTATTTTTAAATATATGTATATATATATATATTTTTCCTTTCTTATTTAGTTTTTCTTCCTTGAGATATTTACTCCCTAACATTCCCTAACATTTGAGCTGGAACATATCAGAGTGGCACATTTCGGCTACATTCTCTGCTGACCATACTTCACCCATTTGAGCTCAGAGGAATTATCATCTCTGCTCAACTATAAAAAACTGGTGGAATTATCTACATCCAGTTATTAAAATATAAATTATAAAAAGTAGTCCATTTTGACTAATAATAAATGTACTTAGAATCATCACTTCATAATTATTCATATTATTTAATATTTCTATCCATATGGTTACCTTCACATTTCAAAGCTCGGTCTATTTTATTTATCACTAGGTATATTGTCTAATATCCATTTCATCCTTCTTTTTTTTTTTTTTTTAATTCTGCTGTTTTGGTCAGTTGTTGGTGAAGCCTGTTTCTTGTTTACTTTTTGGGTAGCACATGTTTATGTATATAGTTTTTTTTTCATTTGTTGTTTAATCCATTATGTTATTGCTCCTGGCATAATGTCTGGTTTTAATACCTTTTCCTTATTTGTTTTGGTTAATTGGTTCTCCTATTTATTCTTCTATGATCTTATTTTTATTTTGGGGTTTCATCAACTTATAACATTGAAAACATATAAACTATCTGGATTCTTATTTACCTTTCACTTAAAAGTTCTGTAACATTTTATTTTTGTTTCGATAAGTATTTCATTTATATAGTTGTTTTGAGTAGTCACTGTTTAGCCTTCAGAGTTGTGATAAAAAAAAATTTTCTTTTGTAAAATTATTTCATTCAATTTCTTTACCTATGTTGTACTTATTATTTTTTAAGCCTTTGATATCTTATTTCATTCCTTCTCTTTATTAATTGATCCAAAACAAAGTCCTTCTGAAATATATTCTGTAAATTGTTCTTATTTATTTTAGTATTGAGATAATTTATTTATTTTTTCCTTATTTTATTTAAAATAATTTCCTTGATATATACTATAAGATGTCCTTATTTATTCTTAGAATTTAGATGGTTTATCTTATTTGATTCAACATATTTTCTCTTATATTAACTGTAAGATGGTCTTACTCATTATTGAATTTTGATGTTTTTATTTATGTGATTCAAAATATTTTCTTCTAGATAAACTGTAAGATGTTCTTACTCATTTTTGAATTTTGATGTTTTTTCTCTCTTCATCAAAATATAGTCAGGAAACTCCTACACAAAACACAAAACAAACAACAGACAAAGACAGAAAACAACAAATTCATAACACTAACATACATCAACAAACAAACTGAAAAAATAGCCCACAAATTCAAAAAAGCAGGATACAGAATCGCTTACAAAACTACTAACAAAACAGAACACACACTATCAAAACACACACACAAAACAAATTCGATCTACCCGGTGTTTACAAACTAAATTGCTCAAATTGCAACAAATTCTACATAGGCCAGACAGGACGTAGCTTCAAACAGAGATACATTGAACACACAAAGGCACTCCACTCCACTACAGAATCCACCTTTGCAAACCACCTCATCAAAGCAAACCACACATACAAAAACATCGACAATAACATGAACATTCTACACGTACACACAAAAGGCTGAAAACTAGACAATCTAGAACAATTGGAAATATACAAACACACGAAAACAAATAAAAACGTCATCATAAATGAACAGACACAATTCAAATCGCACTCATTATTCGAACACATCTCACCCCACACACACAACATCGATCTTTTGAAATTCGAGTCCGTCACCCACAACAGGATGGACAGCACTACCAGCGGCAACCTCTGAAGAAGCCTTTTAAAGGTGAAAACCAGTTGAGGTTGTAAGGTAAAACTTTATGTTTTTACTTATAAGAAACTTTATGTTCCGAGTCGTTAATATAATAGTTGTATTTAGATTAATATTTCAGCTAGTATACCCGAGATGGGGGAGCCCATGGGGAGTCCATCTGTTTGGGTGTATATCTTGTTATTGTATGTGAAGTAATTTTGATCTGTGATTATTTTAGTGAGTGTGATGATTTCTTGTATGAGTTTCAGGTGTGTTATTTTGTCTGAGTAGGTATTCAAGTGTTTGTATGGTGTCTTTGACAGGAACATTGGTGTATAGATTCGTTATGGCAAATGATGCTAATGTTGAGTTGTGTGGTATATGGATGTGTTCTAGTTTTTTGAATAAATCTATATTGTTTTTAACAGAAGTGTTGTTGATTAGATTTATGTGTTTTCTGATTAGTGTATCTAGGTGTCTGGCGATTTTGTGAGAGGTGCTTGCTAGAATTGGAAACAAACAACTGTATAAACTTTTTAGACCTAACAATCACCAAAACAAACAATACGCACACATATAAAATCTACAGAAAACCAACCACAACTGACATGGTCATCCACAACACATCAAATCATCCAACACAACATAAACATGCAGCCTTCAACCATATGCTACAAAGACTCACTAAAATACCACTGAATACACAAGACTATAAAGAAGAAATTAACACCATAAAATACATAGCACTAAAAAATGGGTACAACCCGGATTTAATAAACAAATTACATAGACAGATCCAAAACAAAAACAACAAACCACAAAATAAAAACAACACACAACAATACAAATACATCACACTCACATACTACAACTCAAACACACACAGAATTGCCAACACATTCAGAAAATTCAACTACAAAATAGCATACAGAACCAACAACACCATCAAAAGATACATCAATGACACAAACAAAGACATGGACAAATACAACAAAACAGGTGTATATAAATTAAAATGCAATGATTGCAACAAGTTCTACATAGGCCAGACAGGAAGATCGTTTTCATCCAGATTTTCTGAACACACCAAAGCACTAACCAATAATAACATACAATCCACATTTGCTACACACATCCAAACAGAAAACTACAGTTACACCAATATAAAAAACAACCTAGAAATCTTACACTACCTACCCAAAAGTCATAAACTTAACACCACAGAACAATTTGAAATATACAAACACAACAAAACACAACCAAACAACATACTCAATGACCATTTACAATTTAAAACAAACACACTATTCAACACAGTAATAAACAACATATACAACAATTCAAACTCCGGCGCCAATCCCCTCCACCTCCAGCCCCACACAACCTGTTAACCAAAAAACCGTTACACATAAAATTACCGACAACTTGGCACATTCCATATCCGAACTCACTGAAGAAGGAGAAAACCACTCTGAAACGTCGTCTGAGTGAATAAACCAAGTAAGTTTACAATGAAAGTAACACCAATATTAATAATTAAAAATATGTTGTAGACATAGGCGTGTCCAACGAAGGTGCCACCGGTGCCGTCGCACCACCACTAGATTGAGAATTTTTTGTTTTTTTTTTACGTGCAGAATATGTTTTTACATAGAAACTGCATAATTTCCGTGACAGCACTCCTATTAAACCGATAAATATATGAATCTAATCAACTTTAATTTCGTATACCTTTTGTCACATAATCTGGCGTCAGCCGTCGCGTCGGGAAGCGGCTGCATGAATAGTGTAGTTGCCGTTGTTGCCGTGTTTTTAGGCCTTACTCAGCGCCAGGGTGGCGGCACCAGCTATCGCGGTGCTGGTGCCAGTCAGACTGAGACGAGAGACTCAGTCGGCCAGTGGCGTTCAGTTTGGACACAAGACAGTAGGCTACTGTTCATTATGTTATTTAATTGTTGAATAAGCTTATTTTTATGATGTATAAATGGCTGATTAAAAAACCCGAGCCCACCAAGGATTTGGACACTCAACCACAAACCGGTAAGTTATTTTCACTATATTTTGTAATATACTTCTTACAGCCTTGTCTGTCTTGTAACATGTTACTTTCTTCTTGCTTAAATATTTCGATTATTAATTTTGTTTTTGCTAAATTAATCCAAAATTAAAATTAAATTTACTAACATTTTTGTATGTGAGTGAATAATAGTGTACAATATATTCACTATATTCACTTTTTCCCCTAACATGCAATTTTGTTTATATTTACAATAAATGGCCACCCACATATTACGAAGCGTCAAGAGGGAAAAAGATTTGTAGGCTATAGTAAATTGTACAGCATAGTATAATTTAAAGCGATAAAAATAGGCCTAAGCCTAAGTGTATGTTCCCTTTTCAGATGCTGTTGCTGGTCCCAATTCGGAAATTATTTATAATGATGATGATGAAAAAAAGGATGATGTCGGTGAGCCAGTGAAGAGAGCAGCTGAGCTCGATGATCCTTGTCAAGACTTGCCAAAGAACAGGCAAGAAAAGTCAGCTAGGATTTCTCGTGGACCATACCAACCACGAATTTCAAACTACCCTACAAAAGAAGTTGGTAAGGGGAAAAATTCTAGGAAAAGATCGTTTAAACCCAAATGGTTCGAAAATTACAAATGGCTGGAGTACAGCGTGGCAAAAGATGCTGCTTATTGTTTTGCCTGTCGTTGTTTTGCTTTAAATGACAGTTCACTTCCTGGGTTAGTTGAAAATGCGTTTACAACAACAGGGTTTAGTTTTTGGCATAAAGCTAATGAAATTTTCAGAGCCCATGAAAAAAGTAGATGCCATGTATCATGCCATGTACCACGTAGATGCCATGTAGATGTGTGTATGTGTATTGTTATGGTTGGCTGGGAAAATTATGTTACTAGCAAATCAGTTGATGTAATGTTGGATGATGCTAAGGAAGCTGAACTAAAAGAGAAAGGAGAAAAAACGCCTAGAAAATCGTGAGTACAAGTCGCGGCTTTTCGATATTGTCCGTTTGTTGGCTAAAGGTGGAAAACCTCTTAGGGGACATGACGAGAGCGAGGATAGTACAGAGAAAGTCTTTTCCTGGAAATTGTTGCTATCTTGCAAAAATATGACCCTTTTTTTCAAAACTACTTAAAAAATGCACCTAAGAACTGTACTTATCTTAGCAACCTCATTCAAAATGGCATCTTATCGTCACTTAGAGCAGTGATACTGAAAACTATAAGTGATGAAATCAAGGGACAGCCCTTTGCAGTTATTGGCGATGAAACATCTGACGTGAGCCATCACGAGCAATTAGCAGTCGAGTATCGCTACATACCGAAAGGAAATGCATATCCTGTCGAGCGATTGAAGTCTACTGATGCGGAAAGCATATTTAAGGCAATAAACTGTGTGCTGTCTGAAGTAGGTGTGCTGTGGAGAGATGTAGTTTGTGTGTGTTTTGACGGGGCTTCAGCAATGGCCGGTGAATTTACCGGAGTACAGGCCAGATGTAAAGAAGTCAATCCATCCATAATGTACGTGCACTGTTATGCACATTGTTTGAACCTTGCCTTGGTAAGTGCCTGCACAAGTCACAAGGAAAATCCAATTATTTTCGACTTCTTTGGAATAGTCCAGCTAGTTTTTAACTTAATCGAAGGTAGTCCAAAGAGGCACGCAGTCTTTGAGGATATTGTCAAACAAACTACAATGAAACTAAAGACTCTAAAATCCCTTTCAGACACTAGATGGGCCTGCCGTTCAGAAGCGGTGTCTGTTATTTATGTTCAATTAAACGAATCTGTTATTTATGTTCAATTAAACGAAATTGTAAAAGCCATTGAAGAGTGTACGGAATCTACTTCCGATTCAAAAGTTCGGGCCCAAGGTAAAGGTATTTTGCTACAAGTAAAATATTTTAATTTTATAGCGTATTTGCAAATTATGCATCCCGTACTTCAGCTTGTGGTGAAGTGAGCACAGCTCTGCAAAGTCCTAAAATAGACCTTTGCCAAGCAGTTGAAGATGTTGAAAGCCTAGCTCTTGCTTTGGTAGAAATGAGAAATAGTGAAGAAGAGTTTGAGGATATTTTTATCAAAACAAAGGAAATGTGTAGTACATTAGATGTTCAAATCCCTAATGTTCGGAAAAGGGAAGTATCAGTCCTCTTAGAAGACACTAGTTGCCCTTCTTCTGCTTTCTACGCAGACACAAAAAAAGAGGAATTGAAACTGTTCACTTACAATCCTGTTTTGGACCGCCTTGTGGAAAATCTAACTTCTCGATTTGCTCAAGAAACAAAAAACGTTATCTCTGCCACAGGGAAACTGATGGGATTGAATCTTAATGATTGTTACAAGTGTGAAAATAAGGACTTCGAAATTCTCGCAAAACAATTCAATGTCAATGCTGCAGAACTAGAGGCAGAATTTAAGCTGTTGAAATCAAAGAAGCGTAGAGAAACTGATTCAAACTTTCCGCCTAAAAGTGTTCCGGACTGGATTAACTGGTTATCGAAGTTCCAGCGAAGTTCAACCTTTGAGAACTTTAGTGCTGTTATTAATAAATTTTCCACGATGCCTGTAACTAGCTGTACAAGTGAAAGAACCTTCTCAAAGCTGAGTATCATAAAATCCAAGCTCAGATCTACGATGTGTCAAGATCGTTTGGAAAAGTTGATGATTCCGTTTGTGGAACAAGAACTGGCTGCTAACGCAAAAACATGCACAGGAATTTTTCTCAACACGTGTAAAATTGTCATCTTCATACTTCACCCTAACATTGTTCATGCATCCAAACGTCACATCTCACCAAAATTCCTGTACATTATTATATTCCATATGTAGCTAAATTTGACATTTATATTTCTGGCTTCAAATATAAGTTTACCATCCTCCCTTCTCCCCTTCTCACTCCTAGTTTCTTCCTTTCCCTTTTGGATTTTTCCAACATAAAATTTTGTGATAACCTGAGAACTGTTTTTTTTCTTTATTTCTTCTTCATTCACCAATTTTATTATATTCTTCAATATTTAGTTTTCATTTAACTTTATTCAAATTTAAATTATTTTCTAGGCTACATTTAGATTTATATTTCTGAAATTTTAGATAATGGATATTTAATTTTGGGTGACAAATGACATATACTTTCTAACTTATGTTCTGGTTTGTCTATGTACAGTATCATAAAATAACCAAAATAAAACAATAGAATATTTAATATTTACTTTCATCTTTATTTTCAGTAAAGAAGATAATTTTTAAATCTCATCTCAGTAAACTTTAAAAAGTTTCAATTCTTTACTTTCAAATAATATTTAAATTTAAAATTTGTTTTACATCAAAAATTGAAGTATTAACAAATTTTGTGAATCTATAAGTGCTTATTATTCTTATGAATTTTTAATGTGAAAGATTTTTGTTACTGTCTTGTACGGAAAATAAGTAAAACCCATTTGTGTATAAATTATGTTTAAAAATACAAAATAATCTGTAACCGTTGTGTAAAATGTGTAGGTAATTTGATTTTTACATCTTATAAATTTTGTTTAATCATCTTAACACCTTTTTCACACTTTATGTATACTTTTTATATACTACTTTAAAGATATATACTACTATACTTTTGTTTAAAATAACTAGATGCTGTACATCTAATAATAGTTAGGTGTATTTAATCTGACAAATATTAACAGTATAAAAGTAAGATTCTTTTATTACAGAAACATTTTTAATATTGATTACTTGGATAAAACTGAAATTTCAGGATGTTTCGTTTTCAAGCTTTCATGTACAGTTTACAGTGAAGTTAAGTTATTTAAATTAGTAGAAAAGTATCAGCTTTGACAAATTCTTTTGATGTAAGAAAGGATGGTCTTTTATACATCTTAAAAAGTGTTTAATTACTCTGTTGCCTGTGTATATTTGCATAAAAAATATATTCTCTGAAAATATATTGAATAAAAAAATTATCTGTATTTGCTGTATGGACCATTAAATAACCTCACTATGTATTCTTGATTATGTATATAATTTTTTATATGTGAGAAAAGCTTATTAAGATGAAAGATTTAAAAAAGAATGATATTATGTTAAAAATGTACACACTTTTCTGACAAAGAACTCTAACGTTTTAGATTAACATTTTTTTTTCTAAAACATTAGGTTTTTATGTTGGAAAGTGTGCATATATTAATACTGATATGAACTCATCATGGACAACAAAATCCAAGAAAAATTTTCAATGTAATAATAGTTGATTAAAAAAAATGTTATGATGAAATAATATAGATTGAATGTAGTTGTAACTGCAACTGAAACGTTTTAAAAGAATCACTACTATTCCATACATATTGCCACAAACTTTAAATGTGTATTCTTGATAAATTTAATGAAAATGCATATTTACAAAGATGTTTTGAAAAAATCGGTTTTTACTCCTTCAATACCTAATTTGAGCATGCTGTCCCAAGAATTTGTTGTGCAAATTATAATGCATACTAAACTACCGGTATATCATTTTAAATGTATCTAAGCAATAAAATCTTCTATTTTTATCTTTTTCCAGATCTAACCATTTTACCTGGGCTATATGATTGAGTTAGGAAATCTCATTCACTCTTAAAAATGTGTTGCTATTGTAGTACAAGAACTTACCTTGAAGGAACAATCTCTGCCATTCTATACACATTGTTTAAGCCATCAGTTGAACATGTGCAGTACAAAAACTTGTAATATTTAAACCGCTAAAAGTATGGATGGTACTGTTTCCTCCTTAGAGTCTACATATTTTTCTGACCTCCAAAAGAGTGTCTGCTCTAGCAAAGTTATCAGTAAAGTTAATGGTAATAAAGTTAAAAATAAGAGCAGTGAGCAGCTGATTCCAAAGTTATTAATAAGTCATTTCCTCTCTTAGCTTCGCCTAAAGCAACAACTTTACCAGGCATTTCACCGTCTGTGTCATTCCCTATTTCCTGAAGAAATTATAAAACACACAAAAAGGATTGGAAAATTGTGTCCTTCAAACTCTCAAGCTTTCAATCCAGTATTTGAGTCAAAAGAATTCCAATCTCTTCTTTTGTGCTCCTGTATAGATATATCTTTAAACTTCTAAAAGTTCAGAAGGTTCTTTAGACTTTTTTTTAGACAGAATTTACTTTATCCATTATCATTCATTCTGTAAAATAGTTTTAAACAACTAAAAAATAAACAGATCATAAATTATAATTAAAGGAACTGATATAATGTTATTCACTGGAAAGAAATTATATTACAAGATTACAATGAAAATCAAAAATCAATTTTATAGCAATCAATACTGTCAGAGAAATCAAATTTATACCAAATATATACTAAAGCCATTGTTTAAAAAAAAACAATAAAGTTATATTGAAATCACTTAACTTGAAAATAATGGGATCAGTTATTTTTTGTGTTTACTAAATTTCATGTTAAAGAGTCAAAGAATGAATCAAACTGAACCAGTGAAGTAACAGATTACTTATACTGTATTGCCTAATAAAATATCGGTATGGAGAACCATACATGACTTCCATGTTCTAAGATTTATATTTAAAATCATTTACGAAATGAAATGTTTCCATAGAAACTACTTCTTTCCACTTATTGCTTCAGCCTTAACCACAGTACTGTGGTCACTAACGTATACCACCACACGTTATCGCACTCGATTTTCACTGATGATGGCAGTCGACGGCACTGCCAAAATGTCTGGTTTTGCAGAAAACATTGGACTACGGCTAAACAGCCCGGGAAGGAATTTTAACAGCAAACTACTACTATGTTGCCGATAATGTAGTACACATATAAAAATTATCCCCTCCCCCTTGAACTATAATTTTCATTTATAGAAAATTACCCCAACCCCGTTCAACTAGCCTCTTCATTTATAGATATTTCATCTACGTTTCTACAGTGGATTATAAAGATATTCTTATCAGGATACTTTATTTACCAAAATTAAGTACTTTACTCTTGTTAAAATTTGCAGGTAAACTACCCCTTCCTCTAAACCGATCTTCACCAAAATCAATAGACCTTCAGTCCTCTACAATGCAGGGATGCATGCAAAAAAATATTTGATTCTGTTTGAATGTGCGGCAGTTATCGTTCGTCATGGAAACATTTCTCTTGTTACAACATAAAATGTTGCAGGTAAACTACCCCTTTCCCTTAACCGATCTTCACCAAAATCAACAGACATTGAGTTCTCGATAGCTCAGGGAGGTATCCAAACATTATTTGATTCTGATTGAATTTACGGCAGTTATCATTCGTCATAGAAAAAATTACCCATGTTAAAACATAAAATGTTGCAGGTAAACTACCCCTTTCCCTTAACTGATCTTCACCAAAAACAATAGGTCTTGAGAACTCTACAATTCAGAGTTGCATGCAAAAAATTATTTGATTATGTTTGAATTTGCGGCAGTTATCGTTTGCCATAGAAAATACCCTTGTTAAAACATAAAACGTTGCAGGTAAACTACCCCTTTCCCTTAACCCATCTTCACCAAAAATAAAAGGTCTTGAGAACTCTACAATTCAGGGCTGTATGCAAAAACTTATTGATTCTGTTTGAATTTGCGGCTGTTATGGTTTGCCATAGAAAATACCCTTGTTAAAACATAAAACGTTGTGTGTAAACTACCCCTTTTCCTTAACCGATCTTCACCAAAAAAAATAGGTCTTGAGAACTCTACAATTCAGGGCTGTATGCAAAACATTATTTGATTCTGTTTGAATTTGCGGCTGTTATCAGTTGCCATAGAAAAAAATTACCCTTGATTAAAAAAAATAGTTGCTGGTAAACTACCCCTTTCCCTTAACCGATCTTCACCAAAAACAATAGGTCGTGAGTACTCTACAAATCAGGACTGTATGAAAAAAATTATTTGATTCTGTTTGAATTTGCGGCTATTATCGTTTGCCATAGAAAAAAAAAATCTATAGACAGACAGACACATAGACAGATATACAGACACACAGACAGATATACAGATAGACAGACAGATAGACACACAGACACTTTTCGATAAATGCCTTTTTTTCATGTTTTGAGGGTAGTACAATCAGAATCTGCAATAATCTCGAACACGATTTTTTTTGCCATCACCATACTTCCATTTCCTTATGGAACATGGAAGTAATTAATGAAATAAGTAGTACTTAGTAGGAACATACTAGCATATATATATATTGTAACGCAACAGAAATACAGTCATCCACGTTACATAAATATTATATTAACAAAATAATAAGCAAATCAATATTTAACCCCATGATAAAACAAAAGGTCTAATAATTACATTTATAATTATAGATAAAAATAAATAAGGATGCAAGGTAGAAATAACAATGATAAACAAACCTGTAAATTAGACAATAGTTAGTGATACATGTTCAGTGAAAAGTAAATCAATATAATACTAATGAGAATTGTAAGAAAGAAAATAGTACAGAAAATGTCAAAGTAGATGACAATGAAATTAAACCAAATGAGAAAATAATTTACCTTATAGCAATAGTAAGTAAGGATTATGAATTAAATGATATTATTTTGTAACGATGAATGTTGTGTTAAATGTTATGTTATGTTATACTAATTACTTGTTGAGTTAATGGAAAGTAATGAAACAAAATGTACTATTCAATTACTGTTATAGAAGGATGTGGGAAACAGAGTTAATGTTAGTAGATCACAATTTTATTTTGTGATCCATAGATCAAGACAAAATTATTATTAGTTATAGAAAGAATAATTATTTATGTAAATGTTAATAGTTAAGATTTGATTATATGTATGAAATTATGTAAAAGGGCTATAGTTGTTCACCGGTTATAAACAAAGGTAGGTCAATATACAATAAAAGGCCTAACAGCCAATAACACTATATAACCACTCATAACATAATGGTTAGGTACGGGAGTTAATAATAATTAATGAATACGGTTCAAAGAGCTAGGAAAAAACATTTAATAAGTAATGATATATAATAAACCACCTCAATTTATACAAATTATGATAATGCCACAATGCCATGATATCGATTGATAACGTTTGATATCGAAAAAGTAATAAATATAAAAGAAACAGACTCATATCAAAAACCAGCAGAATATATGTCGAAAATAGTAAACAAACTATAGGTAAAGTTATATTCCGATATGATAGAAAATTAATAAGGAATGGATGAAAAATATATGAAATAAACACTATATACAAAACATGGAGAAGGAAGAATAATAATGCGTTGCTAAGGCCTACAGGGAATGAAGAAGTTGTTGATTTTCAATTATTGCCTTTTATGATCTGAATGTGATGAGATTAAAAAACCTAAGAAATGTCTAATATAATCGGAATATTCTAAATTATTTGATACTCTTATAAAACACAAAATTTAATGATAATATTCTTGACTCTTGCCAGTACAGTTTAACCAAACGAGACCATAGTATGATATCACAATAAAAAATAAATAACTGGGTTCTACAAGGAACTACTTGAATTATCTTATACCCGAAAGGAATTGACGATATATTAAACCCAATATAAAGAGTTAACTGTATCACAACCAATAATATACACTACACTGGAACTCATAACCTTTCAAATACACGGAACATCACTAATTACTTCAAACGAGAGAAGAACGTATTTGGATCCAGAAATTGCAGAAGGAACATCAGTCTGGCCGTAAATCAATCCAGGGAGCTGTATTTCTGAGGTGAACAGGACAAGAATTCCATTTTATTAAATCGAAGAAAGAATATCGTACGACATAGTCATTCAGAATGGTGAAGTTATCAGCCAACAGCCTACACGATTCGCTTCATTCTAGTCTGGTAAATTATTATTGTATAAACCATATTAACAACACAACACTTCAAATTTGTAAATCTTGCATTCTTATCTATGTATTTTTAATCTTCCCCACAGTTACAAGAACCTTCACACCCTGAATTAAGTTAATTACAAACTAAAAAACATTATATAACCGAATCTAAATAAAGTATCGGACTGATCGATAATCGATTCACGCAATCTATAGCCTTTGTGTATGCCAGTTGGAACATATCTTATTTAATGTTGAAGAAGTGAACAAATAAAGAACCTTTGTATAGTTGCAAAAACTTGTCATTTGGAGTATTAGTTAATGAATTGGGAATAAAAAAGTAACTGACTAAGTATAGAATAATTGGTTAACGTAAACAGTGAATTAACCTCTAAGTTTCGTTGCGCCGGTACTACAGCGCTTATAGCGGAATTCTCCGACACCAAAGAGAAGAGCGTTAAAATACAAAATTTTACATAATTCTCTTCAAGGTATAATAGGGTTGAACGAAATTATAGAATAACACATTAATTATTTAAGTTTCAAGTACACTAACACTGATATTTTTCTTAGAGAGATAAGCTAATATTAGTTAATTAAATTACTATATTCCACAACTCCAAATATCTCAGATATTTAAATAATTGAAGTAAATTAAAACGACCGAAGAGAGGAAAGACCGGGGAGCATACCCGTTCATAGCAACGAATATGTTTACATTGCGTGATACATTATAAGACGCAAGACGTCGTTTACTTACAAATTGACGCTGGCAACGTTGGGGGAAACAACGAGAACCCCGCGACCGTAAGAGCCGAGGGTCTAATTACAATATATATATATATATATATATATATATATATATACACATTTTATTTATCTTTCTGGCTTTCTATGGCAATTTTTCTTAAAACTTGGTATCCACATAGAGTAGATGTTCTTAATTTAGTTTCATAATTTAGGTTTGTTTAATTGTACAGTAATTTAGTAAACTGTGTATTTAAATTTAGTTTTTTTCATTACTTCTTCATTCATTTGAAATGTTTTATTTTCAGCATCTGAATGCTGACAAATACAATTCAACAATAAAAGCATACTGTGGTAGTAAATGATTTTTTTATTACTTTTAATTAAGAGGATAATTTTTGTTATATTTTGTGTACCATGTGTAAACTATGATACTGTACATACATAAAACAAATGAACTGAACTTACTACAAGGCACTAACTATTCCTATTACTTTCGTGATTAACTCATTTGTAAGAATCAATGGTTAATTTGAGACTGCCTGAGGGGAAAGCAATAGTTTTTTGTAAAACAGTTAATACAAACAGAACTTATTTTGTATACAACAGCAGATTCAGACAAAACATACCAATTACTAGTATAACATTCTAAATTGTATGTTATCAGTATCAGAATTGTTTCTATCTGCGAAAGCAAGAGTTGATTACCTCCATCGAAAACATATTTGTGAGTGTGTAACAAATGTTAACTAAATGTATTTATCAAGTTAACAAATGTTTTAAGATGAAACTTTCATATTAACTATGCAGATTATTACATTAAAATATAAATAGTGATTAGAACCTAAGCAATATTTTGTATTAACAGATATCTTGTGTTAATTTTCACATTAAATGTTGTCTACCTCTGTATTATGGGAGAATTTTTTCCCAAGTAATGAATAGCATTCCACCTTTTTGTATATCTTCTTTTATGGTAATAAAGTTCATTCTCTTAAATCAGCTCCTTTCTCTATAGATTATAAGCTTTATATTTCCAAGCATGGTGTTTCTGTACCTAAGAAGCTGGGCAGCACATTCACACATCTACTGTCCACTCGTCTATCAGTCTATCATCACTGATTTTGTGGTACAAAAAATATAAAACTTACGTACGGTATGCCACAACTCTAGGTCTCCAGTAGAACTTAGTCACCGACTCATTAACTTGGATGTGCCACCTGAAAATTACTGAAGTGGAATTAAAGATAAATCCTCAGTTTCCTTTATGCCTTTTGTTCATTTTTGTAAAATGATGTGTCATTACAATAGCTTCAAAGTAAGTACCCTAATGTTTTCAGTATCAGTTTCTCAGTTCCAACATGTTTTACAAATATCCTAATGGGAAGAGACATAATTATAATTGTAAAAAATTTCTGTCACAATCTGTGGAAGAAGAGAGACTCATAAACAAAATGTTGTAAGAAATGAAAGACCTGTGAAGACTCACTGTGCCTGCAATTGTACATAAAACAATTAAATTCAAATGTACATACACAAATATCTAATGTATCTAACACATGCAACTTTGTGACAACTGAGGTGACAGAATAGAGTAGCAGCTGACAGAGATGAATAGAACAGGATATGTCTGATGAAAGCCAGAGTATACTATACGTCATATTTTAGTGCTTTATTAGAAGATATGCATATCTAAAACGGATTCTAAAACCTATGAGATGGTCAAATTTGTACAAAAGAATAAAATATCCTGTCATCTAAATGTGCTAAATAGAAAAAGAAGTTTCACAAGATTTTGAACTTTATAAGTAGAAAAATATAGGCTACCACATCAAAGATAGCCTATGATAATATCAGAACATAGTGGCCTTGTTCAAAATAAAAATGATTTGTAATTTGCTTATAGAAAAAGATGTATAAACTAAATAAAATTTTTGAAACTGAATGTTTTGTACAGTTTTTTGCTGTTCTGCTACATCTATAAGTTTATGAAAGGTATAGCTATTAGATTCCTTGTAATTTTATTGATATACCTCTATGCTTAATTCGGTGTTTCTGGTATTATAAATTAAGTATAAATACAACTTTGTCATGCTTATTTGCTAAACTGCTAAATGTTATGTTCTGGACGAGGTCTTTCAGTGTTCCTACCATTTTCAAGTCCTAACTCACGGTGGAAACACTGACAGACCTTGTCCAGAACATTTAGCAGTTTAGCAAATAAGCACAATGAAGTTGAAGTTACAGAGACTGCTAATTCAAATAACAAGATTAATAAGCTTAAGTCCACACATATGCAATGGTGCATGAGTTACATTATTGAATTGTACAGTAACAGTATATTATGTGATAAATATGTATTCATTACTTACACCTTCAAATAAACCTACTTCCTCACATAACAAAGGTCCTACTATTGTGGTTTAAAGTATTCACAAATAAAATACTATGGTTAATGCAACACTTAAGGGGACATAACCTCAAAAACTGGGGTAAAAAGTTGAACGATCAACAACTACTAGACATCTAACAATGTTTACATGTAGCAATTTCCTGGTCAAAATATGGCTTTAGAATAAAGCAGATAAAATGTTCATGCTCATATTATCTAATTTGACTTATATGACTACAGTTTTACCCATACATTTTAAAACATATTTGACATTTCCTTTTTCTCTATCTCTCCAGGGTTGAGGGGTGATCAGTACTAGTATGGTGTTCAAAGAAGGTCAAAGAATCTTTGACCAGTCGCGTGACAATCGCGGTTGCGGGTGAACGCATGCGGGAGCTCCAGCCGTGGTTAGCAAAACTTATTACATGCGATTTATAATTTATTTTATTTATTTTGACTTGACCAGTATCATGGTCGTGATTTTAATATTTTAATTTATTAATTATGTATCTGAGGATGGGACTTAGTCCCGAAACGCGTCATCAGTGACGAAACTGTGTATCGCTAAAGTGGATAAGGTAATTATATATCATTCAAAGAAGGGTATCAATCTAATTGTATTCTCAACCAATGAGAAGAGGGCAAAAAAGTGAATAAATATTAAGGCATCATCAGCATTGGTAGTCAGTCATTCAAATGGGTGTGGATACAGAGACCTCATACATGATACAGCCAGTCAAAACATCTGCAACAACAAAAAGAATCGAACTGTGTTCATACAGCCCAGATAATTCAAGTTTTCATTAATATATATATTTGGTAAGTTTTTCTCAAAGCAAGCTCAGAAACACTTACTAAATATCTGTGAAACATAACTACAGTAAAACCTCGTATTTACGATCCCGCTTATAACACTATCCCGTCCATTACGCTCTTTTTATACGGTCCCTGGACGTTTCATATACATACCCCTTAAATTTTAACCTCTTATAACGCTTCCAAGTCCCGCTTATAGCGCTTTTTTCCCGGTCAAAAATGAGGAAAAATTCCGTATAAATTGTGAAACAGTACTGTATTTGAGATGTTTTAAAAGCATGGTGAAGAAATTGTTGCTCTGACTGTACTGAAGGTGATTACACCCCGAGTAGATGAAAGGAATTCCACACTCTATCTGAAGAAACCCTCCGGCCAGCAGTGTCGGTAATTGTACCTAATGGTACTTTCCTTTGCATGAAAGGAATTTAACACTCAAATGTCTCCCTGTCAATACAGTACATTTCTGTCGTTTCTTATTAGTTGTTCTTTGAATTCTTGGCAGTGCAGTTGTGATTAGTGCAAAAATGGCAAAGCGGAAATCTCTTTCTATAAGTGAAAAATTACAAATCCTCCGTAAGTACGACGAAAATTCTACGCTGGATCAAAAGGATTTTTCTGAATCTGTGGGAATCCCTTCATCCAGCTTAAGAACAATAATAAAAAATAGGGATTCTATTAGTGATGCAGTGAAGGGTGGTTGCAAACGTAAGAAAGTGAGATCCGGGAAATATGAAGAAAAAATAGAGGAAATTGTTATTGAATGGATTCACCAATCACGTGATGCTTCAATTCCATTAAGTGGCCCAATCATACAAGAGAAAGCATGAGAAATAGCAGGCAAATTGAACACAGACTTTTCTGCTTCGAATGGTTGGCTTGATAGAGCAAATCAGTGGTGAATCAGTCGGTTAGTGACAGTGATGTAAATGACTGGCAAAGTGAAGTGCTACCTAGGCTCATTAATAATTATGCGCCGCGCGATGTGTTTAACGCGGATGAATGTGGCTTATTCTTTAAGCTAATGCATGATAAGTCATATTTGTTCAAAGGGGAGAAATGTCACGGTGGCAAATTAAGCAAAGAAAGGGTAACTGTGCTTGTTGCTGCAAATGCCGATGGATCTGAAAAATTACCACTGTTAATGTTGGGGAAGTCACCTAGACCCCGATGTTTTAAAAACATTAAACAACTGCCTTGTGAATACAAAAATCAAGCACGTGCCTGGATGACTGGTGACTTGTTTGTCACTTGGCTCAAAGACTTAGACCAAAAAATGGTAAAAACCAATCGCAAAATCCTGCTTTTTGATGATAACTGTCCAGCTCACCCGAAAAATGTAGAACTAGCATTCCTGCCCCCCAACACAACCAGTAAACTCCAACCAATGGACCAGGGGATCATAAAAGTGCTCAAGCATTTTTATCAAAAGCGTGTTGTTCTACGATATCTGCAGTGCATCGACAGTGGAGCCGAAAACCGCATTACCTTATTGGACACAATGAATTTCATCTCCGCTGATTGGGAAGAGATCGATGCGCAGACCATCGCCAATTGTTTCAATAAAGCAGGCTTTTTTAAGGTAAGATTCTAAATTTTGTTAGATTAGGCTATTATCAAGCTTCTATATAAAACTTTTTTTGTTTCGTCAGGGGGTTAATTTTCTTTTTTTAATTTCTTAGGGATATGGTGTAACACCCGGTGAAACAAATGCCCCTGTCACAATTGATAATGACGAGGATTGGGCTGCTGTACAGGAGAAGTTAGTAGATGTTAACTTGGAAGATTTTGTATCAGTTGACAATAGTCTAGTGACATCAGAAATCCGCGATGTCGACGGCATGATTGCGGATCATGCTGCCGCTACAGTCCAAGATAACGACAGTGATGAGGAAATTGAATCTGTGGAGGAAAATGTCCCCACACGAAATGAAGCTCTTGGAGCAATAAATCTGCTCCGAAAATACAATATCACTGTTACTCCTGGCGGCATACAAGTGACGTGAATAACTACTTAAACCGCATAGAAAATGTAATCATTCACAACAGTAGTACATACACTAGACAAACATCAATCAAAGACTTTTTAAATAGGAAATGAGCTAGAATTTGCATTTTGGATTGTAACTAATGAACAATACTGTAATTATAAATACAGTACTATAATAATAATAATACTGTAATACAGTAATAATAAAATGCAGTACTGTAATTGTTTACTATGAAGTGGTGTACAAATTGTTTTCCCACCTCACAAATCATTTCCCGTCTATAGCGCTGTCCCGCTTATTAAGCGTTTAAACCACAGTCCCTTGACGAGTGTATTAACGGGGTTCTACTGTAATTAAATAATTTCATTTAAAGAGCCCTTCTTATTCAAGTCATATTTCAAAAAGCGTAGTTGCTACTACTAAGTAATTAGCAGCACTACTAATTGTAGTGCATTACTAATAAGTATTGTGCTTTACTTTCATCTGTAGCATTAGGTAGTCAATGCCTATTTTGTAAGCAGTCTGTTGTTTGCTTTCCCATGACAGTCAATAAAGACAACTTCAAGAACTAACAGTCATGCCGGTTTTGAAGAATAGTCTGTTATTCATTTTCTTAATGCAAAAGGCTTAATGCTGTTGAAATTCACTGTGACTATGTGAAATTAATGGGCCTTTGGCAATTAATACAAGAAACAAAATGAAGGCTACATAAAATTTTACAATGAAAGGAAGACAGGGGAACCTTAGATGGACAAACATATTGAACAACCAAATGAAAACTGATGCTTCACAGTTGTGTAGCATACAGAATTCACAAACATTTCAAAGATTACAGCAAACAGAATTATTATTATGAAAAATGAGCCATTGTTAGCAGTATGTAACATGGGCCCCAAAATCAAAAATTGAAATCTGAATGCGCATTTTGGACCATGAAAAAGGAGGAGATGAATTTTCCCCTGTATCATGACTGGTGACAAAACATGGATTTCTTACCTCAATTTTGAATCAGAATAACCTGTGTAGTAACATCACTGAACTTCATCAAAGCAAAAAAAAAAAAAAACAAGCCAACTCTGTCTACAAAGAAATTATGGCCACTGTTTTTGGGGATAAAAAAGATGTCTTTTTAATGGATTTTAAGGAACCAGAAACAACAATATGAGCATTAGTTTGCTGAGAAATGCTTTGAAAACTGATATGTGCCATTCAGAACTGGCAACATGGGATGCTGATTACATTTATTTTTATTTACACTAACACATGTCACAGCCCACAGATGAGACAATCCATATATTCAGATCGGAACTTTTTGATTTCCATTACTATAGTGGAAAACACACCTATGTCTTTAGTCATACTAAGAAGCAGCTTGGATCTCAATGGTTTGAGGAGAGTGGATAGTTGAAAATGGCAACTGAACTAGCTGCAGTATCAGACAGTAAATTTTTACTATAGGGTGGGAAAAAAGTTTATTTCTCAATAACAAAAGGTGCTTAAGAAAGAATGGTGACTATGAAGAAAAGTAAAATAGTACATACAAGTATATATACAAGTACGGTAATGAACAAATGAATGGGTGGCTGGAAAAACGTTGTATGTTGCAATTCGGGCAAAATTACTTTTTCGATGAAAAGTGATGTATGTGACCTCTTCTGTTGAGTCAAACTCTCGTTTTAGTTCCTGAAGTTACTAGTAGATGGCATACAAATGATCTGCAGCTGATTTTCAAGTTAGTTTTCAGTGGAAGAACGTTGTATGTGCATGCCGCGTCTTGTTGACAGTGGGTTGCTCTCACTGCCATGTTGTCCATGTGTAACAGCGTTCATTAAATTTCTTGTTTATTCGTACTTTTATAATAAAATTGTGTTCATTCAAATGTTTTAAAAATATATCCATGATGAGTAAATTAAATTTCTCGTTAAGTGATCAAGAATGCGCGAATAACAGAAAACGCAAAATTCAAGTGAGTGAATGGCAAGACAAAAAACGTAAAGCTCTGAAAGACTCTGGTCAACATTATATCAATAACTGTGGAAAAGGAATACAAATTGAAGGAAAGAAAGCGCCAACTGATGTAAGTAATTTCCTTTGTACTACGTTTAAAAATGAAATTTCTTAAAATCGTAATCATATTATAGAATAACAGTTCAAAACCTTGCCTTTACCATAGAACGTGTTTATAACCTATAATAATACCTTATTCATGTTTTGCGTGCCGTGTATTAGTGTTGAACATTACCTGTCTTTCTGTTTTTGTTTTCATTACACCATGATATTTGACAATGGAAATCCATTTGTGTATGAGAATTGAAAATCATTTTAAAATACGTTATTATGTAACCGCAGCTATATGACAAAAATACGTTAATATTTTTTTTCTATTTATGATAATCAACATCAACTGTTTCTGTCGAATCTTTATTTAATACCCAAATTGTGAAAGTTTACCCTTAGCCGGTTTTTAGTGTATCAAGACATACTAGAATGGTTCCTGATATCTTTTCTTTTTTTTCAGGCTCGAGGCTGTAAATTATCATGCCATAAATCTGGATGTGAAACACTAACTTTGGAAACAGTTCTTGCATTGCACAAAAGCTTTTATGAATTATCATACAATGAACAATCCTTGTGCTTTTAAAATATATCAATATTCGAGAAACAAAACGTAGACGCCCTGGAAAGTCAGAGAATACATCACGAAAGCTTGCCTCTTTTGATTATAACATAAATGGTCAACCAGTATGCCTCAAAACATTATTAAATGGTTTTTCTATAACTGCACGTCGTATACAAGTCCTTCAAAGTAAAATAAAAGATGGACAAGTTGCTCCTAAAGATCTAAGGGGTTTACATTTGAATCGACCTCATGCAGTTGATAATGATGTACGCCAGTTAGTTAGGGAACACATCAAAACTTTTCCTGTAACACTGAGTCACTATAGTAGAAACGTTTCATCTAAGCAATGTTTAAGTCCAGATTTGTCATTAAAAAAATGTATAAACTATTCTGTAACCAACATCAATGTATTAGAGTAAGTTTGACGTTGTACAGGAAAATTTTCAAAACTGAATTTAATCTTAGATTTGGCAGCCCAAGATCTGATACGTGTAATAAGTGTGATCAATTTTATGCAAAACTTATTTTGGCTAACAACGATGAAGAACGCAAACAGATAGAAACTGACAGTAAACTTCATCATTATAAAGCTGAACAGGCATATAAAACCCTTGCAGCAGATGCATCAAATAAGAATTTTATTGTTATCTGTGTAGACCTCCAACAAGTGCTGTACACACCTACTTTAACACATTCCAGTATGTACTATCAGCGACAATACAGCACATACAATTTTGCTGTACACGATGTGACAACACAGGAGGCGTCAATGTTCTTGTGGCATGAAGTTATTGCTAAGCGGGGTTCGAAAGAAATAGCTTCTTGTCTGCTAAATTTTGTAATGTCAAACTATAAAAAACTGGAAACTGGAGAGGAAAGAAAAATTATTGTCTGGTCAGACAGATGTGTTGGCCAAAATAATAACTGGACCATGCTGAGTTTGTATAACTACCTTGTGCGATGCAGATACTTTACAGAAATACACCAAACATTTATGATCTCTGGTCACAGCTTCCTTCCGTGTGACAGAGATTTTGCTCTCATTGAACGCCAGAAAAAGAAAACTAAACCAATGGTACCATCAGATTGGAAATACATAATAGCATCTTCCAAATTAAATAAACCTTTCAATGTCATAGAAATGCACTTTAAAAATCACTAAATTTGTTTGGTTCAAAATAACAGCAGATGACCCGTCAACATTGTATGCTAGGGACAGCCATAATATTTTGAAACCATGGATTTCTTGTAACGTGTTTCCAACTAATATGAACTATTGTGATTACAATGAGATACCAGATTTATACTCTGAACTTGTTCCAATAAGTAACGAAAAGAAAAAAGACTTGCTTGATATGATACACTATCTCACAAATGATGAACATGTTTCTTTTTATGACAGTTTACCTACTTCCTAATTTGTTATGAATGCTTGTGTTCTGTAATATAATTTAATTTTGTAAATTCTAATTATTTTAGTTATTTTAATTTTACATTGTAAATATAATTTAATTTGTAAATTTACTTAATAAAAAAAGTTAACATTGTGATATTTCTGTATGTCTTGCATTTTACGTTTCTTATCACAGCATTGGAAAAATGTTGTATGTTACATGAAGTGCGGTAACATGTTCAACAATAGCTATCACATGGTATTTATGTGTTTTTCTCAAAATGCGCAAAATGTAACATACAACGTTTTTCCAGCCACCTATTCAAATAAACAATGTTTTTCCCACAGTTAGTTTTTTTTTATTTATCAACCAGCTCTTACTTTTTAAATATGCCTTGCAGTTTCAATATAGGCCTAGATATTTATGTACCCCCTATAATGGGCATTTGGTAGGACATTATCTCTCTTCCTAAAAAACCTTACAGGTGCTAAATTCCCAGCTCCACACCTACCCTCTTGCTAATATTTTGGTAGTATGAATGACCTGAATTAAAAATTGACAGTAGCCAGTCAGTTGAACTAAGAAGGGTCCTCCAGCTGGAGACATCTTTTAATAGCATTCTTCAAAAGATGTCTGTAGTGCTGTAGCATTCTTCTTTAGTGCTGTAGCTGCTACTTTCTTGGACATTTAGTAGCAACTACACCACGTTAGATAATATATAAGCAGTAAATAAACCAAAAGAGAGCTCTAATTAGCATTAAAAATCACTTTGTCAATTATGTGGAGGCCACACACTTATAAAAGACTTAAATCAACAAGAGATAAGAAAGAATATTTTCAGATTGTGTCAGAGCTATGTAAAAACTCTATAGCTCAAATAAAATACAATATAGGGAGAATGCCAAACTGTTCTCACCATGGTTAGAGGTTGTTTAAGTTTTAGAATAGGAAAACAGAGGAATTAAAAATAGTTAAATGCATCATCAAAATCTGTGATTTGTAGATTATATAGTACTGTACAGTGAAAATGTAGTAGAGATGATTGATTAGTGCACTCAGAAAAGTCTAACTATAAGTTTGATAATAACAATGAACAGAACAAGAATTTAATAACCAGTAATTGAAGAGGTGAACTGAATTTGAAAAAATAAGCAACATTGTGTTTGCTTAATAAACAAAAAGCGGCTGCTCTTGTGTTTAAAAAGTAAAGTTTTGGTATTTGGTAGGTACCAATGATTATACCAGTATCGGTTAATGTTCACATGTTGTTTTTCCCCTTTTTCTACCACACGCCTTAGGTCTAGTGCAGTTTCCACTCTACCTGTTTTCTTAGACAGTTTTAGTTGTTTCTGTCTTTTGAGTGTAAAAATAGTTGTTTTATGTGATTCTGCTATCCCATTATTCTATTGTGACTTTAATGATTTTGTACATCAATATTTCCTCAATATTTATATTTCTCTTACTATTTATCTTTAAATTTTACTTTTATTCTGACCTTTATTATTTTTTGTTACTTTTGCCAACTCAAATTAAGCAAAAGTTCAAAAGTACTGAGTTGTAGTCCAACTTACATGTGACAGATGGTTTATCTGTGGCTACATTTGTACACCTAGTTAAATGTCCTCTTTTTTTGGTGTCCTTTGAAAGTACAATAGATAAAGTATTATGCATAAAGAAATATGTATAATGAGTTTGTTACTATAATTTTACAGTTATATACTACAAAAATTATAGAAACCTATTATCACTGGTTTTTAGGATTTATGGAGTTTTTCTTAAATTTTGTGATAATACCAACAGAAAAAACATATTTTTATAAATGCTCCAACAAATATTTCAACTTCCAGTTGTCACACATAGCAGTTTTGATGACAGTAGTTAATTATTGTTTTTCCTATATTCATATTAGTAATAAAGAATTAAAATATGATTTTTGTTACTGTTACTTGTGCTTCCATTATAGAATGGAACTGTTCTTGAAACTTTTCATTTTGTAGATGACAATGCTTATTGGAAACCATACTTGATGAAACCATACACAAAGTACAGAAGATCACTCATTATCATCAAAAGATTATGAAGGACTGTTTAGGCAATATTTTAATGTAGCTTTTGAATTTTAATCAGCAGAGTCAGCTATTTGACAAGAGGCTATCTGGTAAGCACATCTCAAAGTAACTACTGGTAACCTCCAACATACTAACATACCATCCATGGGTAAATCTAGTAAATCCATGGATTTATCAGAAATTAGAAACGCAAATAAAAAGTACCGGTAACAAAAATTTAACAAATGAACTAACTGAATTCTGTGTATCCCCTTTATTAAAAGTTGTTATTTAGTTTAGTTAATTTTTATATTTTGTATTCAGATTATATTTAGTTTTTACAGACACTTGACCTTCCCTTAGCTTCTCCAACCCCCCTCCTTCATCACACTCCACACATGTCCCGATGCACGCCCTAAACATATGTTCATCACCCTAACATCCTTTGTTTAGTTGTTGACTGATCTCTTTGACAATAGCTTAATAACCTGAAACAGCTGTCAGAGTTAAATAAAAACTCTGAAATGTACCAAGTGTTTACATATTTTTAAAAACCTTTGTATTAATATTGTTATGATGGTCTAGTGATCAAATAGACCGTCGTATGGTACAGTGGAAAAAAATACAAGACACCAACTAAGTCGCTAATCTCCAGCTTTAATAATCACAATTAAACAGTTTGTAATCAACAAGATAGTCAGTTACAACAAATCACATAACATCACAAAATTGTTCACACGGAATAAAAATGTCAACTAATATAAAACACAATTGTATTACAATTGTCCCACACATTTATAAAATACATAATACTTTGAAACAATACTTCGAACTGCACTAGAATAAATCGCAACTCAAACTAAACTGAGCGTCACTGAGTACTTGTACTTATACTCCGCCAAAAATCGAGAAACATCCATACTACGCATAAGCGTAATTTATTGCTGCCTTGACACAGTCCACATGGCTGGCGACGTCTAGAAAAGTCGCTTACGCATGTTGAGATCACGTACGCACACAACATTACAGCCGGATTCCACGGGAACATCCGAGAAGCACGTAGAATGTTTTGTAATGGTGTAACACTTTTTCCGCATTACGTAACAATATGTTTTACCAAGTGCCCAACGAGTCATCAATTAACATCGTACCATCCATGGGGTTCCACATAACTAAGGAGTTCCATAAAGTTCCATAGGGTATGATCCACCATATTTACAAAAATGGAGAGCTAATTCTAAGTTGGAGATTAGGAGTAACAAACCAACACAATTTAAAAAGTATGATAACATAAGAATAACAAAACTGGCAGAGTATATTCATAACAATTTAAGTTACCTCAGCAATAAATGTGGTGATACATGACAGTTCAGAAATATTTTTAATTATTAATAATTGATAATAACTCAATTAATATTAACAATATAATAATTGCAAAAATATTCTAGCAGTATAAAAAATATTAATACATTTAAATATAAATAATAATATTTGTGAACTGGAGAGCATCTCAAATAGTCCGCCCTATGAAAAAACACCCTAATTCAAACATCACCCTGTGTTTAAAATGATAATTGTAATAATACACTTAAAATAATTGTTAAAGTGAAATTATTGTTTCATAAGGCCTCACGGATGGTCACAATATAGTTGACCCCATGTTCTTGTTTCCTTTCAAACAGTAGCACAGCTGTACGAGAAGTGTTTGATAAGTCCGTGCAAAGTCAGGAGATGGAGGTCACAGTATATAAATGGCATCATTTATAGTTTCCCGTATATATCTGCTAGGAGCGTACTCCACATTTCAGTAACATCCGTCCATAATTCTATTGTTGCCAATCATTTGAATTGATAATGTATTGTGATTTGCAAAAATGGATGAAAGAGAATTTTGTATGGTGATGAAACATTACTTTTTGCAAGGAAAAACTGCACAGGAAACTAAATCCAAGCTGGATAAATATTATGGTGAGACAGCTCCATCAACTAGAATAGTTTACAAATGGTTTGGTTATTTTCGTAGTGGTCACATGAGCATGAACGACGCTGAACGTTCCGGGCAACCTGTTGAGGTTATAACTGCAGAAAATATAGAAAAAATCCATGATATGGTGATGAAGGACAGATGATTGAAAGTGCATGAAATTGCTAAGACAATAGGGACCTCAAATGAATGGGTGCATCATATTTTACATGAACATTTACATATTCGAAAACTGCCCACAAGATGGGTGCTGTGTTTGCTCACAATCGATCAAAAGTGTGTTCGAATAAACATTTCTAAACACAGTTTGGAGCTGTTTCAACACAATCATTAAGAATTTTTGCAGCGTTTCATAACCGTTGATAAAACTTGGATACATTACTACCAACCTGAAACCAAGGAACAGTCAAAACAGCGGGTTGCAGTAGGAGAACATGCTCCAAAAAAAGCAAAAACCATTCTATCAGCAGGTGAGGTGATGGCCACTGTCTTTTGGTATGCTCAAGGCATAATCTTAATTGACTTTCTGGAGAAGGTAAAACAATAACTGAGCAATATTATGCATCTCTGCTGGATCGTCTAAATGAGGAAATAAAGAAAAAACGACCACATTTGACGAAAAAGGTTATTTTTCATCAAGACAATCTACCAGCTCATTCTTCTGCGATTGTGACAGCAAAATTGTTTGAATTACGCTACGAAATTCTTCCCCCCCCCCCTACTTGCCAGACTTAGCATTTTCGGACTATTATCTGTTTCCAGATTTGAAGAAGTGGCTTGCTGGAAAGAGATTTACGCGAAATGATGAAGTTTTTGCCAAAACATCTCCATATTTTGAAGTCTTCAATAAATCATACTATAAGGATGGGATCAAAATGCTTGAGCATCTTTGGAGAAGTGTGTAGTGTTGAAAGGAGATTATGTGGAGAAATAAAAAATATTTTTCCTGAAAATTGTATCTTCTTTATTTTTGCACTGACTTATCAAGCACCCTCGTATGTTTATATAATGTGCATATGTGTTGTTACAGTTAAAAATATCACAGAGCAGCATATAAAAATAAAACGTTCCATTCTGCATAAAACTTGCTGTCATGAGTTTAATGCTTTTGAAAAAGTATGTGGTAAGTTAGCAGTGAAAATGAGCATACTAGAGGCAAAAACATTTTCAAGAGGATCAACTGAGCATTTATTTTGATACCTATCTTAACATAGTATGCACCTGTCTACTGGAACAGATGACAAAATTCTTTAGCATTTTTGAAGTGTTAGTGAAACAACAGGAAGTCTGATGAGAAAATCTGGTAATAAAATGCTATTAGAAGTTGGAATATCATTGAAAAGTTTAAATAATAAAGTTGTGTTAGTGGTTATAATATCACAAACAGAAATAACACTGTTGTGTGTGCACGCACGCACACACACACACACACACACACACACACTCACTCATACACACAAATGTACTAGAAAAAATGTAAAAATACTGACATGGTGCCCAAACTTCCTAGTTACTAATAACCAGAAAGGGCGTTTAACTTAAAGCTTTTTACGAAAATGTGTACGTGCTGTAGGGCAAGTGAGGGTATAAAGAGGTTGTCTAGTTCCATTATTGTATATTTCCGATCTGATGATGAGCTGTGAAGCTTGAAAGCACTAATTGGAATAATTTTGATGTGCAACAGTGTTATTTTTGTCATTGAAAAGTTGTTACAATGTTCTCCACACTGATCTGAAAATACATCAGGTTTATAATCATTGCTGTAATAGTATTTTATGCAAATCATAAAGGTACACAAAATTTGACACAAGACCTTATCAGTATAGATGATCAAGATAAAAAAATGTCTTAAAAATATAATCACATGGTAAACAGGCAAGACGTGATGGAGTCTTGTCTGTGGATCATATATAAAACATGATGGTAGTTTTTTGTATGATCCACAGACAAGACAACAGTCATCAGAGTGGAAATTGTAAACATCGTTTTAGACACAAAATTTTTATTTTGGCAGGAGACAACAAAAAATTATATTAGAATTTATTTTATTCATAGGTACTGTCAGTAATAAATTTACTTCATAAGGGCAACAGTGAACAAGAAAATACAAATTAATATTCTTTGTTGGTTACAGAATGAATTCAGAAGTAAATGTTCTGAAAAATAGAAAACAAAAATTGATGTTGTTTTGCATGATGCTTTGCAATATTTTTTAGCACATGGACCCGCCCTGTTCAAGAAGTACTTTGCAACACAGTGTCTCTGCAGCAACTGCTCACACCATCTTCATAATCACTCCTGGCTTGGCATCAGCTCCTGTTTGTTTTCTCACATGACACTGACTCTGAGAGGGAAACAATACAAGATGCCAATTATAAAGCAACTGAAAGAGTTAGGAATTAATTTTAGGAAAAAATAATGTAAAGCATTTTAATATTTATAAAAAAAATGTATGTGGAACTTTTTAAATCAACCTCGTATTACAGTTTTCATAATTAGATTTAAATAATTATAATCAAATATATCATTATTTTATTATTATTAAGTATTACAATTAATGTTATTTGTATTTACAGTTATTTTAATTAATTATAATACTAATAATATGTAACATCAACATTTGGTATTGTATTGTTAATATTAATATCATGACATAAATGATATTATTAAATGATGTTTTCATTATAGTAATACTGTGAAATAATTTAGTTATTATTATAAATATGTAATAACTATGTTACTTCCTACAAACTCCAACTTACTTGAATACTGTCTTCAGCATGGCTGTTCCTATACTGTTGTGAGTTTTATTCATTTCTTCATAGTTACATTAAAGATTCTATGGTAACAAACCATTAAATAGTGGGTTCATACACGTTGGTAGTTCCTGGCTCTAACTTTTCTAATTTCTTTACTTCCATAAATTTCGGTTTTTTTTGTAATACTTTTTGCTCCATTTTAAATACCAGTACCTTAAAATTTTCTTTGTTCATCTCCATATATATGTTGTAACATGACAAGATCATGCCATAAAAAGAACATGAAATAATCCTCTAAATTAGCAGTAAGATATGCCCACATGCAAGTTTTATTTGGATAGCTGCAGAAAAGCAGAATAAAATTTTGAAAATCTGGTGAAGATAATAAAATATAATTATTTAGGAAAAAATAATAGTTCAAAGAATAGAGAATTATGAAAAGTAAACATTGTATTAGGTACATGAAAATAAAATGAAATATAACCCATTAACTAACTGAATAAATGACAATGACAAGACTTAACCACTATGACATACACTACCCAGTAGAAGAGATCACATAGATTTACTATGTAGATAGAATAAATTGTAAATAGGAAACTTGTATAATATAAGATTCAATGTGTTAGTAGTTAATAGGAGAACAATTAATTGTTAATATATTAATATAAAGAAATATGTAGAGGTCTGCAAACCTCAGACAGACATTGTAATTAATCAGAGATTAGTGTTATTATAAAAAATAGACAAATGTTTTAATATAATAATTATAAGCAACCTATCATGAAATACATAAAATAACAGTGATTAGTTACTAAACATGCAATGTGAACCAGTTTTAGTGATGTAAAATTATGAAGGAAAGTAGACCTTTTATAGCATTAACTGTGAGTGATACATAAATTATATAAAGTAATAATGTGAACATAAAAATAAACTTAAGTAATACTTATAACATTTTAAATTAGTGGGCTTGGTATATAGAGATTAATTATGTGGAAAAAGTAACAAGAAAATCCAAGATTATAATAAATTATATTTATTACAAAGGGGTAAAACGACACTGAGACCCACTCAGAGACATACGTAGTAAAGCCAAGAGCTTTATGAAGTAAATCTGTAAAAGCAAATACAGAGAAGAAAGGAGTCAATTGTTAGAATTTAATGAAAGTAAGATCAGTAACAGTTTTTAATAGAAATAATATATAATATTTGAATAATCTGAGAAAAAACAAGTCGAAATAGCAAGAATAGTAATTGATATCATACAAATTGATTATATTGAAGAGTGATTAAAGAAGATAACGAACTAACATTGAAAGAATCAACGACCAGTTTGGTGAGACCTTTCCTATACATACAATTTTGGTTAGGCCAAACACAAGGTTCCCATATTTAAAGATTATAAAATTAAAAAGAACAGAAACAGTGAAACTACCTATCACAAACACTATAGAACAATCACTTGTGAAGGACACAAATTCATTTAATCGATATAAAGTGTTAAAACAATATATTTTGTCTTAAATACGTGTAATGAATTCTGTTTGTAAAAAGCCATTATGGCGGAACTTGTTTATTTTTTTATGATAAAACAAATTGTTCCAATTTTTTTATTTTAATATGCTATTCTAATTTAGTTAATTTATTTTCAGTTGTTCCTTTGTATTATCACAAGGACCCACCACTATAAAATACATACACATCCAACAGGACACTTATGTACATTATTTATTTTATATTTTAAATATTATGTTAAGACTAAATGGACTTATGACTTTGAAAATATGTTAACAATTTTTATTTTACCCTGAGAAAAAGAGATTTCATGTACTGAAGGAACATATTACTGGAGAGCACGAAGGTAAATACTGTAAATAAAATTTGATAATGTACAAGGATTGAAAATCATAATTTAAATAAGGAAATAAATCTGATTTCATACAAGCATCTGAATAAAGCATTTTTATGTATTATATCACAATTTAAGGTGATTAAAGCTGTTTAATTTTAAAATAAAAAAAAAATTAAGTAACATCAAATCACACAACACATTGTATAGATTTTGGCTTACACAACGTGGGGCAAACAAAACTGTACAATCACCACACCATATTTTTATTACATTATACTATTATATTTAAATTCACACCATTTTTGTTCGAAACCTCACTGACAGTTTCAAATATTGGCTGGGTACCTTAGCGGCAGATTTTCCGATATAGCAAAAGCTAGTGCCAAAATACGATAAGTACCTGAACTTAAACTTGGATGGTGATGATGTTACAACTATGACCAAAAGTAATACAGGTATGTACGTAACTTTTTGCATTTTCTTGCAAACCAGCCAAGGGTTGATTTTCAAATAGCCCTTGTAATATTCATTTCTAACTAAATTTATATTCTTGATCCCATAAGTACAATATCTTTTATTTCCACATCCTGGGACATCACATGAACAATTTCTACTTCCTACCAATGAATCTCGAGTTTCAAAGCTTACCAGTGACACCAGTGGCTGCAGCATGTGATCCTGTTACACCCGAAACTGAATCAGCATGTCTTCCACACCAGCCTGAAATTTTAGCTGATGGTTTTCCAATTCATTAAAATCTCACAGGAAGAGTATTAAGTTTTCAACAAAATTGGTATACATAACTTCTGGGACTGCATGTATCTGCGATTGATGGGGTAAACTGTTTTTACTTTACAAAATATGTTCAGTTATAAACCCTATACTACAAAATGAAATAATCTAGATCCTAGGATATTAAGTAGTTGCTAATATTACTAAAAAATGCATGCTAACAAGTCCTTTAATTTATTCAGTGATTTGTGGTGGTGTACAAGATATTTCAGGAGATGAACCAGAGAATATCTGTGTTCGATGGTGTGATGATAACCTGAAACCTGACGAAAGTTTTATGGGTTTCTGTAAAACTGGTATAACTTGTGGTTCTTGTGGTTCACCCATGGCCTCATTTATTTGTATTGAGAGACTTATGATAGAGCTGCGAATATGAATGGGATCAATAAAAGTGTACAGGCCATAATCCAGAAGCACCCTTTGGCTGATTATGTACACTTTGGTGCTCATTGCTGTAATTTAGTCATGAAAGGAAGTTGTGAATCTTCTAGAACAGTAAAAAATGCTATGGAACAGACCCATCAATTAGAAATTTTGTTTTTAAGCACTAAAGCAAATCTGCATTCAGTGGCGTACCTAGGCCACTGGAGGCCCAAGGCAGTCTTTTTCCTGAGGCCCCACTCCCATAAAACAGTTGTTTATAATACAATTTATCTTTAAGTAATACATAGCAAAAACACTTTACTGTTACCGGTATATATTTATTGTCTAATTACTGTATTGATACATCTAGTTAGGAAACTTTATAAGAAGCTGTAGTAATGTTTGAAATGAAAATCCATTTTTATATTGTAAATACAAAGCTTCAAGAAATAATAGAAGTAGTATTATTTATAGAATGCATTAAATTTATTACAGCACTTTATAATATCTGTACAGTTGTATGTGCTGTCTTCAACTTCACTCACACAATATGTGATGCACTTTTTTGTGAATTCGTTCGTTCGAGTAACTGACCCGATTTCAGCACTCCAAATTATCCACTGTTCAGTAAAAATTCTCATGAGAGATTTTAAATAAATGGTTGGTGTCCTGAAATGTTAAATATTTTTCACTGGTGTAACCCCTCCTTCTTTTTCTGCTTTATAAAAAGAATAATCCTTTTTTTTTGTATTTTTTTTTAAAGAGAGGCCACTAGTTATTTAAAACTAGGCAAGAGCCTAGAGAAGCCAAAAATGCGCTGGGTCCAGTATGATGGGACTTGCAATTAAACTCGGTTGTTAATCAACAATAACAATTTTTATTGTTGCCCCCATAATTCATTACATGCACAAGTATCACAATCAGCAGTAAATAACACTATAAATAATAAATAAGTAGTGTCCACATGTTCCTTAAATTGTATAAATAGACAACATATATCAGGCAACATCCCATAAATTATATAAATCCCCCCCCCTAAATAACACTTAACATTAACATCACATATTGAAACATAAAGACACATAGACCCATAATAGTATCACAATAACTCATGTTCGACCTGGCAGACAGGCATTATTTCTATAAAGCCCCGAAAACAGCAATCATAAATACAGTAAACCCTTGATTTAACGGACCTCGATTTAACGGACTTCGGATTTAACGGACAGAATTTAACAGACAAAAAAAAAGCATGAAAATGTTTTAAGGCTTTTGAAACGTATAATGTGCATAAACTGCAGACTCTCCTGTTCTGGCGATGTTGCTTGGCTATCACAGCATTCTTTCGTTTCTTGTTTAGAAACACGCAAATTTTCTCATCTCCAATTGTATTTGATGAGAACGGAGATAAGAATTAGATAAGAATTCATTTAATTCTTCACGATCCCCGTCTTTGCGTTGTCGTTGACGCAGGCGTCACACACGTTCAGTGGAAGACATCACGACGACTAACACTGAACAATATACACTGATATGCATCTTATTTCACTGTGACCAAATTTATTTATTACTAACATCATCTGGAGCGTTACATTTTTCGATGACGTTACACATTTTGCATCACGCATTTTGTGGAATGACCCCCAGCCTAAAAACATTATCATGTTAAAAAAAAATTTTGACACGAAAAAATCACGATTAAGTTTTTGAAGTCCATGGTTGTTATTTAAATTTGGTGGTAGTTCATAACCATAGCAACGCATTTTCACTCTTGAATATTCGGCTATTTTCGTGATAATTCGTATGAACGCGCAGTTCACATTCGTACAGCGTCGCATCAGTTTATTCAGAGAACACAGCGTGTACGCTACATGTGTTTCTATAGTACGAACCTTGCACGTGTTAAATAGAGAGTCTTAACGAGTTTATACTTGCATTGTTACAGCAAGGTCCATTACTTTATTAGTGAATTACAGCATAAGTAGGCCTATGTCTGGCGTTACGAAAAAACGTGTGAACTTGAGTATAAAGCAAAAGCTTGAACTAATAAGTAAACTTGAAGGTGGCGCGCCTGTTACACATGTTTGTGAAGTGTACGGTGTAAAGAAACAAACCGTTTCAGACATTCGAAAGAATAAAGATAAACTTATTCAGTTTTCGCTAAAGTACAGTGTTGATAGTTCGAAGAATGAGGGAGAAAGAAAACACATTAAATTAGCCAAACACAAACAATTAGAGGATGCTGTATACAAGTGGTTTATTCAACAACGTTCTAGTGGCGTCGTTGTTTGTAGTGTCGAGTTGCGGGCTGCTGCTGATAAACTGGCGAAACATATTGGTATCCAATTTCAGGCGAGTGATGGGTGGCTTTGGCGTTTTCGTAAACGGCATGGCATCACAAATAGATCAACATGTGGTAAAGCGCTGAGTGCAGACACTGAACAAGTTGAGGCTTTTCGTCAACATATAAAGGAAACGATCGAATCTGAGGGTCTCATTTTGTCTCAGGTCTACAATGCTGATGAGACTGGTCTCTACTTTCGTGCTGTGCCTGAAAATACTCTGGCACACAAACATGAAACTAGCACACCAGGCCGTAAACTCAACAAGGAGCGGCTTTCTGCCCTACTGTGTGCGAATGCTGATGGTTTGCATCGACTTACTCCAGTCATAGTCGGAAACGCAAAGAAACCTCGTGCGATAAAGAACATAATGAACCAGTTGCCAGTCATTTATGAAAGTTCAAAAAATGCTTGGTTTACCTTCAGTATTTTTTCAGACTGGTTTTTTAATCGTTTTGTGCCAGAAGTGCGACGTTTTCAAGAAGAGACTATGAAAATTCCATCGCATGCAGTGAAAGCCGTCTTACTACTGGACAATGCACCGGCCCATCGCAACTCCGAGAAGTTAGTTAGCAATGACGGAAAAATAAAATGCGTCTTCCTCCCTCCGAACACCACTTCAATTTTGTAGCCAATGGACCAAGGAGTCATTGTTGCCTGCAAAAGGCTGTACAAGAAGAAGTTTCTTGAAGAGGTGATGGTTGTCTTGGAGGACGAACAAGACCATGAAAACGACACGAGAGGAGCTAGAACACTGCAAAATCTGCGTGCATACATCATCAAGTCCGCCATCTTTAATTTTGCTGCCGCATGGAAGGAGATGAAGGAAACAACATTGGCTAATGGGTGGACACAGTTACTGAATGGGACTGAGCCGGAGTACGATTTCAGAGGATTTGAAACATCCGATTTCTGTGAAACCGTAAAGAAGGCTGGTGAAGACGTAAACGAGAATGACATAGAACAATGGCTAAACTTGGACGAGGGTGATCCAGGCTACCAAATCCTGAGTCAGGAAGAGATCGCAGAATCTGTTCTACACGACGATCAAGAAGATGGAGATGATGACGATGAAGAAACATCTGTTACAGGAGGCCCTAAATTATCAGCGATAAGAAACAGCATGGACGAAATTATCGCGTACATTGGGGAGTCTTCAGATCCGGAAGTGTGTGCTTATTATGACCATTTTAGACAGTTTAGATCTTTAATAATAAAGAAGCAACATTCTAGTAGAAAACAACTGACTCTTGATGCTTTTATCCAGAATAAATAAAGGTGTGTACATAACATTGTATTTGCATGATATTAATAGTACGTATTAAAATACAGATAAGCGATGTTGTCGCTGTTACAATAGAAAACCACACTGGCAGTTTACCCGTTATTTAGAAACATGTTACTCACACCCCCTCTACTCATCCTTTGTCTTGCCGCCTACGGAAGGGTCCGAGCACGCACGCATGCGCAGGTACGTACACTTTTCTTCCTATTCATTGTTCAGTTTGCTGTTAAAACTTACGGTTGCAGTCATAAATCATAATGCCAGAGTTAACAACAGCCAGGCAAATTGCTGTTGCTTACGCAGTAAACAACTCATAGATACCAAAAGCGTTCGTCCCGCCAGAAGTCAGGTATAACTTCGAATTTCGTTAGTGCGCGAATGCAAGCCGCAGGCCAAATTAGCGACCATGTTTTTAGGAGAATAAGTGCGGCTTGTATTCGGAACAATACGGTATTTGCATGATATTAATAGTATTAAAATTTCAAGTGTTATAGGCCTATTTGATTTAAATATATCCTCAAAAAACAAAATTTGGGATTTAACGGACTTTCGATTTAACGGACACCCGTCAGCCCCAATTAGTCCGTTAAATCGAGGGTTTACTGTATTTAACTTCCAGCCACAATTGGAATTAATCCTTTAAGACCACAACCAATTTACTCCATTAAAATGAAACCCAAAAAAAATTTTAAAAACCCGAAAGGATGATACTGACTAATAATGCAAGATGATAGTGGCCGGGCAGCCCATATGAATTGATAACATCTAATAAATTGCCATTTATCAGCATATGAAAATCTTTAAGTTTCTTGAACTGTATACAAGTGGTAAAAACCCTTATCACCTAAGTTTAAACAATCGGCATAATTTTCCAAAATGTTAATTCTTGTGTTACAAATACAGATGTATACATGTATCAGGAATTTGTTCTTTAATGAAAATGATTTAATTCAACAGACAGGTCCAGCAAGCAAGTCAGAACCTAAGTTACAATAATCAGTAGCATCAGTATGCTTTTACAATGTCAAAAGTATTAGTATATGCCCACAAAATATAAAATTTCTTTTTTCTTAAGGTCAGACATCTGTGTATAATTAATTTAAAATAACAGCCTGTTGTATCCTAGCAGATGTGGAAGCGCGCCAGCATGTGCCAGACTATATGAGACAGGTATCAGACCTGCCTAAAACTGTATCAACGTGTGCCTAACTTGAGAAAAAAACTATGTCCATTTTACACCCGAAAACAGCCTGAAAAACGGAACCCCCCCAGCCTTTGAATGTTAAACCAAAATAAGAATAAAATATGAACCCCGTCCTGAACCAGCCGGAACAGAACTAATAAACACATGACTTAAATTTAGAGTGAAAGTATAATGACTCTAAGGCCTTTGTACATAAAAGAAAATATATAAAGGAGTAAAAAAAAACTCTGGCACGCTCCCCAGTGCAGCACACAATTACAATCATAGTACGTTAGTGTTATGGAGTAATAGTATAATAGTTCAAATAATGTTCATAATGAATGTCCAGTTGACACACCCCTGATCGGACTATCTAGCGGTGTAAGCACATGGTTTAAAAAAGGAAAACGATTTGTAACACAGATGAGCTGCGGGCCAGGCCAACGAAAAATAATAAGAGTTTATATCACCTTAATAGCATGAGTAGTATGCATCCTACAGCTGGTCATCAAGCTCCCTCCTCAGAACAGATGAGTGTTGGATGGTTCATGGCTGGTGAAGGTGTCGGTACACCAGCCGAGGCCAAATCTCCGACTGGGAATGAGAACCCTGAGAATTCACAAAGGATTAGAAATTCTGTTCACTAAAATATGCACCCTAGTTCAAGGTAATAACCTCAGAACGGGCCTCCCAACCAACACAAGATAAATGCATAAAGTTTCGGTTTTTTTTTTTTTTGTAAATTGCCTGAGGAGTAATTAAGTATACAAGGTGATAATGAACTCACTAAATAAAAAAAATAATATTAAAAGTTGTATAGTAAAGGGTCACTTGCACTAGATCTAACAAGTGCCGAATAATCAAACAGGTTGGCCTCCCCACGTGGCAACACAATTATCGTAATTTGTCAGAAAATGACCACATTAAAGGCACTAACAGTTACACACAAATAAAAGATTAATAGAGTTTCACTAAGGGTGGTCTCACAATTTATTTTTACTGCCATAATTAATTAAAAAAGTACACTCTTGCAGTCCAGTGCGTGTACATACATAACCCACACAATTCAACTCTGTCTATACGTACTGACTTTAGCTATAATTTTATATAATAATTTAACAAATGATTACAGTGACTGTTGTATAATAATTAAAGAATTACTGGCTGTATATACTGAACATCAAATAAATTTCTTACAACACACACCCTCGTCCGATCGCATCACGTACATTCTGCTCTCGCATTCGGCTGAATATATTTAAGTTTAATTATTTTCTTATTATTCAATCATTTTCTAGTATACTATAATCACTCACCGGGAAGTCTCGAAAATTTAGCTTGCCATCAGGTTGAGAAGAAACTACCCAATTATTGTCTGTCCGAGTTCGGGAGCCTGTAGATTCTATGAAAGCCGGCGTCGAACTGATATGTGCAGTTACAATGCAACAAATGGCAAAATTCGACACGAGATGGCGCGCGCTGTTTCAACAGTGTCATTCCCATATCGCGGCTCACCGACGTTAATATTCGAGTTTACAAAATTTATAATACCTTCAATTGCCGGGTTATGCAAACACCGGCACACCCCCATCCCAAAAGGGCAACCTGGTTGCCCCACACTTGAACTCGGGAGGGTACCCTGCAGTGTACCCCCTTCCAAGGTGAACCTAGTGGACTTGGTGATCATGGCGGCACTTGCTCTCAGGACTGCGGCCATCCCCATGCGACCCTCTCTACTATGCCAACCCCACGGGACCGCCCCAACACGTCACCCTCTACGGTGACCATCACCTACTTCCACCGGTCCCACTCACATACCCGTCCGAAGACCAAACAAGGTTTCTCCCACCTTGGTATGTGAGTGACCGTACTACCTCTCGTCCATCTCTTGGACCGACCAGTCATATCCACCAACAAGGCATCTCCATCCTTGCCATATGGCTGGCCCACATCCCTACACAAGGGCGGACGGCCCCGCTTAGCCAGACAGAGAGGACCGCATCATCAAGGGCACGCGAACATCCATCCCAACTTTTACTTAACCTTTTGGTCACACACCATGACTAGCAAGGGGGTTATACTTCTCTGCCGACGTCGATACACAATATATACAACCCTCTCCCTCAACAAAAACACCCGGGAAACAACCGGAGAATGCGGCATGGATCGACCTCTACACTAACCCACAATCAAGATTTACAACCATTAATCAGAAACAACAGCACGCTATCACTCTCCATCTTACTGTTAAACCAGGGGAAACTGACGATCTCCAAGACCACGACAAATCTAATGGCACTCTCCAACTCTCTAACTTTCTCCATGATAACCTTCCAGAACAGGGGAAACTGACAATCTCGAGGACCACAATCTAAGGTGCACTCTCGGCAAAGTTCTCTAACTCCTTATTGATAGGTTTTTTTTTCCAAAGGGGAGGGGTAGGAAAATAGGGAAGATGAAACGGGGCAAGGATCATTGAAAGGTCAATAGCTAGGACTACGGGTAAGGACATGGTTCCCTCCAAAAAGGAGAATGACTGGAGAAAACCAAGGCTCACGTGGGCAGGGGCGCAACCCTGAAGTAGACGAACACCACTGGGACTGTGGGGAACATCTACCCGCTACCCGTTAACCTCTTCTTCTTACCTTTCTATGACGGACTTTAGGTACTCTTTTCTTCTGGACACCACTCTCGGCGAAATTATTTCGTGTTGAGCTGTACTGGCTGGTTTCCTCTGAATCAGCATTAAGGCAACTTACCTCACTACTTTGACTCCGCTTTGGATTATGCTCATCATCTAACTCCTCTACTTGTCTTTCTTCCAATCCTTCCTTCTCTTCCTGCTCTTCTACAATTTCCCCTTTGCCATCCCCATAATCCAAATCAACCTCCTGACACTGCACCTCCTCAGCATCTTCCAGTTGCTCCTCTGATCCACCTTCATCACACTCATCGCCAGCTCCTTCACGAACTTCTTGACTAACCTCTTCTCGGATCTCGTTTTCCCCAACACATTTATCATCAACATCATCGCCATCACATCCACTTCCACCATCAGAACACTGCACATCCTCGTCCTCCTCTAGTTGCTCACCTAGTCCACCTCAAACTTCTTTCCGTTCTTCGGAATCCTCAACACTACTTACAGAAGGCGTCCGCACATCTTCACACACTACATCATTCTCACTCGCACACTCCACAACGCTGCCACCCAATTTCTCCTCAACTTCTACCTCATCTACTTCTACCACACTTGCGGCCTGGACATCCCCTTGTCCATCCGCAACCTCAGAAACACCTGCAGCCTGGACATCCCCGTGTCCATCTGCAACTTCAGACTCTTCAGTCTCCCTAACACCTACAACTATACTTCCCTGTGCAGCACCTGCAGACCGCTCTTCTGTCGATTCCACTCCTTCACCACTTTCAGCAACTACAACGTCCTCAACATTTTCCACCCTGGAATCCAGCTGTCCAGGTTCATGTGCAATGACTAAATCAATTTCTACTGGCGATGGTAAAGCTACACCATCAAGTGACTTCTCATATCCCGACGTAGGCGATGACGATATTACCGGATCTGGATCCATCACGAACCGAGATGGAGATACCGGAACAAATTCTGCGGCATCTGGATTCAACCATGACGTCCTCTTCGAGTCCTGTAACTCAGTATTAACTGACGTGTTCTTAGGCTCTTGTATTGATCCACAGAAGTTATTCCGCTTTTCTTCTTCTGCTTCACCTTCTTCATCCACTACTCTCTTAGGCACTTGTACTTCCCCTGGAACCTTTAAAGTGTCCTTTTTCTCCGAATAGGAATAACGCCTTGCTACCGGCTCCCTACTTGCTGATGTTTGTTCCATAACATAATTTCTTCTTCCCCTGTTAATTTCATCCTTCTTTGTTTTCGGTGCTGTAGCTGTTGTTACCGTCTTCTCACTTGCCACCCCCTTGTAGCCTCCATTACTTCCGGAATATTCAGGCTTTCTGACAGTCTCTTGTGTTCTCCTCCAACCACCATGTTTGTCCTTTTTAGATCTTCCTACTGAACCACAGGAGTATTGGACATCTTTAGCAGCTCTTTCCCGGGACTCATCAACCTCCTGGACCGTTCTTGAAACCACACACAGCCGTTCAAGGCCCGCAAAACAACGTGGACGGTCCGCGAATATCAAACGAGATCTCTCTTGGGGATTCAGTCCTTCCAGAATTGCTTGTATAACTTCTGTCTCGGGCAACCCCAACCTTAACACCCGGGCAGCTTTCCGTATATCGCGCACGAAGTCCCCTAACGCCTCTCCGTTGGCCTGTAGGCGATAGAATAACTCAAACTTAAGCTGGGCACGTCGTCGAATGGGTAGGAAGAAGTTCAACACCTCCGCATGGAAAGCATCAACACTGTCACCCCGACGCAGAGTGTTGGTGACCAACTCAGCCAACGGCCCCCGGCAATACGGGTATATAAGAGGCAAGACCTCCCCATCGGACACCCCCGGGAAATCTGCCAACTGCAGTACCAGGTCCAAGAAAACCAGCAGCTGGTCCTCATCAAATCCATTCACCACCGGAAATTTCTGGAGAACGCCTGAAATGGGATGGGGCAACTTCTGATAGCATACCGCCGCCAGAATTGCACAATTCAGAACAAACAATAATAAAACAAATCCCCACTAAACACCTAACACAAACATGACCTACAAAAACATATTCACAAGAATCAGAAAAAAACTCAAGTACTGTCCTTCCTTTGAGCGACCCCCGGGTTCTCTAGCACTGCGGAGACCTGGCCTACTTCTGAACCACCTACTAACACCACAGAAGGAAACAAGCAACAACCAACAAATACCTAACATACATAACACCAAACATCAATCCGACACACACGTATCACCAACACATAACTAACAGACACAAACTAGTAATCAGAATTCCTAAACTTCGCAACACAGGAATTAAGTCGGTGATGGTACCAACTTCCGATCGGGCCATACCGCATCCCGCTAATGCCACACGCTATACTCCGACCTTGAATTACCAATATTCTATCACCCAGGCCACGCTCGAGACCCCCCGGCAGTTCAACATCTCAAATTTTCCGAGCACAAATACCCGCCCCGTGGTGCGACCAGACTCACAAGTTATGCAACCTAACCTAGCATACATGGGCATATACCTAAAAAAACAATAGCATGACAATAGCATAGTATTTCCGAGTTTGCAAGCCCCGTCACACCCAAGGACCCAAGGGTTCAACCCTAGAATCAACCACGCTCTCTGCTACCATTTGTGACCCCTCCTTCTTTTTCTGCTTTATAAAAAGAATAATCCTTTTTTTTTGTATTTTTTTTTAAAGAGAGGCCACTAGTTATTTAAAACTAGGCAAGAGCCTAGAGAAGCCAAAAATGCGCTGGGTCCAGTATGATGGGACTTGCAATTAAACTCGGTTGTTAATCAACAATAACAATTTTTATTGTTGCCCCCATAATTCATTACATGCACAAGTATCACAATCAGCAGTAAATAACACTATAAATAATAAATAAGTAGTGTCCACATGTTCCTTAAATTGTATAAATAGACAACATATATCAGGCAACATCCCATAAATTATATAAATCCCCCCCCCTAAATAACACTTAACATTAACATCACATATTGAAACATAAAGACACATAGACCCATAATAGTATCACAATAACTCATGTTCGACCTGGCAGACAGGCATTATTTCTATAAAGCCCCGAAAACAGCAATCATAAATATTTAACTTCCAGCCACAATTGGAATTAATCCTTTAAGACCACAACCAATTTACTCCATTAAAATGAAACCCAAAAAAAATTTTAAAAACCCGAAAGGATGATACTGACTAATAATGCAAGATGATAGTGGCCGGGCAGCCCATATGAATTGATAACATCTAATAAATTGCCATTTATCAGCATATGAAAATCTTTAAGTTTCTTGAACTGTATACAAGTGGTAAAAACCCTTATCACCTAAGTTTAAACAATCGGCATAATTTTCCAAAATGTTAATTCTTGTGTTACAAATACAGATGTATACATGTATCAGGAATTTGTTCTTTAATGAAAATGATTTAATTCAACAGACAGGTCCAGCAAGCAAGTCAGAACCTAAGTTACAATAATCAGTAGCATCAGTATGCTTTTACAATGTCAAAAGTATTAGTATATGCCCACAAAATATAAAATTTCTTTTTTCTTAAGGTCAGACATCTGTGTATAATTAATTTAAAATAACAGCCTGCTGTATCCTAGCAGATGTGGAAGCGCGCCAGCATGTGCCAGACTATATGAGACAGGTATCAGACCTGCCTAAAACTGTATCAACGTGTGCCTAACTTGAGAAAAAAACTATGTCCATTTTACACCCGAAAACAGCCTGAAAAACGGAACCCCCCCAGCCTTTGAATGTTAAACCAAAATAAGAATAAAATATGAACCCCGTCCTGAACCAGCCGGAACAGAACTAATAAACACATGACTTAAATTTAGAGTGAAAGTATAATGACTCTAAGGCCTTTGTACATAAAAGAAAATATATAAAGGAGTAAAAAAAAACTCTGGCACGCTCCCCCAGTGCAGCACACAATTACAATCATAGTACGTTAGTGTTATGGAGTAATAGTATAATAGTTCAAATAATGTTCATAATGAATGTCCAGTTGACACACCCCTGATCGGACTATCTAGCGGTGTAAGCACATGGTTTAAAAAAGGAAAACGATTTGTAACACAGATGAGCTGCGGGCCAGGCCAACGAAAAATAATAAGAGTTTATATCACCTTAATAGCATGAGTAGTATGCATCCTACAGCTGGTCATCAAGCTCCCTCCTCAGAACAGATGAGTGTTGGATGGTTCATGGCTGGTGAAGGTGTCGGTACACCAGCCGAGGCCAAATCTCCGACTGGGAATGAGAACCCTGAGAATTCACAAAGGATTAGAAATTCTGTTCACTAAAATATGCACCCTAGTTCAAGGTAATAACCTCAGAACGGGCCTCCCAACCAACACAAGATAAATGCATAAAGTTTCGGTTTTTTTTTTTTTTGAAAATTGCCTGAGGAATAATTAAGTATACAAGGTGATAATGAACTCACTAAATAAAAAAAATAATATTAAAAGTTGTATAGTAAAGGGTCACTTGCACTAGATCTAACAAGTGCCGAATAATCAAACAGGTTGGCCTCCCCACGTGGCAACACAATTATCGTAATTTGTCAGAAAATGACCACATTAAAGGCACTAACAGTTACACACAAATAAAAGATTAATAGAGTTTCACTAAGGGTGGTCTCACAATTTATTTTTACTGCCATAATTAATTAAAAAAGTACACTCTTGCAGTCCAGTGCGTGTACATACATAACCCACACAATTCAACTCTGTCTATACGTACTGACTTTAGCTATAATTTTATATAATAATTTAACAAATGATTACAGTGACTGTTGTATAATAATTAAAGAATTACTGGCTGTATATACTGAACATCAAATAAATTTCTTACAACAACACCCTCGTCCGATCGCATCACGTACATTCTGCTCTCGCATTCGGCTGAATATATTTAAGTTTAATTATTTTCTTATTATTCAATCATTTTCTAGTATACTATAATCACTCACCGGGAAGTCTCGAAAATTTAGCTTGCCATCAGGTTGAGAAGAAACTACCCAATTATTGTCTGTCCGAGTTCGGGAGCCTGTAGATTCTATGAAAGCCGGCGTCGAACTGATATGTGCAGTTACAATGCAACAAATGGCAAAATTCGACACGAGATGGCGCGCGCTGTTTCAACAGTGTCATTCCCATATCGCGGCTCACCGACGTTAATATTCGAGTTTACAAAATTTATAATACCTTCAATTGCCGGGTTATGCAAACACCGGCACACTGGTGAAATCTCTTTTAGCATAGGCCTACATGTTATCACCTGTATATCACTCCACCATTTACATTTTCGTACCGAGACACGGCCTTCTTAAGTTGCTGCCACTGCCATTGCTGTCCATGCTGTTTGGGGTTGAATTTGCGACTTCTGACTGCGTGGTGAGTCAAAGTACAATTGACACTACTTTTTTAGTATGAATACTAAATACTTACCTTTATAAGTATTTTTTTGTTTAATCTAAACACTTTATGAGGTAAAAGGTAGATTTTAAAATAATATGACAAAATCTTTGGAATCAATTGATTAAATCTTGGACCTCTACTAGTGTTGCGTTTTAGGATGAAAAAATAGAAAATTTGCTAATTAATTTAAAAAGTTACCAAAAAAACTCAATTTTTGAAATCTGGAGGCCTCCTAGTAAGTGGGGTCTGGGGCGGTTCACCCCCCCTTTAGTCCCCTACTGTCTGCATTCATGCATATCCAAGAGAATATAGTCGAGGGTCTTATTAGTAACATTGCCAAGATCAAGCCACTGTGTTCCACAATTGGCTTTGTCGACGGTCACAAATGAAGGAAATTTTGAACAGTTATGAACTGGTAATTATAATACTGACTGAACTAGGATAACAAGGATATGGCAGAGCTAGTTGTCTACTTAACGTATATGAGAATGGAGTGGCGTATCTTGGTTTGATCATGGGAAGAGATGTAATTGAAATTCTACAAATTTTGAACAACTGCTTCCAGGTGAATAACAGAACTGTGGCAGTACTTTATAAACCAGTTAAACATATCATTGATGGATTGAATCCTGAGGAAAAATGAAAAGTTTTCATTTGTATTTGAATAATGCCATGATAAGATTTCTGAGTTTGGTTTGAAAGAGTTGATACTTCCAAGACAAAGTACCAAACAAAAAATTAGTTGAACAACTGACCTACATGTATATTGTCAGTCAAGTGAACAATACTGTAGACAAAAGTATTTTGATGTCATAGGCATAAATGTAGCAGGCTTCAAAATCAAATTCTGAATCAGCCTGGTGTGAAGGAACAGTTTTTGATAGAAACATTCTTTTGCAAACGGAAGGACGTGAAGCAGTAGCCCCTTGTCCAGAAATTGACACATCATCATTTAAAGTAGAAATAGAACTTTTTCTACAAAGTATAAGGTGACATGTTTACAAGATGGGTGGATAGCCTTGATCTCGATGAAAAGAGGTCATAGGTCTTTTCAGAAATGTAGAAAGTTTGGTTCGTCTTTTGCTTGTGTGCCCAGCATCTAGTTGTGAGGCAGAAAGAAGCTTCACCATTCTATGAAAACTAAAGACTTACCTTAGCTCCAACTATGGCCTGACAAGGTTCAACCATGTAACACTATGTTATGTCTACAAAAACGTATTTGATGATATCGACAATAAGAAGTTAGCCAAAGTATTAAAGTATTTAATCCTAATGTTGATACTATGAGAAACGTGTTTGGAGCATTTTATGATTAAGCAATGCTAAGAATATTTTGAATTGTGAAACTGTTTAATAGTTTTATTGTAGTTAACGGAAAATTTTCCAAAGTAATTTGGAAAAATATTGGATTTCTTTATTTGAGTCATCTTAATTTCTACACCTAATTTTAATATAGTGAATTAATACAGTCTTAAAATTAGCTGATAATTTAAAAACAAATTTTATATGTCTATAGTATTATATCAATTTCATTAGTAATATTAAAATATTAAAACTTATAAAAATAGAAAAGAATTTCCCTAGTCTTTCAGAAATTTGACCAGACACAAAATACAAAATATTCAATATTACCATAATGTAATAATGGTAATACCCCTCCCGCCCCAATAATAGGGCACTTGTGACACCCATGATGTATACAGAAGAAAATAATATATAGTATATAGTAATCTTATAGATACTTTATAAGAAGTATCAACAAGCAGAGGATTTCAGTTAGGCAGTTTCAAAAACAAAACAAGTATATATTGTAACGTCTCTCTTCTAGTCTTTCCTATTACGAGTAATAATTTACGTCTATCTATTACTTTTCAAAAATCTAGCTTAATTAAGAGTTACAGAATTTGTTATCTTTGTGTTATATGCCTTCAAAATTGAGGGTGTGTGATTATGCAAAGATATTGAATGATTTTCTTAAATTTTGTTTATATTAAATCAATACCGTTGTTTGACAGTAGTTAGGAGAGAGAGTGAAGAAAGGCAAAGAGAATTACTCTCTCAGTATACGATTGAGTATTTCAAATTTTTCTGCTCGTGGCATCAGCTGATTTCTACTTTTATGAACCCATTTGAGGTTAAATGACTTCAAATAGTACGTAATAATTTCTTGATGTCCGGACTGATTTCCTTTCTCTTCTCGATCTTCTTATAACCTGTAACCAACTACCATCTACTGGAAATAATACACATTTTATTATTTAAACCACAAGGCATTCCTTGAATTTATTTAACATTTTTTGGCCTCCCAAAACATGAATGGATAATCGATTATTTCATAAATCACAGAGTTATTTCAATCTTACTTTTACAAACATATATCACATAACAAATATTTTTATTTCAGTTTTAATAACAAGAAAGAAATAAGTAATTAATTTCCCAGGGTTATTTAAGGTTCTTTGAACTTTGAGGAAGTCAGAAATGTATATGGGTCAGTATCAAACTTTACATGAATTATTTTAAAATTTAGTATAATCTATATCATGTAGTTGATTTTTTGACCGCTAGAGCGCAGGCTACGTTTCTTCACTGACAACACGAACGTTATTTAATGGCTGCCAGAATGTTCACAAGACCACGTTTTGCTGTTTTTTAGTTAATTATAATAAAGTGTATGTTCACCTTGTTCCCAGATGAATTTAAAGATGTGGTGCTGTTTCTAGTGTTCTAAGTTTATAGTTGAGGTGTAATTTAGTTAAATTTGAATAGGAAACGATCTCACCCAACGATGTTGAATTTCTTTTGACTAGACCTGAAACTGGCTGACTGACTTTACAATTTCCATCTATTTGCTGGCGTAAATTATTCTGTTCAAAGGATGTCTGGGATGCAGTGGATATCACTCATAAAATTTATTCATTTTGTGATGGTTAGTTCCGAATCGTAGTTATTATTTTCTTAATTTTTACCGAACATTACATTAGTTTCAACTGCTCACTTCCAATATATCTGAACAATCAATTCATTTCTTGTTAGTTAGTTACTCCTAGTAACCAAGAATTTTTATGGTTTTTTATGGCTAATCTAGATACCTTTTAGTATATAGGCTAATAATAATTATTATTATTTCATTTCTTCTTTTTAGAAAAAATAATCCTTTACAAATTTTATCTATAATCAAATTTAATTTATTTACGGTTTTTCTTTATATCTTTACTTAAACTTGTCTACTGGTATTTTATATTTTAATTCCTTTTATTTTGGTTTGTTTATGATTTATAATTCATTTAAGGTATTCCTACTCTACACTATTTTTTACATGCCATCTTGCTAACATAGTATTATTTGGCCACTATTATTATTTTATATATACCCCTGGATTATTTTACATCTAAACAAAATAATTATAGTAAACAAAAATATTACTCCTAGTTATAAGACCTTTGTGGCCTACACAATATAAAATTACAACAAAATACAAAAAATACAAAACTTGTCAGTAGTATCATAGACTATTGCTACAATACTGATTTTTTTTCATCTCTAGCACAAATTTGTGAGATGCTCTTTTTAAATGTTTTACACTTTCACCGATTACACTATGTTCCACTTTGTACACTGCACTTTTATGATTATTGTTTACAGTGTTTTTTAGAGTACAAAGGTTCTCATAGCTTGATACCTAATCCCCATTTCTGACTTTTAAAAATGGGTGATTACTGGTTTTAACTCTGGTGATTATGTTATCATATTTGGGCAGGGGTTATGTAACGTTACATAAAGCTCCCCCACTAGAACAGATTTATTTTTATTTACTTATTTTAAAAATAATCGTTGAACTCTTCAATCTTCTCCTTCCTTTATTAATCTTCATAATATTTCTTTATTTCTGCTGGATTATATTCACCTTTTATCTGGTTAATGGTAATAGGCTTGATTTCATACTAAACTCTCTCTCTCTCTCTCTTGGAGGCAAATTTATTAATGATGTGATTTCTTGGGGTGGTGGTCTTTCAAACATCCCTTGATATAGACTGGTCACACTAATCAATAAAAACTTATTTTAACTCTCATATTTCTATTTACTTTTATAAATGTGCTTTCTCAATTGAGCTTCTGTCTGCTATCTTCTTTCTGTTTTCTTCCTTCATACTTCTGGAATCTGATATCAATCTTCTCAGCTGTTTTATTATCCTTTAAATATTCAATTTACCTTACATTTTTTCCCTATCCTGTGCGGTGGTTCAGTTCGGGTGGCCAATTTTGGGTCCATTACTCCGCTGTCCATCCTTACACCTTCTGAGACCAGAGGGACGTACCGTCTGCTCAGGAAAATGATTGCTGGAACATGTCTACAGTCAATTCATTATATTAAAAAAACTTACAAGTAGTCGATTGGCGACTAATACTAAACACTTTTGGGATTCTTCACGCTGTTGCTGTTTGCATTTAATTATATATTTCTTTTTCTTCTTGATTCCTTCTTATTTTTCAGTAACTAATTTCAGATAACATTATTGATAGGCATTATTTTAAAATCCTTTTGACTTTCCTTCTTGTGACAGATGTTCTTCGTATCATTTCTTCCTATATCATTTTCAACTCCAAGAAATCCTAAATTGTAGTTGTATTAATTAGCATCATTCTTTAGCTTCATTGTAGTCATTAAATTATTTTTTCTTCTTCTTATTTTACCTTCTTATCTGAGCACATTACCATTAATTGTTTTTATTTATTTATTTATTCTTCTTTTTGTTCCCATCAAAATATTATTTTTTCTCTTATTTTAGTTTAAATCAGTTATTTATAAATAAATTATGTAATAATCTGTTCTTACATTAAATCATATTGTCTTTTTATTTTAAATTATATTGTTTCGAAATATTTAGTAAGTTGTACTTACATGCTTTTTGAATTTGGGGTTCTTCTTAAATCATATTGTTTCTAAATAAATTAAGAAAGTTGTCCTTACAGGCTTTTTGAATTTTGGGGTTTATCTTAAATCATATTTGGTTCCTTCTTTCCAATGGGTTGCTTGGTCGGTATACAGAAAATCAGTCCCCTTTTTCTGGTTGATTATTACTTGGTCTAACCATGGTCCATTAACTCAGTTACTCCTCTTCCTCGGATTACTGGGGTGTTCGGAATTACTTCTCTCCTTGATAATCTCCTTATCATCCGGCTCTCCCACTTTGCTGCTATGAAACCTTCATTTAAGTACCGGTCTCCCGTCATTGTTCGTTCCTTTTTAACTAACAGGTATTGTATCTCCTCTAACATAACATAGTCACTCATATTTAATACCATTTCATGCCCTTTTACCTCTGGATTATTTACCAAATTTTTGAATGTTATATTCCGTCTTGAAGATATGACTGATATCGTATGATACACTTCAACCGTCGACATATTTAATTGAGATTTAAACTTAATTAACTCCCTTTGTTCATTAATTGGAAGGTTAAATACATGAATTAATCCACCTGTAATCATCTCCAATTCTTCTCTTGTATTTATTATTTTCTTTCTACATATTTTTCTTATTTTCTTGGTCTTCTTTTCTAGGTATTGATTATCCTTTTTGTTGTGGTTATTTTTATTTTCCGATAATATTACATTTTGGTCTTCTCTAATTTCTATTTCCTTCCTGCTCTCTTCTGTGTTCGGACTTACTTTAATACCTTCTTAAGTGCTGTCTAGTGTTTCATCCAACTTCTTGAAACCACTGTCAATTTGCTTATTTGTCTCCTCCTTGTATCCATCTACTCTTTGTCTAAGTGTGTTAACATTTTCAGTCTTCCCCCCGAAAGTTTCCCTTAACTCCTTATTGAACTTCTCCATCTTACCCTCAATCCGCTTTAAACTTTCTTCGTTTATTTTCTCAATTTGTTTTAAACTGTCCCTCAAAGTTTCATTTTGCTTCCTTGAGTTCTCCTCCTGTTTCCTAAAACTTTCATCTAGTTTGTCCAATTTTTCGCTCAAGGTTTCATTTTGTTTCCTTGAGTTTTCCTTATTTTCCTTAAAATTTTCATTTATTTTATCAAATTTGTTCTCCTGTTTACTAAATTGTTCTGCCATAAATTTCATTATTTCCTGCCAATTTGGTTCTTCTCTGGCTACCGCTTTATCTGATTGGTCCCCTTGGGCATCCTCTTCAACTATTTCCTTTTCCAAGTCCATAATTGCTTCAGTTTCTTCTTTATCGCCTGTCTGTTGTTCCATTTCACTGTCCGTGACTACTTCTATTTCTCGTTCCTGTCCACCTTCTTCCTTCTCCGTGTCTTCTGCCCTCTTCTTTGATCTGCCTCTGGTATTATGCATTTCTTATCTTCTCATAGTTGCCGACAAAAATTAGTTTTTCCTTTTATTAACTTGCGTATATCCCGAAATTCCTTCCTAATTTAAGCCCTTTAAGTTGAGCGCCATCTTGTAACGTAACGCGATTAGCGTCTTTTCTTACATATGTGTGTGTTACTTCTTATTATACTCTTCGATAAGCTTTCCTAATTAAGCCCCACGTTTGTACGTCATTTTGTAACGTCTCTCTTCTAGTCTTTCCTATTATGAGTAATAATTTACGTCTATCTATTACTTTTCAAAAATCTAGCTTAATTAAGAGTTACAGAATTTGTTATCTTTGTGTTATATGCCTTCAAAATCGAGTGTGTGTGATTATGCAAAGATATTGAATGATTTTCTTAAATTTTGTTTATATTAAATCAATACCGTTGTTTGACAGTAGTTAGGAGAGAGAGTGAAGAAAGACAAAGAGAATTACTCTCTCAGTATACGATTGAGTGTTTCAAATTTTTCCGCTCGTGGCATCAACTGATTTCTACTTTTATGAACCCATTTGAGGTTAAATGACTTCAAATAGTACGTAATAATTTCTTGATGTCCGGACTGATTTCCTTTCTCTTCTCGATCTTCTTATAACCTGTAACCAACTACCATCTACTGGAAATAATACACATTTTATTATTTAAACCACAAGGCATTCCTTGAATTTATTTAACATTTTTTGGCCTCCCAAAACATGAATGGATAATCGATTATTTCATAAATCACAGAGTTATTTCAATCTTACTTTTACAAACATATATCACATAACAAATATTTTTATTTCAGTTTTAATAACAAGAAAGAAATAAGTAATTAATTTCCCAGGGTTATTTAAGGTTCTTTGAACTTTGAGGAAGTCAGAAATGTATATGGGTCAGTATCAAACTTTACATGAATTATTTTAAAATTTAGTATAATCTATATCATGCAGTTGATTTTTTGACCGCTAGAGCGAAGGCTACGTTTCTTCACTGACAACACAATCGTTATTTAATGGCTGCCAGAATGTTCACAAGACCACGTTTTGCTGTTTTTTAGTTAATTATAATAAAGTGTATGTTCACCTTGTTCCCAGATGAATTTAAAGATGTGGTGCTGTTTCTAGTGTTCTAAGTTTATAGTTGAGGTGTAATTTAGTTAAATTTGAATAGGAAACGATCTCACCCAACGATGTTGAATTTCTTTTGACTAGACCTGAAACTGGCTGACTGACTTTACAATTTCCATCTATTTGCTGGCGTAAATTATTCTGTTCAAAGGATGTCTGGGATGTAGTGGATATCACTCATAAAATTTATTCATTTTGTGATGGTTAGTTCCGAATCGTAGTTATTATTTTCTTAATTTTTACCGAACATTACATTAGTTTCAACTGCTCACTTCCAATATATCTGAACAATCAATTCATTTCTTGTTAGTTAGTTACTCCTAGTAACCAAGAATTTTTATGGTTTTTTATGGCTAATCTAGATACCTTTTAGTATATAGGCTAATAATAATTATTATTATTTCATTTCTTCTTTTTAGAAAAAATAATCCTTTACAAATTTTATCTATAATCAAATTTAATTTATTTACGGTTTTTCTTTATATCTTTACTTAAACTTGTCTACTGGTATTTTATATTTTAATTCCTTTTATTTTGGTTTGTTTATGATTTATAATTCATTTAAGGTATTCCTACTCTACACTATTTTTTACATGCCATCTTGCTAACATAGTATTATTTGGCCACTATTATTATTTTATATATACCCCTGGATTATTTTACATCTAAACAAAATAATTATAGTAAACAAAAATATTACTCCTAGTTATAAGACCTTTGTGGCCTACACAATATAAAATTACAACAAAATACAAAAAATACAAAACTTGTCAGTAGTATCATAGACTATTGCTACAATACTGATTTTTTTTCATCTCTAGCACAAATTTGTGAGATGCTCTTTTTAAATGTTTTACACTTTCACCGATTACACTATGTTCCACTTTGTACACTGCACTTTTATGATTATTGTTTACAGTGTTTTTTAGAGTACAAAGGTTCTCATAGCTTGATACCTAATCCCCATTTCTGACTTTTAAAAATGGGTGATTACTGGTTTTAACTCTGGTGATTATGTTATCATATTTGGGCAGGGGTTATGTAACGTTACAATATGCATACATCAGGTTTTATAATAAAACAAATAATCACACAGTAACTGAAACCACAGAAATCCAATTTGGTTTTCATAAAATAGAGAAACAAAATAAGTGGCTTGGACACTGGTAAACATGAATACAAAATAGTTATCTTAGGCTTGCATGTTGCTGAAAAAATTAGACAACTGAAGGAAAAAACCATTGTTTTCAAAATTCACATTCTTAGAGAAAGAATTTGATAATCATAATTTGCATTGACTTTTTAAATTCATAAGACTTTAGGAAGCTGACTACATATATAAAAATAAATACACACATGCACATGCATGAACATACACACACACGCGCCACATGCATGCGCACACACAGTATGCCAGAGCTTGGTAATCTATATATATAAAAGCCAAATACCACTCACTTATCACGAAATCTCCATAACTATAAAGCCTACAAACTTTAAATTTGGCACATATGTTCCCCTTGGCTTCTAGGTGATCGCTAAGAATGGGTTTTGAAAACTTTAACGCCTAACCACGAAAAACCTCTAAAAACCGTGACACCGATATGCAGCTTTTTTTCAACTGTACGCTTCATGGAAGACTAATGTTTATTTTTTTACTTTCCTTTAGGCTTTTGGGGAGTTACTAAAACAGTATTTTTTTCATCTAACCTATAACCACGAGGAGGCGTGAAAATAATCGCGAAACAGTTCACCCTGTCCCTCTATTCCTTACTATGCGGCGTTGAGGGTTTATTTTGAGTTCTAAGTTTGCCACATATATTCCGAACAGGATACGGAGACACTGTTTGGCCAGTTGCATACGAAAAACTTTCAAGCAAACAAAATAAATCCTGTTTCGATTGTACTACAAATGGTTCAATGCTGGTGAAACACAGCACCTATATGTAGTCCTATCTATATATATCTTGGCTTCTGTGTTCTCACTAAGAAAGAGTTTTGAAAACTTTAATGCCAATCCGCAAAAACTGCAAACTGATAATGCCGCTTTTTTAGTTGTATCATTCCTGCAGTACTTTTTTCCACCACCTGCATGAGAGCAAGCAGCAGCAGGTTTCTCCCATGGCCAATTTTATGTGGCGTTCTGCAGAGTCAGTTCACCTGATAGCCTGGTCATTCTCCAGCCAGATAGCAAAACCAAAAATCTTGTTTACAGGGAGGTCCTGAGCACTTAATCTGAGGGAGCAACTGAAAGTATATGCTAAGCAAGTTATTAGACTGGCTACGTAGACCAAATAACCAGGGGTGGTGATGGGACCAAAGGGCTTAAGCCCATCTATTTTATTGTTGTTAGACTTACAATAAAGGACTGTCTTAATCTCTAACAGAAACATAGCTTACCCTCTCTAACTAAATAATACAGCGTCATTTTTAACAACTCATTAATTTTCAAGTTTTAGTAGTTGATTGATCAAGCTTGATCAAATTGATTATCTTCTAGCTTGAGCATCTTCAAATTGATCGAGCTTAAATAGTTTCTCTTTGTTTCAAAATACTGGTATCTAAGCTTCACAAATAACCTATTTCTATTTTCTGATTTTACATTCTGCTTTTTTTCTGATAATCACCGAAGCAAAGCACGGGTATCCAGCTAGTAATGTATACAGATGTCTCTGGAGTTCAGTCCAGGGCAATAGCGAATTTGGTCTTCAGGCGGGGAGTGGGGGTCTGGTCTAGTCAGCTTCATACAAAAGAAAAAACAAGACTAAAGGGGGATGAAAAACGTGTAATAACATATTGAAATCAATCCCATTAAAGTAATAACACAGTAAAAATAAACACTATTGAAACATTATTTATAAGATACTTATTGACTTGATTGATTTTCCTATATTTCATATTTCAAATGTACATGCAAATACTGTGTACTAAACTTGTTTATAGACCCACATTTAAAAAAGGGTTACTACCAGTGGCGGCTCGTCCATAAGGGCTGCAGAACTACAGCCCTCTCCAAAACATTTTCAAGGAAAACTAATTATCATATTTAAATAACTTTTCATTTAGGAAATTATGTATTCTTCAAAGATTCACCAGTATAAGAAATACATTTTTATATTTGCGTTCAGCCACAACTACTGATGGTCGTGTAGATTGATGTGTGTATGTGGCAGGCGGGCTCCATTCAGTTCAGCCCGAGGCTGTCAGAAGTCGAACGTGTGCATGCTAATCTTTTGCTGATGGCGTGTTCCGTGTTTGTAGACTGTGCTAATTTCGATTGTTGCAGTTTTAAAACAAATATGAATAAAAATAGGCCTAGTGTTTTATATTTGCAAAACATCGCTTTTTCATTGTTATCATTAGCAGAGAAGAATGAAATTAAGAAATTAGGTCGCGCGAGACTCCTGATTTATTAATTTCTCAGTCATCTTCAAGCAGAAATCAGACTTATTGTAGGAAATTTAATGTGTCCATTTATTCTAAACATAAGTGGTTGTGTGGCTGTCCTGAAAAGAATGCACCATTTTGCTTTCCTTGTTTATTATTTGGAGGTGATGCAACTTGGACAAAGGTTGGAGTGAATGATTTAAAACATTTAGGCGAGAAAGTAAAAAAACCGTGAAGATTCAGCAAAACATATGAAGAATGTAATTGATTTAGCTATGTTAGGAAAAGTAGACATTGCACATCAGTTAAGTGACGCTTACAAACAACAAACAAACAAACACAATGAAAAAGTGAGACAAAATCGAGAAATTTCCTCGAAAATTATTGACTGCGTCAAGTTTTGCAGGAAATTTGAGCTTCCATTACATGGTCACGATGACACTGCACAGTCATCAAATCCTGGTGTATTTCGAGGATTGTTAGAATTTGCTGGAAAGTTAGAAGAGTCTCTTAAAAGTCATTTTATGAAGTCAACAGTGTTTAAGGGAACGTCTAAGACAATTCAGAACAAACTTCTAGACTATATCCTTGAGGTGTGTCATGATGAAATACATGCTGAAATTAAACAATCTAAATTTTTATCAGTAATGTCGGATGATACACCAGATGTGTCAGGTCTTATGCAACAAGTTATTGTTTTTCATTATGAACTGAGCGGAATTGTGCATGAAAGATTCTGGGGATTTTTTAACCCAAAATCTGAAGTGTTAGCAGAATGCATTTTAGAACAGGTAAATATAGTCCTGAATGTCGACAGTGACAAACGTATAGCTCAGGCTCACAACGGAGCCCCCGTTTTTAGTGCCGAGAAGGGAGGTGTGCATAAAATAATTCAACAGTCACACAAATATGCATATTTTGTGCACTGTTATGCGCATCAATTAAATTTAATTATAGAAAAGGCGCCATTACAAATCTCACAAGCTCGTATTTTTTTCAGTAGTCTTGCCGCTATACCTGCATTGTTTCGAAGTCACCCTCATGAATCTAGACAGTATTTCTAAACGAATACCTCGAGTATCAAACACAAAATGGAATTTTAAAAGTCGGTTAGTGAACACCATTTTTGAAAACAAGGAAAGTCTAATTAATAGTATGCTTTGAGAAACTTCAAATTGACCAAAATCATTCCACTGTGTAAGCGGCTGCAGGTACAGCGTCTCCGTATGCTGAATGACCAGGGCTTCAACTTTTGGCTAGAATTTTCTCATCACATCATGTCTCATGTGGATATTTTATATAACCAGCTGCAGCATCATGATGCAAACTCCAGTAGTATCTATAATAGAGTACATAAATTTCTTGAGGCAATCATGAATGAAAGAAATAAACTTCCTTCTGTTACTGACCAACAAGAAGACACTCCTCTCATGAAGAAAAGGAAAACATTATCGCATAATCTTCTCTCTGCTAAGGAGGTGTGTGATATTCTTTGTTATCAGATAAAAGAAAGATTTTATTTTAATAAACATCTGTCAGCAGCAAAACTGTTAAATTTCTCACTCTCCAAAGACAATATAAGTTCTTCACCCGAATTTGCTGAAACTATTGAAGCTTACCCTTTCATGTGTAAAGAACATTTGGAAACTGAACTATCTGTTTTGTACGAGAGGCAAGAATTCCGCAGTAATTCAGAGGTTATGAAAACTTACAAAATCATGTTGGATACAGGAGTTGCCGAGTCCTGCACAGAAGTGTTCACTCTCCTCCAAATAATTCTAACTACTCCCATGACTACATCTGAGCCCGAGAGGTGCTTCTCTATGTGGAAAAGAGTTACTTGTTTGCTAAGAAGTACAATGACACAAGAGCATCTTGCTGCTTTATCAATGTTAAGCACAGAAAAAGAAATGATTGCAAATATTATTAATTTTAATGACAAAGTTATCAATAAAGTTTTCCAGCTGCAAAGAAAGGAGAATGGACTTCATGTTTAAATAAAATTGTGAAAGAAACAGTGATTTACTTCTAATTTTATTTAAAAACATAACTCACTATTATATTTTAATTTGAAAATTTTAATGTCTATAAGTTTAATGTGTAAATTAAAAATTACAATTTGTTTGAATTTTAACGTGTAGGCCTTTAGTGTTTGGAACGTAAATCATAATTAATCATAATCATAAATATCATAATCATAAATATAAATTATAATCATAATCACCAACAGCAGCAGCAGCACCAAAGAGGATTGGACCAATGTTTTATCACAGCTTCAGCTTCAGTACAGGTAAAAGACCTAGTAATAGTATATAAATTTCACTAATATATGATAATTGTAAATGTTGAAACTTGAAAATTTTAGTGCAGTCCCATCAAACTAAAATCTCACCAGCCGCCACTGGTTACTACTGTATTAGCTCACACAGCTGAGAAATTAATAAAACACCTTAAAAATTATGAAATTAACAAAATTTCTTGTCAACTCTCAACCCTCTGGGGGGTCTGGTCCCATTTGCCCCCCTCCATAAAAACACCCCTGGTGCAACAGGCCTGTATTTAGGTATTGTGTGCCCCTGTGCTCTAAGTAATATGCCGCCCCCACGCACCACGCCACCACCCACACAAACTTACAACTCAAACAAGGAAACAAGCCATGATTTTGCAGACATACCAGCTCAAGTTGAGTACATTATGATAGGTAAACATAAACATATGATGACAGTCTGTTGTAGCGTTGTAGGTATTACAAGTTACAACGTAATTTTAAATGGTGTAATTCTCTTGACATTGACATATAATTCATGTAGGATGTAGTCTACAGAAAATTTATTCTAAATCACAGTTATGTCATATTTTTGTATATTTCATAATTCCACTTAAATTATGATGGTATTTCTTAAATATTTACTCTTAACATTGTAAAAATTAGACATGGAATTAAACAGTAGGCAGTGTTTTTGACATTGTTTATTTTTAATACATTACGGAATTACAGTAAGTTCAATGAAAAGCATTTAACCAAACCTGATATGTAAAAATGTATCTTAGCTTATATAATGAACGGTTTTCATCTGGCTTGACTGTGAGTAAAATCATTGATAATGTGAGTAAAATTATTTCGTCAAAACTCAGCCTGTTAGTTATATCTGAATCAATACACAGAACTGCTGCACTTACAAGTTGCTCTTGTCTTTGGCTTGACCGCATGTAGTTGTTCACTCTTCTTAGAACAGAAAACGATCTTTCAGCTGAACAGTTGGTTGCAGCTGTGCAGTTATAAATTTTCAGCGCAACACAAATATTAGGATAAACTTCTGGCAAAGTCCAGGGTTTTTCTACTTTTTCACCTTTCTTGTTTAGCACTTCACGTTTAATATTTTTGATGAAACCTTTAAGATGGATACACTCATTTATTAGACTATCCTCCAAATCCATATTGTACAGTTCACACAGTTCTTTTGCTGAATTCATTATACTAGTAGGTTCAAGATTTGCAAGTTTCGAAATAAAATAAAATCTAGACACAAAATATGTGTACACAGATATTCTTTTTTCCAAATCCTCCTTCAATGTGTCAATTACAGCAAAAAAACTTGACTTGAGCTTTTTTTCATTTAAGTGTATTTCTTTTGATCCTTTATCTTCATGTGTAGATAAATTATCACCTTCCTCTTCACTCGTGTCAGAGTCAGACTGATCAAAAAATCGTTTCTTTTTCCTCTTCCTCTTAGGTAAGGTCATATTAAGGTCTGATTATGTTTTATTTAGTGTTAGTGTCATTGTCTCATTTATTTTTTTTACAGCTTGGGATTTGTGTTCATGATACAGTTCCCTAATTTCTTCAAGATAACCAATCAGTGATTCATAAAGTTCCTTGGCAGCAGAGACATCCAAATCTTCTGCTTGTAGCTTTTCCATTGTCTTCCCAAACTGTTGGAATATGGCACCCCAAAGGCTAGACATAAATGCTGTGTCAGTATGAGTTAACTGCTTAAGTAAACCTTTAGCTTTGTTTTGGTCCAAACATTTTTGGGTGGCATCTTTGGAAAATGACTTAAGAGCATTGAATATAGCTGTCCCATCTAAATTTAGACTTTTACATGCTTCTTCTCATGCACTCCAACGAGTCTTACTTAATGATTTCAATGTTGAGCTTTTTGGACCTAAAAATGATAAAACCAAATTCCATCTCTGTGTCAAACTAGAAAAAAAATTAAAAATACTCTGCAAGAAGTCAAAAAATGTTACAGACTCCCGACAACACTCTGCTGCTCGAGAACCCCTCAAATTTGCTGAATGGGTAGCACAGGGAATATAGAAAGCTAGTGGATTGATTGCCTAGATTCTGGCTTGCAAACCAGAATATATACCTGACATGTTTGAACAATTGTCATAAGTTTGACCCCTACAAACAGATATCTCTAGATTTATACTTTTTAAAATCTCCAATACTGCGTCTGCAAGGTTTTCACCTGTGTGCCCAGGATTTTTGAAGAAGGTTAAAAATCTCTCATGTGCCTCCCCTATCTCATTTACATAACGAACAATGAAGGTAATTGGTCATTATGAGTAATGTCTGGAGATGAGTCAACTATTACTGAATAATATTTACATAACTGGACCTCTTCAACAATCTTAGAGACTACTTTATCCCCCATAATTTTAATAAGGTCATCATAAATTACTGGACTCAAATATGACGCTACCTGGATTTCCGTAGCGTGAAATGTGAGCAGATAGAAAGGGGTCATACTCAGCTATTAATTCAAGGCACATCATAAAATTGCCATTATGCTCTGACCCAAACACTTCGTTATCTCCTCGGAATGCTAGTCCTCAAGAAGATAATTTTTTTAAGACAGAAATTACCCTCTGTAGTACATTCCTCCAATACTGGACCTCTTGCTCAAAAACAGTTACTAACTTTTTGTCAATTCTAGATAATTCATTTGCTCGGGTTTTAAATTTAATTGCACAATCTCTGTGAGAGGATGAGTTTTCATGTTCGGAGATACGTTGTACAGCGTGAATCCAATCGTTAAACCCTGATTTTGAAGCAAACCCAGATAGGCCTCTAAAAAGCATACAAGGAGCACAATATAGAGACCCCTGACTTGGTGAATAAACCAAATATTCTCGTTTTACAACATTTCCATTCAAAAGCTTTCTTTTAAATAAACTATCAGTACAGTACCTCTTTCTACCATCATGATATAGACGAACTGACTTTGAAAAATCAGAATCGTCATTTTGTTTTATACCCTGTTAGATTAAGCAATCAAATGGTTTCGTCAGTAATGACCCACTGATATGGATCATTGTCTGGCAAACATATTATACTGTCATTATTTTTGTCTAGACCAGGAGATGCCGATGTTGAGGGTTCTGGATGAATCTCATTATTTTCATCAGAAGTGCTAGAACCTTGGTTGGTTGTTTTGCACTCATTACCAGTACCACCAGTATTACTATTACTTACATGAATTTTTGGTTCTTCAGAAATTTTGTTTTCAGTTTTCTCATAACTAAAAAACGATTCTAATTTTCTTACTTTTTTAAGGGTGTCATCTTTTTGTTTCTTTTCTTCTGCCTTCCGTCTATATGCCGCCCCACTTAGTCTTTTTCTTCCGTCCATTTCAATTTCATACTTAAATATCGATCTGCAATCCAATAAAGAACTAAAGAAGTAAAAAATAAACTCGTACTTTTTTTTTCACATCACAGTTCACAGTTTAATAAAAACTAACATAACCTAGTTGAATAGAATAGGCAAACGGTAGCACAGAGCGGTGCGCACCAGGGCGGCAGCCAACAGCGCAGTGTTACCAACAAAAACCTTCCCTACCTCATTTATACAGAGACTAGTAGCACTAGTAGAACAGCAGCGGAATACTGGATTTGGAATGGCAATATGACATATGAGTAAGCGGAAATAACCAAGTAACAGACACGAATTCAACGTTTGCTTCCTCAACGGTATACACTGCTCACAACAATCTACATGAATGTCATTGATTATTTGATTTCATAAATCATTGCAATTACAATTGGAAATTATTTTAATAATTGATTCCTTCAACAGTTGACCAAATGTTATAATTATTGGTGACGAGACGATTAATTGCCAATTATTCGTCACCAATAATGATTTTAATGCATTGGAAATATCCTTTCATTGTGAAACTAAAAAATAAAAATCCAAAATTTTGCTGCCCCCCCCCCCAAATCTTGCTGCCCTGTGCACGAGCACAGAATAGCACGTGCCTAAATACGGGCCTGGGTGCATATAAGAAAAAGGCAAGTTAGGCTGTTATTTAAAACTCATAAGCAATCGGTGATTTCTAACAAGTAAACCCTTTACTTGTACTACCTCCACTGTAATATTATGTTCACTTGACATTTTGATCACTGAGGAATCATCCTCAGCAGCTGTGAGTGGCAGTTGAAAGATCCAGTTGACCTTGTTGTTTTTAGGTCCTTCAGCCACCACTCACTACTTCTGAAGATGATCACATATTCTAGGGATCAAAACATTAAGTGGGAAAAATATATTATGCCAGAGGCAGTCTGAGTTGAGGGTTTACCAAGTTAGAATACCAGCCAGTCATAGTTTTAGATGATATAGCTATTTTGGAAATAGTTACTGGTCTGCTTACTGTGAAAGAAAAACCTCATCAACCTGAGTTAAAGATGGAAATAAATGTTACAGTAATGGAAATTGGAAATGGCATGAGTGAAGTGTTCAACAACAGAGTGGCATACTGCTTATACATCTTACAAGTGTGATGTAAGGCCAAAGGAATTGGTAAGACATATTTTATCACATTGTAAACAATATAATTACATTTGTGAAATCTAATGTATGTGTCATATCAGACTATTACTCAGCTTAAACTGTGGGTGTGAATTGTGTGATGAATTAAAAAAAACTGAAACATATTGAAATGTGTTGTCATAGATGAAGTGCCTGAAAAAAGAGTAAAATTATAAAGTGTACGTGAACAAAATCTGATAAAATGTTTGTTCCAAATAACAATGTGTAAAATTGTTGATATTATTACTGGAAAAATACTCAGTGGATGGAAGTGATCCACAAATTGCCTCCAATGATTTAATTATTTTCAAGTTTTCTCATGATAAGTCATGCAGTGTAAAAGGGAATTTCTCAGAATACAACAATCTATTGACAGACAGAGGTCCTTCAAATTTAAAAAATTTTTAAACATCTGTATCAGTCAGTGTAACTCTACTGAAAATTGGTTATTATCCAAAAGATTAATTATTAATTATAGTTTATTTAAAAATATACTGACATAAACACTATTACCAAATTACAAAGTAGTAAAATTGAGCAAGTTGAGTAATTTGTAAATAAAATCAATGCTCTTTTTGATATACAATTAAATTGGATCAAAACAGCCAACAAATTATCTTTTTAAGTATAAAACTAGAGTCTGAAACAAAATGACTATTCTCCATTGTAAGTTAGGAGCAAAAAGTTTAATTGAGATTCAATTGTTATTTTTATTTTTTTAATTAACTGACAAATTAGACAACTTAAAATTTTGCACACACATTCATATTTGATGTAACAAAATTTAAAATTTATTTCAAGACTCATCAACTTTTTTTCTTATAGCTAAAGTTTTTGTCCTTTTCTTAAAATCATTCTGAATGGAACTGGTTGTTTTGATTCTACACCCCTCATGTGAGGGCAGGCAAAAAAGTCTCAGTGATGTTGAGGAAATGACTAGTTATTTGATACAGTGGAAGATTTAAAAAAAAAAACAAATATTTGAACATTAATATTTTCAAGGTAGTAGTAAAACTCTATTTTTGTTTGTTGCAGAAACCTTGATGATAGTACAACTTCTTGTAGAAACAAATGAAAATATCTGTCAGCAGCAAAACTGTTAAATTTCTTCCTCTCCAAAGACAATATAAGTTCTTCACCCGAATTTGCTGAAACTATTGAAGCTTACCCTTTCATGTGTAAAGAACATTTGGAAACTGAACTATCTGTTTTGTACGAGAGGCAAGAATTCCGCAGTAATTCAGAGGTTATGAAAACTTACAAAATCATGTTGGATACAGGAGTTGCCGAGTCCTGCACAGAAGTGTTCACTCTCCTCCAAATAATTCTAACTACTCCCATGACTACTGCTGAGCCCGAGAGGTGCTTCTCTATGTGGAAAAGAGTTACTTGTTTGCTAAGAAGTACAATGACACAAGAGCATCTTGCTGCTTTATCAATGTTAAGCACAGAAAAAGAAATGATTGCAAATATTATTAATTTTAATGACAAAGTTATCAATAAAGTTTTCCAGCTGCAAAGAAAGGAGAATGGACTTCATGTTTAAATAAAATTGTGAAAGAAACAGTGATTTACTTCTAATTTTATTTAAAAACATAACTCACTATTATATTTTAATTTGAAAATTTTAATGTCTATAAGTTTAATGTGTAAATTAAAAATTACAATTTGTTTGAATTTTAACGTGTAGGCCTTTAGTGTTTGGAACGTAAATCATAATTAATCATAATCATAAATATCATAATCATAAATATAAATTATAATCATAATCACCAACAGCAGCAGCAGCACCAAAGAGGATTGGACCAATGTTTTATCACAGCTTCAGCTTCAGTACAGGTAAAAGACCTAGTAATAGTATATAAATTTCACTAATATATGATAATTGTAAATGTTGAAACTTGAAAATTTTAGTGCAGTCCCATCAAACTAAAATCTCACCAGCCGCCACTGGTTACTACTGTATTAGCTCACACAGATGAGAAATTAATAAAACACCTTAAAAATTATGAAATTAACAAAATTTCTTGTCAACTCTCAACCCTCTGGGGGGTCTGGTCCCATTTGCCCCCCTCCATAAAAACACCCCTGGTGCAACAGGCCTGTATTTAGGTATTGTGTGCCCCTGTGCTCTAAGTAATATGCCGCCCCCACGCACCACGCCCCCACCCACACAAACTTACAACTCAAACAAGGAAACAAGCCATGATTTTGCAGACATACCAGCTCAAGTTGAGTACATTATGATAGGTAAACATAAACATATGATGACAGTCTGTTTTAGCGTTGTAGGTATTACAAGTTACAACGTAATTTTAAATGGTGTAATTCTCTTGACATTGACAAATAATTCATGTAGGATGTAGTCTACAGAAAATTTATTCTAAATCACAGTTATGTCATATTTTTTTATATTTCATAATTCCACTTAAATTATGATGGTATTTCTTAAATATTTACTCTTAACATTGTAAAAATTAGACATGGAATTAAACAGTAGGCAGTGTTTTTGACATTGTTTATTTTTAATACATTACGGAATTACAGTAAGTTCAATGAAAAGCATTTAACCAAACCTGATATGTAAAAAGGTATCTTAGCTTATATAATGAACGGTTTTCATCTGGCTTGACTGTGAGTAAAATCATTGATAATGTGAGTAAAATTATTTCGTCAAAACTCAGCCTGTTAGTTATATCTGAATCAATACACAGAACTGCTGCACTTACAAGTTGCTCTTGTCTTTGGCTTGACCGCATGTAGTTGTTCACTCTTCTTAGAACAGAAAACGATCTTTCAGCTGAACAGTTGGTTGCAGCTGTGCAGTTATAAATTTTCAGCGCAACACAAATATTAGAATAAACTTCTGGCAAAGTCCAGGGTTTTTCTACTTTTTCACCTTTCTTGTTTAGCACTTCACATTTAATATTTTTTATGAAACCTTTAAGATGGATACACTCATTTATTAGACTATCCTCCAAATCCATATTGTACAGTTCACACAGTTCTTTTGCTGAATTCATTATACTAGTAGGTTCAAGATTTGCAAGTTTGGAAATAAAATAAAATCTAGACACAAAATATGTGTACACAGATATTCTTTTTTCCAAATCCTCCTTCAATGTGTCAATTACAGCAAAAAAACTTGACTTGAGCTTTTTTTCATTTAAGTGTATTTCTTTTGATCCTTTATCTTCATGTGTAGATAAATTATCACCTTCCTCTTCACTCGTGTCAGAGTCAGACTGATCAAAAAATCGTTTCTTTTTCCTCTTCCTCTTAGGTAAGGTCATATTAAGGTCTGATTATGTTTTATTTAGTGTTAGTGTCATTGTCTCATTTATTTTTTTTACAGCTTGGGATTTGTGTTCATGATACAGTTCCCTAATTTCTTCAAGATAACCAATCAGTGATTCATAAAGTTCCTTGGCAGCAGAGACATCCAAATCTTCTGCTTGTAGCTTTTCCATTGTCTTCCCAAACTGTTGGAATATGGCACCCCAAAGGCTAGACATAAATGCTGTGTCAGTATGAGTTAACTGCTTAAGTAAACCTTTAGCTTTGTTTTGGTCCAAACATTTTTGGGTGGCATCTTTGGAAAATGACTTAAGTGCATTGAATATAGCTGTCCCATCTAAATTTAGACTTTTACATGCTTCTTCTCATGCACTCCAACGAGTCTTACTTAATGATTTCAATGTTGAGCTTTTTGGACCTAAAAATGATAAAAGCAAATTCCATCTCTGTGTCAAACTAGAAAAAAAATTAAAAATACTCTGCAAGAAGTCAAAAAATGTTACAGACTCCCGACAACACTCTGCTGCTCGAGAACCCCTCAAATTTGCTGAATGGGCAGCACAGGGAATATAGAAAGCTAGTGGATTGATTGCCTAGATTCTGGCTTGCAAACCAGAATATATACCTGACATGTTTGAACAATTGTCATAAGTTTGACCCCTACAAACAGATATCTCTAGATTTATACTTTTTAAAATCTCCAATACTGCGTCTGCAAGGTTTTCACCTGTGTGCCCAGGATTTTTGAAGAAGGTTAAAAATCTCTCATGTGCCTCCCCTATCTCATTTACATAACGAACAATGAAGGTAATTGGTCATTATGAGTAATGTCTGGAGATGAGTCAACTATTACTGAATAATATTTACATAACTGGACCTCTTCAACAATCTTAGAGACTACTTTATCCCCCATAATTTTAATAAGGTCATCATAAATTACTGGACTCAAATATGACGCTACCTGGATTTCCATAGCGTGAAATGTGAGCAGATAGAAAGGGGTCATACTCAGCTATTAATTCAAGGCACATCATAAAATTGCCATTATGCTCTGACCCAAACACTTCGTTATCTCCTCGGAATGCTAGTCCTCAAGAAGATAATTTTTTTAAGACAGAAATTACCCTCTGTAGTACATTCCTCCAATACTGGACCTCTTGCTCAAAAACAGTTACTAACTTTTTGTCAATTCTAGATAATTCATTTGCTCGGGTTTTAAATTTAATTGCACAATCTCTGTGAGAGGATGAGTTTTCATGTTCGGAGATACGTTGTACAGCGTGAATCCAATCGTTAAACCCTGATTTTGAAGCAAACCCAGATAGGCCTCTAAAAAGCATACAAGGAGCACAATATAGAGACCCCTGACTTGGTGAATAAACCAAATATTCTCGTTTTACAACATTTCCATTCAAAAGCTTTCTTTTAAATAAACTATCAGTACAGTACCTCTTTCTACCATCATGATATAGACGAACTGACTTTGAAAAATCAGAATCGTCATTTTGTTTTATACCCTGTTAGATTAAGCAATCAAATGGTTTCGTCAGTAATGACCCACTGATATGGATCATTGTCTGGCAAACATATTATACTGTCATTATTTTTGTCTAGACCAGGAGATGCCGATGTTGAGGGTTCTGGATGAATCTCATTATTTTCATCAGAAGTGCTAGAACCTTGGTTGGTTGTTTTGCACTCATTACCAGTACCACCAGTATTACTATTACTTACATGAATTTTTGGTTCTTCAGAAATTTTGTTTTCAGTTTTCTCATAACTAAAAAACGATTCTAATTTTCTTACTTTTTTAAGGGTGTCATCTTTTTGTTTCTTTTCTTCTGCCTTCCGTCTATATGCCGCCCCACTTAGTCTTTTTCTTCCGTCCATTTCAATTTCATACTTAAATATCGATCTGCAATCCAATAAAGAACTAAAGAAGTAAAAAATAAACTCGTACTTTTTTTTCACATCACAGTTCACAGTTTAATAAAAACTAACATAACCTAGTTGAATAGAATAGGCAAACGGTAGCACAGAGCGGTGCGCACCAGGGCGGCAGCCAACAGCGCAGTGTTACCAACAAAAACCTTCCCTACCTCATTTATACAGAGACTAGTAGCACTAGTAGAACAGCAGCGGAATACTGGATTTGGAATGGCAATATGACATATGAGTAAGCGGAAATAACCAAGTAACAGACACGAATTCAACGTTTGCTTCCTCAACGGTATACACTGCTCACAACAATCTACATGAATGTCATTGATTATTTGATTTCATAAATCATTGCAATTACAATTGGAAATTATTTTAATAATTGATTCCTTCAACAGTTGACCAAATGTTATAATTATTGGTGACGAGACGATTAATTGCCAATTATTCGTCACCAATAATGATTTTAATGCATTGGAAATATCCTTTCATTGTGAAACTAAAAAATAAAAATCCAAAATTTTGCTGCCCCCCCCCCCCCAAATCTTGCTGCCCTGTGCACGAGCACAGAATAGCACGTGCCTAAATACGGGCCTGGGTGCATATAAGAAAAAGGCAAGTTAGGCTGTTATTTAAAACTCATAAGCAATCGGTGATTTCTAACAAGTAAACCCTTTACTTGTACTACCTCCACTGTAATATTATGTTCACTTGACATTTTGATCACTGAGGAATCATCCTCAGCAGCTGTGAGTGGCAGTTGAAAGATCCAGTTGACCTTGTTGTTTTTAGGTCCTTCAGCCACCACTCACTACTTCTGAAGATGATCACATATTCTAGGGATCAAAACATTAAGTGGGAAAAATATATTATGCCAGAGGCAGTCTGAGTTGAGGGTTTACCAAGTTAGAATACCAGCCAGTCATAGTTTTAGATGATATAGCTATTTTGGAAATAGTTACTTGTCTGCTTACTGTGAAAGAAAAACCTCATCAACCTGAGTTAAAGATGGAAATAAATGTTACAGTAATGGAAATTGGAAATGGCATGAGTGAAGTGTTCAACAACAGAGTGGCATACTGCTTATACATCTTACAAGTGTGATGTAAGGCCAAAGGAATTGGTAAGACATATTTTATCACATTGTAAACAATATAATTACATTTGTGAAATCTAATGTATGTGTCATATCAGACTATTACTCAGCTTAAACTGTGGGTGTGAATTGTGTGATGAATTAAAAAAAACTGAAACATATTGAAATGTGTTGTCATAGATGAAGTGCCTGAAAAAAGAGTAAAATTATAAAGTGTATGTGAACAAAATCTGATAAAATGTTTGTTCCAAATAACAATGTGTAAAATTGTTGATATTATTACTGGAAAAATACTCAGTGGATGGAAGTGATCCAGAAATTGCCTCCAATGATTTAATTATTTTCAAGTTTTCTCATGATAAGTCATGCAGTGTAAAAGGGAATTTCTCAGAATACAACAATCTACTGACAGACAGAGGTCCTTCAAATTTAAAAAATTTTTAAACATCTGTATCAGTCAGTGTAACTCTACTGAAAATTGGTTATTATCCAAAAGATTAATTATTAATTATAGTTTATTTAAAAATATACTGACATAAACACTATTACCAAATTACAAAGTAGTAAAATTGAGCAAGTTGAGTAATTTGTAAATAAAATCAATGCTCTTTTTGATATACAATTAAATTGGATCAAAACAGCCAACAAATTATCTTTTTAAGTATAAAACTAGAGTCTGAAACAAAATGACTATTCTCCATTGTAAGTTAGGAGCAAAAAGTTTAATTGAGATTCAATTGTTATTTTTATTTTTTTAATTAACTGACAAATTAGACAACTTAAAATTTTGCACACACATTCATATTTGATGTAACAAAATTTAAAATTTATTTCAAGACTCATCAACTTTTTTTCTTATAGCTAAAGTTTTTGTCCTTTTCTTAAAATCATTCTGAATGGAACTGGTTGTTTTGATTCTACACCCCTCATGTGAGGGCAGGCAAAAAAGTCTCAGTGATGTTGAGGAAATGACTAGTTATTTGATCCAGTGGAAGATTTTAAAAAAAAAAACAAATATTTGAACATTAATATTTTCAAGGTAGTAGTAAAACTCTATTTTTGTTTGTTGCAGAAACCTTGATGATAGTACAACTTCTTGTAGAAACAAATGAAAATATCTGTCAGCAGCAAAACTGTTAAATTTCTTCCTCTCCAAAGGCAATATAAGTTCTTCACCCGAATTTGCTGAAACTATTGAAGCTTACCCTTTCATGTGTAAAGAACATTTGGAAACTGAACTATCTGTTTTGTACGAGAGGCAAGAATTCCGCAGTAATTCAGAGGTTATGAAAACTTACAAAATCATGTTGGATACAGGAGTTGCCGAGTCCTGCACAGAAGTGTTCACTCTCCTCCAAATAATTCTAACTACTCCCATGACTACTGCTGAGCCCGAGAGGTGCTTCTCTATGTGGAAAAGAGTTACTTGTTTGCTAAGAAGTACAATGACACAAGAGCATCTTGCTGCTTTATCAATGTTAAGCACAGAAAAAGAAATGATTGCAAATATTATTAATTTTAATGACAAAGTTATCAATAAAGTTTTCCAGCTGCAAAGAAAGGAGAATGGACTTCATGTTTAAATAAAATTGTGAAAGAAACAGTGATTTACTTCTAATTTTATTTAAAAACATAACTCACTATTATATTTTAATTTGAAAATTTTAATGTCTATAAGTTTAATGTGTAAATTAAAAATTACAATTTGTTTGAATTTTAACGTGTAGGCCTTTAGTGTTTGGAACTTAAATCATAATTAATCATAATCATAAATATCATAATCATAAATATAAATTATAATCATAATCACCAACAGCAGCAGCAGCACCAAAGAGGATTGGACCAATGTTTTATCACAGCTTCAGCTTCAGTACAGGTAAAAGACCTAGTAATAGTATATAAATTTCACTAATATATGATAATTGTAAATGTTGAAACTTGAAAATTTTAGTGCAGTCCCATCAAACTAAAATCTCACCAGCCGCCACTGGTTACTACTGTATTAGCTCACACAGCTGAGAAATTAATAAAACACCTTAAAAATTATGAAATTAACAAAATTTCTTGTCAACTCTCAACCCTCTGGGGGGTCTGGTCCCATTTGCCCCCCTCCATAAAAACACCCCTGGTGCAACAGGCCTGTATTTAGGTATTGTGTGCCCCTGTGCTCTAAGTAATATGCCGCCCCCACGCACCACGCCCCCACCCACACAAACTTACAACTCAAACAAGGAAACAAGCCATGATTTTGCAGACATACCAGCTCAAGTTGAGTACATTATGATAGGTAAACATAAACATATGATGACAGTCTGTTTTAGCGTTGTAGGTATTACAAGTTACAACGTAATTTTAAATGGTGTAATTCTCTTGACATTGACAAATAATTCATGTAGGATGTAGTCTACAGAAAATTTATTCTAAATCACAGTTATGTCATATTTTTTTATATTTCATAATTCCACTTAAATTATGATGGTATTTCTTAAATATTTACTCTTAACATTGTAAAAATTAGACATGGAATTAAACAGTAGGCAGTGTTTCTGACATTGTTTATTTTTAATACATTACGGAATTACAGTAAGTTCAATGAAAAGCATTTAACCAAACCTGATATGTAAAAATGTATCTTAGCTTATATAATGAACGGTTTTCATCTGGCTTGACTGTGAGTAAAATCATTGATAATGTGAGTAAAATTATTTCGTCAAAACTCAGCCTGTTAGTTATATCTGAATCAATACACAGAACTGCTGCACTTACAAGTTGCTCTTGTCTTTGGCTTGACCGCATGTAGTTGTTCACTCTTCTTAGAACAGAAAACGATCTTTCAGCTGAACAGTTGGTTGCAGCTGTGCAGTTATAAATTTTCAGCGCAACACAAATATTAGGATAAACTTCTGGCAAAGTCCAGGGTTTTTCTACTTTTTCACCTTTCTTGTTTAGCACTTCACATTTAATATTTTTGATGAAACCTTTAAGATGGATACACTCATTTATTAGACTATCCTCCAAATCCATATTGTACAGTTCACACAGTTCTTTTGCTGAATTCATTATACTAGTAGGTTCAAGATTTGCAAGTTTGGAAATAAAATAAAATCTAGACACAAAATATGTGTACACAGATATTCTTTTTTCCAAATCCTCCTTCAATGTGTCAATTACAGCAAAAAAACTTGACTTGAGCTTTTTTTCATTTAAGTGTATTTCTTTTGATCCTTTATCTTCATGTGTAGATAAATTATCACCTTCCTCTTCACTCGTGTCAGAGTCAGACTGATCAAAAAATCGTTTCTTTTTCCTCTTCCTCTTAGGTAAGGTCATATTAAGGTCTGATTATGTTTTATTTAGTGTTAGTGTCATTGTCTCATTTATTTTTTTTACAGCTTGGGATTTGTGTTCATGATACAGTTCCCTAATTTCTTCAAGATAACCAATCAGTGATTCATAAAGTTCCTTGGCAGCAGAGACATCCAAATCTTCTGCTTGTAGCTTTTCCATTGTCTTCCCAAACTGTTGGAATATGGCACCCCAAAGGCTAGACATAAATGCTGTGTCAGTATGAGTTAACTGCTTAAGTAAACCTTTAGCTTTGTTTTGGTCCAAACATTTTTGGGTGGCATCTTTGGAAAATGACTTAAGAGCATTGAATATAGCTGTCCCATCTAAATTTAGACTTTTACATGCTTCTTCTCATGCACTCCAACGAGTCTTACTTAATGATTTCAATGTTGAGCTTTTTGGACCTAAAAATGATAAAAGCAAATTCCATCTCTGTGTCAAACTAGAAAAAAAATTAAAAATACTCTGCAAGAAGTCAAAAAATGTTACAGACTCCCGACAACACTCTGCTGCTCGAGAACCCCTCAAATTTGCTGAATGGGCAGCACAGGGAATATAGAAAGCTAGTGGATTGATTGCCTAGATTCTGGCTTGCAAACCAGAATATATACCTGACATGTTTGAACAAGTGTCATAAGTTTGACCCCTACAAACAGATATCTCTAGATTTATACTTTTTAAAATCTCCAATACTGCGTCTGCAAGGTTTTCACCTGTGTGCCCAGGATTTTTGAAGAAGGTTAAAAATCTCTCATGTGCCTCCCCTATCTCATTTACATAACGAACAATGAAGGTAATTGGTCATTATGAGTAATGTCTGGAGATGAGTCAACTATTACTGAATAATATTTACATAACTGGACCTCTTCAACAATCTTAGAGACTACTTTATCCCCCATAATTTTAATAAGGTCATCATAAATTACTGGACTCAAATATGACGCTACCTGGATTTCCATAGCGTGAAATGTGAGCAGATAGAAAGGGGTCATACTCAGCTATTAATTCAAGGCACATCATAAAATTGCCATTATGCTCTGACCCAAACACTTCGTTATCTCCTCGGAATGCTAGTCCTCAAGAAGATAATTTTTTTAAGACAGAAATTACCCTCTGTAGTACATTCCTCCAATACTGGACCTCTTGCTCAAAAACAGTTACTAACTTTTTGTCAATTCTAGATAATTCATTTGCTCGGGTTTTAAATTTAATTGCACAATCTCTGTGAGAGGATGAGTTTTCATGTTCGGAGATACGTTGTACAGCGTGAATCCAATTGTTAAACCCTGATTTTGAAGCAAACCCAGATAGGCCTCTAAAAAGCATACAAGGAGCACAATATAGAGACCCCTGACTTGGTGAATAAACCAAATATTCTCGTTTTACAACATTTCCATTCAAAAGCTTTCTTTTAAATAAACTATCAGTACAGTACCTCTTTCTACCATCATGATATAGACGAACTGACTTTGAAAAATCAGAATCGTCATTTTGTTTTATACCCTGTTAGATTAAGCAATCAAATGGTTTCGTCAGTAATGACCCACTGATATGGATCATTGTCTGGCAAACATATTATACTGTCATTATTTTTGTCTAGACCAGGAGATGCCGATGTTGAGGGTTCTGGATGAATCTCATTATTTTCATCAGAAGTGCTAGAACCTTGGTTGGTTGTTTTGCACTCATTACCAGTACCACCAGTATTACTATTACTTACATGAATTTTTGGTTCTTCAGAAATTTTGTTTTCAGTTTTCTCATAACTAAAAAACGATTCTAATTTTCTTACTTTTTTAAGGGTGTCATCTTTTTGTTTCTTTTCTTCTGCCTTCCGTCTATATGCCGCCCCACTTAGTCTTTTTCTTCCGTCCATTTCAATTTCATACTTAAATATCGATCTGCAATCCAATAAAGAACTAAAGAAGTAAAAAATAAACTCGTACTTTTTTTTTTCACATCACAGTTCACAGTTTAATAAAAACTAACATAACCTAGTTGAATAGAATAGGCAAACGGTAGCACAGAGCGGTGCGCACCAGGGCGGCAGCCAACAGCGCAGTGTTACCAACAAAAACCTTCCCTACCTCATTTATACAGAGACTAGTAGCACTAGTAGAACAGCAGCGGAATACTGGATTTGGAAAGGCAATATGACATATGAGTAAGCGGAAATAACCAAGTAACAGACACGAATTCAACGTTTGCTTCCTCAACGGTATACACTGCTCACAACAATCTACATGAATGTCATTGATTATTTGATTTCATAAATCATTGCAATTACAATTGGAAATTATTTTAATAATTGATTCCTTCAACAGTTGACCAAATGTTATAATTATTGGTGACGAGACGATTAATTGCCAATTATTCGTCACCAATAATGATTTTAATGCATTGGAAATATCCTTTCATTGTGAAACTAAAAAATAAAAATCCAAAATTTTGCTGCCCCCCCCCCCAAATCTTGCTGCCCTGTGCACGAGCACAGAATAGCACGTGCCTAAATACGGGCCTGGGTGCATATAAGAAAAAGGCAAGTTAGGCTGTTATTTAAAACTCATAAGCAATCGGTGATTTCTAACAAGTAAACCCTTTACTTGTACTACCTCCACTGTAATATTATGTTCACTTGACATTTTGATCACTGAGGAATCATCCTCAGCAGCTGTGAGTGGCAGTTGAAAGATCCAGTTGACCTTGTTGTTTTTAGGTCCTTCAGCCACCACTCACTACTTCTGAAGATGATCACATATTCTAGGGATCAAAACATTAAGTGGGAAAAATATATTATGCCAGAGGCAGTCTGAGTTGAGGGTTTACCAAGTTAGAATACCAGCCAGTCATAGTTTTAGATGATATAGCTATTTTGGAAATAGTTACTGGTCTGCTTACTGTGAAAGAAAAACCTCATCAACCTGAGTTAAAGATGGAAATAAATGTTACAGTAATGGAAATTGGAAATGGCATGAGTGAAGTGTTCAACAACAGAGTGGCATACTGCTTATACATCTTACAAGTGTGATGTAAGGCCAAAGGAATTGGTAAGACATATTTTATCACATTGTAAACAATATAATTACATTTGTGAAATCTAATGTATGTGTCATATCAGACTATTACTCAGCTTAAACTGTGGGTGTGAATTGTGTGATGAATTAAAAAAAACTGAAACATATTGAAATGTGTTGTCATAGATGAAGTGCCTGAAAAAAGAGTAAAATTATAAAGTGTACGTGAACAAAATCTGATAAAATGTTTGTTCCAAATAACAATGTGTAAAATTGTTGATATTATTACTGGAAAAATACTCAGTGGATGGAAGTGATCCAGAAATTGCCTCCAATGATTTAATTATTTTCAAGTTTTCTCATGATAAGTCATGCAGTGTAAAAGGGAATTTCTCAGAATACAACAATCTACTGACAGACAGAGGTCCTTCAAATTTAAAAAATTTTTAAACATCTGTATCAGTCAGTGTAACTCTACTGAAAATTGGTTATTATCCAAAAGATTAATTATTAATTATAGTTTATTTAAAAATATACTGACATAAACACTATTACCAAATTACAAAGTAGTAAAATTGAGCAAGTTGAGTAATTTGTAAATAAAATCAATGCTCTTTTTGATATACAATTAAATTGGATCAAAACAGCCAACAAATTATCTTTTTAAGTATAAAACTAGAGTCTGAAACAAAATGACTATTCTCCATTGTAAGTTAGGACCAAAAAGTTTAATTGAGATTCAATTGTTATTTTTATTTTTTTAATTAACTGACAAATTAGACAACTTAAAATTTTGCACACACATTCATATTTGATGTAACAAAATTTAAAATTTATTTCAAGACTCATCAACTTTTTTTCTTATAGCTAAAGTTTTTGTCCTTTTCTTAAAATCATTCTGAATGGACTGGTTGTTTTGATTCTACACCCCTCATGTGAGGGCAGGCAAAAAAGTCTCAGTGATGTTGAGGAAATGACTAGTTATTTGATCCAGTGGAAGATTTAAAAAAAAAAACAAATATTTGAACATTAATATTTTCAAGGTAGTAGTAAAACTCTATTTTTGTTTGTTGCAGAAACCTTGATGATAGTACAACTTCTTGTAGAAACAAATGAAAATATCTGTCAGCAGCAAAACTGTTAAATTTCTTCCTCTCCAAAGACAATATAAGTTCTTCACCCGAATTTGCTGAAACTATTGAAGCTTACCCTTTCATGTGTAAAGAACATTTGGAAACTGAACTATCTGTTTTGTACGAGAGGCAAGAATTCCGCAGTAATTCAGAGGTTATGAAAACTTACAAAATCATGTTGGATACAGGAGTTGCCGAGTCCTGCACAGAAGTGTTCACTCTCCTCCAAATAATTCTAACTACTCCCATGACTACTGCTGAGCCCGAGAGGTGCTTCTCTATGTGGAAAAGAGTTACTTGTTTGCTAAGAAGTACAATGACACAAGAGCATCTTGCTGCTTTATCAATGTTAAGCACAGAAAAAGAAATGATTGCAAATATTATTAATTTTAATGACAAAGTTATCAATAAAGTTTTCCAGCTGCAAAGAAAGGAGAATGGACTTCATGTTTAAATAAAATTGTGAAAGAAACAGTGATTTACTTCTAATTTTATTTAAAAACATAACTCACTATTATATTTTAATTTGAAAATTTTAATGTCTATAAGTTTAATGTGTAAATTAAAAATTACAATTTGTTTGAATTTTAACGTGTAGGCCTTTAGTGTTTGGAACTTAAATCATAATTAATCATAATCATAAATATCATAATCATAAATATAAATTATAATCATAATCACCAACAGCAGCAGCAGCACCAAAGAGGATTGGACCAATGTTTTATCACAGCTTCAGCTTCAGTACAGGTAAAAGACCTAGTAATATTATATAAATTTCACTAATATATGATAATTGTAAATGTTGAAACTTGAAAATTTTAGTGCAGTCCCATCAAACTAAAATCTCACCAGCCGCCACTGGTTACTACTGTATTAGCTCACACAGCTGAGAAATTAATAAAACACCTTAAAAATTATGAAATTAACAAAATTTCTTGTCAACTCTCAACCCTCTGGGGGGTCTGGTCCCATTTGCCCCCCTCCATAAAAACACCCCTGGTGCAACAGGCCTGTATTTAGGTATTGTGTGCCCCTGTGCTCTAAGTAATATGCCGCCCCCACGCACCACGCCCCCACCCACACAAACTTACAACTCAAACAAGGAAACAAGCCATGATTTTGCAGACATACCAGCTCAAGTTGAGTACATTATGATAGGTAAACATAAACATATGATGACAGTCTGTTGTAGCGTTGTAGGTATTACAAGTTACAACGTAATTTTAAATGGTGTAATTCTCTTGACATTGACATATAATTCATGTAGGATGTAGTCTACAGAAAATTTATTCTAAATCACAGTTATGTCATATTTTTTTATATTTCATAATTCCACTTAAATTATGATGGTATTTCTTAAATATTTACTCTTAACATTGTAAAAATTAGACATGGAATTAAACAGTAGGTAGTGTTTTTGACATTGTTTATTTTTAATACATTACGGAATTACAGTAAGTTCAATGAAAAGCATTTAACCAAACCTGATATGTAAAAATGTATCTTAGCTTATATAATGAACGGTTTTCGTCTGGCTTGACTGTGAGTAAAATCATTGATAATGTGAGTAAAATTATTTCGTCAAAACTTAGCCTGTTAGTTATATCTGAATCAATACACAGAACTGCTGCACTTACAAGTTGCTCTTGTCTTTGGCTTGACCGCATGTAGTTGTTCACTCTTCTTAGAACAGAAAACGATCTTTCAGCTGAACAGTTGGTTGCAGCTGTGCAGTTATAAATTTTCAGCGCAACACAAATATTAGGATAAACTTCTGGCAAAGTCCAGGGTTTTTCTACTTTTTCACCTTTCTTGTTTAGCACTTCACGTTTAATATTTTTGATGAAACCTTTAAGATGGATACACTCATTTATTAGACTATCCTCCAAATCCATATTGTACAGTTCACACAGTTCTTTTGCTGAATTCATTATACTAGTAGGTTCAAGATTTGCAAGTTTGGAAATAAAATAAAATCTAGACACAAAATATGTGTACACAGATATTCTTTTTTCCAAATCCTCCTTCAATGTGTCAATTACAGCAAAAAAACTTGACTTGAGCTTTTTTTCATTTAAGTGTATTTCTTTTGATCCTTTATCTTCATGTGTAGATAAATTATCACCTTCCTCTTCACTCGTGTCAGAGTCAGACTGATCAAAAAATCGTTTCTTTTTCCTCTTCCTCTTAGGTGAGGTCATATTAAGGTCTGATTATGTTTTATTTAGTGTTAGTGTCATTGTCTCATTTATCTTTTTTACAGCTTGGGATTTGTATTCATGATACAGTTCCCTAATTTCTTCAAGATAACCAATCAGTGATTCATAAAGTTCCTTGGCAGCAGAGACATCCAAATCTTCTGCTTGTAGCTTTTCCATTGTCTTCCCAAACTGTTGGAATATGGCACCCCAAAGGCTAGACATAAATGCTGTGTCAGTATGAGTTAACTGCTTAAGTAAACCTTTAGCTTTGTTTTGGTCCAAACATTTTTGGGTGGCATCTTTGGAAAATGACTTAAGAGCATTGAATATAGCTGTCCCATCTAAATTTAGACTTTTACATGCTTCTTCTCATGCACTCCAACGAGTCTTACTTAATGATTTCAATGTTGAGCTTTTTGGACCTAAAAATGATAAAAGCAAATTCCATCTCTGTGTCGAACTAGAAAAAAAATTAAAAATACTCTGCAAGAAGTCAAAAAATGTTACAGACTCCCGACAACACTCTGCTGCTCGAGAACCCCTCAAATTTGCTGAATGGGCAGCACAGGGAATATAGAAAGCTAGTGGATTGATTGCCTAGATTCTGGCTTGCAAACCAGAATATATACCTGACATGTTTGAACAATTGTCATAAGTTTGACCCCTACAAACAGATATCTCTAGATTTATACTTTTTAAAATCTCCAATACTGCGTCTGCAAGGTTTTCACCTGTGTGCCCAGGATTTTTGAAGAAGGTTAAAAATCTCTCATGTGCCTCCCCTATCTCATTTACATAACGAACAATGAAGGTAATTGGTCATTATGAGTAATGTCTGGAGATGAGTCAACTATTACTGAATAATATTTACATAACTGGACCTCTTCAACAATCTTAGAGACTACTTTATCCCCCATAATTTTAATAAGGTCATCATAAATTACTGGACTCAAATATGACGCTACCTGGATTTCCATAGCGTGAAATGTGAGCAGATAGAAAGGGGTCATACTCAGCTATTAATTCAAGGCACATCATAAAATTGCCATTATGCTCTGACCCAAACACTTCGTTATCTCCTCGGAATGCTAGTCCTCAAGAAGATAATTTTTTTAAGACAGAAATTACCCTCTGTAGTACATTCCTCCAATACTGGACCTCTTGCTCAAAAACAGTTACTAACTTTTTGTCAATTCTAGATAATTCATTTGCTCGGGTTTTAAATTTAATTGCACAATCTCTGTGAGAGGATGAGTTTTCATGTTCGGAGATACGTTGTACAGCGTGAATCCAATCGTTAAACCCTGATTTTGAAGCAAACCCAGATAGGCCTCTAAAAAGCATACAAGGAGCACAATATAGAGACCCCTGACTTGGTGAATAAACCAAATATTCTCGTTTTACAACATTTCCATTCAAAAGCTTTCTTTTAAATAAACTATCAGTACAGTACCTCTTTCTACCATCATGATATAGACGAACTGACTTTGAAAAATCAGAATCGTCATTTTGTTTTATACCCTGTTAGATTAAGCAATCAAATGGTTTCGTCAGTAATGACCCACTGATATGGATCATTGTCTGGCAAACATATTATACTGTCATTATTTTTGTCTAGACCAGGAGATGCCGATGTTGAGGGTTCTGGATGAATCTCATTATTTTCATCAGAAGTGCTAGAACCTTGGTTGGTTGTTTTGCACTCATTACCAGTACCACCAGTATTACTATTACTTACATGAATTTTTGGTTCTTCAGAAATTTTGTTTTCAGTTTTTTCATAACTAAAAAACGATTCTAATTTTCTTACTTTTTTAAGGGTGTCATCTTTTTGTTTCTTTTCTTCTGCCTTCCGTCTATATGCCGCCCCACTTAGTCTTTTTCTTCCGTCCATTTCAATTTCATACTTAAATATCGATCTGCAATCCAATAAAGAACTAAAGAAGTAAAAAATAAACTCGTACTTTTTTTTTCACATCACAGTTCACAGTTTAATAAAAACTAACATAACCTAGTTGAATAGAATAGGCAAACGGTAGCACAGAGCGGTGCGCACCAGGGCGGCAGCCAACAGCGCAGTGTTACCAACAAAAACCTTCCCTACCTCATTTATACAGAGACTAGTAGCACTAGTAGAACAGCAGCGGAATACTGGATTTGGAATGGCAATATGACATATGAGTAAGCGGAAATAACCAAGTAACAGACACGAATTCAACGTTTGCTTCCTCAACGGTATACACTGCTCACAACAATCTACATGAATGTCATTGATTATTTGATTTCATAAATCATTGCAATTACAATTGGAAATTATTTTAATAATTGATTCCTTCAACAGTTGACCAAATGTTATAATTATTGGTGACGAGACGATTAATTGCCAATTATTCGTCACCAATAATGATTTTAATGCATTGGAAATATCCTTTCATTGTGAAACTAAAAAATAAAAATTCAAAATTTTGCTGCCCCCCCCCCCCCAAATCTTGCTGCCCTGTGCACGAGCACAGAATAGCACGTGCCTAAATACGGGCCTGGGTGCATATAAGAAAAAGGCAAGTTAGGCTGTTATTTAAAACTCATAAGCAATCGGTGATTTCTAACAAGTAAAACCTTTACTTGTACTACCTCCACTGTAATATTATGTTCACTTGACATTTTGATCACTGAGGAATCATCCTCAGCAGCTGTGAGTGGCAGTTGAAAGATCCAGTTGACCTTGTTGTTTTTAGGTCCTTCAGCCACCACTCACTACTTCTGAAGATGATCACATATTCTAGGGATCAAAACATTAAGTGGGAAAAATATATTATGCCAGAGGCAGTCTGAGTTGAGGGTTTACCAAGTTAGAATACCAGCCAGTCATAGTTTTAGATGATATAGCTATTTTGGAAATAGTTACTTGTCTGCTTACTGTGAAAGAAAAACCTCATCAACCTGAGTTAAAGATGGAAATAAATGTTACAGTAATGGAAATTGGAAATGGCATGAGTGAAGTGTTCAACAACAGAGTGGCATACTGCTTATACATCTTACAAGTGTGATGTAAGGCCAAAGGAATTGGTAAGACATATTTTATCACATTGTAAACAATATAATTACATTTGTGAAATCTAATGTATGTGTCATATCAGACTATTACTCAGCTTAAACTGTGGGTGTGAATTGTGTGATGAATTAAAAAAAACTGAAACATATTGAAATGTGTTGTCATAGATGAAGTGCCTGAAAAAAGAGTAAAATTATAAAGTGTACGTGAACAAAATCTGATAAAATGTTTGTTCCAAATAACAATGTGTAAAATTGTTGATATTATTACTGGAAAAATACTCAGTGGATGGAAGTGATCCAGAAATTGCCTCCAATGATTTAATTATTTTCAAGTTTTCTCATGATAAGTCATGCAGTGTAAAAGGGAATTTCTCAGAATACAACAATCTACTGACAGACAGAGGTCCTTCAAATTTAAAAAATTTTTAAACATCTGTATCAGTCAGTGTAACTCTACTGAAAATTGGTTATTATCCAAAAGATTAATTATTAATTATAGTTTATTTAAAAATATACTGACATAAACACTATTACCAAATTACAAAGTAGTAAAATTGAGCAAGTTGAGTAATTTGTAAATAAAATCAATGCTCTTTTTGATATACAATTAAATTGGATCAAAACAGCCAACAAATTATCTTTTTAAGTATAAAACTAGAGTCTGAAACAAAATGACTATTCTCCATTGTAAGTTAGGAGCAAAAAGTTTAATTGAGATTCAATTGTTATTTTTATTTTTTTAATTAACTGACAAATTAGACAACTTAAAATTTTGCACACACATTCATATTTGATGTAACAAAATTTAAAATTTATTTCAAGACTCATCAACTTTTTTTCTTATAGCTAAAGTTTTTGTCCTTTTCTTAAAATCATTCTGAATGGAACTGGTTGTTTTGATTCTACACCCCTCATGTGAGGGCAGGCAAAAAAGTCTCAGTGATGTTGAGGAAATGACTAGTTATTTGATCCAGTGGAAGATTTAAAAAAAAAAACAAATATTTGAACATTAATATTTTCAAGGTAGTAGTAAAACTCTATTTTTGTTTGTTGCAGAAACCTTGATGATAGTACAACTTCTTGTAGAAACAAATGAAAATATCTGTCAGCAGCAAAACTGTTAAATTTCTTCCTCTCCAAAGACAATATAAGTTCTTCACCCGAATTTGCTGAAACTATTGAAGCTTACCCTTTCATGTGTAAAGAACATTTGGAAACTGAACTATCTGTTTTGTACGAGAGGCAAGAATTCCGCAGTAATTCAGAGGTTATGAAAACTTACAAAATCATGTTGGATACAGGAGTTGCCGAGTCCTGCACAGAAGTGTTCACTCTCCTCCAAATAATTCTAACTACTCCCATGACTACTGCTGAGCCCGAGAGGTGCTTCTCTATGTGGAAAAGAGTTACTTGTTTGCTAAGAAGTACAATGACACAAGAGCATCTTGCTGCTTTATCAATGTTAAGCACAGAAAAAGAAATGATTGCAAATATTATTAATTTTAATGACAAAGTTATCAATAAAGTTTTCCAGCTGCAAAGAAAGGAGAATGGACTTCATGTTTAAATAAAATTGTGAAAGAAACAGTGATTTACTTCTAATTTTATTTAAAAACATAACTCACTATTATATTTTAATTTGAAAATTTTAATGTCTATAAGTTTAATGTGTAAATTAAAAATTACAATTTGTTTGAATTTTAACGTGTAGGCCTTTAGTGTTTGGAACTTAAATCATAATTAATCATAATCATAAATATCATAATCATAAATATAAATTATAATCATAATCACCAACAGCAGCAGCAGCACCAAAGAGGATTGGACCAATGTTTTATCACAGCTTCAGCTTCAGTACAGGTAAAAGACCTAGTAATATTATATAAATTTCACTAATATATGATAATTGTAAATGTTGAAACTTGAAAATTTTAGTGCAGTCCCATCAAACTAAAATCTCACCAGCCGCCACTGGTTACTACTGTATTAGCTCACACAGCTGAGAAATTAATAAAACACCTTAAAAATTATGAAATTAACAAAATTTCTTGTCAACTCTCAACCCTCTGGGGGGTCTGGTCCCATTTGCCCCCCTCCATAAAAACACCCCTGGTGCAACAGGCCTGTATTTAGGTATTGTGTGCCCCTGTGCTCTAAGTAATATGCCGCCCCCACGCACCACGCCCCCACCCACACAAACTTACAACTCAAACAAGGAAACAAGCCATGATTTTGCAGACATACCAGCTCAAGTTGAGTACATTATGATAGGTAAACATAAACATATGATGACAGTCTGTTGTAGCGTTGTAGGTATTACAAGTTACAACGTAATTTTAAATGGTGTAATTCTCTTGACATTGACATATAATTCATGTAGGATGTAGTCTACAGAAAATTTATTCTAAATCACAGTTATGTCATATTTTTTTATATTTCATAATTCCACTTAAATTATGATGGTATTTCTTAAATATTTACTCTTAACATTGTAAAAATTAGACATGGAATTAAACAGTAGGTAGTGTTTTTGACATTGTTTATTTTTAATACATTACGGAATTACAGTAAGTTCAATGAAAAGCATTTAACCAAACCTGATATGTAAAAATGTATCTTAGCTTATATAATGAACGGTTTTCGTCTGGCTTGACTGTGAGTAAAATCATTGATAATGTGAGTAAAATTATTTCGTCAAAACTTAGCCTGTTAGTTATATCTGAATCAATACACAGAACTGCTGCACTTACAAGTTGCTCTTGTCTTTGGCTTGACCGCATGTAGTTGTTCACTCTTCTTAGAACAGAAAACGATCTTTCAGCTGAACAGTTGGTTGCAGCTGTGCAGTTATAAATTTTCAGCGCAACACAAATATTAGGATAAACTTCTGGCAAAGTCCAGGGTTTTTCTACTTTTTCACCTTTCTTGTTTAGCACTTCACGTTTAATATTTTTGATGAAACCTTTAAGATGGATACACTCATTTATTAGACTATCCTCCAAATCCATATTGTACAGTTCACACAGTTCTTTTGCTGAATTCATTATACTAGTAGGTTCAAGATTTGCAAGTTTCGAAATAAAATAAAATCTAGACACAAAATATGTGTACACAGATATTCTTTTTTCCAAATCCTCCTTCAATGTGTCAATTACAGCAAAAAAACTTGACTTGAGCTTTTTTTCATTTAAGTGTATTTCTTTTGATCCTTTATCTTCATGTGTAGATAAATTATCACCTTCCTCTTCACTCGTGTCAGAGTCAGACTGATCAAAAAATCGTTTCTTTTTCCTCTTCCTCTTAGGTGAGGTCATATTAAGGTCTGATTATGTTTTATTTAGTGTTAGTGTCATTGTCTCATTTATCTTTTTTACAGCTTGGGATTTGTATTCATGATACAGTTCCCTAATTTCTTCAAGATAACCAATCAGTGATTCATAAAGTTCCTTGGCAGCAGAGACATCCAAATCTTCTGCTTGTAGCTTTTCCATTGTCTTCCCAAACTGTTGGAATATGGCACCCCAAAGGCTAGACATAAATGCTGTGTCAGTATGAGTTAACTGCTTAAGTAAACCTTTAGCTTTGTTTTGGTCCAAACATTTTTGGGTGGCATCTTTGGAAAATGACTTAAGAGCATTGAATATAGCTGTCCCATCTAAATTTAGACTTTTACATGCTTCTTCTCATGCACTCCAACGAGTCTTACTTAATGATTTCAATGTTGAGCTTTTTGGACCTAAAAATGATAAAAGCAAATTCCATCTCTGTGTCGAACTAGAAAAAAAATTAAAAATACTCTGCAAGAAGTCAAAAAATGTTACAGACTCCCGACAACACTCTGCTGCTCGAGAACCCCTCAAATTTGCTGAATGGGCAGCACAGGGAATATAGAAAGCTAGTGGATTGATTGCCTAGATTCTGGCTTGCAAACCAGAATATATACCTGACATGTTTGAACAATTGTCATAAGTTTGACCCCTACAAACAGATATCTCTAGATTTATACTTTTTAAAATCTCCAATACTGCGTCTGCAAGGTTTTCACCTGTGTGCCCAGGATTTTTGAAGAAGGTTAAAAATCTCTCATGTGCCTCCCCTATCTCATTTACATAACGAACAATGAAGGTAATTGGTCATTATGAGTAATGTCTGGAGATGAGTCAACTATTACTGAATAATATTTACATAACTGGACCTCTTCAACAATCTTAGAGACTACTTTATCCCCCATAATTTTAATAAGGTCATCATAAATTACTGGACTCAAATATGACGCTACCTGGATTTCCATAGCGTGAAATGTGAGCAGATAGAAAGGGGTCATACTCAGCTATTAATTCAAGGCACATCATAAAATTGCCATTATGCTCTGACCCAAACACTTCGTTATCTCCTCGGAATGCTAGTCCTCAAGAAGATAATTTTTTTAAGACAGAAATTACCCTCTGTAGTACATTCCTCCAATACTGGACCTCTTGCTCAAAAACAGTTACTAACTTTTTGTCAATTCTAGATAATTCATTTGCTCGGGTTTTAAATTTAATTGCACAATCTCTGTGAGAGGATGAGTTTTCATGTTCGGAGATACGTTGTACAGCGTGAATCCAATCGTTAAACCCTGATTTTGAAGCAAACCCAGATAGGCCTCTAAAAAGCATACAAGGAGCACAATATAGAGACCCCTGACTTGGTGAATAAACCAAATATTCTCGTTTTACAACATTTCCATTCAAAAGCTTTCTTTTAAATAAACTATCAGTACAGTACCTCTTTCTACCATCATGATATAGACGAACTGACTTTGAAAAATCAGAATCGTCATTTTGTTTTATACCCTGTTAGATTAAGCAATCAAATGGTTTCGTCAGTAATGACCCACTGATATGGATCATTGTCTGGCAAACATATTATACTGTCATTATTTTTGTCTAGACCAGGAGATGCCGATGTTGAGGGTTCTGGATGAATCTCATTATTTTCATCAGAAGTGCTAGAACCTTGGTTGGTTGTTTTGCACTCATTACCAGTACCACCAGTATTACTATTACTTACATGAATTTTTGGTTCTTCAGAAATTTTGTTTTCAGTTTTTTCATAACTAAAAAACGATTCTAATTTTCTTACTTTTTTAAGGGTGTCATCTTTTTGTTTCTTTTCTTCTGCCTTCCGTCTATATGCCGCCCCACTTAGTCTTTTTCTTCCGTCCATTTCAATTTCATACTTAAATATCGATCTGCAATCCAATAAAGAACTAAAGAAGTAAAAAATAAACTCGTACTTTTTTTTTCACATCACAGTTCACAGTTTAATAAAAACTAACATAACCTAGTTGAATAGAATAGGCAAACGGTAGCACAGAGCGGTGCGCACCAGGGCGGCAGCCAACAGCGCAGTGTTACCAACAAAAACCTTCCCTACCTCATTTATACAGAGACTAGTAGCACTAGTAGAACAGCAGCGGAATACTGGATTTGGAATGGCAATATGACATATGAGTAAGCGGAAATAACCAAGTAACAGACACGAATTCAACGTTTGCTTCCTCAACGGTATACACTGCTCACAACAATCTACATGAATGTCATTGATTATTTGATTTCATAAATCATTGCAATTACAATTGGAAATTATTTTAATAATTGATTCCTTCAACAGTTGACCAAATGTTATAATTATTGGTGACGAGACGATTAATTGCCAATTATTCGTCACCAATAATGATTTTAATGCATTGGAAATATCCTTTCATTGTGAAACTAAAAAATAAAAATTCAAAATTTTGCTGCCCCCCCCCCAAATCTTGCTGCCCTGTGCACGAGCACAGAATAGCACGTGCCTAAATACGGGCCTGGGTGCATATAAGAAAAAGGCAAGTTAGGCTGTTATTTAAAACTCATAAGCAATCGGTGATTTCTAACAAGTAAAACCTTTACTTGTACTACCTCCACTGTAATATTATGTTCACTTGACATTTTGATCACTGAGGAATCATCCTCAGCAGCTGTGAGTGGCAGTTGAAAGATCCAGTTGACCTTGTTGTTTTTAGGTCCTTCAGCCACCACTCACTACTTCTGAAGATGATCACATATTCTAGGGATCAAAACATTAAGTGGGAAAAATATATTATGCCAGAGGCAGTCTGAGTTGAGGGTTTACCAAGTTAGAATACCAGCCAGTCATAGTTTTAGATGATATAGCTATTTTGGAAATAGTTACTTGTCTGCTTACTGTGAAAGAAAAACCTCATCAACCTGAGTTAAAGGTGGAAATAAATGTTACAGTAATGGAAATTGGAAATGGCATGAGTGAAGTGTTCAACAACAGAGTGGCATACTGCTTATACATCTTACAAGTGTGATGTAAGGCCAAAGGAATTGGTAAGACATATTTTATCACATTGTAAACAATATAATTACATTTGTGAAATCTAATGTATGTGTCATATCAGACTATTACTCAGCTTAAACTGTGGGTGTGAATTGTGTGATGAATTAAAAAAAACTGAAACATATTGAAATGTGTTGTCATAGATGAAGTGCCTGAAAAAAGAGTAAAATTATAAAGTGTACGTGAACAAAATCTGATAAAATGTTTGTTCCAAATAACAATGTGTAAAATTGTTGATATTATTACTGGAAAAATACTCAGTGGATGGAAGTGATCCAGAAATTGCCTCCAATGATTTAATTATTTTCAAGTTTTCTCATGATAAATCATGCAGTGTAAAAGGGAATTTCTCAAAATACAACAATCTACTGACAGACAGAGGTCCTTCAAATTTAAAAAATTTTTAAACATCTGTATCAGTCAGTGTAACTCTACTGAAAATTGGTTATTATCCAAAAGATTAATTATTAATTATAGTTTATTTAAAAATATACTGACATAAACACTATTACCAAATTACAAAGTAGTAAAATTGAGCAAGTTGAGTAATTTGTAAATAAAATCAATGCTCTTTTTGATATACAATTAAATTGGATCAAAACAGCCAACAAATTATCTTTTTAAGTATAAAACTAGAGTCTGAAACAAAATGACTATTCTCCATTGTAAGTTAGGAGCAAAAAGTTTAATTGAGATTCAATTGTTATTTTTATTTTTTTAATTAACTTACAAATTAGACAACTTAAAATTTTGCACACACATTCATATTTGATGTAACAAAATTTAAAATTTATTTCAAGACTCATCAACTTTTTTTCTTATAGCTAAAGTTTTTGTCCTTTTCTTAAAATCATTCTGAATGGAACTGGTTGTTTTTATTCTACACCCCTCATGTGAGGGCAGGCAAAAAAGTCTCAGTGATGTTGAGGAAATGACTAGTTATTTGATCCAGTGGAAGATTTAAAAAAAAAAAAAAAAAAAAATTTGAACATTAATATTTTCAAGGTAGTAGTAAAACTCTATTTTTGTTTGTTGCAGAAACCTTGATGATAGTACAACTTCTTGTAAAAACAAATGAAAATATCTGTCAGCAGCAAAACTGTTAAATTTCTTCCTCTCCAAAGACAATATAAGTTCTTTACCCAAATTTGCTGAAACTATTGAAGCTTACCCTTTCATGTGTAAAGAACATTTGGAAACTGAACTATCTGTTTTGTACAAGAGGCAAGAATTCCGAAGTAATTCAGAGGTTATGAAAGCTTACAAAATCATGTTGGATACAGGAATTGCCGAGTCTTGCACAGAAGTGTTCACTCTCCTCCAAATAATTCTAACTACTCCCATGACTACTGCTGAGCCCGAGAGGTGCTTCTACATGTTGAAAAGAGTTAAGTGTTTCCTAAGAAGTACAATGACACAAGAGCGTCTTGCTGCTTTAGCAATGTTAAGCACAGAAAAAGAAATGATTTAAAACATTATTAATTTTAATGACAAAGTTATCAATAAGTTTTCCAGTTGCAAAGAAAGGAGAATGGACTTCATGTTTAAATAAAATTGTGAAAGAAACAGTGATTTATTTCTAATTTTATTTAAAAACATAACTCACTATTATATTTTAATTTGAAAATTTTAATGTCTATAAGTTTAATGTGTAAATTAAAAATTACAATTTGTTTGAATTTTAACGTGTAGGCCTTTATTGTTTGGAACTTAAATCATAATTAATCATAATCATAAATATCATCACCAACAGCAGCAGCAGCACCAAAGAGGATTGGACCAATTTGTCGCAGCTTCAGCTTCGATACAGGTAAAAGACCTAGTAATTATATACAAATTTAACTAATATATATTAATGGTAAATGTTGAAACTTGAAAATTATAGTGAAGCCCCACCAAACTAAAATCTCACCAGCCGCCACTGGTTACTACTGTATTAGCTCACACAGATGAGAAATTAATAAAACACCTTAAAAATTAAGAAATTAACAAAATTTCTTGTCAACTGTCAACCCTCTTGGGGTCCCATTTTAATTTAAATGACAAAGTTATCAATAAGTTTTCCAGCTGCAAAGAAAGGAGAATTGACTTCATGTTTAAATAAAATTGTGAAAGAAACAGTGATTTATTTCTAATTTTATTTAAAAACATAACTCACTATTATATTTTCATTTGAAAATTGTAATGTCTATAAGTTTAATGTGTAAATTAAAAAGTCTAGAATGACTTATTCATTATTCCCCCCTCTGTAAATACACCCGAAGGACATATTGAAATTACAGGCGATGAAGGACAGAACATTACCAGCAACAATATAGACCGTGTTCCCGGTGCTACTCTACAAGAGATAGGAGAGGTACAAGCGAGATATAATGGTGAATAGAAGAACATGTCAGTTGCAGAACAAGAACAGCGATTTTCCTGAAAATGAACCTGGATGATCCTTAAACAAGTATTAGTTTGATAAAACCTTCCAAAATGGCGAAAAGGTAAATCCCACTTAGATGGGTTTTTTCCAACTAAAAATCCTCTATTTTGCTTTTGTTGCACTTTATTTCCAGAAAAAAAAACTAACAAAGAAGCCATTTCAATAGTAAAAAAGAGTTTTCGTCGTGACGAAAGTTAAATTCCATTCAGGATCATGAAAATAGTCCTGCTCATTGCTCTGCGTTTTTGGAATGGAAGGAACTGGAACTTACTAAGGGGGACTTACTAATGATCTACTTCAGGAACAAATGAATAAAGCAGCTAAGACATGTAAAGAAATCCTCGAATGGGTCATTGCCACAGTACAAACACTTGCACAATAAAATCTGGCACTGAGAGGACGTCGAGAGTCAATTACTAACTATCCAAATCCTGTAAACTTTCTGCTTTATTAAAATACTTGGCTAAATTTGACCCTGAGCCTCCAGGTGGTCTAGTGGCTAACGCGGGCGATTGATGCGCTCATGGTCCCGGGTTCAATTCCCGGCGGAGGTTCCGTACGGCGTGCACTCAGCGTCGTGAGGCAAACTGAGTAGGCGCTGAGATAACAGCGCCGCCTCCTGGCTGTGAATACCACAACTAGCGGCTGGTGGCACATAGTACTAGCCATACATCATCACACTAACACAAAAAGCAAGCCGCGCGGTACGCCTTGGTCCTTAACGGACTGTTTGAGCGGAGGTTTTAAATTTGACCCTGTCATGAGATCTTATTTGGATTCAGTCTCTCGTAAATCTGGGTGTAATGTCATTACTAAGGCAGAGCAGGTATGTAATAAATGGGGTGTCAGTATCACAAAAAGGATAAGAAGGAAGCACACAATGCCAGGGGAGTATGCAGACGATTGTGAAGTTATCTAATAGAAATTTTGGACAAACTGTCAGTTAAAATTTAAAGCCATTTCTCTAACATAAAAGAGTTAGAAAAACGCTTTGGGTTTCTCTATAAATTTGAGGCATACGTAAATGATGGGGGTATACATTTTAAGGAACAGCTTTCCCAAATCAATATTAAGTGGACAGTGCTTGCAAAACTGTATCCACATAACCTAAACAGTAAATAATTGTTCAGTGACTTGAAAGACGACATACTTTTAATAAAAAGGGCAACAGTTAACGGAGAACAAATGGACTTTACACCTCAGGGACTACTACAATGCATTTCTTCAATGGGATTAGAAGCCTACAAAACACTAGGAACAGCTTTAAAAATTATTCTTACTTTACCAGTGTCTGTATCTTTTGTGAAAGTTGTTTAGTACACGTAAATTGATTACAATCAACAATATCTTAGGACAGAATATCAAAAATCTAGTTGGATTTCGTTGTCCATGACGTGTCCGTTACTTAACTAAATATCACTATAGTATTGACGACTCGGAACACTAAGTTTTTTATAAGTAAAAACGTAAAGTTTTACCTTACAGCCTAAACCGGCTTTCACCTTTAGAAGGCAGCCTCTGATGAAGCCTTCTAAAGGTGAAAGCCGGTTTAGGCTGTAAGGTAAAACTTTACGTTTTTACTTATAAAAACCTTAGTGTTCCGAGTCGTCAATACTATAGTGATATTTAAAAATCTAGTGATACTTTCAACTGAAAACACATTGCTTCGTCTTTAGCTTACAGTGATTTAATAACCGACTTTACAGCAATTAAGACCAGGAAAGTTACATTTTAGAACATCTCGTTTTAAATATTTATTAAATATTAAAAATAAATATTAAGTGTTTATTAATAGCAGCCTGAACAATTAACTTGTAATGGTAAGTGATTTATTTTATTACTTTTAATGTAGTTCATTTTTAACTTTATGTTGCTTTAGGATATTGTTTTGACCTACAAGTAATTTGCATTTTTAATTAGAACATTTTTATGTTATAAATTTTTTACATTACTACATTTTTTATAGTCTACATTTGTTACTAACAAAGGTATACAAACTGAATACCGGTAATATTAAACTTATAATATGTAATTCCATAATTTTGACTTGACAAATATTCGTAAGATGTTTTCTGGACATGCTTTCATATAAAACTCTACACATTTGCATTTATTAAGTACTTTGTTTACTGGATGCGCCTTCATTTTTGCTCCTTTGTCCCCTTTCAATTGTGAAGGCGAGGTGGCCAACGATCTCCTCGCCCCAGGCGCCAAAAAGCCTAGCTATGCCACTGGAAGTATAGGAAGATGTTAGAAGTGTTGGTGAAGTAGATGTATTTCTTTGGGACCAAAACAGGTGATTTGTCTAGTCCCTGATAGCATAAGAAGAAGAAGATTTTGAACTTGTATAAAATTACAACATAAAATTTTGTTAAAAATTATTGCTGTTATTATTTTTGCTTATTAATTTACTCTATTTACCATATTAATAGCTTCAAATTTATAATATTTCAATGGTACTAGTAAATAAGTACTGTACTCACAAATTATAAGCACAAAGGGAGGAAGGTCAACCACAACAGTAAAACAATTTTCAAAAGATGTCAACTATATCGTATAACTGTTTAAATCTTATAGATGTTTTGCACTATATAAGTAGTTAATAATAAATCCATTATGCAGCAATACACTATTTAGGTGAAAATACTGCAGCTTAATTAATATAAAATTGTAGTATAAAATACTTTATACACACAATACAATACAATATGTAGACTCTGTGTGTGTGTGTGTGTGTTTTATCATCTAGATTAGTGATCAAATTATAAAAGGATGAAAGATCTCATTTTTCAAATTCTTCATCTATTTTTAGACTTCAGTTTGGTGCCACCCGTGGACATAGCAAATTTATATAGAATTGATAGAGGTTTTGTTTATGTATATTAGATATAGTGAGTAAGCTGACTTCAGAATAAAATTTAATTACAAATCTGGATAATATACTTATACACAATCTACTTTGTTGAGCTGAAAAATAACAAAAGTGCCTACATGACTTGTGGCAAGTGGCAGCACACAGCCTCTGTTCCAGTTGTTTGGAGATCATTCTGCATGGCAGAGTTGCCTAATACTCTAGGTCATTCGAGATGCCCCTTCCAGACAATACTTGACTACTCTACCGACATCCAGAACTGCTACGTCACTCCAATGCTAGGTGGCGAGGCATAAATACTGAATTTCAAAATGGCCAGGTTTCAGTTAATTCAAAACTATAATAAGGTGACATTTGTTGCAGAAATTTAACTTCAATTATTGTATAAGAGTGCCTTTGTTGATTTCTCACTATTGTTTGTGGCTAATTAAAGTTCGCAATTAGTGATTTTATTTGTGACAGTTATTCTGTTTCCACTGACAACATGATGATCTGTGGGACTGTTGGAACACTGTAATTTGTAGTTTTACTTAAGTGTTTACTTTAGTTATGTAATTCTTACACCTATCATATGACATATGATTAAATAAGTAAAAAAATGGGACAAATTAAATTTTGTTATTGGTCTGTAATTACAACAAAATATACTGCAAGCTCTTGATAACAGTTGACTCCTATCTAATAACTCTCTTCAGAAAAATGTCTTATCATGATATAAAATGAGGTAGGCATGTACATTGACTAGCACCAGTACATTAATAAATTAGAAGAAACGAGATGATGTTAGAGAGTGAAACCCAATGGAAATCAGAAACTTTATTAAAAAGTTCAATGTATTCAAACTTAAACAACGATATAAATACAATTTAAAACAACAATTAGAAATACTGATTTAATTTCAAAAATAATAATAATGACTCCTTTTCCACTACCTAAGCAGTCTAGGAGTTAGGCAAGGTAGGCTGCCTTATGTGAGTGATTTGACACATAAGGAAAGTAGTATGACCAGCCCTATGCTTCAGTTGCCAATTAGTGCCCCAGGATATTTTTATAGGTTCTCATTTCCATGTGCTGAGTTAACCTGTGGGCTGAAAAAAGTACCTTGATTTACATGCTGCTCCCATGAATTGAACCCAAGTCCTCTAGATTACCAGCCAGGCACTATACCCTCTGGTACTGAGCCTCTTGATTTCAAAAATACTTAACACATATAATTAAGGTGTGATAAAAATGCAGAAAATACAAATTCTGAAACTTAAATCTTAACTTCTATAAACAGAAGGAATTACATAAAATTGAACAGAGGCCCTACAAATAAAACCAAAAACAGAATTACCATTTACAACAAAAAAACAATACAGTTTTTGTATTAAATCATACATTTACAATCAAACGTTATAAAGTTAAAGTAACAGTCTTTCTGTATATAATTTTAATACTTTAATTATACAACTTTAATCAGTTAAAAGAACGTACAAAGCTTGGCTGCGCACCACGAAGATTTAGTATCAGACCCGGTCTTGAACAAGACGGACATACTTGCGCTCACTGAGACTTGGATGAAAGACGACGAACCGAGTATGGAGATCCCTGGTTATACGATAGTCGCCAGACATAAGCTCGTCTACTAGAGCCGGTGGTGTCGCGATTTATGAGTCTATCAAGCCTTATTTGAAGCGTTGTACGCATTTCCAGTTGGATACTACGATCGCGCCGTATGGTGATGTGTGTTGTGTTTGTGTCGAATTTAAGAATACTCAAGGACTGAATCATAAACTCCACATCATTCTGATGTATGGACGACCAAACATCATTGAAAACGAGTTATTTCGTTTATTCAACACCGCTCTTTTGCGCTTTAACGTTTATAGCATGTGCAGCTATGCGTCACGTACCGATGACTTATACTGGAGCCCGTTAATTATATGTGGCGATTTTAACTACAACTTGAAACTGCCCGAAGCTGGACAACTGCTCGCATATTTGGAAGAATTTTATTCGGTACGTTTAGCATCTGATCGAAATATCATAACCATTCGTAATGGTACTACGATTGATGGTGTATTTTATAAGTTGCGACCAACCGAAGTGGTCCCATACGCTTCATATTTCACTACACATCGTCCGATGATTATACTTCCAAGTGAAATAGATGAATCTCAAGAAGAACAGCTGCTTCTCTACGTGCGCGCTTATGAATGCGACTACATTTAACTTATAATCTGTACATTGGTAAATGAAGAACAATAAATATACTGTATATTTTTTTTAGATTTATTGAAGCATTTTCAATGCCCTTCTCTGTGCATTGCATTTGTGCAATGCCTGTAAATTTTTTTTTAATGTTAAAAAATGAGCTATTTTCAAATTAGGAAGTCTTGAATTTTTAGAGGTTTAATATCTATTTAACTGATTAAAGTTGTATAATTAAAGTATTAAAATTATATACAGAAAGACTGTTACTTTAACTTTATAATCTTTGATTGTAAATGTATGATTTAATACAAAAACTGTATTGTTTTTTTGTTGTAAATGGTAATTCTGTTTTTGGTTTTATTTGTAGGGCCTCTGTTCAATTTTATGTAATTCCTTCGTTTATAGAAGTTAAGATTTAAGTTTCAGAATTTGTATTTTCTTCATTTTTATCACACCTTAATTATATGTGTTAAGTATTTTTGAAATCAAGAGGCTCAGTACCAGAGGGTATAGTGCCTGGCTGGTAATCTAGAGGACTTGGGTTCAATTCATGGGAGCAGCATGTAAATCAAGGCACACATTTTTTCAGCCCACAGGTTAACTCAGCACATGGAAATGAGTACCTATAAAAATATCCTGGGGCACTAATTGGCAACTGAAGCATAGGGCTGGTCATACTACTTTCCTTATGTGTCAAATCACTCACATAAGGCAGCCTACCTTGTCTAACTCCTAGACAGCTTAGGTAGTAGAAAAGGAGTCATTATTATTATTTTTGAAATTAAATCAGTATTTCTAATTGTTGTTTTAAATTGTATTTATATCATTGTTTAAGTTTGAATACATTGAACTTTTTAATAAAGTTTCTGATTTCCATTGGGCTTCACTCTCTAACATCATCTCGTTTCTTCTAATTTATTAATGTACTAGCACAGTCAATGTACATGCCTACCTCATTTTATATCATGATAAGACATTTTTCTGAAGAGAGTTATTAGATAGGAGTCAACTGTTATCAAGAGCTTGCAGTATATTTTGTTGTAATTACAGACCAATAACAAAATGATAAAATTATTATTCCAGTCATGACTGTTAGATACATCTGCAAGAGTTTATTGAATTTACTAAATTCAGTTATGAAATAGGATGTCCTAGACTCTAGGATGTCCTAGAATCTAGGATGTATTGATTTGTGGGGCCATGAACCATACTCCTAACTTCATTATTTACTATATTGTTAACTAAGTATTAAAACTCTTTTGTGATGTATGCAGAGTATTATACCATGTTATGCAAAATTCATGACAGCTGTTTTCATTGGTTACATGTAGTCGGTTTGTGTGTCTAAAGAATTCACTGAAGATATTATAAGTTATATTTTGCAGCAAAGTATCAAATTGTTCAGTATTTATTCTCATGAACATTCTGTGGTATCTTCACTTTTCAGTTCTCTACGAAGTCCAACTGATGCTCTGTGTGTACCCCTTCTGAATATCCACATTCTAGTCTGCATCCACTTCTTTGTATTCACTAACTCATTTTCCAACAGTTCTATCGATGTGGAATAATACAGTTGACGTAATCCTTGAAAATGTTCTTCATTCTCTTCAGTTTATAATGTCAACCACTCATTTTGTTTACATTCTTGATTAGCACCTGAGTGAACTGTCTCGCTCAAAACCATGTATGCGTGTAGAGTCAAGACTGATGCTTGGTTGAGTAGCATAGTGAGTGTCTTAGGCAAATGCTAGTCAGGTGTAAACTAAACTTTAATAATTCAAGGTAGTAGACTGTAGAATTTGATACAATATAGTTACTTTTCATTTCTTGTTTCATTTCATCTTTTTGTTTTGTGTGTTTTATGATATAATATGTATTTCATCTTTGTTGACTCTATGATTTATTATTCTTGGATTTCGTTGTCCATGACGTGTCCGTTACTTAACTAAATATCACTATAATATTGACGACTCGGAACACAATGTTTTTTATAAGTAAAAACGTAAAGTTTTACCTTACAGCCTAAACCGGCTTTCACCTATAGAAGGCTTCATCAGAGGCTGTCGTTAGTAGCGCTGCTCGTCTTGTTGTTGGCGACGAGAAAGTGTTTCGAAAGATTGAAGCTGTGTGTGTGTGGTGAGATGTGTTCGAATAATGCGTGCGATTTGAATTGTGTCTGTTCGTTTAGGATGTCGTTTTTATTTGTTTTTGTGTGTTTGTATATTTCTAATTGTTCTAGAGTGTCTAGTTTTCGGCCTTTTGTGTGTACGTGTAGTATGTTCATGTTATTGTCGATGTTTTTATATGTGTGGATGACACAAATGAATGGACAAAAAAACAAATACATATCATACAGACAAAACACGACAGAAAAATAAAAAACCTGACACCAATCAAAACAGATATAATTCCCTCGCACAAATTCTACCCACGTACAGTAAACCTCACGAACGTCACACTCACAAAAAACGAACAAACACTCCTTGATAAAGGCCTAAAACATAACATACATTACAAACATAACAACCAAACACTAACAAAGCTCATAATCGACACAGAAACAAATATACAAAACACAGCACCAGAGCATCAAGACACATTAAGACATAATATAAACAACACAATAGGAGTACATAAGACACCAGACAACAACAACCACAACTCAGAAATACACACAGCCATCAAACTGAGGGAAAAGGCACACAAACACAACATCTCATTTGTAAAAGCTGACAAAGGCAACACGACTGTAATTATCCCCACAGACAACCTACACAAAAAAGTACAAGACTTCATAGAACAGAACAACATCACAGAACTAAAACACGACCCCACCGACAGATACCAAAACTCAGTAAAACAAATAGTCAACAAAGCCAAACACATTATGACACATAAACAAAAGCCCTACATGAAACAAATCCGACCATCAGCACCTACACTCCAAGCGCTTCCCAAAATCCATAAAGAAGACATTCCGATCCGCCCCATTATCAACTACCGTAATGCCCCTGCACACAAACTGGCAAAATATCTAGACAAAATTATTAGACAACACACACAAATAGACAACAACATTGCAGTAAAAAACAACACTGACCTAGTAACAAAAATAAAAGACATACACATCCCCCATAACGCCACATTAGCCTCCTTTGACATTAAAAACCTGTACACAAACATCCCCATCTCTGAAACAATCACCATCCTACAAAACAAACTCAAACAGAACAACACACCAGACGAACTTATCAATGAAATAACAGAAACTCTGAACATTATCACAAAACAAAACTACTTTACTTATAACAATAAATACTACACACAGAACGACGGCCTACCCATGGGCTCCCCCATATCCAGCATTCTAGCAGAAGTCTTCCTCCAACACTTAGAAAAAACAAAAATACTCACAAACAATGACAGACACTCACATAAAATACTATATTGGCACAGATACGTTGATGACATTCTAATACTATACAGGGGAAACAAAAGACAATGTGAACAGTTACTAACGCACATAAACAAAATACATAAAAACATAACCTTCACTGCCGAATACGAACACAACAACACCATAAACTTCTTAGACCTCTCCATCACAAAACTAGAACACAGGCACAAATTCAGTATATACAGAAAACCAACTACAACTGACACACTAATACACAACACCTCCAATCACCCAATACAACACAAACTAGCTGCTTTTAGAACCATGATACATAGACTTAACAACATCCCCTTAGATGAAATAGACTACAAAGACGAACTAAACACGATAAAATATCTAGCAGAATCTAACGGTTATGACAGAACAATAGTCAGTAAACTCCTACACAAAACACAAAACAAACAACAGACAAAGACAGAAAACAACAAATTCATAACACTAACATACATCAACAAACAAACAGAAAAAATTGCCCACAAATTCAAAAAAGCAGGATACAGAATCGCTTACAAAACTACTAACAAAACAGAACACACACTATCAAAACGCATGCCCAAAGCACAAAACAAATTCGATCTACCCGGTGTATATAAACTAAATTGTTCAAATTGCAGTAAATTCTACATAGGCCAGACAGGACGTAGCTTCAAACAGAGATACATTGAACACACAAAAGCACTCCACACCACTACAGAATCTACCTTCGCAAACCACCTCATTGAAGCAAACCACACATATAAAAACATCGACAATAACATGAACATACTACACGTACACACAAAAGGCCGAAAACTAGACACTCTAGAACAATTAGAAATATACAAACACACAAAAACAAATAAAAACGACATCCTAAACGAACAGATACAATTCAAATCGCACGCATTATTCGAACACATCTCACCACACACACACAGCTTCAATCTTTCGAAACACTTTCTCGTCGCCAACAACAAGACGAGCAGCGCTACTAACGACAGCCTCTGATGAAGCCTTCTATAGGTGAAAGCCGGTTTAGGCTGTAAGGTAAAACTTTACGTTTTTACTTATAAAAAACATTGTGTTCCGAGTCGTCAATATTATAGTGAGATTTGTTATTATTATTATTATTACTTTACTTAACACAGAAATGCCAGAGAAAACTTACTTAGTGGGATACACAGATGATATAGCTGTAACAATTGTTACATGAGATATGGAATGTACACAAAAGAGATTAAATCAAGTGATAAGACATGCCATATGCTGGTTGGAAGACCACAGGTTGAATCTTGCCCTGGAAAAAAGAGAGATAGTTCTACTGACAAGGAAGAGGATCCTGACTACAGTACATCTACATGTGAACAAGGAGACAGGTACACACTAAAAGCTCTGTAAAGTACCTGGGAATGTTCATAGCCATGAAGCTAACTTTCTGGGAACGGATAAAACAAGCACCTGAGAAAGCTGAATCTGTGATGGCAATGGCACTAAACAGCCTCATGGCAAACAAACATTGTTTTATATTGTTACGATGGTCTCCTTGATCATTGTATGGCACAGTGAAAAACAAAATACAAGACACCAATGAAGTCACTAAAATTTAATTATCACATTAACAGGTTGTAATCAACCAGTTATTCAACAAGATTATACTTGTACAATAATTCAAATTAAAATTTTCCAAAAGCAATAGTAATGTCAATTAATAGAGTCCTGCACAATAATCACACAATAACATTTCACATTAATACTTCGAACCCCACTTGAATAAACACCACTTAATTGCAATGAGTAATCACCTGAAGTAAAACTGAACTGAGTAGTCACCAACACTGAGTAAACTGAAACTAAGCATCGCTGAATGCTTATGTTTATACCCCGCTAAGATTCCAGAATAATCTGTCACTTTGGATGATGTGTTAAACAAACAGGCGGTCTCGAATCCACTAGAAACAGTGTCCTTGACCTCAGTACACTGACCGCACGGTCTGAAATAGACTCGATGGTTGACCCATGACAAGTGTCATGTAATTGTCTTTCATCTCAAAGCAGCAGTAATATGTACACACACACACACACACACACACACACACACACACACACACACACACACACACACACACACACACACACACACACACACACACACACACACACACACACACACACACACACACACACATTACAGCTGGGCTCTGCTGGGACAGCTGACATATTTGTAGAACATTCCGTATTATGTAACACTGCCCTCTCCTTAAGCCTATCACGTAATTGTCTTTCATCTCGCAGCAGCAGCAATATGTACGCACACACACATTACAGCTGTGCTATGCTGGGATACCCGAGATACCTGTAGAAAGTTCCATATTATGTAACAATATAAACAGGCTCATAGCTCAAAGCCATACAAACAATGACTGCTGATGACAGTAGGAAAATCAGTCCTGCTATAAAATGCCAAAATTTGGGCTAACACATTCAATATGGAAAAATACTACAAGAGGTTTGCATCAGTCCAATGGTGAGGGGCACTGAGGATAACTTGCACATAGAAAACAATATCTGAACCAACAATATAAGTAATAGCTAGATTGATACCTACTGATCTGTTGGAATGAGAGGAAAACTGAACTTTGAAAGAAAAATTGAAATTGGCACAATTGGTAAACCTGAAGTCAGATTACAGACTACACTTAGTTGGCAGGAGCGCTTGAATCAAGAACCTAGGGAAAGATGGATCACAATTCTTGTTAGATTCATCTCTAGAGATAAGCTAGATTAATTGACGACATGGTGAGGTCAACTATTATCTAACTAATGCAGTTTTTCTCAGGTCACAGATATTTTTGTGCCTACCTCAGTAAAATTGGGAAAGTGGAAGACTCAAGATTCATATATTGTAATTTGCATCGGGATGATGCAATTTCACACATTCTTTGAATGTCACAGGTGGATGGTATGAGAACACCTTGCAATTGAAGTAGGCCACATTACCCCTAATAACATTCTTGAAGTCATTCTCATTAGCAAGGAAGGATGGAATAAGGTGACTGCCTACATAGAGGCTGTTCTGTGTACCAAGAAAAGAGATGAAAATGCAGTCAACACACACGATGCAAACCACAAGTGAGCTGCTTAGAATAAATGGAAGAGGGATAAATATGACAACACTTTATTAGGTGAAGTGTGACTGACACCACCGCAAAGTAATCATGACAGCGGGAGGAGTATGTGCTACAAAAAGCAGATTCTTTGAAATTGTATGCTAACAATTTATGACTTTAAGCACCTTTTCTTTACACTACAGCCATATGTTTTCTATATTTATGACTTCTGAATATATCAATTTGGATCTTGCCGTTGTACAGCAACACTGAATGAATTGTTACCATCACAGCCAATCATGTTATTTGCTCCCAATAGGTAAACTTCATGTCCAGATCACACATCACTAATACTTAAGAGCTATTTAATACTATTAATTCCTAAACTATTAATACGTAGATTCTACAATTTTCTCTCCCCACCTACCAAATCCACAAACACTTACTCCTTGATGCCAGTCCACCCTGGAACCACTTTCACATTATTTTGAGGTTGTGGCAGTCACACTTCACTTGTGTCATCATATTTATTTCTCTTTCATTTATAACATGAAGCTCACTCATAGTTTGGACTAGAAACCAATAGGCAGAGGAATTAGAGGAAGACCTAGGAAATGATGGATGGATGACATAGAGGATAATCTGGAGAGGACAAAATGGAATAAAATCATTGAAGTAAGACCCACACCCAGTTGTGATGCCAGAAGGAGAAGAAGTAATCCATACTGTTAGAACTTATTAGAGATTCCTTTAGGACTTACTATGGTATATTAGTAAAATAATAAATCTATTAAATCTGCAGATTATCTTCAGTTGTACAAATATGTGTTTTGAACCCAATAGCTCTATAGGTCACAGTTAAATTAAGTCATAATGTAAGCACAGAATTAATACAGACAGTATGTAGACAGGTTACTATTGTATTCTCTGTAATAAAAAAAAAAACAATATATTGTACAGTGTTAAAAAGTTTGAAATGATATTCAGTGTTAAATATAGTGTTTATTTTCTATCATCAGATTTTCTCAGACAACAAATTGCTTATATAACTACTTTCTTTGTAGTTATAAATGATACACTAGCTTATGCTTTGCAACTAGATATGCTATAATTTTGTAGTATAGCTGTCCTGCATTACATGTTACTGACCTCTTCAAGTTCATTGTTAAATACACAAAATATTGTTTAATTTTTTCACAGTACTCACTCTTTGACATTGTTTTCTTTTAAGTTAATTCTCATATATATCTACATCTTTTAGCCAACCCATCTTAAAGGTTGAAAGACATTCTTATAACCTTGTGGATGTCTTGCAATCACAACAAAAAACTGAATTCATTAAACATGTTTGATTTTCATACAAGGAAAATGGCTATAACATGTTTCTATCTACATGCCACTGGGATTTCTCCTCTTCTGTTTTCATTAGATACCAACTGATTATCTAATGCTCTGAAACTATAGATATAGTTTTCAGATTACTAAACAGATCCAGTTTGAGTAACCATACAAAACAATGGTTCTGGAGAAGAAAAACTAAATACTATCTCGCCCCAAAAATGTATTAATGTTTCTAATATTTAACTTTATTTATTAAAAAACATTATCAAATGATGCAAAATGAAGATGAACTGCTAGCTATGAGTTATGAGCTACAAAACCCATTTGCATAGTGGAACACACCTCAAAACAGTCAATTACTGACAGTTTTTAACTTGACATAGAATATTTCAAATTTATCTCTGCAGAATAGAAAGCAAGATGTATTCCAGATGTTTAAAGGGATACATAAGATAAATATCTCAGGGGCATACCAGATCAAGTCACTCACATTATTGGATGTCATAGCAAAGACCATTGTAACTTGGTGGCCTCATAAAAAAATATATTTAAAAACTCATATGTCAAAAAGAAAGAGAATAATGAAATATGAAAAGAAAAGAATTTCTGAACCAGGATGCATCTATAAGAGTGAAGAATATTACAATCATCCTCAAATACTGTAAATACTTGGTTCCAAGGTGCACTGTAATGAGCGGTATTAGTAAGATGAAGTCCTACACTACCATATTTTTTGTTTTATCATAACAAAAAATTATGTTAATTAATAACAGCTGATTAAAAACTCTAGTATGTTGAACACAATATACAAATCTTTAGCAGTTTAGTAGAAATATACAATCTAATGAGGAACTAATACTTTAAGTATTACTTAAAGAATTTATGCTCTGCTTTTGGTATCTCTACCTTCAAGATTATAGACTAAAAGTCCATTAAAAGAAATTTCTTCCTCTTTCTTCTACTTGGAGATGTATAGTCAAATACCTGTAATGACACACTGTAGGCCTATTCGGGAATTTTACCTGCATATTGACTCCACCTTTTTAATTGCTCAGAAAACGTTTTAATGAGAATGAGAGCTTTCCAGTGTATTCACTAGATAACGCTCTAAATACATGTCCCCCCCCATTTATCTAATTTATAATTCGGTTTTGTGTGTGTGCAGTCACAATGGATAATATTCAATCACAAATATGTATAATAACCAATTATCTTATATAATTACATGCAAATGAAAAGGAAGTGTATGTGACTGTACTTTAAAGTTAACAGATGATGCAAGATAATGTAAGAAATATAAAACTGATAACTTGCTAGTCCCACAACAAACATTTTCAGAACAGAATAGATCAATAAACAAAAATATATCTAAAAGTCAAAGCTCTGAATGTCAGTGCTGGTGGTGACTAAGTGTAATAAATTAATGGACACTAAAGATGGAACTGGTGGACAAATTTTGTGGAGCTAAAAGCTAGGAGCTCCCCTTTACTCATGTCAGTGCTCCCTGAATTTCTCTCTAACGGAAAATAGGTAATAGTTCCGATGGACACCCTTGTCTGAATAAGCTACGAAACCTAAAAAAAAAACGAGTTTTTTGTGTTTCTACATAAACTACAGGTCAAGCCTAGGTGCGGAAACGAAAAACTTGAACTTTTTATTTGCAAGTTGCGAAAAAAAATGCAAACTTACTTATAGCAATACAACACTGAAACACAATAACGTACCTTACATAGTGTATTCTATTATTCATATTAGATGCAGAATAACGTTACAATTAATAAATATTTACTCTCGTAGTCTTCATGCTGTATTGCTGTTTGTAAATGCAAGTACCACATGAAAACTCGGTTGTGCAGAACATCACATCAAATTTTCTGTTACTGAGGTAGTAAAAATACTGACTCAAGCACAGGTATGCCTTCATTTGCTAGTGCGCAGAGATTAGATGTTAGAACAAATGATATATGTAACGTATGAATATACTGTATATATATATATATATATATATATATATATATACGTAGAGTTTACTACGTAGTCGTAGAGTTATTAATGACTTGAGAATTGTGTAATAAGGTCTGAGGGACGAAGCCCCGAAGACGGGCGGTCTAGGCCGGCATTGTCTATTCACGCGCGCCAAGCGCGCGTTACTATATGTGAGGCCCACCGACGGGTCGAGAGGGTGCCGTTGGACATTACAGCATTGAGTTCTGTTTCAAAAAGTATAATTTTGTTTATACGTAGGTTTCATGTAAAATACGAAATAACGCATTTTTACGTTATTTAGGTCCCAAAATAAATTTTTGCGAATTTTTTGCAAATTTTTTTTGCGGATTATTCGCTTTCGCACCTATTTTTGGTCTGTAGTTTACGTAAAACCTGCAAAAACATCGGTTTTTGCAGGCTTCATAGCTTTTCCAGACAAGGGTGTCAATCGGAACTATTACCTTAAGCACAGCAACATTACATGTATGCGCACTAACATTTTAATCGAAATAAATTTCGGCAGTAATACTATTTAAACACTTAATTATTAATATAAACTCGGGCTCGTTTTTTTTTAATTTAAAGGTACGTCCCAAATCCACATAAAAAACTGGGAATTTTTATGAAAAACTTTTGTAATAGATTTTCCTTTTTTGATGGCAGTGGTAGTGGCGAAGAAGTTTTGGTCACGTGATTAGACTACTATTTGAGCGCATTTTGCAGGTAGGGGTTTACTGCTAGGTTTTTTGAACAAATGTAGTATTGAATATTTTTTTCCGCGTAATTTGGTTTATCAGTACGTACAACAAAAGTGAATGTTGCTGTAGGGTGAATATTTTCAAGAATTTTTGTTGTATTACGTGTAGAAGAGAGCCTTCTTGTTGGACCTTCGTTGGCTAGTGTTTCTGTGACCAAGGCCTAAAACAAAGTTTTGGGAATGGCGTCCTCCCCACATGGCGTGAATTAACCTGGTTACAAATGAATATAAGTAACTTAAATAATATTCAAAATAAAATACTGTACTCAATAAGTGTTGTAAGGTGTGTTTAAATAATCGGCCGACAAGTGATACGAGTATTACGTCTTACACAATAGTCCTAAATGTGGCTTAGAGCGACTCCATTGTCCTGATAAAACCATATAAAAATTACTAATTAGATAACATATTTACAGTTATATAATTTGAATATTGCATAGACTAATTTTTGTACAGTTTTTAAGACCTGTGACTTTAAAATAGCATTAAATCTAATTACTCTGTATGAAAATTCTTAACTACGTGAAGGCCAGTAAGCAGTCAAACGTAAGTACAGAATTCATTGTATAATAATTGTACGTTACAATCTACCCTTTGGAGTGTGTATTTCTCGAATCTAGATAATAATTGTTAATTAAAAACACAATTTTAGAAAAAGACTTGGATAGGTTAGGAACAGTATAGGTAACCTCGATTTACAGGTCTCCTTTTGCTTGTGTGGTAAATCTTATGTGTTGTGTGTAGTATAGGAAGTTTGGTAGTATAACGTTCAAAACAATTGGCAAACTTTGTAATAAGAGGCTATATTGATGGTAATACTTTTGTTGTGTCAAAATGAATGATAGTATAGTTACCTGCTTTGTATAATTCATGTTGTTTTTGTAGTGTAAATGGAATATTCCTTACCATTACATTTATAGTGTAGGCAATCAGAAATGTAGACCTATTATTCATTGTTCGATTATTCTATATTTATGTTTTATTTAGAATTAATTTGTATGTGTATGCTGTTTGTTTTCTTTTGTTAACGTGTCAGGAATCTAGAAGTTACATTGAAGCATTTTTGAAAGTATTAGTAATATTAATCAGGAGTAATTATGTTACAAATACTCTTGTAATTACGATTCAGTATAATATTTTTTAATTTCGTAGACTTTATTTTGTATATTAACTTATTACAAAATTGTTGAGTTTGTTCTTATGATTCCGTTGTCTTGGTCTTCGAGGTAACATAATATTTGTATACAAATGTCTATGTAAGGTGAATGACCTAAGTTTTATTATCTCATACACCTATCCACAGTACTAGGCCTAGCTGTATTATAATTTAGTGAACAGCATAAATAATTTTATGGTATTTTAATAGCACATTTTAAAGATATTTTGCTGATTCAAAATTAGTTAATTATAGATATACACATATACATGGCAATAGAACTTTGTATGCACATGAGAGTGAAAAATGGAGAAGTGGAAGAGGAGGATTTTGTAGCCATATAATCGTCCACAAGTTTTTAACATTTTGGTGTTCGTGTGTGTGTGTGATTTGAAAGGGTTGTTTATTTCCCAAGTGAATATTGAGAGACTAACATTCTTACAAATGTTGCTTGTTGTTCCTAATGTGTTATAAAATGAGGTAGTTAAACATTAAGATGATTGGATGTTAAGTTAAAACATTTAAGTATGTTTATGTTGACAGATAAAACAGCGTAAACATCCTGTAGCATCTGAGTTAAGTAAATTGTGTAGTGCACATCTTTATTTCGGCATTAAGCTGAATTAAATATAATACAATGTATTTAAAAGTACATAAGCCTACATTAGTCATATATACATAAATTATTTGACCATTTTCATTTTGTTAAAAAAATCAGTTTCTTTTTTTTTGAATTGATGCTTAATTATTAACTTCTATATGCATTTTTTTTATTGACGAATTAAGAATTCAGTAGTGTTTGTTAATTTGAACATATTGACAAATATATTACTAATTGTTATATTTCATAAAATAGAGGGAACAGTTTGAGCTACTGTTTGAGGGTACCTGATAAAAGTTGAATGTATACACTTAATACCATAAAACTTCCCGTGAATAATGTTAAAATTACAGTTCCAGTTAATACTTACAATTACAGTGTTAAATTTGCAGTTGAATCATAGTGAAGTAATATAAAAACATCATCTGATGATAAGTCAAATAACTTTATTATGGTACCTTTTTACTGTTTCAGATTTAAGTGTAAATAATCTGTACATAGTGTGTGAGTGAGAAAATGAGCACATCCAACCGCACCACCAAGAAGGGTGGGAAGAATAGTAAAACAGACACAAATGTAGCCAAAACCAAAACAGAGTCCAGTTCGAAAACGGATCCTCCAAAATCATCGGAAAAAGTTCAGGTAATTTTTGTACTTCTAATGTCAGAGTTATATTTGCATTATGAAAATAAAATGTTCAAGATACAGCATAATGTGACAGTTCCATTCCTTCTTCGGGATCATGTTAATGTGTGCACGTGTGTAATTGAAGTGTAAATTTCATATGACATGTAGAAGCAGATATTTTCGTCATGTATAATGTGGGTCATTCCAAATCGAATCATCTTAGCCAGAAAAACATTTTACACCCCACCCTCTCAGATTTTCATGAAATTTTTTTTGTACAGCATCTATGGACAGATATAACAACCCGTATTTTTCATTTTTGCCAAATTCGCTTTTTTTTTATGATTTTTTGAAAAAAGTCCATTTTTAGCCGATTTGTTAGTCGCGGCACGAGATCTAAAGGGTACTTTTCAATAAAAACTACTTGTATGGTTATTATTTAATATTAAGTTATGAAACTCACAATACTTACTTGAAATTTCACAAGGATTCCAAATATAGAGTCAAAAATAACATTTTGACTCATATAAAACTTGTTTTTTCACTTCAAAGTTGGCAATTCTGAAGTTTTTTTTCTCCGTACAGGCTGTTTATGTTTATAACTTTTTTCTTTCTGGTCCTATGAGGCTGAAAAAGGTCTCATTTGAAAGAGAATGAAATGTAATATAATAGCATAAAAAAAAGTCATGGGTATTTAATGACATCATTTTATAATTTAAGTACAAAGTTTATATATTTCATTGAAATATTTTGCATAGTAACCGTAAAACGGGGTGACTTGAGCCTACTTTTGAACTTTGCATGTTCATATCTGTAAAACTATCAACTATTTTCAAATAACTTTTTTGCAGTGAACATATTCTTGGTCCATTCTATAAACGTGTGAAATATAATTTTTTTCCAATCAATATAACTATCAGAAAAAAAATATTTTATGGGTGGGCTCAAGTCACCTCGTGGGTCGGGGTGACTTGAACCCAGCTCATATATTTCAATGTTATTCTAATGCACTAGACCCATTGTATTAACCCATGGGGTGACTTGAACCCTCATATACTGCAGACTATTTATGTAGTTTTTGAGCTTGAAAATTCCTGTTTTTTTTTTAGGTTTTATAGAGGAAAATGTAAAACAAAACATGAAAATTTCCTCAAAACTGTAAAAAAATCATAGAAAATTTAAAATAAGGCTTAAAACAGTTTAACTTACCACAAATTGAAGATCTGAATATGCTTAATCAGAAAAAGTCAATCAACAATTTTTTTTTAAATAAAGAGTAATTTTTCTGTGTAACTGAAATATGGCCAAAATCACGTTCTTGCAAATTCGTAGCAATCCACACTACAAAGCTTGACACTTGCACTGTGATAGTCATTAATAACTAAATGTAAAAAATAACACCTTTGTTACAACTACATACTATTTACACTATGTACACTTGTTTCAAGCATTTAACTTGATGTCCTTGTCCATGAAACGCCACTTTTCTACCTCTGGAACAGCGAAAATCTTCTGGTGGTAATGGGTGTGGGGGCTGCAATTTTTTCTTTTATTTCTGTTCTGTTGTACCAGCATTCATCAATTTTATCTGGCCATTTCCAATTACTGGGACCACTCATGGTCATTGTACTGATTTTGTAGTCTTCTCCTGGATTACCAGTACCTATATCTGTTATCACTCCCGGGAAAAACTCTCCTTCATACATTACCAAGACATAAGAGCCTTTTTTGTAAGCACCGGTACTATCTTTTTTTAAAGATTTTCTTTCTTCTTGACAATTCCTTTTTCTTCTTGCTTCTTGCTACTTCCTTTTACTTCTATCTTCTTGCTATTTCCCTTTTCTTGTTGCCTTTCTATTAGAAAATCAATATCGTCAAAGTCTTCTTCTTCGAACTCACTGTACACTGAATGTTCACTCTCTGGTTCACTTTCGCTGCTGGTGTCTGAATCTCTTTTCACTGCCTTTTTCTTTCTTTTTGCAGTTGCCTTTATTGGTGGTGATGTGAAAGTACCGGTAGATGTAGAAGGTTGGGCTTCTGGTACCTTATTGTTTTCACCTTTGAAATCTTCTGTGCTCACACTTTTTCCAGGCTTAACCTGTACCTTTTTCTTCCTTCCTACTTTCTCATTTCCTTCACCATAACGTTTTTTGTGCAGAAAGTCAAATACAGAATCACTTACTCTTTGTTTAAGTTCTACGCCATCATGAGAGCCTTTTTTTTTTGTTTGGCAAGCTATCCTTTGTAGGAAGTCTGTCCAAAATTTCTTTCCTGTTTATAGGGTAAATGCCTGTTTTCCGAAAACCATTTACTAAGGAGTTACTGCCTTCGTAGTGAAGTTCAGTTACAAGCTGTTTAAGAAGCTTGGGGAAATCACTTTTTGGAACAGGGGACTTGTTTGTCTTAACTTTGTAGTCTGTTAAAATCCTCCTCCATGCTCCTTTCATGGAGCGAAAATATGCAACGTCAAGAGGTTGACTTATATGGGAGGAATTTGATGGTAAACATATAAACTTTATGTCATGTTTCTGACACAGTTCAATGATGTTTAAATTCAGGTGGCTAGACAAATTGTCTCCGATGACAACTTTGGTTCCGCTTAGCTTTTTCAAGTGTGGTATCACCACAGTGTTGAACCAATCATCGAACGTCACGTTATCAAACCACCCTGCCGAAGTTCGGTTGTAACGACATCCTGAAGGACCACCTTCAGTCCAGGTAGTCCACAGTTCCTTGGACTTGTAGACGACGTATGGCGGAAGCATTGTCCCCTCTGCATTCCCACACATCATGATAGATGTAGAAGATTTTGTTGAGTTTAAAATCCGTTCGGGATATTTTACTCCTCGTTTGGTAACAATCTTTAGGTTTCCAGGGTCGTCTGTTAAATTGGTCTCATCGAAGTTGAAAATGTTTGAGGGAGGTACATTTACAATCTCCTGTTCTAGATAGTCGAAGTATTCATTAATGGAGTAAGTTGAAACTTTTGCCCTCTGCTTTTTAATATTAGATGATATTCTTTCGGTTAAGTCTTGGTGTCTGGACATAAAACTTTTGTACCATTCTTTGCCGGGCAGATTGTTTTTAAATGAGCTAATAGTCAGTCCATTCCTGTCAAGATATGACTTCACAAGCACTCGTATGTCAAATCCAGTCATTGGATATCCAAATAAGGAACATGTCACTACATAGTCAGCAAACATTTTTCTGTTTCTTCGTCAAGGATTGTTTGACCTCCAGGACACTTCAAGTGCACACCCTTAAGTCTTCTTTTGATGGTACTTATAGATATTTTATAATGTTTTGCAGCTTTTCTATTTGACATTTCCCCACTTCTAATTTTTCGTATTGCTTCATCCAAATTTTTCTGTGTGTAATCCGCATATTTGCGGCTACCTTTTTGTCTTTCATACCTTCTTGGCATTTTGAAAGCTTAATAATTAACAATTAGACCTGAAAAAAAAATCTTGTAAGTCTAACTACCAAAAACAAAAAAATAAAACAACAGCACATAGGCCAAACTGAAAAAAATTAATTCAATAGAAATTTATCACATATAAAGTATATTACGGTACCTATTAAACAAAGGTTACCGCGTAAACACAGGTTTTAAGGTGGGCTCAAGTCACCCCAAAAACTGCAAAATTTGGTAGGGGTGAGATGAACCCAGATCAAACTCACTCAATCCTGTACATAATCAAACATGCTTGGACATGTTTGTGTTGCCAAAGAACTAACTAAATGAGGGAAAATGGGCTAATTTTCTTCGAAGTGCAAATACTCTTGGTACAGATCATTTTTTTTCTACGTTAAAAAATCTAGATTCCGACATTTTACCATTATTTATTTATTTTTTTAATTGAATGGACAGTTAAATAATTGGAATTGGTTGTGGTGAAAGCTAATCAGTTAACCTGTAATTTGAGCTATGAAACCCTTAGATAGACCATTTAGTTTGTCAGAAACGGCAGTTCGAAGCTTTTTTTTTGTTTTGGGCTCAAGTCACCCCGTTTTACGGTACCCCATCTTGTGTGGCCAATGAGGATTTTTTTACTTAAGGTATACGTATATTTTTCTGTACTAAAACCTTCAATTAAAATTAGGCTTATCAGTGTAACAAGGCCTAACTACCTGTCAAAACTAAAACAATATAGATTTTAAAGATTTGTCCATATTTTAAAAATAATAACTTGCTTAGGTATTTACTTGTTGAGCTAGCTTACCTTTTCAGTCTTAAATGGTATTACAGAATATTTATAATATATACAGGTGCTTCTTGATTGATATGAAACTTAATTTTTCCTTGCCCAGGCAGCATTGATAGTTTGAATACTTTTTTTGGACAGTCTGAAAAGCATTCGGCCCACCTAAGCACTTAATTCAGGTACATCTATTCAGCAAATTATGTTTGTAAAAGGGACCCAGCACTTATCCTCTCTCCCAACATTTCTGTGTTCTGGCCAAAAATATGTTTTTGATGGCCAGTGAGGATGCATAAAATTGATGTAAGCATCTTGGTTGTCATCATCTAGCTCCAAAATTAGTTCAATATAACACTTTTCTTTATAGGCATAGGATGAAATGTACTATAATAGCATAAAATAAAAGTCATGTGTATTTAGTGTCATCATTTTATAATTTAAGTACAAACTTTACATTTGATATTTCATTGAAATATTTAGCATGACTGACTTACAACAGGGCAGGACTACAAGTTACAACATGAATACACTACATGTCTGTACAGGCAGCCAGTCAGAGGTACTTTGAGCCTCAGTTTTAGAGGTGGGCTAAACTGTTAGTTTTAAATAATAGGTATGAAAATACCGTTCCAAAAAAATAACAGGTACAAATACCTGTTATTACGTACTAATTATACATAACCTATATTATCCTTTGTAAGTAAGTATTATCCTTTGTATCGTTTTGAGTTGCCTGCAGGTCTCCTATGTAATATCTTCAAATAAACACTGCAAGTAGGTTTATTTTCACCTAGATAAACCTATTAATGTATTAATAAACCTACTTGCTGTGTATTTATTTGAAGATATAACCTATACTATATAATTTGTTATAAGAAATAAATTTAAACTAAAAGTATTAACAGTGTTACTTTATACTGTGACTTTATTAAACTATTACTGTTTAAAAGAAAATAAGAAACAAGAGAATTTATAGACCTATCTCCCTTTGGGAATACCGATTTAAGTTTTCACTAGGAGTAAACAAACTAACATTGGTTAGACAAACAGTTGCAAAACTCGGGGCAATTAAATAATTTAGAGTAGGCCTACACGTAATACCACAACAAATAATATGAAAAAACATCAGAAACATATAATAAAAACATAACAGTAAGCCACAAGAGTGAATGTGAATAAACAAAATTTTACAAATAAAAAAAAACTAATAAAATAAATATAAATAAATAAATAAAAACTTATAAATAATAAGCAACAACAAAAGGACATAAATGCATTACATACCTGGATAATCTTCAGATTCAATCACTAATGTACACAGAATATACAAGTCTTGAAATGCCACACCTATTTACATTACAATCTGCTTCACTTAACACATTATAAATAAAATTAAACAATTGAATTGTTTTTAAAATACTGGGATTTCAGTTATTCAAACACTATTTTAAATTCGCATTCAAAAATATCAGCTGTTGCACTTTCCTTGATGTTAATCGTGCTTTTGTTCAGATATTTAAGGAACAGGACAAGATAAAGTGCATAAATGTCCATTACAACAATCTCATCATTTACGTGAGATGTGTAGTGAAGTTAAAATCCCATTAATAAAAAGTATAATATAGCCTTTCAACATCAGCCACTCTATATGTTATAACACAATATAATAAAAATACAATTATTTCACTAACGAATCGGAACACAAAGTTTTTTATGAGTAAGAACATTAAGAATAATAAGAAGTTTTACCTTACAACCTGAACCGATTTTAGTTAAAGTTGGTGACTAGTATAATATATAATTTATTAGCATATAATCTGTATTAGGCCCTATATATCTGCATATCACACGAGAATAAATGTAACATCAGGATGAATTTTTTCCTTTATTAAAAACAGCTTCGTCTCTTTGCGCAGAATGAAGTATTCAGGATGAAAAAGTGGCTTCGTACTAGTTCCAACTCGAAATACGCTTGATACTACTTGTTCCTAAAATACTAGGTGTTCCTAAAATACTACTGTTCCTCTGATACGCTTAGTATTTGTAATACGTGTTTACTTGTTGTTCCTTGTGTATCGGTGATACCCCTAGTATTTGAAATACTTGTGTACTGGTTGTTCCTTGGGTACCAGCGATATTTTTGTACGCCTAGTATTTGGCCTTGGCGTATTCGTTTACTTGTTACTTGCGTACTCTGTGTGTGTGTGTGTGTGTGTGTCGACTCGGAACAGTGTCGCTGCGAATAACAGGTATTTCAACTTTTCAGTCACTGTTATATCCGTTCCACAAAAATATCGTTCAAAAATACCTGTTACAGGTATATTGGCCCACCTCTACTCAGTTTGCTCTGTGACACTGTTGTGACAGTTGCAGTAGCATACAATCAGTGCATAATTAGTTCATTGTAAAAAAGTGTATACATTGTTTAAAGTGGTTTTGTGTAAAATAGTTTTTTTTATAATCTATAAATTTATACAGTTTAATGGGGAACATACAAACTACAGTGAGTAGGTTGATTCTGGTTCAACAGTCATTTTGTCTGATTTAGTACTATTAAGTTTCATTGATAACCATTAATGTGCAGTTTAAAACAAAGATTGATTTCTTATTACTGTACTATCTATGTATAATCATGAGTTCAGATGAAGAGTTGTTAGTACCTAAAGAACAGTGTAATGTGGTGCTGATCACTCATTCTGTTTGTCACAACGCAAATTTACAGATAAGAAACAAATACTGTTGGTTTCAAATTTACCAGACGAAGTTAAAGCAATTCTTATGGAGGTTAGGAAAAACATTGACACTTAGTTACAATTTATGTTTACATCATTATCTCAACTATACTGAATACTATGAAAATAACCAAAAAAGTGTTTGCGACCCAAGAATGTCCACAAAAAGGTCATCAAAGCAGGTTTAAGACCAATATCTCTTAAATATGCTAAAGAAGTAAAAAGAAAAAAAGGAATAATATTAATTCCTGGAAAAAAGATTTGTGACAACTGTAGAAAAAAATTGCCATATAAAGATCAAATTTGTACACCAGAAGAAATGTTCAAGATTTGTGACCAGCATTTTTCAAAAATAACATTTCAATTCATCAATACAGACAATGTAAAAAATGTAGAACCTATGTTAAGTTTGCGTTTTAGTGATCATAAAACTGTTATTGGCACAAGGTCCTTTCATTATTTCCAACCACTATCCAAAACCGAAATAGCAGCAAAACGTATCAGCAGTGACAAATATTTTTCCTTAACATATAGCTTTTCGCAAGAACTGCAACTTCCAAATCGCCAACCAAATACCTATGTAGGCTGTGTCCATGAAGAAAATGTTATATTGGACTAATTGTGGAGCTAGATGATGACAACCAAGATGCTTACATCAATTTTATGCATCCTCACTGGCCATCAAAAACATTTTTTTTAGGGATGTGTCGGTTCTCGGTACCACCGGTTCTTGGGGTTAGGTACCGGTATCGAGAACCGGTGCTACAAAGTCGGTACCAGTACTTTTACATGTTTTATCCTTCGTTTTTGCATTAGACCATTTTCATAGTCATTAGATTGTCGGTACTTTTAAAACTTTCACACTGTACACGGAAAGCGGTTTGGTGATTCGGAAGTACCACGGTGGCGTTATTTAAACACCACAGGTCGTGGTCGGATTCAGCCCAGTCGATGTAAATTTCAAGGAAATCGCAACGCGATGGTTGGAAACACGAAAAAAATGCAAAAAACCGAAGCCAAGATTCGTAGGTTAGAGCGTCGCCAACGGAGCACGAGGTGCGTGTCTGACACGGACAGGCAGTTATACAGTGTTTGTATAATGTATGCGTGTGAAAGCAAACAAAGTCAGGTAGTTAAAATTTAAAGTTTTTTACCTTAATCCGTCTATGTGACCGCTTAATTTGGCAGTACGTCGCTAACCAGTATTGAGTGCGCACTCGCATCCGCGTACGTCTCTGTGTTTGTGGAATATATACTTAATGTCTTTTAGTGTAACTTTTAATGTTTTAACGAAGTCTTAACCGACGAATTTTTTAATCTCTGATGATGGATTAACATAATCGGAAACGCGTAAGAAGCAAAGAAGACAAAATTAAGCGGTCACATAGACGGATTAAGGTAAAAAACTTTAAATTTTAATTATAATTGTGACGAGGATACAAATACAATGACTTTAAAAGTCAGGTAGGCAAAAGCGTTGCCACAAATAGCACTGCCACAACACAATGCTTTTATCCTAAGGTTTGCACGGATTACAGTAATAAATCTGATCCCCTATTCTGCGAATCGGCAAGCCACATGCTACAATAGCCTCGTGTCTAGACTTCGTGGTAGGAGCAGCAGTTCAGTTGCTTATCTGCTTTGTGAGAAGTACACGTTATTAGTTTGTCTTGTGCGAAAAATATTTTACCAGGGACTTTTCAACTCTGTCTAACTTTAAGTTATATATCCATCTTAATTACTGTATTCTGTTAAGTATCTGTAAGGCTATATTCCGCTGTACTACAACATTGTTTATCACATCACATAATACAAATAAGGAATTTAAACGGAAAAAAACTACTTAAATTAACCAACAACTTACATAGTTAAAACTGTAGACTAAATACCGGCGAAAACAATATAAATATAAGCTTATTTTAACTGAAAATATCTGTAAATTTTAAAAATGTTTTTCTTTTCTTTTGACCTTTTGACATGTAATGGTTATGTTTGTATACAAATGGTAGATTTAGGAATATCGAATTAGTAAATTCTAGTCACCGTTTGCAGATTTTAGTTCCTACTCCTAGATTTAAGGAACATCTATAGTAAACTTTGGTTTTGCTAGTATCTACAGAATTAAGGAGTCAAAATTCACTAATTTAAGCAGAAATTTTGTAGAATTAAGTAGTTTTATTTTTCCGTATAGGTTATGAGGAAAACGCGTGACGTGTCCTAAATTGGGGAGGTCTCGGGTTCTCAAATTGGGGAGGTCTCGAGTTCTCAAATTGGGGAGCAAACTTTGCCCTATTAGTGGTTTCAGTTTAGATAAGTTTAATATTTATAATTATTTCGAATTTTAGAATATTTTTAAGAGATGTCATCCCAGGTTTGGAAGTATTTTAAAATTGATGCTGCCGATAATCGGTTTGCCAAATGCAATATCTGCAGTAAATTAATTTCTAGAGGAGGTGGAGGTAAGAGTACTTCAAATTTAATGAAACATTTTAAAACGCATTCTAAAAGTAGGCCGAATGCTCCTACTAATAGAGAGCCAGCCAAAACTCTGAGTATACCCAGTGGATCCACTTTAAGCAATTATTTTAGTAAAAATACAAATTTAGGCCGTAAAACTTCCAGCCCAGATATGGGCTTAAATGTAGAAGAAATAAGTGATGATAATTTAAGCCTAAGTGTTGATGTTTCGGATACAGATGATCCAAACCATCTGATGACTTCTCCAAATTTATCTGCTGTGTCACCAGCATCAACAACAGACCTAGGTGATAGTTCTGAGATTCACACTTCACCTAGATTCAGCCCTTACCCCAAAGCCATTCACTTAAGGCTAAAATACATTTTTAATTTTTGTTTTTAGGTACCGGTACCGAGAATCGGGAATCGAGTCTTATGGATTCGGTACTGGTACCGGGATCGGAAAAATTTGGTACCGACACATCCCTAATTTTTTTGGCCAGAACACAGAAATGTTGGGAGAGAGGATAAGTGCTGGGTCCCTTTTACAAACATAATTTGCTGCATAGATGTACCTGAATTAAGTGCTTAGGTGGGCTGAATGCTTTTCAGACTATCCAAAAAAAGTATTCAAAATATCAATGCTGCTTGGGCAAGGGAAAAATTAAGTTTCATATCAATCAAGAAGCACCTGTATATATTATAAATATTCTGTAATACCATTTAAGACTGAAAAGGTAAGCTAGCTCAACAAGTAAATACCTAAGCAAGTTAATATTTTTAAAATATGGACAAATCTTTAAAATCTATATTGTTTTAGTTTTGACAGGTAGTTAGGCCTTGTTACACTGATAAGCCTAATTTTAACTGAAGGTTTTAGTAAAGAAAAATATACGTATACCTTAAGTAAAAAAAATCCTCATTGGCCACACAAGATAGGGTACTATGCAAAATATTTCAATGAAATATATAAACTTTGTACTTAATTATAAAATGATGTCATTAAATACCCATGACTTTTATTTTATGATATTATATTACATTTCATTCTCTTTCAAATGAGACCTTTTTCAGCCTCATAGGACCAGAAAGAAAAAAGTTATAAACATTTACATAAAAGCCTGCACGGAGAAAAATAATTTAGAATTGCCAACTTTGAAGTGGAAAAACAAGTTTTATATGAGTCAAAATGTTATTTTTGACTCTATATTTGGAATCCTTGTGAAATTTCAAGTAAGTATTGTGAGTTTCATAACTTAATATTAAATAAATAATAACCATACAAGTAGTTTTTATTGAAAAGTGCCCTTTAGATCTCGCGCCGCGACTAACAAATCGGCTAAAAATGGACTTTTTTCAAAAAATCGTTAAAAAAAAACTAAAGCGAATTTGGCAAAAATGAAAAATACGGGTTGTTATATCTGTCCATAGATGCTGTAAAAAAAAATTTCATGAAAATCTGAGAAGGTGGGTTGTACACCCCTGGATGATTTGACTTAGAATGACCCATGTGTATTTTGGAACAGGACTTCCTCAGTTATAAAAATAACTTTACATACTATTTGTATAAAAATTTGTGACTGTGTAGTTGTATATTACAAAAATTGAGGTTTTGTTTTGAACAATTCGTGAAACTATTTGAGTATCACATACTTTGAATACTAAGTTTAAAACATTTTAAGTAATTGTATTTACCCAGTTATAAAGAGCACACACATATATTTTATTTAATATTTATAATTTCTTTACCTCAAGATGTTTTTTCCCTTATTTTGAACATGTGGATCATAGGGGTCCAAAACTATGATGGCTGAGGATGGGAACAATCTAAGTTGGTGTTTCAGGAGGCTTTATTTGTGTCAGGTTGATTTCAATTTTGAAAGTCAATCAAGTAGGTGTAATAAACATTAATGGCCATCACATAGGCTATAATATTTGTGGATATTCATGAACATATGTAGAATCAACACTCATTCACTACATTGTTCTTACTTAGTGCCTCATTCTGACAGTGTTCTGTGCTTTTAGCATCATTATCTGACAATGCTTCAAGTAGTTAAGTTATTTTCTGACCATTTCACTGGTCAAGTGGTTAAAGCATTATGTAGACCGTACAAACTTCAACCGCCAATTCCCCTCCCCCCTGCACGCACACATGTGTTAAAACTTAAAAAAGTTTCTAAATTAACCTTTCTTGTATCTGGTTCTAAACATGGGAGATGGTTTATGAAGTTTTATAAAATTCTGGAGATCTATATATTTCTTTGAAAAGTCGTACCACATTATAGATGTAATGAAAGCATTTTAAATTCAATGCTTATGGCTCCAGAATGTTAACTAATATTAGCATTAGGCCAGTTCTACACTCTAAAATTTGCTTCTTTGACCAGTCTGTCTCACAGCCTAAGGAAGGTGAGAAAAAAGTTGCAAAATAGATTTCAGGCAGTTGTCAAGACAATTTCTTATATTTTAAATCCCATGACCTTATAATTGTGCTTACTTTTACTGTATAGTGTGCTTAATTATGCTCAGTGTTTACAGTAATAGCAAATTGATGTTTTGTGGTATTCAGTTGACATGGGGTGAACAGAAGTTAATAGTAATAAAAAATAATATAAAAGAGTATGGGAAAGTTTGATATATCTGTACCAAAAGTTATTTGAAAGGAATCTTTAACACTAACACTTTGAACACCATGTCCATATGTCATACAGGCAGCGCTAAATGCCACAGTGAATAATGCCTGTATGCCATAGGGGTGTCTGTTGTTGTGTGTTTAAACGCACTTATCCGTATGCTGCCTGATCAAAGTCTATAGCATGAGACTAATTCATTTGTTACATAGCCTACTGGTATAATTTAGTTCAATATTTTACCAGTTGATGTTACAAATCATTGAAGTAATCAGTGTTCATGCTCAGCTGTTGTATGTTCTAGGCGTGTCATACGTCTAACATAAACAAAATGTCAGATAATGTGATTTTGTACGTGATAAATCAATATTATTACAAAAGATTTATGTTGTTAGTCTTCTGTATATTTCTTCCACACGTCATTGGTGTCACTTTAATACAAACTCAACTCTTCTCTTTTAAAACTTTTACTAGTTGTTGAATTAATACAATATAATAATACAATACACTCGCGTTTATTAAATGAATTCTTCAACTATTTGTTATTTATTTGTTTAATTCAATTATGATGTTTTTGTTTATTTTATATTTGAGTAATTATTTGGTTGTAGATCCGTTGTTGAATGTATACAGTTGCGTAGATCTCTTGACGTTAGTTCACTCTCCTGTTGAATAGTGTCATCTGTGTGTGTCAGTGTATAGTCTAGACAAAGTTATTTTATATAAATTAAACCTTCATGTACCTGTGATGTTGTACTAGACGTTCAGTTGGTCACAGGTGGTTAATAAACTGTCAAGCTTTTGATCATACAGTATATTAATGCTGTGAAAGTTTTTTGTGAGCACTTTTAAATTTTATTTGGGCGCCATATGGGCTTTCGAGAGAAATGTCCCATAAAAAGAATTCTTCTGAATAATTTACTAGTTAATTCTGATATTTTATAAATCAATAATTGATTAAATAGTTAGATCAAGATCATGCATTAATTTTCTGTTTATTTGTTTACTATAAAAATGCAACTCATTAATTAATAATACTGATTAATTATTTGTTGAAATAATAGGTGACAATTGTTGTTACTTTACAATTCAGTTATTTATTGCTTGTTCTAGAATAAATTCAATGAAATACATTCGGTTTATAATAACAAACAAATTACAGATCGTCGGGGTTTTTTTTTACTTTTATCTAGCTCAGTTCAGTTGCTATGAAAACTCTAGTTATAATCGATAGATTATTTATAATTGTTATCTGTCTCAAGGGTGACTTCTTTTAATTTACAGAATAGAACACCACAGCCTTATTTTACAACGCTCTTATGATATATCATATTGTTAGGTTAGACACCTTTAGTTATTGAAAATTAATAAACGAAAAGTTCGTTTATTCTGAATAAATTTTAGGTCAGCTATAAGAACGTTAACACATGAAATCTTACGTCGGAATATGTTAATTCCTCTAAATCAATTTAAAACGGTGTTGATTACTTATTGTATTATTGTTTCTTGCGTCAGTACACATGTGTATTATGCTATACTGTTAATAGCTAAAATCTAAACAATGTAAGTATTTGCACCGTACTCCCTGGCGATTAATCGCAATGATTAATTATTAACACTTCTAACGATCTGATTCATTGATCGTGGGTACACTTCACTTAATTTCGCACATGAACGATTTTATTTCCTTCTTGATAAGCTACTGCCTTGGTTATGTATTGTACTCAACCTCATTTCTTTACACACCCTTCTTGTAAAAGTTTCACTACTATTGTCGATGCACTGATTAAATTATACTTCTTCCTTCTCGTTGATTATTAAATTTTGGATGATAAGTTGGCCTGGATTTGTTGTTGTTAGTTGAGTGAATTTAGACAAAAATCTTCTCTGTTTACAATTGCAATCGTTATATACATTTTTTAGAATGCAGCTTGGCGCTCTCGGCGTGCTTCTAAAGTCGTCCATGATTGGTTGAAAATGATGTTATGATAACGTAATTCTATTTATAGGCATTACATATTTGTATTTCGAGCGTCAGTCTCGTTTGTGTTATTATTTCTTCGTATTTATTCGAGATTCACCAAATTTATGATGCTAACGTTTATATCTCAATTATTACAATTCCAATTCGGGTTCTATTACTATCATTGTAAAGCTTATTTATTTATCTTTATTTTGACATAGCTTGATGCCAGTTTGGTCATAGTTTTCATTAACATTTCTGTATTTTAAACTTACTAGTGCATTGTTTACATTCGTCGTCTGCTAAATGTTGCAAATCCGACTAATAACTTTTTTCTAATACAGGGTCCGTCACGGGAACCGCATGTTTTTGTATTGGGTAGTACGGCCGAGCGGTTGGCATCAGTGAGTGTGGGTTGGCCTTGATTTGTTCGTTAGAGTGGGAAGTTTAGTTGCCGCCATGTCGTGGAACGTGGAGCATCGTACGTTCGCTCTCAGGCGGTTTTTCGTAAACAATGAGTCAGTGACGCAGACACAACGTGACTTTCGCACCCATTTTAATATTCCGGTCCGCCGACCTGTTCCAGACCGCAACATAATTTTGAGATGGTTTGAAAACTTCAACACAACTGGCTCCATAATGAAGAAAAAACCACCTGGCCCTGTCAACACAGCCCGTACGTCCGAAAACATCGAGCGAGTTAGGACGCCTGCGATACAGAGCCCTAAACGGTCGGTTCGCAAGCGTGCTGCGAGTTTAGGGATTAACGAGTCAACAGTGCGGAGGATTCTGCACAAAGATCTTTATTATCACCCATACAAAATTCAGGTATGTCAGCAACTTAGTGTAGGTGATTATGAACAGCGTCGTGTCTTTTGTGAAACCATGGTCAATAATGAAAACATGATTTTTCTCATGAGTGATGAAGCCCATTTTCATTTAAATGGGTTCGTTAACAAACAAAAGTGTAGATATTGGTGTAATGAAAATCCTCAGATGTTACATGAGTCCCCTCTTCACAGCCCAAAAGTAACAGTATGGTGTGCAGTTGGGGAGAAGGGCATTATTGGCCCGTACTTTTTTGAGGAAAACAACATTACTGTGACTGTTAATTCAGAGCGCTACATTACGATGCTCCAAACCTTCTTCTTCCCAGAACTTCGACGTCGCAGATGGGCATTGAGGAGAGTATGGTTTCAACAGGATGGTGCAACTGCACACACAGCTCGTAATTCAATGGCTGTCTTACGGGATCAGTTTCCAGGCCACCTTATCTCCAGATATGGCAATCTTCGCTGGCCTCCTCGCTCCCCCGATCTAAGCTTATGTGACTTCTTTTTGTGGGGATATCTCAAGTCCCGAGTATATGTTAACAAGCCATGCTGCCTTGAAGATCTGAAGACGACAATCCAGGAGGAAATCGTTCGTATTCCACGTCAGATGTTAATTAACGCTACTCGGAGTTTTCGGGACCGGCTACAATCATGCATAAACATAAATGGCCAACATCTGAGCAACGTGATCTTCAAAACATAAATGAACAATGAAATTCCCAACATACACTATGTATTGTCATAAATAAAAATATTTTTTTAGCCAAACTGACTAAGTACATCTTATTTGAAAACCATGCGATTCCCGTGACGGACCCTGTATTTGTTTAATTATTCTTAATTTATAATTTGAACATGATTAATTGATTAAAAGGAATACCTTATTATATATATAAATGCTGCATTCAGCTGAACAATATTAATTATCTGTTTACATTTGTTGATTTTCTAACATAAACTTCCATATTTTACTATTTTTATTTTAACATGTCCTCATCTCTTATTCTTATAACATCACACATGTGGTGGTGCTTTACATTCTTTTTTATCATTGTCACGATTTTACTTCATTATGCTTAGTAGGGTTTCTATCTGATTCTTATTTCCTTGATTTAAATTGGTCATTCAGGGTTTGTTATCATTATTTTACAATGTTTTGTTCCCTGACTATTATTACATTTATGTACACATTTTATTTACTTATGATGTTACCTAAACACCTACAGTGTTTACATTTATACTTATTCTTAATTCATGATAATACATATTTGGCTTTCACATTATCTTTTACAGTTTGTGATTATTCCTAGCATGGTTCTCTATATTTGTCTTCTTTAAATCATTGCTTTGACTTGGATCAGCTAATGTGCTGTTTTTATTTGTAATATATGGTACAATACTATTCAGGTCATTTGTTATTTTACTTATTCTATTTGATTTTATTCATCAAAGGTTTTTTATTGAGCTCACTTAACAGTTTATGTGGGAAACTTGTCTTGTCATTTCGTCTTTGTCATTCTGTTTATTTATGTTGTAGTGTCATTTAGTACATGTAGTGGATGTACCACTGTTTACTTGAATTGCTTCTCTCCTTTCACTCTTTATTGGTTAATTATTTTTGCTGTTACATTCTTCCTGGTTACTCATTTATAGTTCTTTTAGTATTACTCACCCTTCTGGTGTTCATTATTATTATGGAACATTTTGTGATGTTACAATACTGTATATATGATGAAAATTTTGATCACTTTAATTCTGAAATTGATTATTTGGATAAGAATGTACTTATGACCCCGATAAATCTTCCGATGATGAAACACAAATATAATTTTATACACATAACCTAAATAGAGGGGAGAAAGATTTCAGAGTGGGGGAGTAGCACCAACAACAGTCCAAATGTCTTCCAACACCATTGTTGGACACTCGGCACTCGACATTTGTACCAAGGCCACATTATGTGACTAACTTTCATGCACCTAATACTGAAAGGGATTTGACATAGCTTGGTTGTGGTTGTAAATAAAACAATCACAATGATGTTCCAAAAAACTTTGGTGGTTGCTTGTAGCCTTCAAAATGTTTACCACAATATTACATGGACAAAGTGTGTACCAAATTTTTGTATGAACTTGAGAATGTTTTCATAAGTATGCAGTAAAGGTTGTAACATAACAAAATGTTACCTAACCTAAATGTATGTTATCAGATTTTGTAGGGACAAACCAACAATGTAATTAGGGAATATAGTATTAAGAATAACCAAGAAAGGAGAAACCAAGAAAGAAGAATGAAGCAGAAGTACCACATGAAGCAGTAAACCCAAATACTGTTTGACACTACAACCAGACAAAGACTAACACAAACTGATGGACAGAGTAAATTTACATTCAGCTGTCAATCAAGTCAGTAGTTAATATAAACCGAATATTATATGTAAATAAAAAGGTAAATCAATAAGCATCCGAATACTGTGAAATCAGAATTAGCATTTTGCTGATAATAAATTTAACCATGACTAGTAAATTATGAATGCCAAAACGAACATTAGCAATGGCTACAGAGTGAGAACAAAAATATATTTCAATCTCAAAGATACTGATGAGAAAGAAAAACCATCTGTGTGAGGGAATCTTATACAAGTAAAGTACCTCAACAAATTACCGAATTGAGAACCAATAAGTGTTGTTAAGGCAAAATTCCAATATGAGCGATATGTCTTAACAACGTCTAGACCAAGCATTAGTCAGTGAATTAATTATTAGGAGTTAACGTAAGTGTAAATTAGAATACACAAAACAATTGTTATGCTCTGACATGACAAAAAACATTAAAATGATAGATTTAATCATAATTCAATTGTTAAATAGTAGAATAGAACGAGTTAGCATAAAACGAAATGTCATAGTAATTAGGATCGTTCATTACAGTGTATAAAGTTTAGGTGTACTCAAAATGTTCAGTAAAAATGTCAGTACAGAGTTAATGGTGTTCCCACATAAACGTTTGAATAATAAAATGATATGTGAACACAAACAATATTAACCAAAGTGTAAAATCGGCGATTCAGAAAAAGCAGACGACAGTGAAAATGGTGTACCCGAACATTGGTTTTATAACAATGTCGGTCAAAGTGAAAGTAATTCGATATCGAGTGATATCAAATTAAAGAAGAAAAAATGATCTTTAATTTGATAATGATATCGACCCAATCGCAACTGTATTAAGTGCGGGAAAGATGTTAGCATCATTTGCAAAATATGCATCAGAAATTGGTTTATGAATAACAACAACAATGAAAGCTATCTGTCACATCAGCGTTTGACGGTTAAAAAACCGTTATCAACGGCCAAAATAATAATACGTCATACTCTTCACACCTGCAAGAACCAATCAGAAAATTAGTTAGTAATTAACATTTTTACCTAAGACCGATAGACAAGGAGGGTATATAAGAGGAAGCAACGAATTTCTCGACAGACTCTTACCAAACTTCATACAGCACAGACGTGTGCTCGCTATCTCTACACTTTTAATAACTATTAGCGTCATCTACATAATACATCGAAATAAATAGTTCAACACCAAGAAACAACTACTTCAAGTTAATCTACAGAAAACAACAGTGATTATGTGCAGTATTATTTCAATTTTGTGCGGGAAATAATGAACAGAAAATAATTAATTATCATCATTCACGATCCATTTAGTCAGAAGAGGATCGCAATATTCTGTTCTGGTGCGTGTGTTGTGCAAAACCCGGTAATCATTATAATCCGATTACCGAAGTGGTTAATGAGTTTTAATTAAATAATTAAAACCAAAAGGTAACAGTGCAATCATTATTCACTTTTTATCATAGCGCCATAACCTGTACAATTTTTCTACACTGATCTGTACTGACGCAAAACACAGAAACATTTCAAGATTACACCACGTCTCAATTTATTATATGAATTTGTTATTATGAATTAAGCTGTATGTTAGTTGTAAGTGTTCTCACATGATAAATTTTGTAAATCAAAAAGCAAGCGTTGACGAATGCGCGACCTCTCAACAGGTCATTTTTTATTTGTTTACTTAATGAAAGTAACCTCAAAACATTACCAACCAATATTTTATCAGCAAATCATTAGATATTGTGTAGGCATAATTTTCTTTTTCGTGTCTCAAAGAATTCACATCTGAGATTTTCATAATTGTAATGTTAAAAATAAATAACATCTGGACTTAGCCAGATTTATAATTGATGTTCTGAGCAAGCCGTATAAGGCATATAATAACTGATTTATAATTGTACAACTTGTATGTTTTCATTATATTTGTTTTTGAATTCTCGATAAGGGTGTAAATAAAACCCATTATTAACAGCATCACTCGATTTGATTTATTTCTATATGATAATTAAATATTTTATTAAGAAAACTCGAACAACCTTCAGTTGTGTTTTAATATTTTGGAATAGCATTGCCATAAAGGTGATACACCATTATTTTAAATTTTTTAATCATTCAGTAATTCTATTTGTGGGTTTTACACGGGATTTTCCCTAAATAAATCCGTGTGGCGCCCACTAACTAGCAAACAAGGCAATCTAACCTTGCTACTAAAGTGAGTTGGTGTTTGTAAACTGAGTTGACAGCTTAGTGAACTTCCAGAAAACACGACCAGGTACGTGAAAGTATATTTAGTTATTTATATTGTCCAGACATTACGAGACGTAACGTACTAAGACTATCAGCAACCTGGAGGAGAAGTTTTACAGCCAATATCAACCAGACGTTCATCAATATCAAGCAACCAACTATTGTATTTTACATTTCAAATTAAGCAAATTTAGCATTTAATTATTATCAACTCAACTATTTTATTTGTTTCATATAAGGGGATTCGTTTCAAACAAGTATAATTACACCATTGTAAACACACTGTGAGTAACCTCGAATGTTACATTGTAAATTACTTTACCACGTTAGTAACCTTCAATTAGAAACAACTATTTCAAACTTTGATTTATTTCAAAAGAATATTTCACAATTGAACTTTGTTTAAACAAGACCTTTAATATTTTAAACACAAACATAATTTTAAATAACAGCAGCAACACTTTTATTTTATTACAAGTTAATGTATACACCGTATTCGATCGATTTATTTACAATAAAAACATAAAAATAAATATACCGTATTTCGTGCAATTACAAGGTTTATGTACTAGTGAAATGTCACATTGATTTTTTTTTAATTGCCAATCTTTTAATTGGATTTGCAGCCAACAGCAGAACAGATGAGAATTGCAGAAATTATGGACACAAGATCAGAAGATCCATCTTTAAAGGAAAAAATTAAAGAGGTAATTAGACATTTAGATCTAATTTATACATTTAGATTATATTGTACATTAATTATAAAACGTTTTGAATTTTGGTATTAAAATAATTATAAAGTATATTTTGGTATTAAAAAAAAAAAATTCCACACATTCAATGGTGAATCATAGCGTTACCTTGTTTGGAGCACTTGCTAAGAACTTGACTTAACATTAGTTATCAGTTATGTGAGTAATCATGAAATCACAATACAGTGTATTTTTATAAAATATATTTTTTGAACTTATGAAATGTTCTTAGTGTCTTAATTTTTGTATTTCAAATAGTTTTTTGTATATTTTTTTTGGGGGGGGGGGATTGTATTAGACAAGAAGGTGTGGCATGTTAATAACTACGCACGCACACACACACACGAGCGTGCTCGCGTGTGTGTAGAGAGAGGGAGAAAGACCATGATGCACGCGCACATAAGGAAGTAAAGATGGATTGATTTTCTTAAAGGTGGTGTGATTTGTGTAGAACATGCAGTGTATACTTGTAATTTTTTCCAGAAATAAATATGTATAAAGATGAGGCATTAATTTGGTGTGAATGTCTTACAGGTAATGGATCTAACACAAAAGTCTGAACTGGAGGTCATGTCAGCTTTTATGGATAATGACAATGATGCCAACTTAGCTGTAAATTCTTTATTGGAGGGTACAAAGGTTAGTTTATGAAATTGTATGTTGTGGCATTTATTACTACTTTTGAAGAACTGTGTATGTATTATTGAACTATGCTTTTTACTTGTTGAATTATTGAATATGTTTCAACAGTTTGAAGCCACTTATTTTAACATAAGTGGCAAAATTATTACTACAGTTTATATTCCCTGTGCTCTCAGATAAAATATACAAATGCAGACGTTTACAGTTATAATTACATTATGTTTAATTTAAACTGTATATGACAGGATGTACCATCAAAACGTACTGTATGTTAACAAATATAAAGATAGTACATCAACACATACTTGGTTTTCTTAAACAAGATTGTTTACTTAGGAATAGTAACTTTTAACTAAATTTTCTTTGTCCTTCGGTATGAAATTATTATTTTGTTTCTTTTTGCTAATAGTTTTTATAACATGCCAGCAGGGAGAAACTGCCTATTTCTTTTGTGTTTTATGACTAACAATTGAGGCAGTATGTATGGAGATGGAGTAGAGAATTAAGTGTCATGATCTTATACATAATGCAGTTTAAAAGAGTTGAGAAAATTTAATTTTAAATCTATGGTGAAATTTCCACTTGGTATATATGTAGTAACGTTACACAAAAATATTGGTTATAAAAATTATATTGTGTGCATAAGGGGAGGGCATCTGAATTGAAGGATATTGTTAACGCAGGTTAGCTTTGCATTAATAACAGAATTGAATAATGAACAGCACTGTCATGATTTAACCTTTGAAATCTAGCGTTTTTTAAGGCCAGACTGGAATTACAGCATACGTTTGTTTTTTCATGTTTTCTCTTGTATTCTGTGGTTGACTTCTATTTCTGTGTGCTAATGTATTCAAGGGTTTTCATTTCTTTGATGTGTCCAAATACTATACACAAAGTATGCTATGGAAAAAACTCCCAAAACAATTGTTTCTGTTTTACATTGAGTGAAAACTTTAGTTGAAAGTTGCAAAAGTTTGTTAAAAACTCATAAAAGTCTAAAAAAAGATATGTGAACTAAACATTTTTAGGTTGCAAGATAAATACTAACCACCCTGAGTTATGTATTACCAAATTATATATCAGGTGAATTTTCTATAAAAATGGATATTGAGATTTCTATCAGAGTTAGTTGAATCAAAATTATGAAGTCTGAATAGGAAATTTTGATAAATTTATATGTCATGTTCTATTATTTTTATACCTATATAAGTTTTTATATACTTATGCTATATATTTACTTATGCTAGGACCTGTGGAGTATCTGTAAGACAGGAATGGCTGCATTCTGTTCTGAATTCACATTATTACGTTTATTCTCTTAAATCATGGTTATGTTTCTAAACATTAGTCTTTATTGGGATTGAGTAAAAATTAGTTAGAGATAAAGATAAAGAGAGATTTCTTTCTTAGAAATAATATGTATGTTATTCAACTAGTTTTTTTTTCATGAAGCATTCTGAAGTAACCACAAACAAAGAACAGACACATTTTATATTTTCATTAGGGACCGTTTTGTTTCATTGGTATAGAACAGAGTATTTTAAGTGAATAACAGATAGCGTTAATAATAGTAAAACTGAACCAAATGGCTATGTATAGTCGTAGTAATTCAAGCATAAAATTATAAAATGTATTAGTTCGATAGTAGTTTATTGTGGGTGTCTGCAGTCAATGTACAAAAAAGGGTTAACACTTATGGCTCCTTTTATGCCGTACTTATCGATTTCACTCCATGTTAATTTCAGTATTTTTGACTACAACCTGAGCTATTGTATTATGTTTTAAGTTGTATTGTGGTATGTGTGACAGTTTTACATCACATTAGTATCTCTTGTTATTGTATACTATACTATAATTTATGTATAAATGAAAAAAAAAAATTATGCGTCATGAGAATTGGAGAAAAACCATACTAGAAGGTTACATTGAAGGAAAGGGCAAGAGGAAGACTGAGACTCCAATATATGACACAGATTATTGGTGATGTAAGTTATAATTCCTATGAGGAGATGAAACGGAAAGCACAGAGAAGATCGGTGTGGAGAACCACTAAATATTGGGTGTCAAAAATGTTTAAAAAGTTACCCAAGTTGTAAGCAATCAACCAAGGACCAACAGACCAGTAATCTTTAATTTTATTAATGTTTACTCACCATGGCAGCCTTTGCAATATATTAGGCGTATGAAATAATGTGTTATTACAATTATTACTATTACAAATGCTATTTTCTGCCCTCACTAAACTATTTCCTACTACTAAATCTTCGCGAATATCCATTATCACTGTCACTGTCACTCGAGTATGACATGTTTGTATTTGATGTAAACAATTCGTCATCACTAAAAATATCACAGTCAGAATCTTCTAACAATTGGAGTATTGACGTTAACAGAATTTTATTTGAATTACACATTATTGAGAATAAACACGTAATTCATAATAAAACAGACAACACAAACCTTGTCACTTTGGGGAGGTTAGTACAGCTGAATTTGTAAGATGTTTGAAAACAAATGTGCATCAGCTGACGTATTTTTACTTTGGTGCAGATAGATGTCGAGTGAGTCCCGCCAATGGGTAGTAAATGATATTTTTCAAGGCGGTAGTAATACCTTGTCCAAGGAGTAGTAAGGGTTAATACCTATTCTCTTATTAGGGTTTTAAGTGAGTACAACATAAGTTGAAATTTATTAGTTTGTTGAGGTAACCGTTTTTGTAATATACTTCATATGATTTGTAGAGTCATTATAAAAAAACTCTTTTGCTAACTGCCAAACGCTAACAAAAGTCTCGGTTATTAATGTTTGGTAACTTAATGACTTGCACTTAGGATGCAAGTAGATAGATAAATACAGTAAGGCCTTGATAATTCGGAACTTGGTAGTCCGGAATCCTCGATAGTCCGGCACTTTTTATCAATAGCAACCGATTTGAAAATATCGCAATGTTTGACTAAATTGCTGACGCTAATTCAGGTGGCATTTGTGGTCTCTCAGATGTTTCAGTAGAATGACGTAATTTGGCATATTCAGCCACACTTGAGTGCATTTTTAACGTCTCTGCTGCTACTGGTGCGATCGTGTTTCTTTGAAAATGCTCAGTTGTCCTTGACACAATTGGGAACTCTCGGCAGAGTTTGTGAGCAGACTACTGTACGGGTCATTGGCACCATTTTGTATGGGTTTGTCATGAGTGTCTGCTTTTTGTGTTTACACAGTGCGTGCTGTACCGTATTTGAGTTACATTATTAGTGAACTCCGCTACAGTTACGTTCTGTTTTTGTTCAGTGGAGTTCAGTTTTAAGTTGTTGCTTCACAGTTTTGATCACAATGTTTTCTGAACAAAAAAAAACAGAATCCAGTGCTTCTAATAAAAGAAAACATACACTTTGACAATCTAACAAAAACTTGACATTATAAATAGGTTAGAAAAGGGAGAAAACAGAACGTAATTATGGAAGAATTTAATATTGGTCCTCAACCTTATGTGATATAAAAAAAGAATAAGAAAAACTTCAAAATTTGTTGGCTCAAGCAGATACAAAAAAAGCTACTGACAATTGTCAAACTTTAAAAAAGCCTAAGCTTGACCAGTTGGATAATGCATTGTACACCTGGTTCTCAGCAAAACGTTCTGAAGGAAAACCTATAACAAGTCCAATGGTAATTGAAAAATCCAAACAGTTTAGCAATGATTTGAACGTAAAAGAAGGAGACAGTAAATTTTCATGAGGTTGGTTGCACAACTTTAAAACTCGTCATGGGATGCGCAAATTAGATTTTTCAGGGGAGTCTGAATCCGCTGATGAGGCTGCAGCAAATGAATTTAAAGTTACCTTTGGATGGACGCTCAGTTCTTTAAAAATTGTTTTTTTTGAACAAGTTGTTCCTGGAGTTAAACAAAACTTATAAAAACTTGGTTTGCGTGAAAACTCACAGGCTGTTCTGTTAGTAGATAATTGTAGAGCCCATCCTCCTGCTAGTGAGTTAAAGTAAACAAATATAACAGTGAAATACCTCCCTCCAAATGTTACCCCTTTGATTCAGCCTAAGGATCAAGGAGTAATTCAGAACTTTAAGTGCAAATACAGGGTTTCATTTATTCAAGGACTCATAAACTCAGACTGTAGTGTAAAAGACTTTCAATCAACTTTTAACATGAAAGATGCTATTTTTGCAGCTGCTGTTGCTTGGCAAGAAGTAAAAAATGATACATTAATAAAAGCATGGAGAAAGTTATGGCCAGCTGTGATGAACCCCCTTAGTGAACATAAAGAACTAGATGACCTAGACGATCCTGAAAGTCAGTTGCTGGAGACTGTTAAAAATGCTGCAGAAGGCTGTTCATTGTCAAAAATGTCTGATGATGAAGTGTTTGACTGGCTAGATGTTGACAAGGACGAACCTACTGTGGAGGAGATAAATGATGAAAAGATCATTCAAAGTGTGTTAAATCCTGAAACAGTTCAAGAAGTTGAAAGTGATGAAGAAGAGGGTAGTGCATCAAATAACGTTACTTGGCGCGAGGCAACCGACGTGATACACACTTTTGTAAAATTTGTGGAAACAAATAAACATTACAACATGGCTGAAGTTATGAATAACCATATAATCCAAAATGACTTTTTAAACAAAAGATCTAACAACAGAAGACAAGTTGATATAAGATCTTTTTTTTAACAAACCTCAAGTACGACAACCAACGTGGCATCAACCTCCATGGACAATCACTAACACTCCCCCTAACATGGACGAATTATTGATTTTGTTTTAAATGTTTAATTTTTAAGAAAATGTTTACTGTTGTAATTGGACATGATCCTATGTAATTTAAATAATAAAGTTACCTATGTAACTGCACAATAACAGGTGTAATGTACCGTTATCCCTTGTTTTATCATATTTAATCTAAACACCTTGATAGTCCGGAAAATTTGATAATCCGGCACGCTCTTGGTCCCGACCGTGCCGGATTATCAAGGTCCTACTGTAGTAGGATAAGCTTGAACTTTTTAGTGTATAAGGTAGAAAAGGTAGTTTAGAAGTAGCACATAAATTTTATAGGAATACAAGATTTTAGAAGTAGGATAGTTTTGTTAACTTGTTTGGAGGCAGTTTAGTAATCAAGTGAATAGTGAATGATTATAACACTCATTTAATGACTAAGTAAAGACCTCAAATAAATTTGTTGAACCATACACAATTCAGGTTAATGCATTAATGGAAAGAATGTAAAAAATACGCAACAGGAGTACATGAGTTGGACCAACCATACAAATATATAAGGAAGTAATTAATCTTAACAGATGTGAGAACTAAATTTGTATAATAATTATTAATTATTTTACAGTTATTGTAATTATAACTGAAACAAAGTGATTTCTGAAAATTGTCAGAAACTTATGCTGTTAACATAGAGTAAAAATAATAGTTTTAATAAGAGCTATTTGTAAAACTGATGCAGTAACATTTTTCAGAACGAATGGTCAACGTCAGTTGTAAAAAAGAAGAAAAACAGGACAGCAAGTACCACAAAATCTGAGACTGTTGTGAATAACCATGTTGGAGGAGAAACGGAAGACTGGGATTCCCCAGGGGGGGACACAGGGACTATGATGACTGGGGGACATGGGAGAGTACAAGGTCAAAATGACAGGGAGCGTCCGAGACAGAGAGGAAGTGGTCCTCCAAGAATGCGTGGCAGAGGTTCATTAGACAACAGGGGCTGTAAGTGCAATAAAAATTGCTTTTATAAGTGAAATTAACTGTGATTTACAGTTATTAGTGATCTGGAACAAAATGACATTTTTATTCATTTTGTTTTTCTGAGAATGTAATTTTGTGTAGCATTCTTTGCAGCTTTATGGTCACGTTGTACAATTCTGTTTAGTAGGCTGCAACTGATCTGCAATTGTCAAATAGAATTCCATCGATGAAAAGTCACATTAATACATTTATAACATTTCCCAAGATCTCATTCAAAGTCCCAGAGATAAAAGAAATGAAAATGATGCATCATGCAGTTGTAATCACGGTTTAAACAATCTTTACAATATTTCTTTATATATTACAATATCTCCATTTTTCAGGACACAGAAATAAATTTTGAAAGGACCTAGCTCAAATATTTATAATTTTAGAAATTGCCCTGTTGATTTTCTTTTTATATTGTACAGCCTCTGTAGAATTTTTGTAACTTGTCAGATTATGGTGACCAAATACTATTATAGGTCCACTATTACTTATTTGTGTTGTTGTTATTGTTATTCATATTGTAATTGCAGATTTTACATTATTACTAAGTGTGGTCGTAAAAAACTGCATATTCTGGTTCATTCATGAAAACATAAGCTGATAAATTCCAGTGAATCACACTATTTGTACACGCAATAAAGCTTGCACTCACTATACACTTTCTTCTTTTTTAAATAAATCTCAGTTTGATGAAATGTAACTCAATAATTACATTAACGAGTAGAAAGACTCAGGTCATTAGAGAAAATTAATGAATTTGGTGTTTCCTGTAGAGAACAAGCCAGTTGTACCATATTATTATTTTTTATAAATAGTGCTAATGTGAAAAGCATAAACAAATGCTGCAAAAATACATGATGCTTAATTTAAATGTTGTAAATTTTTTTAGTCATCCCTTGTATCTTAGTTATATTGTGACCCCTCTTTCCTTTTATGTCTTTTTTATAAGTATAAAACAACCTCTTTTATTTTAATATCTTTTTTTTTGAAAGAGAAGCCACAAGTCAATTAGGACTAGGCTGGAGCCTAGAGAAGCAAAAATTGTGCCGGGTCCAGTATGACGGGACTTGCAATGAAACTCAGCTGTAATATAACCATAACAATTTTATTGTATGCCGAGAATTAATACATGCAGGCCAACTCTATCACATAGTTATCCCCCCCATGAATCATAAATATCACCAATAAATTAAGCCCTGCTTTAACAGTATTAAAAAAAACAACATGTGTATATCATAACAAGTGTGTATGATATTCAGTAAATATATATATATATAAATATAAAGTTCTCCCCCATCTTGTGACTAGCTAGACACGGACAAACATAACAACACACACTGAAACATAAGGCACATAGACTCACAATTATACATTAATTCTAACACGAATGCCCCTGGAATGCACCCGTCTTGCAGGCAGTGTAAGTACCATACTCAGAACCCAGCAGTGATAAAATGTTTGCCCATCAACAACCCGTTTCTGTAGAATCATATAAAAGCCAAAACCCCAGAAAGGATGATTATTACTCAACGCATAAGTAAGACCGGACCGCCCATATGTATAGCATTCCACTGATCAATGACCCATCATGAGCGTATGAACCTTAAGTTCCTTCCACAGCATTAAATAAAAATTTACAGAAACTGCATCACCTGATTTTAAACAGCTGTTATACAATTCTAAACGGTTACTTTGCTTCACAAATTCCGAAGGATTTAATAAATCAGTATATACTTTAACAGTCAGAAAATTAGGCTTTACAATTTCAAAAAATTTAAACAATATAGGTTTTACAAAAATATAATGAGTATATGTTCTATAGTTAAAAGAAAATTAATCAGCAGATACTACAAGTGAAAGTTAATCAATATGTGTTTTGCAAGTTAAGAAAAACAATCAGTATAGCCCTTTGTAAGGTGCAAAATCAACTAATATATGCCCAGGAAAAAAAAAACAAATTCTTTTCTATTAACCCCGAATGGCTATATAAATATAATTAAAATGAAAGTACAATAAAACGGTTGTGCCCTAGCAGCTGTGGAAGCGCGCCAGCATGTGGTTGACAAAATTTGACATGAATCTAACCTGCCTCAGGCTGCACAAACATGTGTCAGACAAAAACTAAGTCCCCTTTTAAACCCCAGAAAACGGCCAAAAAAAAAAAAAACAAGGAAAACCCCCAGCCCTTAAATGTTAAACCCAAGGAATTTAATATTTACTCATTTCTGTTCCAGCCGGAACAGAGTCCATAACATGTTCTATAACTTATTGTAAAGAGTAATATAGTAATGAAATGTAAACGGTAAAATGTGCAAGAGTAAAAATATCTCTGGCACGCTCCCCCAGTGCAGCACACAATTACAAGCAATGCACTTAGTGTTACGGTAATTCAGTTATAAAAAGTGTTCTTGAAATTAACTCATGATGATCAGCTGTTCCCATTTATAGCAGACAGTCTGGACACGTGGTCACATGGATTCAAATGAATATTACTGTAAAACAGGTGCACTGCCGGCCCGGCCCCAAAAGAAAAATAAAGAGTGCATATCACCTTAATACTGCTGCCTAAGTGCTACATCGTGAATCGGTCACCAGCTCCCTCTCCGGACAGGATCTTCTCTAATGGTCCATGACTGATGCAGTTGTACAGCAATCAGCAAGCCAAATCTCCGTCTTAATCAAGAACCCTGTTAATTCATATAAATTAGAGAAATGTTCACCAAAAATGTACACCCAAGTTCAGGTAATTAACCTCAGAACGGGCCTTCAACCAACTCTCAATAAATGCACAAGTTTCATTAATAAAGTCTTTGCAACCTGCTTAAAGTGTAGAAAATCAGCCATGGAATAATTAAATTTTGATAATGAAAAGACTATATCAAAAGTGGCGTAATGTAAAAGTCATCAGTACCATGTCTACATGGTTCAACAGAAATTAACAGGTTAAATTAACACGTGGTGACCAATAATCATTATTTGATCAAAAATTTAACTTCAAGGCACTCACAGTATTAATAAAGTTTTAACATTGATAATATTTCCTCTATGGAAGTTCTCACAAATAAATTCTCTACAGTAAAGTTAATTAAAGACCTCCCCGACAGTCTGCTGCGTGAATGGACACAGTTCACAACCTGACTACGCATTAACTTTTAGCCATTAATTTTTCAACATTTCTACACCTTTATCATGACAATGACAATTACAATACCTCTCACACTATTATAGTAATAATAAAGGAACATGGGCTATATACTGAACATTAAGTAAATTACTGAACAATGAGTTTTCTTTTAATATAAAAACTGTCGGGTCGCACTCACATAATTAGGTCCCCATACGGTTGCATACACCTTGTTATTAAATATCCATTTAATATGAATTACTTTTAACCACATAACATAATGCAATTCTTACCGGGAGTCGCTTAAGTTTCAGCAAGCCATACAGATGCGGAGAAACTACGCCGTAATTGTTCGGAGAGAGAGATAGCCGATGTATTCGTAGCGGGGCGATGAACTTGACTGCCGGCACCGGCAGAGCAACCGACCACTTACTACAAGTTGCGCGCGCAACCGTACCCACTCACGTACACTTCGTAGTGGGCAAGGGTCGTTCCGAACAACCGGCGATATATTTTACAATTAATTTTTTCTCGAATATTCATCGGCCGGCAAATACCGGCACACCCCCACCCCGAAAGGGCAACCCGGTTGCCCCACTCTGAAACTCGGGAAAGTACCCTGCAGTGTACCCCCTTCTTAAATACTCCGGTGGACATCGTGGGTAAGGTTGCCCGGCGGCACTTGCTCCCAGGAGTACAGAGGCTCAGAAGGGAAAACGAAAGAAGACGTGTAGTATGTAAGTGTGTATGTGCGGCACGCTAACCTGATCAGGGCCAGCCCACCGCCAAGAGGGACAGAGAAGAAAGACGAAAGAAAAGTTTGGGAGCTCCCTGAGTTCCGACCTCCTGAGGCTTGTCCACACAAGCCAGAACACGATAGCCACCTAAACAGGGCATCTGCCCCATATACCTACGGGGTAATTCTGTAATACGACCCCCCCATTCCACACAATACCATTACTGCACGGGCCAAAGGGAAAAGGGGCGATGACAGTCTCCATGATGCGGTGGTCCCCACTGGGGACCTGACGGAAAGCCATGTCAACTGTGACAATGACCTCATCTTCCATACATAAAAGTTTAACATGTGTGCTCAAAGGGCATGCCCAAAACTTATCGAGTGGATGAAGTGCACGTCCGACCCCAACCACGCGACAAGTCTCGCTCCTCTCTCTAACTCCTTTTTTTTTTTTTTTTTTTTTTCTCTGGGTAAGGTTAGGAAAATTGGAGGGTGGATGGTCAAGGATGATTACGATCATGGGCTGGGACTGAAGGTAAAGACATGGCTCCCTCCGGACATAAGGACAATTGGAGAAAACCAAGGCTCGCGCAGGCAGGGGCGCATCCCTGAAGTAGACGAACCCCACTGGGACTGTGGGAAACATCTACCCGCTACCCTACTTCTCAATACCGCCCCCGGAGCACACCTTCCTAGAACAGACAACATCCCCACTCGCACAGAGACCACCATCCTTCCCCCCCTCTTTCAGCCCATTTACCCTTTTCTAAATAATTTTAATTTTGATATATGTGTAGTAATCTCTTTAGGATTACTACCCTGCTCTTCCAATCGCCGTCACCGGAGACGTAAACCCTAGGATACGGTATGGTCCCGACCAACGATAGCACAATTTAGCGGCTCTTTTGTCCGCGGCTGAGCTGATCGGATGGCTCTGGCAGTAGACCCAGTCGCCGGTCTGAAAGGGGTTCGGAATTCGCCCCTGATTATATCGTCGACGGACCCGCTCGTGCGCTCGCAGCAAATTCTTCCGAGCCTCCCTCCATCTCTCCGCAGTTCCATTAACGGGCTCCCGTGGTAGAAGATCGTCAATATTCCACAAGTTAGTCAACGGGAGTGCGGGAGAGAATCCAAACATGATCTCAAAGGGCACGGCCTTATGACTGTCATGCAGGGCCGTGTTAAAAGCTAGCTGCAACCACTTCAAGTTCTGGTCCCAGGTGGTCTGTTGCTCCGCGTGATAGGCAATGAGTGCGGACCGGAGATTCCTATTGAACCTCTCCGCATGGGACGGCTGTGGGTAATACGGGGAAGTGGTTACATGTTTGATACCGCTGGCGAAACACATCCGCCGGAACTCACTCGAAATGAACTGTGGTCCATTGTCGGAGACAATGATGGTCGGAAGACCGAAATGCTGAAAAACATGGTTCTGAAGCGCGCTTATGGTTAAACGAGCTGTTGCCTGCCGTAAGGGCAATAGCCAGGCAAACTTCGAAAAAGCATCCACACAGACAAGTAGGTAAGCGTTACCTGACTTGCTACGCGGGAAGGGTCCCACGTAGTCGATGAATAGCTTCTCCATCGGTCTGCTCGCCACGTCTGATGACAACAACCCCAACTTTGTGTTTTGGGCAGGCTTGCTTAAGCCACACAGATGACAACTCTTAACCCTCGTCGCGATGTCCCTGTCCATGCCCTTCCAGATGAAGTGTTTCCTAATACCGGAAATGGTCTTCGAAATTCCCTTGTGGCCTCCTACTGGGGAATTGTGATAATAGCTGAAGACCATGGGCACTAACTTGCTGGGCAGCACGATCTTCGGGTCACGTCCCTTTCTTTCTCGACAACACAGGACGCCCTTGGACAAGAAGTAAGGGGCCTGCGCGTTACCCTCCTTTATACTCTGGATGATAGGACCCAGCTCTTCATCATTCAACTGATGGGGCAACACATCAGTGAAGGCTAACGGAAAGTCTAGCAGAACAGAACAGGGTTGCTCAGATTGGACTTCACTGGGTTGGGAAAACATGCGTGACAAAGCATCTGCAACCACATTTTGAGTTCCCCTAATGTGTTGCACCTTGAACTTGAAGGATGAGATTTTAACCACCCATCTACCAATTTTACCCAGTTGCCGGGGGTGAGCAAGAAGCCAAGAGAGAGCCTGATTGTCGGTCTCGAGTAGGAACTCGGCGTGTTCCAGAAAACGCCTGAACTTATCTAGAGCGTATACCACAGCTAAACACTCTAGCTCATATACTGATGACTTTCTTTCTTGCTGGGTCAGGGTTCGGGAAATAAAGGCCACAGGCTGCCTAGCACCATCAACGACTTGGGACAGAACCGCCCCAAGCGCCACCGAACTCGCGTCCGTCTGTAAGATAAACGGTTGAGAAAAATCCGGCATCCGCAGCACCGGCGGGGAAATAATAGCTTCCTTCAACGTTTCGAAAGCCTTCTGCTGGCTTTCGCCCCACACAAACTTAGCCCCCTTCTTTCTCAATTCATTTAGGGGTGCAGCTATCTCCGCTGCATTGGGGATAAACCGCCGATAAAAGTTAACCATCCCCACGAACCTGGCGATGCCTTTGGCATCCTTTGGTGGGGGAAAATCCCGGATACCCTGGGTCCTTTCAGGGTCCACTGTAACGCCTTGGTGCGACACCAGATGCCCCAGAAAAGAGATGCTCTCCTGGGCGATCCGCACTTTCTCCGGATTGACCGTGAGGCCCGCGCTTCTCAACCTACTCATCACCTCCCTGAGATGACACAGATGTTCATCATAGGTTTTGCTGTAGACCAGCAAGTCGTCCAAATAGTTGAAAATGAACTTAAATTTTACATCTTGAAACACTAGGTCAAGCAGACGCGTGAGCGTTTGGGCGCCCACCGCCAGACCCATAGGAACCCGCGTATACTGATATAAATTCCACGGCACACAAAACGCCGTGTATGGTCTACTTTCCTTGGCTAAAGGGATCTGGTGATATGCAGCGTTGAGATCAATCACGGTGAAGTACTTGGCCTCACTAAACCAATCGAACGCTGAGTGGAGATCCGGAAGGGGAACCGAATCCACCTCAATATTAGAATTTAACTTCCGGTAATCTATCACCATACGGTGCTTACCCCCAGGCTTGGGTACCAGGAACGCTGGACTGGCATAACTGGAATTGGAAGGTTCAATACCCCTTGCTCTAAAAGCTCTTGAACCTTCTCCCTCAGAACGGCCATTTTCGGAGGGGCGAACTTGTATGGGTGCGACCTCACTATCTTAGAGTCCGTCAAACGAATTTTATACTCTAATAAATGTGTGAGTCCCAACTTAGGAGTTAATACGGAGGGAAATTCCTCACACAATCGGTCTAAAGCTCTCTGCTGGGCGGGAGTGAGATGATCTCGTGTAGAATCGGGACAAGCGACCTCTTGGATACCTCCCTTAGCTCCCTGGTATCCAAGAAATGGAATAACAACACCCCAGAATTTAAAATAACACTGGTGCCCATGGATGTCCAACACGAGACCACTTTTAGCGATGAAATCGGCACCCACAATACAGTCAACTCCCAGAGCCGGAGAAACCAGAAAAGGCCACACCCAAGAAAAGCCATCAATCTTGAACTTAAAGGAAACCACCCGGGAGATGGGCAGAATTTCCCTAGAAGCAGTCCAGCACACCACAGACGACGGATTCGACCCTTTTATTAAGCCCTGTTTCTCAAGGTCCGCGCATACTCGAGATGAGATGATAGATCGGGCTGACCCGGAGTCAACTAGCGCTCTGAGTTGACCCCTCTTTACCTCGAGCGACAGGAAGGGGCATACAGAAGCCTTTTGCGGGACGGTAGCAAGGACCTTGATATTAGAAGAGTCAGGACCTATCCTCTGCCTGGAGGCACTTGAATTCCGCAAAGTCTTGTAACGAGGGGAAGACAACCTCCGATTTGTCCCCCCCTTGTAATTTAGTTTTTTGAGTACCGGACCCTCGGGGGAAGCGCCGGACGCATACCACCCTCCGGACAATCGCGGGCAACATGCCCCTGTCTGCGACAGCGAAAGCAAACAACACCTCTCAATTGTCCGCCTCGGTCACCGTTATCTCTCTCTGGCCGTGGTTGGGCTGAACGACCCGCCGTTCCACCACTCGGGGTTCGCCTGGACTGGCCCTTACTGGCCCACGGGATTCATCTATTGATTGTATAGCCCGGGATAACGCGCACAGCTTCTCGAGGTCTTCATAATTCCGCGGTCGCTCAGCAAAAGTTAAACGAGATCTCTCCTGGGGAGTAACCCCTTCGAATATCATCTGCACTACTTCATTCTCGGGCAGTCCCAACCCTAAAATCCGGACAGCATCACGGATACTCTGTGCAAACTTCGCAAAATTCTCCCCGTGTGCTTGCACCCGATAATGTTTGTGCTGCAGCTGCTTTCGCAATCGGCCAGGCACGCATGCGTCCAACACCCCCCGATGGAAAGACGCCACACTGCCGCCATCTCGTATAGTCCGCGCGACCCGCTCAGCCACAGACCCACGACAATAGGGATACACGAGCTCGAGTAGGGTGCTATCCGACATCCCCGGGAAGTCGGACAGCTGAAACAAAATTCGGAAAAAGACCATCAATTTGTCCACGTCCAGTCCATCTACAACCGGAAGCTCCTGAATAATGGAAGACAGGGGGTTATGTAATTTATTATAAGAGACGCTCGCTCCTCCCGAGAGCGTCGGCAATGGAGCCGCCGGGTTCGGCGTCTGCGCTATGTCCATTTCAGGAGGCTGGGGAGAGCTCACGGAAAGCTGAGACTTCACGGGCTCGAAGTTCCGCAATGCTTTAGCCACCTGTTCCGAAATCAGCTTCAGCGTGGCGCTGACTTCAGCGATTGTAGTTTGTGCGGACAAGTTCTCCAGTCTATGTTGCAGGTGTTCCGCTCGCTGACGCACTCTCTGTCTTGCCCTGAGGCTGGAAGGGGCCTACTCAAAATCCTCCATCACCTCCCGCAACTCTCCCCACTTCTCCTGGCACAACTCGAGCTCCGCTGTCACATCAGTGACCTTTACGAGCGACGTCGTCCCTCTGGACGCGAGGGCGTCTCTTAACTGCTTCCTCAAAGAAGCAACATCCCCCTGGGGCCTCCCACCCCGGGACTTAATCTCGAACTCCAACTCGTGCCTCAAAAATAAATCGGGATTTATAACACTCATGCCGCCAATGCTCTAATTACTTCTCCTATGAACCACAAACAAACATAAAAACGAAAATCACTGAACCAGGAAAACCTTGAGTACTGTTCTTCCATCAAGAAGACCCCTGGGTTCTCTAGTGCTGCGGAGACCTGGCCTATTCTGAACCATCACATCCACGACAGAAGGAGACAAGTGACAAGCAACAATACTAACACACATAACATCAAACAGCAATTCGACACACACGCCGTACCAACACATAACTCACAACAACCAACTAACAATTGAAAGTCATAATCCGGGAATTAATACCTCAACATCAACCGGACACAAGTCGGTGCCGGTACCGATTTCCGATCGGGCCATACCGCATCCCGCCAGTATAACACGCTAAACTCCGACCCCGAATCAACATTCCATCATCCAGGCCACGCTTGAGACTCCCCGGCCGTACAACCGTTACATTTTTCAAACACAAATAACCGCCTCAGTGGTGCGACCCGACTCACAAGTTATACTACCTACAACTAGCCTACACGGGCATATACCAAAACTATGTCACAACAATGGCATTAATATTTCCGAGTTTGCAAGCCCCGTCACACACCAGGACCCAAGAGTTCAAGCCTAGAATGAACCACGCTCACTGCTACCATTTGTGGTAGCAGACTTTATAAACCACGCTCTGCGGTACCATTTGTGACCCCTCTTTCCTTTTATGTCTTTTTTATGAGTATAAAACAACTTCTTTTATTTTAATATCTTTTTTTTTGAAAGAGAAGCACAAGTCAATTAGGACTAGGCTGGAGCCTAGAGAAGCAAAAATTGTGCCGGGTCCAGTATGACGGGACTTGCAATGAAACTCAGCTGTAATATAACCATAACAATTTTATTGTATGCCGAGAATTAATACATGCAGGCCAACTCTATCACATAGTTATCCCCCCCATGAATCATAAATATCACCAATAAATTAAGCCCTGCTTTAACAGTATTAAAAAAAAACAACATGTGTATATCATAACAAGTGTGTATGATATTCAGTAAATATATATATATATATATAAATATAAAGTTCTCCCCCATCTTGTGACTAGCTAGACACGGACAAACATAACAACACACACTGAAACATAAGGCACATAGACTCACAATTATACATTAATTCTAACACGAATGCCCCTGGAATGCACCCGTCTTGCAGGCAGTGTAACTACCATACTCAGAACCCAGCAGTGATAAAATGTTCGCCCATCAACAACCCGTTTCTGTAGAATCATATAAAAGCCAAAACCCCAGAAAGGATGATTATTACTCATAACGCATAAGTAAGACCGGACCGCCCATATGTATAGCATTCCACTGATCAATGACCCATCATGAGCGTATGAACCTTAAGTTCCTTCCACAGCATTAAATAAAAATTTACAGAAACTGCATCACCTGATTTTAAACAGCTGTTATACAATTCTAAACGGTTACTTTGCTTCACAAATTCCGAAGGATTTAATAAATCAGTATATACTTTAACAGTCAGAAAATTAATCACTCGAGGCTTTACAATTTCAAAAAATTTAAACAATATAGGTTTTACAAAAATATAATGAGTATATGTTCTATAGTTAAAAGGAAATTAATCAGCAGATACTACAAGTGAAAGTTAATCAATATGTGTTTTGCAAGTTAAGAAAAACAATCAGTATAGCCCTTTGTAAGGTGCAAAATCAACTAATATATGCCCAGGAAAAAAAACAAATTCTTTTTTATTAACCCCGAATGGCTATATAAATATAATTAAAATGAAAGTACAATAAAACGGTTGTGCCCTAGCAGCTGTGGAAGCGCGCCAGCATGTGGTTGACAAAATTTGACAGGAATCTAACCTGCCTCAGGCTGCACAAACATGTGTCAGACAAAAACTAAGTCCCCTTTTAAACCCCAGAAAACGGCAAAAAAAAAAACAAGGAAAACCCCCAGCCCTTAAATGTTAAACCCAAGGAATTTAATATTTACTCATTTCTGTTCCAGCCGGAACAGAGTCCATAACATGTTCTATAACTTATTGTAAAGAGTAATATAGTAATAAAATGTAAACGGTAAAATGTGCAAGAGTAAAAATATCTCTGGCACGCTCCCCCAGTGCAGCACACAATTACAAGCAATGCACTTAGAGTTCGGTAATTCAGTTATAAAAAGTGTTCTTGAAATTAACTCATGATGATCAGCTGTTCCCATTTATAGCAGACAGTCTGGACACGTGGTCACATGGATTCAAATGAATATTACTGTAAAACAGGTGCACTGCCGGCCCGGCCCCAAAAGAAAAATAAAGCGTGCATATCACCTTAATACTGCTGCCTAAGTGCTACATCGTGAATCGGTCACCAGCTCCCTCTCCGGACAGGATCTTCTCTAATGGCCCATGACTGATGCAGTTGTACGGCAATCAGCAAGCCAAATCTCCGTCTTAATCAAGAACCCTGTTAATTCATATAAATTAGAGAAATGTTCACCAAAAATGTACACCCAAGTTCAGGTAATTAACCTCAGAACGGGCCTTCAACCAACTCTCAATAAATGCACAAGTTTCATTAATAAAGTCTTTGCAACCTGCTTAAAGTGTAGAAAATCAGCCATGGAATAATTAAATTTTGATAATGAAAAGACTATATCAAAAGTGGCGTAATGTAAAAGTCATCAGTACCATGTCTACATGCTTCAACAGAAATTAACAGGTTAAATTAACACGTGGTGACCAATAATCATTATTTGATCAAAAATTTAACTTCAAGGCACTCACAGTATTAATAAAGTTTTAACATTGATAATATTTCCTCTATGGAAGTTCTCACAAATAAATTCTCTACAGTAAAGTTAATTAAAGAGCTCCCCGACAGTCTGCTGCGTGAATGGACACAGTTCACAACCTGACTACGCATTAACTTTTAGCCATTAATTTTTCAACATTTCTACACCTTTATCATGACAATGACAATTACAATACCTCTCACACTATTATAGTAATAATAAAGGAACATGGGCTATATACTGAACATTAAGTAAATTACTGAACAATGAGTTTTCTTTTAATATAAAAACTGTCGGGTCGCACTCACATAATTAGGTCCCCATACGGTTGCATACACCTTGTTATTAAATATCCATTTAATATGAATTACTTTTAACCACATAACATAATGCAATTCTTACCGGGAGTCGCTTAAGTTTCAGCAAGCCATACAGATGCGGAGAAACTACGCCGTAATTGTTCGGAGAGAGAGATAGCCGATGTATTCGTAGCGGGGCGATGAACTTGACTGCCGGCGCCGGCAGAGCAACCGACCACTTACTACGAGTTGCGCGCGCAACCGTACCCACTCACGTACACTTCGTAGTAGGCAAGGGTCGTTCCGAACAACCGGCGATATATTTTACAATTAATTTTTTCTCGAATATTCAACGGCCGGCAAATACCGGCACAATATGAGCATTCAGTTACACAAATTTTTTGTCAGTTCTTTTCTGTCATCATGTTCTTTCACAATATGTACATTTTTTCTTGATTTGTGTATTTACCTTCACGGTAGAATTTAATTCATAATTTTCTTGCCCACCTTTCATTATGTGTGTGTGCATACCATATCAGACTTTTTGTACTGTGTTAATTAAAGTAGGCTGTACCTATTGTCAACTTACAAAAGTAAATCATTATTTTCCTTAACTTGGATTGTTAGTATTTTCATAACTCTGAGTCATTCTCAGTTGCTTTGTTTCTTTCCACGTTGCCACTACTTGATTTGCATTTTGTATACTGCCTCTACCAAAAGGATCACAGTCAGAAGCCTTTGATATAATAATGTGTTCGTAAAAGTGTAGCATGTGCACCAATCAAAATCCACTATTAGTAAGATGTGATTCCTGTTTTGAGTCCACATTGATACAAGATTGCTACAGATATTATTCACCGACTGCAGCTTGTCACATTCAATGGAGCCAACCTGTCATATCATCATTCTACTCTACTGTCTATATAGCTCAATGTGCAGCCGTAAGAATGTGTAAATATATGGAAGCAAGTTAAAAAATTAATTACAACTAATAACAGTTGCTTTGATGCCCATGGTTAATGGTTTGATGGAGCTGTACACAGACATTTGTATAAGCCAATAAACATCAGAAATCTGTCAGCTAACTGTAAGCCTGTTCACATTTCCAATAATTGTTCAATGTTTATTGTTAAACTGATATTCCATGCTGTGCGTAACTTCTGGAGTATACAATATACATGATTTTTTTCTTCGGTCATTATCAGCTGATTTTGGCAAAGTTGAAAACATACACCTTAATCACTCATGTATCTGGATCCAACAAGCTCACCTTCATTTCCATAAAACACAGAAGAACCGAGTTCTCATTGTCTGATCATAATTTTTCACATCAATACACATGAAATAAAATGTGAATTTTGCTATTAAGTTCATGTCTATTTGGAAAGCATATCATCTGTTATACTATAAAATAATTATTTTTCTTTTAACCCGTGAAGGAACTCAAAAGATTACAAACTTCCATTTGTCACTTGAATTTTATGTATTAATTGCAAATTTACATTATGTCTATAAACATGTTATAATACTGAAACTGTATACACTTGTCAAGCAGAGTTATATTTTTTGAAGTCAGATATGGTATAAACCTGTTTTATCACCATTTACATCTTGACTTGGTTTTACTTGAAAAGTAGGTTATTTGACGTCGGATGTTCTTTATTAACATTAGCACAAACTGTGGCTTCTAAGGTGTGTGCACGCACTCACACGCACACAGTTTCAACTTTTGCAAAAATGTAACTAACGTGTCAATAGTCCTGCTCATGTAATGTTATGGACCATCTCAGTTATTTGCTAACTTAGGTTTCACAGTTTTTTACCAATGCAAAAAAGTATGTGATATAAAATTGCACTTATTAAACTAATCACAATTTGCTTGTAAATAACCACATTACATTAACAACAATAAAAATAACATTAACTAGATTTACCAACAAACAAACTGGTGTAATATTTGTAAATGAAATAATTTATGATTTGCTTTCTTCCTTTTGAATTATGTGTGAAGTCAGGCTTAAAAATCTCTTGTGATAATTTGTGTATTTTTGAATCAGCTGTTTATATAATGAATTATGAATTCAATTCTGACTTTACATTTGGTGCAGAATGTGTATAATTAAGTTGTTTATACGATCTGCCAAGTACTTGCTGAAGTCATTTCTTTGCAAGTCATAACGTACAACTTTGTTACTTATAGAAAAAATTATCATATCTACATTGTTAAAAGCTGTTTGGAAAAATTAATTTGGAATGATATTTATATTGGGCACCACATCTATCAGGTAGTAGTAATGTGTAGCAGATCCTCAGTTTTTAAATCATTTGTAAAATACTGCTGATTTATTTATTTGTGTACAAATCTATTATGGAGGTAGTTTTTCTAGCACCTTTGTGTTGGATATAATACAAATAACATTTTCCCCACACACAGGGCTACTGAGGAAATTTGTCATCTATTAAAATGTTAAAACAATAAAAAGTTAAGACAGATGCTTATTTCAGTACTTTACTTCTACTGATCAAAAAAATCTGTATGGAGAACCATACATGACTTCCGTGTGCCAAAATTTATATTTAAAATCATTTAAATATTAATTAAATAAGTGGATGCTTGAGTTCTGAAAAAATTATGTATCAGCTAAAATGGTACCACCATGTCAGGTGGATTAAGACTATCCTCAACCTTTGTGAGGAAGGACTGTACTTTTGGATAAAATGTCTGTAGGTCGAACGAAGAGCTAGCTAAAGGTAGCTGCGATCTGATTCCTTTAATGAAATTGGATTCTCGCTGCGAGGGGCCGAGGGATGTCTATAGTGTTATCAAAGTCTTTCCTGTCAATACGATACTAGTCATTTTTCTTTTTTAAAATCGAGTCTTGATTTTTTTCTTTCCATTTGTCTTCTGATTTCCTGAATGACTATTCTGTTCACCCGTATAATTATAAATTTCTCAGCAAAACATTTCTTCCTTAATACGTTTGTGTCTCCTGTTTAACACCCACCATTCTGATCCATGTCATAACGCTATATTCCACACAGGCTAGTAAATAACTAGACATCAGGGAGGTCAAAATATTTTGAAGGAGGGGCAAACAATTTTCCAAAGGAGAAAAATATTTTAAAATTTTTCATACATACACACATGCACATATTAGTTTGTAATTCTCATATCATAATAGAATAAGTACACAGATTGTATTAATTGCTTTAATACAACAACACTGCCCAGCGATCCACAGGAAGCAAATCGATGTCCACCTTTTCTGCTTGCACGCATTGTGTTGGTGTGGGTTTCGGCACTTTCCATTTAAAAAGCGTGCAAACATAAGAAAATAAACATGAGTGAGGCCAGAAATAATGCGAATTTTGTGTGTGTGTGTCCTGCCGGCCTTTTTATTGTGTGTGTGTGTGTGTGTGTGTGTGTGTGTGTGTGTGTGTGTGTGTGTGTGTGTGTGTGTGTGTGTGTGTGTGTGTGTCCTGCCGGCCTTTTTATTGAGGTAATCACAATAATAAAACTTTGGAAAAGTAAACATTACATAATTGATATATGCTTGCCTGCCAGGAAAAATATATTTTCACTCATACGTTATTTAAATTAAAATGAAAAATATAGAATTTTGTTAAAGTGAAATGAAATGTTTCCATAGAAACTACTTCTTTGTTGTCAATAACGTAGTACACATATAAAACTTATAAAAATGTACCTCCTCCATCAACTACCATTTTAATTTATAAAAAAAATTACCCCCTCCCCCTTCAACTACCCTTTTTATTTATAGATATTTCATCTACCTTTCTACAGTGGATTATTATGACCTTCTTTTCAGGATACTTTATTTATCAAAATTAAGAACTTTACTCTAGTTAAAACGTAAAACGTTGCAGGTAAACTACCCCTTTCCCTTAGCTGATCTTCACCAAAAACAATAGGCCTTGAGTCCTCCACAATTCAGGGCTGTATGCAAAAAATTATTTGATTCTGTTTGAATTTGCGGCTGTTATCGTTTGCCATAGAAAAAATTCTACACACAGACACTTTTCAAAAAATGACTTTTTTTCATGTTTTGATGGTAGTACAATCAGAATCTGCCATTATTTCGAACACGATTTTTTTCGCCATGACCATACTTCCATTTCCTTATGGAACATGGAAGTAAAAATGACCAAAAAGTTTTGAATGCTTTTTAATTTTATAATTACGGCCTAAATTTTTGTTCTGAATAATCTTGTATCTTGAATTGTAATGTGGAAAATGAAAATTGAATCAAACCTGAAGTTGATTATCTCAAATATTTTTTTTCTTTCTCAAGTGGAGTGTTAATGTCTGTTTTGGAGACCCCCTGTTCTTAAATTTTTTCCTTGCAAGATGTCACAGATTGTTATCACATGTTGATTCCAGGTTGTACTTTTTTTTTTTAGAAAAGCAAAGATCATTCTTATTTTTGGAATGTTCAAGACTACTGAAGACAAAAACTTTTGGATGACAAGTGATAATTGACTATGGTCTTTCTCCTGGTGTTCGCTACAGACACTGATGTTTTGATAGGAAAAAATACAATGATATTATTTTCTAATAGAAAACAAAAGTTTGTACAGTTTTGAATTTTTGTATTACTTTTCTTTCACATATTTAGGGCGTGGCCGGGAGAATAAGGAGAATGAACGGAATCTGGAGGAAGGACCTAGTGGTGATCGTGGAAATAGAAGAGGTGGTCGTATGTCAAATGGGCCAGGAAGATCCGGTCGTGGTGGTAGAGGTGGAGGTAGGTTGGGTCCTCGTACATTCCAAAGCAGAGACAAATCAGGTCAAGGGTTTCCTCGTTCCATCGATACATGGAATAACCCTTCAACGGATGATAATTCAGGAGAAAAGATGGGTAAGAATATAATATTTTCAGTACTTTCCTATTAACTTCACCACACTGCTTTCCTTGTTTCTATTTCTTGTTCTCTTTTGTTGTAGATGATATATAAAAAGATATTCAATATTTCCTTCAATGTATATGGTAATGTATTATGTTGTTTAGGGTTTTCATTGTAATCATACTAAGATTATATTACAGAACATATTGTTGCCCACATTTGAGTATATACTCACATTAATCAGTAACTCCATAGTCGTAATTATTCCTTTTATTCTAGGGTTATCTAAAACCCTAATTTAATGTAAACTGTCCTAGTGTACCAAAAGAAAGGTGTGCAAAATGAGAAAGGTTAATATGGCTAGTACTTTTCCTGATTTTACAAAACTGTTGTAAAAGGTAAACACAATTAAGTTACATAATAATATAATTTAAAAAATCTGTATTGAGACATACACATGTTGTCTGTGTTGATACATGACTTCCATGTTCTCAGATTATATATAAAATCATTTGGTACTGCCTTTATGCGTACCCGCAGTTATTTCGATAATGCGATTTTTGGGCTTCGATATGTAGTGAATATTGCACATAATTTTATGTAGTGAAAGAATTATACAAATTTTAATTTTGTATGTTGCAAAATAGTTGGCTGGTGATTGCAGTTGATTTCGTTTTGTCATTTTTTAATGGAAAATGACTGTAGTAGTAATTCATCACGGGTCGTGGCTGTGACACCAAAAATTGATTATGTTAGGTTACAATGAGAACTGAAATTATACATGGAAACCAATACGTGTGTAATGTAAAACTATTTTTGTTCTAAAACCACGAAAAACCCAACTCGAAGTAAGGCGGGAGTGGCCCAAGGGTCAACCCCTTGCCTATTATTATTATAGGCCTACATGACACTTTTTTGTGGCAGAACTCGTTTTTTTGGTAAAATTCGTTTTCCGACAAGTACTCGTTTTGTGACTAACAACAAACAAACATCCATCATATACAATTTGTAGAGCATATGTTGTCATTCCTTAATACAGTGTTTTTTTGTTTTTTCGTTAACCATAAATATTTGTATTTTTCATTTTGTATTTGTTGTTGTTTTTTCCAATTTGTAAACTTAAAAACGTTAGGTTCTTTATTTTAAGTGTTACTCTGTTATACGCATTGTATTACATGTTTAATGTTGTTTTCTCAACCACAGCTTTTATTTATTTTAGCATTAAACGAAAAACCCAAAACCATTATTACCTAACTACCAATTGAAAACAACATGTATTTTTGCTTTACATTAAGAAATAGGGCAATTTACAATTAGTACACTTCTTCTTTTCCACACTGTAATATATCGATACAATTGCATATTAAAAACATTGAAATGTATTCCGGGTACTCATACAGTTCCAATCATTTACTTGAATTCGGTTCGATAATTCCTGAAAAAATATAGAATTTTGTCAAAGTGAAATAAAATGTTTCCGTAGAAACTACTTCTTTGTTGTCAATAACGTAGTACACATATAAAACTTATAAAAAATTATCTCCTCCCTCATCAACTACCATTTTAATTTATAGAAAATTACCCCTTCCCCTTCAACTACCCTTTTCATTTATAGATATTTCATCTACCTTTCTACAGTGGATTATTATGACCTTCTTTTAAGGATACTTTATTTATCAAAATTAAGCACTACTCTTGCAGGGTGTCCACATTCTGGAAAGTCAGGGAAAAAAAAGTTGGTCAGGGAAAGTCAGGGAAATAAACAAAAAATCTGAAAAGTCAGGGAAATCTTCCCCGATGATGGATTTGAGGGGAATTTTGAATGCTCTAGTCTGCCGTAACCCAGACTATTGTAGACAATTATATATTTTTTGTTGGGCCCTTGTGTCCTTTTTTCAACCGATTTAGCTAATTCTTTTTCTATTTTCAGTTTTTTTAGGCTGCTGACTTAAACTCATTACAATGGCTAACAAGAAATGTTTGTTTAATAAACTTTAGCTGGACAGTAAAGTGTTTCCGGAATTTAGTGGTTGGTTGGACTTGGTGGTTAGTGATGCAAATTCGGCTTATTGTCAAGTGTATCTCAAATCTTTTAAACTAAGCAATATGGGGAAACAAGCAATTGTTTCTCATGCTAAGGGACCAACTCATGTAAAAAACATGAGAGCAAAGGGTTCCCAGCCGGCAATTTCTTTTTTTACTACTCCATCTCCATTAAAAGATGTGCAGCCAACACCTTCAACTTCAGCTACAAAAGAATTATTAGTAGTGCCAGGAACAAGTCAAACAAGTTTAAAGAGTTTCAGTGTGAATGAAGATGATGTTACATCAGCCGAAGCAATATGGGCTCTCCACGTCATCACTGGGAAAATGTCTCTAAACTCTTGTGATGAAACCTCTGCAGCCTTCAAAAATATGTTTCCAGACAGTAAAATCGCTCAGAGCTTTTCTATGGGCAAGACTAAGGCTTCCTATGTAATAAATCATGGGTTAGTCCCATATTTTCAAGAAATGTTGCAAAATAACATGAAACAGTGCTCTGACTATGTTGTTTGTTTTGATGAATCTCTGAACAAATTTGTTCAAAGAGGACAAATGGACTTGTGTGTAAGGTTTTGGGAAGTAAACCTTCAGAAAGTTTCAACACGATATTGGAATAGTGTATTTTTAGGCAGGGCAACTGCAGATCACTTGTTAGATGGGTTTATTCAAGGGCTCTCCTTACCTTTAGGAAATATTTTGCAAATCTCAATGGACTGGCCGAATGTTAACCTCAGTTTTATGAAAAAACTCGAGAGCCATTTGCAAGTCTTAAATCCAGAGGGAAAGTCCTTTCTTGATATTGGCATATGCAGTTTGCATACAGTTAATGGAGCCCTGAAGACTGGGATCTCCAAAACTGGTTGGGAACTTTTTCACTTTTTTAGATCTCTCTACAGTCTTTTCAAAGATAGCCCAGCTTGGCGTGCAAAATACTCAGATATTACAACCAGCACCTCTTTCCCTTTTAAGTTCACAGCAGTAAGATGGCTGGAAAATGGTCGCTGTGTAGATCAAGCTCTCAAAATTATTGATCATGTCGATAAATTTGTAAAAGAATACAACGAAAAAGACAACAAAAACCTGCAATACCTTAGAGAAGCTATGAAAAATCCATTTTTTAAGGCAAAACTAAGTGCTTTCAGAAGCATATTGTCAGACGTTGAGCCGTTCCTGAGAAGGTTCCAAAGTCAGAAGCCTATGGTCCCTTATCTCTTTACTTCACTTGAACAACTTATGAAAAACCTAATGATGAGATTTGTGAAAAAATAGCTGAAGCAAGTACTACTCAAAAATTAATGAACTTGGACTTGCAAGACAGTGCCAATCTGGTTTCAGTAGAAAAGGTGGACGTTGGTTATGCTGCAGAAAGCTTAATGAAACAAATTAAATGCTCAGAAAAAGAGAAACTTGTTTATAAAAATGAGTTCAAAAATCTCCTTACCACCATGATAGAAAAACTCAGAGAGAAAAGTCCTTTGAAATCACATTTAGCACGAGGCCTCACTGCCTTAGACCCTAAAATGATAATGCTCAAACCCAGTTTGGCAATAAAAAGGATTGATGTTGTTCTAGAAAACCTGCACAGCCATAGAAGAATATGTGATAAAAGTGCTGAAAAGGCCAAACGACAGTTTTCTTTGCTAACTGAAGAAGCTAACGATTTCATTTCCAAAACATCTGATGACATGGGATTGTACGAATTTTACTACGGCCTTTTAGGAGAAGATAAGAAATATGAAGATCTCTGGTCTGTACTGAAGCTGTGTTTCATTTTATCCCATGGTAATGCATCAGTTGAATCTGGCTTTTCTGTCAATAAGCATTTACTAGTTGAAAATCTTCTAGAAGAATCCCTTGTGTCCCAAAGAGTTATTTGTGATAGCATAAAGCATCTAGGTGGTTTGAGGAATGTGAGTATCAACAGAAGTATGCTTACCTCGGTCAGATCTTCAAGAAGAAGATATCAATCATATTTGGAAAAGAAAAAAGAAATGCAGTCAGAAGAGGAAAAAAAGAAAATAGAGAAAAGGAAAATTGAATTACAGTTGAAAGAGTTGGAAGAAAAAAGAAAAAAGTTGAAACTTGAAAGAGAAATGGAGGATGTAGAAATTGGGGAAAAGAAAAAACTGGAGAACATGAAGAGATCACACTAGTAAATTTTGAAGGAGTGCATATTTTCCTTTTTCATTCTCATCCTGTCGGACTGGTTCATTTTCAATTTTGAAAGCTATAGCTGATTATTATAATTATTTGTTACCATGTAAGTTGTTCTATTAATTAGTCCATTTTATCTTGTTCATATATTATTTTATTAAGTTCTAGTGAAAATACTCTCATTCTTACGTTACTTAAGTGTTACCTTTAGGTGATAATGGAAATATTTATTTTTAAAATGCCATCAATGTATTTGTATTTTTCAATAAATAAATAATAAAAAATTAATAAAATAAAAGAGGAAGAAAAAAGAAAGTGGAGAAAGAATTAGGCCAGCTATGGGGAATGTGGAGGCTGGGTTTTCTTTTTTCTTCCTTGTAAAATATAATGCTCAAAGAATTAACGTACTATGCATTTTAGTGAGTCAGGGAAATTTCTGTAAGTAGGTCAGGGAAAGTCAGGGAAAATTAAAACAGAATTTCTGTGGACACCCTGTCTTGTTAAAACGTAAAAGGTTGCAGGTAAACTACCCCTTCCCCTTAACCGATCTTCAACAAAATCAATAGGCCTCGAGTCCTCTACAGTTCAGAACTGTATGCAAAAAATTATTTGATTCTGTTTGAATTTGCGGCAGTTATCGTTTGCCATAGAAAAATTCTACAGACACACACACACACACACGCATTTCAAAAAATGAGTTTTTTTCCATGTTTTAGGGTAGTACAATCAGAATCTGCCATTATCTCGAACATGATTTTTTTCGCCATGACCATACATTCATTTCCTTATGGAACATGGAAGTAAAATGAATACTTTGGTTTGCTTACAGGTTTTTTTTTTTTTTTTTTTTTTTTTTTTTTTTTTTTTTTTTTTTTTTTATCTGGCAATGAAAGTAACAACAAATTATGATTACAGCATTACTTCATGTAGGAGAAAAATGTGTATAAAGACTTTTTTATATAATTGGACATAGTGGAGAGGGCTCACCTTAACATGATAATTTCCATACTGTCCAAAAACAATCTAAGTAATGTCTGTTTGGGTTCATTCAGAGACATATAATACCTTAAGGTATGCAAATTTAACTTAAAACAAATGTATGTTAACACAATTTGTTATTACTTACAAAAAGTCACATATTCAAATTAAAAAGAATTTATGCAAGTGTACATTATGATACTGTAGGCTACATTATATAGCATAATACATATCTTTTTTTGCAGCCATTGCATAAATTCTATTTTCTGTTGCTCTAAGAACAATAGAACTGTTTGTGTTGAAAGTTTACAGTAGATATAATTTTCCTGATAGTAGTGTGATATAGCACATAAGCATCTGCACTTTATAATTGATCACTTTTTCGTTTTAAAGTAAAGACATGTTTCCTCTATAATTATTATGTAGTTTCCCTTGATTTGTATAACAATCTGTATTATTAGAAAGTTACTGTTAGACAATGTTATGACCTTTCCACTATTTCTCGTTTCAAAGCTGATTTGTTTCAATATTCTTTTTAGCAAGTTATTCATTAAATCAAAGAGCTATTAACAAGAGACAGAACATACTGTAAAAACTCTTGGTTAGGTTAATTTTTGTGACAATGTAATCAATTTAAAAGATATAATACATCTGATATATACTATGTAATATAATTCACTTATTGTAATTTAATAAAAATTGAAAATATTCAGTTACATTATAAAACATGGTATAGCAGTTGCCACAGAAAGAACCAACAGACAATAGAGTTGCTGTTTGTGAAGAAATTTTTGAACTTTCTAATTTTGCTATTTCAAAATTGCTATTCAAATCTTTAAAAAGCTGGACAGGCATGCAATCAAACTGTCAGCTAGTGGTCATTTATAAAATTGGACTACCAAGATGATAATTGGCTAGGTGGGAACACTGTTGAGTCCTGTACATACAAAGGAGATTAAATGGGAAATCTGTATGTCTTGGCCCAGTTTGTTAATGAGTTTATACAAGTAATAAAGAAAATTTGAAATGAAAACTTCAGTTATAGGCGTGTAATCAAGAGCCTGTATGTAAATAATTCTGATATCTTGTCTTGTATGAAAAAAATATATAAAAAAACACATTAGTAAATCAGATTTGTGATAAATTGTGGCAAATTCACTCCTCTCTCACCCTCCCCTCAACCTCTTCCTCATCAAGGACTAGGTTATATAAACCTGTTCCAGCAGGTATCTCATCCTTGGCCAACCCTTGCCTCTTCTACTATTGGGTTTATTTATCAGCACTGCTTTAGGCAATTGATCTGTCATCCTCTGCAAATGATCACACCATTTCCTTCTATAAGTTGAAATGATTGTATTTGTATCTAATACTTTTAGTTCTGGTCTTATATCCTCATTCTTTCTTCTATTTTCCAATATGTAGTTTAAAATTTAAAAAAAAAACTGCATTTCAGCACTCTTGAGTCTTATTGCATTCCTTTTTCATCATGACCCACCACACCTCACTTGCATATACCAACGTAGATATTGTAGTTGTCTTATAAAATTTAATTCTTGTGCTGTACCTTGTTTTATTCATAAGATTTCTATGAATCGTTCCACAGATATTCCGAAATTTATTTATCTTGTCTTTTATATCAGCTTCAGACTCATAGCTAACTTCACATACAAGATATTTAAAACAGGATACCAATCAGGTGTTTATGGCGATCTTTAGTGTCACTGGATATTTACCTTTAAAAACCATGGTTTTAGTCTTTTTATCTGAAATTGTCAGTGGGTACTCTCTTGATACGTCTTGTAATTGAAATATGGATCTTTGTAAATCATTCTCATTTTCTTTAATGCTAACTATGTCATCTGCATATAGCAGGTAATCCAGACAAGTGGATTTATTAAACTGTATTTCCAAGATCACTCTAAATTTACGTGCTCCCAACATGTCAATGTGTATATTAATGATGGGGGGGGGGTTATACAGCAATGCTGTCTAACTCCAAATACAATAATTTGTTACGTTAATTAAAGCTTTATCCACTTTGTGTGTGTTTTTTCTTTAACTTGAAGGAATTACAAATATTAAAAAAGGGTTTTGCTATACAATTTTAGCTTAGAAAGAATTATAAAAAGATTATGTCTTCTAATCTTTTAGGATACAAATCTGTTATAGCATATCACCTTCCTGGACAGATAATACCCACAGAGTGAACACCTCAATAACATGTACTGGCAAAGTAAGGTTTTATAGATTATTAAAAAAATTCTTTTGTCTGAGTTTTTAATGAGTGATTATAGTTACTCAGTGGTACATATAATTAAAAATGTAAAGTAAAAAACTGCAAATTAAAAACATATTTTATAGGTATGTACTTTATGTAAGTACTTAATATGTACTTAATTTACTTGCAGCTGGCAACTAGACTGCCTCTGTTGCTATATCTATGAAATGTTAACAGATCAGAATGTATATTGTTTTGATTCAAACATGTACATGGCATTTGAGAATGTTTTTGTGATTTATAATGAATTACAGAATGAAAGAAGAAATCACTAAATGTTTTTGCTGTCAGTTGTATTTATTTTACAAAGTAGCAGTAAATTGTTTCTTGATGGAATACATTGATGGATTCACACCATGGAGTAGCATTATTATTCCATGTGAGTGGTTGTTGTTATTTTTTTTACATGAAATCCGATAGTGTTATTGTAGAAAATACTCATGTTTGTTTTTTTTTCAGATAATTGGACGGATTTCCCTTCTCCAGAAGACTGGGATAATGAGGAATACACAGGTTCATTAGCAGATAGCAAAGTGTTCACTCCATCATCTGGCCCAGAACCGTCAAGTGCTCCAGCAGTAGAGACTCCTGTAGGCGATAATTCAGACCTAACATCTAGCTGTAGTAATGCTACAGCAACACCGGTTCAAGCCCACGTTCTAGAAGCCCAGCAGACTACGTCAAATCCTTCTCAGTTGTCATCTGTGAGTTGATTCATTGAAAGAGAGAGAGAGATAGTAGTGTGTGTATGTTTAAATATAATAATGTTATTTTGGCAATTTTTTAGCCTTTTGTGAATTTGAAACATATTCTGTTAAAAATTATTTTTATGGGTTTGTTAATTCATAAATATTTCACCAAGAGCCCAGTACAACAGTAAATTAAAAAAATACTATACTATTAAAATTAATACTAAAATTACTATACTATTAAAATAAATGAAGAAATACTATCTTCATTTATTAAATATTCAGCATATCAATATTATTTATGCAATTTGAGTATGTCATATACAGACTTCATTTTGAAAACATACGATGATAGTAGGATCAATAATTATACTACAGTAGAAGCCCGATATAGCGCGGTCCGATATACCGCGGATTCGGATATAACGCGCTGAAGAGTATGTTGCCCGTTATTAGCGAAAATTCTTACTTGTAGAGAGTGAGTAAATTATGAATTGTTTATTGTGACTTCCGTAGCCACATTGGAATGCGTTGCGTTTATTGTAAACAAAGGCTTGTTGTTGGAAACGGCGTTGTAAACAACAGCCAGAATTGCCAGTTCAAGTGTACTGCACGAGCACAGGCTGTGCTACCGAGACGCCTGAAGAGCGGGGGGTCTACTGAATGATAACGCGTGCTTGTGTTGGTGCAATATTACTGGTTCTGTAAACGTTGTTCAGTAAGCTATATGCAATTAGAAATACCGTGCGAGAGACAGTGTTAAACGTATTTTAAATGTGTAGTAGTACCGTGATACGTGCAGTGGAATGGCAAACGTCACCGCATTCCTTGTTGGGTTGCAAAGCTTAACACATGATAGTACCTGTAGACATAAACAATTGCCCCGTATTTACAGTCTCTACGTTTCTAAGAATTCATGCCAAGGCAAGCAGCCAACTAAATCCCTTCTCTCCCTCATACTCTTATATTACAGTACAAGATCATACTCTGATATTATCTTATCAAAGTGTATAGTCTTTGTCATAAATTGGTATAGTGTAGAGTTTTGTGATGTCGCAGAAAAGAAAAGCATATTCTGTGAGTGATAAACTCAAAATAATTGATCGTGTGAAGAACGGAGAGTCAAAGGCAAGATTATCACGTGAGTGTGGCATCCCAGAAGGAACAGTTAGAGGGTGGATGAAGGAAGAAGATAAACTTAAAAGTTTTGTGAACACAGTTGAATGTGAAGTGGGGTTGTAAAGAAAAAAGACTAAAGTAGGTAAGTATAGTGAACTAGATGAGTACAGGTGGTTTTTAATAAAACGAAGTGAAGGTGTGCCACTGTCAGGACCAGTTATTAGAGCTCAAGCTATGAAATTCCATAGTGATTTACATGGCAACAGTGACTTTAATGCATCTGATGGGTGGTTTTCGCGATGGAAATCTCGTCATGGTATAATCCAGATAAGCATTGAAGGGGAAGCACGATCATGTGACAGTGAAGCTGCAGCACTTTTTCCTCAGGCATTAAACAAAGTAATGATCGATAACGATTTAAATGACCATCAAGTGTATAACTGTGATGAAACTGCTCTGTATTTTCGAATGCTTCCTACCAGAACTCTGAATGTGAATAATTCAATAAATAAATCTGGATTAAAAATAAATAAGGATAGAGTTACCCTCCTGTTTGCCACAAATAAATCAGGCAGCCACAAAGTTAAACCTCTCTGTATAGGGAAAAGCCGAAATCCTAGATGCTTTCAACATGTTAACATGACGTCATTACCCATCATCACATATCGTAATACAAAAAATGCTTGGATGACAAGTGATATTTTTGGTAAATGGTTCCATGAAGAATTTGTTCCATCTGTGAGAAGCCACCTGCGGTCACTCAACCTCGAAGAAAAAGCTGTACTGACCCTTGACCACTGTCCAGCACATCCACCTGCTGATATGCTACAGTCAAGAGATGGGAAAATCGGAGTCATGTTCTTGCTGAAAAACACTACAGCACTGATCCAGCCATTAGATCAAGGCATCATAAAAGCATTTAAAGCGCATTACCGCCGTGAACTTCTGAGTGCTATATAGTGAATTCTGATGAGGAAATGGAAATTTACCTTAAGTCAATAAACCTGAAAACAGTTGCGTATTCAATAGGTCTTGCATGGGAAAGTATTAGTACGGCTACGATTCAGAATTGCTGGAAGAAATGTTGCTTTGAACAAAACATCGCCGATGGAAATTGCTCTGTTGCCGGATTCACTAATAGTGATGTACAGTCTGCGAGTAGTGCTCTGCATTGCAACTTCACTCTAGATGACTTGAATGACTGGGCAGAAGTTGACAACGTTGAGCCTGTTACAGAATGTATAGGAAATAAAGCTATCATCGATGTAGTCCGAAATGCAAATTGCGAAGAAAAAGAAGACGATGACGATGATGGAAATGAAAATGGGGTGGAAGTGAAAGAAGTTATTCCAAATGTTAGTGAAGTGATAATACACATAAACAAAGTAATTTCGTGGATAGAGAGGCAAAGTGAATCTAATAATGTTCATCTGCTGCACCTCGTGTTTATAAAACAATACGTGGAAAAGAAACGCTGTGCATTATCCCGTCAAACAACAATTACGGACTTTTTTAAGACCAACAATTAGGCCTACAGTAGGTCGAGTGAGCAATGTATAAATAGTGTATTTTATATTCCATTGGATTAAAATACAGTTTTCTTATTTTTTATTTCTACATTAGGTGACGTAATTTACGTACAGTATATAGTAGTGCATTATGCTATAGCCTTTTTCCCGGTCCTCCCTCCCCATCATTTGTCACTGTACAGGTCACCTTCCGATATACCGCGGTTACGCCTTTAACGCGGGGGAAAGTATGTCACCCGACAACCGCGCTATATCGGGCTTCTACTGTACTGGGTTTTCCATATCACATTAAAATACCCATTATCTTATTGTAATATGAATTTTTCATTATAATAATATGAGATTACAATTTTAGGGTGAAATGAAAATTTTTAGATATGATTGTTGCTATTAATAATATGAAAAAGTACATTGGAAGTCACAAGTGAAGTTCTTTCTAATTCTGTAAAGGTGACAGTTTTGTTTGCTATTAGCTCTTTGTTATTATACAAGTGAAAGGGGAAGAGAATCAAATCGAGACAAGAGTAACAAGTATTTGGAGTCAAAATCTAGTGAAACTTTAAATAATAAATAAATATTTCATTCATACAGTAGGTTCTTCATTATCGCCAACACAAATTATATCACTGACAATATCCAGCACAGCTGACAAAACTTATAACCATCTGTAACCTCATGAAATTTTTTTTAACCAAAATAATATTTTGACCATAGACAAGGGACTTGTTCAGACGTACTATTTGTATAAAAAACTATGTACTCATGACTGTTATATCATTGCTAACCATAGAAACCGTAGATACTCAACATTTCATCCCACTCCTTTTTGGAAAATACTTAAGGAAGCTTGGACACATGAGAGTTAATTCTGTTCAGTGGTTTCCAATATGGGACAGTACAGTTGTCTGTCTTGTTTGTCCATGTTAAAACAAGTTTTTAATACAATTCCAGGAGTTTATAGATATTGTAGGACTATTAAAATTAGTATTTAGTAATGTATACTTTAATGAGTTTTATTACAATCTGTATTGCAATTAAAGTTTCTTAAGACAGAATGAGAAACATAAGCATGTTATATTTTCTGCTAATGAAGAACTAGAAGTTATTAATCAGTGTGAGAAAAGATGCAACCAGTTAGCAAAAGAAGGTGAAATATAGTTTGGCAAAACTGTAGTTTGAAAAATAATGAATCAAAAGGAACAGATCCTGCTTTTCGCTTCATTGTCAGTTGATTCTGATGTCCTTAAAAAACAAAATCAATAAAACCATCGACCTTGATAAGCTCCTGTTGATTGGTTTTCCAGTAAAGTATGAAAAATAGTTTCGGGATCAGTAACTGCTAATTAAGCAAAAATGTTTTTCAAGCAGCGAAGTTTAATGCATAATCAGGTTAACTTGTGTTATTTAAACAAGGACATAGTATAAGAAAAAAAATCGGTATGGAGAACCATACATGACTTACATGTTGTAATATTTATGTTTAAAATAATTTACTTGAATTCTGTTCGGTAATTTCTAAAAAAATATCGACCACCCTCAAACTGATTTCACTATTTATAGATATTTTTGTTATTATGGGGTAGTCGTTTAATATAATGTTATTTTCAATCGCTTTATCCATAAAATCACTCATGGACCCTGAGCATCTTGCAGAGGGTTCATTCCCTAAAGACGAAAAGTAAACACATGCAGTTACACTGCCAAGCGATCCACAGGAAGCAAATCGTTATCCACACTGGACACTTTTTCAGCTTGCACGTTTGTGTTGATGTGGGTTTCGGCACTTTCCATTTAAAAAGCGAGCAAATGTAAGAAAATAAACATGAGTGAGGCCAGAAATAACGCGAATTGTGTGTGTGTGTGTGTGTGTGTGTGTGTGTGTGTGTGTGTGTGTGTGTGTGTGTGTGTGTGTGTGTCGCCTGCCTTTTTATTGCGGTAATCATAATAATAAAATGGAAACAAACATTACATAATTGAGATGTTTACCTGCCACGAACGATATATTTTATCTCACACATGATTTAAATTAAAATGAAAAAATATAGAATTTTGTTAAAGTGAAATGAAATGTTTCAGCGTATTACACATATAAAACTTATAAAATTTACAGTACTTCCTCCACCATCAACTAATATTTTAATATATACAAAAAATTACCCCCTCCCCCTACAACTACCCTTTTCATTTATAGATATTTCATCTACCTTTCTACAGTGGATTATTATGACCTTCTTTTCAGGATACTTTATTTATCAATATTAAGCACTTTACTCTTGTTAAAACTTAAAATGTTGCAGGTAAACTACCCCTTTCCCTTAACCGATCTTCACCAAAAACAATAGGCCTTGAGTCCTCTACAATTCAGGGCTGTATGCAAAAAATTATTTGATTCTGTTTGAATTTGCGGCTGTTATCGTTTGCCATAGAAGAAATTGTATAGACAGACAGTCACACACACAGACACTTTTTGGAAAATGACTTTTTTTCATGTTTTGATGGTAGTACAATCAGAATCTGCCATTATCACGAACACGATTTTTTTCGCCATGACCATACTTCCATTTCCTTATGGAACATGGAAGTAGGAAAATCAAAAAACCACAATCATTTAAAGGAACACGAGCAGTTAATATGCCTGTAATTTACTACAATCAAAAGAAAGGTTGGATGAATAAAGACATTTTTTATGATTCGTTCCACAATAAGTTTTGTCCACAAGTTCGAGAGAGTTTTTAAAATCACAAGGACTTCCCCCAAAAGCAGTGTTAGTATTAAACAACGCTAAATCACATCCAAGTGAAATGTTGCTCAGATCCAACAATGGACAGATCGTTGTTAAATACTTGCCGCCCAATGTTACGGTCTTGATCCTGCCAATGGATCAAGGGGTAATAGCTATTTTGAGAAAGTTTATAGAGGAAGGGAACGATTTGTAGACCTTTTTTAAGGGACTAAATGTTCTGAACGCGATCTACGAGACTGCGGCTGCGTGGGACAAAGTTAACCCACTACGATGACAAAGTCGTGGAAAAAAATATGTCCCGACATATCGGAAGATAAGGATTTTGCTGGGTTTCAGGATGACGTTGCAACCTCAGCTGACTTGGCCCAGTTAGCAAACACTGTCCCAGGTGGTGAAAATGTTGACCAAGATAATATAAACGAGTGATTTGAAGTCGACGCTAACATGCCTGCGTTTGAGTTTTTGACAGACGACGAAATATTGATGTGCGCGCAGAGTGTAGTAGAAAGTGAGAGTGGTAGTGAAGACGAGGGGGAGGGGAGTGACGAATGTGTTTCCGAGCCCAAAGTCACACACGAGACAGCGCTCAATTACGTGGAGGGGCTTCTTGACTATTTAGAAGGACAAGAAGACACTTTTGTTGTGCGACAAGTTGGTTTTACGCAAAATAAGGTCGTCTATTTTAAAGAAAACAGCAAGTGCTAAGAAGCAAAAATTATTACCAGATTATTTTCAGCGTGTATAAACAACATCTCTTTGTAATAGAAGTAAGGAGCAAATCTTCGTTAAGTGTTGTTGGAATGTTGTTCATAATCTGCCTCTCCACTACTATACACAAAAAGGTGAGTGGATGGATTAGGAAATTTTTCAAAACTGATTTAGTAATCATTTTGTTCCCACAGTCAGTGATAGTATACAGTCTAAATGTTTATCATAATACACTGTTTTGTTGCTTGATAATGTGTTGTTACACACAATAAACATCTTTTAACCCTTATCTGACCGACAGTACTTAAAAGTACCACATAGTTTTTCACTCTGCTGCAGCTCTAGTATTTCTTGTAGAACTCTGAGAGCTCAGTGGTACTTTCCAGTACCAGTATTCTACTATGAAACTTTCTTTCACTACATCTGGCTGCATTGAATGTTTGTTATCGTGTTTATAAGGCAATGTGCACATGGTGTGTTCTACTTTGTAGAAGAGTTGTGTTTTTATTACGTTTTTGTTCACTATTTGATATTGTTAACACAAAAGTGTATTAATTTGTAAATTTTGTAGTTTTAATTTGTATTTGAAAACACTTTAGTTGAATATAAACTTTATATATTTATGAAATTACTCTCTAATAGAGCTGGACTTAGAAGTACCGTCAGTCCCTGGTAGTATAAAATGGTAAAGTGGCAACCTAACCTATAAGGGCATTGTTTTTGTGAGACAGTTACTGTTATATTTACTTATTTGTTATTCCTTCTGTTTAAAACTTTTAAATATGTATAACTTAACTAAAGATCAAATCCTAGAGATAATTTAATGAGGATTTTGAATTAGATAATAAGTCTGATACAGACAATGAAGAATACAGAAAATAATAAAGCAGTTAGTAGTGAGACTTAATATTCAGAGGCATAATATATTTGATTTACTTTTCAAAGGCAAAGTGGGTAGAATTCCACAAGTTGTAAATGCTGACAATACTGATATTAATAATACAGATCAAGGAAATGAGATCCCTTTCAATACAGTGAATAGTGTAACAGACATTTTTGTCAAAATGCTTCATGGTACTTTAGAAAATATAGTTTACGAAACCAACTTGTATGGAACTCAAAAAAATAAAACTTTGTCTTACTTTGAACGAATTATATAAATTTATAGGTATTAATATGATTATGGTGTACAATGCGTTACCTTCATGGAAAGATTACTAGAGTACCTCACCAGATTTGCACAATTCCATGATATACAGCATTTTAAATTGTCAACATGTAAAAGATAATGTCAAAGTACCTGTAAACAATTATAAATATTAGAATAATTACTAAATGAGACCCATGATTGACAGCTTTAACTGTCAAGTTTTAGCTGCATATGAAGGTATAAGAGAACTTTGTATTGATGAAACAGTGATTGTATTCAAAGGTATGAAACAGTATAATCCAAAAGTAATCTATTAAGAGGGAATTTAAAGTATGCACTATAATAGACATGAAAGGTTATATAAAAAAGTTTAGGTTCTACCAAGGAACAGATGAATATTTAGAGCGAGAAAATATGAACTTCACTCTCAGTGAACATGTAGTACTTCACCTAATAATGTACCAATGGGGGTAAAGGAAGAATAATTTTTTGACAAATTTTTTATATCAATTTGCTTGTTAGAAAAACTTAAAAAAATGAACACACTTTTGTTTGTAGAACCATACAACTTGCCTTTCCACAAAATATGACAAAAATGAGAAAAATGCAGAGATGACAATTTCCAATACCTACAGGGCTATGTTTCTTTAAGTGGATAGATAGTAAAATTGTCAATCTGGCATCAAACTACCATGGATCAGAAATTGAAAAAGCCTTGAGAAAAGAAAAGAGAGGTAATAAATTAGAGGTGCAATGTCCACTTTCAGTGGTACACTACAAGAAATTTATGGGAGGAGTTCATATTGCCGATCAGTTAAGAACTGTTTACAATATTGACTGAAATGTAAAAAGTGGTGGCATAGGCTGTTTTGGGGTTCATTAATTCCTAAGTAATTTATAGTAAATTAATGGAGAAGACTCCACTAATAAATTTTAGAAAAGACATTGCTTCAGGACTTGTGACTCTTGGGGATCCAAAACAAAGTACTTCTAAACGAAGTCGTAGTTTAGAATCTTGAGCTTTACCTACAGTAATGAACAACAAGTGAAGAAAAAATTTCTCAGTTCCAAAAGACATAAGACAAGAAAACAGAGACGTGCCATGCACTGGCCTATTTTTAAGGGCAAGAGAGGAACAAAAAATGAAAGGACAAACTATTTTAGTGACTATCATGATGTACAAATGAATACGTTTTTTAAAATTTCAAAAGGGTTAAAAGCAATGATTTTATTTGCCAAAAATTTTATTTGATCAAAGACAAAACTGACCTTTTAATTAATTTTACTAAACAAAGCTTTTAAGTCTTTATGTGTTGTGTACAAAAATTAAATGTGTGAACTGGATAAGTAAACATCGTTAACAATTTTCAGGTCACTTTTTCAATTTTGTTATATTTAACCAACAATTAAATTGCAAATAATAACAATAATAGTAATAAAAACAATAATAATATGTAAATGTATTTGTAAATTGGCAGGAGAAAAAATAGTAAAGGTGGCAAGGAATTTTTAAGTTCTACTGGGTCATGCGCCTGTTCACAGACTGACGGTACTTACAAGTACCAGCCTGCAAAAACCACCATTTTATGAAAATAAAAATATTTTTTAACAATATTACTCCATTATTAAGCTTATTTTAAAGTTGTTTCAAAGTGTAATTCATACATACTGGAAAATATTAACATCCTGGTCAACTAAAGGTTAAAATGTAATCCTTGTGAAATTTTTCTCAAGTTTTTATACCACCTCCCTACATACTGATGGATCAAGAGGTTATAGCATGTATAAAAAAAAACCATTTCAAATTTAGACTGTTACAAAGTCATATAGAATAGGCGTTGTGACTTGAAAACCTGAAATGTAGATGAGAAACCTGTTGAAAAATGGTTAGTCACTGATGAAAATGTCAAGGTTATACAATTTTGACACATAAATTGTGAACAGTCTGAAAGGTTAAGCTAACCAGAATATGGAGAGTGTATGCAAAAATGATGTTGCTCAAGGGAAAACAGCAGAAGTAACGACACATTCTTAGCCTCTTGTATGTGTTGATTATCTTTTGGACTATAGAATATCAAAAGTTGTTTCAAAGTGTAATTCATACATACTGGAAAATATTAACATCCTGGTCAACTAATGGTTAAAATGTAATCCTTTTTGTGAAATTTTTCCCAAGTTTTTACACCACCTCCCTACATACTGATGGATCAAGAGGTTATACCATGTATGAAAAAAAAAGTGATTCATAACGTGCCTGTAAATTAATGTTATGGAAACTATGTTCTCGAAATTTAAAGAAAGAGTTTTCAAAAGTTAAAATCAAATGCACTTACTGATTATTTAAAAAAATAAAAACTATAATTTTAAAAGTTGTTTTTATTTAGCTAGTCAATATGAATTAATTAACAAATTATTACTGCTATTTTTGTAATTTCTTTTTAATCAATTTCTAAGTTATTATCTGTGTTTCAAAACTTCATTGTACAGATTTAGCTTATATAGAAGTAATTTATTCAGTTACTGATATCTTCATAGTTTTTTTAAACCATAATTTGATTTTTAAAATTCAAAATTAGTTAATTAACCAGCTGCAGTTGTTAACAGATAACACTGTTCATAAAATTTTGCATGTGTAACATAGGTTATGAATTTATTGGAGTATTTTTAAGTGGAGAACAAATCATGTTATCTTTTTATGAATTATCAAAGATCTTGCTTATTGGGAGTCTGTGAACCAGACATTACCACAAAAATTTGGAGTGCTAAATCAGAGGTGCCTCAGGAACTCTAAAGCATCAAACATATCTTATTATTTTGAATGATTCTGAGACAGACAAAACATTTTCTATATAAAAGTATTTTAAAAATTGATTATGTTGATACATTTTCTGAGACATGGCTTCCATTATACTGTAAAATTATATGTAACCTAGCAAGCTGAGCAAATGCATATACGAAAAAACAATAGTAATGTGTTTGTGTTTTGTGTATTTCTCCATGACTGGTGAAATACTGATATGTGAGTGGCAATGAATATTGGAAATAGTGGCTTTACTGTATTTCCCCAAATATAAGACGATGATTTTTTCCTTGAAATGCTCTTCCAAAAACCATACTAGTCTTATATGCGCAACCTAACATTTAAAAATTTCGTGTGAAGTGCCTAGTGTATTGTAACGAGAAGTTCTGATCGTACCTGTAAAGTGTACACCAATTTTTGTATGTGTATTGAATGTTAGTGCGTTCGTCTCGCACCGGGGTCGTTACATTAATGTTCGCGGCTAACGATGTCCATAGCGTTGCGGTAATCACCAGTATAACACGGCAGTAACCTTACCTGTTTACTTATAGGGGTGTGTTGATCCCGGGTGGTGCCAAGTCGTTTATTAAAACAACTAAAACTATTGTATGATGAGTTTTCAGCTTCTCGTCAAACCTATTCTTCATAAATAAACACTAGTAATAGATAAAGCACTCCCTATGAAATAATAACAACGGTTACTCCCTGTAATAGTTATTTTTAATAGGTGATAATTAAAATGTTCAAATTGACAATTATATAATAATAAATTTGCACCAACTGATTACATGAAACACTTGTTCTCAAGGCTTGACGAATCGATTAAGGAAACGATCAGCATCAGTATGACTGTGTCACGTTGAAGTTATTACAATTATTTTCGTTCCAAAATCGTGGGATTCTTGTGATTATGAGGTAAAGAATTCCTATGGTTACAATAAAAACATTTTACCTTAAATAATAATGTGTGATATTACAATCTGTTCTGTAGTGTCGTTAAATGTGTTTTGAAAGTTCGTGTTTTAATAATAGGTTATGTTTTATCTTAACAAAGTTTCAGTGAGTTTTATTTTACTTAAATAATCTGTGAAAGAGAAATATTTGTTTATAGTGTGATAAATTTACCTTTAGTAAAATTTAGAGTGATTAGGTTTTTGGAAATAGGTAATTTAATTGTACTTAACACCTCAGCATGACTTGGTGTCTTCGTTCGTTTGATCGGGTAGGATTTGGGTGCAATTAGTTCTTTTTTCATTAATTTTTGGGCTTCAATGGGTTGGGCGTCCTTTTCATAACGTATCTGGTCATTCTTTTCGGTTAATTTTCAGTTTAATTATCCTGGATCTCGAGTGGACTGCTATAAATGGGTCGTCTGTTTCTTATACCGTCATGGTTATGAACCTTGATTACTGTTTTACATTATTTTAATAGAAAATCGTTCTTCCAAACATTGGCTTCTGTATTGTTTGACTGACGCTTCACTTCTGTAACGGTATTCAACGGTAATTCTGTCTTCAATTGCCGTTCCTATGGCAACTGCATGATTTTGATTGGTTGATTTTGAGATGATGTATTGTTATCAAAATTCGAATTCTTCGTATATCTTCTGACTGCTGTTATTCCTCTATCTTCCTTCCTGGTTATTAAATATTGTCACTATAGTATTTATTTCCTTTCATAGATTATTTTGATACCCCACAAGTTTGGGTAATTTTAGATTTTATGTTTTTACAGTTATGTTAATACTTGTTAATTACATTTCTTTTTGTATACAAATGCTTATTATAATATTTTGTTCTACAAATGATTTACAATTTATTCTTGGTGAATCCTTCACCTCAGATTTGCTAATTTCTTTGTTAATTTGTTATAATTTGTAGTTGTTTGGTTCTGACAGTTAGGCACTTTCATAGGCATAAGTAGCCATTATGGTATTTGACTTATTTCATTTAAAGTACATTTCATTTCAGCCTAATGGGCTTTATTTAGTTATTATAATTGGTTGTGTTGTGTTTTTGAGTCTATTTATGTGTTATTGTTATGTCACTATTATTCTCTACACAGTTATTTACTCTTTGGTTTCCATGTTTTCTAGTTATACATTTCTTAACATTTTTATTTATTTCCTTTGCCAATAATAACAATGTGGCTATTATTTACTACTTCTTTGGTCTTATTTAAATATAACATGTAGGCCTATGGTCTGTATGATTCTTACAGCCATATCCAATTCATAACCTTGATTGAATAATTATTTAACTAACTTATTATTTTCTAATCTTTGTTCACAATACATCTTATTTTATATTATTTTTTAGTGTAACAAACAATATCACTTTTATGAACTTATCATGATCCCTTATAACATGGGTGTTTTTTGATTTAACTTTCTAAACAATCTTTACTCTCCCTCCATGTTAACACTTTCAATTTACTCTTTCCTGGGATTCTCCCTTTCAACTATGATTACTTGCTTTTAAAACTCCTTAATTATATTTTTTGTTTTGTGTACTATGGTAATTATCACTTTCCAGTGTTCAATACCTCTTTATAGTTTATACTTAATACTATTTTTCACAACATACTTATTCACTATTATTTTTCACTATTAAACTTTTAGCGTTTTTTAGGATTTATTAATTGTTAATGATTTTATCACTCACTATTTTTCACTATATTTCCATTCTATACTTTACACTATTTTAATTCAATCATCACCTTCACTCTTAAATTATTTATAGTTAATGATAATTTAATTAGTGTACTTTCTTTATCACTACACTTTGGGGTTTTTACACTTTCATTTTGCACTTCACAAATGTTTTTGTTTTTTAAGTGTTTCTGAATGGGTAATCCCTCTAATTACTATCTCACTATTCATTTTTTCTCTTTCATTACAATATTTCCTTAATACTATTAACAATTTTATGTCCTTACAATACTATTCTTACATCTAATTCTAAATTGGGGTTTAGTTTGCTTTTTTATCATTTTTATCTTTAACATTGTTTAATAAGGTTTCTTCCCTAAATTATTATCGTCCATTAATGGATAATGACATTTACTTTTTCCTTTCTCATAGGTTAGTTATTGGTCTTGGTTCCAATATTACTTTTGAGTGCATTATTTCTCCTTCTCATATTCTTTATTACTTGTTTGTGTATCATTATTGGGTTTCATTTTTATCTATTTCCCTCCTTCTTCATTTTCATTGTATTTGGTTAATACCTTGGTTTTTCCACCTTCTCCTTTGGTTACATTTCAACGTGTTACATTGAGTCATTTAATTCCATGAACTTGTTTCATTTTTGTTTGGGTTTTGGTTTTTTCCCTTCTTCTTTTGGTTTTGTCAATCACCTTCTTCTCTTCTTTGGTTTTATTCTCGTTTGTTTTTCGTGGATCCCTTCTTCTTTTGTTTCCTTTTGTTGGGTCAATCACTTGGGTTAGGTCATGTCGTCGTTTGTCGAGTCATAGTTTTTATATTTTAAATTCAATATTATCTTGTTCATCCCTGGTATTGGGTTGGCTTATTTGTGTTGTAACACTCCCCAGATGCCCAGGCTTGCCATGTGCGTTGCGTGATACAACACGCGCATTTTATAATGAGCTCAAGGTCAAGCTCAAGGTGAAAATCCTAAGCACACTTTCACCACTGCGCTGAAGTACCGTATTGTCACAGACGTTATAAGTTGTGCACTTTAAGGCCCCTATTATGCATCCGATTCAATCGTACGGTAAGTTTTTCATCCGAGTTGACTCCGATTTTTATCGGGCATCAAAAATATCGTAAGTGGGCGTGAACAAACTCTTTCAGTGTTGCCATCATCAGTACAGAAAATGCATCCGTGCGTGTTGTATGCCGCGTATTGGTTCGTTTTTATAAGCTTCGGAAGCAGGATCCCATAGTGCTCTTGTGTTCTGAATTTCATCAGTGAGCCTTTCTATAGTAACGTCTTCCATATTTACAAAACAAATTAATAAAATCACTCCACGCCGTGAATTCCACTGATTACTTGGCGTAATTGGCCTCGCCGACGCTAGGCATGAAGGTTGGCAGCACTGATGTCTGAAAGTCAAACGATAAAAAACTCACATGAGAGTGCATAAACAAATCAATTATGGCCCACCTATCTAAACAACTCGTCTGATATTTTATCGGATGCGTTTCCTAGGACAGCGCGGTATGTTTTTGAATACGGAACGTTTTATTTATCGTAGACAATGCATAAAATGGCCCATTTGTTTAGCAAACTTGGGCTGGTGTAAACGCATGATACGGAGTTCGGGTCTGTGTTTACGACGTCGCAACACCTACCTGCAGATCATACTGACAAATTCCATATCTGATACTGACAAAATCACTTATCAGCGATATATTATAAAACTGAGCCCATAATTACCTGCTTGGCCAAATGGAAAATGCTGACCAAAACACCAGTGTTTTTAGATATGACACCAAATGTTGGCAGAAATGGTGTAAAATCAGTTATAATTAAATCTACAGGCAACAAAAAGTCACGCATTATTGTGATGCTAGGAGTAACTGCCGATAGAAGAAAACGTCCGACGTATTTATTTTGAAGAGAAAAATGCTTCCGCAGGAACAATTACCAGCTGGGTTTGTTTTAGAGCACAGGAAAAGGGGCGGATGAGTGAAGAACTTATGGCAGATTGGTTTTAGTTCTGCCAGCTTAAGTTACTAGGGCAGAGAGGTAGTTCCTTCATGGTCACACAAGCGAGAAAATAAAGAAGCTGGTTGCAGAAATGAACACTGATATTGTTGTAATCCCTGGGGGAATGACTTCTCAGCTTCAAGTTTTAGATGTGGTTTTTAATAAACCATATAAAACCATTAACCATTTCCATAAGGACTACTTACAGAAGAACTATAGTGACTGGTTAATTAATGGAAACCATGCATTGACTTCGACAGGCAAGTTGAAGAAACGGTTACTGGCCCAGTGAATAATCAAAAGCGAATCCACTGTAAAGGGGTTTAAAAAATGTTGTGCTTCTAATAACATGGATGAGAGTGAGGATGACATTTTGTGGAAAGACTACTCCAGTTGTGAATCTGATTCTAGTACCAATTCTGTAGATGAACTTGGAGAAGAAGAAGAAGAAAACGAGGATGATGACTGGAACTAAAAACAGTAAGGTACTTTAACACTTATAATTTCACCTTGTATGTAAAATAGCCATATTTACTTCAACGTATGATGATATTTAGACCATTTAATTGTCTTTCTCATACAACACTTCAAAAAGTTCAGTGTCGTCTTATATGCAGGCCCTTTATTTCCTGTAAAACACCTTCAAAAATCTAGGGTCGTCTTATATGTGAGGCCGTCTTATATTCGGGCCAAACCGGTATTAAGTTTGCTGGTATTCCCTATAATAATTTTTAAATGAAAAAATTAGTCTCTGTAAAGTATGCTGAAGCACATGATAAAATGCTTTATATATAAGGAAGTAAAATATTTGTACACAAACTGACAATTTTTTAATAATAAAACAAGGTATAATTTTATCAGCACAACTAAAGATTAAATAATTTTTGTGTGAAATATCCAATTGTTATAATCATAACTTTCTAAACTGCATTCAACACAGTGTTAAGGAAACTTCTGTTTGTATTTTATTCAAAAATATCGGTATGGAGAACCATACATGACTTCCGTGTTCTAAGAATTATATTTAAAATCATATTCGAAATGAAATATTTCCATAGAAACTACGTCTTTCTACTTATTGCTTCAGCATTAACCACAGTACTGTGGTCACTAACGTATACCACCTCACGTTTTTGCACTCGATTTTCACTGATGATGGCAGTCGATGGCACTACCGAAAAGTCTGGTGTTACAGAAAACATTGGACTACGGCTAAACAGCCTGGGAAGCAATTTTAACAAAAAACTACTTCTTTGTTGCCGATAACGTAGTACACATATAAAAAATTCTCCCCTCCACCTTCAACTATAATTTTTAATAATAGAAAATTATCCCCACCCCGTTCACCTAACCTCTTCATTTATAGATATTTCATCTATGTTTCTATAGTGGACTATTATGAGCTTCTTATCAGGATACTTTATTTATAAAAATTAAGTACTTTACTCTTGTTAAATCATAAAATGATTCAGGTAAACTAACCCTTTCTCTTAACCGATCTTCTCCAGAATCAATAGACCTTCAGTCCTCTACAATGCAGGGATGCATGCAAAAAAATATCTGATTCTGTTTGAATGTGCGGCAGTTATCGTTCGTCATGGAAACATTTCTCTTGTTACAACTTAAAATGTTGCAGGTAAACTACCCCTTTCCCTTAACCGATCTTCACCAAAATCAACACACCTTGAGCTCTCTACAACTCAGGAAAGTGTGCAAAAAATTATTTGATTCTCTTTGAATTTTCGGCAGTTATTGTTCGTCATAAAAAAATTACCCTTTTTAAAACATAAAACGTTGCTGATAAACTACCCCTTTCCCTTAACCGACCATCAAGAAAATCAACAGACCACGAGTTCTCTTTAGATCAAAAAGGTATGCAAAAACATAGTTGATTCTGTTTGAATTTACAGCAGTTATCGTTCGTCATATAAAAAATTACCCTTGTTAAAACATAAAATGTTGCAGGTAAACTACCCCTTTCCCTTAACCGATCTTCACCAACACCAACAGGTATTGAGAACTCTACAATACAAGGCTGTGTGCAAAACATCATTTGATTCTGTTTGAATTTGTGGCTGTTATCGTTTGCCATAGAAACAATTTACCCTTGATAAAAAAATGTTGCAGGTAAACTACCGCTTTCCCTTAACCGATCTTCACCAAAACCAACGAGTCTTGAGAACTCAACTATTCCGGGCTGTATGCAAAACATTATTTGATTTTGTTTGAATTTGTGGCTGTTATCGTTTGCCATAGAAAAAAATTACCCCTGATAAAAAATGTTGCAGGTAAACTACTCCTTTCCCTTAAACGATCTTCACCAAAGACTTAGGTCTTGAGTACTCTACAGTTTACGGCTGTATGCAAACAATTATTTGATTCTGTTTGAATTTGCGGCTCTTATCGTTTGCCATAGAAAATAGCTAGTTAAAATATAAAACGTTGCAGGTAAACTACCCCATTCCCTTAACCAATCTTCAACAAAATCAACAGACCTTGAGTTCTGTATAATTAAAAAAGGTATGCAAAAGAGTAGTTGATTCTGTTTTAATTTACGGCAGTTATCGTTCGTCATAGAAAAAACTTACCCTTGTAAAACATAAAATGTTGCAGGTAAACTACCCTATTCCCTTAACCGATCTTCACCAAAACCAACAGGTCTTGAGAACTCTACAATCCTGAGCTCTATGCAAAAAATTATTTGATTCTGTTTGAATTTGCGGCTGTTATCGTTTACCATAGACAATACCCTTGTTAAAACATAAAACGTTGCAGGTAAACTACCCCTTTCACATAACCGATATTCACCAAAAACAAAACGTCTTGAGAACTCTACAATTCAGGCCTATATGCAAATAATCATTTGATTCTGTTTGACTTTGCGGCTGTTATCGTTTGCCACAGAAAATACCCTTGTTAAAACAAAAAATGTTGCAGGTAAACTACCCCTTTCCCTTAACCGATCTTCACCAAAAACAATAGGTCTTGAGTACTCTACAAATCAGGGCTGCATGCAAAAAATTATTTGATTTTGTTTGAATTTGCGGCTGTTATCGTTTGATAGAAAAAAAATCTGTAGACAGACAGACATACACACACACAGACACTTTTTGAAAAATGACTTTTTTCATGTTTTGAGTGTGGTACAATCAGAATCTGCAATAATCTCGAACACGATTTTTTTTTGCCATCACCATACTTCCATTTCCTTAAGGAACATGGAAGTAAAATCGAAATGTTTTTCTTTTTCCAGAAGAAGAAAATATTTTTAAGGCACGTTGACCCTCTATATAGTGTAGTTATCCAATCCAAATAACTAGATTTGTACTGGCTCCGTAAACAGTTCCTGGCTCACAAGCCTTTAGATTGTGAAAATGTTAAAAGAACAAAAATATGAAAATCATATATATCTGTATGAATACCAAAAATTTATCAAAGCAGATGACTAGAACTAGAACTAGTGAAATTAACAGCGTCGAATGTAAAATGACTAATAACTTATATGCTTATGTTGTCAGAGCCCAGTTGGTGTTAATACGTTAACATCAGCGCAGACTCAGTATTTCAACCAAATAACACAGGCTAGTGAGAGTTTCAAGTCGGCAGTAGGATTAGGTGGAACATCACCTCATACTCTACCTTCTCAGCAAGGTCCTCCTCAGCAGCAAAATGCATATCCTGCAACTCAGAGTCCAAATTTGTCATATACTGCAACATCAGGTAAAGTGAATTTTATGGAGCTAAATTTGTGAGCCATTTTGAGTGGCTCTTGTACATGATGTTAATGTTTATAAATAGGAGGAGTTTCTTTTTATGAGATTGATGGTCCCCATATCAAAATTTTTTACCATTGCTCTGAGTCTTTTCTGTCAGTTGGCTAAAAATAATTACATATAAAGAGAAAACAAATTGTTTATTATCTTATATTTTTGCAGGTGTACTTAATAGAATGACTAATCATGTGTACTGTGTTTTAAGCGAAAGTTTTTTTTTTTCATATTATCTTGGAAAAACTGGATTATACTGAACTTTATTGGTTTGTTACGTAATAAGCTACAATGTTAATATCTGCCACGCGTTGGGCACCATATACAACGATAATATTAATCTTTATGCCAATTTATATGCATAAATTAATTAATTATCTTTGATCTACTAGAATTGGTTTTCCACTGCCCCTCGTTGGAAAGCCATATACGATAATAAACTTTGGTGTGTATTAAGTTTGTTGTGCCCCACGTTCTTTGGGAGCCATGTACAATAATAATATATGTGCTAATTATATGCATAGATTAATTACTCATCAATTATGATTGATTAATTTTATAATTATGTAAATCTTTACTTTATATTGCCCCGTGTTGTTGGAGCACCATATGCAATGGTAATGATTATGCAAATTTATTGCGTAATTAATTATTCCAATTATAAATTTACTTGTGTTTATAAAGGTGATTTCTGTACGAACTATGTTGAATCTTTTAGAGTTAATGATGTGTTGATTTTATGCTTTCATATATCCATTGTTATTTCATTGTAGTAATTTTATTGCATAAATTAATTGAATTCTCTCTTTAATAGAGTCGTGATCAAAGTGTATCTAACTCCGAGTTTGGATAATCATATACAATATAGTTAATGCCATGTGTTGAGCTGCCATACACAATGTTAACAAATTCATTCCTTTAAATAATTGTATGAATTGAATTAGAGTTAATTAATTATTCACACTCAAACTTGTTACATATGAAATTACTTCTGACTTTAACTGTCTTCCAAACTTCTATTCTGTGTATCCTTCTGAGGAATTTAATTGATAATCATTAAATTGAATTATAAATTATAGATTCTGTTCAGTAAAAGGTTAAGTTGTGAGTCAGGTTTTTACATAAATCAATAGAATACTAACGAATCCATTCTAACTTACGTTTATTAAAATCATATTTCATCCTTATTCATTTCATAACATAGTCGTTTAATAAGAGCACATACAAATCTTCAACAAAACAATAAAATTCTGTGCCACATTTAAATAATTAAATGAACAAATTTAAATAATTAAGTGAACAATCAAATGTAGACGCTTCTTCGTCCGTAATGACGTTACTAACTAACAATGTGGTGTGCTCATAATTTGTATTAAGTATTTTTACGTTAAAACACATTAAACATTTATATGCATGAAATAATCATTATTAACAATACACATATTAATCATATACATAGCTAAAATCCTGTTCCTGCAACAGACACATCAAAATACATACATAGTTACAAAACATATATTATTAACAAGAATACATACAAGATATCCTATGACATAATTATCCCTACCTATGGATTCGTATCTATCTGACTCATACTTATATAATTTTCTCAGGTGGTTTGGTTCTAAGTGTCAGGTCAGTGGTATTTGATAAATTAATAATTATAATAAGAGATTAGTTTTGTACTTTACTCGTTCTGCCCTTGATGTATCCCTGCGTTGATGGGTGATGTTAATCCATATAGCACTCGTGATTGACACTACCGATTTCTATATGTACATCGTTCGAGAATACACTTCCGCACACTGTGACAGTCACTTTGAGCTTTTGAGATTATTATAATACAAGTCGTGGCATTGCACTTGTAATTGGTTGGCTATGTTTACTCGCGTGTGTCTATTTACGCGGTTCACAGTTCGATACCGTATGCTTCTAATAGTTTTCCATTTCGCACGACCACTCTTTTCGGCGCCTAGATTGTTTTCAAGTTCATTAGGCACTTGTTCACACTTCTATTTACTTGAGTTAATTACAAAACATTGTAGTATCACTACTTTTCTGTAATGGTTTAAGAATGTCACTGCAAAATGTCAGTATCTTTATGACGGTGTATTACATGTAATTTATAAAGATTGTTACTCGCGCTTCATCGCGAACACTACCGTCCCGTTTTGCGTTCTGACTCTTATTCGCGCATTTCCATTTAGTCGTAATAACGTCTTAATCATCTCTGCAGAAATACGTTCTGACTTACACGCTGCATTAAGTTTTTATAAACTGAACTATTATGAAACTGAGATACAAGTTCAAATAAACTGATCGAAACTCTGAATAAACTGAGTTAAGAACTTTAGTAGACTGAGCCAAAATTTGAATGAACTGAGAGAAAAATTGTAGTACACTGAGGGCACGTCTCCCTGTGTAAACAGTTTTTATTTCTTCTGATGTTCCCACTCTTGTGACTCTGATGAACGCTTCAACTTCCCACCAAATCATTTCTGATAGGTTTATTCCATGGACCTCCCTGTGTCCTCTCGTCTCCAGTCTGTATTTCTAGCGAATTCTCCACCCAGTGCCATTTGGAGAGGGACGTTCATATACGAGATTCGCTCTCTGGTCTCAAGCTCCTCTCTGAACCATCCCCTACAGAAGTTCCCTTCGGAATTCTCGTTCCTCATTGGCTGGTTGGCTTTCTCAACTTGAATTTGACGTAGTCCACATGGACTCGACGAGTCGCTGTCTTACGTCCGTTGCCCTGTTCCTGGAATCAGTGCTAAGGCCTTGTTTCGGAATCACATCTGCTACTTTTGGTGTAGCGTGTCGAATTCTCTTATTGTTGAGACGTTGACAACTTCCTTTGTTGACTTACGGGTGGCATAACATCTGTGCTCTCCACAAGCGTCACTTAGTCGCCAGTCCCATTGTCCGTGCATCAACCATTGTCTTTCAGAAGTCGCACATATGGTTTTGAACAATACTCTCGCCCTTGGTTCTGTGTTTTTCTCGCTACTGGACAGATGTAAGGGTAGTCTTCTTTTGTCCTAATTGTGGAGTCAAGCATTCCCACGCATGGTCCAGTTCGTTGCAACATGTGCCGTACAGCTCATTGTTCGTGAATAGTTTTTACGACGTCTTAATGGAAAGGAAAGGTTTGTTCCTTTTCGTCGCCCACCCTCGAACAAAGTTAACATGTGTCACTTTTGACGGGCTCTAATTGCTGGTGTATTTCTCTCGCAATACCCAAAAATTCAAAAAAAAAATTTGAAATAATAATCACATTACAGTGTCCCCAAAGATGATTACATCATGCAGATTTAACGGAACGACTAATTCATATTTCGCCCTTACTCGCGTACAATCACTAAGTGCATTGACCATCTCCCATTGGAACGAGTATAGTTGACCTATATCTTCCTCTCGCCTGACCTACTGTTGTTCTGAACCGTTTCCCTCCTTTTTTTTCTTCACCTTAGTGTTTAATTTATTGCTTATCAAATATAAATACGAATCCATTTACAAAGAATATTTCCATAATTATGGAATGACTATGCGCTCTAGTGCATTCATAGATCTGTCTATACCCATACATTACAGAAACAAATTGTAATTATTTTGTTTACAAGTTACCTTTTACTTGTGTATACAATATAAACTATATAAACACTAGTAGTAATTTATTGCTTATGAATACTTCTAAAAAATTTTATTATTACTTTCAAAAATAATGTGCGATTAAATTTTTAAAACATCATGTACTTACTTACAAATATTCATCGTAATTCCTACCCTCTGGTACTTTGAATCTAAATTTTTGTTAAACACACGTATAATTATTTACAACAAATTAAATCGAATTTGTATAATTCTACAGGTCAAACAAACTCATTTTATATCCACTCTTTCTATGCTTATAATACAATCTTAAGTACAATATTTAATTCTAACAATTTATTACAATATTTAATTCTGTTATGCAACTCAGTTGCTTATATCTGTCCTTCAATAAATTTTTTCAATGGTATAACAAATATATCTGTCAATTAATTTACAATTTATACAATATATAAAATCTGACATTTTAAATTTATTACAAGTTTAAAATTTCACCTAGACAATTCTGAATGAATTAACTAGTAGATTGCATTCGCCCCTACTACCGTTATTCTTTTTCATCCAGATCGGTCATTCCTCCTCCTATTCCGACGCTTAGCTCATTTCTCTTTCTGCTGTCTAATAGTGAAGTACATATAGTCCTACTATAACATTGTCTCGCATGGAGAGTATTCTTACTAACTACAAATCTACCTGTTGTCGTCAGCCTCGAGTTAGTCTCTGTTGTTACTGTCGACCCTCGTCAGCTGAGCTTACGTCACTTCACACCCCCCTCTCTGTTTATTTACTACTTCACATGATTTTCAACCTTACTCCTTACTTATTAGCTTTTCAACAAACACTTTCACTTCGCGTGCATGCTGATGCCGTGTTTCGCCATAGTTACTCTCCCCTTACGTAATACGGTTTCAATAGTCTTACATTGAATTTGCCGCGTGTTTTATTTTGTTTGCAATTATCAACTAATATATACGTAGATTCGCCTACAATATCTTTAATCCTATAAGGTCCTGTGTACAATTCACAAAACTTTTCGATTCTCCTTAGTATTGCATCGGATTGGTAATGTGTCCGTACCAATACTAAGTCTCCTACATGAAATTTCATCACTTTGTTCGTTTCGTTCACGCGTTTTGCGTGTTGCTCTCATTTTCGTTTGATCCTTACGAATATCTGGTGGCTATCCACTGTCTCTTCTTTCGTTTCGCAGTTTCCCTTTATGAATTTCTTCCATACACGATTCGGCTTTCTCCCGTAATGTGCTTCATACGGTGTAACTTCTATTGTTTCGTGGTAGACTTCATTAATGCAACATTCTATAGTGTTTATGAATTTAGACCATTTCGTGTGTTGGTCCCCTACGAATATTCTAAATAGGTTTCCCAGTTGCCTATTTACGCGTTCGGCAAGGTTTGTCTGTGGGTTTCTTATCGCTGTATATTTAGGTATGATTCCAAGTTCATCTAGTCCTTTAATCCACTGTTTGGACGTGAATTGCGTACCGTTATCAGTGAGTATTGCCTTCGGTTTTCCAGACTCATTTACATATTGCCGGAGTCTACGAAGCGTAGCTACTGTTGTGGCTCTTCTAAGTGTATATAGTTTTACATACTTGGTAAAGTTATCTATAATGACTAGGATATACTTTACTCCTGCTGCTGCTGTTGGAAGAGGTCCATAAAAGTCGCCGGTAATCAATTCGCCTTTACTCGTCGGTATAATCGGCTTCGTGCCACCAAATAAGTTACGATTATTTGAATCTTTACATTTTTGGCACTTATCACATGTTTTCATGTACGCCTGTACGCGCTTCATCATTCGGTCGAAAGTGAAATGCTCCTGCAATAACTTTATGCATTTCTTACTGCCAACATGACCGTACATTGTGTGTATTTCTCCGATGAGTCTCCCCGTAACGCTTTCCGGTACGTAGAGTTTCCATCGACCCTTACTTTTTCTATACAATTTATCATTACTACACTTATAAAACTTACATAATTCATTCTTATCATCCGTCATCAAATCCTTCATTATCTGCTGTAACTTCTTATCTTCTAACTGGTACGTCTCGAAGTTCTTTAACATCATGTTCATTTCTTTACTCATTTTAATTATTGTATGGTTCATTTGATATTCATAACTGTCGTCGACTGGATCTTCCTTCGTCATATCTTCTGGGTAACGACTCAAGGTGTTGGCAACGATATTCTCCTTTCCCTTACAGTGAATTATATCAAAGTTATATTCTTGAATACTAAGTATCCAACGTGTGATCCTTGAGTTGTTTAGGTGGCACTTACTCATGAAGATCAACGCCTTGTTATCCGTTATTATGCTCAACGGCTGTCCTAAAACGTAAATTCGGAATTTCTCCAGGCATCTAACTATGCTTAGTAGCTCTTTCTCCGTAGTAAAGTAGTTTCATTCTGCTCCTTTGAACGTTTTACTAGTATACGCTACCACGCAGATGTTTTTGTCGTCATCCAACTGGTATAATTGGCCTCCATATGCGAAATTACTCGCATCACACTGCAAGAAGTACCTCTTATTTACCTGTGGAAAACTTAATATAATAGTATTGATAAACAAGTCCTTGACCTTCTGGAAACACTGATCCAGATCGGGCGTCCATTTAAATTTCTGACCCCTTTTAAGTAGACTTAACAAAGGTTTTGTGGTTTCTGCATACTTGCTCGTAAATTTGTTATAAAAATTTATAAGTCCCAGGAATCCCTTTAACTGCTTCTGATTCTTCGGGGTCGGGAACTTCCTGATTGCTGCTACTTTCTCTTCGGATGCTCGTATACCGTTAGTAGTAAGCTGATAACCTAGGTATGCGATCTCCTTGCGAAAAAATTGTGATTTCTCCAAATTTATTGTTAGGTTGGCTGCTAATAAATTCTCAAGTAATGCTTCAATATTTTCCAAATGTGTACGTACGTTAGTTGAATAACAAAGACAATCGTCGATGTAGATGATCGTATTCTCTTTCACTCCCGCTGTCAATGCCATATCCAAACCTCTCGTCAGGGCTGCGGAACTGGTACTTAGCCCAAATGGAGTTACGGTATATCTGTATATCTGTAACACTTTCCCTCATACAGGAATGCGGTGTAATCTCGGCATTGTTGTTTCAACGGAACCTGCCAGAAGCTACTCGTTAGGTCTATTGTTGATAAGTACTTCATGTTACTGCACCTCGCCAGGATTTCTTGAATCAGAGTCGGTCCTTCGTAGTCTGGAACAGTGACACTATTTATCCTCCTCGCATCTAAACACAAACGTACATTCCCATCTTTCTTTATTACGGTGACCATTTGGTTGACGTATGGACTACTGCACCTTTCAATCACGCCATACCTTAGCATCTTGCTGATTTCGGCGTCCACCTTTTCCTTATACGCTATTGGGATTGGCCACCCGCGTTGGAAATATGGTGTTTTATCCGTCACTCGGAATTCATGTTCGTAGCAATCCATCCGTCCTGGACATTCCCGAAATACATTCTTACACTTTACCAAGATCCTTCTTAGTTCCTCCCTCATCGTTTCGTCCTCACATGTCACACTGTCGACCTTCTCATCGATCCTTCTCTCGATCCCGTCCCAGTCCTCTTCTAATAGTTCCATATGTATGATTGGTAATCGCAGTTCCTGTTCACCAGTCCTCCCTCCGAATTCGATTGTTCCCTTCTTCATATCGATCACACATCCCTCTTCTTTTAAAAAACTAATACCTAATATGCAGTCCCTAATTAAATTCAGTATTACTAGGAAAACACAATCTAATCTAACATCATCAATAAAAATTTCACACATAATTTGTTTCCGGATTAATTTAGACTTTCCGCCGACTGCACTAACAATTAGCGTGTTGTTCATGCGGAGTTCTTCGTATGGACGCAGGCGTTGTTTATTTCTGTTAAACCATTCCTCTGATATCCCGTTAATGGCACTACCTGTGTCAAGCAAGGCAAGAACCGTAACATCAGCATTAAATTTTACCTCTATCTCTGGACATTTAGAGATTCGTCTTTCCAGTTGTGTTTGTTCATCCAAGATTAACTCATGTCGTAAGTCAGGTAACAAAATATCGGTCTCGTACTGTTGTAGTGTGGGTCTACGAATGGCTATCTTTTCATGTGACCCACTTAATTTGTTTTTTCTACTGTTCCACCACCCTTAGCGGTAGACGTGGAGGCGCCATTGTTTACGAATTCAATGGTATTTATTGCCGGCTTGTTACCGAAATGTTGGGGTTGTCGGTAGTTCCCTCCTTCCCCCTTTCTATGTTGCCAATGTGAAGGTTTTTGCTCCGTATTCACTTTGTTTAAAGCGGTGTTTTGTTGACCGTGAGGCACCCCTCTCGTGTCCCATTCGTTCAACTTGTCTGTCTGTCGCACAAACCGATCATCTCTATTGTTTCTTTGCCGGATCATGGCATATTCGGAAATCAATGATTCAAGATTCTGTGTCGTCCTTACATCCCTAGTCACACTCGCTATCTCTAATTCTCGCCCATAATGACGCGTTATCTATCTAATCAGTTGATAATCTGTGAGCGGCGGTGTAAGCTGTCTGCTTTCCAGGAGTTGTCGCTCCATGTATTGGACAGCGCTCATACTCCCACGCCAGTCAAAACGACCATACTCCAGCTTGTTTCGGACATCATCTTGCTTCTCCGGGCCCCAATACTTCTGCGTAAATATCTCTTTAAAATCATCAAAGTTCTTGATCTGGTCACGTACCACACGCCACCATATAGCTGCATCGGCCTCGAGATGTTTCCCTATCCACTTCACGTTATCCGCTGGGTAGTACATTAGCTGGTGTTCGGATAATTCCTTTAGGAACTCTATAGGAAACCGGTCTGTTCCGTTGTACTTTTTTGAGTTCGGAATTATTGTTTCCGTTCGCTCTCGTGGAAGGTCCCATCTCAGTTTCCGCTATACGTCGCTGTAGCCTTTCTTGTCCACTTTTAATATGATTTATGTGACTTCTCAACTCTTCAATTATCACGTCCTTTTCCTTCTCCATTGTTGTGGTCTTCTGTTCTGCCGTGCGTTGGCGGTCGTCCACTTCAACGATCTTCTGTTTTAATACCTTGATGGCTTCACCCTGCTCTTGTTGTTGTAGTGTAATATTGTTCTGCATCTCTCTTCTCCATTCCTCGTTTCTATTATACATCTCTTGGATTCGGTGATCTAATTTTTGGTCGACTTGTTTGATTACCTTCTGTGTATTATTTATGGTTTCCTGCCACTCTTGACGGTCTTTCTCTCTCACTTCTTTATTCTCTCTTACCTGTTTCTTCAGTTCATTTTTCAACTCTTTTATTCAACTCTTTTATATCTTATTGTTGAGACGTTGACAACTTCCTTCGTTGACTTACGGGAAGTAAGTTCGTTCGTTGACTTGCTCTCCACAAGCTTCACTTAGTCGCCAGTCCCATTGTCCGTGCATCAACCATTGTCTTTCAGAAGTCGCACATATGGTTTTGAACAATACTCTCGCCCTTGGTTCTGTGTTTTTCTCGCTACTGGACAGATGTAAGGGTAGTCTTCTTTTGTCCTAATTGTGGAGTCGAGCATTCCCATGCGTGGTCCAGTTCGTTGCAACATGTGCCGTACAGCTCATTGTTCGTGAATAGTTTTTACGACGTCTTAATGGAAAGGAAAGGTTTGTTCCTTTTCGTCGCCCACCCTCGAACAAAGCTAACATGTGTCACTTTTGACGGGCTCTAATTGCTGGTGTATTTCTCTCGCAATACCCAAAAATTCAAAAAAAAAATATTTGAAATAATAATCACATTACAAAGCTTTTAAAGCAGTTTAGCTACAGGCAGGTGTGTAAATAAAGTTTGAAAGAATTTTTTATAAAATCTTGTAAAATATTGTCTGTGAAACATCATAGTCTGAAAATATTAAAGAAATAGACAAATTAAATGGTGAGTTACCAATATAAATTTATTCTTCTAAAATAAATGTTTTCATCTTAAATTATGAAACTGAAACTGCAATAAAATTTCAACTTAAATATCGGTATGGAGAACCATACATGACTTCCATATTCTAAGATTTATATTTAAAATCATTTTCGAAATGAAATATTACCATAGAAACTACTTCTTTCTACTTACTGCTTCAGCCTTAACCACAGTACTGTGGTCACTAACGTATACCACCTCACGTTATCGCACTCGATTTTCACTGATGATGGAAGTCGATGGCATTGCCGAAACGTCTGGTTTTGTAGAAAACATTGGAGTACGGCCAAATATCCCGGGAAGGAATTTGAACAAAAACTACTTCTTTGTTCCGATAACGTACACATATATATAAAAAATATGCATAAAATTAATGGCTTGTATAAGTTAATGATTGATCTCCATTAAGTAGTGCTCAAGTTTCCAAAGTTTTAATATTATGATGTCCGTAATTAAAACATCAGAGCAGGTTTAGTGTGAATGAGGGTACACCATGGGCAAAAATTTTCAACATTTCCTATTGAGCGTTGTTTAGAGTAAAGCTGCGAATCTACAGTGTATGTTTCACAGAACAAACACGCGAAAAAGAAGGAGCGCTCCGAAGTCACTCATGGACCCTCAGCATCTTGCAGAGGGTTCATTCCCTAAAGACGAAAAGTCTGTCTATGAATCGTTCCTCTGTAAACACGTGCAGTTACACTCCCCCAGCGATCCACAGGAAGCAAATTGATGTCCATTTTTTCAGCTTGCACGCGTTATGTTGGTGTGGGTTTCGGCACTTTCCATTTAAAAAGCGTGCAAATGTAAGAAAATAAACATGAGTGAGGCCAGAAATAACGCGAATTTTGTGTGTGTGTGTTCCCTGCCTTTTTATTGCTGTAGTCATAATAATAAAATGGAAACTTAAACATAACTGAGATATGCTTACCTGCCACGAACGATATATTATTTTATACATGTATATTAACTCATACATAATTTACATTAAAATGAAAAAATTATAATTTTATTGCAGGCAACAAAATTATTTTATTTTTAACAATTACCATTGTTTGAAAAAGTTTAAATGAATTTTCAAGTACTTTACTGTTGTTAAAACGTAAAAGGTTGCAGGTAAACTACCCCTTCCCCTTAACCGATCTTCACCAAAATCGAAAGTCCTTGAGATCTCTACAATTCAGGGACGTATGCAAAAAATTATTTGATTCTGTTTGAATTTGCGGCTGTTATCGTTTGCCATTAAAAAATATTATCCTTGATTTAAAAAAAATGTTGCAGGTAAACTACCCCTTTACCTTAACCAATCTTCACCAAAAACAATAGGTCTTGAGTACTCTACAAATCAGGGCTGTATGCAAAAAATTATTTGATTCTGTTTGAATTTGTGGCAGTTATCGTTTGCCATAGCAAAAAAATCTACACACAGACACTTTTCGAAAAACGACTTTTTTCATGTTTTGAGTGTAGTACAATCAGAATCTGCAATAATCTCGAACACGATTTTTTTTGCCATCACCATACTTCCATTTCCTTAAGGAATATGGAAGTAAAAAAAAAAAAACAGTTCCTCAACTTTCATGGGTTCGAATCCTTTGCCACATCCAAATGATTTACGGTTGATTCTGTGATTTAGAGATCATCCTCGAGAGGTGGTTGGATGATAACTTTGAAGCACTGATTTATCCACAGAGGGGTGGCAATCAGGGTAGAACCAGATGATCTGCCTTCGCCTTTCGTCTTGTTCTATGCACTTTCTTCTTGTGGTTTGGCTTACATTCCTGAAGAAACTGCTCAGGAAAATTACAGGCAGTTAGTTGGTCTGAAGTGGTGCCAGTTGAGTTTCTGCAACATTTACTTCTCCAACAGTGATCTTTCAGTGCAGTTCTTTCTCCATAAGGCTCAATATTTCCTGTTTGAAAGTTTCAGGATTCTGAAGTTGAAGACAGTGTGAACATTGATCAGGGCAACTTCCAAAACAAACTGCCACAAAGTTTGGTGGTACCACTTGGGTGGTTGACTTTGTAATAAGCACTTTATGTACTAAGTCAACCAGTGACTTTGCTTAAATATAAGCAACATTGATCAAACTTGCCAGCCCCTCTCATGATGTAGTATTCAAAACCTAGTTGTTAGGTTAAATTGTTTCAGTCTGTCTGCTTTATTTGTAACATACCTGCATTGACATATTTCCTGGATATATACAGAAGTCATTTACCTTTTCTGTATTAAAGGAATGCAGAGGATATATTCATTATTACCAAGAGGATGCAAACATGTCTGATAAACCAAACAATTGGCAGCTTGCCTTTTTTTAGTGTCTTCATATTGTTAATGAAGACATGCATATATGTATGCCCTTTATTCTTAAATCTTGTTGTAACTGGAGTACACCAGTCCTTGTGTTGTGTGCTCATGTTCTGAAATGTCTTGCCAGTTTATATGCTAAACAGATACATGAACCAATATCGGAATTTGTCATTCCAATTTACAGTTTTGTCAATAACTGCCTGAAATTGAGCTTTCTCTTAAGTTTTACTATTTGTTCATGAATGTAAAGCACGAGTGTCTTTTCCTGGCTCTAATGCTTTCAGACATGTATCCTTTGTGAACCTTGGATGGGCCTCACTTTATATAAAGAGTCCGAACCATATTGTGCCTTTCTCACTGAGAAACAGTTGCCATTGAAATGCAGAAGTGGCCATATCAATTGGTATCAGTCCCAAGAAATCAATTCATCATAACTTGGATGTTAATGTAATTCTGAAACTATTTAGAAATAGGAAACTGCATCCTGTTTATGAACTAAACCATATTCCTCCTTTGGTTACAAAAATAAACTTCAGAAAACAACTCACACTGACAGAAAACCTAGGAAAATTGTATATAACATCTCCAGATAATGCTCAGCATAGTTATTTGATTTTTGAATGAAAATTTGATTATAATTTCCTCAATGTATCTTCTGTTTTGACATTTGGGAATGAAGAACAAGAGATGGGGATTTGACACTCTTTAAACAAAAATGAATCGCTGATATTTGTGATGTCTTTTGCATCAGATGGATGTTGCCAATACATATCGCCAGACATATGCATGTACCTTTGTTTTTAGTCTATACATACATTCATGTTTCCAGTAGATCTCAAAAAAAATGTGGATTAGTAGCACAACTTGACAACAGTGTAAACAAGGAAAACATTTGTGTGTGCCTCAAATGTACCATGAACTGTAAGGTTTCATAAATTCTGGGATACTGTCCAGTATTATTGTTTCTTAACATCTTTCATCTTCATTCATTCATTCATTGTTGCCAGAACTCACAAAAAGATTTGTATTGTCTACTTATGAAAGGCTCACTTTCATCCTCTTCATTGTCCTGACATCGTCACCAGCTTCACAATCTGGGGCTTCATCACAATAGTCTGTGTACGAGTCAGAATGATATAGAGTAGTGCTTCAGTTTTTTGCCACATGTAGGCTTGACCTGGTATTAGATTCAGCCATTTTGACATTTATTTATTGGGCACACAAAGTAAAAGCAAATAGAAATTAAAGTAGATGTAGTCTAAGCAATATACCGAGAAACTGTAAGCTATCAGTTCAATCTGACTGTTACCTAACAGTACATGCATCCGCAGTAAACTGTATTACATGTACATGAGCTATTTGTATATACATGACATGAAGGCATACTACATGCACTTACAAATTGTAAAATTACATTTTCCAGTAAAGTTTCCTTGTATAGTAGGCAACATTGCAGCAAAATGTAGCTTACCAAACAGTTCAAGTATAATCTGAATGCAGTTTGATGCTGTCATATGACTATGTCTACCACAACAAAAGGAGAAAGGTATTGAACAATTTGGACTGTAGTCAGACATATTGCAAAAGAATTAAACAAATATTTGTCCAATATTATTATTATTAGTATTATGTTCATTTGTTATTTTCCACTAATTATGAAAGCTTTTAACCTGTATGAGTAAATTAAAATATAAACTTTGTTGTTTTAAATAATAAACAGAAATTTCCTCTGTCCCTCCTCCATTTTAGCAAGCCTGCCAGATCTGGAAACCATCTCTCACATGGGTGACAAACAAATTCTGTATAATAAAAGGAAAGTCTCAATAAAATGAAGATTTTTAGTGGTGATAAATAAGTACAAAGTGGTAGTCAAAAAAATTTATTGTAGACATTTCTACGGTGGTGGTTGTATGATATGCTTTGTTACTGGTTTGTTATGTTTTGTTTTTATCATGAATGTTTACATTCTTCTATTTTTTATATGAAACATATTTTTATAAATCTTTTGTCTGTGTTTCAGTGGCGTATGCCTCATCTAACTATGGTGTAACAGTAAATAGTTACAATTCTTCCCAAATTTCTGATAAGAATTCAGTCCCTAAAAGTAAGCCTGTTCAAAGAACAAGAATACCATCATCTTCTAAGGTAAGCTGCTGCTTTTACACTTTATAAAATACAGTGATTCTTAAAAGACATGAGTCGTTAATTTAAGATCTATAAACTTGTGGGTTGTTTATGTACATTTAAAATGTTCATTCCAATGTACAGATACCATCTAGTGCTGTCGAAATGCCTCCAGGTGATACAGTGAACAGTGGTATAGGCTTTTTAGATGTTCAATTTGGGGGCCTGGAATTTGGTTCAAGTGATAGTGGAGGTCTAGAACCAAGTTCAGTAACAGAAAATACAACACCTACACCGCCTGTTCCAACATCTGCACCAGCTCCAACAGTAGGCGCTGCTTCATCTGCCCAAACACCAGCAGTTGCTGTTGTTTCAGTTGTTGATGCATATGCTACATCAGTCTCAAATACATCTCAGCAGACAAGTATAACGTCAGCTTTGGCACAGACGCAGAAGGTTTGTAATTAGTAATCTCATTAAGTTTGTGCTCTTTGATAACATTTTGTCATTGAGTTTTTACAGTACCCTATTGTGTAGCATTAGAAGATAAAACCTGTCCAAAGCTATGAGTGAATCTGAGATCAGAAATAGCAAAATAAAATTTTTTAACATTATTAATATTATTAACTTAAAATTGCAAAAAGTGGTAAATTTAGGCAACTGTTTGGAAAGGAATACTGTAAAATCCTGATCTTAATTTGTTTAGTGATTTTATCAGTAACTCATTTAGTTCTTTAATTTAAAAATTCAATAAGTAAATTAGCTCAACTGTATATATCTAAGTGTAGACTGAATCAGAAATAAGCAAATAATTTATAATTATTGAGTTAAATGTAATGTATAATTAGGAACCCTGAAAACCAGTAAATAAATTTATGGGAAAGCATTATCAAAATCTTCACAGTGGGTTAAAGTCACTCTTTTTTCAGACTGCAGCATAAAAAAAGATACAATAATCTAAATTAATTTACAATTTACATAAAAATATCAAAATTAAAATAAAGGTATCAGTTATAAATTGCTCCCATTTATTATTCACAGTTTCCTCAGGATATATTCTGTTTGTGTTTGACGCTGTCTTGCACATGATTGATAAAGAATCTTTTCTGCTGCAATAAAAGTGTTGTAATGAGGCAAAATTTACATAAATATTATTTTTTAATTTTTATAAATAACTTAACATGTGAAGATGAGGCCCCTTAAGGTGAGGCGATTGCCAGTGAGAGTTTCATAACCATATATGGTTATGAAGCATAACGAAAGTTTATTTGTAGCCAGTGACCAACACTGAAAGAATTTTGTTGACGGAAATCTGTGAGTGGCAAGTTGAAAAGGTGATACTAAGCCCAACGGAACTTTTCAATCAATACTGAGGACGAGACGTATGGCGGGGGACGGAATGAACTGGTTTCAAAGACATCACCAAATGGAAATTGTAACGCTGAATGCCAGTCAGCAAATAACATCTAAATACAGCGGGCGTGGGCAGTTCGCTCGCCTGCCGGCTGAATAGTTTTCATTGCGCCCGCAAATCATAAAATGTGAAAGTTTAACTAGTATTGGAATGTAAAAAATATAAATAATGTAAATAATCAGTGATCAATAAAAATTGGAGTGACAGTTTCGGCAAATAAAAGTGTAAAAAGTGAGAACGACAAAACAACAAAACAGTGCACACACAAGGAGACGTCCCATGTGGTGAAACTCTACGCATCATGAAAGGAAAGTAAATACGGGCATTTTTAAAATTGAGCTCAATAAAATATAAAACTTAACTAAAAATGAACTTTTTTCATGTGAAAAACTTACTATTTTATTGTACGCGTTTCGGCTTAGTATCCGCCTTCTTCAGCTTTGGTAACAGACTGCCAGCATTTTGTAACGGTTGTGTGGAAGGTGAAGTGGGGGTGGTGTGTGGAGGAAGGGGATTGGCGCGGGGATTCAACTTACTGTTTGTTTTCTGTATAATTGTGTCAAAAAGTGTATGTGATTTATATTTTAATTGATCGTTGAGTATGTTGTTTGGTTGTGTTGTGTGGTGTTTATATATTTCGTATTGTTCAGTTGTGTTGAGTTTTTGACCTTTGGGTATGTAATGTAAAATTTCAAGATTAGTGTCTATGTTGGTGTAACTGTGGTTTTCTGTGTGTATGTGTGTGGCATTAAAAGTTCATTTTTAGTTAAGTGTTAGTGCTGTGAAAGAAGAGATGAATAATCAAGACAACTAAAATATAAAAGTATGGAAGTGTGTATGATTGGGTGAGTGAAGAATATGTATATAATAAGAAGTGCTGAGTTTGTGTAATCTTTAATATACATAATCTACTTTGAGGTAATAGAATTTGTGATCAGTTTTACGCCTTAAGGCGGAATAAATGTTTTCATGATGTGTTTCATGTTGTCAAAAGAATAAAATAATGTTATATTTTATTTGATAAATACGCATTTTGTTATTTGTATTTGCCTACTGTTCTCTGCCGAGTACACTAAACGATGTCCTGGATTAAACTTAACATGTAAAAGCAATATTAACATAATAACTAAATACTGAACATACTTCAGTGTTTGCACATAATCATTATTATTATTGTTTGTAATAGTTTACTGTCACTTCCTAGTCTCTGGCAACCATGGAACTTGGAAAATTTTTTTGCATTTCTACGTATACTGCAGACCAAAAGTAGGTGTGCACAAATTAAGAATTATTGATACTAAACATCCAAACATTTCAAGTTAGTAATATGTTTTACATTTTTTATAGTGTTACAGAATAACAATAATTAATAGTATAGATTTATGTTGTCTATAAATAATAAATGTTCTACAAAAATAGTACATACTCATTTCTATTTCACAAACCCCAACCAGTACACAACTCAAAATAAGGTATAATGTTAGATTGGACTCCCATTGTGTAATAGAATTCACTTTTCCTAACACACTTTTGACACTAAATCACAGAGAAGCAGTTCTACTCTACGTGTGGTGTAATAGATGTAATTTAGAAAAACGTGTATAGTGAAATGTGATGCAAGAATGTGTTTTTTACAAGTTTTCCTCTACATAGGAATTAAAAGAAATGCAGTTACTTAGTTTTTGTAAATTTATTGCATTCACTAATTTTATGCATTCACACCTGTAAAAACTTACCGCTTTTTTGCCACGTGTGTGTGTATATATATATATATATTGTAACAATAAAAACAGGGTGTGTGTACTTCCTTAAAGCCCCTCGTTGGGTTCGTCAATATGTAACAATATATATGGGTCGTACCTGTTAAAATGTATCACACTTGTTTATTTTGTGTATTAGTGTGAATGTAGTGTGTTTGCCTCACACTGGTTGTTACATAAATCGACGTCACTACTGGAGTCCGTAGCGTTGTCAATGTCACCAGTACAACCTACCTGTTAATTCATAGGGATTACGATTCCCGGGTGGCGCCAAATTGTTTTTGTTAAAACAATTAAAACATCTAATTTCTTAGGTAATACGGGATATTAGCTAGACAGCTGTGACGTTCGAATTGTTCCCGCTGCTACACAGGTTGTCGACTCGGCCGCTCGTGGTGAGCGCTAGTTGGCTATAACTTAAAACTTCGCTAACACACATATATTCTACAAAATTCCTATGAAATAACAAGATAGTAATGTTCTGTACTGCGTTTTTTAATACACATTTAATTATTAATAAATATGACAAATGAATCATAAACAAATTTATAATATTATGCTCCGGCTTAGAGCTTGAAACACAAAATATCTCAGGTTGGCAAAATTGATTTCAAAACACTATCATTCAGTTACTTTTAACAAAATTACTATGTTTTTAAAATCTGGAGTTCTTTTGATCATGAAAATAGACATAAACGTTGATTACATGAAAAGAAAGTACACTACTATACCTTATACGTACTTAGGATTTATAATGTGTTTGTACAATTTGTTCAGTAGTGTCGTATTTCTGTTACAGTAGTTATGTTCACAAATAAGGTTATCTTTATAAATGTTTTTTAATGTAAGTAAATTATGCCTTTACCTTTGAAAGAAAATATTACTTTTAAATAGTGAGAAATTTTATCATTTGAAAATAATTTAAGTAATTTGGGGTTTTTGGGAGTAAGAAATTATTCGGTACTTATCAGTTCATCTCATGTTGTCTGTATCGTCATCAGGATAGGCGTATCTTTTTCGAATTTGGGCTGGTTGAAGGCTTCCAACATTTTCTTCAAACTGGTCTGGGTTTTTTTTCGTTAATTAGTTTATTTAATTTCGTTCCTGGACATCATTAACTCTGTATAGATCGACGTCTCTTCATATTGAGTTATTTTGGTTCACTGATTCGACTTATCTAACTGTTTAAATTAAAGTTTAGTTTGTCCAATTTTTCGTGTGGCGTACCCACGCTTCGTTTCTTCAGCGTCTATATAATTTAACGGAAAAATAAGCCCTCAAACGTCTCGTTGTCATAGTAACCAATAATTCAATGCTTGGTTAATTACTCCTTACATACATTGTTAGAAATATTTGAATTTTTATTCAAATTTATTAAGTATTTTCCTAATGATTTTATTCCCTTATAATTCCTTTGGGATAATAAATGACATCACTATTATTTTTCTTTCCTTTCAAAGTTTACAATGATACCTCATAAGGTCATATTCTGTTACACTTTAACTATAGTCTAATTATTTGACATTTAATAAATAACATTTCTTTCTTGAATTAAATTATTACAATAATATTTCTGTGTTGAAATAACTGATATATAATTACTGTCCATTCACTGTTCTTAGATTAGTAAGGTTTTTTGTGAAATTGATACAATTTGCATTTGAATGTCCTTGGCAGTTAACTGTTTTCATAGTTACAAACAGCCATGATTGTTTTTTAGTGTATTTCCTTTTTTAAATTACATTCTGAATTCAGCCTGCTGGGCTTCACTTATTTGTTTGTGTTTTAATTACTATTCAACATACATTTTCATTACTCTTCATTTAAAATATAATAGTTAGGTTTATGGACTGTAAGTCCCTTTCAGCCATATTCCTTCTTTAACATTGAATCAACTATTCTTTACAAGTCATAAATTATTCTTAGTACTAACATTGATTTCTTTCTTGTCTTATAAACTAGGGTGATAAACATTGTCACTTTCTCTAATATTATGAAAGTTAATTCCCCTTTCAACATGGGGTGTTGTATTCTTTATAATTTTAATTTTTAATAACAAACTTTACTTCTATCCTATCATGCCATGTTAACACAAGTATTGTACTGGGCTTTCTCCCTGAATATTATTACAAGTTTCCTTAATATTAATTTGGATTACTATTTCTAATTACTTCTAGGTATATAACTAATTATAATCTCACTCCAATCATTGGTGGTTTATCAATGTTTTACAGAGTGTCTATTTACTTAGCATTCTATTTTGAATGTTTCACATCCACTTTCACTATTTTTTAGGGCATTAACACTTCACTTTGGTTCACTGTTTTGTAATTAGTGTTATTTAATGGGTATTCCCTATACTTTCTCCTACCATTTCTCACTATTTTGTTTTAGTATTATTTTTACTATAAACAATATTAGGCTAGTTGTGTTTTGGTTGAATCTAACCTTTCTGACAGGGTTAGTGTACTTTTCCTATACTACATTGCTTTACCATTGTATTGTCTTAAAAATGGGTACATATGTTAAATTAATAATAATAATAACATTGGTTTCATTAATATATAATTATTCAAGGTTTATTGACCGTATTCTATCTCTAAACATACAATCTTTCCCTTTTATATATGTGTGTTAGTTTCCCCTTGGGTTTCATCTGTCTTGTCTTCATTCTTCCTCTTCTTCTTCTTCAATCCGGTTCGGTTCTCCTCTTCTTCTCTTCTGGTTTAAATTCTGTTTACTTGTATGGATCTGTCCTCTTCTTCTGGTTCTTCTTTAGTTCTGTGTCCATCATTGTTTTGTCTATCATATTTTTAATAAGTATGTTACGTGGTTCCCTTCTTTATGTTTGGGTTGTTGGCTCAATCACTTCAAAATATTTACATTTTAATAAGTATGTTACGTGGTTCCCTTCTTTATGTTTGGGTTGTTGGCTCAATCACTTCAAAATATTTACATTTTAATAAGTATGTTACGTGGTTCCCTTCTTTATGTTTGTGTTTTCGGCTCAATCACTTCAAAATATTTACATTTTAATAAGTATGTTACGTGGTTCCCTTCTTTATGTTTGTGTTTTCGGCTCAATCACTTCAAAATATTTACATTTTAATAAGTATGTTACGTGGTTCCCTTCTTTATGTTTGGGTTTTTTGGCTCAATCACTTCAAAATATTTACATTTTAATAAGTATGTTACGTTGGCTCCCTTCTTTATGTTTGTGTTTTCGGCTCAATCATGTCAAAATATTTACATTTTTAATAAGTATGTTACGTGGTTCCCTTCTTTATGTTTGGTTTTTTTGGCTCAATCACTTGGGTTGGGTAATATCGTTGTACGTCTTGTCAAAGTATTTACATTTTAATCATTTTTTACACATTTTATTTCATATGAAGTAATTTTATATCAAGAATTATCTTTTTTATCACTGGTACGAGATTTGGCTTAATTGTATCGTTACAATATATATATATATATATATATATATATATATATCGCTACCATAATGACATAAGGTCGTACGTTCGAATAGGTAGTTTTGAGATAAAAGAACTTAAAATATTGAAATCTTTTTCACTACAATATTTTTTGTTTTAATTGAAGTATTACTGATTTGACTTTAGCTTTATTTTTAAGAGATATATTTCTGGACGTTAAGTTCATTAAAAAATTGATTTGTTCAGAATATTTTGAAAAATTAGCGCACATACGACCTTTTGTAAATAAAAGTGAAATGAAGTTGTTATTTACGACTTTATGTCTGTCATGTGTTTTTATAAATATAATGCTTTTCATTCCAAAAAAATCATAGAAACCTAATGTAAAAATGAAAACATTGGCTTTGATTTTAATACTTACTTTACTGATCGTAATAAACTTATAATAATAATAATAATAATAATAGTAGTAGTAGTAATAGTAGCAGTAGTAGTAGTAGTAGTAGTAGTAGTAGTAATAATAATAATAATCACTAACACATTTATGCAAACTTTTATTTATACAAGAAAAATAAAATATAAACATTTTTTAGAACATAAATCTACATTAATTAAAGCTTCTTGCTCATCCTCGTCTTCATGAACGATGCAGTCATCTGCTAAATCGTTATCACCGCGTTCAATAGTAAACAACGATCTATAGTAATTGTGGTACATATCTGGAATAACTCGCTGATCACATAAAGATAAGATACTTCTCTTTTTTTCTCATCCACCGCTAACGGTTTATTAAATTTGGTTTTTAAAACTACTGTGTTGCTTATCGATTGTGTCCTAATTTTGTTTCTGGTTTGTTTTTGAGATAAGCTGAACTCTTTATAATCCCCCTGGTAGGAATCTTTGTAGTAGATTTTATTAGGTACAAACTTCATAGCTTCGATTTGCATCCAGGAGACTTTATTGTTGTCGACGTCAGTATTTAAATTTCCGTAAGGTATTAATTTTTGTTTTAAGTCTTTGAGATCCAGCATATCTTTGTAACTTAAATTTTTTACTGTTAGGGGATATTTTTTACTGGCTGATTTTATTACTGTTGACCATTCAAGTGGTGAATAGATTGTGATCCCCTTTTTTGCTCTTTCTATCAAGCTGTGGATGCAATCCACCTCCATTTGTGTATGCCCAGTTTCCAAAAATTTTAGGTGAATTTCTTTTATTGGTAATGTATTAACGGCATACAATAATAAAGAAGCCGCAAACCGCAAAGTATCTGTTGCGGTTTTGACCACCACATGAATCAGATGTAAGAGTAACACATTTTGTATTTAATGGAAGGGCTTTCAGTAAATTGAAAATTGAAGTACCGATTTCATCAGATCCTCTTTTACCATCAGTCTCATTCCACACAAAACATATCCCTTTTTTCTCTGCCTGGTAATTTACTGTTAAATTATAGGTGCACATTTTGTGTGTGCAGTAGAAAGAAGAAACATTTGAGCAAGGACTGTACAGAACAGCTTGCAAATCGAACGTAAATGACTTGTAGGTAGGGTCATCCAAAGCTTTAATTTTATCTAATTCTTTTTCCGCCCTGGCTAGATCTTTATTTTTTATGTGCACCTGATAATTATGTTCATCTTTGGCTTTTTCTTCCTCAGACATATTCTTTTGCTTTTCACAAATGCGGCAGGTATCTTTATTTGGCTTGAAAAAACTTAAATTATACAGGGTGTTAAATATTTTACTGTAAGTACCAAATTTAACTTCGTCAGGTTGCTGGTTCTTCTCGCAGTGCTCTTTATATAGTTGGTACATTTTGCTGATCGATAACTCTGGATTTAGAAATCGTCTTCTGGTTCTTTTCCGACAATAGTGACTCTCAATTCGTGGGAATGATTCAATATGTGTTTTTACTCTCTGTAGAGCAACGTCTGAGAGTTTATGCTTTGGGGGATGTTTTCCATGCAAATCGTCTGCAATAAATGGAGAGTCTGCATCAAGCTGTTTGTTTTTGGCTACAAAAAGTGTTCTCTCACCAACATCCAGGGTCTCTAAAAAGAAATTCTTGCATACTCTTAACATTTTCCGTGGTTCCCATTTAAAAAAAAATGGTAAACGTATGTAAACTGACGTCTGCTATTTTCAGATGATGTTTTTTGTCTTCTTGTAACTGGTATGTAGTTTACCATCTGACATATAAAGTCCCGTTGTCTTGTGTAGGAGCCAAGTGACCAATAATTTTCATGCAAAACTCTTCTTTCTTCCTCGGTAAACTTTTCTGTACATCTCATTTTACACCTAGAACAGTCAATATGCTTTACCATTCGGTTTGGCGTTAAATTTCCTTTGGAGTTCACATATGCCTTTCCCCTGTTTCTTAGAAATTTTTGTTTATTGTTTTTATACTTTTCTGGTTGACACTTTCTTTTACGAGTACCTCTTTCGATAAGATCCTCAATTTTGATCTCTTCAATAGGTGAATTGTTCACACTTTCATCAGTGTAACTATTCTGGACTTCATTTTCCATTATAAAATCAGGGTCGTCTTTGTTGTTACGGTTAGATAAAAGCCTACTGGAATCTTTTTGACTATTATGACAATTTAATTGTGCGGAAAGATTTTCCAGAACATGTAAATCAGAATTTTCTGATGGAACAAGAACTACTTTATTGGGATCTCCATCAGATTGTAGGATGTCACTTGATGTTGCTTGTACAAGATGCATACCAGATAATTCTTCAGACTGTTCTTGGAAGATGATAGGTGTGCCCTCATCTATAGTAACTGATTCACTTCCATTAACAATATTGGGTATGTTATGAAATATCAAAGGATCAGGCGTATTTAATAAAAATTGCGGTGCAATTTCAAAATTATTTTTTCACACACGTCAATAGCATAATATTGTTCATCTACGGTGAACGTTTCATCAAAACTTTTTTCGGTAATGCAATCATTTTGTAATAGAGTTAAAGAAGTAACCTCATTGCATTCTAAAATTTGCATTGTGACTTGACTTTCATTATTTTGTACTAATTTCTGGTGTTCAACAAGTGGCACATTGCTTTCTCTAAAATTATTAGCCTTCTGCGAAAACATTTTTTCACCAGCCATCTTCAACATTAATTGAGTTCTCTGGTTCATCTAGAAATAAAATAACTAAACTCAAAATCTCTGCTGACACGGGCCTTAAAATATAAAACCTCACAAATTTCTTTAGCAATATACACAAACAACTAAGAAAATTGAATATTTCCATACAAACTTCAATATCTTTTTAAACAGTACACAAATCAACAATTACAAAACTAGTATAACTTAGTCAATAATCTATGCAAATTAAAAAAAAAAAAAAATAGATTTAGTGACTGGGCTAATGTTATTAACAATTGGTTTAAAGTTAGTAATAGATTGTTCAAAATATTTCCTGCATGATATTGTCACTCGCCCGAGTATGCACCGGCATGTTTACATTAAATTAATACTAATATTACAAAAGAACTTACCTTAAACTATGAATGAGCACCTTCAGTTCACTATAAACACAGAAAATGTCTTTATTCTTGAACAAAGTATATTAAAAACACTACGTTTTAAAGAAAATAATTAAACAAACGTACACCCACGAATATTGGTTTAATACTAACCTAACCAAACAAGAAAGTCACCAAACGTCGTAAGTAACAGCTTCATGCTTTAGACTCGCAAAACCAAACTAAATTAGTTACGAGATAAAATCGTATGTGCGCACATACGACGTTATTTCATATTCTTTGTGTTAAACTTCAAATAATATTTTGACAAAAGGTTGTAAGTGGACACATACGACTTTATACCAATAATGTATTTAAATTTTAAGAGCGTATGGTGTAGTATGCATGCAGATGCGACTTTATGTGATACTCATATTATTCTTTGTTCCTGATTATCAGATATTACGTTTAATTGGCCGTACATACGACCTTCTTTGCTGTTGTAAAAATAATTTTTACACATACGTGATTTAATTATTGGCAATTTTTAAATATTTCCGTTAAAAATCACTTACAACCTTCTGTTATATAGTAAAATAGACCATTTTTACATACGATATTGTTAATATCTCAAAACATCAAAAATTTCACATACGACCTTATGTAATTATGGTAGCGATACATATATATATATATATATTGTAACGTCTCGCGGGTCTCTCCAAGTCAATCGACGTCTTACCTATATACTTTCCTACTTATGCCCACGTTTGTACGTTATCTTGTAACGTCTCGCGTGTATTGTCTCTGAGAATATATTATTTTTATGTCTATTTGTACTCTTCGAAAATCTCGCTTTATTAAGAGTCACAGAATTTGTTATATTTTATGTTCAATGTTTCCAAAAATCGAGTGTGTGTGATTATGCAAATATTTTCTTAGATTTTATTTGTTTGAAATCAATACCGTTGTTTGACAGTAGTGAGGAGAGAGAGTGCAAAGAGAATTACTCTCTTAGTATACGATTAATTATTTCAAATTTCTCCGCTCGTGAGACCAGCTGACTGCAACGTTTACGAACACATTTGAGGTTAAATTAACTCCAAATGGTACGTGATATATTCTGGTTGTCCGTTCTCTTCTCAGTCTTCTGACAATCTGTAACCAACTACCATCTGCTGAAAATAATACACATTTTTATTCAAACAACAAGGCATTCATTGAATTTATTTAGCATTTTTTTTTTCTCTTCTCCCAAAACAAAAAGGGATAATCGATTCTTACTGACAACACAGAATTAGTTGTATCTTATTTTTAAACATATAGTATATAACTAATATTTTTATTTCAATATTAATACAAAGAAAGAAATAATGAATTAATTTCCCAGGGTTATTTTAGAGTTCTTTGTACTTTGAGAAAGTCAGAAATGAATATGGGTTACTACCAAGCTTTACATAAATAAATTTTTATAATTTGTACTATTTATGTTACGTAGTTGGCTGGTTGACCGCTAGAGCGCAGGTTACGTTTCTTCACTGAAAACACGAAAGTTATTTAATGGCGGCCGGAATGTTCACCAGAACCCGTTCTGCTGTTTTTTGGGTTAACTAAATAATAAAGTTTATGTTCACCTCTTTTCCTGAAGTATTTAAAGAGATTGTGCTGTTTCTAGTGTTATAAATTTATAGTTGAGGTATAATTTAGTTAAATTTTACTTGGTAAAGATCTCACCAAAATGTCGAATTTCTGTGGGCTAGGCCTGGACATCGAAGGTTGATTTTTCAAGGTTTCATCAAATTACGGGCGTGAATTATTCTATTCGAAGGAGTTCTAATATGTAGTGGACATCACTCGTTAATTTTATTAATTTTGCACTGATTAGTTCAAATGGTATTTGTTAATTTCTTAAATTTTTATGGACATTACACTTTTTCAAAACGTTCACTTCCAATATCGTTTAACAATTAATTCCAATTCTTGTTAGTTGGTTACTCTTAGTAACCAAGAATTTTTATGGTTTTTTATTGGTGAATCTATATACTTTTTAGTATATAGGCTATTATTAATTATTATAAATTCATTTCTTCTTTTTAGAAAAATAATCCTTTTTAGATTTTATTTATAATCGAATTTAATTTATTTAAGGTTTTTCTTTATATTTTTCCTTAAACTTGTGCACTGGTATTTTATATTTTAATCCCTTTAAATTGGATTTATTTATGATTTATCATTAACTTAATGTATCCTTACTCTAAACTATTTTTCATATGCCATCTTGCTAACATAGTATTATTTTATATATTATTATTTTATACTTAACCCTGGGTTATCTTATATTTAAACAAAATCTTTATATTAAACACAAAGATTATTCCTAGGTACTAGACCTTTGTGGCCTACACAATACAAAATTACACAAAATACAAAAAAATACAAAACTTGTCAGCAGCAATATAGTTCACTGCTACAATATTGATTGTTTTTCATCTCCAGTACCAATCTGTTAGATGCTCTTTTTAAAGGTTGACACTTTCACTAAGTACACTATATTTCACTTTGTACACTGCACTTTTATTATTATTGTTTACAGTGTTTTGGAGTACAAAGTATTTTATAGCTTGGTACATAATACGCATGTCTGACTTTTAGAATTGGGTGATTACTGGTTTTAACGATGGTGATTGTGTTATCATATTTGGACAGGGGTTATGTAACGTTACATAAAGCTCCCCCACTAGAACAGATTTATTTTTGTTTACTTGTTTTTAAAAATAATTGTTGAACTCTCTTTATTTCTGATTGGTTATACACCTGTTATTCGGTTAATGGTACTAGGCTTGATTTTATATTCAACTTTCTCTCTCTTGGAGGCAAATTCATTAATGATTTAATTTCTCTGGGTAGTGGTCCTTCACATATTACTTGATAAGGGCTGGTCACACTAATCATAAAAAACTTGTTTTAACACTCATATTTCTATTTGCTTCTGTAAATTTGCTTTCTCAATTAAGCTTCTGTCTGCTATCTTCCTTCTGTTTTCTTCCTTCATACTTCTGGAATCTAATATCAATCTTTTCAGCTATTTTATCATCCTTTAAATATTCAGTTTCCCTACCATTTGTTCCCTATCCTGTGCAGTGGTTCAGTTCGGGTGGCCACTTTGGGTCCATTACTCTGTAACGGTACGAAATTGTAAGGCCAAGGTAATATCTTAAAAAATTTGTATTCCCCATGCAGTCATTGTTCACCTTTTTGGAACCCCGAGTTAGTCAACCAAGTATGCAGTGTTTATTACAAAACAAAACGTCTGTGTTTTGTCTCCGCACTCAAACAGTCCAGCCAGATGATGAAACAACACACAATTTTGCGTCAGCCATGAATCACGGAAGAAAATAATGTAACTTCATATTGCACCAGGCGGCAAAATATTGCTAAATCTTATGCCTGTGTTATAGCGCTCCTTTAAAAAGCATCAATAGAAGCGCAGACTGACGACCACGTGACTAGAAAAAAAACTCCGTGCATTGCTGCCCTAGAGCCGCAATGAGTTAGTTCAACTGCAACTCATGGCCGCGCGCGGTCAAATAATTAAAAACGTAAGAGCTCGAGCAACTGTGTAAAATAAAAGTCGGCTGACAAACAAATCTGTAAAAGTGTAACGAAATCACAAACTATAACGAATTAAAAAAGATGGAGTGTGTCGCGGTAGTGCGAAAGTTTATGAACTCTGGAAATAACATTGATGACCAGAAACAGCCTACAACACGAGGTGGTGATGGAACTTATTAACGCCGGGGATTGTTAAGTACTCTACGTAACACTATCATAACTATTCCATAAATACTGACATTAAATATAAATACAGAGTTTTAATTACGGGGTTTTAAAAAAGAATAAAAATAAAAGAGTATGAGTGAGAGAGCGTTGCAAAGTGCTGGTTAAGTTATTTGTAAATTGCGTTATTGTTAAGTCATTTTCATATGCGTTTAAACCAATTGATTAAGTACTCATGTCTTTATATTTTTGTATTGAAATTGTAATGTAAAGATAAATTGAAAGCAAACGCTGCATTAAAGAAAGCTAGTTGTTTTAGAATACAAAAATTGGTGTTAGAAAAATTATTTTGAAACGTCAATCCAAATAACCTTGTCTGCAGCTGATTTTTCGTCTGTACGACCTTGGACGAGAACCCGAAGGTAAGAGTTATTTTAAAGTAATTTATATTGTTTCATTGGCCCCCGATACAGGGACGGCGAGTGTAATTTGTTATTACATTCGCCAGACCTAAATAAGCTGCAGAACGAGTTATTTGGAAGTGAGGGTGTGGTTAGAACGTTTTTAGATCGTAGCTAGAGAGTAAATTTACGAAAGTAAAATTGATAATCATTTAATTAAACATAATTCCATAATGGAGAACACAGAGAATAAAATAAATACAGCTAACGTAACTGTTATGAATGAGTCGGGAAATCAATCAATGACCGAATCAGCGGTAATGGAAGAAGTTAGAGTTCATTCAACTCCTGTCCCGACTAGGGATAGTGATAAAACTGACAACGAAACGAGAAATTGGTTTCGTGAGACAATGGGGGAGATAAAACAAATGTTTAATGATAATAATAAGAGATTTGATGCTAATGACGATTTTTTGCATAAAAGTGTGAGTGAATTAAGGGACGATATTAATATTCGTTTTGACATGAATGATACCAAGTTCAATGATCAAAATAAGAAATTGGATGCTTTAAATAAACGCTTTGACACTAATGATGTTAAATTTGAACAATACAAAGAACAGAATATGAAATTTGAAAATAGCATAAACGTAAAGCTTGATGAATTAAATAATTCATTGTGTAGTATTGATGAACGAATTAATGAAATACGTAGTGAAACAAAAAGAGAAACAGATGAGTTAAGAGTGTGTGTGTGTGTGTGTGTGTGTGTGTGTGTGTGTGTGTGTGTGTGTGTGTGTGTGTGTGTGTGTGTGTGTGTGTGTGTGTGTGTGTGTGTGTGTGTGTGTGTGTGTGTGTGTGTGTGTGTGTGTGTGTGTGTGTGTGTGTGTGTGTGTGGTAGACAATAAAATAGACATTTTAGAATCCAATCAAAAAGAACTTGGACAAAAAATAATTACAGTAAATGACAAATTAGAAAATTTTGTAAGTAAAGCAGGTGATAAATTTGAGGGTATTGAGAGTGAGATGCAGTGCATAACTAACACCATACACATTATAGATAACCGCAGTAGTGAATTAGAATCACAAGTAGCAGTAGTTAAAAATTTTAGAAATGAGATAGAAAATATTTTTAAAACAGATATTCAATTAATCCAAGAAACAGTAAATGTTATTGAGAGTGTAAATCACAATAAGTTCGAGTCTATTGAACAGAGTATTATTAACGTAAAAGATGAATTGAATATGGCAATCGGCCAGAAAGTAAATAATGTTACGGAAAGGGTAATTATGACCCGTGACCTAAGTAGTGAAGTTGAGTTAGAATTGTTCAATGGTGATAGTAGGGGGGTACACCCCATGCAATTTCTAAATAGAGTAAAAGAGTATAATCAGTTTTGTAATAGTAATTGGGAGGTTAAGTTGCTAAAAATAATGAAATGCTTTAAAGGGAGCTCTGCTGTGTGGGCAGAAGTCCATAAAGTAGAGTGGGGAGATTATCTAAGTTTTGAGAGTGCCTTCCGAAGTAAATACTGGTCGGAGGAGGAGCAAGAGGGGTTACGCAGTAAAATTATGGGAAAAGGTAATTTTGGGGCCCAGGGGGACAATGTGACCCTGTATGTGATGCGATTATATAATGAGGTGAAATATTTAGAGCCTCCGTTACCGTTCCGATCGTTTGTACAGTACGTAAGTAAACACTTGCCGAGAGAAATTCAGATCAATTTAATGACGCGGGAAGTGGGAGACGTAAATGAATTAGAGCAAATACTAGATATTTTCCAAAACATTAGAGAACGAGAGATGGGTAGGCGCCCGAATCCGCCCGCACCATACACAAACGAAAGGCATTACCAGCCCAGGGGGACACCAACCCATTATAGAGGGACGCGAGGAGGTAATAATAATAACAATAGACAAGAGGACTGGCGATGTCAAGAGTGTCATTGTGAGAATTACGGCAGTAGAACGACCTGTTACAAGTGCCATAAAGAAAGGAATTGTCAACGAAGCAACACTGAGCATAACCAAAACAATCAACCGCAGAGAGGAGAGAGCAGCAACCGAGGAGCACCGGGAAGCAGTGGAACTGCTAACAGAGGCCGTGAGGGGTACACTCCAGGCCGTGCAACCACTCAGACGGAAAACTAGTAAGGACAGTGGGTGAAGGGACCCCACCATTGTCGACAAAGGACTGCGGGACCCAAGACAACGACTATATAAGTAACATCATCCGCACTGACGTGTCCAAGGAACTAATGGAGGAGGATGACTTAGAGACAGCAAGACCAGAAACTGGACTGACCGAGGTAAGAATTCAGATTGAAGGTAAGGAAGTAAAAACTTAAGTAGACACAGGTAGCGAAATTTCTGTTATTTCCGAACACACATTAGAGAGTTTGCAAGAAACGAACAAAAATATCCCATAGCGGGGGTGACCATTGTAGGCATTACAGGGGTTAGGAGTAAACGTGTAACTAAACAAGTACATTTGAATATGGTAATTAATGGAGTAGAGTATGATAATACATTTTTAGTAGTACGGGGGTTGAATTTGGAGGTTATTTTGGGGAATGATTTTTTGATAAAGCACAAGGCGATAATTGATTTCCAGAAGCGATTGTTAGCACTTAATAATAAAAGTAAACCAGTTGAGATTAGTTTTGAGCGGGTAGTAGATAAAGTTAGAATTTCGGGAGTTAAGATGATACTAAATCGGGTAAAGTAGAAACGGAAGTTAATACGTATGTATGTAGAGAGGAAGAGTTAGGGGGTACTATAAATGAACGAATTTGGGAGGATAGAGAGGGGAAATTTTGTAGTGAGGGGGTGACGTAGGGAGTTCTCAACGAAAAGCGTTGTGGCGGGTAATAGAATGTTTTCGAGAAGTGTTTGCCGATATACCAGGGAGGGCAAGAAATTATGAATGTAAATTAAAAGGGAACACGCACCCTATGTACAAAGAAGCTATCTGGTACCATATTCAAAGAGAAGAGCGGTTCAGGTTGAATTAGACAAAATGTTAGAGGGGAATATAATAGAGAGATCAGTATCACCGTACTCCAACCCGTTAGTAGTAGTTATTAAAAAGGACGGTCGAGTCAGATTATGTTTAGACGCCCGCAAGATTAATCAAATAATTATCTCGGACCGGGAATCACCCGAACCAATAAATGAAATATTTCAAAAATTCAGTGGAGTCAAATACATGACCTTATTAGATTTAACCGCGGGGTACTGGCAAGTCCCGTTAGCATGTGAAAGTAGGAAATATACAGCATTCCTTTTCAACGGGAAGAATTATCAATTTAAACGGTTACTTTTTGGGCTGAATACCAGTGTGGCCAGTTTTATAAAATGTCTAGATGAAATTCTACAGCCACAAAATTTAGATTTTTTAACCATCTATGTAGACGATATATTGATAGCATCACGAACATTTTCTGAACATGTGGAACATTTAGAGTATGTACTAGATAGACTGCTTAAAGGGGGGTTGACTGTCAATTGGGAGAAATCTAAATTCTTACAGAAAGAAATACATTTTTTAGGTTTCATAATTACTCCAGATGGGATAAAAGCTAACCCAGAGAAGGTAGAATAAATTCTAAAATTTCCGGAACCCCGAAATATTAAGCAGTTGCAAAGTTTTTTAGGGCTATATAATTTTTATAGAAAATTCCAGAAAAATTATGCCCATATAACTTCCAAGTTGAGCGCAGTGTTACAAAAGAATAAGCAGTGGAAATGGGGGGAAAGAGAACGAGATGTGTTTAATGAGATAAAGGACCATTTTAGTAACATGATAATGATGAATCACCCTAACTTTGAACGCACATTTTATTTACAGACGGATGCCAGTAATATTGCTTTAGGTGCGGAATTGTACCAGGAAGATGACAACAAAGAACATCATACTATCGCCTTCGTCAGCCGGACGCTGTTAGCTGCTGAAAGAAACTATACGACAACTGAGAAGGAATTATTAAGCATTGTCTTTGGCGTGAAGAAGTTTCGAACATATCTACTGGGAAATTCCACTATCATCCGGACTGTCCACAAGGCATTATCCTTTTTAAACACCTGTAAGTTGACACACAGCAGGATAACCAGGTGGGTGCTAGCTTTACAAGAGTACAATTTTAGTTGGGAGTATATAAAAGGGGTAGAAAACAAAATACCTGACACTTTATCCAGGGTAGATACAGAGGGAATGAGAACAGGGAGGGATTTAAAAGAAATAGAAATGTTTAGACTTAGTAGGGAAGATAGATTGTTTGGGGAAGAATTGAGAGACATTAATAGCATGCAGAGGACAGATCCTAAATTGAATAAAATAATAACTAGCTTAGAGTCCGATTCAGATGAGTTAGGGTATAGCCGGTATTTTCAAATCTATCAAGGGAGTTTGTTTAAGAAAGTAGAGGGGGGAGAGCGTGATTGGAGGTTAGTTATACCGGAAGGGTTGGTAGACAAGATAATATGGGACTGGGGCATTTCGGTGCTAGGAAGTGTGTAAATGTATTAAAAGAATCATGCCTTTTTAAAAATATGGAACGGAGGGTTAGAACTTTACTCCGGGGGTGCGATTTATGCCAAAAGTCAAAAGTAGCAAATTACCGATTAGAGGGAGAGATGAGGTGTATTAAAGTTGAAAATCCTTTTGATTTAGTTGCGGTAGATTTGTTTGGTCCTCTACCAAAGGGAAGGGGAGGTGTAATGTACATCTTTGTGGTGTTAGATACGTTCACGAAATTTGTAAGGTTATATAGTATAAGGAGGGCAACTAGTAAAGTATTAAGTGAAAAAATAACAAAGGATTATATGATTAAAACCGGAAAACCCAAAATAGTACTATCTGACCATGGACCCCAATTTATTAGCGGAAGATGGCGACAAACTTTGGGTTGGGAAGGTATCATACCTAAACACATGGCGGTATACCATCCTCAGTCGAACCAAGCCGAAAGAGTCATACGGGAATTAGGCAGAATTTTTCAGGCATATTGCCATGCCAAACACAGCGAATGGCCAGCATATGTGGGGAGAATTGAAGAATGGTTAAATTGTACCACCCATGAATCAACAGGGTTCACACCATACGAGTTAGTTAAGGGAACACGTCCACCTAGGATTCTGGAACAGCTGTTCAACTTTCCACCGGAAGCAACACCCGAGATCTGGAAGTAAAACTTAAACTCGCCAATGAAAATTTACTAACTAAGGGAGAAAGAAGGAAACGGCTGCAGGATGCTAAAGGTAAGTGGACCAAGTATGAGATAGGTCAGTTGGTATTAGTGAGAAGACACGATTTATCGAGTGCACAAGATAAAGAGATTAAAAAATTCTTTTTGTTGTATGAAGGACCGTATGAAGTAGTTGAAATTAAAATGGATAACGCTTATGTTTTACGAAACCAAATGACGGGGGAAATAGTGGGTACCCATAACACCACCAATTTAAAAAAGTATTGGTTAAAATAAAATAATAGAATAAATTTTTAAGTGTATATAAACTAAATAACTATAAAACTAGGAATTTTATATAAAACAGTAAGTGGTAGCGGGTAGATGTTCCCCACTTGTCCCAGTGGGGTTCGTCTACTTCAGGGACGCGCCCCTGCCCACGCGAGCCTAGGTTTTCTCCATTTATCCTTAATTTCGGAGGAAGCTTTGTCCTTACCTTTAGTCCTAGTTCTTGACCTTTTAATGATCCTTGCCCTTTTTATTTTCCCGATTTCCCTAACCCTCCCCTTAGAAAAAACATAACAATAGTTACATAAATTGGCACACCCTTTCGAACCATTTGATTGCCTTAATTTTAAACAATACATTAGGGTAATCCTCAGAATTAAATAAACCGGTGTTATTTATGAATTGTGAACTCACCCCTTAATTAGGCAGGTAGTAAAGAAGTTTTGTGGCTGAGTAAACAAACTAAGATAACAAATTTTCTGTATAGTCTAATAGGATTATTGCCTATAGGGATGGGGTTGTAGATTGGTGGTTGGGGTTGGTTTTATTTGTGGAAAAAAAAGGGGGCAAATAAGAATTCAGGTCCAGCAGAAGGGTAGTTATTGTTGTAGGGGTTCTGTTCGTTTTCAATCGCATCCCTATAGACGATTATCCTGTACATGTAACATATAACCTATTCACGGGTAATTAAAGAAAAAATAATTTGTGAAAATATTTAAAAATAAAAGCTATGTAACCAGTATTATTTTGTGGTACCTGCTATGTTAGGTTATGAGTAAAGGATAATGGTATTTAGAATGTGATTGTGAAGGGAGTTAAGGAGAAATTTGAAACAAATGATGTAATGTTTGTAAAACTTATTGAAATACTAAGAAAGAATTAAACATTAAACCAATTAGAATCATTTTGAAAAATGTAATTAAAGTAATTGAAATTGTTTTGAATGTACGAAGAGACTAAATTAAGTTGGAGTTGTCCCTGGAGTAACTTAATAATGTGAATGTTAGTAATGTGCTTAACTTTATTTTGATTCAAATTGAAACTGTAATTATAAATTAAATGTTAATTGATTTAAACACAATGATTAAAATATTCATTTAAAATTGAAAACTAAAGGAAATGTTTGGGCTGAGGGAGCGTTTGGGAAAATAAGATGTGCATATAACTGTTCATGTAAACTTGTATCAATGACAATCCATGTTTTATGGTTAACTGTAGATTCCCCACCTAAGTGCGGCCATGACCTCACCGGATCATGACCGTGAAAGTAGTTAATTGTGACAAATCATAAATTTTACTTGATATAACCGGCTTGTGGTTTGTTTTGTTTTGTTAACCCGGTGGTTAGTTAGACTTAGTAGCGGGGTTATTTTTAGGGGAATCTACCAAATTTTGGAACAGGGCTATTTTCACCCAGATAGGGGTGGTAGTCCATTAGGGGCGTATCAATCAATAATACTAAGTGCAATACTGAATTTTAATTTGTAACGCCGAAGCAAGGATGGGGTGGAATAAAAGAAAAAATGTCCACCCCTTCCGCATCAGTCCTTGTGGAAGCAACTGGGCGCTACAGTTCAGGGGGGGTAAATAGTGAGTGTGGATTAGGGGGTGACCCAGTTACAGGTCATGAGGGAGATGTGATTACGGCTAGGTTGAGGTCTACAAGGGCCAAGAAGCCTAGTGCTGAACACAGCAGATTGTAACGGGTATCAGGGGTTAAGGGATTTGAAGGGGGATATATATAAAAAAAAATATATATATAGGAGTTAAGAATAAAGCAGTCTTGAGTATATAACTCATATTTTGTTATGATTATTATGATGTACTGGTATTTTGTATAATTAAGGTATTATTTTGGATGGGTAATATTGTATTGGGAACATGAGTCAATTTGTATGGTATTCATATTAGTCAGACATAAATGTATTGCATGAAGGCCAGTTATGGTGTTGAAGGAAAACAATGTTGATGATAAATTAAATTCAACCCAAGCTGAATTAAGTAATTTAACAGATAGATCATCTAAAAGGTCAGAGTAATTTAATTTTGACTTGTAATGAATTAGGTAGCAGTGTTTTGTTTATAACTCATGGTAATGCCCATTTGGAATGTTTATTATGTCGTATCCCTTTTTATGTAATCATGAATGAATGTAGAACAGTTGCCATTGTAGAACGGTTGCAACCCACATAAATGAATAACCAGCACTTTGTATAAGAAGACCAGTACTTTGCAAAGGATGAGCCGGTATGGCCAAGAGGAAATCAGTTGTGGGATATGGAGTGATGGAAGGCCGTTTGTTAATCTTTCGATGGAATGTTACAGAGTCAGGTGACGCTGTGGCGGGTATCCGTCCGAGCTTATGGTGTTGGGATCTCGAGTAGAGAAGTCCAGTAAGATCGGATGGGTGCTGCCGCAGCCACCGGACTAGGGGGGTAAGTACCCATGATTTTAGTAGAGTTCAGGGGGGTTGCGGCACCATATCCTCACTGGTCCTCTTAGGTTTTAGGCAATGAGAGTTTATGCTTCGGCCTACAATCTCTCATTGGGGGGGGGGGTATTGTAACGGTACGAAATTGTAAGGCCAAGGTAATATCTTAAAAAATTTGTATTTCCCATGCAGTCATTGTTCACCTTTTTGGAACCCCGAGTTAGTCAACCAAGTATGCAGTGTTTATTACAAAACAAAACGTCTGTGTTTTGTCTCCGCACTCAAAAAGTCCAGCCAGATGATGAAACAACACACAATTTTGCGTCAGCCGTGAATCACGGAAGAAAATAATGTAACTTCATATTGCACCAGGCGGCAAAATATTGCTACATCTTATGCCTGCGTTATAGCGCTCCTTTAAAAAGCACCAATAGAAGCGCAGACTGACGACCACGTGACCAGAAAAAAAACTCCGTGCATTGCTGCCCTAGAGCCGCAATGAGTTAGTTCAACTGCAACTCATGGCCGCACGCAGTCAAATAATTAAAAACATAAGAGCTCGAGCAACTGCGTAAAATAAAAGTTGGCCGACAAACAAATCTGTAAAAGTGTAACGAAATCACAAACTATAACGAATTAAAAAAGACGGAGTGTGTCGCGGTAGTGCGAAAGTTTATGAACTGTGGAAATAACATTGATGACCAGAAACAGCCAACAACACGAGGTGGTGATGGAACTTATTAACGCCGGGGATTGTTAAGTACTCTATGTAACACTATCATAACTATTCCATAAATACTGACATTAAATATAAATACAGAGTTTTAATTACGGGGTTTTAAAAAAGAATAAAAATAAAAGAATATGAGTGAGAGAGCGTTGCAAAGTGCTGGTTAAGTTATTTGTAAATTGCGTTATTGTTAAGTCATTTTCATATGCGTTTAAACCAGTTGATTAAGTACTCATGTCTTTATTTTTTTGTATTGAAATTGTAATGTAAAGATAAATTGAAAGCAAACGCTGCATTAAAGAAAGCTAGTTGTTTTAGAATACAAAAATTGGTGTTAGAAAAATTATTTTGAAACGTCAATCCAAATAACCTTGTCTGCAGCTGATTTTTCGTCTGTACGACCTTGGACGAGAACCCGAAGGTAAGAGTTATTTTAAAGTAATTTGTATTGTTTCAACTCCGCTTGTCCATCCTTACACCTTCTGAGATCAGGGGAACATCATCCCTGCTCAGTTAAATGATTGCTGGAATATTTCTACAGTCAATTCATTATAATAAAAAACTTACAAGTAGTCGATTAGCGACTAATACTAAACACTTTTGGAATTCTTCACGTTGTAGCTGTTTGCATTTAATTATATATTTCTTTTTCTTCTTGATTCCTTCTTCTTTTTCATTAACTAATAGCATATAACATTACTGATAGGCATTATTTTAAAATCCTTTTGACTTTCCTTCTTGTGACATATTTTCTCCGTATCATTTCTTCGTATATCATTTTCAATTCCGAGAAATTCTAAATTATAGTTGTATTAATCATTCTTTAGTTTCATTGTAGTCATTAAATTATTCGTTATTCTTCTTATTTGAGCACACTACCATCAATTGTTTTTATTTATTTATTTATTCTTCTGTTTGTTACCATCAAAATATTATTTTTCCTATTATTCCATTTTAAATCAGTTATTTATAATTATTATTTAATAATCTGTTCTTACCTACTCTTGGTGTTTTGCTGTTTATTAAATCAAATTGTTGCGAAATATCTTAAGTAAGTTGTACTTGCATACCTTTTTGAATTTTGGGGTTTTCTTTGCAATGGGTTGCTTGGTCGGTTTCAGAAAATCAGTCCCCTTTTTCTAGTTGGCTATTTCTTGTTTTAACCATGGTCCATTAACTCAGGTACTCCCTTTCCTCGGACTACGGCAGTGTTCGTAATGATTTTTGTTCTTGTTAAATACCTCTCTATCATCTGGTATTGTAACTCTGCTGATACGAAACCTTCATTTAAGTCACGGTTTTCCATCATAGTTATTTCCTTTTTAACTATCAGGTATTGTACCTCTTCTGACATAACATATTCACTCATTTTTAATATCATTCCATTCCCTTTTTCCTCTGGATGATTTACCAAATTTTTTAATGATATATTCTGTCTTGATGATATGACTGATATCTTCTGATACTCTTCGATTGTCGACATATTTAAATGATATCCAAACTTATTTACGTTTTTCTTTATTATTTTACGGTGGTTTACTTTTGACATTTTCATTGAGGTTTTTCTATAATTCTTAACTTTACTTAACACCCTTCGTTCATTAATTGGGAGGTTAAATGCATTAATTAATCCACCCTTCCTCATATCCAATTCTTCTTTTGTATTTAATATTTTCTTTCTACATATTTTCCTTATTTTCTTGGTCTTCTTTTCCATGGTTTGGATATTCTCTTTGTTTTTTCTATTTTTATTTTCAGATAGCAATGCATTTTGGTCTTCCCTAATTTCTATTTCCTTCCTGCTCTCTTCTGTTTTCTGACTTACTTTAATACCTTCGGAAGTGCTGTCTATTGTTCCATTCAAATTATTGAAACCACTGTCCATTGTTTCCTCTGACTTCCTGAAACTATCATCCATTTGCTTATTTGTCTCCCCCTTGTATGTATCTGCTTTTTGGCTAAGTGTGTTACTGATCATTTCAATTTTACTCTCGAGATTTTCCCGTAACTCCTTATTGAAATTCTCCATTTTACCCTCAAATTGTTTTAAATTTTCTTCGTTTATTTTCTCCATTTGTTTTAAACTGACCCTCAAGGTTTCATTTTGCTTCCTTGAGTTCTCCTCCTGTTTCCTAAAGTTTTCATCTATTTTATCAAATTTTTCCTCCTGTCTCCTAAAATTTTCCTCATTAGTTCGCTTATTATCTTCCTGGATCTTGTTATTCCCTTCCATTATAATTCTTAACATCTCCTGTATGCTTATGTCTTCTTTTTGGGCAGATTTATCTGGTTGATCCCCTTGGGCATCCTCTTCGACTATTTCCTTTTCCGTTTCCATAATTTCTTCTTTATCGCCTGTCTGTTGTTCCATTTCACTGTCCGTGACTACTTCTATTTCTCTTTCCTGTCCACCTTCTTCCTTCTCCTTGTCTTCTGCCCTCTTCTTCGATCTGCCTCTGGTATTATGCATTTCTTGTTTTCTCATAGTTGCCGACAAAAATTAGGTTTTTTGTTATATTATCTTTCATATATCTCAAAATTTCTTTCCTAATTAAAGCCCTTTTCAGTTGAGCGCCATCTTGTAACGTCTCGCGGGTCTCTCCAAGTCAATCGACGTCTTACCTATATACTTTCCTACTTATGCCCACGTTTGTACGTTATCTTGTAACGTCTCGCGTTTATTCTCTCTGAGTATATATTATTTTTACGTCTATTTGTACTCTTCGAAAATCTCGCTTTATTAAGAGTCACAGAATTTGTTATATTTTATGTTCAATGTTTTCAAAAATCGAGTGTGTGTGATTATGCAAATATTTTCTTAGATTTTATTTGTTTGAAATCAATACCGTTGTTTGACAGTAGTGAGGAGAGAGAGTGCAAAGAGAATTACTCTCTTAGTATACGATTAATTATTTCAAATTTCTCCGCTCGTGAGACCAGCTGACTGCGACGTTTACGAACACATTTGAGGTTAAATTAACTCCAAATGGTACGTGATATATTCTGGTTGTCCGTTCTCTTCTCAGTCTTCTGACAATCTGTAACCAACTACCATCTACTGAAAATAATACACATTTTTATTCAAACAACAAGGCATTCATTGAATTTATTTAGCTTTTTTTTTTCTCTTCTCCCAAAACAAAAAGGGATAATCGATTCTTACTGACAACACAGAATTAGTTGTATCTTATTTTTAAACATATAGTATATAACAAATATTTTTATTTCAATATTAATACAAAGGAAGAAATAATGAATTAATTTCCCAGGGTTATTTTAGAGTTCTTTGTACTTTGAGAAAGTCAGAAATGAATATGGGTTAGTACCAAGCGTTACATAAATAAATTTTTATAATTTGTACTATTTATGTTATGTAGTTGGTTGGTTGACCGCTAAAGCGCAGGTTACGTTTCTTCACTGAAAACACGAAAGTTATTTAATGGCGGCCGGAATGTTCACCAGAACCCGTTCTGCTGTTTTTTGGATTAACTAAATAATAAAGTTTATGTTCACCTCTTTTCCTGAAGTATTTAAAGAGATTGTGCTGTTTCTAGTGTTCTAAATTTATAGTTGAGGTGTAATTTAGTTAAATTTTACTTGGTAAAGATCTCACCAAAATGTCGAATTTCTGTGGGCTAGGCCTGGACATCGAAGGTTGATTTTTCAAGGTTTCATCAAATTACGGGCGTGAATTATTCTATTCGAAGGAGTTCTAATATGTAGTGGACATCACTCGTTAATTTTATTAATTTTGCACTGATTAGTTCAAATGGTATTTGTTAATTTCTTAAATTTTTATAGACATTACACTTTTTCAAAACGTTCACTTCCAATATCGTTTAACAATTAATTCCAATTCTTGTTAGTTGGTTACTCTTAGTAACCAAGAATTTTTATGGTTTTTTTATTGGTGAATCTATATACTTTTTAGTATACAGGCTATTATTAATTATTATAAATTCATTGTTTCTTTTTAGAAAAATAATCCTTTTTAGATTTTATTTATTATCGAATTTAATTTATTTAGGGTTTTTCTTTATATTTTTCCTTAAACTTGTGCACTGGTATTTTATATTTTAATCCCTTTAAATTGGATTTATTTATGATTTATCATTAACTTAATGTATCCTTACTCTAAACTATTTTTCATATGCCATCTTGCTAACATATTATTATTTTATACTTAACCCTGGGTTATCTTATATTTAAACAAAATCATTATATTAAACACAAAGATTATTCCTAGGTACTAGACCTTTGTGGCCTACACAATACAAAATTACACAAAATACAAAAAATACAAAACTTGTCAGCAGCAATATAGTTCACTGCTACAATATTGATTGTTTTTCATCTCCAGTACCAATCTGTTAGATACTCTTTTTAAAGGTTGACACTTTCACTAAGTACACTATATTTCATTTTGTACACTACACTTTTATTATTATTGTTTACAGTGTTTTGGAGTACAAAGTTTTTTATAGCTTGGTACATAATACCCATGTCTGACTTTTAGAATTGGGTGATTATTGGTTTTAACGATGGTGATTGTGTTATCATATTTGGGCAGGGGTTATGTAACGTTACAATATATATTGTTACAACACAAATAAGCCAACCCAATACCAGGGATGAACAAAACAATATTAAATCTAAAATAATACTTCATGTTAAATAAAAATGATTAATTTAAATAAAATATAAAGAATATGACTCGACAAACGACGACTTTGACCTAACCCAAGTGATTGACCCAACAAAAGGAAACAAATGAAGAAGGGACCCACGAAGAGTAAACAAGAATGTAACCAAACCAAAGGAAAAAAAATCCAGAAACCCAAACAAAAATGAAACATGTTCATGGAATTAAACGACCCAATGTAACACGTCGAAATGTACCCAAAGGAGAGAATGGAAAAACCAAGGTATTAACCAAATACGATGAAAATGAAGAAGGAGGGAAATAGATAGAAACGAAAACCCATAATGATACACAAACAAGTAATAAAGCATAGGAGAAGGAGAAATAAAGCACTCTAGAATAATATTGGAACCAAACCAATAATTACCCTATGAGAAAGGAAGAAGTAACTGTTATTACCCATTAATGGACAAAATGATCTAGGGAAGAAACCCTATTAAACAAGGTTAAAGATTAAAATAATAAAGAAGCAAACTAAACCCCAATATAGAATTAGATGTAAAAATAGTATTGTAAAAACATAAAATTGTTAATAGTATTAAGGATATATTGTAATGAAAGAGAAATAAGTATAGGGATTACCCACTAAAAAACACATAGTATAAACAGTGATACAGTGCAATAGGGTATGTGTAAAAACCCCAAAGTGAAGTGATAAGGTACGCTAATTAAATTATAATTAACTATAGATAATTTAAAAGTGAAGGTGAGGTATAAATGGGAATAGTGTAAGATATAGAATATAACTATTATAAGAAATGGTGAATAATAAAGAAAATAGACACTTAATAAATCTGTAAAAAACACTAAAGGTTTAAAAGTGGAAAAATAACAGTGAATAAATATATGGTGAAAAATAGTATTAAGCATGAATTATAGAATAAGATATGCTGAACACTGGAAAGTGATGATGACATTATTATTTAAGAAAAGATGTTTAATAGATTTAAGTTTAATTATAACCGATAGTAATTAAAAGGGAGGATCCCAGGAAAGAATAAATTGAAGGTGTTGACATGGAGAGAATGTAAAGATTGTTTAAAAATTAAGAAATTAGAGACAAATCAAAGACACCCATGTTATAAGGGATAGTTATAAATTTCATAAAAGTGATGTTGTTTATCGCAATAAAAATAATATGTATTGTAAACAAAAAATTAGCAAATAATAAGTTGGAAGGAAGTGATGATATTTCTCACTCAAAATAATAACTCTAATAACTTATAAAGAATTGTTCGTTTTAATGTTATGAATAGGATATGGCTGAAAGAAACTTGCAGTCCATAAGCCTAATTGTTATATTTTAAATATTAAGATAGAGAAAGCAATATTGACATGTAATCAAAACACCAACAGACTCAGAATACAACACAACCAATAATGATAAATAAGTAAAGCCCATTAGGCTGAAACGAAATGTGATTTAAATGAAATAAGTCAAATAACATAATGGCTACTCAGGCCTATGAAAGGGCATAACTGTCAGAACCAAAACAACTAAAAATTATAACAAATTAACAAAGAAATTAGCAAATCTGAGGTGAAGGAATCACCAAGAATAAATTGTAAATCATTTGTAAAAGAAAATATTATAATAAGCATTTGTATACAAAAAGAAATGTAATTAACAAGCATTAACATAATTGTAAAAACATAAAATCTAAAATTACCCAAACTTGTGGGGTATCAAAATAATCTATGAAAGGAAATAAATACTATAGTGACAATATTTAATAACCAGGAAGGAAAATAGAGGAATAACAGCAATCAGAAGATATACGAAGAATTCGAATTTTGATAACAATACATCATCTCAAAATCAACCAATCAAAATCATGCAGTTGCCATGGAAACGGCAGTTGAAGACTGAATTACCGTTGAATACCGTTAGAGAAGTAGCGAATACCGTTAGAGAAGTAGCGTCATTAAGAGAATACAGAAGCCAATGTTGGGAAGAACGTTTTTCTGTTAAAATAGTAATTAAAGTTCCTAACCATGACAGCATAAGAAGCAGACGACCATTTATAGCAGCCAACTCGAGATCCAAGGCAATTAAACGGAAAATTACCCAATAGAACATCCAGATACATTATGAAAAAGACGCCCAACCCATTGAAGCCCCAAAATTCATGAAAACCGAACTTATTGCAGCCAAATCCTACCCGACCAAACGAACGAAGACACCAAGTCATGCTGAGGTGTTAAGTACAATTAAATTACTTATTTTCCAAAACCCTAATCACTCTAAATTTTACTAAAGGTAAATTAATCTCACTATAAACAAATATTTCTCTTTCACAGATTATTTAAGTAAAATAAAACTTGCTAAAAACTTGTTAACGTTAAATATAACCTATTAGTTAAACACGAACTTACAAAACACATTTACGACACCACAGAACAGATTGTAACCACACATTATTATTTATGTACACGTAGAATAAGGTAATATATTTTTATTGTAACCATAGGAATTCTTTAGCTCATAGTCACAAGAATCCACGATTTTGGAAACAGAAAATAATTGTAATACTTTAACGTACACAGCAATGCAAAAGCTGAATGTTTCCTTGATTGATTCGTCAAGCCCAGAGGACAAGAGTCTAATGTAATCAGTCGGTGCAAATTTATCATTATATAATTGTCAATGTGAATATTTTAATTATCACCTATTAAAAATAACTATTACAGGGAGTAACTGTCGTTATTATTTCATAGGGAGTGCTTTATATACGTATTACTAGTGTTTAGTTAAGAATAGATTTGACGAGAAGCGAACAAGTTGTCATTTGCGCAGCAGCAGCGACAATTTAGACGGCTGTGCGAGCGGGAATTATTTGAATGCCCCGACCGTCACCGCTGATAACTCGTCAGACAATAATTTTAGTTGTTTTATATAACGACTTGGCGCCACCCGGGATTAACACACCCCTATAAGCAACAGGTAAGGTTACTGCCGTGTTATACAGGTGATTACCGCAACACTACAGACATCGTTAGCCATGAACATTAATGTAACGACCCCGGTGCGAGACGAACGCACTAATTATTATTACACATACAAAATTGGTGTACATTTTACAGGTACGCACCAGCCCTCTAACTAAAACGTTACAATATATATGTATATATATATATATATATATATATATTACATTTAATATTTATAATGAATTTACCTCAAGATATTCTTTCCTTATTAGGAACATGTTTCGGGTACCATCTTGTACCATCTTGCCTTCCGGTTTTTGTGTCTGGTGAAGTACATATGTGTTGGTTGACTATTATTATTATTATTATTATTTAATAATAATTAAGCTTCCTGTTGGCTTCTTATACTTCAAATTGGTTTTATTGTGTGTGATTATGGTGTATGTGTTAGTTTTTTGTGTATTTTCGATGTTGAGTGCTTTGAATATTGTGTCATGTTTTGTATGGATTTGTATTTGTTCAGGTATTAGTTTGTTTTGTGTTTTATGTTTGTATATTTGTAAATTTTCCCAAATGTACAAACATAAAACCCTTTTCTTCTTGCTTGTTTCTTCTTTCTTGTTTCTCTTCTTACTTGTTCCACTCCATTTTATTTAGATCTGTTTTTACTTATTTCCATTAGTGCGTTCTCCCTGTTATATAATTATTTCCCTAACGTTTTAGTAGTTGGTTTCTTCCATTACTACCTTTTTTTCTGAAACCAGAGGAACATCATCTCTGCTCAGTTAATTGATTGCTGGACCTATTCTCAGTCAATCTTAAATACTTTTTTGTCATCCTGTGACTTTCATTAGTAATAATATTTTGGGGATTGTCCACTTCATGGTTTTTTTGATCATTTTAACCTTTTACTCATTCTTCCTTCCGCTGTACCTTTGCAATGTACAATATAATTCTGTTATCTACTCACATAGTTGATTGTTTTTATTTATTTAGTTGTTAATTTCATTATTTCTAACTTTTCATTAGTTTGTTTTTCTCTTCTTCTTGTGATCATTTAAATTATTTTAGACCTCTTTTTCCTTTTCTTCTTCTTTGTTGATTACCATTATTTTGCTTTAGCCATTTGCTGCATATTTGCTTGATACATTTTTTTTTCTTTTCTTATACCAGTTCATTTTTTTTTCTGAATACTTTATATTCTTTGTAAGTTTAGGTATTTGTCTTAGCAGTTCTTGCTTGGTTCTATTTTTGTTTATTTTAATTGGTCTCCCTTCTAATTCTCTTGTATTATTAATTCTTGTTTTCACTTTGTTTTGGTTTATTTTGTTTTGTCTCAAATATTATTCTAAATAATTTTTGTAAGTTTGTTGTTCTTACTTTTTAGGAATTTTTGTAACTTATTCCTTTATTTTATATTATACCTCATATGTTATCTCACTAATTTTTGTAAGTTTGTTCTTACTTTTTAGGAATTTTTGTAACTTATTCCTTTATTTATTATTTTTTTTTTACCTCATGTCATCTAAATATTATTGTAAGTTATTCTTACATCTTTTTTGAATTTTGTAATTCATTATATTCTTCTTTCTTTTCCATTGGTTGGCTTGGTCAGTAATCCGAAAATCAGTCCCTTTTCTCGGTGTGTGGTATCTAGTTTACCCATGGTCCATAATTTCCTCTGCACTTGTCGTTCAGATCACTCTGGTGTGTAGAACTATTTCCGTCCTTGTGAAATAGGTCTCTTCTATCTTGTACCACAATTCTTCTAATACCATATGTTCATTTGTCTCCATGCCTACATCATTCACTATATTATGTTGTTTATTAATCAAAGAAGTTAATTGTACCTCTTTCATTAATGTCATCACTAATTTGTTATTTTGCATTTCCATTTCTGGTGTATTCAAGTGTTTTAGAGACCTTCTTAATTTGTTATACACTGTTTTGTTGCGAGTCCTTTCTATTTCTGGTATCTTCCATTTAAGTGTAGTTTTGCTGAAGTTTTTATTCACTGGTTTGTTGTGAATCCCTTCTATAATTTCTTTTAAAGTCCTCCTACAATCTTTATATTTCATTAATTTGCTTTGGTCGGTCATTGGTAAATTAAACACATCAATTAGTCCATTCTTTATCATCTCCCATTCTTCTCGTGCTTTTATTAGTTTCTTTTTATATATTTTTCCAATATCTTTTGTTTTCTGAATCTTTTTAATTATTTGGTTCTTCTTTACTTCTCTTCGGTTTGTTTCTATGTGCTTAATTTTCTCTTTGTTTTTGTTATTTTTATTTTCAGAAAACAATACACTTGAGTCTTCTTTATTCTCTATTTTCTCCTCCTTCTCTTTTATTTTCTGATTCACCGGTTCCTTGTTTTTATTCACCGTTTCTTCGATACCTTCAGAGGTGCTGTCTAGTGTTTCATTCAATTGTGTGAAACCACTATCTAATGTTTCATTAAGTTGATCTGCTTTGTAATTGGTTTCTTCCCATTTCTTGTTCATCCCCGTTTTTGTCTGCTTGACTTCTTCACGATACCCTATTAGTATGTATCTTAATTCTTCTCTGTTCTTCTCACCGTCTTCCTTCAATTGTCGTTGGAATGTTTCGATATTATTCTCGATTTTGTTGTTCATTATCTCCAGATCTTTTTTGATCTGCCTCTTTAACTCCTCACTCTTGTCTTCTAATATTTCTTGGTTTCTCTTCAAGGCTTCATGGTTGCTTTCCATCTTATTATTCAGAAGTTCTGTGTCTTCCTTGAGTTGTTTCTTTAAGTTTTCACTTAAAATCTCATGTTGTCTTTTTGAATTTTCATTAATTTTTTCCTCCATTTGGTCTATTTTTTCCATAGTTTCTTCCTTCGTTTTCTTTGAAGTTTCGGCTATGAAATTCATCAGGTCTTGCAGGCTTGGACCTCCTTTTGCTGTCTCATGATCTCTCGCCTGTTGTTCCCTCTCACTATCTTGAATTGGTTTCTCCAGTTGGTTGTCGACTATTACTTCTACTTCCGGTGTTGGTTGGGTTGGGTTTTCTGATTGGTCCTCTTGGGCATCCTGTTCGATCATTTCTTCAATCATTTCCATTTCTTCTTCGTCGGTACCCTCAGTTCCCTTCTTAGCTTTTCCCCTTGTAATCATGGAATGTTTCATATTTTTTCGTAACCGCCGCTAGTCTTCAATTCTAGACTCACTAGTTGGTCGCCAATCTGTAACGAGTAGATTCTTATCGTCTCTGAAAAGGTGTAAGTATTGTGTGTTCGCCTCATACATGTGGTCGTTACTTTATTTTTACGCTGACGATGTCCGTAGCGATCTTTCGAATTACCAGTACACACGAGTGAAAACCTTAGCTGTTCTTCAGTATGTGTTCATAAATCCCGGGTGGCGCCAAATCGTTTAACTAAAAACAATTTTAAAAAAATAGGACGATTGATTGAGCGTTCTTAGCTAGGACGGTATGTTGAATTCAAATTTACTCCCGCCACCTGTGCGAATTTCTGAATCTAGCTGTTAGTTCGCCGAGTTTCCGACGTGAGTACTTACCGTCCTTTTGCTGTTCGCTAAAATACACAAATAATATAATGTATTTTCCTATGGAATAAAGAACAGTGGTTACAACTCTGTACTAGTTTATTAAATTGCGATTATTATTTATTCCATATTATACAGAATTATATTTTGTTATTCAACAAATTTGCACCGGCAATATTATTATAAGACAAAAATCTCAAGGTTCGGCGATGTGACTCTGAACGAATTATTCAGTCAGACAAGGCGACTGCAACAGTTTGTTTACTATTAATCTCGTTCAGATTCTGGATTCTTGTGATTACGAAAAAAAAATATCAATTTGATTACAATAAAGTACACTACCTTACATTTTATATAATGTGTAATTATAATTTGTTCCTGAAGTGTTATAAAGTGTGTTTCCAAAGTTCGTAATTTTTATTTAGGTTATTTTTCTTAATTAACATAAGTTTAGTGTTTTATTTTTTTATTAATCTTTGAAAGAAATAATATCAGTTTATAGTGAGAGTTCAAAGTGTTATCAGAAAAAATTAAAGAGAATTTATTTCATAAATTCGGGTAACTCAGCAATACTTATCAAATCAGTCGACTTGAGGTGTAATGTCATTCAGTTGAAATGGGTTGTTGTCTTCGATAGTCATCAATCTTCAATCATCTTGGGATCTAAGTACGCCTGGCTTCTTTTTCGTATTAGTTGGTTTAAATTTATTAATTTAGAAATTATTAATCAGGTATTAGGCATCAGTTGAATGTACTTATCTTCTTACTTCTTCATTTTTTCAAATTTGGAATACTTTTAAACATTTTATATTAAGATTTTGGTCATTCACGGCTTGGCGTCTATTCCTGTTGAGCATCAAAAATGGAATAATAGTTTCTAACGGAAAATTGTCATGGTAACTGATTGACTGTGATTGGCTGTACTTGACTTAAGCTCATTGTTATCATATTTGAATTTTTTTTTCAAAATGACTATATCTTCTGATTGCTATTATTATTCTGTCTTCTTATTTATGTATGAGATATTATCACAACTGTTCGTATTTTATTTCAAAGATCATTTTGACATCCCACAAAGCTGGGTTTGCTTACGTATTATTGTTTGAACAATTATGCTGATATAATCTAATTACATTTCTTTCTAATTTTGTGTCCTTAATTTAACATTTTATCTTTTAATATGATTCATTAATTATCCTTGACTAGTTACTTGCCTTGGATTTGCTAATATTCTTGTTAATTTTTTACAATTTGTAGTTATTGGTTTTATACAGTTAGGCATTTCATAGGCCTAGTTAGTAATTGGCTATCTTTTCTTAATTTATACAAATTACATATTAATTTACACTTATACATGTTTTGTTTTGGTATTACTAATGATTTGTTTACTTGTTCAATTGTTTGGGTTTGTTTTATAATAATTGTATGTTTTTATTAGTTTCCACATTATGGTTTGTCTATTATTTTCTGACTGCCCTTCCAGTACCATTAGATTTATATTAATTTATCTTTTTTCTTATTTCTATTGCCGTTGTTTATAAATTGTATATTATTTACTATTCTCTATCAAATATAACATAACATTTAGGCTTATGGACTGTATAACTCCTTCAGCCATATTCCTATTCATAGATTTAATCAAACAATTCTTTAACATTCATTATGCTACTCTTGTTTACAATTTGTTTTATTCTTACTTATTTTTTGGTGATAAACATCATCACACCCTCTAACTTTACTTAACTAAGTATGCTTTAGAACATAGGATGTTTATTGATTTTGGCTTTCCTATTGTTTACTATATTTTTTCTTATATAAACTTTACTCTCTATCCATGGTAACACTAATTTTTGACTTTCCATGGGATTCCTTCCCTGAATACTATTGTATCCCTCATCTACAATTAATCTTAATACTATCAATAACAAAATTCTTATTTAACAATACTGTTCACCAATAAACCTTTAGTGTTTATCACTGATAATTAGGTGTTTATACCTATTAATAGGGTTTCTATTTTTTTGGGGGTTTTACACTGTCACTTTGCACTTCTTATATTTTATTTAAGTGTTATTAGTGGGTATTCCCTAACATTACATTCTCTTTGTCACTTACTTATGTTCATTATCTTTCTATCTCTCTATCTCTCACTTTACAAAGGTTAGTTATATTGTTAACAAGTTCATGTCATTATAGAGTCCTTTATTACTTTTAAACTGTATTTCTTTGGTTAGTGTACTTTGTTTGTCTTTACTTTATTGAATTTTATCAATTACCATTTACATTGATTATTTAGTCGATACTAATAACTAGCTTTTACATTTGTTATTTATTGGTTTCTTTTTCATTATTATATTTGAGTGTACATTTCTCCTTTTTCTGTTCTATATTATTTGTTTGTGTCTTTTCATTTCTTCTCATTTTATTTCATTTATACTTGGTTTGTTTCAGTTTCATTTACCTTCTTCGATTTCATTTGATTTCATTTTATTTTGTTTTCCCCTTCTAACTTTGTTTCATTTTATTTGGTCAATCACTTTCTCATTTGGTTTCATTTTATTTGGTCAATCACTTGGGTTGGGTCATGTAGTTGTTTGTCGCGTCATCGTCATTTTATTTTCTTTAGTTTAAACATTTTATATAGTTGATTCATCGTTTTTTCCCTGGTATTGGGGTGGCTTATTTGTGTTATATATATATATATTTTTTGTAACAAGACCTGTAAACTGTAGTTACAAATACAAGAAAAGAAAACAAAATTTTTATGTAAAAAAAAAATTTTCAAAAAAAAAAATTTTATGTTTGTTGGTTGTGAATATAATTTAGAATTAATCCTGGTTTTATGTTTTGTTCAAATTTTTTAAAATTCTGTAAGGTATTTTTGGTTTAATTTACACTTCTGGTAGAGCTTAACAAAATCTGGAGTTAATCAGATCATCTCCTTTCAGCAATCGATTAATGATTTTCAGTGCTTCTCCAGTATCTCACTTTTAGTTAATATTTCTCATCTTCCAGGAAGTCTCGTAGTTAATTAAACCCTTAAATTAAAATGTGAAATAATTTTATAATCCAAATAGTTGAAATAAATTGATTTATTAACAATAATTAATAATAATCGATTTTAAATCGATTTAGAGCAATTGTTTGACTCAGTCACAGGGATGTATCGATTTGTGATTACAGGTTAATTTTTATATAAGTGTTAAAAAAGAAAAAGGTTCTTTCAACGATTATTTTATATATAGTCAGAGAAGGGCAGGCCTAGAAAGTATAACATTTACAAGAAATAATCTTAATAATTAATATTTAACAAATTGTGAATAATATATAATGTTTAATATATTTGATTTTTCAAACCAAAGCTGCAGGCTATGAAATCAGTCGAGGAGGTTTTGTAGTGCATCACGGGACCATCATGGCGGCTAGCTGAATTGATGAGGTTATACGTATATTTCGTTGCTGGAAAATCTCACAATAAATTCACCTTTATAACTGTTTTATGGATCTCCGAAATTGTGTATACTGTCTATTATGTTGTTTGAGGTATTCTGATGAGTGTTCAGTGTCCACTGGTGTTAATTGTTTTCTATCACTTTAAGTCTGTTTGTGGCGAAGAATCGTTAATATTTTGTAGAGTGAATTATTAATAGTAGGTAGTTTTAATTGTTTAAATCACTTGTATTATGTGGTGTATTGTTCGTTTTCACCGTTGTCGTAGAGTATTTCATTAGTTTTAACTCGAAAAGTGTTAATTTATGTAACTCCCGTTTTTCACTGATTCTAGGCTTTAACCTTTACACTCCATTATACGGTTTTAAGAACGCGATTCTGCATCGACTGTTCCGTTTGAATGTTAACAAAGAACTAACTTACTTCCTTTATTTTAGGAAATATCTTGCCAAGTTAATATTGGAAAAGTATTGTTAAAATAATTTTCACTTCCCATGTACATAATTCCAAAGTACATTATATATGGAATATTTTTAGTTTATTGTTCGCTTTCATGAACTATTAACCATATAATTGGTTTATTTATCTCATTCTGTTTAATTTGATAGGTCATAGTCCATATTTGTTGAGATTTTTGTTAAAATTAACATATTTCTGTCTTTTTGGAAATCTAGGCCCAAAAAACCTGTTTCCGTTCTTATACACAATTGCTGCCATTTTAAGTGTTATTAATATAATTATAATAAATTTCAAATGGTCACAAATCCTTTTCTTTCCTTAATCCCTTATAAATTTAACATTTGAACTGTCTTTTAGTGATAATTTATTAATTTACTAATTCTCCTCTGAAATATTTAATTATTACTTTTCAAAAATTTTCAATAATTTAAGATATTTTTCTATATTACTCTTTTAAATCATAGGTTCATTTACAGTAGTTGTTAATTGACCTACCTTACATAAATCTTGTTAGTTTACATGGTTCATTGGTGAATTAACTGGTTTATATTAATTTTTGTGAATTCATTATTTGGCCTAGAGTTTAGTATTTTACATGTATGGTTTTTTCAAATAAATTTAATTCTACTCCTCCTCTGACTCTTAAAAGTTAACATGACATGAAATAAAATTGTTTACATTATTATTGATATGTGTAGCATCTAATTCATGCTACTGTTACAAAAAATAATATTTAACATTAATCAGCAGTCTTTAAAGTTAGACATGTTTGCTTAAACTGTTTTGAACATACATTTAACACATTTGTAAATTAATACAGCATCCATACGGAAATATTTTAATTAGTATGTATGCTGTTATATGACTAAAACATCTTACTCTAAACATATAGGTACCTTATTCTATTAGAACTCTTTTAAAATATGGAGTTCATGGCTTTGAACAATATCAGCCATTTAAACTTCTTAACTCTATTAAAACTTAAGTTATTTTCAGTCCTTTCTGATTTTACTATTATTATCTAACATCCCCTTGTATAGTAAACTTTTCCACCCACACTTTCTTTGTTATTGGCATTCCTATGAATGTCTTGAGATAACAAAGTGACCTTATTTAATGGAATATTGGAAATATTTTCCATTTTAATATTTCATTACTTGTTAATTATAAAATATAAAAGTTATTTTATAGCACATTGTTTAAGTTATAGATACACTACAACTTGAAGTTTATTACATTTCAAAACACTTCCACTAGTACACATTCACTGTTGGTTCTGACTTATATTTGAGTTTTATTATTCTCAGACCAGACCTTTAGTCATCATGGACTGTGAAGATTTGTTTATTTTTTATCATATAATAACTTTAGTTGGTGCACTTCTTATCATACTACACAATACTTTTGTTTATAAATAATTACAGTTTCATTAGGTTTTGGGATGTTATACTTTCTTTAACAGTATCATTTGGTTTGGGGTTTAATGGTAGTTAATAATAGGTTTTTATGGTGGTTCTTCCATCCTATTTCTTCCTTTCTTCTCGTCTTCCTTCTTGTGTTCATTCTTGGGTAAACCAAGGTACTCAGTGTTATCTTGTCCGATGGTTGGTTCGGAGTATCTTCTTTATTATCTGCTTTTAAATTTCTTCTTCCTTCTTGGGTTTGGAGTATCTTCTTTATCACCTGATACTAACTTTACTCTTCTTTCTTGTTTTTGTGATCTCTTGTTTATCACCTGATACTAAACTTCCTCTTCTTGTTTCTTCTTGTGTTTAGGGTATTATATTTATCACCTGCTCCTAACCTCCTGGGTAATCTCCTGAATTTTTAATATGAGTTTCCTTTAATTTATTTTCTTTGACTTTTATGGTTGCATTTTTATTATTTAATTATTGTTTTTCTTTTATAGTGGTGTTTTCCTTTGAAGTGTAATTGAATTTCATTTGACATTCTTTGAGTATATGTAATGTAATTATTTTTATGATCTTAAATGAATTAATTATTGGTGGAATATCTGTCATGCTACAATATATATATATATATATATATATATTACCTTCACTTTCGAACTCTGCTTGACGTTCATGTATTCTAAAACATTCAGCATCTCGTATCCTTGCAGATCCTACCTTCATTCGCAAGCACACAATAGAACATTGTCACACTAATCGCAAGCAGTCTTCATACCAATATATTGATACTCCTGTGGAAACTCAATTTAGTGTTATGAACGGCTGATACAATCATTCTGGGTTTGTTCCTTTGTATTGTTATGGCATTTACACAGGTCATAGTAAAATTCAAAATAAATTGTGTTGTTTCACTTGAAATATCCTGCAGAGGGCTAAAAACATGATGCAAAATGAAAATACTGATACATATTCTTATTTACTGGTAGTTACAAGTTACTTGAAAACCATTAAATACAAAGCATGTTTTAAAAGTAAGGCCGATTAGTCATTAAGAAAAAACAAAACTGAAGATTCCTAATTTTTTTTTTTAAATATCTACATGTATGCTTTACTTTGTATATAATCACCATTGTTTAAGTACTTTGTATATCAAGGAACACACTTTCTGTATACTCTGATGAAAATGCACTTCATGAAATTGCAGCCATTTTAACACTGCTGTTTTCAACTCTCCTTGCTCCTTCAATCATTGAGATCAAGCCATTTCTTGAAGTGAAGAAGATATGGAAATCAAAACATGTGAGATCTGACTGAGCTGTAAGGAGAGTGACGAAAGAGTTCCCATCTGAATTTCTGAGTCATCGAACAGTACATGCTCCAGTGTAGGGACTCAATTATAATGACAAATAATGACTGATGTTAGTTTTGAAAGCATTTCACATTACACCCTCATTGTGATTGTTGTTTCAGTAGTTGTAAGTAGCAATGTTTAAAAAAAGAATACCTTTTTGTTGTATGGTTTCTGTTCTACTGTTAAAAAACTATGGCCATGATCTTCAGTGTTGACTGAGTTTTGGTGTATTTTCTTGTCTTTAGTGACATTGAATGGCGCCACTGCATGGACTGTTGATTTGACTAGACGTTGTAACAAGTCCATGTTTCATTGATATAGGAAGAAATTAACATCCTTTCACATAACTGTCCAAAAAATGCAAATCAGTCAACATTTTCTGAACTCATCTTGCATGGTAAGAGGACTAATCATGAATTTTGTGGATTAAAAAATTTTGTATTCATTTGTTCAACAAGGTTGCCCATCTGAAAGCTAGAACCCACATTTCTCTCTTCATCGTTAATATTTATATGGTCTTTGCTAAGCTCATGACACCACTGCCTTACTGTACCTTCACTCAAAGGACCATACATTTCACATAATTTTGGCAGCATTAAGCCCTTTCACATTAAGAAATCTAATCGCATACCACAATTATTACCCTTGCAGCCATCTTTATTTACTGTCAGGGAAAAGCAAAAAAAAAAAAAAAATGGACTGTTCACAAAATGGACAATAACTTAATGGTCCAGATGAAGCTAGTAGGTATACACAATATATATTAATGTTGCCAATCACATTTTATTAGCAACTGGCACTTAACTTTTAAAATATGCTTTGTACCATTAATAAAAATATGAAACTGAGATAAAGCTGAAGAATTCTTGAGTAGCATAGAAATCTAATTTTACTTACAACACTGTTGTTATTTATTATTCCTTTGTGGTACCTTATATGATGATACAATTGTAGTTTTGTATAGTGTGTTTGATGATGTTTGTAATATTTTGTGTAAAATATGATTTTTGTTTACAGTTAACAATGGGCGACTCAATGTTACATACAGAAACTGTTGTAAGTAGTGGTTATGGATCTAATCAGGGTACAGGAAGGTCAGTAAATACAGTTTCTAGTAGTGCATTAACTGAACTATCGAATACAGCATCCAAGACTTCTGCAAATGTAGATGTGCCTCTAGCATATGGTTCAGTTTCAGAACAAAACAGTATTTATCAAACACCTACAGCTTACCAAAAAACAACTGCAGCGTCTTCATATCAGACAGCAGTTTCAACATACAACTCTTCAAACTACTCAACTCCACAGGTTTGAATACTTCTCACTTGCTAAACATTACATTAGATATGGTGATTGTCAGTATTTCTTATTTTGTTAAGCACTAGGTTATGTAATATTATTACAATAATACAGTATAATCCCATTGGTATAGAACTTTTTTGTCTTTATTGTACCTGTACCATTGTTAGATAAACAGTGCCAAGTGATTTAATGACTTAACCCTGACTTTTGATTTTTATAATAAAACTGTATATATTTAACCATTGGGGTATAAATATATTAAAATGTAACTGTTTTGCATATAATTACGTTCAAGTGGTCAAGAGACTTTGGCAATTTAATGGTCAGAAGACACATGAATCGGTAAATTTGATAATAAAGTCAAAATATGCCTCTAACCTTTTATATATAGTCATAAAAAGAATTTAATTACCGATGAGTTTTTCATGAAGAAATTTTTAAACCGTTCCCTTAGTGAAGCTACAAGATTTAGTGGGGTGTGGAGGAAGCTGTGATTTCTTCTCATTTAATTGGAATTACATTTTCAGTAATTTTGACATATAGTATCAATAAATTAACAACCAAAAACTTGACAAATTTGTTTACTTCATTGTAAAAAGAATCTTTGAATTTTAATGAGAGTTGTGTTTTTAAAACAAATTGAATTTTCTGCTGTGATCTATAAATTTTTTCATTTGATATTTGTTTTCATTTATATTGGCATTTTCCAATCTATTATGTAAAACATAGTATCAAAAAATAGAAGAAGTAACGCTACAATTTTCACGGACAGTTGGAAAACATTTGTAATTTAACGAAATAGACCAACACTCAGTATGACCTAAGTGCAGTTACTATATATGTAGTGTCATTTATATTGTATGACAGCAGGTGACATCAACAAACAGTGGGTACAGTTCGTCACAGACATCAGGCTACACATCAAGTAATGCAACAGGAACTAATACAGGTTATGGTGGAGGAAGCAGTACAGTACAAAGCACACCATCAGTCAATTCCTATCCTAATGCCAATTCATATGGTGGCAGTCAACAAACATCATATCCTTATCAGTCTTACCCAACTGCCTCTGGTGGTTATCAAGGTGGTGGGCAAGGTTATCCTCCTCAGTCTGTATATGGTGCTACTACGGGCACAGCATATCCATATCAGAACAGTTATCCAGCTAACACTCCTGCGTCAGCATCAACACAGCAAAACCATAAAATAACAACAGGTTTAGGAGCAACATCATCCAAAGACTCACAGGTTGGTTTTCTGTATGTGTTTTTGTATATAATGAACTATGAAAAGGATACAATTTTATGGTCAAATATAAATTCATTCCACAACGGTATGAGCAACAAAAGAATAAGTGAAAAATTTAAAGAACTATAAATGAACTGTATCAAGCCAACAAACAAGATATACATTCTTTTACTATAAGGCATTATGTTGCTTTCTTCATGTAATTTTAAGTGCTGTTATACCTTCATAATACTTTTTGTTTTTTGGTCATGTTTTTTATGTAAATATTAATTTCATCATTTTTTCAAATGTGACCTCTGAAATACAAATGTGGTGGACTATTCGTGTATGTTGCTGTTTTGTATGTATAACTCTGCAGAATGTGTATCAGTCGGTAAACATTTTTTTGTAATTTTTTATTAGATTGAAGAAACATTTGTCCATCTATTTTCATTCAAAAAAATAGTTCTAAAAATATTTTCCAGTAGTGAAGTTATGAAGGAGTTCACTATCTCAAGACAGACACAGGATACCATTACACAAGCAGTATACAGTGCAGCATATGCACTTTAGAATTGTAATGGTTAGTTTGAATATAATGAAAATAATGCAAAAATATTCATTAATTTTGGCAAAATAGTTGGTGGAACAGTTTAAAAAGTACAGTTACAGTGATGAATCTTGTAAAAACGATGTTAATACAAAAAAAATTATACCCTGACTCAAGAGGAACAACTTTTTACTGGTGTAGTTAAGGACCAGTGCCATCAGCATGACTCTTTTTGGTTCATTGAGAGTGGTCAAGGGGCAATTCTGTTTGAACTGTAACCATTCTTGTGAAAACAGCAGTAAAACAAGGGGTTGAATTTTTAATATTTTCCAGGTATGTGAAAATAAATTTCTCAGTTTTTTTTGTTTTCTTCAAAGTTCTGTCAGAATACAATTTCCAAATGTGTTCAGGTAATTGTAAAACATCTCTCAAGTTTGAAACAAGTTGATAATCTTATGTTCTTTTATTACTCTGGTCAAAGGGGTGTATCTTGGAAAAAAAGTTACACCAGATGTAAAATTGTGCTGTTTATGCCACTGTTAGAAGCAGAGTTAAACTGAACTTTTTTTGTTAAGAATCAAAAATATTTTATTGAAAATGCTAGCTAGTCATTGTTATCTGACAGCCATCGTAAACAGTTCTAGCTGTTGTTTTCCAGCCACACGTTAGATGTTGAGACCCCTTAATTCTCTATAATTTCCTCTATAATTTTAGCAGTTGGTTAGCTTTTCTTGTAATGCTGCTCCGCTGATCAGAATGATGGAATCTCAAGTTCATTGAACCATTGTGAAAGCTCATATTCTAAATCACAAAATATAAATTTTTTAAAATTGTATCCTTTCCTCATATTCTGATTTAGTTTGACTTGGTTTTATTATGATGTTCCATTGTGTTTAGTTTATAAAACTCTGTTCGGCTTCTTGATAATTTTATATAACTAGCTGTGCCTGGCATGCGTTGCAATGCCTCTTTTTCTTTCTAAGTAGGTACACATATACAAAGCAACACATTTACATGTACAAAATAAATGAAAGACAATGATTTTTTGTGCATTAAATTAAATTTGAAAAAGTTTATTCAAGTGCTTTGGGATATACAATATTTTTGGTCTTTGTGTCTTCTGCAAAAACAAATAAATTTTTCGGCTGTCCCACTCGTGAGCATGCAACATATAATTGACCATGTGAAAAGCATGGATTTTCCAGATTTAATTCACACACTTGAAGCGATTGACCTTGTGCCTTGTTGATGGTCATTGAGAATGCAAGGCGAACGGGGAACTGCAGTCGTTTGAAATCAAATGGCATGTCGGTGGGAATGATGGGAATACGTGGAATCAGCACATCTTCTCCTTTTGACTTGCCATTCAGAATTGTCGCTTCGATGACGTTTGGCATCAGTTTGTTGACAGCGAGCCTGGTTCCTTTGCACAATTGTGGTGGATTAATGTTGCGCAAAAGAATTATTGGTGCACCGATTTTGAGTGACAATCTGTGCGGTGGCACACCAGAAAGATCCAAAGAATTTAAAAACTCAATTGGATAATTTAAAATCTCGTCCGCAGTCATGACGCTGTCAATCGATTTGTAGGTGACAGACTCGCCCGCAATTTGTTTGTGGATTGCGTAGTTGATTGCATTGACGTCGGTGTTTTTTGCTGCCAAAATAGCACATTCGCAAAGCCATTGGTGATTTTTGTAATTGGTGGCAATTTGTGGGAAAACTTTCTGAATTAATTGTTTGATCGATGGAACAATGACACAAAAGTCCAATGGAAATGAAATATATTTTGTGTCGGCATCAACTGGTACTTTTCCATTACCAATATCCAATAGCTGTTTTGAAAATATGGTTGACGCATTGCGCTGCAGATGTACGCGCATATTGGTCTTTAATGTGAGTTTCTGCACATGTCTCCAAAGATGCGATGCTTTGAGGCAAGCGTTGAGTTCATCAGCTGGTGTTGATTTTGGTATGACTGGTAGAGTCTGTCAGAAGTCACCTGGTAATAAAATGAGAGCTCCACCGAATGGGTTTGCATTTGCTCGTAAATCTTGAAGAGTTCGATCAAGCGATTTCTTATGTGCCATGGTGCATTCATCCCAGACAATCAGTTTGCAAGTGTGCAGCACTTTCGCCATTCCAGAACCTTTGGAAATATTATATGTTTGAGCTTCGGCAAATTGTACATATTCAATGGCAATTTGAGCGCCGAATGCGCTGTTCGTCCACCATCCAATATTGTAGCCGCAATAGTGATGACGCAAGGGCCAAAGCAATTCCATTTTGAGCTAATAGCAAACTGATGAGGAACGTTTTTCCTTTGCCACCGGGCGCATCAAGGAAAAACAGACCGCCTCTACCATTGGCCACCGCATTTGTAATTGTGTCGTAAGCCAATTTTTGATCTGCAACGAAGAGTTGTTTATTTGCTTCGACAAATGTACGCAAGTCATCAGCATTGAATTGTTGTTCTCTCAATAAATCTCAATCATAAAGGTCATACGCAGAACGATGTGGTGCAACCATGCCAAGTTGAATGAGTGTTTTGTTGTTGATGGTTAAGCATATGTCTTCGATTTCTATCAGAGCTTCATTGAAAATGTTGTCCGAAAATGGAATGGTATTATCGTTGCTAACGGTACGAATACGGTGCAAAATGTCTTTGCTCAAGTCCTCTCTGAATTTTTCCCACAGATCGTTAGGGTTGGATGGCGAACATGTGGTCAAAATGATAGCGAATAATGTTCGTATTTGTCGCGGATGACTGCTGACAGAGGCGTCCATCAATGTAATTTCCCAATGTTGGTCATTTTCGAGTAAATGAAGTTTTTGGCAAGCCTCTCTGTATGTCTGGCATTCTACGCCATCGATCGTTCTCAAATTTGCAAATGAAGTTAGACCTTTGACATTAATCAGCAGCATTCTCAAATAGTAGCATTCGGCATTATTTGGATGTACTGTGTAAATACGGCCCAATGCGTCAGACAAATACAGATTTTGATAGCCTTCAACTCGCGTGCCTTGTTTACGTCGTTGGAAATTTTTTCGATGTGGCATGTATAGTACTTTGGTACTTCTGCGTACAATAATGTTTTGGCAAATACATCTTCTTCGCACAGCGCAAAAAATGCTGTCAGTGTTGTGTGCGCTGGTGCAGCAGCAACATTTCGTGCGTTCTCTTCCGTGAAATAGATTCTTTGTCCATTTTCAAGGTGAAGACTAAGATGAACAACATTGGGATGCCGACTGTGAATTGGGAAACTCAAAATGCGCCACACAGCCTCATTGCTGCTGATATATCGACCTGTCTGAAATTGAATAACTTCATCCGTGCGCGCATTGGGATTATCAACACTGAATACTGCCATATCGCTGCCCTTGTTGACGTATTTGCATATGTACTTTATTGATTTGACGGAATTGCAATATTCCACGTTGATATGCGCTTTAAATGTTTTTGATAACAAAGGCGAATATGGCACAATCCATCTGTTGTCAATTTCAATATCGGCATTTCTCATTCTGATTGTAGCTGTGCGACCTCCATCATTTGGTTTACGGCGTCTGTATTGAGGATAGCCGTTATCACCAGTGCGAGTTTCATGAATGAATTCTCTGGGATACTTTTTCGTGCATTTGTTGTCTGCCATGCATGGTGATTGTGGGTTCATACCACCGCATGGTCCATGCACCATATTTTTGGTGACAATATCGAACAGCAATCGATCTTCTTCAGGATCTGGTATTTCTGCACAAATGACATCATCAATTTGAGCTGAGTGTATTTTCGTTTTGAGCCATATGAGAATGTGTGTATGAGGAAGGCCTCTCTTTTGCCATTCAATGGAATACATCCAGCATCGAGTTTCACCATAAATGTGATGCTTCACAATCAAATCCATCAATTTCGTGAGTTTTTGCTTGAAAACTCGTGCAGTCAAATCGTGTCGAACGGATGGAGCTTGACCGGGCAATAGAAGCTCTTTTATCTCGTCCCATGCTGGAGTGCATGTGAATGTGATGAAAAAGTCGGGACGTCCGTATGAACGCACATATGTCATGGCATCTTGTGCGTATTCATGCATGTGTCGCGGACTGCCAGTAAACGTTGCTGGAAATATGACCATTTTGCCAATGTCGCCGATGTTTCCATCGTTCGCAATCGCATCTCGTAAATGAATGTACTCCTCTGAGAGCAACGATTTTTGATTTAATCGAATGAAGAGGAGACGTTCAGATTCAATTTTCGCATACATGTCTACCATGTATTGGTGAAACAGTTGACGGCATTGCAGAATATAATTTGTTCCGTTTTGAGGTATCATTATGCGGTTTGAATAATAATTCATTGCTGATACTTTTTTACTGAGTTGTTCACCTGTAAGAAGAAATAAAATGAAAGAAGCGATAAGATAAATGTAAATCTGATTTACGAATGTATGAAGGGTGATTTTTTTTTCATATGATACAATGTGTGGAAATAAGAATAAATACAATTACCTGTAGCTGGATTAGTTTGCATAATATTGAAGTGATATCCGTCCTCCCCCTCCCAAAAAATTATGGGATACTGCAATGCATCGTAAGATCGATGTGTTTCAGCGACACGTACAATTGTGTTATTCCGTTGCTGAAGAATTATATCACGCGTATCACGTTCTTCTCCAACTATAACAATCGCTACTTCATTGATGGTAGGTGTGTCTGGCATGCTGTCCGACTGGTGTTTTGTCGGCTCTTATATGGATTGCATAATTATCCGCCGGCAAGTTATCAATTGTTGTTTTGAACAATTTTATCAGGGCGTTGTGTTGGTGCAAAAAAGTTTGCAAAGTTGATATAATATGACGTTTGGTACCTGGAATCGCATTGCATCGCTGATCAACTTGCACATCATCGTCGCCCATGAAGTAGATTTGTAAAAATTTATGTTCAGCGTCAGGAACTGGTAGAAGTGATCCTACGCGATGATATATTTGCCCTTGAATTTTGAAAGTTGGCATATGTTGGTCTTGGAATACTTTATCGGCTCCAAAGGATGTCATTTGAAACGCCAAATTGTATTTGCGAATGTTTTGTAAAAAGTGCTTCGAATCGGCTGAGTTGCCCGAAAGCAATGACAACAGAGGTTCAGGTGGTGGATGCAAAGTCGGAAGTCTAACTTTGCCATTTGCGCAGCACATTCCTGGTGTTTCATTGTTGAACTTTCGTGCACCGCAATGCCCACACACCTTATCCATTTTGCCGATGTCTACACTTGGATGCAGACTGTAGTCGTAATTGACATTGTACTGGAATGCACTAAGATTCAAGTCAACATGCACGGTTTGTCGAGATCGAGTAGCTCGTAAACGTTCTGCTTCGACTCTTGCTGTTCGTTGCTCTTCTGATTCCAATGCACGTGATCGAGTAGCTCGTAAACATTGCTTCGACTCTTACTGTTCGTTGCTCTTCTGATTCTGATGCACGCGATTGAGCAACTCGTAAATGATCTGCTTCGTTGCTTGCTTGTCGTTCCTCGCTTGTTTGAGAAGCTCGTAATCGCTTTTTGTTTCGTGCTCCGCTGGTAGATCTACCAATTGATGGGTGTTTAGGAGGCATGATTATTTTGACGGAGAAAGCAACAACAACTGCAAGCAAAGCAACAATATTGTTAATTAATTTAGAATATATATATATTTTTTAATATAATGGCTCCATCGTGAACTCGATGATTCTGACAATGTCAATTTAGAATATAGTTTTTTTTTTGTCAGAAACCTTCGCATATTTGGCACCAAAATTTGCAAAGTTAGCAAATTTTCGCTATACTGAGGTAAAACACTTAAATTTTTCATGTAACGACCTAATAAACATACCTTTTTGGAATCCGTATCTAATTTACTACCTGTAGGATATATTTGCTGCTAATTGGTAACAATAATAAAAATGTTGAAAACTTGAGAATTTCGCCATAAAAACCTCTGTATCAAATAAATAGAACACAGTTTACAATCTACGTACAAATAAATTACGTACCTTTTAACAGTTTTTAAACAAACAACGTCACTTAACCACTTTAAAACAATGTTTATACACTTAAAACTAATGAATGGCCGTCAATGGCGCAGGCCGCAAAGACAAAACTAAACTTTTTTAATATCTGGCACAGATTATGCCTCACTGATATTCTCGATATGGTTAAAATATTACGATGGGCCAAAGTAAGACTCGACCTGTTTCACTGAGTGTAAGAATAGCTTAAAGTCGACTGGGAGCCGGTAATTTGATACCTGCCGGAATCCGGTAGCGCGCCACTTTAAAGGATATATATATATATATTTTTTTAAATATAATGGCTCCATTGTGAACTCGATGATTCTGCCAATGTCAATTTAGAAACCTTCGCGGGCGCGCACACAACACGGAACGCATAAAGACGAACAAATATTCATTTTTATATATTAGAAGATATGTATTGTATTGTTTTTATATTTATGTAAACATTTCTTCTACACTTTTTTTGTTAAAAGATTAATTCTGTTTTTGTGTGTCTTGATTACATAGTGACAATGGAATTGTCAGTCTGTTAAATTGATTTGTTCTTTGTTCCTAGTTCATTAACCCAGTAATGGGTCCTCTTTTTAATTTTTTTCAGTATGGGTATTTGATATCAGTTGGATAGGGTTGTCAGTTTTTTTCTTTTTTTGTGCAGTTCAGATTCGCTTTTGTGAAATTATTTTGTAGTTTTCTGAACCTGCTGTTCTTAAATTTCTTCTGTAGCAATGTTTTGAAATTATTATATGTAAATAACTGCTACAAGCCGTGAATACATTAAATACATATAATTTGTATTTACCAAGTGGAATAAAACTCAAAACACTTGTTATTCACTGCATGGGCATGTGTTATAATTAAGAAAATACTTGATGTTGTAATGAATCCCATTGTTTCTTTTTTCTTAATCCCAAAATTTAGTTCTCAACAATGTTAACACAAGTATTCTAGGTAATTTATAAAATATATATTATTATTTTTTTGGCATAACATGCAGTCATAAGAGTTTCTTACAAAAGGTTAAATTTGTACAGAGTAGTATGTGTATTGTCAAAAGAACAATAGTCGACACTCGTTTTACTGTTTCCTAAATATGCTTCCCATAGGTTATGGCAGTTCTGTATTACTGTACAGTTGAGATGTCATGTAATATATCAGGTTACATGAATGAGTTTAGTGGCTAATTTACTGACAGGAATGAAACATAGCTATGGCATAAATTTGAAGTTAATGATAGTAAACGACCCACAGGAGCACAACTATGGTACAAGTTGTGTTGTTATGTCAGAAGCTAATGTTCATCACTGGGTTCTTAATGAAACACAAACAGGAAAATGTAAAAAATGTGATGTTACAGTAGAGTCCTACTAATCTGAAAGTCCGGTTAATTCGAAACTCACATTCGGTGAAATAAAAAATATTTCAGAAAAGGAAAAATGCCCTTTATAACAAAACCCTGGCTGTATTTTACAAACTAATAATAAAACCGTGGAAAATCATTGTGTAAGTTAGTATGTATGCAGTTCTACTCTTTTGTCATATTTACTGTATTAATCTTTCAGCTTTTACTTTTAAAAAAAATCTGTTGTATTTTCCTGGTGAAGTGACGAATACCTGCAAATTAATGTGCTATTATACACCAGCATCTTAAAAACATGATGTCTTCTGGAGTAGCGGTAGTGTGCTGCTCAACATAGTGTAGGGCCAGATCAAAGGCGGTGGTGGCATCCAGGTGAGATACTGACGGCTCTGTAGTGCCGTTTACTTCATTGTCACTCTCTTCAGAGTTATTGCCAGACTCTTGAGTCACCAGTTCTATGATTTTTTGGTCTGTGAACACTTCGTTGTCCTCTAATATCCACTCATCAGCATCATTATATTTGTTTCTTTGACTTTAAGATCAGGGCTGTTCACATAGGTGAGACTAGGCCCAGATTTTCTCAAAAGTTTTGACTGAAATGATCTCATGGCTCCGTGACCCAGTAAATAACATCCTTAATGGTCTCTTTCTTCATTTTTAGATGAAGAGGCTTATATTCATCTTCAATAAGTGTTCTAACTAGCATTTTCATGTAAGAGAGTTTAACATTTTGCAACACATTTTAGTCCATAGGCTGCAATAAAGGAGTGACATTGCTGGAAGGAAAATTGCCTTTATGTCACCACAAACTAACTTCCCGTCAGAAGGATGACAAGTAGCATTGTCAATAACGAGTATTGCCCATGGTGGCAAGCCATTTGTTTCAGTGAAACGCTTCACTGCAGGAACAAATTGTGTTTCAAACCACTACTTAAAAAATGTTGCATTCATCCGTGCTCTTCTCTGGCTCCTATAGTACACTGGGAGAGATTTTATGTTTTTGAAGGCTCTTGGTTTTGCCAACTTGCCAATAACCATAAGGAGTAATTTATGTATCCATGGAGCATTACTACAATCCAAAACAGTTACTCTTCTTACTCATTTTGAAGCCTGGTACGTTTTCTTCTTTTTTGGAAGCTAGGCTTTTCTTTGAAATTGCCTTAAAATTTAGGATGGTCTCGTCAACATTATACACTTCCTGGGGCAGTAGTGTGTTGCTGCAACCACATCGGCAAAGTCATTTAAGTCCTTTGCTACTGCAGTGTGATCAGCAGATAATCATTCACCTATAACGGATAACTCATGTATGCCGTGCCTTTTTTTTCATCGATCTAGCTATCCTGTGCTGGCATTGAATGACACATCCCCATTCATTACCTTATCAACAGGGTGTCTACGACCCGGGAATTTTCAGGGAATTAAGAATTTGTGGAATATTCAGGGAAAAATCAGGGAATTTCTTCATTAATCAGGGATTTTCCTCTTGGGCTACTCTCCGTAAACGTAGTAGCGATTCTTTCGAATTTCGCGGGACGTAATCGATCGCTACTCGATTCCCGTAGTCAGCCAATGAACACTAGTTCCCAGCGCGGGACTGAAGTATGCTATTTGATTGGTTCCCAGCGCGGATTGGTATTTGACCCCACCTTGCGCGGGTTGTCTGTTCAGTATTGTCAACTTAGCGGGTTTCCCGCTCAATCTTGCAGATTTAAGTTTTTGTTTAGCGGGGACGTTTTGGAAATTTAACAATGAAAGTGTAGGGATTTAATGGATTTTCGACCTTCCACAGCGGGAAGAATATTGTTATTTATATTGTGAATATAGAGTTTTATCGGAATTTCAACTATTTTTGCAACATTGAAAAGTTTTGAGTGTTGGCTACACTTTCGTGATTTCGCGCCGTAATAGTGTTTACATCTCTTCATTTGTTGTTTACCGGTGCTTACTGTATGTGTTGCGTTCGCGCTTGAGTGTGTTATTGTGATTTGAAATTCTTGAAATCTGTTGCGTTGTGCGTGAAATCTAAAGCAGAAGCTTTGCAATTAATTGCGTGCTCTTAATTCTTTAGTGGTGTGGATTAAAATGCTTTTAGTGTGATGTGCGTTCGTTGTTAAAAACACGTGGGCATCCAAATTCGTGACTGTGCAAAGTCGTTTGAAAATTCCGTTTTATTATGGCGTGCAAAACTGTTTTCAGTCAGAGTGGTTGAATGACCCAAAGTTTAAATCATGGCTAGAAGCAGTGAAAGACAGGCCTTTTCGGGCGAGTTGTAGGTTATGTCGGTATTCGTTTTCATTAAGCAATATGGGCAGGCGTGCAGTTAGTAGCCATGCTGAGGGCTCCAAACATAAAATTGCTGCAAAAAATTCTGGCGCTATTACTAATTATTTTAGTTCACCTGTGGATGCTAGGCCGCAGTTTAATAACCCTGAGCCTAGCACTTCTCAGCCTGTTGCAACCGACGATGGAAACTATTCTTCATTGCTTCGAAGAAATTCAAGAGTGAATGATTTTTTGATTAAAGAAGACTCCACTAGGGCTGAAATTTTGTGGTGTATTCAGGTAGTGATGAATCACCGAACCATGAGGTCTGCTGCCAGGGATGTTTTCCGATAGTGAAATTGCAACCAAGATTCAGCTCCAAAAAGACAAAATGGGGTATGTAATTGTTCATGGAATTGCTCCATACTTCAAAACCAGATTATTTCACGAGATTGAGCTAGCGGATGTTATAACAGTTGGTTTTGACGAATCGCTGAATAAAGTTTCTCAGATGCAACAGATGGACATTGATATCCACTATTGGGACAATTCCAAGGACGAAGTAGTAGTATGCTACTGGTCCTCTGCTTTTCTTGGTCACACAACAGCAAGTGATTTACTTGCAGCATTCAACAAGGAGATTCCACCCCATTTTATGAAGAAGGTAATTAATATATCAGTGGATGGCCCTAATGTAAATTTTAAGTTTTTAAGAGATTTCAAGGCTTCCATCAAGGAAATTGAAGGCCCTGTTTTGCTTGAGGTGGGAAGTTGCGGCTTGCATACAATGCATTGTGCCTATAAAGCTGGATTTCAAGAAACGGGATGGATGTTGGTGAAATTTCTGAGGGCTTTGTTCAATCTTTTTAAAAATGTTCCAGCTAGACGCGCAGACTACAGACGCCTAACGAATAGTAGCATCTTTCCACTGAAATTTTCAGCGGTCCGGTGGCTAGAGTGCGCAAATGTAGCTCAACGAGCAATAGAGATTCTCCCGAATGTGAAAGTGTATGTGAGAGGAATTGAACAAGGGAATTCTGCACCCTCTTGTATGAGCTTTGGTAAAGTGAAGAAAGCATTACAGGATTCTTTGCTTGCACCAAAACTTCCGTTCTTCAGAACAGTGGCATCGGATCTGGAACTTTTTATGACAGAATTCCAATGCAATCGCCCTATGATACCATTTCTGTATTCTGCATTGTGTGGGGCTCTGAGGATTATCATGGACAGATTTCTCAAGAAGGAAGTATTGGAGGAAGCCAGCAATCCTTCTTGCATCAACGTAACTCAAAATGAAAATCGTTACCAGTGAAACACGTGAAGGTGGGATATGCCACGATGGCAGAGCTGAAGAAGGTAAAGAAACTGAAGGAATTGGATGTGATGACATTCAAAAGAGATTGTAGAGAGTGTCTCGTAAAAATCTGTCAGAAACTGGTGACTCGCTCACCTCTTTCGTATAAATTTACAAAAGCTGTCTCCTGCTTTGACCCGCAATTAGTTAGTTCATCAAAATCATTGGCAGAGAGCAGATTACAAACCTTGCTCTCCATTTTAGTGGAAAATAAATGGATCGATGGTCCTACTGCTGATCAAGCTGCGAGAGAATTCTCAAACTTTGTGTCCCAGCCCAGTGCCTCTGATAGACTAAAATCATTCGATAAATTGTCAGATCGTGCAGACCACTTTTGGAGAGATTTTTTTGGAAGGTCCAGTCCAGAATTGAGGATTCTAAAAGTCATGAAAATGGTTCTTGTCATTTCCCATGGTAATTCCAGTTTAGAACGAGCTTTCTCTGTTAATAAGGAAGATCTTATTGATAACATGGCCAACAAGACCCTGGTAGCAAGGCGATTGGTGTATGACTCTGTGAACACAATAGTGGGCTCCAATGTACAGGACCTCGTGATCGATAAGAGTTTGATACATTCCACGAAAAATGCAAGAAGTCGCTATATGGAAGAAATTTCCAGAAAGAAAGCCGAAGATGAGGAAAGGCAGCTAAAGCTCAAAAAGAAAAGGCAGGTTGAACTGCAGATCATGGAGTTGGAAGCCAAGAGAGCAAAACTTAGGGAAGAAAAGGATAAGGAGCTGGAACTGCTTGAAGAAAACATCAAGAAGTTGGCTGAAGAATCGAACAAGTAAATGGAAGCAGACTTCTGTTGCAATTTTACATAAGTGTAAATAAGTGCTTTGTGTTTAATTAAAACAAACATTGTGTTATTGTTATTTCTATTTTGTGAGGCACAGTGCTGTGTGGTGCGTGCAATTTAAAGAAATTTGAAAACTTTAAAAACACTGTTCTTGAATTATTAAGGCATGGGGAAGGTGATGATAAGAATTTATTTCAGCCAAATGGCTATAAGCTTACGTACACAAATATGTTTGATTTGATCTAACATTCTCTATACTCAATCAGTGATTTACTTCTTTCACGGCACATGCTAAAATAAAAACGATCGCATAAAGTCCGGTACAAAACATATACACACTGGTACTTCGTTCATGGAATCCTTTTGTACGCTTGCCTTGTGATGGAAGCCGTGTACAGCCAATCTGGTGAGAGCGCTGAGCTTACAATTATTTGGTCCTGTCCAGTTGCAATCTAGCGTAGCATCTGTGGAATAGAAGTCTGAGTAAATCATCTCTTGCTTCTCTGGATTTGAGTAGTTCCTGCTCTGGACGGGTAGATAGGGAAGATGTATCATTTAATTTTTTTAATAGCTTTTAATGTTGTCAATCGATCTTCATCTATTATTGTTCATCTTCAAGGCAAATAACCGGTATTAATTCATGCCTTCTCATAAAATCGCTTACATTTACTCCCAGCCACAGGCCACTTGTTCATGTTACTTTTGTCATTCTGAAAAATATGATTGTGAGAAATTGCCATGACATTAGTGAAAGGCCCCTCTCATATGAATACATATTTTAAAATAAATGCAGTTTTGAGTGTTGATTCCTCTTGTAGCATATATGATGAGTGAAATGGAACACATTGGCACAGGTTGACCTTTGGTGGGAAAAAATTTAAAATGATTTTAAGCGAAGCCCTGAATATCCATAAATACGGTACCTAAATAACCTACTCTGCTATGTTTTCAAATCTTCCATTCGCCTTGTCTTGGTACACTTTACTGCACAATGTAGCGGTCAATAACTGTAACAAAAGCTGAAAATGTTGAGCTTTTTTTCTTTAATCCATCTTTTACGGGGTGCACTCAGTTTGGTGACATTCTCCATGGTTAGAAATAGGAGGGATTTGGGGAGGAATTTGTCCTTAGTGTACTGACGCAGAATTTGCCTGGTGTTGAAAACAGAAAACCATCTTCGGGATTGGCCGAGGCAGGATTCGAACCTGCTACAACCTGCACGCTACAAGTCACACCTTAGCGCACTGAGCTAAATGTGTTTGGTGCAGTTGACCTTTAGTTGCTCACGACTACAATGTGGCTGATCGTGTGGTCATCAGTAGTCCACTCAAGTTCTTTGTTTTGTAAATGCGTTGTATTTTGGTCACTTATGTTATTCAGGGAATTTTCTTACTTATCCTGGAAAAATCAGGGAATTCTTTTATGATGAGTTGGTAGACACCCTGATCAAGGTGAAGTGCCTTTTCCTTGATAAGTGGCCCATTTAATGGAATACCTTTTCTCTCTCCAGAGAAAAACCATAAAAAAGTGCCTCGTCAAGCTTGTTAAATTGTGAAACTTTTGATGTCTGTTAATCAATACAGTCAGGTGAATATGATGCACAAAACTGCTCAATCTTAGTGTGCTTTTTTTCTTCCAGTCTGTAATGGTTGTATTTCCAACACCGAATTCAGCAGCTAATTTCGATGCACTTTTCCCGTTATCCAAATGTCTTAAAACTTCTAGTTTGTCTTTTAACAAACTCGATTAGTAGACATTTGTATGCCTCTTAAAACTCTCCAAGCAATTAAACTAACGCAACCAGCACTAGCATGCACTAAAAATTGTGGAATGCTCACTGAAGTAGTAAACAATCATTGTGCCCCCATTTAGACTGCTAGTGGTGGTGCTGGTGTCTGCCACTACCCCCATGCATCTATAGTTACCAACCAAGGTTACCTGTGCCTAAGCTCTTACTTAGGACTACACTGCACAAATAACTGACATGCGTATACATTAGATTTGCGTTTTATACATATTTTAAGAGCAATTCCAGTTACTCAGAAAATTTGCTAATCCGAAAAGGCTTCGGTCCCAAGTATTTTTAGATTAGCTGGAATCTAATGTATTAATAAAGGTTTCAGATCTGTCTGCAAATAAATTTATCAAAAACAATTTGTGGAGTTATGTAGTGTATGATTACAAGTTGATGACTATCCATAAACCAGAATTTAAAAAGCCTGAAGTTTCACAGATGTGAATTGATTAAGACATCTTGACATTACATGAAATCTGACAGCATAGTGTAGTTATTACGTGAGGAATTTTCTGCCGATTTTGAGTTAGTGTCCATGGATCCTTCTGATTTTTTTTTGCAAAATCTTTATAAAGGGTTATAAAATAAAGTTAAGGAAATTTTTTGGCCTGCTCTTAAATTTAGGGGTTGTTTTCACCCCTTTTGGGGGGGTAAAAAATTTTTAATTAACCCTGGGACCCGATAGAGAATTAAATTCTAAGCAAAAAGGTGGTATACACTTTTTCGAAAAAATGCGTTGTTTGCGAGTTACAAGGGTTTAAAGTTTTGCAAAAAAAAAAACTTTTAAACATTAAAATCAAATAACTCAAAAACGACACCATTTTGAAAAACATTGGTATAACTCAAACTTAAAGCTTATTACCAGGCAAACATTTTTCACATTGTTTGGTTTCCTTATGTCAAATGGTTCTTGAGACACAGCCAAAACAAGATGGCGATTCACAGGTTTTTGATCAAATTACGTGTTTAAAACTGATATATCTCGGTGAAAAATTGTTCGATCGTAACCAAATTAGTATCAAATGAAATCTCTGTTCATTTCCTAAAAATTCTGAGTTAATTAACTGTGTAGCTTACTTAAAACATTACGAAGTTATGTAGGAAAATATCATAATTTCTGCAAATTTTTTCCCAGAAATTTAAAAAGGGACGTCCGCCATTTTGTCAAATATGCATATTAAGCCGAGATACTGTAGTTTTCGGTTGTCTGTTATATTAGCAATGTCCTTAATTTTTTTGAACCATATATGTATTGCTGTACAGTAACACGTTACATTTTAAGAAAATTCGAGTTTTGGATTTTTGCCAAAATTCGGCTTTTTTATTAAATATCTCGGTAACGATGCGTTTTATCGAAAAATTGTTATGAATCAAAAATAAAGCGTATAGAAAAGCAAAACTTTTAAATTTTGTTTCATTCCTTTATGACTAAAACTTGATGAGTTAAAGCAGTTTAAAGGTGTATTTTGCTAACATCATGTAAAACATTTTTGACTTCTAGGCGAAATATCTAGTGTACAGTAGGGTTTTTTTTCTATAGTGCATATGACAATAGTTGTAGCTCTTTAAACTTCCTACAAAATGCATTTTGATTGAAATTTTTTCTATAAATATTGACCGTGTTATGACCAAAAATGTAAACGCGCTCCAACAGTTAGATTTTGTTATCGTACATTATATGTTCGGGGTGTGGTCCTGAGAGCCTATTCATTTTTTCAAATTGACTATAGAATTAAGTATTATTTTTATTTTTTTAATGTCTGTTGTAAACTTGATGAGTTAAAGTAGTTTAAAGGTGTATTTTGCCAACATCGTGTAAAACATTTTTGACTTCTAGGCGAAATATCTAGTGTACAGTAGGGTTTTTTTCTATAGTGCATATGACAATAGTTGTAGCTCTTTAAACTTCCTACAAAATGCATTTTGATTGAAATTTTTTTCATAAATATTGACCGTGTTATGACCAAAAATGTAAACGCGCTCCAACAGATTTTGTTATCGTACGTTATATGTTCGGGTGCGGTCCTGAGAGCCTATTCATTTTTTTCAAATTGACTATAGAATTAAGTATTATTTTTATTTTTTTTAATGTCTGTTGTAAACAAAACAATATCTGTTGCAATTTGTCACAGTCTGTACTGCTGGTTCATTATATCAATCGAATATTTAATTTAATAAAATAATATGTTTATGGTTCAACTTTTCTTTGATTAAATTTTATAAGTATGGATGAAATATATATTTTTTTCTACTGAATTTTGAATGTACCCAATTTCAGGACTTCAAAGTACATCCTCGCGTTGTTTCATGTTTTCAACCCTTTAGGGGTGGTTTTCAACCCTTTCAAGTCTAAACCTTGCGTTGGATGTATTCCTTGACATCAAAATTGTAATCAGCGCCCCCCAAAACCTGTAGGTACCCAATTCCAGGACTTCAAAGTACATCCTCGCGTTGTTTCATGTTTTTAACCCTTTAGGGGTGGTGTTCAACCCTTTCAAATCAAACTGTTGCGTCGGATGTATTCCTTGACGTCAAAATCGTAATGAGCACTCCCAAAAACCTATAGGTATTCACTTTTGAGGCTTTGACCGGCATTCTCGCGAAGTTTAATACTTACATCCCCTTATTGTAGTCTGCTTCAACCCTTTAAAAACTACGCTTTGTGTCGAATATAATTTTGAACGTCAGAATCGTAATCAGCACCCCCAAAAACCTATAAGTACTTAATTTCAGTACTTCAAAATGCATCCACGCGTCGTTTCATATTTTCAACCCTTTAGGGGTGAGAGCGGGCCAAAATTTTTTCTTAACTTTGTTCTAGAACCTTTTAGGAAGCGATAGCAAAATGAATCAAAAAATTACATGGACACTAACTCAAAATTGGCAAGTAGGCACTTTGTCATGCCTCACGTAATAAGACTAGTGTAAGACCTTAAAAAGTGTAGTTTGTCCAATACTATGAATGGATCTGAAGATTATATTTTGGTTATGGTAGTGATATAAGTGGCAAAGAGTGGGAATAGCGTTGAAAATGGAGGTCAACATTTTGAAAATATTGTAAAAACCTATATGGGACATCAAATTATAATGAATTTTCCACTTCTGCAAGAAGTCCTAACTTACCTATCTCCCTAGAAGCCACATAAACATTGTAACCAGTGTGACGAAGGCTTATAGGCCTGTGTAACTGAAAAAGTAAATGAATATGAATAGATGTAATTTCAAATGAAAAAGTGAATACTGATAATGATTATTCATAATTAAATTTTCTTTCTAGTATGAGAGTGGAACTGTATCAAATGTAACTATTCCCTCAGTTACAACAGTCAGCGCCACTCCTTCACTTGGGCTTTCTGCAACAAATCAGACTCCAGTATCAACCAAAGTTACAGCTATTTCCACAGGTATGTAATTTTTCAAATTTTGGGAAATGTGCAGTTCGCATTTTATAAGTTTATTAGTATTGTCATTCCTCCACTGTGTACTGGAGACCTTTAAAGAGAAACATTTTAAGATTTTAAGACACATTTACTGCTAACCATCAATTTTTCAAAGATAATAAAAAAATCAGTGCGACATGCAGTTATATTAAATGATTATTAAAGAAAATTCTTTGTTCATATTGTGAATACATGCTTCCTATAAAAGTATATGTGTTAAATTGTATATGACTAACTTTAGTAAAAGTAGCTCTAATTAAAAACACATGAACGGAAATTTAATATTCCAGTTTTTCAATTATTTATTTTGATTGCAGAATGGATTCCTCAAATATGGCCATTCGTTGCAAGCAATATGTTTATAATTTGTTTCTTATTTAATTTTTCATTAATTGAAATTGTTTTCTAGAATTCAATTATCATCTAAGTGAATACACATCTCATAAATGTTTTTCACCATACCACAATTCTATAGCTTTTATCAATTCGCTATAGGTGTTCTGGCTATCAGGTTGGCCAGCATTGCTCCAACGCATTATAACAGGTGACGAATCGTGGGTATATGGCTGTGACATCGAAACCAAGGCCCAATGATCTCAGTGGGAGCTCCCAAGTGAGCGAAGGCCGAAAAAAAAACCCGTCAAGTTCTGTCAAAACTTAAAAGTTCTTGTAACTGTTTTCTTTGATTGTCATGGTATTGTGTTCCATGAATTTTTACCACTAGGTGCTGTGGTAAATAAAGAGTACTATTTGGGCATATTATGTCACTTGCGTGAAGCTATTCATAGAAAACAGCCTAATTTATTGGAAGATAATTTATGGAAATTGGACCACGATAATGCACCAACTCACATGTCACTTCTTGTGCAAGAATTTTTTGCCAAAAATAAGACTGTAATGATATGCAACCACTGTATTCATCAGATATGGCTCCCTGTGACCTTTTCCTCTTCCCGAGAATAAAAAAAAAAACAGGAAAGGACAATTTTGCTACTGCTGAATAAATAAAACAAAAATATTTCTGATTGAGCTCAAGGCCTTTTCCATTTTTCAAATAAACAAAAATTGCATGAACTTTTTGATCAAACCTCGTATTTTGTTTAATAGCTATTAACTTCAAAGTAGTTCATAGTTCCTTTACCTTTTAAAATAAGCTGCAGCTATAGCTTGTATAATCAAATGTTTAGAACCGCACAACTTAAGAAGTAGTGTAAGCACATTGTGGTCTTACACTTTGTATGAAGTGTAACTGTGTTATTGAAACCCTCTTAGCAATTTGTAACATAACAAATGTTTTCCAGGTAGCAAAAGTGGAGTTGTACCCAGTATACCTCCTGGAGTGCCTCAAATGTTGGGCACACAATACATAATGAGTCAGGGTGGACTTCCATATTTCCATCAGCAGCCTATGTATAGTTTTGAAGATATACAAATGATGCAACAGAGGATACCTCCACACATGGTAAGTTGATGGCTTTTCATGTATAAAGGAAGCTTGTGTAACACCAGTAGGCAATTTTATTCATTATTACCATACTTGCCCGAATATAAGATGATTTTTTTTTTTCCTTAAAATGCTCTTGCAAAAACTGTGCCTGTCTTATATGTACAACCTAACATAAAATATTTTCGTGTTTGTGGCTGCAAAGTGTACCATATTTTGTATGATTTGCCTGCTGCACAGGCTTGCCACATGTGTAGTGTGAATCAACAGGCGCATGTTATAATGAGTTGAAGTTCAAGACATGGTGACAAGGGCCATGGCTGAATCTGTTTCACCATATTCCCTGAAAGATTGTCCACGAAACACTGTACCAACTCTCGCTTAATCACAGGGGAGTTGAACGAATTTGTTTTGCTGAGTTTGTTCATAGAGTTTCTGTGACCAGGAATCCATTTGGCTTGATTCATTCAAAGATTTTCCGCATGACAAAACAATTTCTCCATTCCTCTTTTAAGAGAAATTAACGAACCATTTGGCCAGATTCAGGCACGGATTTTCCGTTAGACTGCATGACAGTTCCCACAAGTGGCCTTGCGTGTTTCCTTAATAAATTGGCTACCCCGATCGCCATACGAATGCAAGACCCATTCTGTTGTCTTAGGTTTGTCACCCTCTACAACCTCCAACCAGCAGAACACGAGATTATCTGATTCCCTGAAAGCCAGAAACATGCGTTTTTCCTTGATGAATCAGCTACCAATTGCCATACAAACGCGAGACCGGTACTGTTGTCTTAGTTTTGAAGCCCCCTACAACCTCCAATATGTCATCAGTGTTACTGCGGACAGGAAGGGTAATTGGTTACAGCAATGAAAAATCACACATTACTGTGATCTTGGTTCCACAGTCAGATGAGACAGTTTGAGTCTGTAAATGAAAGACTATGGTATATTGGCTTAAAGTTGTTTGCGGACGTCAACCAGATGTTTGACTAGGGCAGAGAGTTGTTTTAATTCTTGATGCTTTTCATGATCACACAACTGAGAAAATAAAGAAGCTGGTTGCAGAAATGAACACTGGTCTTGTAATAATCCCTGGGTGAATGACTTCTTCTGAGCTTCAAGTTCTAAAATGTGGTTGTTAATAAACCACGTAAGGACCACTTGCAGAAGAACTACAGTGACTGGCAATAGAAACCATGCATCGAGTCTAACAGGCAAGTTAAAGAAACAAAGCTTACAGCTACTGGTGCTGTGGATAATCATCCTGGTGGATAATAAAAAATGAATCCATTATAAAGGGGCTTAAAAAAATATAGTGTTTCTAGTAACACAGATAGGAGAGAGGATGGTATTTTGTGGAACGATCCAGTAGCAGTACTGAAGATGAACTTTGAGAAGAAGAAAACGATGATAAAGACGAACTAAAATTAATAAGGCACTTTATTGATCATAATTTCATCTTCAATGTAAAACAGCCATATTTATTTAGTTTCACCTCAAGGTATATTTAGACAATTTAATTATATTTCTTATAGAACTCAAAAAATTCAGGGTCATCTCATATTTGGGCCAATACAGTATTTAAAAAATTTTTCAAGAATTGGAAAAAATAATCAGAATATTTGTATTGTGGACGTATGTATCGTTATGTACTGAAAAATAAACAGTTTTAGTAAATATCTTCATATTTTTCTTAATATGTTTGGTTAAATTTGAGAATTTGGTATGATATGATAGTTTTTTATAAAGTGTCAGACAATACTTTTATATACAATAATAATTTAAAACATTTTTAAATAATAATTTGGTATTTGCATGAACTCTATAATAAAATATTATTTTGTTTTTGAGTATAACAAATATCAGTTTCTTCTGTGAGTGTATTCTAAAACTACAGAATAGTATAGAAACCAAAATGTATGCACAAAAAATATTGGTCCTTTTAAAAGTAACAGCTGGTATCAAATATAACTTTGGTACATTTTGTAATTCTGGTGCCACTTATGTAATAGCTGACATATTTGTTTAGTCTCAGTTACATAATAAGATATTGTAGTGACTAAAATGATAATGGTATTACAGTTTTGCTTTATGCAGTACTTACAAATGTTTTGTTGAAAAAATGTTAAGTGTACAGCCCCCCTATCTCTCTCTCTCACACACACACACACACACACACACACACACACACACACTCATACGCGCGCATACAGCTTGCCAGCTCTGAAACATTCTCACAATCACAAGCATAGATACTTTACAAATTTTATAGAAGCCTGTATGATATTGCTTGAAGGTGACAAATTACCTCTTTTTTTTAAATTAGTGTTTGTTTCATTGGTTTCATTGGTTTGTATGGCATGTTATGAGGTTGTTTTTAAGGAATTAATTCCAGATCCTGTTATATAACATATAAAGTTTCTGTAACTGTGGTTCTGTTAAGAGTATGCATATTTCTGATACAAAATGATGTCAGAGTTATCATAGCATAAAGAAAATTAATGTAGGAATGGCAGAGCAGAAACTTAATATTGTACGATGGTATATAAATTTAAAAGAATATGTCTGTATTAAATATAACTTTCAGTATTTGTTATGTGGTAGAATTGTGTTATGCAGACGACAAGCTACTATGACCTCCCTTACCAACAAGCTCCTACTAGTTTGGCAACAGGGAGAGATGGTAGTCTAACAAGTGTGGCATATTCAATGTCAGATGGCAGGTTTGGAAGAGCAGACAATAATGCATCACCAGTACCTTCAACCTTGTCACAACAAAATGCAACACAAACACATCAACAGCCTACAATGATTAACCCTGGGCTACCTCCTGGTTACGCTTATGTTTATGGAAATATGATACCTGGAAATTTTCAATATGGAGCTCCCACGATTTATCCTGTAAGTTAGTGATAAGAATTCTTAGAAATGTTATTCTTAGAAAGTGTTTCTTTGGAACCTCTAAGTAAATGATTATATGATGTGTGAAGGAAAAGTTTAGACGAATTAAAATTGTGTGTGTGTGTGTGTGTGTGTGTGTGTGTGTGTGTGTGTGTGTGTGTGTGTGTGTGTGTGTGTGTGTGTGTGTGTGTGTGAACACTGGCTACGTTGCCCGTGAAAAGCATGGGCGGGCATTTTTCTCCCATTGTATATTGCCCACGCTTTCCGTGGCGTGTTACTTGTGTGTGTAGAAATTTAGTTATACTGTTTTCCGTTCATAGCTTAATCCTGATGTAAGCAAACAGGTGTGACACATCTGAAACGCTATTTGCTGCTTGAATTAGAGGCGTGTCACTCTTGACAGAAGTAGTACAGACAGGGTACATATAACATTGATCTGTATAAATACGTGTAAATTTGTATAAATACATATAAACATTGTGATAATTTTTACATTCCGGAACAAAGTAATATTTTTGTGACTGTTTCAGAGCGACAGTGGTATAATGGTATTTTATAACACGCAGAGTTAATGGCTTTTTTTATTTACTGTTTGAATATCGCAAGAAAAAATAAAGTAGGCCTATATTTAAAGCGAAAATAGAAGCTATGATAATTACTTACCAGTGTACTGTGTATTATTAGTGTTGTCAGAGAGTAATTCAATGCCTTCCATGTCTGTATCGAAACTTGAATTATCACTTGAGTCAGCAGTGTTAATGATAAGATTGTCCACGATGGCGTCAGTAATTTGATTGAATTCCCATAGCTTGTCTTTTTCCATGAATACATGCTCGACACAACGACTCCACTTGTTCATCGTCATTTCATTTACTGCATGCTCTATCAGTTCTTTTACATCATGCAGCTTATATGTTGTGTTGTGAGGGATAACATATCCTTCCAACTGGTTCCATATTAATTCAGTGAGATTCAGAATACAATGATAATGAAAAGGTCTTAAAATGGCGTGCCCCGATTTTTTGGCAATATCATTTTCTAAAAACTTTTTAAATTTATGTTCATTTTGCTAGCGGCGATAAAGTTCTACTACGTATTCATAAAGATGATTAAATGTATTCAAAAACACTTGTCGCAGTTAAGACAACTCTCACCGACTGTACAGAAATTCCCCTCATGCGCGTAACACATTACTGTATAAACAATGTCAACGCCCCTGACTAATAGCATTTCAGATGAGCCATGTGGGTTTGTTTACATCAGGATTAACCTAAGAACGGAAACAGAATACATAAAATCTGCGGGCTGCATGTACTGGAACGTAATCTTTCACATATTTAATTCATGCAAAAAAATAAAGTTTGTAATAGTGTTGTGTTTTAAATTCCATTTATTGCAAAAATGAATCGTATGTTTTCATAGCTATTCCATGATCTGAGGTTATGTTTACAAGCATGCAGTATGAATTCTAAGGATCGTTGTTTGACCAAAGATGAAATTTGCAAGTTATTATATGATGCTTATATATTATATTATACTAGTTTAGATATGTAATTAATTTTAATCAGACCTAATGTAACATTTGTAAATCCAAACTGACTCAAAACTTCTGTCAGAATTATTTTTGAAAGTGAAATATGCATTTTTAATTAATTAACAAAAATATTAGACATAATTGTATTCTAATTATTTTTATGCCATTATAACAAGAAAGAATTAAACTTGTACATGGCATAATAAGCTTTCAGTAAACATCAACTTGTCTCCACAGAAAGAAATTATGAATTACCTAAAAAATTATACATACTCTAGAGAAATGTAACTAAGAAACCATGCATATCCAAAGTGTTAAAAATGTCAATTTTTGAATCAGAGTTTTAGTAACTAATTCAACCAATATGTTTGAATTGTATTTAACAGTATATCTTTATTTTCCTCAGGTGGTTTATGTAATGTATGTCATAATTCGTAAGTGATAATATCAAAATTATGTGAGTAGTGTAAATATATTGTAGGAAAAGATAATGTAGCTAGTGAAAAGTTTGTCCTGCATAGTGATTGCATTTCAGGAATTCAGTCTGTGTATCTAGCAATATTGGGTAGACGATGTTAGATAAACAAATTAAGAGTGCTGCAGAATTATATTGGCACTAGTTCTAAGCCTCAGATGCTTTTTTTTTTGTAAGCTGTTCACTAATGAAAAAGTCCCATTTCCCTTTTCCATTTAGGTAACTCTCATACCATGAAAAAATATTTTTCACTTCAACCATGTCTCTCACAGTCACAGGATGTTTTTAGGGATGCATTAGCTGAGATTTAAGATTTTTGAGTTTTTTTGTGAAGCATTGGCAAGCAGAGTTTTGAAAAAAAAAAGTTATTTTCATGGTCCTCAAGACGGATACTTCATTTAAAAATATAAATTTTAAAGATTGCTATCATTTCATGGTATGAAAGTAGACTTAGTTTCCATATAAACTTGCTTAGGTTGTATTCACATTTTTCTTATTTTTATCCACAGATGGCACCAACTGCTACTGGTGGTCATGGTAATTCTAACAGTGGACAGTATAAAGGACCCGGGGCATATGGATCAGCAGGAGGCTACAGTTCTGGTTATGAAGCTGGGGCAACAGATTACAATAAAGTAGGTGCTGGTGCAGGTGCATATGCTGGAGCACCTACTCAGACAAAAACAGGCACAGGTGTTGGGGGTACTCCTGCTGGAGCCAATCCGTCATCCGCAAGTACTGATATAGCTGCAAACATGTATAGCAAGTCACATGCAGCACTTAGTAAAGTCAATGTTAGTACGAATATAACTATTTCATTTTTTCTGTACCTCTGCATAGCTCTGAAAAATGGGTGATCAGAAATAATAAAGTTTTCAAAGTGGTAATTATGTGCATAGTGAAGTTTTGATCATTCTGACACTTCATAATTCAGATATACTCACATTATTCCCTGTGCTATCAGCGCTTAAACACCGTTGTTTATGAAAACGGATTTTTATCATTTCAAAATGAATTCATAAGCAACTGTATGGTACTTCAATTCAACAATTGCCTTTAGCCCATCAACTAACTTATAATGCCGTTGTTTTCAGCATTATATGTGATTTACTTTATTAATTGTGTATATCGAATTAATAAAAATTAAGATACAATTCTACGGATGCCTGGGTGTTGTACAATCTGCCATTTGAATGTGTATAATGAATTATCTTTAATAAATCACTACTTTTAATCATTTCGGTTACCAGTAAAAATATGTTAATAACCATTCACTCCAAGTTGCACATCAGTATGCAACAACCTAGAAGATAAGTGCTACTTACTCTTTGATTGGTTTGATTTATAGTGGTGCCATTTTATCAAGTATGTAAGAATGCCATTCCCATTATGAAAATGTGTTCCAAAAGCATATTTTAGTCAAATAATTTATTACGACAGTAGAGAAGTGTTTTAATGTTACTTCAGTTTCATAATAGTTATTTGTGTATATACTGTAGTAGTATATTATAAATACAATTTTATTGTTGATTATAACTGATAATATTACTTGTGTTTCATGTCACACTATTTGTTGTGTAAGTAAAATATCAGTAACAGACTTTGCAAGGCTGCAAGTCAGCCTTCTTATTTTACCAACTAGTCCATCCCCACATTTGTTTTTATCCACTTGGAACTACTGAGGAGAAATGATGTGGGTTGTTTTTTTACAAGCCATTAATTTTTTTATTAAAATTCCATAATTCCAAAATTGACTTTTTTCTTAATTGACTCTGCTCAGGAGGTTTCTTTTCATAAGAAGATATTAACTTTTTAACGTATTTATGTGATTTATCTAAAATTCAGATATACATTCTGTTGGTTTCATTATTTTGTGTAGCTCGAACCCCCCCCTTTTTAAATGATTTTTGTTGATGTTTCAAAATGTAAACTAGAGGAAAATGCAAAATAAAGGAAACAATTTTTTTACGTAGACTTTGTTCCTGTCATCTGTCTTACTACCATTTGAATGTTTACTTGTAAACGTGTGACTGTAAAGAAGTTCAGAAGGACTGAAAAAGTATCACTATGAAATGAGAGAAGAGAACATGACTAGATATGTACGTACTTTGGGGCCAACTGGTAAATTGTAATTGTAGTAGTCGTATATTTTTAGTATCATTTAAAATAGGTCAGAATTTACTGGTTTTTCCATTAAGTAGAGGTAATTTTCCATTATGCTGCATGATACAAAACACAGTGGCCTCAACATTAAACTGCTGCATGTATCTTCTTGCACATTCTGATCATTTGAATGGCCTTTAGGAAGGTGACTTTTCACATCACAACTTTCCTTTCCATCTCATCTTCCTCTTCTTAATTATACTCTTCGTTCATTCCAGATGCATTGCTTTTCACTATGTGATGTAATGTTTGGCTCTCACATGTGCTGATATCATTATCAAAAGTGATGTAATCATTGGATTCAGTGTCAGAGAAATCCAAATCATGAACCCACACTTCCTGAAGCAGTTGACAATATCCTTGAGGATAGTAATATCCAAGGCTTCAACCACAAAATGGAGTGCTGACAGAATGTCAAATAATTTTATCTTGAAGCTTGCCCATCAATCTTGCCTAGCCAGCAGCTTACAGTATTGTACTTCAAAGCATGTAAAATGTCAAAATATAATAGCTATAATTGATTTTTTTCTGTGTTTGGAGGAAAACTACATTCACTTTTCTCAGTGTATGAGATCTTGGGAATGAGAAACAGATTTGGTTTGCTAATTTCTACATTAATGTGATAGTGAAGAAATTAATGCAAATTGAAAATAATTACATGCTTTCTTTATTACTAGAGGTTTAACCAAGTGACACGTTAGGCCAATCAGAATGTTCCTCTTTCACATTCCCCATATTGAATATCTGCTGGTAGGAAAGTGCATAGCACCAAAGTAATTCCCTGCCATGGGACTTGAACATACAAGGAAATACATAAAGGAAATTTTTACATTTTTTGAAACTACGTGATTGAACTTTCAATACAATTTACAATATAAGTTATGGGAAAATGTAAAATCAGAGAACAGAATTGAAGTTTCACTGAATAGTGATAACTCTTGTTAATTAAGAACAGTTACCAAGTTCCACAGACCGACCTCACTGCATTTTGTATCAATCCTCACAAGTTTAATTTATGTCGCTTCAACATAATTTAGATTTTATTATTAAATAATAATTTGGTGTTTCCATTATAATTTTATATACATTTTTCAGATCAATATTATAGAATGAAAACACATCCTTGAATTTAGAAATTGTATCATCGCGTTGCTTGTGAATAATGTTAACAATGTGCCCACAGGTAGATTACAATGTATTAAGCATACAATTTTTATTGATGCCTTGATTCAGTGATTCCACAGTTCATTTAATTTTATTGGGAAGAATAAGATAGTATACAGTGCTTACAATGTATAACGGTTTTATTTTTACAGTGTTTTTCCCTATTGTTTTAAATGTGGGCAGATGAAACTAATACTGATTTCCAGGAAAGTCAAATGCTTATAATGGGTTTTATTAAGTGGCTTAATGCATGTAAGATTTCTCTTCCTGAAAATATTGTCTAAATCTAAATGGAATGAAAAAACATAAACAACAGCAGGCACCAATGTTGCAATGTCTTTGTCTGAGAGTAGACCACCTACATTTCATTAGAGTAGATTAAACCTAAATTTGATTTGTCTTTTTATGTGCTCTGTTTCACACTTCTTCCTCCTCCTAGTAATGTGGTAATAGAAAGAGATAACTATAGTAAAGATAATGGGGCAGATAATCGCCTTTTATTTTGTTAAAGTAGTTACCAGACTTCTTCAAATAGTCTGTTGAATGTTTTTAATCTTATGGTAGTGTTTAACTAATGATCAGTGTTTTAAATAATTTGTAAGGAGTAATTATTAAATAAAATACATGTGTATTCCTCGTGCAATGGTCTTAGCCCATTGTTGTGTCCTATAAAGTTCAAGCAGGCATTGTAATAGTTTTTATAAATATTACGTTGCCTTGAATATCTATCATTTGAAACTTGCAAATAAATACTGTACTGTGTACTGTAATAAAATTAAGTTTCACTTTCATTTTAAATTTCAATATTAATAAACCCCATTTTTCACACTGCATTTGAAAGACTAGCACAAGAGGAACAGGTATCAAGTATCCCAGTAAAAATTATATAGGCGTAAAGACAAACACAATGTAAACTTTTTGAATTGTAATATAGATGCATCTGAATTGGCCATTGATAGTAAGGATCATAATCATAATGACTCCTTCTCAGTGCTTCCTGTTTATTATAGATTCTTTTGTCTCCTGAAAACTCCATCTCCTACTTTGGCTACAGTGTGATGTCAGTTCTCTTCCCCCATTCACTCGCCCGCTCCATAATTAAGTCATCATTTAAATCATTATATATGATTTCTTTTATGAATTTGCTAACTGCTATAATTTTTTATTGTTCGACTAAGCTTTTCGTCATTACTGACATCTTCAGGTCTTAAACAACCAGGTTGTTTAAGACCTGAAGATGTCAGTAATGACGAAAAGCTTAGTCGAACAATAAAAAATTATAGCAGTTAGCAAATTCATAAAAGAAATAGTAAGGATGGCTGCTAATTTAAACAATACGAAGAATAAAACATTATATATGAGCTTGATCTCAAAGTTTATCCAGTTTCTGTTTATTTAAAAAATTATGCCGTGATGTACATTTATATTCTCCACTTCAAAATTGTCTCATTCAGTTATAACACAATCACGCTAACTTTTTATTCAATCTTATTCCTCACTTGAACTTTTTGTATAGCTTTCAGCTCACTCAATGATTTTTTTTATGCTTTCATCAGTCACAAAACATCGTCATTTCATTCCTACGAAGACAAAAGATTGCATTACGACAAACCTACTGAAGACAGTGTGTCGGGGTGCAATTTCTGTAAATTATTCTGCCATAAATCTAGCCATTTTCTATAATTGGTTTCATGCAAGTGGCATAAGATGCTCATATAGCACTCTTTAGTAAAAATTTATGGACTCAGAAATTATACTCTCCATCTGACTATCATGCCTTCGGCTCATTCATGAGAGTCTTTAAAGCTTTTATATCATTTCTAATCCACTAGTTCATGCATACCAAACTCATTAGAAGCCTCCAACACTTTTGTTATGATAGAGCAGTTTGTCTCTTTCTTTATACAGTGTAATCTAATATACTTCAGTCATTATAGAATGCATTATACAGGGTGTCAATGAGGAACTGGACATGTTTCAGGAATGTATTCTCCAGGCTGAAATAAAGAAGAAATTTCATATAAACGTAGACACAAAACTTTCTTTTTCAATTTATGGCTTGCGAAAAATTTCACCTTGATTTCTGCTCAAAGGCTACAATTAAGCCCTACTGAAATCTTGGAACTTAAATTAAAGGGTCCATTTAATAGTTTTATATGGTTTCTGGCCTGGAAAAAAAAAACAAAAAAGAGGGTTCCAGAACTGTATCGTGAATAGTTTTATAGAAACGTTTCATAAATCTCAAAAACATTGTGCCAAAAAACATTTTATAGGTTTGATGCAAATTTACTTGTTTAAAATACCAATAAATATTTGTAATTTTGTAATACAATTTATACAGAATTTAATTCTGAAAAAGGTGATGTATAAAAGTCAATAAAAAAACAAATGAATGTTATTAAATATATATACAGTGAAACTTTGCTAATGCGGACCAAGCTCAGTCCGAATTGCTGAAAGTCCGAATTATAGAACATTACGAACTGATCGCGAGTTTTTGCGTGTCTATCGGTTACCGATAGCAGACAATATAAAAGAAATCATTCTGAAACCCAATTTGAATCTACAAGAGGTCTACTGTATGTTCTTGTTAAAAATACTGTATTTAATACTCTATTAATTAGTAGTAGAAGAGGTATAAAATAAGAAATAACGTACAGTACCTGTTTATGTGATGTTTACTAAAAAAAATTCGATTCAGTTTTATACTGTAGTACATAACTACATACAAAACAAAACTTAAATACAGTACTTAAATACAAAACACTATTTTCACTACACAGTATGTATTCTAGCAAGCCTACAGCTTCTTAAAAAAATCACTAACTTTTTTCTGCGTGTATTTCGTTTTTAGCTGTTTCCTCACAAAATCCAGTTTCATTTCACTTAAAACAAAAAAAAAGCTTAAGTCAGAGTTTGCAGGCATTTCTATGAACTTCAACAAGGATTGTAAGTTTTTTATTGCATCACTTATTTTAACATTCTCACTTTCTTCGTGATCGTTTTCTTCCTTATCGTCATCATCATCGCCATTTTGATCGTCTGTCATCAGTCCCTTAGTTTGGCGTCCTTCTATAGTAGCAGCTATTTCTTCCGACTGCACAACGTACCCTACCTCACCAACATCTTCATCCAGCCACTCTCGAATATTTTCCATGTTTGTCTCATGTTCTCCTGCATTTTCTAAAATATTTCTGTAATCATCTTCAATTCCATTAAAATCCTCTTCTTCGTCATCTTCAGGGTTAAGAAGTTTTTTCCAAGAATTAGCAATCATCATGGCTTTCACCTCCTTCCAACTTGAAGCCCAGTTAAATAAAGCATTTTTTATGTTGTAATTTTTCATATTGATTAAAGTCTGTTCACCTAAACTGGTACTGCAACCCTCTTCATCTTCAAAAAATACGAGACAGTCTTGTAGCTGTTTCTTTCTGTACAGCCATTTGCAACTATAGATTACTCCTTGGTCCATTGGTTGTATTAGTGCTGATGTATTAGGAGGCATGAATAGACATTTTATTTTTCCATTATCACTTCGTAAAATTTCCTCTGCAGGATGCACTGGAGCATTGTCCAATAACAACACTGCTTTAACTTCTTCCCTAGCAACATTTTTTTCTTCCATCTGAAATGTTGTGACTGATGGAATAAAATTGTTATGAAACCAAGAACTGAAAATTTCACAGCTGAATCACGCGTTTCTGTGAGCTTTATAAATCACAGGAAGATCAGTCTCGTTTATGTTCTTCATTGCTCTTGGGTTTTTAGATTTTCCTACAACGACAGATTTTAATTTATGCGTACCATCGGAATTGGCACACAGTAATGCAGACAGCCTCATTTTATGTCCAGGTGTATGGGTTTCTTTTTTACTCGATTGTGTATTTTTTGGCATTGCCTTCCAAAACAATCCCGTCTCATCAGCATTGTAGATTTGCCACGGTTCAAGTTCATTATCATTAATAATATTTTGTAATTTATCCTTATATGGTTGAACAGCTTCATGATCTGCACTTAAAAGTTCTCCACAAATTGATCGGTTTGCTATGCTATGTCAATTTCTAAATCTAAACAACCACCGTGTACTTGCCTTGAAATCTTGGTTTTGAAATCGAGTAGCAAAACGTTCAGCAGCAGTCTGCAATTCTATCCCACGGATCGGTACACCAGCAGCTCGTTGTTGTTTATACCACGTCCAAACAGCTTCGTCAATGTCAGACGTTTTGGCAGGAGTCATCCGTTTTCGCTTAATTTCACTGGCACTATCAAAGTCTATATTCAATGAAAAATTTGTAATTGCTGATCTGCTTTTTTTAATATCGTAAAATGTCGTTTTACTGATACCGAAATCGCGTAAAACACTCTGAACCGAATCACCTTTGTCAATACATTTATCTTTTGTTCTATCGTGAGCGATTTATACGAACCACGTTTACTCATTTTTGAACACAGTAAAAGGTACGAACACTACGGAGTCAAAACGTAAAGTGACTGGCTATGGTATGAACGTTCACAATGATGACAAATGTGAAAGTCTGTATGAGTCATATCCGTTGTTATGAATTGTACATTACTGTTCAGAATTTCCAGGAAATGTATACGACACTGCATTTCATTATCGCTGACTTACCAATTAATAATCCCAGTTCATGGAAATACACTGTGTACAGTATTTCCGGCCTTTCTCTTCTCAAGTAGGCTAAATCTACACTTGATTTTGAATTTTTACATATGTATGTATAAATTACAGTACTGAGAATCCCAGTCCGAATTATAGAAATTCCGAATTAGTGAAGTACGAATTAGCGAAGTTTCACTGTATTGAAGAAGAAACCCAACAAAAAAATGTAAGAATTTTTTTCTTCTGGTAATGTAATACAAACCATTTATTTCTTTGTTAATAATAACAATTTGTTAATGACAAAAATTTATTCAGTTAATAGAACAATTTTAGTTAATTAAAAAAAAATAACTTTAATAACATTAAGCAACTTGTTTTAATAAAGTTTATAAAAAATCTATAGTTTGAAAAAAAAACCCCAGCTGTTTAACAATTCATTTATAATATAGTAGCTAAACTATAAACTATTTATCATACCTAACCTGTTTGAAATCTGTTTTTAGATGCCATTGCAATTTTTAAATCGTGTGTGCAGATATTGTTTCGTGTATGGTTGAAGTAGTGGAAATTCGTAGGCTGTAAAAACATGAGTACCAACAAAGATTTCCAAACAGGTGGATACTTCATAACAAAAGAATGTCCCTGGTCTTTCATAATTTATGAACTACCCAGTCGTTTCCATTGGGTGCTTGTTCTATTGAACACCATGTAGAACAGCCTGTACCTGAATAAGAAAATACGAGGATTGTTCAATAGAAACACGTTTGATCTGCGCAGCTGTGACTTCATCACCATGGCAACGGAATTCATTTGTTTATATTATCTGTTTAAGTACTAGTGACGCATCTGTCAAAAATATTTGCAGTTTGCTCTTTTCTAAGTGTTGTGACTGGCTTGAAAAATGACATCTATGATAGAAAATCTGTTAAGATAATCTGTGTGCCGTTATTCCGTTTTTGGCCACTGAGGGGCGTTACCCAATGGAAATTTATATGAGAATGAAAGCTGTATATGGTGACTATAGTTATTCTCATATGGCAGTGGTTGAATGGTGCAATAAATTTTGACAAGGAAGAGATCCACTAAAGATTTGGCCCGTCCCGGACCTGCACGTGTTGCAGCATCAGATGAAAATGTGAAACAGCTGGAAACTGCGTGGCTATCACAAAGTTGCTGCTCAGTGGATTCTACGACTGCTTACTGATGAGCAGAAAAATTTGCGTTCAGCCTTATCATTACAGCATTTGATGCGCTATCAACAACAAGGTAATGCCTTTCTACACCAAATTGTTGCCGGTGATGAGTCTTGGTGTTATCACTACGAACCAGAATCCAAACGTCAGAGTATGCAGTGGAAGCATGCACAATCTCCGAAGGCAAAAAAATGTCTGTCCCAACCTTCGGTAGGAAATGGTGATGGTGACCGTATTTTTTTATTATCAGGGTGTGCTGCTCTTAGATTTTAAAGAACCTGGTGTCAACATCAACGCTGAGCTATATACAGCTTAAAACGCTTACGGGTCAGCATCAAGAAAAAACGTCTCAGGAAGTTCACAAATGGTGTCATTCTTCTGTATGGTAATGTTCGACCCCATGTAGCCCAGATGATTCAAGATCTGCTTGGTCGTATGAAGTGGGAAGTCTTACAACATCTACCTTACAGTCCTGACTTGTCCCCATGTGATTATCATGTTTTTGGTCCATTAAAGAAATCACTAAAAGGATGGCGGTTGAAATCGGACCCTGAGGTAGAGTTTGCTGTTAGCGAATGGTTCCACAAACAGCCGCAAGAATTTTACCAGCAGGGAACCTACAGATTAGTGCAACAGTGGGACTCGTGTCTTAATGTTAATGGAGACTTCTTTTAAAATTGTTGAATAACAAATGCTTTACAGCCTGTAAACGTGTTTCTATTGAACAATCCTTGTATCGTTCAAATGATACAGCCCAGTCCTCAACTCAGCACCAGAGGGATTTCTCATCCAATAGGCATACCTCGTTCTAAAGTCTGAAAAACACTAAAGAAAGAGAGTTTTTATCCTTATCATTTGCATACTATTCAACTCTTCGACTAGGTGACCGTGAGTTAAGATTAAATTTTTGCCAATGGGTACAAGACAGTTGAAATATTGTAAGTTCTGTTTATTCACTGATGAATCTATTTTTGCGAGAACACAACATTTGAAAAAATAGTCAGTCATTTGAACACCTGACAATCCAAATGAAATAATAGTTAAACTTTCAAAACTGGTTATTATTAAATGTAGCGATGGAGCCAGTTAATTGTACCAGTTATTATTTAAGTTTGCCTTCCTGGTAATGCGTACAAAGATGTTTTACAAAATCAGATGTCAATCGTTTTAGAAGATGGTTTAAATTTCAGGTCTTAAAAGAAGGCTGCAAATGTTGTTTCAACATAATGGTGCACCACCTTATTATTCACATGAAGTTAGACAGTGCTTAAATCCAATTTGATTTTTTATAACATTCATTATTTTTAATTGACATTTCATACATCACCTTTTTCAGAATTAAATTTTGTATAAATTGTGTTACACATTTACATTTATTTATTGCAATTTAAAAAAGTAAATTCACATCAAATCTAAGAATTGTGTTTTTGACACGATTTGTTGGGATTTACAAAACGTTTCTATAAAACTACTCATGATATAGTTCTGAAACCCTGTTTTTGTATTTTTTCATGTCAAAAACCATTAATTGGACTCTTTTAATTTAAGTTCCAAGAATTTCAGTAGGGCTTAGTTGTAGCCTTTGAGCAGAAATCAAGATGAAATTTTTGCAAGCCGTAAATCGAAACGAAGCATTTTTGGACCTATGTTTATATGAAAGTTCTTTATTTCAGCCTGTACAATGCATTCCTGAAGTATGTCTCATTACTCATGGGCCACCTGGAGAATGTCAAATTGCCAAATATACTAGAATGCAACTTACTCAGTTAGTTGTTAAACTGTAAACTATGAATCTCAATGTAAACTAGAGTTGAGATTTTAGACAATTGTCATTAAGATGTGTAGCAACATCACATGGAAACAGATTTTTAATCAGACACTTGTAGCATGGAAAAATATAGTATTGCATGAACTTTTTGATCAAACCTCATATATTATTATAGAGTACCATAGTTGTAAACAGGCAGCTATCTTCAGATTAGATGTGATTGTCGTGTGTTGCTCTAGTGGTTTGGATATTCACATCTAGTCTGGTAAAGAGCTGCCAGAATTTTATCAGCTGTAGATAAAATACAAATAGAGTCTGACATGGGCCATGAAAGCCTTCATACTCTACGTAGATTTTAATTGTAAATAATAGATGTGGTACAGTTTATGCATTATTGTTTCAGTCGTATGATAAACAAAGCTTCCATTCAGCAACACCTCCACCTTTCAATCTAACAAGCAGTCAGAATACAGGTTTGGCTCCTAGTGGTGCATACCCACCGCATTTGTTCATCCCTCCGATGGCACCACATCAGCAGCACCATTCTGCCGCTCTTATGCACCAGCCGTTACACCAGGTACAGTAATACTTATTATTTAATGTTATGAGGTAAGTGTTCAAACTTAGAAAGTGGTCACTGAAGAGTTTTACATTTTTACAAATAATATTAAACGAAATCAGTTTTGTTATAGAAAAATAAAATTGTAAATCATTTTGTTCCGTAGAAGCATTGAGTTTGGATAACAATAAAGCCATCAGTAACTAATATTTAAGGAAGAGAATAATTAAATTTCTGAAAACATTATCTATTTGAATATAAAAGTATTCATCTTCTTTTTGTGGATGATACAGTTGTGGCCACGATGTATTTGAAAAAAAAAATTACTATACACATGTATCAGTTTTAAATTTGTGTACTGTTAAGTACTGTATTGGCCCGAATATAAGATGACAGTAGATTTTTAAGGTGTTTTAGGAGAAAAAAAGAGTGCATTAAGATGACTGTGAATTTTTTGAGGAGTTCTAAGAGAAAGATAATTAAATTGTCCAAATACCATACTTTTAGGTGAAAGTAACAAGAGTTCATCTTCAGTACTGTTACTGGAATCAGATTCATAACTGGAGTCTTTCCTCAAAACATCATACTCTCTTCCATCTGTGTTATTAGAAACACTACATTTTTTAAACCCCTTTACAACAGATTCGATTTAGATTTTCCCCCAGGATGATTATTCACTGGACCAGTAGCTGTATGCTTGGTTTCTTCAACTTCCCTGTCAGACTCAATGCATGGTTGCCATTGCATGTCATGTAGTTCTTCCCTAAATGGTTTATTGACAAGCACATCTAGAACTTGAAGGTAAGAAGCCATTCCACCAGGGATTATAACACGATCAGTGTTCATGTCTGCAACCAGCTTCTTTATTTTCTCAGTTGTGTAACCACGAAAAGCATCAAGAATTAACATGACTCTCTGCCGTAATGAAATACCTGATTGCCGTAATGAAATACCTGATTGATGTCCCCAAACAACTTTAAGCCAATCTGCCAAAAATTCTTTCATTTACCACTTTTCCTGTGCTCTAAAAACAATTCCAGCTGGTAACTGTACCTTTTGAAGCATTTTTTCTCTTGTAAGTAACATATGGTGAAAGTTTTCAGCCATCGGCAGTTACTCCTGGTATCATAGTAATGTGCAACTTCTCATTGTCCACAGTAACACTTGATGGTCTATTGGAGGTTGTAAGGGAGCTTCAAAACTAAGACAATGAGACCGGTATCGCATCCGTATGGCTATCAGTAGTCAATTTATCGGGGAAGCATGCGTGGCCACACGTGTCTTTTGGCTTTCAGAGTATCCGATAATTGCATGTTGTACTGGTTGGAGGTTGTAGGAGGTGACAAACACAAGACAACAGTAATGGTCTCGCATTTGGTAGCCAATTTATTAAGGAAATCGCGAGGCGGCCACACATGTGGAGCTGACTGCAGTTGGACAGAAAATTTGGCCAAACAGTATGTCAAGTTCCCTTAAAAGGGGATAGGGGAAATTTTTTTAAGTCATGTGGAAAAGCTTTGTACGAATCAGCCAAATTGGTTCATTAAAAACTCCCCTTTGATGGAGCAGGTAGATGTCTAAATGTCTTGCAGAAACACTACAAACAAATTTGGCAAAACGAATTCGTTTAACTTTCCGGTGGTTATTGGTATAGTGTTTTACAGACATTCTTTCACAGAATGTGGTGAAACGGATTCAGCTGTGTACCCTGTCCCCATTTGACCTTGAACTCATTATAACATACATCTGTTGATTTATGGTACACACATGGCTAGCCTATGCAGCTAGCGACTCATACAAAATACAGTACACTTTTTCATGTGAATTTTTATATATTAGGTTGTGCATATAACACATATATAGTTTTTGGAAGGGCGTTTTAAGCAAAAAATCATCTTATATTCAGGCCAATACGGTATATTAATTTGGATAACTACCATCGTTTGTAATACATTTGTGACATGTTACATGTATAAGACAATGGTGGTAGTCCAAATAGTATACTTAATAACATGCCATTGTCTGTTTCCTTAATAATTTTATTGCCTACCACTACCACTACCGCATTCTGTAGAACAAAGACCTAGAGTATGTTAGTTTTTCCACTGATTGATGAGAACATGGGTTCCTGGTATTCTTATGCGTACTTGCTGTTCCTACAGGTTACTTGACTTTTCTTCATCATCATTGCCAACAGTAATGTAATATTCACAGAAATTTAGGAACCAGTGAATAATAGCTTTACTGTGTATGTAACTTGTTCTGTATTCGTTTGTATGATTATGGTATGTTATGCTATATGGTAGGTTCTGACTTATACAGTAAAATGGTTTGTTTGGTAAAAATGAATCTACATATGTTTATTATGTTATGATTCAAACCCTACTGAATTTAGTTGGATTTAATATCAGGAAATGTAGACTCCTATTTTACCCAAGAAGTAACAGTTATTTTCTCTGGTGTGTGTGTGTGTGTGTGTGTGTGTGTGTGTGTGTGTGTGTGTGTGTGTGTGTGTGTGTGTGTGTGTGTGTGTGTGTGTGTGTGAAGTATTTTTAAAATTTCTTTGTTTATTGACTATAGAGACTCCCCTTAACAACAAATTCCATAACACCTACATAGTGTAGTATTTAAATACATTGTAAACAAATACGCCATACTATTCAGGTATGAGTTGAATCAATTCACTCCTTATTCTTTTTTTTCTGTTTAATATTAAAGTATGATTGTATAGAATAACAGTTGAGGAATAGGAAAATGTATAAGCTTGGGTTTTTTTTCCGTAAAATATTAACACATATAAAATTATTCATTAAATTAAACATTTTAAATCCGCATTTATGTTTCAGTTTTTTTTTCTATTCTCGAGTTTTTATATCTTCGATACTGTAATGGGTTTTATGGGTTTCTGCACTGAGGGTCTGTTGAATGGTGGTGTTATGGTAATGACGCCGAGTTCGTAGTTGGGGAAAAAATTGCAAATCCATTGTATTTATCATCAGAAGTGAATAGACCTCCTTCCAAAAGTTGTCCAACCAAATATGTCAGCATCTGGCTATTATGAATCTGTATGAGGGATGTCCAGAAAATATCTTCTAATAGTTTAAAAAAAAAAAAAAGTATTTGTATATTTGTACAAAACATTTTTATTGCTATTTGAAGTGCACATCTCAAACTACTTTAATGCTTAGTTTCCATTATGTTGAAGCACTTTTCGTAACTGAATATCAGGCAGTGTATACCTCTGTCATAGAAATTTACTATCTGTGATTTGAACCATGTATAACAGCTTGCATGAGACTGTTGTCATTGGAACAACCAATCACCCAGTAAGGATTTCAGGTGCTTGAAGAAGTGATAATTGCAGCTTGGTGCGAGGTTTGGGCTATATGGCAGATGATAAGATTGTTCGTACATGAAAGTTGTGATTTGTGTTGCAGTGGCAGTGTATATGGGGCATTGTCATGAATGAACATAATTGACATCCTAGTTGATTGAAGCCTTGAAGCAAAAAGTTAAGCAAACCCCCTTTTTGTCTCAAAAGATGTACGATTTTCTGACAGGAAAACATTGACTTGAATTTTTCTTTGTGGGCAATGAAGTGTGCCTCCACTCCATGGATTGTTGTTTTCATTCAGGGGGTTGCATGTGACACCAATGTCTCATCCTTGGTAACTAGAAAACCCTCCTTGCTCTCTGAATCGTATAAAAAAATCCAATACAGTGTTTCATATTGTGTCATTCTGTAAGCATCTTTGGTTTCCGTGATGCACAAAATTTCTAGTAGTTTAGTTTTCAGACACAATTTTGTGAACAAGTGAATATGAAATTTCTTGAAAATGCTGTGATACTGACATCATAATGATTCGTCTATTCTCAGTAATCTTCTCCTTAAGTGCCCATACTATATTGTAATTCACTAAAGACAATCACCTGCTCCACTCATAATCGTGAACATCTTGTCCTTCATAAAACAGTCCCACCCATCTCCTTACTATTGAATCACTCATTGCTTCTTCTCCATAAACTTCTTCTTCACAAACTTGGTGTTGAATTTCAGCTAGTTTAGTGCCTTTTCAAGGAACAAATCATGCACCTAATTTTATGTGTGGCAGGCATCTTGATTTTCATCCAACAAAGCTACTCAGTGCACAGTTGTTTACAAATGGCGTCATTGCCTTACTAAAGCCTGTGAATGCCTGTGCCTCAACAAATTTGCTGTGCATGTGTTACAGTGTGGCCGCATCGATACCTCCCATAAAATGGGACTTATGGATATTACTCGTGTATGAATTGCAAATCAGAGAATGTGAATAAAAAATATACTATAATGAAAAACTAATTTGGAAATGACTTTAATTAAAATTATTTTTATTTAAAGAAATTTGCAAGTTATTTATTTTAGAAAATACTTTATAATTTACAAAATAATTTTTATTAACACCAGATTTTAAAACAAATTCTTGCTAACAGAAGATTAGTAATTTTCGTAAATTATTGATAGACTCTCGCAGTATCTTTACAACTAGGGTGCTCAAGGAAACACAAAATCATTGGTTAGCATTAACAACATCAAATATGTTTCAAGTAATGAATGCAGTGGGTTGAAACTGCAAGGCAAAAATGTATAAGTTCCATAATTTAGTGACTTCCCTGATGACCAAGTTCTAACACTCCCACTTTTCCCAAGATAAGTATTTCATATAATAGTCACAAAATAAGCAATATCCATAAGGCTATAATCCAGAAGTTCACCCTTCTTATAACAATCTGTTGAATTTCATTTGACTTGGATCTATGTCAGTTTTAACAGAAAGTAACAAATTTAGGTACTATTTTGGGACATACTTAATTTACTTGTGTTAAATACACCCTGTCAATCACAAATGATGGCCATAGCTTTCTAAGAATATTGAAAACACTAGAATTGGTAAAGTGAAATTGACACTAAATATGTTTTCAAATTGATCCTTAACAGTAGAAGAAAAGAAAAGAGCCATACAACAGATGAATAATGTCAAGTTTGTTATTCAAGGTGTAAGGTTTTGTTTGAGCAAACGTGATATACAGTGAATGTATGTGATTGACATATACATGTTTTGTGTGACGTGTGGAGAAATTTCGTTTATTTAAGCAGATATATGTGGTGGATTCCAGCAGACAGCTAAAGTTAACAATGCATTCATATAATTATTTCCATTATTCTTCAGTATTACAACAATGACAATATCAACTGTTCAATACTATAAATCAGATACAGTCTTCAATACTAGGTACACTAGATACTAGAACTCATGTAATTGCTGAATGCTATATGCATGCAGTCACATACATTGCCTTGCATCTGATGTACAATAAAACCACTTCTGATGAATTCCATTTGATGTGTCATTGTGCAACGGCTGCTTGCAATAATTGCATGCAGCTGCTGCAATGACTGTGCTGGGACCAGTCAGCCTGCAGTGATCGCATGCAAGGGGGTACTTTGATTGCTTCACTTGTTTGTTATCACAGTTTTTTGATATTCAAGAATAATATCATTATTAATAAATGCTCTTATGTCTTTAATTCCTTGAAGTCATTAAATAGACAATAATGTATGTTTCTTTAAGACAATCTAGTAAAAAATTAACAAACCGTCATTAATAATATCGGTAACTAAAATAATTAATTTTATTATGTGTATTACATTCACGAAACAATGAGTTTTTGCAAATGCAACAAATCAAAACTCAGAACTGATTGCAGTCAACTGGAGCTGTACAGACCTCCACTCAAAATATGTTGTACTGCTTTAAAATGTACAAGCACATTTGTTTCTTGACACAATCCATTGAAGACTGTAGTCCCAGCTGACTGATGCAATCCATTGCATGCAGCTCCTATATAAACTGTTTTTCCATGCCTCTGCATTGGTCGCACACATACATTGCATACGATGATCGCTTAAAAGAAACAGCACCATTACAGTTGTTATCTGTAGGATTATTTTTATTTATAAGTTACAATTTTTCCAACTTTTATTAATACAAGTAAAAGAAATCAATTTGAATGTTACCATTTTACTAAATGGACAAGAATTGGTTCTCAGAGTTGGTTCTTGAGTGGTATTTAATTTTTTGTTTCTCTGGGATTAAAGTTGGTTGCTGGGATTTACAAAAACTTTACAGTTCAATCCCATTAATCCAGTACAAAAGATGTTCTGTTTTCTGCTAGTAGTTTTTAAGATTGCCATCATCCACATTTGAACACTACACTTTTAAATTGTTGTAAGTAAAGGTAATATGCTGTAGTACTAGTAAATGCATATGCTTGTAACAAATAAAAATAAAATTCCGTTATTATGAATATGGTGGAACCCTGATTGTAATCCTCGTTTTTAAATACCCCGACAAATTTCATGTATAAACAACGTGTTAAACCTTGATTTTACACTAAGCTTAGGTAGTGGATACTTGATTTAGTGTTAATTAACACTGTTTCTGCAGGCTGATGGAAAGGAATTTTCCAGGGCCATGTAGCCAATTATTTGACAGTTGAATAATACCATAACAGAAGTTTCAAAATTTCAAATGTGTGTTTGGGAATGGGTGATTCTATTAAAATGAGTAGCTGTAGGTATACTTTAGTCTTGGCTACATACGAATTTGATTCATTGTGTTTGGCAGCCATACATTGTACATGTGATCTTTTAGACCATACCACGTGGTCTAAAAATTCTATTACCACAGCAAAAATTATAGGTGGTTGAGCTAAAAAAGTGTTTGTGTATAATGGCAGCATTTTCAGTGACATAATTCTTTTTCTCAACAAATTTTGCTCATGTAATTTTTGTTCTCACATTATTTTTGCACCCCTATTTTTACCCAGGTAATAATTCCTGATAACCATTTATTACCAGATAACAGAACAAAGCAGCATGCTTTCACTTTCCTTTGCTGACCTCCCTTGAATAGCTGTGACAAATGAGTTGTGTTGTCAAGGTCATCACAGATATACTACCCTGTAACTTCCATCCAGCCCTCTTCATGTTTACTTTACAAGAATAAATTCACACTCTTACAGTCAAAGTTTACAAATAAATAAGATGGAGTTTCAAGTTCTCAGGTCATAATTGCTTAACTGTTGTTGCAGTTGGTAACGAAATGAAAAAAGTTATGTGCATTTACTTTGGAGGACAGGTTACAATGTTCACATAATTTAATATGGTAACTGCTGAGTGGGAATTTGGTGTTTCAGAAGCACATTTGCATTACTGACAAAACAGAAGTAACCTTTGACATACACGTAACAGTAAAGCGTGTGTTTGTAATACCATACTTTAGTTATGCTTGTTTCTCATTAAATTTATCGCTCCTGTGTTTAGGTGAATTTTTTCTCTCAAAAAGTGTGAAAAATGTGCAATTATAATTGCTGATTTTCAACCATATTTAGAACTAAGTTATTTGGAAATCATTACGGTACCAGAGGATTTTAAAATTGAGTTACATCAAAAGGTTTATGCATACTTCTCAGTTTGTGAAAATGCATTAGGTTGGTTGTGAACATGAAATGTAGCTGAATTTTGTTGAATCTCAAATACAGTAAACTAAATTATTACTATCATGTAGGCGTAATAGGAAACATTACAGAGCCAGTTTGTTTAAATTACTACATTTGATGAGAACCAGTCATTGTTATCCTACAGTCATTATAAAAAGTTCTAGCTGTTGTTTTCGAGCCACACATTAGATGATTGGAACCCTTGAATCTCCATATTACGTTTTCAGTACCCTGGTTAGTTTTCCTTGTAATATTGTTCCACTGATGGTGGAAGCTCAAGCTTCATTGAACCACTGGGAAAGAACATTTTGTAAATTGTAGAATGTAATTTTTTCATTTTTATCCTCCCTCATAGTCCTAGTTTTTCCTGCTGCTTCTTTAGATTCTTTTGTGTTGGTAATGTTGTTTTTATGAATGATGTTGCAATTTTGTTTAGTCTACATAGTTCTGATGACTTTTTGTATTTAGTAGTTTTCTTTTGTTTCTTTTTAACGTAAACGTCGCCTTAATTCTTTTATGTGGAATTCTTTATACTGTGCAGTTTTGATGTGTACTGTATTCATAGTGATAATATGATTATTAGCAGGTTCAAAATTTCATACATCAGTATTTTAAGCAATATTTAAAGCTCTTTGTTACTCATTTGATTGTTATCTATTATGATTAAAGAATGCTTGATGTTAAAATGATTTCAACCATTTTTTATCCCTAACTTATTTCTCAAAATTTTATCACAAATATTCTGCATAATTTACAACATATATTTGCAAGACAAAAACATTTTCTAGAAACTAAGCTTTATGAATTATTGGAAGAAATTACCACAGGCTAAGTCTATGGTTTCCAGGCTTCATGACAAAATTAAATGTGAGGTAAACGAACTTTTATTTAGACATATCTTAACATTTCATAAGTTAAACTGAAAATTTTGATATAAAACTCTTTAAATTAACAGCTTTATATCTAGGTCTCCCCATACATACATACCTTATAGTGTACACTGTTGACAACACAGTCGTGTATGAAATAATATAGTGTTTTATACTGCATTACTTATACAGTATTGAGTAATTAGTATAAGGTGTGTCCATAAAATTCCCAGACCATGCAAAGGCTAATTTTGCAAAGTTACTAGCACTTCAGTAGCACTATTAATGAAATGTGTAATATGTTGTGATCTTGCAGCAGTATTGGGAACCAGCCTAGTGAAATCCTCAACATAATATTTTACTTAGTCATTGTATTGTGCCAGTTGTGCCATCAGATGTTATGTGTGCTCTGCATTGCATTTAAAATGAATGATTTTCATAAACAATCAATTAATGCCCAAACAGATGAAGTCACAACCCAAAAAGCGGGTGAAAATTTTGATAAAATTGCATAAATTCACATGGTGTATCAAAGTAAAGAGAAAATTTTTTACTATTTTGAATGTATTGTTAAGTTTTGGAAATTTCAAAATTTTTGGATTCAAAGGACCAAATAAGAGATCACAAATGTGTAAAAGGAATTATAACCCAAATCCAGTTGTTTTGAATTTTAAGTGTTTATCGTCCATTGTGTGCTCTACAGACGTTATATTACTAAAGAATTGGTAGAGTAATCAGGATTTTTATAATTTTTTGTGTAATTGAAACATGATCTAATATTGAAATTTATATAATAATGAACTCACATTGTTGAAAATTGTGAGAGGCTACTGCATCTCAGGGAGGGAGCATACTAGTACAGCCATATATTTATATGTAGATACCATATATTATCGCATAATTCCTCCCTTCATTTTTAAATTTACAACTGAAAACACTAGGAGGGAATTATGCAAGTATGTTTATCAGAGAGTACATAAAGCGGTGATAAAAGCTTGACAAAATAATATACGGTATCATAAAACTTCTTAATTCTCTTTCATTCTATGTATTGAATCTGCATTTGCAGTAAGGGTTGTGATTTTAGTGGCAGGAAAAGAGACAAGAAATTAAGGCATGTATAAATACTACCTTAATTTATTAAACAAAACTATTGGAGTATAGTAAATTAATTATGACTTTAAAAAATAAACCTTTGGAAAATAAATATGAATAAAAATAATCAGATAAGAGAGGAACTGGAAGTTGAAGAAGTAAATGGAATCATCATTAAGTATAGAGAAAGCTGGAAACAACACATTAGCAGAATGGACAGCGACAGATTCCCCAAGGTAGCCTTATTGTATAAGTCAAAAGGGAAGACCGAAGAAGGTATGGTCTAACTAGTTTGGAGCCGGAACAGACTACAGAGTCTTAAGCCGTGAAGAAGAAGGAGTAAACAATTGTGTACCTAGGTTTGTTTAATCCATTCGAATAAACATTCTTCAGTCACATGATTCAATCCCTTCACTACACTCTTGTCAAAATTTTCATCACTATCATCACTGTTTTCACTCACATCAAGTTCAGATAACTCATAATCTTTATTATCAGCATCCCACAACATATCATCCTCAGTCCATTTAATTGCACTAGAATGCCAGATTTTGTAGGCTTTTCTTAACAGTTATCTCGCCTATGAGCCTCCATTTTTGGATTATCCATTCAGATATCTTGGATATCCACGGACTCCTTATCTTGCCACCAGAAGTCATCTTATGATGCCATCCATTCTGTATATAGACATAAGAAGTTATTTTTGAAGGGTTTGTTGACACTGATGTCTAATAGCTGAAGTATAGATTTCAGGGATGATGACAGGATCTGATTTCATTTGTTTCTTTCACTGCTTCTACCAGATGGCCACAGAAACTGTCGAGTTCAAGCAAGAACTTATGTTGTAACAATGGCTGTACCCCCCTATACTTTCTCCAACCAATCCACTGCATCCAGCCCTGTTGACACTGATGTCTAATAGCTGAAGTATAGATTTCAGGGGGTGATGACAGGATCTGATTTCATTTGTTTCTTTCACTGCTTCTACCAGATGGCCACAGAAACCGTCGAGTTCAAGCAAGGACTTATGTTGTAACAATGGCTGTATCCCCCTATACTTTCTCCAACCAATCCACTGCATCCAGCCCTTTTCTTGAACTTGCACATGAATCCCTGAATGTATACATTCCTTTGCTAATGTTTTCTATTTGAAGATGACGTTTGTTTCCATCTGTAGTAATGCACAGCATCACTGTGAAACGAAGTTTCCTTGCACCTGTAGTCTTGACAAGGATGCTTTAGATCCTGTTGAAGTAACTGTCTTGTTATCGTTTCGTGGCATGTCAAAGAGTACAGGTGTTTGCTCAGTGTTGCAAATCTGCAACAAAATGTAGTCATATTGCTTCCGCGCTTTTATTACATGCCTGTGAAACCAATCACTTTATCAGTATAATCTCATGGTAGACACTAGGATAAAGAGGTTCTTCTTCACAGTCTTAGATTCTCATGAACGAATTAACAACCAGGTGATGCTTTAAATTGACCATCACTGATGTTGAGAGTGCAAGCTTTGTTCTGTATCATTCTGTAGGAAACAGCACAACCATCATCATTAACTTGACGTGCATATTCCATCACACCATAATCGATAACAGGAAATTTCCTAGTTTTAACCCACGTAAAGTTTTTCTACTTTTCTTTGCAACCAGGGATCTTTCATTTTGCGTATGCCTGCAACGAATCAAATTAGGATCAACGAAGAAAGTAGGCCTACTCCATTCCTACTGCTGCTTTTACTCCATTTTCATCGGCAAAGAATAACAGGTTTAATTTATACTTTACTGCATTAGTTACTGTACTGTGGCATTTTAGCGTATTTACATGTATGTTAATACGCTGTGACAACTAAAGGTAAAGTGAATCAATTTTCAACTTTAGAAAATTTTACCACTAATGCAACAGGTATAAGTCTATTGTTAAGTTGAGCCGCCTCACACCTGGTGGGCCTATGTACAAGCAGGTCTGTATCCAGGAGGGGAGGGGAGAACTGCGCCCTTTAAACTCTTCAAATGACTCTTTGAACAAGAGGCCTCGAGTAGAAATGAAGATGCTACAGTACTTATCCTGCGAGTGGAAGGCCGGGAACATAGTTCTGATTCCAAAGCCTAAGAATCCGCCAATGTTGTCTGGAAGTTAATGCGTGATATCTCTCATGTCAGAAATATTGAAGATATTTGAACGACTCCTGTTGGCCCCTAATAGTAGATGACAACGTCAGCTAGGAACAATTCAGGTTTCATTTCATTGGGACTATTCTTAAGCTAGTGAGATTCGTCATCCACTAGGAGACACTACTAACAGGCATCAGTTTACACTGTCCTGTTGGACATGCTCAAACCTTTAATAATATTCAGAATGAAGGCCTGTTCTACAGATTGGCTTTCACACATATACCACCAGGATTCATTACGCATCTCATATGGTCGAATGTAATTGACCGAATCCTCAGGATAAGAGACGAGCATAATGATGCAGTGTCAGTTGGCCATTCTTTACGACTGGTTGTGGAAGTGGTATACAATGTCCAATGCAGAAAAATCCGAAGCAGTCTGATTTATGAGTAAGTCCACTTTTGCATGACCAACAAAACATGGATTTACATGGCTCCACTCTGCTTAGAGGACCGCAGCCATTCGTTGGTCTTGGGCCATCAGAGCTAAACTTTTCCCCATACTTTTATATAACAGCCGCCTTGCTATCCACATGAAGATATCGCTATCTGTTGTTCTTTTGGGCATCAACACATATGCAGCTCCTTCATGGTGGTCTCTCCTGTTCACAACCAACAAGAGTATGGTGGCAGTATTCCAAAATCATACATTCCGGTTCCTCCTGTAGTAGTCAGATGTTCTACATCAGAGCCTCTGGGTTTCTTCCCTAGAGGAATTCATCTGACAACTAATTTGTTTGCAAAGGCCGGGGAATCCTTCCCGCACATCCATTAGTTAAACAGTACAGACACCCCATCATCCTCCAATGGCAAAAAGTACATGAAAAGACCTCGGGTACTACTTGGCAGTCCATTATAGGCTGTTCTTCAACTAAACCCCAAATAAATTGATCACCACCTTCCAAGCCCCCCATTATCTCTTGTTTGGCACAAGGCAGACAACATCGCATGGTGGCGGCTTCCTCACTTTTGGCTGGTCCAATGTCTGCATCAAAATTCAGCAACAGACTGAATAGGAACAGCTTGAGCTGCCTCGGTTGCACTGTTGTCCGGGCACTGGAAACCACGAGGTGTGCATGTCCCTCATTGTGGGAGCCATCCTTTTTAATGTCTCCATCACTGTGGCTCTAAGCTCTTGCGGGTGATTACTGAAGGGATACTTCCCAAGCATGGAATCAGGCTGGAGGATTCCAAAGACGAAAATCCTTACTTGGATGTTCTATTGTGAAAAGGTGGCCCGCATCCTAACACCCTTGTAACACAATTACCGCGCTACAACAGAAGAAACTGGAGTTCATTGAGCTGGACAACGCACAGACACATCAGGATGCTGAAACCCCTGTCACAATTTCTATCTGTCTGTCAGCAGAGGCGGATTTACGCACAGGCAGACTAGGCACTTGCCTGGGGCGGCAAATTTTGGGGAGTGGCAAAATTTGAGTTAAGAAATGATATTTTTAGATTCAAACAAATTTACAAGTATAAAAGCCAGTTGAATTAAGCACACACGAATATAAAAATTATCTTCGCTTAATTTGTAACTATAACGCAGTTATCGTTTTTCACCCAAAAGTAATACGGGCGAATGTTTATGTTTTCAACCGTTGAAATATTTGGCGTTGATCATCCGAGAGATTTTAGATGTTGGCAATCCAGATCAAAGTGAGAAATGTAGATCTGTCAATATAATACCGAATTGTAGGTTGGTTCCAGAAACCGAGGCAAGCTAATATTTAAGGAATCGAGATATTCTAGTGATACCGACAATAACTGTGATAGCAGTGAAGGTGAAGATACTGTTCACACAGTTCAGCCAGAGAGGTCCGTTGTGGAGGAACCTTCATTTTTGAAGAACGAAGAGCCAGTTCACGTCAAAAATCATGATGAAATGTCATCAAATCAGGTAGGGAAGGTCTTAGATTCTGATCCTATTAATTGGCAAATGAACGAGAGCACACGCGATTATGTAGCAAAGTTTGGATTTAAACAGAACACTAGTGCGGACTGTAAAACCAAAGAGGGAATATAATGATGCCCCCCCCCCCCAACAGAGATTTGTGGGAGGGGGCAAATTTATACTGCCTACGGGCGGCAAAATGTTAAATCCGCCCCTGTCTGTCAGCATGAAAACACAACATAACATCACCAAGTAGCCTATGCATTCCACGAACAGGAACAACTAATATTTTTATTTACCTACAAAATGTAAGCCAAGTAAACAAGTCATAATTTACGACTTCTGAAAACAAAACATCTGCTGTTTTCGAGCTGATTGTTATAATTTATTAAACGGCTGGAATGCTATGTGGCATTTTGCTATAGCATTTTTTTTATTCAGGAATAAACATTAAAGCATTTGTGGTCTGCCCGACGATGGTAGAATTAAATTTAAATTAAATTGAAGAATAAAACTAATTTTAAATTTCTGAATTATTTGCAACTCTTCAAAGTTTCTTTCAGTGTATCACGAATATAACAGAAATATTACTAATTAGGCTTATTTGTAACTCGTGAATAGTTCTCATATTAAAGCAGAATGAGCAGAGGTGATAGGATTATTACAGAACTTAAACAGAATACATAATTAGTTGAATGGAAAATACGTAAACATATGCCCCTGTCTTGCCTCTCCTGATAGCTAATTCTGGCTACGGGCCTGTGTGCTAGGAAATGATAACGGGATGCGAAAATAAGAAAAATAATTGTCACCACAACTGGTTAAAGAAATTTCCAGTGAACATTTACTTTAAGGGTGGGGTGCAATTTGTGATATTTAATTTATATTTCTTTTTTTGAATGTCAAAAAACAGGTGGAATTTATGTGATAATATATAGTAATTACAGTACCTTTTATTTTAAACATTAGTTTTGACTATTAGAATTTCTCGAATTAAAGGAATTCATATTATAGGCATTTGATTGTACATAATGTTTTCCTATAAGTATACGGTTAATGTCCAACACTACTACATGTTAATAAAATGACTTATGACCAGACTTGATTCATGTAGAATGGAACAATATATCATTCAACAAGAAATTACAACATCCTATACAGCCAACAAAATTATAACGATTGTGAACAAGTTCAGTAGCAGAACTCTTTCACAAAATGTTGATGTCAGTTGAACACCAAGATTAGGGGATGTAATTAAGAGAATACATGAAAAGTAAAGGTACACACCAACAATTCACAAACTAACCATAACCTCTGCAATAAGATTTCAGCAAAATTTTTGAGATGAACCACAGTTATGATATTGCAAACCTAAATAAAATAATTAAGGTAGTTTTATGTAAAAATGGCTGTGACGGCCATTTATGTGACATTATTTTTCATGCATAAATGGTAATTGTTCTTACTATTAGTTCAAATAAAGAGATTCAGAGTCTTCTAAGTAAAAGAATCCAGTACCACATATAAAATCTTATAATATACAAGGCTGACCAAAAAGTATTCAACCATTTTGAATATTATGGAAACCGTTTTTGCAACTGCATTGTAACTCAGTAGTCAATCAGATTTTTGTTTTGGGATTTTGTAGAAAAATAATGGTGTAATGCTGATTGCCCAGGAATATAGAAATATCAGTTTGTTTTTAGTTCATAAGTATTAGTCAAGTAAACAGTGTTATCAGTTCTACTTTTCTTTTATGAAATATATTTTCTCTATACTTTCTGGTTCTCTTGAATTGGATTTCACTTTTATTTGTTGTGGTATATATCCAAAAATCGGTTAAGTAAGCCTGGGTGTTGTAGCTGTTTTTGCTGAACTTTTTTTCAAATGGTTGTACTCGTGTTTTCTACATGGTCTCTCAGTTTTTGCTTTCATGTATCAAGAGTTCATGTTTTCTGTGCTACTAAGTCACACTTTTATCATTCCATATTAATTAATATTCATAGTTGATAGTTATGAATGCTGAACAATTTCACCCGGAATGCAGTTGTGTATGAAAAACTATTGGTTCTAAATAAACCTGAAATCTTTATGTGGAGTTGCAGATATCCGTATGAATAAATATGTAATGTGAAAAGTGTAGATTAAAGTAGAAATTTCAACTGACATGAATTTATATTATAATTAATATTAATTACTGGTGGAATATGGAAATTATTTGATAAGTTCACTTAATTTAAACAGGCCAGATTTGTTTCATACTTTGTTAAGAAATTTGTCTTGAATGTGTGAAGAGTTGGACGTAGTGAATACAGTAACCAAGTTGATATAATTTTTAAGTATTTGATCAGTGTATGGGATAAATTAGATTCGGTATATGAAGGTGAATTATTATAGCTTATATAAAATTTCATAGAATTGTATTAAGTTATAATAAATTGTACAGAGTATATGTGTATTACAACATTTAAAGTTTTTATTGTGTTAAGTTTCTGTAACTGTTCATATTTGAATTTGTACTTTGTTAATTGAATTGAATCATACTCTTCACTTTAAGAAGACAGTTTTATTATTCAAAATGTTTTAAAATTTTCATTTATCATAAATTGTTCGATATCATTTTCAGTTGGAACAGCTGTTAGCCTTTCCTTACGAGGTGTCTATGTATGACACATTGTGAACGGTAAGTTTGAAACATATTTTGACTACAATTGTGCTTTAAAGACAGAGAATGATTCCTTATGAAAAAGAGAGGTGTGAATTCAAATATGAATAAATAATGTGAGTTGGTTTTTATGATGTGTAAAATTGTAAAACGCAGTGCAGGTAATTTGTCAGGCAGCATTAAAGATTTTTGTATTGTTTTTAACAAAAGTAGTTCGTATCTTCCTTTTTCCCATTCAATATACAGTATCTTTTGTATGATAGTCTAAAAAAAACCATTCAAAAATATTTTGTATTGCTTGTTTAACTTGTCATTAAATGGTTTTATAACTGAGTTTTTAATAATTTCTACCCTTTTCAAGATTACTGGAAATTAATAAGAAGAAAGAAAACTGAACTTTTACCATGAACAATAAGTGCGCCAAATCCATACAGCTGATGTGTTTCAGTTCTATCTAATTAATTAAATATTCAGTATTCTAAAACGATTTCTGGAATTATAATATTTATAAATTTACATATATACACAGAGGTCCTAAATACAGTTTGAATTGTGTGCCTGTTCCTGACTTGAATGAAATGTATGTTTTTAAATAATCATGATCATATAACAAAATGCTGAGAAACATTTAGCCTAAAAAATATTTATCATTACAGATTTATGGGCTGTGTTTACTTCTTTATAGAATATAATTTTTCTGAACTATAAGTCTGCAATGTTTTTTTTTTTGGAATATCTGTATAAATAAGTTTTTATGGTTTTTATTAGCATTGACCATTACATTTAAAACATTCTATATTACCGACCAGTGGTGCCCTACACTTTTCTTTTGCTGTTTACTGTAGAATTCCAGTTGCCCTCTAAAACATCAGTTTTAAACAGTTTAGAAACGTTGTGATAGTTTCTGACATTAGTTTTGTATCTGTCTTGTTCACAGATGGATATGAGGAATCAAGGAAGGCGCACGGTCAGTACATCCCCTTAGTTCATAAAAATACTTAGGTGTGAAATGACTGTTGATATGTTTGCTTTATTCTGTTTCTAATTTTTGTAAGCAAATAACTGAAAAATGCAAAAGGCTTAAGGCTGTGTTTTGTTCGTATGCTTATTATTTTCATTGGAACAGCTTCTAGCTTTAACTTACAGGGTGTCTTTACATGAGCCATATTAAATTTAATATAACTCTTAAATTTGTATGCATTCGTTGTAATTTACTGTAAATGTATCTGTAACGAAATTTACATTAACAGTTAACTTCTTTAACTACGATTTTTAGTAGGTAGGTCAGACACATTTGCAGCAATGGCACTGCTCTTGCTCAGTTCACATAAATTCATAACTAAACTTTATGCTGATAGTGTAAAAATGCTACATTGTTTTCTGGTTTGAGTAGGTATTTTGTGGTGATATTAACTAATAAGTGGGTATGTGCGTCTTGGATAGGTATGAAAACAAACTTAACCACATGTTAGAAGTCTGGCAGAAATGTGTTTACTAACTTTATTAAATGATACGTATAGTTTGTGATTATGCTTAATGTAGTGTACAGTGTGTGTTGTACACTATTGTTTTAACCAAATTAGTTGTGTTTTAAAGGTTTTCAGAAGTTGACAATTTTACTGTATTTTATTATAATAATGTTTTGTCTTAGTGTACAGCAATTTAATTGTAAACATTGGTGAACAAAGTTACATTTTAATCTTGTATCAAACGTACTTTCAAATAAAACGTAAAATATTGTAACCACAATTTGTGTGATTGCCATTTAAAATGTGTAGTTTTAAATTAGTTAAAATTTGGTTCAGCATTGTAAACCATTTTAATTGTGTATTTTAAATGTGGTTCTATTTATTACTGTTAAATGTAACATTCATTTGGCTATACCATATGATGAATCATGTAGCCATTTGTTTACTTTATCCCATCGTTTCTCAACCTGGGGGTCGCGGTGATATTAAAGGGGGGTCGCGAAATAGTCTAAACAATAATGAAATCATTTTATGAGAAAAAATCATTTATTATAAACATTTTACTTACAATAAGTACACATGTAAAGAAAAGAAACTAATGTGATGGTTGCATTTGTTTTTCATTTAAAAGTTTCTCCATACGTGGATCTACGTTAGAAACACACAAAAGCAAATTGTTTTCGAGTGATAAAAGACGATTCCTGTATTTAGTTTTTAGCGCAACCATAGACGAAAAACCCTTTTCACAGAGATAAGACTCTGTATAAGAGATAAGAGAAAGGGATTAATATTTTCAATGCTTCTGTGACTAAATTTCCATATTCATTTCGACGAGCAAGCCAAAACGTATTTAAATCTTCAGATGTAAATTGCAGTTGTAGCGTTTTGTCGGCAGACATTTCGATGAGCTGGTCGTGAATCTCAACTGGTAACTTAGCAGCGGCAACAACGTTTTCACTAAACGGATTCAGTACCCATCTCTTCGAGAAATCATTTTTATCTTGCGGGAAATACTCCGTCAACTGAGTTTTTAGCTCATGCAAATGCATCTTCATGCAATCCAAACTGTGGCGAATAATAGTGTCTTGTTCATTCAAATTTTTCTCAATATAATCCGAAGTGAGTGGGAACATATCCAAATTATTGCTTTGAAGGCGAATAATCCAGATATCAAGCTTCTTAATGAAAGCATGAACTTTGTCTGTCATTAATAAAATGTTTTTATCACGTCCTTGTAAATTCACATTCAAGTCGTTTAAATGCAAAAATACATCAGCTAAGTAAGCCAACAACAACATACACTCATTATTCTGTAAAAACAATGAGAATATCGTTTGTTTATCCTGGAAAAATATTATTAATTCATCTCGCAATTCCAATACCTGGGTTAACACTTTCCCTCGCGATAACCATCTAACTTCTGTATGGAAAAGAAGAGATTTTTTAATTTTCGCCCATTTCATCGCATAGTTTAGCAAACAGCCTGTTCTGTAACGGTCGGCTTTTAATAAAATTAACCATTTTTACAGCTTCACAAAGAATTTGATTGAGATTTTCCGTCATGTTTTTTGCGACAAGAGCATGTCTGAAGGAAGCAGTGCGTCCATTCCGCCCTTGGTTATAAGACGATCTTTTAATATTTTCATTAATCCACTGTTCTTTCCTGTTATCGCCTTTGCACCATCACTACATACTGCAATACATTGTGTCCAATCTATGTTAGTATAGTTTCTAGTAGCTTCATAAAAAACATCGAAAAGACATTGTCCTGTTACATGACCCGGTACTGTTTTGCAAAACAACATATTTTTCTTTGATTGATGTGTCCCTATCACATTCATACCTCACAAAACATAAGAATTGAGACATATTTGCTACATCTGATGATTCATCAAATTGAATACTAAAAATTCACTTGAACTCACTTGCAGAATTATCTGATCGCGAACATCGGCAGCCATGTCATCGATTCGCCTTGATATTGTGTTGTTAGAAAGCGGAATTTTTTTCAATTTTTTTGCTTCTTCCACGTCTAATAAAACACTGACCATATCAATTGCAGCAGGCAATATTGAAGCGTTCAGAGGCTAGTCCGATTAACTCCACTTTTTCCCCAAATGAACCTGCGCACGTGTTTTGGTTTAAAAAGTAGTAAACTTTCAGAGGTGAAATCGATTAACTCCATAATTCAGGCGTTTGCCACTAGGTAGCAGTACTTCCTTGGGCAACAGATGATTTTGCAAAATCGTTCAGTTGCCACAGTGACTAACTCCGTAAAACATGTTCTTGAGTTGAGGTTATGTGCTCTGTTTACTTCTGTGATCTAATGATTGCTTTAATTTTAAAATATAGTTTGTTACTTCATTGACGTGTTACGTTACATTAATGTTTAAGTATTTCTGATTAGTACTAAACCATGAGTGAGTCAAGCAGTGACTGATTATTTTAATTGTAGTAACATTGTTGGGGACAATACAGACTCAGACCCAGATTACGTACCAGAATCGGAGGCAGGTAGGCCTAAACTTAGTCTTTCATTAACACGCCACCATAACATTTTAATTAACCAAACCGAAAGAAATAACCAAATTGAGAAAAACAATTTAACTGAGGAAAATAATGATCCTGTTAGTGGCCTACGTGATGATGAACAAAGTGATTCATCATCAAATGTTTATCTTCAATGCCAAGTCTTTCTAGAGGCCGTAAAAGACCTAAAAATCCCGAAAACTGGAAAAGGTCAAGGCAAAAACAACAGCAGCTTTCTGGTCTAGAATATACAAGTAGATCAGGTAAAACTGTTGCCGCAAAGGTGTTTAACGATAAGTTTTGCAACTGTGCTAGGGGTTGCAACAAAAAAATATCTGGAGAGGACAGAAAGGCTGCTTTAAAATCTTTTTATAGCGTATCAGATCAATCTCAACAGAATTTATTTTTGCATGGTTGTGTAAAATCAAACATTGTCAGTAGGCGGCGCCCTGTAAATAAGTCTAAAAGTCCCAGAGAGCATAGTTTTTCATTTTTTATTCGAGTTGGAAATGAAGACGTACGAGTTTGCAAGAAATATTTTAGGGAGACATTTCAAGTTTCAGACGGTAGAATTTACAGCTGCTGTGTAAAAGATGATGTAAGCCTTGTTGTTGACACTAGAGGCCATAAAAATCCTGGTAACAAAGTTGACACCTCTGATGTTGTAAACCACACAAATCATTTCCTTCCTACGTAAGCCACTACACACGTGCTCACAACCCGAACAGGAGATATTTAAACTCTTGATTTAACAGTAAAAAAATGTATGATCTTTATGTTGCATGGTGTGGGGAAAATGATAAAATTCCTGTGAAGGAAAAAATGTACTATCACGTTTTCTCAATGCAATTTAATTTGCATTTCAAGCCTCCCCTTAAAGACACATGCCAATTTTGTGACAGTCAGAATAACAAGCTCGCCTCAGCAAGTTCAAGAAAAAGTAGCAATTGAACGAGAGAAGGAACTACATCTAAGGAAAGCTGAAAAAGCCAGAGAATGTCTAAAACAAGACAAAGAAAAGTGCTCTGACGATTATGTTGTATTTACCTTTGATCTGCAAAAAGCTTTAGCGTTCCCGAAATTGACTACGTCAACAGCTTATTATAAAAGAAATTTATATGTTTATAATTTCGGATGTCATGTGTTCAACACCAATAAAGCCTTCATGTATGTTTGGCCAGAGACAGAAGGTTCAAGGGGGTCACAAGAGATTGCCGCTTGCTTGGCAAACCACATCACTACCCATGCAAAAGGCGCTAAACACATTGTTACCTATTCCGATTGTTGTACAGGACAAAACCGAAATATCAAATTGGCCTGAGATTGATGAAGTACCTGCAAAAGAAGGAAACCAAAACAGAAATCATCGATATGAAATTTTTGGTTTCAGGCCATAGTTATTTACCTAACGACTCGGACTTTTCCTTTATAGAAAAGAGAGTGAAAAACGCCAGTAATATATTTTCGCCACGAGACTGGTACAACATAATCCTCGAATGCAGGAAAAAATCAAACAAATATAGTTTGACTGAAATGAACCATGAGCATTTTTTCTCTACTAAGAACTTCCAAGTTCATCACAAACCGAAAAAAGACCGAGAAAGGGGATTCTGTGAATTGGTTGAAGATGAGGTGGATAAGATTGGAGAAAAAAGAACCGTTTACAATTAAATTCAAGTTCACAAATTCTGATGAGATGGACTTCGAATGTATAAACATTCAAAAGAAGGTCAAAGGCAGACCAATGTCTACTCTAGCGAACGTGGAACAAGCTCTCCTTTATCCTGAAGCAAGAGCCATTTCCTTGGCAAAAAAGAAGGACATGATGGAGCTTCTTAAATTCATTCCCCCCATTCATCACGACTATTACATGAGCCTGAAGACGGAGAGGGGTAGCAGCTGTAAGCCAACCGAAGATGAAGATGAATAATCATTTTTCTACATTGACTAATCCAACTAAATGAAGGTTATGTAATAACATTTTAACAGTTCATACAATATGTAAACATTTTTATTCAGAATTTTATTTCATTTGTGTGATTTTTCCCGATTTATAAATAAAAGCTACTTAGAAACAACTCTGCTTTATCAATTTCTTCAGTTGGCAAACTGATTAACTCCGCAAATTGTACTTTTTTTCCTGTTTCTCCATGGTAATTATTTTTATTCTGTATTGCCGCTTTAAATAAAAGATGTTCATGTCTTTATCTACCAACATGAACATTAAAAATATTTTTAAGATTAAAATTGAATTTTCTGTGCATGTTTTACTTTTAGCTTAAATATCACAGATTGTAAAAATATGGAGTTAGTCGGACTAGCCTCTGAACCCCTCTATGAGGTTTTCGGCAATTGTATGGGGTTTGGACATCTTAGCTACTCTTAATGCTACGAGATAAGATGCTTCAAGTACACTTTTATCAGTATGGCTTGACTTACAAATAGAAGTTTGTTGATTTCTCAAGGTATGTAATTTTCTTTCGAAAAATTCCAACGGTTTGTTTTTATGAGCCAGATAAAACTTTCCAAGTGTCGAACTAATTTTGATGGCTTCATGCTTTCATCGGAGAGAACTTGAAAGCAAACAACGCACTGTGGCTTTCCATCCAATGAGTTAAAACCATAATTTAAATAACTGTCATTGTACAACCTTGTCTTTTTACCAACCGATTCACTGGATGTAGATGGCTCACTTCATTTTTTCACAAATTTATCCATTTCGCATAAGAAATTAAAAAATAACAATTCAGTTTCACGGTTGACCGCACACTAAAATAAAAGCACCAGACGCACGCTTCGCATTCGAAACTTAACTGAAGTTGTGCGTTGCGTCAGGTAGTGGGGCGTCTTTGCACCCATGGCTATATTACAGCTTCTGGGACGTGCCCGATGGCTATGAAGTTGTGCAATCGCAAGCGCCTCTTTTATACTGGTTCCAACTTGATGTGTACAAAGAGCACGTACACATCAAGTTGGAACTTGTAAATTGCTCATATATGTACACGTCATACATGCATGTTCATACCCGTCGCTATAAACGCAGCGACATAAAATAATAGGAATAGTCGTATTACATTTTTTATACTGTTGGTATTTTCTTACTTAATGTATAAAATTAGTGCAATGTGATTATATAATATTAAATAATTTTTTACATTTATAATTGCAGTCAAAATTCAATTAGTAATAGTAAGGCTTACTGTTATTATTCCTTATGATGGGGGGGGGGGATCGCGAAATATTAATTTTATTTATATTTACTATTTGGGCGGTCGCGGAGCTAAGAAGGTTGAGAATCGTTGCTTTATCCATATATTGTGTCATAAGGTTTTCGGGTCTGTAGGTCAAGCACATCTTTGTATATACAGTAGAAGCCCGATATAGCGCGGTCCGATATACCGCGGATTCGGATATAATGCGGTGAAGAGTATGTCGCCTGTTATTAGCGAAAATTACTTGTAGAGAGTGAGTAAATTATGAATTGTTTATCGTGACTTCCGTAGCCACATTGGAATGCGTTGTGTTTATTGTAAACAAAGGCTTGTTGTTGGAAACGGCATTGTAAACAACAGCCAGAATTGCCAGTTCAAGTGTACCTGTAGACATAAACAATTGCCCCGTATTTACAGTCTCTACGTTTCTAAGAATTCATGCCAAGGCAAGCAGCCAACTAAATCCCTTCTCTCCCTCATAGTGTACTCTTATATTACAGTATAAGATCATACTCTGATATTATCTTATCAAAGTGTATAGTCTTTGTCATAAATTTGCATAGTGTAGAGTTTTGTGATGTCGCAGAAAAGAAAAGCATATTCTGTGAGTGATGAACTCAAAATAATTGATCGTGTGAAGAACGGAGAGTCAAAGGCAAGTTTATCACGTGAGTGTGGCATCCCAGAAGTAACAATTAGAGGGTGGATGAAGGAAGAAGATAAACTTAAAAGTTTTGTGAACACAGTTGAAAGTGAAGTGGGGTTGCAAAGAAAAAAGACCTAAAGTAGGTAAGGATAGTGAACTAGATGAGTGTCTGTACAGGTGGTTTTTAATAAAACGAAGTGAAGGTGTGCCACTGTCAGGACCAGTTATTAGAGCTCAAGCTGTGAAATTCCATAGTGATTTACATGGCAACAGTGACTTTAATGCATCTGATGGGTGGTTTTCGCGATGGAAATCTCGTCATGGTATAAGCCAGATAAGCATTGAAGGGGAAGCACGATCATGTGACAGTGAAGCTGCAGCACTTTTTCCTCAGGCATTAAACAAAGTAATGATCGATAACGATTTAAATGACCATCAAGTGTATAACTGTGATGAAACTGCTCTGTATTTTCGAATGCTTCCTACCAGAACTCTGGATGTGAATAATTCAATAAATAAATGTGGATTAAAAATAAATAAGGATAGAGTTACCCTCCTGTTTGCCACAAATAAATCAGGCAGCCACAAAGTTAAACCTCTCTGTATAGGGAAAAGCCGAAATCCTAGATGCTTTCAACATATTAACATGACGTCATTACCCATCACATATCGTAATACAAAAAATGCTTGGATGACGAGTGATATTTTCGGTAAATGGTTACATGAAGAATTTGTTCCATCTGTGAGAAGCCACCTGCGGTCACTCAACCTCGAAGAAAAAGCTGTACTGACCCTTGACCACTGTCCAGCACATCCACCTGCTGATATGCTACAGTCAAGAGATGGGAAAATCGGAGTCATGTTCTTGCCGAAAAACACTACAGCACTGATCCAGCCATTAGATCAAGGCATCATAAAAGCATTTAAAGCGAATTACCGCCGTGAACTTCTGAGTGCTATAGTGAATTCTGATGAGGAAATGGAAATTTACCTTAAGTCAATAAACCTGAAAACAGTTGCGTATTCAATAGGTCTTGCATGGGAAAGTATTAGTACGGCTACGATTCAGAATTGCTGGAAGAAATGTTCCTTTGAACAAAACATCGCTGATGGAAATTGCTCTGTTGCCGGATTCACTAATAGTGATGTACAGTCTGCGAGTAGTGCTCTGCATTGCAACTTCACTCTAGATGACTTGAATGACTGGGCAGAAGTTGACAATGGTGAGCCTGTTACAGAATGTATAGGAGATAAAGATATCATCGATGCAGTCCGAAATGCAAATTGCGAAGAAAAGAAGACGATGACGATGATGGAAATGAAAATTGGGTGGAAGTGAAAGAAGTTATTCCAAATGTTAGTGAAGTGATAATACACATAAACAAAGTAATTTCGTGGATGGAGAGGCTAAGTGAATCTAATAATGTTCATCTGCTGCACCTCGCGTTTATAAAACAATATGCGGAAAAGAAACGCTGTGCATTACCCCGTCAAACAACAATTACGGACTTTTTTAAGACCAACAATTAGGCCTACAGTAGGTCGAGTGAACAATGTATAAATAGTGTATTTTATATTCCATTGGATTAAAATACAGTTTTCTTATTTTTTATTTCTACATTTGGTGATGTAATTTACGTACAGTATATAGTAGTGCATTATGCTGTAGCCTTTTTCCCAATCCTCCCTCCCCATCATTTGTCACTGTACAGGTCACCTTCCGATATACCGCGGTTACGCCTATAACGCGGGGGAAAGTATGTCACCCGACAACCGCGCTATATCGGGCGTCTACTGTAATGCTGATACAGAAACATCTGTTGGGTTTAAAACTACATACATACTTTGAATGCAGTGTGTTTCCTTTACTGTTTTGTATAAATGTGCATGCCTTTGTAATTCATTACTTTCAAAAAATCTATATTTGTTAAGCTATTATAATTATATCAGTTTGAAACATGCATTTCTTTTTTATAAGAAGATACATGCTTAATTGGTGCATTATGAGTATGTATATACTGTAGAAACATGTAGGAAAAATAATTTTTTTTTTTAATTCGATATAAATAAAATTATTGATAAATTTGAAACAAGAAAACGCTTACGTTCAAAGCAAGAAAAACGTTGAAAGCAAAAATGCAAATGGATTTAATTGTATTATCTCACACTACAATTAAATTAAATATACGTATCTCATAAACTAAATCCTACGCACAGATTTTTTTTTAGGTTTGCATCATTAGTGAATATTATGTAAAATTATTCACATTTTATTTGTCAGTGATAATTGTATGATTAGACCAGTCCCAGTGGACGTATGGCATGGAGATTTTGTATAAGTGAAAAAGTACCATTCACACAGCAACATCACTGCCCTTCCCACATTTTACATTGTCATTTTTAGAAAAAAAAAAAAAAAAAAAAAAAAAAAAAAAACTTATAGAATAGTTTGGTTTGTTTTTAAATAGGCTATATTATACGTACAAACCTATGTGAATGTTCCTTTCTGTGAAAAATAGTTTTATGGATATACTTTAGATAAAACATTGTAAACAAATCTTATTGACCTTGACTTTATTGAAAAATATATCTATATATAAAAACATGTCTTTGCATAGAATGTTTAGACTAGGAACAGTAACTAACATCTCCCTGACACTGTAACAAATTTCTCTGCAATGCTATAAAGATACATCCTAATATAATTCAGTGATGACACCTTATTCTAAAATTTGTAGCTTCTCTAGCATATTAAATATTGTTACAAATGTACCAGTATACTTTATTTACCCTGAAATAAATATATTTCCTATAATATATCATCATGTGTAAGATATGTTTGTTATCTTAAACATCAAGATTGTGATGAGAACAATTGACATATAGAAATAATATATTTTTATATCATACTTTGCAAACCGGTGTAAGAAAAACTGTGTACGTTGTTTGTCTTTTGGGAGATAAGTCTGGGCGCACATAAGTTTTACAATGCACAGAATTTGTATAGCATCAAATTTTAACTTTTGTGTTTGTGTTAATAACATCATAACTGTAAAAAAATTAATCATCACATTTTTGTAACTAAATTAAACTAAAATTCTGTCATGAAAATTTCAAGCAGTAATTAATTGTTATGTGTATCCACTGGGAATGTCTTAGACAGTTTTAGCTATACAGACATGTGTTTATATTATATAGATGGAGAATTACTTTTTTTTGTTACATTCAGATGAAAGACATGAAAGAAAGAAAGACATTTGCTAGCATCAAAATGTTTTTCAGATTATTATTTATTGAAATGTATATTAAATAATTGTTTCCTAAAATCTCTTTGAAACAGTATAAAACAAAAGAAAAAGGTGGGTGAGGACTTGAACTTGATTATTAGATACCTAAATAATTGCTGAACTCTTCATTATTAATAAGAAAAATGAAATTATATTGGTAGACTGAAGTTTACAATAATAGCGTTAACAGAAAATAAAATAGTTGCCATATACATATGATAAATGTTAGAAGTAATAAATGACTTTGGACTTATTACTAAAATTGTTTAAATATATATTTGATGGCATAAAAATAATGCAAATCAAAAAGGTTTGTGCTGTGGAAATCTGCATCAAGTGTAAAGTAGTTTTATAATCCCCTGATGTAGTATAAAGACCTTAACTGCGTTGTAGGTTGTAATAGTTCTTGTGGAAGTGTAATAACTTTTCACCAATCTTTGGAGAGAGGTAATATTTGTCAATAAGGAAACATGCAAAAAAATATTGTATGTTACCAAATGTCTTTAGATTTTGTTAGTGAATGCATTGTAGTTTACCTAAGAATTTAGTAAACAATTTCTTTGTTCCAATATCTAATTGTTTGGTCACCCAACTGATATGCTCATCTACATCACATGTCATATGAATTAATTGTCCTTAAATTTTATAAATGCTGGTTCATTAGCCATGGAGGCTTTTCTTGGGATGCTAGTTTGGTAAACCAGTGGGTGATGGCAATATTTTATGTATACTGTAATCTACATATTCTGGTAGCATGTGTGTTTTATCTTGTCACAAGTGTAAAATTATAGTAATTATTAATACGTTTTGGTTGAAAATAAGTTTTCTTCATTATGTCAGGAATATCATTAAGATTACCTACCTCACTTTTATGATGGCTTTATTGTTTTCTGTGCTTTATGTGGACATTTTAGAAGGTGCAGTGTTAACCATGTATGGTCTGTTGGAGTATATTATTACCAGTGTTAATTTGCTTGAACAAGATTATTGTGTGCCATTTCTGACTGGGTTGAACAATTACGTTTGTTTTGACCAAGTATCCTTAAGATCAGTTTATATTTTTTTCACTTAATTGGGCACTGCTGATTCTCAGATCAACAGCTACAGCAAAAGAGTATATTTTTAACACTTTCAACACAGCTGTTTTTTTTTTTTTTTTTTACACATTCCTGGGTGAACTGTTTTTTGCAATTTTTCAAAAAATCTTGGACAAATTTATCGTTTAACAAAATAATACATTATTATCAAATTTAAGATCCTTCTACGCAGATTGTATGTATATTCTTAGTATTCTGATCACATGTACATAATTTTCACAAATTAGTCTTAATCTCTATATCATCACACACAAAATTTCTATTAATTATTTAAACTTATGATTATTTTATACTCTAATAGCTAATTTATTTAGTCTCTATCACTAAATAATGAAAAACAGTAAATATCTCAACAATTTTCATAAATTGACACTATTATAACAGATTCTCATTTAAACACATGGAGATCTGACTGGATATCATTATCAGTCCAACCAGCATTATGTCACTGTCATTGACAGTGGGGATTTCCCCCACTTGCAGCATTGGTCTACTTGTGATTCAGCTCCACATAAGAAATACCAATATAATTACTAGAGGACAAAAGAATAAAAATAAAATATGTATGACAATACACATAACCTATTTAGGTTATGTATATGAAATGATATTTGCATTTCATTATCTGAAAATTCTTCAGGTTTATATGTATATTCATTACATAATGACCATTCAATATGGTAATGACCATAATGGTTAATTACTATTCATCAGTTTTGGAATTTTATTAATAGGAATTTTCATCATGTATTCACTCATTAATTACAAAATCATGTGTATTTAACCTTTTTTTTATATTAGAAACACCACATACCGAGCACATGCAACAGCTAACCTGAACACTGATTACTTCACTGGTTTGTGGGAGACATCTACAGAATTTAAAATATCTAATTAAATTGTAACAGCAGGCTATGTAACGAATGAGTTAGCCTCACACTACAAGCTTTCATGGGACAGTGTATGGGAAAATGTGTTTAAACACACAAAAACTAAGTGGTGTTGCCAGTGTTAACTTTACATTTATTTGACTGTGTGTGTGTGTGTGTGTGTGTGTGTGTGTGTGTGTGTGTGTGTGTGTGTGTGTGTGTGTGTGTGTGTGTGTGTGTGTGTGTGTGTGTGTGTGTGTGTGTGTGAAGCTGACAGCACATGTATACATATTAATAATATAATGCAGTTACTTAATATTCAAAATACGACATTCTGCAATTAAAGTATACTGTCTGGTTACTAATCAGACAGTAATTCTGTGTGACACATTTAAGTTTTAGTCTACTTAGTTTTTATTAGATTATGTACATAGTTATTTTGCTGTGTAACATTACATGGAAGATCTTGTGTATGCACTCAAAGTACATACATTTTCACTGTTATCTACTGTGACACTGTTTCAGACTTTTTTTTTTGTGTTTTAGGATGGTGGGAGCAACACTGGACCAAGGTCCCAAGCATCATCTCAGCCCAATAAAGCAGGCACCAAACAAAATTACAGCCCTTCGTATTCTCAGCTAAGCACTCATGGTGGATATCTTAGTTGAATCTCCAGCCCAGCCCATCTCACTGGCACACTATGTCATTAGTTAAATGTCATTATTTTTGTATTACAGTATAACGAGGGTATGGGGTATATGATGTATTTAAAGCCCTATACTCAACATCAAATTTCTTTTACCAGAATTAGTGGGTGCAAAATAATGACTGGATGCTACATAAGAACTGATTATATTGTTATAAAAACTCTTCTTTTTCTGTATAATTGTTGTTTTTCTTGGGCTTGCACTTTTGATGTCGCCTTTAAATGTTTAAAGGGTTTTCATCCTGACTTTTCTATTCTTCCATGAAAGGTCACATGAAATTTCATAATGTAATATATGTGTAGACTAGTTTTGTTTTCCGTATATTAAAAAATTACAACATAAATATTATTGTATAACCATAAGTATATATAATTTGGTTAATAAAATTTGTATTATTTCTGCTGTATTTTCTAATGCATTTTTGTAGTTGGCAGAATTAATAATTATCCTAATAAAATAATTATTAAAGTGAAACTTAAGTGTGGGAAGTTTTGTTAGCTGTGGATATATCACATGTGAGCACAGTTTGATATATTTATTGGTTGTATTTTTAATAGCATCAGTAAGTGTAAAAAGTGTTCCTGTTTTTAATATGTATATACAAATGAATGCTTCCATTACTTTATTTTGTGATAATCTATATTAAATTGTGCTCATTTATGTAAAAAAAAGACTGCAAACAAAAGTGTTTTTGATATTTTACTGGAGTGCTACGATAACTTTCAAGTGTAACTAAGTAAGACTGGATACATGTAACAAAAGTGTCTACGCAGGCTAGCATAATGTTGGTTGGTGAATAATTTGTGTATATATGATACTAATGGTTTTAAACAGTCACACGTTTCATTTAATAACAAAAAGAAAGTGCTGAAGTGATTATTCACATGTAGCGTATTTCCCTCCTGTCCAGTGTAATAATCTGATGTATAACTGTGTTGCGAGGAAAGATGTCTGAAAATCCACTAATTTTTGTAATATATTTATGTTTCTTTGTGTTTGTATGTGATATTTTGTATTTATTAATCTTGTTCAGTTAGCAGCTATCAGATTACAAATTCTTAGCTTCCAAAGATAATATTAATAAATTTTTTATAGCAGTTTATTAGTTTTTTAATATTTTTCATAAAACATCTGCACGAGTTGTAAAACAAATTACTTGATTAGCCCTAAAAATTTTAACCTCAACATAAGTTATGCCCCTGTACTGATGACGTACAACATACATTTTTATTTTAAACCGTATGTTTCTGCTTTACTGTAAAGTAGAACACTTTAATGGCAGTAAATGGTGTGCATTAGAATTTATATTTTGCAACAAGACAATGGGATTCTTCATTGAGTACATTTTGGTTTCCAGATTAAGCATTCCTGATTTCAGCATAGCTTTGTTCCAATTTATACATCTAAAATTGTTAATATATGAATTCTAAATTAAATTTTCTTTACATACATGAAATATAGTGCTTTGTATATTTGAAGGTAGCAATGTACATATTTCTTACATCTCTTATGGAATTACAAAGCATGTGTTTTACAAATACATTAATTATTTATAATACAAAAGTTAATTGGCAGATAGTAGGTGCTTTATTAAGTGAACATAAATATGTTTGTTATGTAGGTGCTTGAAAAGCAGCAGAAATTTTAGTTCTGGTAATTTCCGTTTTATACGCGATTACTTCTAAAAGATTATATGAAGTTTAAGTCATCCTTGAAATTCTATTTTTTTTTTGTAAAGTTTATTTGTGTTGAGTGTTTCATATAGTCATTTTACTTTTGATTGGGGTTTAAAAGTTGCTAACGTATTCATAATAAATAGTATAGAAGTAATATTAGGGCTACTGACATTGCGCTGCCTAAGAATTATTTTCTGAAACTACCCATTTTCCCAGTGTAGTAAAGAAAAAAGGTAAGTTTCTGCATACTAACAAAAAAGTATATGCGTAAAACCAAGATTATTGAATTTTGCTCATTAAAATAGTTAATTGTATAATACAAGTACTGTTTTGATAACCTTTGTATTTCTTTATTAATTATATTGTAAAGTGTTTATATTGTATATAATTAACTTCTGCTGTGCTTTTAATGACAGCTTACTGTCATAGACAATTTATTATACTAAGTTGACCCATGATGAGCACATACAGCAGGTAAGTAAAAAACAGTTGACGTATTTACTGAATTAGTCAACAAGGTGTACTTTAAGTTATACATCTTATGGGATTCCTAATGTCACCCTTATAACAAAAACACTCTTGTTCCAAAGAAGAACAGAGAAACAGACAACTACTACCCATGTGTAGGTATAATGCCAGATCTGCTCAATAATTTTGTATTTTTGTCTAACAGTTTGTAAAATCTGTATGTTTTAATTGACTTATCTGGCATATATTATACATGCCTTCAAGAAACTGGTGACTTATTGTACATTAATAAAACTCATTTCACAACAGGTAAAATATTACAGTTCTGCAATTCCATTTGTTACACCCAATGTTTTCTCTAACACATGAACTATTTATAATACTATAAGGGAAGGATTTAACATTAGAATCATGCCTTTTACACTATCAGAAATTCTGTTATTTATTATAATGGTAGGAAACAAGAACCACTAAGAAAGAAAGCAGAAATGCATAAATTTGTTTAGACAACCATATCCTTACATTCTTTTTGGTACAGAATGATCTAAAGAAATCAGTTTTTTAATATAGTTATTAAACAGTGTTGTATAGTAGTGTTATGTGTTAAAATCTTTAATTAGGTTTAACACTTTGAGCCCTGACCTACATGCAGGCCCGGCTCCAGGCAGGGGCGAACCGTGCCACCACCCAGGGCGGCAAATTTAAAGGGTGGCAGATTCTGGGATGTGAAGTTTTGAAATTGAGGGAAAAAATAAAATTATTCACTTAAATTCACCACAATATGTAAGATAAGTAAGAACTACTTTATGTATAAAGTCAGAATCGCTTGATTACAATGAAGTCATAAAGGAGTTTGCCAGAGCTAGACGAGTATTTTTTAACTAAGGTATATGATACATTCGTTTTGTTATATTTCAGTCATAACGAATTTTAGTTAGTATTTTAATTTTAAGTCGTCACATAAGCATACATTTTTATTGTCTTACGATTCCTTGTATTACAATTTTTATTGCAGCCATTTGCTGCATCGTAAACGCGAAAAAGTTCTAGTTATTTGATAAACACAACCATGCAAACATTCCTAGTCGTCATTTGAAGGCAGTCTCCGTATCTTTAGAGTAGGTCTAGTGTGCGTGAATGTGTTCAGAGTTAAATTAGGGATGGGGTGGCACTCATAAATATTGCACAGGGCAGCAGAAGTGCTGGGGCCGGCCCTGCCTACATGCTACATTGACCTGAGCCTTTTTGTGTAACTTTTGAGGTCTAATAAAAGCTGTACAGCTCTTGAGGTACAGTTTAGTATAGATGTACATATATTTCCATTTAATGTGTGTGTGTGTCATAGAATTATACATGTCACTGTATGGTGTTGTCATAGAATTTTATAATACATATACTTTTATAAATTTTAGGAACGTGCACTTTTTCAGTAGAAAAAAATTACATTAACTCTTACATATGATATTCATATTAACAACTAGCTGTTAATCCACAGCTCTGCATGCAAATATTGATTTTTAATATAATTTTAATTGTCTATGTCTCTATATTTAATACACAGTGAATAGTACTAAGAGAGCCATTAATTTTTTCAGTTTCAAGTGAAACACTCATGCTACCAAGTCGTGTCAATCTTAAGATGAGTGGCACTTATGTAATTCCCGAAGAATCTTTTTTCAATTAGGATTTGTAGTGAACATTATAAATAAATCAGAACAGGAATACTTGGCGAACATAACAAAAAGTGTCTTGAGTTTATTCAACCATATATCGTGGCCCACCAATAAAATGACCAGACACCCCAAGTTCTCATTGCCTTCAGTTGTCATTTGTCAGTGCGTCTTGTAAATTTATGTAATTTTCAGCTCTTAATTTAGTTTGATTGGTACGAATGAATACAATACGTTTTTCTGTTTCTATTTTAGCATACATGTCTACAATATACTGATTCAACAGTTGCATGAAATAAATCGACTGAATACCTATCTTTTCTTACCATGAGCCTATGCAAATAAAATTGTAATGCTGAAACTTCGTATTTGTTTCTCTTCCTGTATTACAACTCCTTAGTTTCAATATAAAGTGATGCCTATTTTTTCCTCGATTAAACATTAAAGAGTATTGCAAAGCATCATTAACCCACTTTGTTTCTAAAATCCGATGTAGTCTGTCATCCCTAGCATGTGTTACTTATCCTGTTTGTCACACTATTGATTAACTATAACTACTGCAACTTCATTCATTGTGGGTACATTATAATGGCCCCGGTGCTCTGTATTGCTTTTCAATCAGCATGAATTACAATATTATGTTCATTATCTTTCGAAGAGGCTACAAATTCAAAAGTACTTTTCGGTTCACGAATGTACAGGTTTACTTAGTGAAGTAAATTTTGAAGCTCTGTTACAAATATTTTATCTAAATTACTAAAATGCTCCATTCTTGTTTGCAAATAATCTGAGATAGCACGCTTGAAGAAATTTACAAATGTCCTTATTTACTGGTGGTAATGATCCTATGACATAATATACTTGTCCTTAAATTTTAAAAGTATACATAAAATTCCTTCATTCGCTCTGAATGATGTAAATTGAAAAGCAGAATTCAAGACCATAAAGCATCTAAAAATTGCTTTGATAAAGGATGTTATCCATTCAAAAATGATTTTAAAGGTTCTGGAGGTGGAGTTTAATCATACTTTTTCTAAAGAGCAACATAAACTGTCCAATTTACCTTCCACTTCAAAGCTTTGCAATAAGAATAAACAAGATTCAACCGTCCTATGTTAGTTTCATTTGTGTGTCTATGAGTGGATTAAAACCACTATTTACTTTATTTTTCCACCTCAATGAATTTTGATCAGTCCTTGCAGTAACTAAAATTTGTTTGCCTACTTCGCTGAACTGTAAGCCTGTCATGACATTATTGTTCCGTATCCGATGTTATGGAAAATCTTTTTCATTTTCATTTATCATCGATCTTCCTAAAGATGATTTTCTCTAGCATTGTGAAGCGTGAATAGCTGCAAGTAAAAATAAAATTAAACAAATTACGTAAACTATAGCAGCTTTGCCCATTGCCAGGCAGTAACCTTCCATTGAAAGGAAGTTTCTTTAAAAAGATGGCCATTTATGATGACTGACAATTATTATTTGAATTCTTCATCAAGAAATATATCAGTACCAATGACCCACCTGTGCCCACAATTTGATTTACAGAGTATACATTTTAGTACTAAATGTTCTCCAAACATAAGTTAACACTAAATCTATCATTGTGTATTAGTAAAGTATTTGTCTGTTGTGATCACTTTCTGGTATTCTGACTAATGTTTGCATATGGTGGTCTAGAAATAATTCAGCTTTATTCAAATTTGCACACTTAGTTGTACCCAAAGCTGTGGGAGAACAATGTGTTTTATTTGGCAACAATCATTGAACCGTATTGTTTGAAAAAATAGTGAATTCTTAGACCATTATGGCTGAAAATCCTGTTTTATTTTATTATATCTCAAAATATTGTTACATCGGTAATTACATTTTTTTTTTGCCTTTGATTGCATCAAAGGAAAGAAATTGATTACTAAATTGTATATAACTAAAAATAAAATTAAGAGCTTAATGGACATGGGACTAATGTAGATTAATAGGAATACTAATCCTGGATATAACATAAATTCAAAGTGCGTTTTGTAGCTCCCAGATCAACTCAGCCTGAGCGTAGTAATGGGTGGATGAAGCATAGTGCCAGCAACATTATCTTTCTTGTATTCTATATGACTCAGGCTAGCAGTCCACCCTGCTTGGAACTCCAAAGCTACTTCAGTGGTACAAAAAGAGGTGCCAGTATTATTTTAATAAATTTAACCAGTACTTTGTACTAAGATCATGATGTAATTAAACACAATTTTATAAAATTAACTCAAAGAAATTATTTTAAAACCAGTAATAGTTTTTTTGAGTAAGAATGTCTTCCTATCCCTGTATTTTCCTCCAATCCTTAATTGTTCGTCATAATTTGGTATCACAGTGTTACTATTGTCTCTGATCCTATTTCTTACTCCTGGTTTCCATACTATATTTTTTAATTTCTTTCCCTTGTTTCCTGTATATGTGCTCAATATATCTTAACTTTTCATGTCTTAAAATAAGACCAGAATTTGACAAAACTAGTATTAAATAGTACTACTTTTATGTACTATTCTCACACTGAATTTAATCTGTGCTCGAAGTTCAAAAACAACTACTAAGCTGCTGCTGTTTCACACGGTTTTGATTCAAGAGTGTACATATTGTCCCGGCTCGTGGCTACATATTTATGTGACTAATTTCGATGGTGCACATAGTTAAGTATAGTTTTGTGGTCTATAACAATTTTTTTCCTATTGTAGTACATTTGTAATGTGAATCATTTAAAATGGCAGTTAATAGCCTGGATTGAGTCCAATCAAGAAAAATTGTGTGAGGTGTATTGAATACATTTATCTTGGGACCTTGTAATGAACTGATCAAACATTACTATAAGAAGTGTTGAACTGACATACAAGAATAGCAGTAGTAGCATGTTCTCTGTCCCTTAAAACTGTGCAGTAAATAATGTCAGAAGGAAAAAAAAAAACAATTTCTTTATAAATAACGTTGAATCCTCCACAGACAAGTCTTTTCCTCACAGAAAAGGAAACCTCACAAAAAGTATATTGCCGATTTTGATGATTTCAGTAAGTATTTTTATTATGTCAGTATAGGATATTTTATATGATCATAAAAAACATCCGACAGACGTATGAAAAAAATAAAACATTCATTGAGAGAAACTAGGTTTTATCAGAGGACGTGTCTTTATGGGAGATTTTCAAACTAATGGGTTTAAGTGTAAAAAATGTGATGGTTGTAAACAGTTTACTGGAGCAAAACGTTGCAGCAACCATTAATTTACCAAAACAGATGTGCGTATATATATATTTTCATTTATTTTATTCCATCTTCAGACGTACATCCCTCATACAAGATAGCCAGTGGATACAAGAATCCTTTGATTGATGATTTAATTAAAAACCAACATGACAAAGTAAAATACCGCCAGAAGGGAAAACATCGGTTCCATATGGGAATATTCTCCCAAAATTTAATAGCTAAACTTATGTGTAACCTATAGAAATAACAGCATATATAAAAACACTTCAACCAAACAATGATAAACCCTTACAAAAACAGGTATATACAGGGTTACATGCAATGATCGTCGGTACTTTTATATAGGCCAAATGGGAAGGTCATTTAGTTACAGATGTAAAGAACTTTAGAGCCTCCTGGTGGGCTAGTGCGGGCGTTTGATGCACTCGTGGTCCCAGGTTCAATTCCCGGCGGAGGCTCCGTACGGCGTTGCGAGGCCGAACTGAGTAGGCGCTGAGATAACAGCGCCGCCTCCTGGCTGTGAACACCGCAACTAGCGGCTGGTGGCGCATTGTACTAGCCATGCAACCGTCACATTGCACACAACAGCCGTGCGGTACGCCTTGTTCCTTTCAGGGACTGTTGAGCGGAGGTTCGACTTTTTGTAAAGAAATTGACCCCAAAAAGAAACCCTAACTACAAATTCCAGTTTTGGATGGCACTTTAATAATAACAACAACTGATTTCAGTACAAATCTTGAACCTTTATGCATATCTAATAAAGTAGATATATGAATGCTATTGAAGAGTTTTAAATATATAAGGCATTTAAAACTAGCCCAATTTACATAATAAATGACAAAACGAAGTTTCAATATAATGCTTTTTATGATACCATGACGAAACTTCAATTATAGCCTGGGCCATTATTATATGTCAGTGTCTCCTGTCCAACACTGTTCAAGTAGTGTGCACTTTTTGTTGTTGATATTTATAGCACTTTAATACAAATTTTAATAGCCAATTTTCATTATCTGACTGAATTGCTTTGTGTAGATTGTAGATCTATATAATAAGGAAGGAAATCCACAACACTTATTTTAAATATACTAGTAATTGGTTGGTTTTTGCTAGTTATTTTTATTTCCTATGTATTGGCGAGATCACAAGCAGACAGTAATTGATTTTCAGTTATATTTATGGTTCACGTTAATAAAGGTGTTGCAAGAGATGGGAAATAATATGTGGCACAACAGCTTTTCCTACAACCTACAAATAATTTGAAAATTTTATCCCAAATAAGTTCAACCAGTGTTCCACTTAACTTTTGTTTATTGATAATCAGTACTCAGTTGTATCCATATGTAATTCATTTGTATGAAAAAATGTGTAAATTTTCCAAAAAATATGGCAAAACATTCACTTAAATAAAAAAAAAATTGCAATGTGCGTGAAGGGATTTCAAAATTACATGTGAGGTTATTAGTTCTATATCTGCTGAACATCCGTAGTTACACGCAGATACTTGAAGTTTTGAAAAATATGATATGTTTATCCCAGAGGTATTTTCCAGTTATTTGCTTCAAGTAGGGACTAATTCATCACTTGTCATTAACTACAATGAAGTGCCATAATACATTTAAAATATTTCACAATATAATGTACTTAAAATCGTGTATCACCTCGAGTAAGATACAAGCACATTATATTCTAAAGGAAATATGTCCATTCTTATATGTTTTAGGGTTAATAAAAGAAACCTTACACCATACACGGTGAAGAGATCAGAATCGCACTACACCAGTTGCCTGACGTATACAAGTTTGAATTGTGCGCCTCGATGTAATTCCATGGTAGTTCCATTCTCGTTCCAAATATTAATTCATAGGAGGATCTATCACTTCCAAAGTAGTCGTTCATTTTGATTAGCTTTACGAAATGCGTTATTTTTTAACATGATAATGCTTTTAGGCTGGGGGTCATTCCACAAAAATGTAACATCATCGAAAAATGTAACGCTTCCACACTTTCAGTTCCCCACAGTCTAGAAATCTTCGGTCTCTGTCTTTTTAACATGATAATGTTTGTTATATAGTAAATATTGGAATCCTAAATATTTGTTATATGCACATTATACGTTTCAAAAGCCTAAAAACATTGTTTCGGTTTCGTCGAAATTTCTTTAATTTTTTCTCTAAAATGAAGTAACAGTTTGCTCCTTAAGAAAAATTCATGAATGTTCACAGTTAGCAAAGTGTAAGAAATATAAAAACGAATTCACAATAATTATAATGGATATATATAATTATATAATATATTAATTATATATATATATATACCATTCACAATTGTTCACTGACAATATATACATTTGATGCATTTGCATATGCGCATTTTATATGCTATGTAAGAATCACACACGTATAAGAGTCTGTTATTAACATTACAGTGTAAAAATTGTTATTTTTCGATCATCTGCAATTAATAAGTATTAACGGACATTCTTTACAATAAATAAATATTTTGTAATTGTATGTTGGTAGCTGAAAAGCAAATTATTTAGCGGTCGGTTGTTGGTTGTTTATAGTCGTTACATTGGTTTATAGTGTTTGTTATGTTGGTGTATGATTTGGTGTTATTCGTTTTACTTACTTTCACCTAGAAGACATTAAGTGAACAAAAAGAGTTTATTGCCTGATTTTTTGTATAACCACTAGAATTCGTTAACTTAATAACATTCGTTATTTCATAAACATACTTAACCTTAGTTTAAAATGGCGATTAGGACGTACGGAGATAAACCTATTAGTTTTCAGATAGAAGATAATGGGGAATACTACTGTATTGGATCAGAAGTCGGAAATTATTTGCGTTTATTCAGGGGTTCTTTATACAAAAGGTACCCTGGTATGTATAGAAGAACAATTACAAATGAGGAACGTAAACGTCTGATAGATTTAGGTCTCAGCACACATTGCTTAGCTTCTAGTGTATCACTTCTTAAGGCGTCTGAAGTTGAAGATATTATAGATGGAAATGATGATAAATATAAAGCTGTTTCTGTTCATTCGTCAGAACCACCCATGCCAAGAGAAGGAAAGTCGAAAAAGAGTATGCCATGGGTTCCATCTTTACCTAATAGCTCCCATTTAGATGCAGTACCTCAGGCGACACCTATAAATCGAAATCGCGTTAACAATAAGAAGGTACGCACATTTCCATTGTGTTTTGATGATACTGATCCTGTATCGAATCATGAAAATGCGTCGCAGATGGAGTTGTTAGTACCGATTCGTCTGGATATGGAAATAGAAGGCCAGAAATTAAGAGACACATTCACTTGGAACAAAAATGAAACACTTATTACTCCAGAACAGTTTGCAGAAGTTCTTTGCGATGATTTAGATTTAAATCCTTTAACATTTGTACCAGCAATTGCACAAGCAATTCGACAACAAATTGATGGATTCCCAACAGACAACATTCTGGAAGAACAGTGTGACCAGCGAGTAATCATTAAACTGAATATTCATGTAGGTAACACTTCTTTGGTTGATCAGGTGGAATGGGACATGAGTGAAAAAGAAAACAATCCAGAAACATTTGCGATGAAGTTATGTGCAGAACTCGGTTTAGGAGGTGAATTTGTGACAGCAATTGCATATTCTATCCGAGGACAACTTAGTTGGCATCAGCGGACATATGCCTTCAGTGAGGCTCCACTTCCAACAGTGGAAGTACCATTCAGACCGCCATCTGAAGCAGATCAGTGGTCTCCTTTCTTAGAAACTCTAACAGATGCAGAAATGGAGAAAAAGATTCGAGACCAGGACCGAAATACTCGAAGGATGAGGCGTCTTGCCAATACAACACCTGGTTGGTAATTGAACAGTGAATTATCAGTAAACTATAAATGTCACCCATTATGTTCATGTGTCTGGCATGTAGTGGATTTCTAAGTGTACCATTTTAATTGCATTCATGACAAAATAAATTTTGATATTGTTTATTGCAGGCTTATATTAATTTTTGTTAATTTTATCGTCTGTGCGTGTCTGTAATACATCATGTTTTATATTATGCCGGTGTTCTTGAATGCAGTCTATAAATGATAGTGTTTTTTCTTTTCAGTTGATGTTTACAGTGTCACTTTATTTGCTACGATAATTATAAAATTGTATAAGAGAAACAGTTGTTAATTTCAGTAAATTTTAATGTCGGTATTTGTTTGTGTGACTTTTTTTGTAATTTTCATGGGACATATTTGTACAAATACAGTTAACTGAATTTTATTGTACATTTTCAGCTTGCAATGGAAACATTACTATTATTCTTGGTTAGTTTGACCCACAAATTTCATAGTTACAAGTTTCTGTAATTAAATTAACAGTATGTTATTTTAGTCTTAAAAAGTAGATGTAAATCAGTTTACGTTTTAAATGTGTAGTGTAAATGAGTATACAAATTTCAATTTTTTATTGCTAAAATAGTTTTTTTTGTAATTGTGAACTCATGGTAGATTTGTTTACGTTATATTAATTGATAAACAGCTGAATGGAAACTATAGGAACTAAACACTGGTGGAACTAAAAAACTGGGCTTCCTTGGTGATTATAACTTTTTACAATCAACTGGAGACCATATATGATATAGGCCCTATAATTTTTTATGTTTGTGTCACATCAGTATTTTAATAAAAACCTTATGGTTTTCTGTACCACCAGTTCAAAATGTGTTTCTGTAGAATGTGTATTATACTTCAATAAATGTAGCAATAAGTGTGTCATACCATATGTAGGTACTTTCCTGTTATCTGTACCCACACCAGTTTTCAATATTTCAACAATATTCCTTTTATGTTTGATTAAGTAACACAGAACAGTGAATGTGTTATTAAACATTTAACTGTTTTCTAATTAAATTGTTTGTTTTTTATTGTAACCGCTTTTTATTAATGATGTAATTACTATACAAAGTGTTTCAAGCAGTATTATAGATTAAACGTACATTACTGGTGGCAAAACGTGGTGTTGTTAGGTTAATGTGTAAACTGAAGAAAACATAAAACTCTATGTAAAAAAAATAATAATAGGCCTACAACTTTTTTTATTTTACAATCCACAACAGAACCCGACTTGAAGAAAGTTGTGTGTCCCAAGGGCAATCCATTAATGCTTACATACTGGACTTCCATCATGTAAGAGAACTCACTTTTCTGTGTAAACATTACACTTTCCATCACTTTTGTGCTGTAATTGGTTTGCTAGCTTTCTTATTACCTGTTCCAACGCTGTTTATGATGTTATCAGTATCTTGTTTATTGTGGTTACTTGTTTATCTTGTTAGTACAGCATAAAGAATAAAGATATATGCTGTCTTCCACATGTAAAAATCCGTAGCCTAGTCTGTTCATACACAAGGTTAGGTATGGTTGATTAGGTTTCAATAGAATTTCAGTTGTGAATTTGTTAAAACTCTTGTGTGTTTCTTAATTTTTACTGCATTACAAGCATTGTACGTAATTCCCAAATGTTCAGTTACTAATTTGTTAAAACTATTCTATGTTTTTAAATGTGACTGTGTTACAATCAGTATTTTTAGTCAGTAAACATTTTTATTTGCCCTAACATGAGTAACACTCAAAATTAACAGAAAACAACCTTTCCTAACCTTACGCATGAAAACATGTACTTTTACATGTAGTTAAGCAATACAGTCTTTTGCAATTGATTCCCTTCTTTTTATCCATACCTTGTGTACTGATACTAAAGAATTATCAAAACATAAAAAATAGTGGGAGTGTTGATAATGGGGAAGTACCCATATATAGAAATTTTCTTTGTACCCAAAGAATATAATTATATTTGCTTTATTGAGGCGAGAACGTCATATACGACACTTAGGTACCAAGCTCACTTCCATACACCTTAGACTAATATATTTAGACAGTTTTCTAATTGTTTAATTCATAAAAAAATTTAAAATCAGTGACACCTATTTGATGCCAAACAACAGATTACTGGTAGCAGCCTTGAAATATCAGACTGTTGGAAAGGGAAATATTTTCTTAAACCGGAATGCAGATGGGTTCTGGAACGGTCAACTAGGACCTACTCCTTGTAGCAATGACAACTTACGTTTGATGGCAATGGGTATTTGAAAAATTATGTTGAATAAGTAAGCATGAAATTTTTATTATAATATTTTTAGTTTTGTCAATGAGAATGTTTGGGTACATATTTGAAATGTTGAAAGAGTAGAATTTTGTATCTTTGTTTATATTGTATTTTGCTGGAAGTTTTTTTTTTATGTTTCAAAATTCGATTTAATAACTTATGTATTTTATAATTTGTAAACGATTGAATTATTACACTGCATTACATATCAAATTCTACTTTTCAAGTAAATATTGTGTAAATCATATTGTTACATTGAAAAATCTTATTTTTTATGTACTGTGTGTAGGCTTATACTGAAAATAATGTGACTTGTTGTGATTCTGTTTATGTTCATTGTAAATACAGTATTGATTTCTTAAAAATACATATAAACACTACTATGCCCTTATTACATTTTAACTATCCGTTCACCCTTATTAAAATTTTAATTCATTATAGCAAAATCATTCGCCACTCAACACTGAAGTTCTCACTTCTGGCGTGTGACCACGACACACCGAATTTATTTGTGTGTGTGCGTGTGTGTTACAAATGAGGATTCAATTATATATTTTTCAAGTAAGTTGTATATTTATAAGAATTGCTTTCTTGACATGTGAAACTGGAGTCATGAGACCAACACCTCCAAAAAGGTTTACCTTTTCTTATTTTGTTTAGTTTGAAAAGTATTGAGGAAAACATAGGCTTTATATCTACATCGAATTGAACGATTAAGAAGTTACTACTTTAAATTGGTTACTTTTTCATGAGTTATTAATATAGATTGGAGAGTTCCTGTTCCTCTGTAGAGGTACAAAAATGAGATGAAAGGTATTACCTTTGCTAAGGTCAACACAAATAAATTAAAAAGCCTTTCCAGTATTATAACCAATATAATTGTCTTTTTTTTTGTATTATCACAATTAAGGAAAACAGGTTTCACCCTGTTGCCATTTTATGCATATCGTAGGAGTTGAAATACATCATAGAAAACATACATATTTCCTATATGGTGTATATGTCTTATTTAAAATGTAGGTACTTTATGAAAGTTGAGTTTTGAAAACATGTCCCCTGTCAAAATGGTGCTTTTTTGCAATAAAATCAGTGATGATAAGTGATGTACCATTTTTAGAAATACTATATGTGATGATGAATATGTGGAGTTTCTGCAATAGAGATTCTATACTGTATGAAAACTGATATTCAGTATTCAAAGGGAATAAGTATATGGTGTATGAAACAGAATATGTTCCACATAAATTGTGTTGTTAGAAAGTGATACATCGTTAGAATTTCTTGTAAAACAAGAGAGAAGGAAGAAATTCTTAATTTCTAACTTAACGTGAACTTTGTAAGATGGTATGTAATAATTTTGTACACAATAGATTTTTCTAATTAAAAACACATGGTTCATTCTATAGTCAAAAGATTTAATATAACTCCTATGGACGTTTAGGGTACATATACAAATGTTATATTGATGTACGTTCAATGTATGTACACGGTACAGTCATGAAATGAACAGGTAATTTTATCAGCTGAGACAACATGTGAGCAAGTTTCATAACATGAAAAAAGATGTAAAATATCTACATTTACACGAACACTGTTGTTAGCAGCTGTAAGACCAACATTTCCCACAAATCAAAACAATAATAGTGGAGCTTGAACATATAATGTGGTATATAAATTGTATCATGTATTACTGACAGGTAAGTCATTATTCCAGGATAACACAATATTGAAATTAAGAAAAATTTTTTATAGTGACACTTGAGTTGGTGTTACAACGTATGACAGAGTAACTTGTATTGATGCCTGTGTGTTAACTGTGAGCTGGTTGTGAGTGATGAATCACATGTAAACCTGAAAGTGTGTGTACTGTATGTTTGTTTACTTACAATTGGGCAGTAGTATCAAATAAAATCTACCTATCCTCTGGTGCTAAGACAGTCCAAGATGATACTTTCCTGGCCTTTATACATCATCATCATACACAGGTCCACAAATTCTAAGCATTCTCTTTCAAGATAAGCAACTTCTTTCATGATGGTATCAAGGTGTCTCCATTGTTCTTTCAAGATCAGTATTCATGATAATACAGTCTTAACTGAATTTGCATTGCATTAGTGAATCGATGTTTTATATAATTTGTGTTATTTGATATTAGATGAAAGGTTAAAAGTTTTTAATGTGTAAAGTAATAGTATTGCCACAAACGATTTTTTGAAATTTTTTTATTACTTATTAATTTACAGTTGTTGACAATCAGGGCCGGATTAAGGTATTTTGGAACCCTAGGCTAATTATATTTTATCGCCCCCTCACCTACCATAGGCTGCTCTTACGTTTTATTTCCAAGGGGCTGAATGAAGCTTTACACACCCTACAATATATTTCTTAGTTAGGAATATTCCAAATATCTTACTGTTTTTGGAAACAGTCTCAAGTTTTGAAAACTGAGGCTATTTTTCAGAGATTGTTTTACAGTTCCACTTTCAACCATTTGTAGTTTGCATGGTTTCTATAAAGAAAAAATTAACTAAGTAGTTGCAGAATTATAACAGTTTTATTAAGAGTACATTTAACATTTACACAAAGAAGACAAACAGTTAAATATTTGTTTGTTTGATTTGTTAAGACTCGTGTAAAGTTCAAGCTAGATTCTTTTTTCTCGCTTTAGACTGAGTTAACGTTTTAATCACCTCGCTGAAATCAAGTCCTTGCAGAAAGTCACTTTCAATGAACCGATGACTCATAAGCGGAGAAAACAGTTTGGAAAGCACTTCTATTATTTATTTACAGTTTTACCAAAATTTCTCGCAAACAGGTGCCTGTGTTCAAAATGAACTCAAATTTTTATTGTAATTTATTACCAATTTTAGATTTAGCTGTAAAATTTTATTATTTGTTAGCTAAAATTTTGCGCCCCCCCAAAGTGCCGTGCCCTAGGCTACAGCCTAGTCAGCTTAATGGTTAATCCGCCCCTGTTGACAATAATACCCAATTATTAGATATCTGAACACCCTCAAAAAATCATTAACAACTGTGTTGTGAGTCCTAGTAGTCTTCTATTGCAGATGCCATGCCAACTGCATAAGCACTTGCTTTATTTCAAAGATGCCTATATTAAGAATATGATAAAATATGGTATATAATAAATTTTCACACTACTCTAAATTTTTTTTTGTAAAATTGTAATCTAGTCAGTTTTGATCTTACGCCTAAGAGTTCCATATAATATTTTTTAGCTTCATTTGTACATATTTGCATTTTTTCTTGCACCCTTTGCAAGCACTGGTTTGCTTTAAAATTGACGTTTATGTTATCTAAAGCAATTTTTTTCTTTTGAGTCTTCACACTATGACTAAGTTGTCTTAACAGTTGAATGGCTTTACCTTTTTTATGGTAAAAAGTTATTTCTTTGTGTTTCCTTGCAAACATTCAAATTTTTTGGTGAACCCCAGTTTAAAAATTGGTGTTGTTAACCTCATTTTCAGACATCTGTGGAGGTCTGTTTGAAAACGGTGTATTTACATTATTCTTTGATACTTTATTGAAACGTTTTGTGAAATATTAGTATTCCTCTTTCTGATACTTCAGATTGGATTCCTTGTGCACTTATGGGTTTCAATGGAACTTATTTGTGTAATAGAAGGTCATTGTAGGTAGACAAAAGGAAATTTCTTCCCATCAACCAAAGCCAATACATGGTTTATTTATATGCCCAGTTCCGTTTCCTTTTCAACTTGACCTTGCTTCAAGATTAGGATCAGTGACTTGTCATGGTATTTAGCTGTATTTGCATTTGGTGTTGTGTGAGTTTTGTATACCAATATAAACAAGACTTAGTATCTTGTATGTTTCACGATTTGTACTCGATTTTGATTCATTAAGTTTTAATTCACCATATTTTGGTCAAGTTTTTAATATCCTTAATATGTATGTAGAGTTTCTCGGTAATCTCATTTTTGTTACTGTCCACTGCCAGTATCATTGAGTTATTAATATAAGTTTCTTTTTCTTCTGCTTAATCCTAAAGTTTCCATTTGATATGAGTGCTTGTTTCAGTGACTTGTGTGGAGAGAATTGTTTTGAAGGTTTAATTTAATCCCTCATATTAAAAACAATTACATCCAAGAAGATTATTGACCAAACCTTTCTTTTATTCTAACACTTTTCAAAGATATGCATATTTATCTTGTGTATTTGATCATATATTGAGCGTTTATTTCTGATTCTGAACTGATGGTTGTTTCCTTTCAGTGATTGGTTTTAAGTCTTTGGAATAGTAACTTCTCAGCAGTTTGCATGTAACAGTCAGAAATAAGGTTGGCCTATAAGATGAGGCATCGTTTGGCAGTTTTCTTGGCTTCTGTATGAAGGTATTTTCTGCTACCATCTGTAGCATGGACACGCATATCCCTATTTGAATGCTGTAATCGTATTGATGAGATTTGTTAGTTTGACTATAACTTTCTTCACCATTTGCCTTAGTACTTCTCTGGTTATCAGATCAAATCTGTGAGCTTATGTTGTTTTTTATATATATATATATATATATATATATATATATTGTAACATCACAAGATGTCACCTAACCTAAGTGTATGTTATCAGACTTTATAAAAACAGAATAACCATGTAAATAGGTATAGAATAGTCGAAATGTACAAGAAAGAAGAAACCAAGAAAGAAGAATGAAGCAGAAGTGCCACATGAAACAGTAACCTAAGGGCTGTTTGACACTACAACTAGACTGAGACTAAAACGAACTAATGGACAGAATAAATTTACATTCAGCTGTCAATTCAGTAAATAGTTGATGTAAACCGAATGTCATTTGTAAATGACAAATGAACTAATGAGCAGTTAAATACTGTGAAAGCAGAATCAGCATTCTGCTGATAATAGATGTGACAATGAACAGTAGATAATGAATGCCAAAACCAATGTTAACAATGGCTATATAGTGAGAACTAAGATGTATTTCAACATCAAATATACCTGTTAGAAAAGAGAACTATTTATAAAAGAGAATCTTCTACAAATAAGATGTCTCCACAATTTACCGAATTGAGAACCAATAGGCATTATTAGGGCCAAATTTCAATGTAGGCGATATGCCTTAGCAAACTTAGACCAAACATTAGTCAGTAGAATGGCTATCGATGATTATCACAAGTGTAAACTAAAATGCACAGAACTATGGTTATGCCTTGACATAACAAAAAATGTTATTAAAACAATAGGTTTAATCATAATTTTAATTGTAAATAGTAGCTTAAAACAAATTAACGGGAAACGAAATGTCATAGTCAGTAGGATCATTTATTACAATGTATAGAATTAAGGTGTACAAGTAATGTTCAGAAAAAAAAACGTCAGTACAGCATTAATGGTGTTCGCGCATAAACATTTGATTAATAAAATGTTATGTGAATACAAGCAAGGTTAACCAAAAGTGTAAAATCGGCGAATCATAAAGAGCAGACGACAGTAAGAATAATGTACTCGAACGTTGATTTCATAACGATGTCGGTTAGAGTGAAAGTAATTCGAGAATAAGTGATATCAAATTAAAGGAAAAGGAACAATCTTTAATTTGATAGTAATATTAACCCAATCGCAACTGTATTTAGTGCGGGAGAGATGTTAGCATCATTCTAAAAATGTACATAGGGAAACTGTTTATGAATAATAACAAAAATGACAACTAGCTGCCACCGCAACATTTGACGGTTAGGAAAAGCCGTTATCAACTGTCAAAAAGTGACACGTCACACCGACTCACCGGCCAAAGCCAATCAGAAAATTAGTTAGTAATCAACATTTTTACCTAGAGCCGATCCAAGAGAGGGGTATATAAAGACAAACCAGCGAATTTTGAGACAGACCTTTACTAACTAGCAAGCAGAACAGACGTGTGCCCGTCATCGCCACGTTTTTTAATAACACCTAGCGTCAGTTACATTGTACATCGGAACCAATAGTTTAACAACAAGAAATTTTACTTCAAGTTCATCCACAACCAACAACAGTGATTAAGTGCAGTTCTATTTTAATTTTGTGCGGGAATAACGAACAGAAAATAATTTATTGTCATTATTCACGATCCATTTTAATCAGAAGAGGATCGCATTATTCTGTTCTTGTGCGAATTAGTGCCGAAACCAAGTAATCATTATAATCCGATTACTTAAGTGATTAAGAAGTTTTAATTAAATAATTGAAACTCAGAAGGTAAAAGTGCAATCATTATTAATCTTGATCTGAGTGCAATAACCTGCATTTTTTGCAACCATAACCTGTACTGACGCAAAACACAAAAACATTTTTTAAGATTACACCACGTCTCGATTTATTATACAAATTTGTTATTAGTAATTAAGCTATATGTTAGTTGTAAGGGTTCTCACTTGATAAATATTGTCACTAGAAAAGCAAGCGTTGATGAAACGCCCGGTCTTTCAATAGATCGTTTTTTTTTTTCAATTACTTGGCAAAAGTAACCTAAAACTTTGTTGATCAATTGTATTATTGGATATTGTGTAGGCATATTTGTTTTCTTTCGTGTCTCAAAGAATTCACAACTGAGATAATCATAATTTTTAATATTAAAAAATAAATAGTATCTGGACTTAACCAGATTTATAATTCATGTTCTGAGCAAGCCGTATGAGGCATATAATAACTGACTTTTAATTGTACGACTTTGTATGTTTACATTATGTTTATTTTTTGAATTCACTATAAGGGTGCAAATAAACCCATTATTAACAGCATCACCTGATTTTGATTTATTTTTTATAGGATAATTGAATATTTTCTTTTAATAAGTTTAAACAACCTTCTGTTGTGCTTAACATATTGGAATAGCATTGCCAAAAAGTGGTACTCAACTATTTTAAATTTTCTTTTCATCCAGTAATTTCTATGTGTGGGTTTTACACGGGATTTTCCCGGAATAAATCCGTGTGGCGCCCACTAATTAATAAACAAGGTAACATAACCTTGCAACCAAAGGGAGTTGATGATTGTAAGCTGAGTTGACAGTTTAGTGGACTTCAAGTAAACACAATCAGGTATGTAAAAGTATATGTTTGTTTATGATATTGTCCAGACTTTACGGGACTTGACATACTCAGACTACCTGCATCTGGAGAAGAAGTTTCTACTACCAGTTTCAACCAGACGAGAACTATTATCAAGCAACCAACTGATATACTTCATGTTTTAACTTAAGTTAATCTAGCATTTAAATATAATCAACTCATTATTTATTTATTTAATACAAGGGAATTTTTTTAAAAAACAAGTATAGTTAAACCATTGTAAACACTGCAAGTAACTTTGAATGTTTTATTTTAAATTACTTTACTACATTAGTCACCTTCAATTAGAAACAACCATTCTCAACATTGAGTTATCTCAAAAGAACACTTCACACATAGTTGAACTTTGTTTTAACGAGACTTTTAATATTGTAACCACGAAATTAAGTTTAAACAACAACAACTCTTTTATTTTACTTCAAGTTAATTGTAAACACACACGTTTTCATTTTATTACAAATAGGTTAGACCATCCATGTGGCTTTAAACGGAATTTAAACATTATTTTAATATAATTACTATAAACGAATAAACATAATAATAATTTTATAAATATATAAGATAACCCCGAATCGCGTTTTCTTATAAATTGACGCATACAACGCGGGCATTAACATTAAATAAAACAACGACTAAGGAGAGTTTTCTTATAATATATATATATATATATATATATATATATGTTTTGCTTGTCCAGATGTAGTATGTCCAAAATTTTGTAGAAGTTATTCTGTTTATTTTCCTGACCTCTGTTCTTCAAAGTGATCACCATCTTTGAGTTTTCGGTTCATTATCCTGGCCAATTTGCCACACACACACGGTGTGTGTGTGTTCCCTTCTTCTAACCCTTCATGATTTCCTTTAGTATTCAGGTGTCACTCATTTGCTCTGTAGGCTCTGCCTGTTTTAGGTATTGTAACTTGTTGTAATCTACAGTGCAGGCTTCTTTGTATTGTTAATGAACCTGATGTACCATTATTACCACTAACTGGACCTGGGTTTTCGTCAGTACGTAGGTAGCACTAGGTATACCTACAGGCAGATTTATGTATATAGAAAGCAGGCAGTTGCCTATGGGTGTCAATATTTGAGGGACGGCAATTTTTGGAAAGGTAAAATTTGACGGCCGTTATGTTGTTATACCTAAGAGAAGTTTTAAATGCTGCTCCATTTCATCCCAGTATGATAAGAAACTTTTAAAAATATATATTGTTTAGCAACTAGGCTTATTACATAAAGAGTATAAGTGTAATTATTACACTTATTATTTTTTTTTATAAGTGTATGAAGTACATCGTTTTTCATAATTACATTTACATGCATTATCTATATGATACTTCCATTATATTAAACAAGATTTTTTTTCTTTTTTTTGCAAGAATTGTACAACTTTTTCAGTTTGTCTACCAGCAGGTGGGAAATACTTCAAAACTCAGTATGTCATGGATGAACCAGAACTTCAACACCAACGTCTACACTACACAAGATGACGCTTGCCAAGCACTGTGAAATAACTGGCAAAATATTCTTCATACTTTGCAATCAATTGAACAAGATACAACGCAAATAGCTCTCTCGCTGAAGCAAGGGGTCAAATTACAGAAATGAAGTGCCTTCGTGGGGTTTCATACTTCAAAGACTCAGTGACACAAATAAGAAATTACAAAGTATTGACATTGATCTGAGACCCGTGGTACAGTTGTACGACTCATTGATCAAACTTCTCAAGTCAACATGTAATCGCTACGATTACTTTGAAAAAAGGCTCAGGTACTATAAAAAATAATGGCATACAAAGAGGATAAGCATTGGGTCACCCTTCATGATGTAAAGTTTAAATATTATTTCAAAGGCTATTATTACAACTCCCTTAATTTTTTTAATTTTGTACCAACTTGCACACAAAATTTTATTAAATTGCTGTTTTAACTTCAGTTAAAATAATTATTATTTAAGGTACTTTCTTTTCTTTTATAAAATTGCTAAACTGCTATAATTGTTTTTATTATTTAGACTAAGCTTTTCGTCATCACTGACATCTTCAGGTCTTAAACAACAATTATAGACCTGAAGAAATCGTTGTTTAAGACCTGAAGATGTCAGTGATGACGAAAAGCTTAGTCTAAATAATAAAAACAATTATAGCAGTTTAGCAATTTTATAAAAGAAAAGTAAGGATGGCTGCTAATTTAAACAATACGAAGAATAAGGTACTTTCACTTGTGAAAAACTTGTTGTTATTTCCTCAAACGTTGTTTCGGAGTTGTATTCTCCTTCCTCAGTGAGGTTTAAATGCGGATTCCTCATTTTTTCACAATTCCTCATTCCATGTTTTTCACAAGTGAAAGTACCTTAAAAAATAATTATTAAGTACTGTGAAAAAGTGATGAACAGTGAAAATAATATCAGTTAAAATGTTTTGGAATAAACGCGGCTACAGTAATTTAATGTCTTATTGTACTCTTCCTAGTATGTTATGTAATTTATTCTATACAAATGTATTAAGAAAAATTGAGAAGAAAATATATAAAGAACAAATTTTAGGGTAACTGAAAATATGAAGAATTGAATTAAACCCGTAAACGCATCCCCCCCCAAATACATTTGTGGAGGGGCGGCAAATTTATACTGCCTACGGGCAGCAAAATGGTAAATATGCTCCTGGGTATACCCAGCAACAGTGGCGTGGTGTGGGTACATAACACCTGTTGTCGGTTGTGATAGGCCTAAAACTTGAACTAAAAATTAATTCGAATTTTTTCTTGTACCAAGTGTTCTTTTTAGAGCATTTTGTATAATTCGCTGGGAGAAGAAGAGGGTCTTGGTTCAACGGGACTGACTCTCGTTATACTTACACAATAAATCAGAACACAAATAATCGAATTAAAAATAATAAAGACAAACAGAAACACATGACTAAATGAACAAAACACAAATAGGTACGTAGTATCTGCTGCACGTCAGTTCCGAAAACGAACAAAGCTGCTAACTAAGCATTTTACTGGTTTATACGGTGGCAACACATAGGACGGGCGAGTGTGTGTCCCCCTCCAAAGTTTGTACAGTGACAACTAGTATGAGGTCAATGACGTACACAGTAAAACATTGCCGATGTCTGAGCTGACAACAAAAGACGGTGCAAGTGCACAGCAGTTCGAAAGCAATGCTATGCTATTTTTCAAGTTTCCCTACGAATATTGTTCAGATTGGAAATAACTAAAGTACTTATTCTGTGATATAATTAATATTATTTTCTCTTATTTCCAGTATTGTTTCCACTGGTAACAGCGGTTACATGGACGCCATGCTACTGCCCAGCAACCAAGCTTTACGTCGTATGTTGTGTATGACAATAGGTCATATTATAATTATGTATATCATAAATTTTGATTTTTGTTGAATTAACTACCCCATACAGGATGTGAGGGAACAGAATACCCTGTTACCATCCAGAATTCAGTTTCTTACCTCATGGGTCATATCATTGTATAAACAATCTGATGTTGCTTTATATATTAGTTGTGACTAACCTTCTGCCTGTGTGTGTGTGCATGCAGTACACACACACACACACACACACACACACACACACACACACACACACACACACACACACACACACACACACACACACACACACACACACACACACACACACACACACACACACACACACACACACACACACACACACACACACACACACACACACACACACACACACACACACACACACACACACACACACACACACACACACACACACACACACACACACACACACACACACACACACACACACACAGTTTTCACAGTACATAAATGAATCAGTGAGAAGAAGAAAAAGATTCCACATTTTGTCCAAATGTAACTGAGATAGCCATTTTGTTTAAAAACTAAAAATACATCTGTTGGAGTATATAAAGGAAACATTTCTCTATTTTTAATGTAATTATCAACAGAATGAAAATTTGTGTGAGAGCAAGAAGGAAAACATTTCTGGAATGTGTTCCTTCTTACTCTCAATGTGTATTAGTGTACTGTATATTCCTACAGAGCGCGCTGCTGTTGTTTATGTTGTAGTATTTGTGATTGCTCAGGTTGAAGGTTTGTTTCTTTGAAATAGATTTTTATGTGTTAATTAACTTTAAAATCAGTTTGAATTGTAACACCGGTTGTGAAAATGTCTGAATCTGTGTATGAAAGACCTGTAAAAAAAAAAATAACAGGATGCGGTAATATAAAAGAACTGATGAAACCAGATAGGCTTAAAGGAGATGAGTTTGTTACTACTGAAGGTAGGTTAGTGGAGCAAAAGATCACTGGACCTAAATGTGAGTGGGAAAAGATGTGTAATGGGATGTTTACTTCTAATAACAGAGAAAATATTATTAATGCAGGGTACAATGGTAGACCAAAAAATATATTTATGGGTGGTCTAACTATAAAATGTGGTTTCAAATAATACACCACTACTTTCCAATCTGTGGTCATAGCTTTCTTCCTTGTAACACAAAAACTTGCAAAGATTTAGCAGTTGTAAAAAAAGTTATTCATCGGCATAACCGGATTTACACACCATTTCAGTATGATTAAATGATACGAAGTTATAAAAAACAACAGAGCCATTATTCAAAGTAAGATCAGTGAAAAGTCAACAAATATTAAATTTTTAAAGAGTACTGGCCTAAATTTTTCAAAAGAAGTACTAAAAGCTTTCAGGGTAAAGATATGTTCAACATAAGCAAATATCGACATTTCATTTACAAGGAAAAACAGAAGTGATTCATGCTAGCATGTGCGTTTATTAATAGTATTCACAATGAAGTGTTCAACCTTTACAAGGGGGGGGGTGATATTTTATTTCCTAATAGCAATGATTATGATAGGAAAGTTCCTACAAGTAACAAGATGTGGCTAAAATTCCACATGAACATAAAGAATTTTATATATATATATTTTTTTTTTTGTAACGTCACCGCTTACAAGGTACATTCTGTGGAGTCTTTGTATGAGACCTATTGTGTGCACGTCTTATTTAATTAAGCCCCCACTGTTAGTACGTCATTTTTGCAACGTAATCTTAAATAAGGTGTAACGTCCGTCTTTTGACAGTCTCGGAGCGGTCAGAGTACCTATTTGGGATCGTCACTTATGAATTATAATTATTAAAGTTTAAGTAAGTCGGATGGTATGTTTACCCAAACGAAACAGAAATCGAGTGTGTGTGATCTGGTAGAGATTAAAGAAGTTGTTTAATCTTAGTTGGAAGAGAGAGTGAGTACAATTTGGTTACACCCAGAGTAGAAAATGTCTTATTTTTTTTTTTTTCAACTATTCGCTATCCATAAGATCAGCTGATTTTGACATTAACCTCCAAATGTTAGGTTAACCAAACGACACTGTTCAGTAATACTCCCCGGTGGATAGTCCTCTTCTTGGCTTACTAAAATCTAGAACAACTACCCTCTACAATAAAGAATACACCTTTTATTATTTGACATAAAATATTAAGAGTATTTATTTGTATAACATTGATTTTCTCTTCTCCCCATATACAAATATTATAATCGATCTTTCCAATCACTAATACATTGTATCGATTTAGTTAGGTAAACATGGAATTATTATAAAATCTAATTTTTAATGATTTTATAATTTTATTTTTTAATTAAACATCAATCAACATATAATTCATTTTATTTATTTCCCCAGGTTAAGGGTAAGTTCTTTGTGTTATGAGATGGTCAGAAATGGATAATTATATACTACGCTTTACAAGATAAAAATAATCAATTTCGAATTTTTTTGTTTATTTTCGTAGTACGTAGTTCCGGATTTGTTCGCGAGAGTGCAGATTATGTTTTTATTAGACACATGAAGGCATTTAGAAATTTCTGAACTGCACAACGGTTTGATATGAAGTTTTCTTGGTTAATTATTAAAAGAAATGTTTATATTCTAAGTTCTTACTTGCGTGGAACTGTTTCTAGTGTGGTCGTTCTAGTTGTTTTGTAATTTCATTGAATGTGTATCAGATACAATCTCGTTACAAACTCGAAGTGCGGTTTGGCTAGGCCAGATCTTGAAATGGTTTCTATCACTTTGTTATTAAGTAAAGCAAGTTATATTTGATATCTAAAGGAGTTTGAACATAAGGTGGATACTGTGAGTTAATTTTGTTCCAATTTTGTACCGTTTCCGAACGTTTTAAAATGTTTTTTAATACAATTTTGGCATCATCACTTATCTCGACCGAACGGTTTTCAATCTTTTTTACAATTAAACAATATGTTGTTATTCTGTTACTCTTAGTAACCCATAATTTCTATATCATTTTTTCTTGGTGCTTCTATTTACTTTTGAGTATATAGGCTGTTTCTAACTATTATAAATTTATTTCTGATTTATAGAAAAATAATTCTTTTTAATTTTGGTTTATTTTCCAATTTGATTTATATAACAGTTTTTCGTTTATTTTCTTATAACTTTAGATATAAGTCTTTAATATTATTATTAACTTTAATTGAATTTATATATTATTTATTAATCTCTTATAGTATTCTTACACTGCACTATTTTCTTCTGCCATTTTCCTCATACAGTATTATTTTATTATCATCTTATATTTAGCTCTTTTATTTTTTAACCCTGGGTTATCTTATATACCAACATAATTATTTTATTAAATATAAAATTAAACATAGGTACTAAATTTTAGTTGCCTACACAATATAAATCATACAATAATTAAATAAAATACATAACTGGTTAGTAGCATCACAGTCTACTATTATAATCCATAATTCCTACATCTACAGCACAAGTCTGTACGATGCTCCCTTCACATTCACTTATTTACGCACTGGGTACACTGTAACTCACTTGTTACACTGTATATCACTTCAATATAGTTTATAATGTTTGGTGATATAACGTAATTTAGAGCTAGTTATAGTTTACCCATTTCTGACCTTTATGGTAGTATAATTAAGTTATCAGTTTTTTGGGACTGGGTTATGTAACGTTACATAAAGCCCCCACTAGAACAAATTTATTTTTGTTTTACTTGTTTACCAAAATAAATTGTTGATTGCTTCAATTTTCATAATATTCCTGGTTTTATTCTTCATAATATCTTCCTTCATTTCAAACTGGTTATATACTGACTGGTATTTCAGACTGGTTGTAATTGCTGTTTTCTTACTCAACTCTCTCTCTCTCTTGGAGGCAAATTCATTAATGATTTATTCTCTGGGTAGTGGTACTTCCACATTTTACTTGATAAGGACTGGTCACACTAATCATATTAAACTTGTTTTAACAATCATTTCTATTTACTTCTATAAATTCGCTTTATCAATTAAGCTTCTGACTGCTATCTTCCTTCTATTTTCTTCATCTATACTTCTGGAATCTAATATCACTCTTTTCAGCTATTTTATAATTATTATCCCTTAAATATTCAATTTCCCTAACATTTTCCCCTATCCTGTGCGGTGGTACCAGTCGGGTGGCCACTTTTGGGTCCATAACTCCGCTGTCCATCCTTACACCTTCTGAGACCAGGGGAACATCATCCCTGCTCATGAAAATTATTGCCGGAACATTTCTACGGTCAATACATTATAATAAAAAAACTTATAAGTAGTCGATTAGCGACTAATACTAAACACTTTTGGGATTCTTCATACTGTTGCTGTTTGCATGAAATTATATATTTCTTCTTCTTCTTGATTCCTTCTTCTTTTCCATTAACTAATAGCATATAACATTATTGATAGGCATTATTTTAAAATCCTTTTGACTTTTCTTCTTGTGACATATTTCTCCGTATCATTTCTTCTTCTATAATCTTCAATTTGGAGAAATTCTAATTATTGTTGTATTAATTATCATCCTCCTTCAGTTTCATTGGAGTCATTAAATTATTCTTTATTCTTCTTATTTGAGCACATTACCATCAATTGTTTTTATTTATTTTTTTTTTCTTCTGTTTGTTCCCATCAAAATATTACTTTTTCCAATTATTTCATTTTAAATCAATTCTTTATAACTATTATTTAATAATCTGTTCTTATTTTTTGTTAAATCAAATGGTTTTCAAAATATCTTAAATCATATTATTTCTGAATAAATTAAGTAAGTTGTCCTTACGTACTTTTGGAATTTTGGGGTTTCTATTATTTCAATCCTTTTTCTCAATATTTCATTTAAAATTAGTTTAACCGTTTTCGGTATCACTCACAACACGGATTGATCCACTCTTATATTTTTCTCGTGGATTCTGTTGGTTAAACTTGTCAATAAAATTTGCTATTGGATTGCCCCATTGTGGATCACTACCATGCATTTCAATATTATCGTAGGTATATAGTCTCTCATCTTTATTACTGGGACCAGGATTAGACCCTTGGTTTTTCCCACGGTCAACTCGTTTGTCCACTCTTCTTTGTTGCTGTTCATCTGGTCTCCTCGACTTCCTCTCATCAGCCATTATATAATTTACTTGGGCTTGATTAGTTCCCTGATTGTCATTTGGTGGATCTCCCGAGGGTATGTCCCTATTTCTATCTCCACTTCTGGACCTCCTATATTCGTCATGATCATTCCATTGTTGTCTGTTGTAGTTGTTTCTCTCATCTCTTCGATCATAATTTTGTCTCTGGTTAAAATACGGATGTTTTCCTTGGTAACGATTACTGTAATAATTGTTGTTGGCACTGACATAATTTACTCTAGGTCGATTATCTCTAGGTGGTTCATTTTTCCGCTCCTCGGTATTCCCTGACCTCCATCTACTCCTCCTGTAATAAGATTCTTGCTCATAATTTTCTAGTAGCGTTTCCATGCCTCCAATAGTTTTTATTTGTCCACTTAATCGTGCGCTTATAATCTTTTCCTCGAAGTGATACGCAATCTTGGTTACCAAACACTCTTCAGGGATCTTTGGGTCTAAATATTTTGCCACACACACCTTCCCCAAAAAGTAAGCAGTAGGTGTTTGTCCTATAGTACGGTCATACCTACCATGACAGATATCGTCTCTAATAATGTTTTGCACTGACTCCGACCAGTACTTAAGTTTGAACATTGTTTTGAAACTCCCATAATCACACACCTCGTTCCTGATTACAGTCCACCAATTATCATTAATGTTTTTGAAAGATTTGTCTAATATACCTTTGATCATGTACCATTGGTTCTCCTTTGACCTATTCAAAATTTCGTCTACTCTCTCTAAAAATTCGAGTGGGTTTCTGCGATAATCCCAAAAGTTTACACTTTCCTTACTATCTTGGATAACATGATGATTGTTGCATGTAGATCTAGAACTTATTCTATCTACATCCCCTTGTAAGTTTGTTTGTATTTGTTGCAGATTATCTAATTTCTCTGCTTGGCTATGGCACTGATTCTTGACATTCTCTACCGTTTCGTGAAAATCTGTGAATTTACAGTTTAGACTGCTTTTGATACTATCTAACTGGTCGTTGTTTTCTTGGCGTATGGCCATTATACGAACTTGATTACTTTGTTCCTCCTTTTCCATTCGTGCATCGATTCCTGTTTTAATTTGTTCCATCTTTTCTTCAGTTTTATCTAACCTTTGATTGGTTTCTATTAATTTCTTCTCTGCCTCTTCCTTATATTCATCTACTCTTTGGCAAAGCGTATTACTGACCAGTTCAATTTTACTCTCCAGATTTTCTCTTAACTCCTTATTGAAATTCTCCATTTTACCCTCAAATTGTTTTAAATTTTCTTCGTTTATTTTCTCAATTTGTTTTAAACTGTCCCTCAAGGTTTCATTTTGCTTCCTTGAGTTCTCTTCCTGTTTCTTAAAATTCTCATCTATTTTGTCAAATTTTTCGCTCAAGGTTTCATTTTGTTTCCTTGAGTTCTCATCTATTTTATCAAATTTTTCCTCCTGTTTTCTAAAATTTTCATCTATTTTGTCATTGGTTTGTTTGTTTTGTTCTTTCAAAATTTCGTTTTGTTTCTTTGAAGTTTCCTCCTGTTTCCTAAATTGTTCAGCCATAAATTTCATCATGTCTTGCCAATTGGGTTCTTCTCTGAGTACCGCTTTGTCTGGTTGGTCCCCTTGGGCATCCTCTTCAACTATTTCCTTTTCTATGTTCATAATTGCTTCAGTTTCTTCTTTATCACCCATTGGTTGTTCCATTTCATCGTCCGTAACTATTTCTATCTCTCGTTCCTGTCCACCTTCTTCCTTCTCCTTTTCTTCTGCCCTCTTCTTCGATCTGCCTCTGGTATTATGCATTTCTTGTTTTCTCATAACTGCCGACGATAATTAGGTTTTTTGGTATATTAATTTATTGAATATCCCAAAATTCTTTTCTAATTACAGCCCTTTTACGTTGAGCGCCATTTTTGTAACGTCACCGCTTACAAGGTACATTCCGCGGAGTCTTTGTATGTGACCTATTGTGTGCTCGTCTTATTTAATTAAGCCCCCACTGTTAGTACGTCATTTTTGCAACGTAATCTTAAATAAGGTGTAATGTCCGTCTTTTGACAGTCTCGGAGCGGTCAGAGTACCTATTTGCGATCGTCACTTATGAATTATAATTATTAAAGTTTAAATAAGTCGGATGGTATGTTTACCCAAACGAAACAGAAATCGAGTGTGTGTGATCTGGTAGAGATTAAAGAAGTTGTTTAATCTTAGTTGGAAGAGAGAGTGAGTACAATTTGGTTACACCCAGAGTAGAAAATTTCTTATTTTTTTTTTTCAACTATTCGCTATCCATAAGATCAGCTGATTTTGACATTAACCTCCAAATGTTAGGTTAACCAAACGACACTGTTCAGTAATACTCCCCGGTGGATAGTCCTCTTCTTGGCTTACTAAAATCTAGAACAACTACCCTCTACAATAAAGAATACACCTTTTATTATTTGACATAAAATATTAAGAGTATTTATTTGTATAACATTGATTTTCTCTTCTCCCCATATACAAATATTATAATCGATCTTTCCAATCACTAATACATTGTATCGATTTAGTTAGGTAAACATGGAATTATTATAAAATCTAATTTTTAATGATTTTATAATTTTATTTTTTAATTAAACATCAATCAACATATAATTCATTTTATTTATTTCCCCAGGTTAAGGGTAAGTTCTTTGTGTTATGAGATGGTCAGAAATGGATAATTATATACTACGCTTTACAAGATAAAAATAATCAATTTCGAATTTTTTTGTTTATTTTCGTAGTACGTAGTTCCGGATTTGTCCGCGAGAGTGCAGATTATGTTTTTATTAGACACATGAAGGCATTTAGAAATTTCTGAACTGCACAACGGTTTGATATGAAGTTTTCTTGGTTAATTATTAAAAGAAATGTTTATATTCTAAGTTCTTACTTGTGTGGAACTGTTTCTAGTGTGGTCGTTCTAGTTGTTTTGTAATTTCATTGAATGTCTATCAGATACAATCTCGTTAAAAACTCGAAGTGCGGTTTGGCTAGGCCAGATATTGAAATGGTTTCTATCACTTTGTTATTAAGTAAAGCAAGTTATATTTGATATCTAAAGGAGTTTGAACATAAGGTGGATACTGTGAGTTAATTTTGTTCCAATTTTGTACCGTTTCCGAACGTTTTAAAATGTTTTTTAATACAATTTTGGCGTCATCACTTATCTCGACCGAACGGTTTTCAATCTTTTTTACAATTAAACAATATGTTGTTATTCTGTTACTCTTAGTAACCCATAATTTCTATATCATTTTTTCTTGGTGCTTCTATTTACTTTTGAGTATATAGGCTGTTTCTAATTATTATAAATTTATTTCTGATTTATAGAAAAATAATTCTTTTTAATTTTGGTTTATTTTCCAATTTGATTTATATAACAGTTTTTCGTTTATTTTCTTATAACTTTAGATATAAGTCTTTAATATTATTATTAACTTTAATTGAATTTATATATTATTTATTAATCTCTTATAGTATTCTTACACTGCACTATTTTCTTCTGCCATTTTCCTCATACAGTATTATTTTATTATCATCTTATATTTAGCTCTTTTATTTTTTAACCCTGGGTTATCTTATATACCAACATAATTATTTTATTAAATATAAAATTAAACATAGGTACTAAATTTTAGTTGCCTACACAATATAAATTATACAATAATTAAATAAAATACATAACTGGTTAGTAGCATCACAGTCTACTATTATAATCCATAATTCCTACATCTACAGCACAAGTCTGTACGATGCTCCCTTCACATTCACTTATTTACGCACTGGGTATACTATAACTCACTTGTTACACTGTATATCACTTCAATATAATTTATAATGTTTGGTGATATAACGTAATTTAGAGCTAGTTATAGTTTACCCATTTCTGACCTTTATGGTAGTATAATTAAGTTATCAGTTTTTTGGGACTGGGTTATGTAACGTTACAATATATATATATATATATATATATATATATATATATATATGTCGTAGCCTACATCAATACACAAGAAGAGAATGGTGAACTGCTAAGTAATTAAAGTACTATTAATATTGGAAAAGGACAACATTGGTTACTTTCACTCTTTATATTTTTGTTCATTTTTAGAATGATATTCGAAGTGATTAAAAATGTTATTAACTGAGAATAGGAAGACGCTGGTCATTTTTAGTTTTTGTGTATATTTGTTTGTTATTTACTAATATACAAAACATAAAAATATTGCTGTGAATCTAAACAATTGAATGAACAACAGTAAAAAGTAAATAAAATATTCAATTACTTTATAATTGTAAGTTTTTCCATACAGTCACTCATTTAGCCACAAATCAGTTTTTTATCGTTTTATAAAAATGATGACCTGTGGAATTTTTCCCTTCTTCTCACCCATTCAAATATGTTTTATGGGAAGCCATATCTGGCAAAACAGATATCAGAATGTGTAATGTTGAGTATTCACACAAAACACGTTCTGTGGTCTTGTGTCACACTACACTACACATAGATTATCACAACTGGTGGATCAGCATTAATAAGTCATGAGTGCATTTATAAGTACCAGGTACCTGTAGGTGATATTCAGTTTCATAGAAACAAATACTGCGTTTACATGTATTTCATACGACTTGTAGTAACAAAAACAATATTGTTCACACTTCAAGTGTTAGGTAGTACATAACATTGGGCCTACAAAAAACAAGACCAATGCGTCAAAAATATAACCTGCGCAAACAATCTTGGGATCTATCTGTCTTGCAAGCTTCCTTTGCTGTGTACACTCATCTCAAACACTCAATGTATATGCTGTATACATATAGAGATAAATATATGAGATTGAAAAATACTGAATCCTTGTCTTCTAACTCATAAAGAAGTGAATGATATTCACAGATTTCCTTTAGGAATACGATTTCCAGTAAACAGAGTAAATAACATACTGGTCTCATTAAATAAGGACATGATATTTTGAAACATGTTCTTCACAAATGAAAAATTAGTTACAATAATGTCCAGATCAGTCTTTGGTGTAGAAACAGCTAAAAGTGAATTGAAAAAAAGAGGAGCCTTTATACTGAACTTTGCTGTTAGCCAGATATTCAGCTACATCTGGTGTAATCTTCCAGTGAACTTGTCTCTTTCCGTAGCTACTTACGGTCGAACCAACTTACGTTTTGTTGATTTGTGGAGGTATAATATTGGAGGAACTCCTCCCTACTTACATCAGTAACAGCAAAACAGGTCTGATAGCAACTCCTTTTGGGCAAAAACTAACAGTCCTGAAAGCTGTCGGTGTAGATCTACAATACAGTAGTTACATTATGTCTCTGTGGCTCCCAATGATAAAAATTGGTATGGAGTAATGACTTCCATGTACTAAGATTTATATTTAAAATCATTTATTTGAATTCACTTAGATAATTATTTCTAAAAAAATATTCACCACCCAAACTATTTTCACTATTTATGGATATTTTTGTTATTATGGGGTGAATAGAATTTTATTTTCAAGTCACTTTATCTATAAAAATTAGGTACTTTATTCTTATAACAAAACTGAACTATGGAGATAATTATTCACAAACACTTAAGAACATTCGGATTTGGGTTGATTCCTTTTAATCTGACGCCCAGTTCGATTTTCACTTTTTAACAAAAAAAATTGTGATCTCTACTGGTTCTTGGAGCCCAAATATTTTGAAATTTTAAAACTTAAATTACATTCAGATTTTGGCCAAAATTGCTTTAACTTAATATGCCACAAAAATGTTTGATAAATTCACAAAAATTCTTCATCATCAAAACTTTCGCCAACGTTTTAGGCTCTGACGTCCAAAAACTTTGAAAATTTCAAAAATGAATGCTATATTCAGATTGTGGTTTAATTCACTTAAATTTAATACTTCACATGGGATTTTGCGATTTTTTCACAATTTTGACTCACCGTCCTATTTTTGGGGTGATCAATCTCAAAATATCGGTATGGAGAACCATACATGACTTCCATGTTCTAAGATTTATATTTAAAATCATATTCGAAATGAAATTCCATAGAAACTACTTCTTTCTACTTATTGCTTCAGTTATTGCTTCAGCCTTAACCACAGTACTGTGGTCACTAATGTATATCACCTCATGTTTTTGCACTCGATTTTCACTGATGATGGCAGTCGATGGACTGCCGAAAAGTCTGGTTTTGCAGAAAACATTGGACTACGGCTAAACAGCCCGGGAAGGAATTTTAACAAAGAACTACTTCTTTGTTGCCGATAACGTAGTACACATATAAAAAATTCTCCCCTCCCCCTTCAACTATAATTTTCATTAATAGAAAATTACCCCCACCCCATTCACCTAACCTCTTCATTTATAGATATTTCATCTACAGTGGATTATTATGAGCTTCTTATCAGGATACTTTATTTATCAAAATTAAGTACTTTACTCTTGTTAAAACATAAAACGTTGCAGGTAAACTACCCCTTTCTCTTAACCGATCTTCACCAAAATCAATAGACCTTCAGTCCTCTACAATTCAGGGATGCATGCAAAAATATTTGATTCTGTTTGAATGTGCGGCACTTATCGTTTGCATTGAAAACATTTCTCTTGTTACAACATACAATGTTGCAGGTAAACTACCCCTTTCCGTTAACCGATCTTCACCAGAATCAACAGGCATTGAGTTCTCTACAAATCAGGAAAGTATGCAAAAAATTATTTGATTCTCTGTGAATTTACGGCAGTTATCTTTCGTCATAAAAAAATTACCCTTGTTAAAACATAAAATGTTGCTGGTAAGCTACCCCTTTCCCTTAACCGACTTCAACAAAATCAACAGACCTTGAGTTCTCTATAATTAAAAAAGGTATGCAAAAACGTAGTTGATTCTGTTTGAATTACGGCAGTTATCGTTCGTCATAAAAAAATTACCCTTGTTAAAACATAAAATGTTGCAGGTAAACTACCCCTTTCCCTTGACCAATCTTCACCAACACCAATAGGTCTTGAGAATTCTACAACACAGGGCTATATGCAAAACATTATTTGATTCTGTTTGAATTTGCGGCTGTTATCGTTTGCCATAGAAAAAAATTACCCTTGATAAAAAAAGTTGCAGGTAAAGTACCCCTTTCCCTTAACCGATCTTCACCAAAAACAATAGGTCGTGAGAACTCTACAATTCAGGGCTGTATGCAAAAAATTATTTGATTCTGTTTGAATTTGCGGCTGTTATCGTTTGCCATAGAAAATACCCTTATTAAAATATAAAACGTTGCAAGTAAACTACCCCTTTCCCTTAACCGATCTTCAACAAAATCAACAGACCTTGAGTTCTGTATAATTTAAAAAGGTATGCAAAAGAGTAGATGATTCTGTTTGAATTTACGGCTGTAACAGTAAAATAGCTCAATACTTTATCGAAATCAGGCCTGATCAACCTGAGTATAGTTATCATTGTTGTGCATGCAAACAATGTCGATATCTAGAGCACAGCTGTTACGATCTACCCAGCCGGTCCGTTCTTATCAGCAACTGATAAGACCCCAACTCGGTAGGGAGCCTAACTATGTAGGAACCCAAGATTGTGGCAGTCTTGAAATGAGTCATTGCTGGTCAAGTTCGCCTACTACTGAGAGTCAACGTTTCGAGCGCTGCAGTACAACCCTTTTCTCGACGTGAGGATCTATGCACTTAGCCAAGTGCGAAAAGGGTTTAATTTTGATTCCTGAACTATCTGGGACCCTGATTGCTGTTACTTTGGAGCATTTTCACACCTGGGGCTTGGTGCTGTCGTCTGGAGACTTCTTTCTGCCGCCGCGGATTTCCGCATTCCGCCGCCGCGTTCCGTGACCGACCTGGACTTCCGATACGCTTACTGTTCGATTGTGCGTGCATTACGCGGAGAACTTGTGGTGAGTGTATCTTTTCCTTGATTAATTTCCTAAACTGTGTCACGACTGGTGTTTCGACACGGACTTGCGGAGAGTTACTCTTCGAGGGATTATCACTTCTGCGCCACATAAATACTGTATACATTAGTATAGCGTATTACATAAGTTATTTAGATTTAAGTTGTTGTCAGTTTAAACATTTATTATTATTGCGGCATCAGCTAATGATATACAGTCATTTACTCTCATTGTTGTTTGGAGATACAAGCAAAACTTAATAAAATAGAATATGATTTCTTATTTTGTATATTTTGTAAGCCTTACATGATTGGTATAGTAAATTTGAGCAAACTGCCTTATCAAGTGGTTTAGTGATCAACCTTATTGGGACGGGATTGAATCTCCGTGTTCGCCCGTTGGTTTTCCCTGCATGGAGTGGCGCCCTTAAAAAAAAAAAACTATATCAGTGAATTGGATTTCTGGTTACCACTCACACTTCTTGATACTGACGTAGGTGGTGTTAATATCTACCAAGGAACCCCACCCCTTCTCCACTAGCTAGCCTGGGTAAATTCGGCGGGTAGCAAATGGCGCAAAACGTGGGGCCCTTCTCTCTGGTGAAGACAACTATATCCGTAACATCTGAGATAAATCTATACCAATTGTGTTGGAATTTTTTTTTTCAGGTTATTTTATGCTTGAAATCTTTGAATTCTTTACAGATTTTTTATTGTAAATGTTTTGAGTTTTGATAATTTTGAAATATCTATTGGGACTGTATTTAGCTGTAGAATTGCGGTCCACCTTAAAGCTACATTTGGTAAAGTTGAACTTGGACATTCGTTATCAGATTTTTGGATAAGAACTTGTCATTGGCTTGATATATAGCCATTGGTTTTGTGTATAACTTATGAGCATTTCTCCTTCTTTGTTAAATTTGGTTGCTACTTTAAACATGTCTGCCTACAAGTTGAGGAAAGTAGAAGTTGCGTATGAGCTCAGGATCCGAGGCCTTTCAACTGATGGTTCGGCTAATGATCTTAGGAAACGGTTGACGCAGGCGATGTCGAAAAACACTCCAATAAATGAGGCTTCCGTCAATTCACTTCAATTTGATGAAGAGCTTGAAGGGTGTACTTTAATTTTAGATGATTTGGAGGACCTAGTACAACAATATGAGGGAAACTTCAAAGATGACGAATATCAGAGGATAGTGGCGAGGCTGTGGCATCTCTACCCTCGAGTTGAACGCATTCCGATTCCAGATGCTGAGGACACCCAAGAAGAGGAATCGCAGGAGAAGAGGATGGAGCTACAACGCAAGGTGAAGAGTCTATTGGATTCTTTTGTCACACCTGAAGTGGAGAAACCGAAGATAGGTGAAGGACCAGCCAGAGCTACAGCTACTCAAGAGACTCTACCAATTAGAGAAGCCTCGGTTGCTGGTCACAGTAAGAAGTCATCACTAGGACCCAGCACTCTCCCTTTGGCGAAACCAGTTGATACTACAAACCGGCACAACGGCACACCGTCTGAACTTGTACTAGCCAACCAGGATAGACCCCAACTGATCCAGCAATCTCAGAGCTTGGCAGGAAACAAAAACTGTTCCCGTGTACAAGTGGGGACTAAGATTTGATGGTCAGGGTGGTCAAAGTGTGGGTGCTTTTCTTGAGAGAGTAGAAGAGATTCGTAGAGCTAGGGGCGTAACCCAGGAAGAACTCTTTAAATCAGCTGTTGATTTATTTGCTGGACAAGCATTGGTTTGGTATAGGTCAACCATATCTAGGGTTAAATCGTGGAATGATTTATGTCAGGAGATGAGAATTGTTTTTAGAACTCCTGACTATGACTTTAGGTTGCAACAAGAGATATTTTATCGCCTCCAGGGAGAGCAGGAGTCAATCGATATGTTTATTGCTGCCATGGAGGGGTTGTATAGCAGACTGTCAATAAACACCCCAGAATCAGTCAGACTTGCTCAGATTCTGAACAATCTGCACCCTACTCTTCAAGATCGACTAGCACTGTGTGACATAAAAACTCTGGAAGATTTACGCCTGATGGGACGTAAGGCAGAAGCAGGACGTTTTAGGGTTACTGTACCCCGCAATGTAGATCGAACTATGGGTGTTTTAGAACCAGATTTAGCATATGCTGAACCCCATAAAAGAAGAACCCCACAAATTTCTTGTATCAGACAGGTTGCACCAACTAAAGGAAGTGTTAAGTGTTGGAACTGTGGAGCAACAGGACATCGATATGCTACTTGCAAGGAGGCTAAAAAGAAATTTTGCTACGGCTGCGGAGAGCCAGATACCATCAAAAATAAATGCCAAAAATGCGGGCCAAAAAACTTGTAGACGAGGAAGTCAGCTTGATTCCTGAAGTTGGCTTCCAAGACAGTTTAATTAATATAAAAATCAATTGCATTCTCTATTCTAAATCTGGAGATCCCCGACCATACTTGGAAGTGCGGGTATTTGGTAAAACAATTAGAGCCTTACTTGATTCAGGAGCTTCACACTCAGTTTTGGGTAAGGAAGGACTTTGGATATTAGAGAGGTTCCCAGCCAAATTGAAACCTATTGAGAACAAATATGTGGAAACAGCGGATGGCCAAAAACATGTGATTGAAGGAATTGTTGACCTTCCCGTTACTCTTGAGGCTAGGACAAGAAACCTAGGAGTCATTGTTGTACCGAGTTTGAACCAGTCACTTATCCTAGGCATAGACTTCTGGAACCTTATGCAAATTGTCACAGACGTTTACAACAGGACTTGGGAATTTGCACCGACAAAAGTGGGACTGGCATCGATTTGGACAAAAGGGGGACTGCAGTCTGAGGAACATCTTGATCCTGAGCAGAAGAAAAGGCTAGAGGAATTTATTGAAAACCAATTCAAACAACAGACAAAACCATTAGGGCGGACAAGTGTAGTAGAACACCGGATTGATACGGGCGACGCCCAACCCATAAAACAAAGGTATTATCCGATGTCCCCTAGTATACAGAAGATTGTGAATGAGGAGCTGGACAAAATGTTGGAATTGGGAGTTGTTACCCCATCAAAAAGCGCATGGTCTTCACCGATAGTTTTGGTAGACAAGCCTGACGGATCGAAAAGATTTTGTGTTAATTTTCGTCAATTGAATGCTGTAACAAAAAGAGACGCATATCCTCTACCTCAGGTTACGACGATTCTTGACAGACTAAGAGATTCTAGATACCTCTCCTCATTGGATATAAAATCTGCTTATTGGCAAATCCCGCTTGCCGCAGACAGTAGAGAAAAAACAGCGTTTACAGTACAGGGTCGTGGACTGTTTGAATTTGTGACAATGCCGTTTGGCTTACATAATGCGCCTGCCACTTGGCAAAGGTTCATCGATCAAATCATAGGAGCGGACCTAGAACCACACGTTTTCGTGTATCTGGATGATATAATTGTAGTGACTCAACATTTTGGCCATCACTTGGAAGTTCTGGAGAAGATATTCAATCGACTTCGAGCTGTGGACGTGACTCTCAACCAGGAAAAGTGCTGCATTTGTCGCCCGGAGTTACGCTACCTCGGATACGTGGTTGATAGTAGAGGTTTACGCGTGGACCCAGAAAAAGTTCTGGCTATTGTTCAGATTCCCGTACCCAGAAACCAAAAGGAAGTTAGACAATTTTGCGGAACGGCCTCTTGGTACCGCAGGTTTATCCCTGACTTTGCAAGTAGACTTTATCCACTCACGTCCCTGCTAAGGAAAAACAAGAGGTTTACATGGACAGATGAGGCCCAAAATGCTTTTGAAGACATACGCAGTTGCCTGGTTAAAGCTCCTATATTGACATGCCCTGATTTTAACAAACCCTTCTTTATATCATGTGATGCGTCAGGTGTAGGATTGGGAGCTGTTCTCACTCAAGAAGGAGAGCAAGTAATCGCTTATGCATCTAGAACTCTGTCAAGAACTGAACAAAAATTTTCGGCGACAGAAAGAGAGTGTTTGGCCGTCATATGGGCGGTGGAAAAATTCCGACCTTATGTAGAGGGAAGTCACTTTACAATTATTACTGACCACTACAGCCTTTTGTGGTTGCATAACTTAAAAGACCTCCAAGGTCGGCTAGCCAGATGGGCACTTCGACTTCAACCATACAGCTACACTCTAGTCCATAGAAAAGGGAAAGAGCATGTGGTTCCAGATATGTTATCAAGATCTGTGGAGCAGGAGCAGGAGATGGTTCCAGTGGTCTCCGAAGTTCTGAAAGTTGAAGATGGATGGTACAAGAAGATGCTACGGGAGGTGACCGAAAAGGGTGACCAGTATCCCACTTGGAGAGTGGAAAAGGACCTTTTGTGGAAACACATCCCTAGTCGAACAGCGTTATGGGATATCACTTCAGAATGGAAGCGAGTCATCCCCAAAGAGGATAGAGCCAAAATCATCCATATGTGTCATGACGAACCTACAGCAGGTCACCTAGGATCCTTCAAGACATTTTCACGAGTACAAAACCAGTTCTATTGGCCAAAGATGCGACAGGACGTTTCGAAATACGTTGCACGCTGTCGAGTCTGTCAGACCACAAAGAGTGACAACCAACGACCAGCGGGAATGATGGGATCCCGAAGAGGAGTAGATCGACCATGGAAAATGATTGCGGCGGACCTGTTAGGGCCACTACCTCGGTCCACTTCAGGCTATAAATACATTCTTGTGGTCACTGACACCTTTAGCAAGTTTACTGTTTTGTTTCCCCTGCGAGCGGCAACTTCATCTCTCGTAGCCAAACACCTGGAACAGAATATTTTCCTCATGTTCGGTATTCCCACATATCTTATTTGTGACAATGGATCGGAATTCTCTGGAAGAGCACTAAAGACTTTAGCGACCGAATACAAGACCAAGATATTGTACAATGCTAGTAGGCATCCCCAAGCAAATCCAACTGAAAGAGTCAATCAGACAATTGGAAATATGTTGAGGGCTTTTGTCGGCGACAACCACCGTTTGTGGGATCAACAGCTGCCAAAGATTGGGTTTGCGTTGAGGACGGCCAAGCATGAAGCAACGGGATATACTCCAGCATTTCTCAACTTCGGGCGAGAGCTGACATTAAGGACCAAGGAGGCGGAAGAAAATGGAGAGACACCAGAAGTAGACGAGACAGAATCTTATGGGCGCAAGATGGAAGAGTTGAAGAATGTGTACCAGGAGGTTGAAACCCGGCTTAACTCAGCACACCGGAAGAACGCAGTGAGGTATAATCTACGGAGAAGACAACAGGACTTCAGAGTAGGTGAAAGGGTTTTGAAGAGGAACTTTCCCCAGTCAAACGCTGTAAACTGCTTTTCCACCAAGCTGGCACCAAAGTTTACAGGTTCGTTTGTCATTTCTAAGAAAGTATCACCACTGGTCTATCAACTTAAAAAGGAAGATGGATCGAACTTGGGAAATTGGCATGTTTCTGATCTGAAGCGATTCATTGCTTAAGAAAATTTCAGGAAATTTTCTTCGAGTTGGGGGGTAATTTGTAACAGTAAAATAGCTCAATACTTTATCGAAATCAGGCCTGATCAACCTGAGTATAGTTATCATTGTTGTGCATGCAAACAATGTCGATATCTAGAGCACAGCTGTTACGATCTACCCAGCCGGTCCGTTCCTATCAGCAACTGATAAGACCCCAACTCGGTAGGGAGCCTAACTATGTAGGAACCTAATATTGTGGCAGTCTTGAAATGAGTCATTGCTGGTCAAGTTCGCCTACTACTGAGAGTCAACGTTTCGAGCGCTGCAGTACAACCCTTTTCTCGACGTGAGGATCTATGCACTTAGCCAAGTGCGAAAAGGGTTTAATTTTGATTCCTGAACTATCTGGGACCCTGATTGCTGTTACTTTGGAGCATTTTCACACCTGGGGCTTGGTGCTGTCGTCTGGAGACTTCTTTCTGCCGCCGCGGATTTCCGCATTCCGCCGCCGCGTTCCGCGACCGACCTGGACTTCCGATACGCTTACTGTTCGATTGTGCGTGCATTACGCGGAGAACTTGTGGTGAGTGTATCTTTTCCTTGATTAATTTCCTAAACTGTGTCACGACTGGTGTTTCGACACGGACTTGCGGAGAGTTACTCTTCGAGGGATTATCACTTCTGCGCCACATAAATACTGTATACATTAGTATAGCGTATTACATAAGTTATTTAGATTTAAGTTGTTGTCAGTTTAAACATTTATTATTATTGCGGCATCAGCTAATGATATACAGTCATTTACTCTCATTGTTGTTTGGAGATACAAGCAAAACTTAATAAAATAGAATATGATTTCTTATTTTGTATATTTTGTAAGCCTTACATGATTGGTATAGTAAATTTGAGCAAACTGCCTTATCAAGTGGTTTAGTGATCAACCTTATTGGGACGGGATTGAATCTCCGTGTTCGCCCGTTGGTTTTCCCTGCACGGAGTGGCGCCCTTAAAAAAAAAAAAAACTATATATCAGTGAATTGGATTTCTGGTTACCACTCACACTTCTTGATACTGACGTAGGTGGTGTTAATATCTACCAAGGAACCCCACCCCTTCTCCACTAGCTAGCCTGGGTAAATTCGGCGGGTAGCACGGCAGTTATCGTTCGTCATAGAAAAAATTACCCTTGTTAAAACAAAATGTTGCAGGTAAAGTACCCTATTCCCTTAACCAATCTTTACCAAAACCAACAGGTCTTGAGAACTCCACAATTCAGGGCTGTGTGCAAAAAATTATTTGATTCTGTTTGAATTTGCGACTGTTATCGTTTGCCATAGAAAAAAATCTACAGACACACACGCACAGACACTTTTAGAAAATTGACTTTATTTTTTGAGTGTAGTACAATCAGAATCTGGAATAATCTCGAACACGATTTTTTTTGCCATCACCATACTTCCATTTCCTTAAGGAACATGGAAGTAAAACGACAAGGTTCTGTAGGGTAAAGTGTGGATATGTGTAACAAGTTTTACGAAAATCGGTTGATGCATTCAAACGTTATTGTGAAACACCCCATTTCGTTAGACAGACAGACAGATAAATGCCAAAAGGTTAAGTTAAATCCTAAAAACTCGCTTCTACATTCAAAAAATTATAATTTTATTGCGTGGCAACAAATTTTTTTATTTTTAACAAATACCATTCTTTGAAAAAGTTTAAATGAATTTTAAAGTACTTTACTCTTGTAAAAATGTTGCAGGTAAACTACCCTTTTCTCTTAACCGATCTTCACCAAAATAAAAAGGCCTTGAGTTCTCTACCATTCAGGGATATATGAAAAAAATTATTTGATTCTGTTTGAATATGTGGCTGTTATCATTTGCCATAGAAAACATTCTACACAGACACACACAAACTTTTCGAAAAATGACTTTTCTTCATGTTTTGAGGGTAGTACAATCAGAATCAGCCCTTATCTTGAACACGATTTTTTTCGCCATGACCATACTTCAATTTCCTTATGGAACATGGAAGTAATAATAAATATCGGTATGGAGAACCATACATGACTTCCATGTTCTAAGATTTATATTTAAAATCATTTACGAAATGAAATGTTTCCATACAAACTACTTCTTTCCACTTATTGCTTCAGCCTTAACCACAGTACTGTGGTCACTAACGTATACCACCACACATTATCGCACTCGATTTTCACTGACGATGGCAGTCGACGGCACTGCCGAAACGTCTGGTTTTGCAGAAAACATTGGACTATGGCCAAACAGCGCGGGAAGGAATTTTAACAACAAACTACTACAGTACTTTGTTGCCGGTAACGTAGTACACATATAAAAATTATCCCCTCCCACTTCAACTACAATTTTCATTTATAGAAAATTACCCCCACCCCGTTCAACTAGCCTCTTCATTTATAGATATTTCATCTACGTTTCTACAGTGGATTATTAAGATTTTCTTATCAGGATACTTTATTTATCAAAATTAAGTACTTTACTCTTGTTACAACAAAAAATGTTTCAGGTATACTGCTCTTTTCCCGTAACCGATCTTCACCAAAATCAAAAGGCCTTGAGTATTCTACAATTCAGGCACATATGTAAAAAATTATTTGATTCTGTTTGAATTTACGGCAGTTATCGTTAGTCATGAAAATATTTCTCTTGATACAACATAAAATGTTGCTGGTAAACTACCCCTTTCCCTTAACCCATCTTTACCAAAATCGACAAACCTTGAGTTCTCTACAATTTAGGGATCTATGCAAAAACTTATTTGATTATGTTTAAATTTACGGCAGTTATCGTTCGTCATAGAAAAAATTAACCTTGTTATCACATGAAACGTTGCTGGTAAACTACCCCTTTCTCTTAACCGATCTTCACCAAAAACGACAGGTCTTGAGTCCTCTACAATTCAGGGATGCATGAAAAACATTATTTGATTCTGTTTGAATGTGCGGCAGTTATCGTTCATCATATAAACAATTACTCTTTTTAAAACACTAACAGTGGCAGGTAAACTACCCCTTTCCCTTAACCGATCTTCACCAAAATAAATAGGCCTTGAGTCCTCTAGGCACATACGTAAATAATTGTTTGATTCTGTTTGAATTAACGGTAGTTATCGTTCTTCATGGAAAACCTTCTCTTGTTACAACATAGAATGTTGCTGGTAAACTATTCCCTTAACCGATCTTGAACAAAATCAACAGACCTTTAGTTATCTACAATTGAGGAAGGTATGCACAAAATTATTTGTTTCTCTTTAAATCTGCGGCAGTTATCGTTCGTCATAGAAACAATTACTCTTGTTAAAACATAAAATGTGGCCGGTAAACTACCCCTTTCCGGTAACCGATCTTCACCAAAATCAACAAGCCTTCAGCCTTTTACAATGAAGGAACGTATGCAAATATATATTTGATTCTGTTTGAATGTGCGGCAGTTATCGCTCGTCATAGAAAAAATTACACTTGTTAAAACATAAAATGTTGCTTGTAAACTACCCCTTTCCCTTAACCGATCTTCACCAAAATCAACGGACATTGAGATCTGTATAGCTGAGAGAGGTATACAAAACATTATTTGATTCTGGTTGAATTTACGGCAGTTATCATTCATCATAGAAAAAATTACCCATGTTAAAACATAAAACGTTGCAGGTAAACTACCCCTTTCCCTAAACCGATCTTCAACAATAACAATAGGTCTTGAGAACTCTACAATTCAGGGCTGTATGGAAAACATTGTTTGATTCTGTTTGAATTTTCGGCTGTAATCATTTGCCATAGAAAACGTTCTCTTGTTACAACATAAAATGTGGCTGGTAAACTACCCCTTTCCCTTAACCAATCTTCACCAAAATAAATAGCCTTTGAGTCCTCTACAACTCAGGTACATACGTAAATAATTGTTTGATTCTGTTTGAATTTACGGCAGTTATCGTTCTTCATGGAAAACGTTCTCTTGTTACAACATAAAATGTTGCTGGTAAACTACCACTTTCCCTTAACCGGTCTTCAACAAAATCAACAAACCTTGAGTTATCTATAATTGAGGAAGGTATGCACAAAATTATTTGATTCTGTTTAAATGTGGGGCAGTTATCGTTCGTCATAGAAACAATTACTCTTCTAAATACAAATATTATATTAACAACTTGGAACTTGTGTTCCGAGTCGTTAATATAATAGTTGTATTTAGTTAAGTAACGGACACGTCATGGACAACGAAATCCAACAATTACTCTTGTTAAAACATAAAATGTGGCAGGTAAACTACCCATTTCTCTTAACCGATCTTCACCAAAATCAATAGACCTTCAGTCCTCTACAATTCAGGGATGCATGCAAAAAATATTTGATTCTGTTTGAATGTGCGGCAGTTATCGTTCGCCATGAAAACATTTCTCTTGTTACAACATAAAATGTTGCAGGTAAACTACCCCTTTCCGTTAACCGATGTTCACCAGAATCAACAGGCATTGAATTCTCTACAAATCAGGAAAGTATGCAAAAAATTATTTGATTCTGATTGAATTTACGGCAGTTATAAAAAATTACCCACGTTAAAACGTAAAACTTTGCTGGTAAACTACCCCTTCCCCTAACCCGATATTCACCAAAAACAACAGGTGTTGAGAACACTTCAATTCAGAGTAGCATGAAGAACATTATTTGATTATGTTTGAATTTGCGGCTTTTATCGTTTGCCATAGAAAATACCCTAGTTAAAACATAAAACGTTCCAGGTAAACTACCCCTTTACCTTTACCGAACTTCACCAAAAACAATAGGTCTTGAGAACTCTGCAATTCAGGGCTGTATGCAAACAATTATTTGATTCTGTTTGAATTTTCGGCTGTTATCGTTTGCCATAGAAAATACCCTTGTTAAAACATAAAACATTGCTGGTAAACTATCCCTTTCCCTTAACCGATCTTCACCAAAAACAATAGGTCTTGATAACTCTACAAATCAGGGCTGTATGCAAAACATTATTTGATTCTGTTTGAATTTGCGGCTGTTATCGTTTTCCATAGAAAAAAAAATACCCTTTATAAAAAAAAACGTTGCAAGTAAGCTACCCCGTTCCCTCAACCAATCATACCCTCAGTCGGTATGGAGAACCATAGATGACTTCCATGTTCTAAGAATTATATTTAAAATCATATTCGAAATGAAATATTTCCATAGAAACTACTTCTTTCTACTTATTGCTTCAGCCTTAACCACAGTACTGTGGTCGCTAACGTATATCACCTCACGTTTTCGCACTCGATTTTCACTGATGACGGCAGTCGATGGACTGCCGAAAAGTCTGGTTTTGCAGAAAACATTGGACTACGGCTAAACAGCCCGGGAAGGAATTTTAACAAAGAACTACTTCTTTGTTGCCGATAACGTAGTACACATATAAAAAATTCTCCCCTCCCACATCAACTATAATTTCCATTAATAGAAAATTACCCCCACCCCATTCACCTAACCTCTTCATTTATAGATATTTCATCTACGTTTCTACAGTGGATTATTATGAGCTTCTTACAGGATACTTTATTTATCAAAATTAAGTACTTTACTCTTGTTAAAACATAAAACGTTGCAGGTAAACTACCCCTTTCTCTTAACCAGTCTTCACCAAAATCAATAGACCTTCAGTCCTCTACAATTCAGGGATGCATGCAAAGAATATTTGATTCTGTTTGAATGTGCGGCAGTTATCGTTCACCATGAAAACATTTCTCTTGTTACAAAATACAATGTTGCCGGTAAACTACTCTTTTCCGTTAACCGATCTTCACCAGAATCAACAGGCATTGAGTTCTCTACAAATCAGGAAAGTATGCAAAAAATTATTTGATTCTCTTTGAATTTACGGCAGTTATCTTTCTGGTAAAGCTGGTTGCTGGTAAGCTACCCCTTTCCCTTAACCGATCTTCAACAAAATCAACAGACCTTGAGTTCTCTATAATTCAAAAAGGTATGCAAAAACGTAGTTGATTCTGTTTGAATTTAAGGCAGTTATCGTTCGTCATATAAAATATTACCCTTGTTATAACATAAATGTTGCAGGTAGACTACCCCTTTCCCTTAACCGATCTTCACCAACACCAATAGGTCTTGAGAATTCTACAATACAGGGCTATATGCAAAACATTATTTGATTGTGTTTGAATTTGCGGCTGTTATCGCTTGCCATACAAAAATTACCCTTGATAAAAAAAGTTGCTGGTAAACTACCCCTTTCCCTTAACCGATCTTCACCAAAAAGAATAGGTCGTTAGTACTCTACAATTCAGGGCTGTATGCAAAACATTATTTGATTCTGTTTGAATTTGCGGTTATCGTTTGCCATAGAAAAATATCGGTATGGAGAACCATACACGAATTCCATGTTCTAAGATTTATATTTAAAATCATATTCGAAATGAAATATTTCCATAGAAACTACGTCTTTCTACTTATTGCTTCAGCATTAACCACAGTACTGTGGTCACTAAAGTATACCACCTCACGTTTTCGCACTCGATTTTCACCGATGATGGCAGTCGATGGCACTGCCGAAAAGTCTGGTTTTGCAGAAAACATTGGACTACGGCTAAAGAGCACGGGAAGCAATTTTAACAAAAAACTACTTCTTTGTTGCCGATAATGTAGTACACATATAAAAAATTCTCCCCTCCACCTTCAACTATAATTTTTAATAATAGAAAATTACCCCCACCCCGTTCACTTAACTTCTTCATTTATAGATATTTCATCTACGTTTCTACAGTGGATTACTATGAGCTTCCTATCAGGATACTTTATTTATGAAAATTAAGTACTTTACTCTTGTAAAATCATAAATTGTTTCAGGTAAACTACCCCTTTCTCTTAACTGATCTTATCCAAAATCAACAGACCTTCTGTCCTCTAAAATTCAGGGAGGCATGCAAAAAAATATTTGATTCTGTTTGAATGTGTGGCAGTTATCGTTCGTCATGGAAACATTTCTCTTGTTACAACATAAAATGTTGCAGGTAAACTACCCCTTTCCCTTAACCGATCTTCACCAAAATCAATAGACCTTGAGCTCTCTGCAACGCAGGAAAGGGTGCAAAAATTATTTGATTCTCATTGAATTTTCGGCAGTTATCGTTCCTCATAAAAACAATTACCCTTTTTAAAACATAAAACGTTGCTGGTAAGCTACCCCTTCCCTTAACCGACCTTCAACAAAATCAGCAGACCGTGAGTTCTCTTTAGTTCACAAAGGTATGTAAAAACCTAGTTGATTCTGTTTGAATTTACGGCAGTTATCGTTCGTCATATAAAAAATTACCCTTGTTAAAACATAAAATGTTGCTGGTAAACTACCCCTTTCTCTTAACCGATCTTCACCAACACCAACAGGTATTGAGAACTCTACAATACAGGGCTGTATGCAAAACATCATTTGATTCTGTTTGAATTTGCGGCTGTTGTCGTTTACCATAAGAAAAAATTACCCTTGATAAAAAACCGTTGCTGGTAAACTACCCCTTTCCCTTAACCGATCTTCACCAAAAACGATAGGTCTTGAGAACTCTACAATTCAGGGTGGAATGCAAAATATTATATGATTTTGTTTGAATTTGCGGCTGTTATCGTTTGCCATACAAAATACCCTTGATAAAACAAAAAATGTGGCAGGTAAACTACCCCTTTCCCTTAAACGACCTTCACCAAAAACAATAGGTCTTTAGTACTCAAGAAATCAGGGCTGTATGCAAAAACGTATTTGATTCTGTATGAATTTGCGGCTCTTATCGTTTGCCATAGAAAATACCCTTTTAAAGCATAAAACATTGCCGGTAAACTACCCCTTTCCCTTAACCGATCTTCACCAAAAACAAAAGTTCTTGAGAACTCTACAATTCAGGGCAGTATGCAAAACGTTATTTGATTATGTTTGAATTTGCGGCTGTTATCTTTTGCCATAAAAAATTACCCATGTTAAAACATAAAACGTTGCTGGTAAACTACCCCTTTCCCTAAACCGATCTTCAACAATAACAATAGGTCTTGAGAACTCTACAATTCAGGGCTGTATGGAAAACATTGTTTGATTCTGTTTGAATTTTCGGCTGTAATCGTTTGCCATAGAAAACGTTCTCTTGTTAGAACATAAAATGTGGCTGGTAAACTACCCCTTTCCCTTAACCAATCTTCACCAAAATAAATAGCCTTTGAGTCCTCTACAACTCAGGTACATACGTAAATAATTGTTTGATTCTGTTTGAATTTACGGCAGTTATCGTTCTTCATGGAAAACGTTCTCTTGTTACAACATAAAATGTTGCTGGTAAACTACCCCTTTCCCTTAACCGGTCTTCAACAAAATCAACAAACCTTGAGTTATCTATAATTGAGGAAGGTATGCACAAAATTATTTGATTCTGTTTAAATGTGGGGCAGTTATCGTTCGTCATAGAAACAATTACTCTTCTAAATACAAATATTATATTAACAACTTGGAACTTGTGTTCCGAGTCGTTAATATAATAGTTGTATTTAGTTAAGTAACGGACACGTCATGGACAACGAGATCCAACAATTACTCTTGTTAAAACATAAAATGTGGCAGGTAAACTACCCATTTCTCTTAACCGATCTTCACCAAAATCAATAGACCTTCAGTCCTGTACAATTCAGGGATGCATGCAAAAAATATTTGATTCTGTTTGAATGTGCGGCAGTTATCGTTCGCCATGAAAACATTTCTCTTGTTACAACATAAAATGTTGCAGGTAAACTACCCCTTTCCGTTAACCGATGTTCACCAGAATCAACAGGCATTGAGTTCTCTACAAATCAGGAAAGTATGCAAAAAATTATTTGATTCTGATTGAATTTACGGCAGTTATAAAAAATTACCCACGTTAAAACGTAAAACTTTGCTGGTAAACTACCCCTTCCCCTAACCCGATATTCACCAAAAACAACAGGTGTTGAGAACACTTCAATTCAGAGTAGCATGAAGAACATTATTTGATTATGTTTGAATTTGCGGCTTTTATCGTTTGCCATAGAAAATACCCTAGTTAAAACATAAAACGTTCCAGGTAAACTACCCCTTTACCTTTACCGAACTTCACCAAAAACAACAGGTCTTGAGAACTCTGCAATTCAGGGCTGTATGCAAACAATTATTTGATTCTGTTTGAATTTTCGGCTGTTATCGTTTGCCATAGAAAATACCCTTGTTAAAACATAAAACATTGCTGGTAAACTATCCCTTTCCCTTAACCGATCTTCACCAAAAACAATAGGTCTTGATAACTCTACAAATCAGGGCTGTATGCAAAACATTATTTGATTCTGTTTGAATTTGCGGCTGTTATCGTTTTCCATAGAATATACCCTTGTTATAACATAAAACGTTGCAGGTAAAATACACCTTTTCCTTAACTGATTTTCACCAAAAACAACAGATCTTGAGCAGACCTACTTTACAAATCAGAGCTGTACGCAAAATATTATTTGATTCTGTTTGAATTTGCTGCTGTTATCGTTTGCCATATAAAAAAATCTACAGACACCAAACACACAGACAGACAGGCAGACACTTTTCGAAAAATGACTTTTTTTATGTTTTGAGTGTAGTACAATCAGAATCTGCAATAATCTCGTACACGATTTTTTTTGCCATCACCATATCGGTATATATACCATCACCATAACCATACATGACTACCATGTTCTAAGATTTATATTTAAAATCATTTTCGAAATGAAATGTTTCCTTAGAAACTACTTCTTTCCACTTATTGCTTCAGCCTTAACCACAGTACTGTGGTCACTAACGTTTACCACCTCACGTTAGCGCACTCGATTTTCACTGATGATGGCAGTCGATGTCACTGCCAAAACGTCTGGTTTTGGAGAAAACATTGAACTACAACCAAACAGCTCGGTAAGGAATTTTAACAACAAACTACTACTTTGTTGCCGATAACGTAGTACACATATAAAAAATTATCCACTCCCCTTTCAACTATAATTTTCATTTATAGAAAATTACCCCCACCCCGTTCAACTAGCCTCTTCATTTATAGATATTTCATCTACGTTTCTACAGTGGATTATTAAGATCTTCTTATCAGCATACTTTATTTATGAAAATTAAGTACTTTACTCTTGTTACAATAAAAACTGTTTCAGGTAAACTACCCTTTCCCCGTAACCGATCTTTACCAAAATCAAAAGGCCTTGCGCTCTGTGCAATTTAGGGACGTATGCAAAAAATTATTTGAAATTGATTGAATTTACGGCAGTTATCGTTCCTCATAGACAAAATTAACCTTGCTATCACATAAAACGTTGCAGGTAAACTACCCCTTTCTCTTAACTCATCTTCACCAAAATCAACAGGCCTTCAGCTCTTTACAAGTCAGGAACGTATGCAAAATATTGTTTGATTACCTTTGAATTTAAGGCAGTTATTGTTCGTCATAGAAAAAATTACCATTGTTAAAACATAAAACGTTGGAAGTAAACTACCCCGTTCCCTTAACCAATCTTCACCAAAATCAACAGACCTTGAGTACTTATAACTTCAGGAATGTTGGCAAAAAATTGTTTTATTCTCTTTTAATATGCGGCAGTTATCATGCGTCATAAAAAAATTACCCTTTTAAAACATAAAACCTTGCTGGTAAACTACCCTTTTCTCTTAACCGATCTTTACCAAAATTAACAGACCTTGAGTACTTTGTAATTCAGCACGGTGTGCAAAAAGTGTTTGATACTGTTTGAATTTGCGGCTGTTATCGTTTGCCATAAAAAAATTACCCTTGATAAAAAAACGTTGCTGGTAAACTACCCCTTTCCCTCAACTGATCCTCACCAAAAACAATAGTTCTTGAGTACTCTACAAATCAGGGCTGTATGCAAAAAATTATTTGATTCTGTGTGAATTTGCGGCTTTTATCCTTTGCCATAGAAAATACCCTTGTTAAAACATAAGTCGTTGCTGGTAAACTACCCCTTTACCTCAACCGATCTTCTCCAAAAACAATAGGTACTGAGAACTCCATAATTCAGGGCTGCATGCGAAACATTATTTGATTCTGTTTGAATTTGCGGCTGTTATCGTTTGCCATAAAAAAAAAATACCCTTTATAAAAAAAAACGTTGCAAGTAAGCTACCCCGTTCCCTCAACCAATCATACCCTCAGTCGGTATGGAGAACCATAGATGACTTCCATGTTCTAAGAATTATATTTAAAATCATATTCGAAATGAAATATTTCCATAGAAACTACGTCTTTCTACTTATTGCTTCAGCATTAACCACAGTACTGTGGTCACTAAAGTATACCACCTCACGTTTTCGCACTCGATTTTCACCGATGATGGCAGTCGATGGCACTGCCGAAAAGTCTGGTTTTGCAGAAAACATTGGACTACGGCTAAAGAGCACGGGAAGCAATTTTAACAAAAAACTACTTCTTTGTTGCCGATAACGTAGTACACATATAAAAAATTCTCCCCTCCACCTTCAACTATAATTTTTAATAATAGAAAATTACCCCCACCCCGTTCACTTAACTTCTTCATTTATAGATATTTCATCTACGTTTCTACAGTGGATTACTATGAGCTTCTTATCGGGATACTTTATTTATAAAAATTAAGTACTTTACTCTTGTAAAATCATAAAATGTTTCAGGTAAACTACCCCTTTCTCTTAACTGATCTTCTCCAAAATCAACAGACCTTCTGTCCTCTAAAATTCAGGGAGGCATGCAAAAAAATATTTGATTCTGTTTGAATGTGTGGCAGTTATCGTTCGTCATGGAAACATTTCTCTTGTTACAACATAAAATGTTGCAGGTAAACTACCCCGTTCCCTTAACCGATCTTCACCAAAATCAACAGACCTTGAGTACTTATAACTTCAGGAATGTTGGCAAAAAATTATTTTATTCTCTTTTAATATGCGGCAGTTATCATGCGTCATAAAAAAAATTACCCTTTTAAAACATAAAACCTTGCTGGTAAACTACCCTTTTCTCTTAACCGATCTTTACCAAAATTAACAGACCTTGAGTACTTTGTAATTCAGCACGGTGTGCAAAAAGTGTTTGATACTGTTTGAATTTGCGGCTGTTATCGTTTGCCATAAAAAAATTACCCTTGATAAAAAAACGTTGCTGGTAAACTACCCCTTTCCCTCAACTGATCCTCACCAAAAACAATAGTTCTTGAGTACTCTACAAATCAGGGCTGTATGCAAAAAATTATTTGATTCTGTATGAATTTGCGGCTTTTATCCTTTGCCATAGAAAATACCCTTGTTAAAACATAAGTCGTTGCTGGTAAACTACCCCTTTACCTCAACCGATCTTCTCCAAAAACAATAGGTACTGAGAACTCCATAATTCAGGGCTGCATGCGAAACATTATTTGATTCTGTTTGAATTTGCGGCTGTTATCGTTTGCCATAGAAAAAAAAATACCCTTTATAAAAAAAAACGTTGCAAGTAAGCTACCCCGTTCCCTCAACCAATCATACCCTCAGTCGGTATGGAGAACCATAGATGACTTCCATGTTCTAAGAATTATATTTAAAATCATATTCGAAATGAAATATTTCCATAGAAACTACGTCTTTCTACTTATTGCTTCAGCATTAACCACAGTACTGTGGTCACTAAAGTATACCACCTCACGTTTTCGCACTCGATTTTCACCGATGATGGCAGTCGATGGCACTGCCGAAAAGTCTGGTTTTGCTGAAAACATTGGACTACGGCTAAAGAGCACGGGAAGCAATTTTAACAAAAAACTACTTCTTTGTTGCCGATAACGTAGTACACATATAAAAAATTCTCCCCTCCACCTTCAACTATAATTTTTAATAATAGAAAATTACCCCCACCCCGTTCACTTAACTTCTTCATTTATAGATATTTCATCTACGTTTCTACAGTGGATTACTATGAGCTTCTTATCAGGATACTTTATTTATAAAAATTAAGTACTTTACTCTTGTAAAATCATAAAATGTTTCAGGTAAACTACCCCTTTCTCTTAACTGATCTTCTCCAAAATCAACAGACCTTCTGTCCTCTAAAATTCAGGGAGGCATGCAAAAAAATATTTGATTCTGTTTGAATGTGTGGCAGTTATCGTTCGTCATGGAAACATTTCTCTTGTTACAACATAAAATGTTGCAGGTAAACTACCCCTTTCCCTTAACCGATCTTCACCAAAATCAATAGACCTTGAGCTCTCTGCAACGCAGGAAAGGGTGCAAAAATTATTTGATTCTCATTGAATTTTCGGCAGTTATCGTTCCTCATAAAAACAGTTACCCTTTTTAAAACATAAAACGTTGCTGGTAAGCTACCCCTTCCCTTACCCGATCTTCAACAAAATCAGCAGACCTTGAGTTCTCTTTAGTTCACAAAGGTATGTAAAAACCTAGTTGATTCTGTTTGAATTTACGGCAGTTATCGTTCGTCATATAAAAAATTACCCTTGTTAAAACATAAAATGTTGCTGGTAAACTACCCCTTTCCCTTAACCGATCTTCACCAACACCAACAGGTATTGAGAACTCTACAATAGAGGGCTGTATGCAAAACATCATTTGATTCTGTTTGAATTTGCGGCTGTTGTCGTTTACCATAAGAAAATATCGGTATGGAGAAGCATACATGACTTCCATATTCTAAGATTTATATTTAAAATCATTTTCGAAATGAAATATTACCATAGAAACTACTTCTTTCTACTTACTGCTTCAGCCTTAACAACAGTACTGTGGTCACTAACGTATACCACCACACGTTATCGCACTCGATTTTCACTGATGATGGAAGTCGATGGCATTGCCGAAACGTCTGGTTTTGTAGAAAACATTGGACTACGGCCAAATATCCCGGGAAGGAATTTTAACAAAAACTACTTCTTTGTTGCCGATAACGTTGTACACATATATATAAAATATATGCATAAAATTAATGGCTTGTATAAGTTAATGATTGATCTCCATTAAGTAGTGCTCAAGTTTCCAAAGTTTTAATATTATGATGTCCGTAATTAAAACAGCAGAGCAGGTTTAGTGTGAATGAGGGTACACTGTGGACAAAAATTTTCAACATTTCCTATTGAGCGTTGCTTAGAGTAAAGCTGCGAATCTACAGTGTGTTTCACACAACAAACACGCGAAAAAGAAGGAGCGCTCCGAAGTCACTCATGGACCCTCAGGATCTTGCAGAGGGTTCATTCCCTAAAGACGAGAAGTCTGTCTATGAATCGTTCCTCTGTAAACACGTGCAGTTACATTGCCCAGCGATCCACAGGAAGCAAATTGATGTCCATTTTTTCGGCTTGCACGCGTTATGTTGGTATGGGTTTCGGCACTTTCCATTTAAAAAGCGTGCAAATGTAAGAAAATAAACATGAGTGAGGCCAGAAATAACGTGAATTGTGTGTGTGTGTGTGTGTGTGTGTGTGTGTGTGTGTGTGTGTGCGTGTCTTACCTGCCTTTTTATTGCTGTAGGAATAATAATAAAATGGAAACGTAAACATTACATAACTGAGATATGCTTACCTGCCACGAACGATATGTTATTTTATACATGGATGAGTTCAGTGACATACACACGTACAGAAGAATTATATATATAAAGATATTAACTCATACATAATTTACATTAAAATGAAAAAATTATAATTTTATTGCCTGGCAACAAAATTATTTTATTTTTAACAATTACCATTGTTTCAAAAAGTTTAAATGAATTTTCAAGTACTTTACTGTTGTTAAAATGTAAAAGGTTGCAGGTAAACTACCCCTTCCCCTTAACCGATCTTCACCAAAATCGAAAGTCCTTGAGACCTCTACAATTCAGGGACGTATGCAAAAAATTATTTGATTCTGTTTGAATTTGCGGCTGTTATCGTTTGCCATAGAAAATACGCTTGATAAAAAAACGTTGCAGGTAAACTACCACTTCCCCATAACCGATCTTCACCAAAAACAATAGGTCTTGAGTACTCTACAAATCAGGGCTGTATACAAAAAAGTATTTGATTCTGTTTGAATTTGCGGCTGTTATCGTTTGCCATAGAAAATACCCTTGTTAAAAAAACGTTGCCAGTAAACTACCCCTTTCCCTTAACCGATCTTTACCAAAAACAATAGGTCTTGAGAACTCTACAATTTAGGGCTGTATGCAAATAATCTTTTGATTCTGTTTGAATTTGCGGCTGTTATCGTTTGCCATAGGAAATACCCTTGTTAAAACATAAAACGTTACCGGTAAACTACCCCTTTCCCTTAACCGATCTTCACCAAAAACAATAGGTCTTGAGAACTCTACAATTCAGGGCTGTATGCGAAACATTATTTAATTCTGTTTGAATTTGCGGCTGTTATCGTTTGCCAAAAAAAAAAAATTTCCCTTGATAGAAAAAAACCGTTGCAGGTAAACTACCCCTTTCCCTCAACCGATCTTCACCAAAGACAATAGATCGTGAGTACTCTACAAATCACGGCTGTATGCAAAAAATTATTTGATTCTGTTTGAATTTGCGGCAGTTATCGTTTGCCATAGAAAAGAAATCTACACACAGACAGACAGACACACACACAGACACTTTTCGGAAAACGACTTTTTTTCATGTTTTGAGTGTAGTACAATCAGAATCTGCAATAATCTCGAACACGATTTTTTTTGCCATCACCATACTTCCATTTCTTAAGGAATATGGAAGTAAAAATTATAATTTTATTGCCTGGCAACAAAATTATTTTATTTTTAACAATTACCATTGTTTGAAAAAGTTTAAATGAATTTTCAAGTATTTTGCTCTTGTTAAAACGTAAAAGGTTGCAGGTAAACTACCCTTTCCCCTTAACCGATCGTCACCAAAATGAAAAGGCCTTGAGTTCCCTACAATTCTGGGATGCATGCAAAAAATTGATTCTGTTGAATGTGCGGCAGTTATCGTTCGTCATAGAAAAAATTACCCTTGTTAAAACATAAAACGTTGCTGGTAAGCTACCCTTTCCATTAACCGATCTTCACCAACAACAATAGGCCTTGAGTACTCTACAATTCAGGGCTGTATGCAAAACATTATTTGATTCTGTTTGAATTTGCGGCTGTTATCGTTTGTTTCAAAAAGTTTAAATAAATTTTCAAGTACTTTACTCTTGTTAAAACGTAAAAGGTTGCAGGTAAACTACCCCTTCCCCTTAACCGATCTTCACCAAAATCGAAAGTCATTGAGACCTCTACAATTCAGGGATGTATGCAAAAAATTATTTGATTCTGTTTGAATTTGCGGCTGTTATCGTTTGCCATAGAAAATACGCTTGATAAAAAAACGTTGCCGGTAAACTACCCCTTCCCATTAACCGATCTTCACCAAAAACAATCGGTCTTGAGTACACTACAAATCAGGGCTGTATGCAAAACATTATTTGATTCTATTTGAATTTGCGGCTGTTATCGTTTGCCATAGAAAATACCCTTGTTAAAAAAACGTTGCAGGTAAACTACCCCTTTCCCTCAACCGATCTTCACCAAAAACAATAGGTCTTGAGAACTCTACAATTTAGGGCTGTATGCAAATAATCTTTTGATTCTGTTTGAATTTGCGGCTGTTATCGTTTGTTTCAAAAAGTTTAAATAAATTTTCAAGTACTTTACTCTTGTTAAAACGTAAAAGGTTGCAGGTAAACTACCCCTTCCCCTTAACCGATCTTCACCAAAATCGAAAGTCATTGAGACCTCTACAATTCAGGGCTGTATGCGATTGATTCTGTTTGAATTTGCGGCTGTTATCGTTTGCCAAACAAACAAAATTACCCTTGCTAAAAAAAAAACCGTTGCAGGTAAACTACCCCTTTCCCTCAACCGATCTTCACCAAAAACAATAGGTCGCGAGTACTCTGCAAATCAGGGCTGTATGCAAAAAATTATTTGATTCTGTTTGAATTTGCGGCAGTTATCGTTTGCCATAGAAAAAAAATCTACAGACACACAGACACACAGACAGACACACAGACACTTTTCGGAAAACGACTTTTTTTCATGTTTTGAGTGTAGTAGAATCAGAATCTGCAATAATCTCGAACACGATTTTTTTTGCCATCACCATACTTCCATTCCTAAAGGAACCATACATGACTTCCATATTCTAAGATTTATATTTAAAATCATTTTCGAAATGAAATATTACCATAGAAACTACTTCTTTCTACTTACTGCTTCAGCCTTAACCACAGTACTGTGGTCACTAACGTATACCACCTCACGTTATCGCACTCGATTTTCACTGATGATGGAAGTCGATGGCATTGCCGAAATGTCTGGTTTTGTAGATAACATTGGACTACGGCCAAATATCCCGGGAAGGAATTTTAACAAAAACTACTTCTTTGTTGCCGATAACGTTGTACACATATATATCAGTGGCGAAGTTACATGGAGGCAATTGAGGCAATGCCTACCCTAACAAATTCTGTAGAATAAAAATTATAAATACGTATGAACTACATAACGTAAAGATTATACATTGTTACTGTGACTGTCAAATTTATTAAACCGAAACGTGCTTTATTGAGCGACCGCTAGATGGTGACAGGTGAGATTCGGCATAGTTCGTTTAAATCGAATGAGGCAACCTGAACTTGCCTCAGCGTTTTTTGTATACATCGTATGTAAGCAATGTAGTGGTGTGATAGGGAATTGTTGGGAGGGGGGATTGTCCCGCGCTGTACACATAGAGCGTTGAGGCATGCCTCACTTCTGTGGTCCAAACAGTTAAGTTAAAGCGCCTGTGTTGTTACTAAGTGTTTATTTTATGCGGTTATTAAAAGTGTCACTGTTATTCCGCTGAACTAACAGATGATCAAGATTGTTATTTGAATTATTTGTAACATTAAACATATATATAGAAACTAACCAAGTTTAAAAATTTGAAGTTCAATCAGTTGTATTATTGTGTATGACTAATACAAGGATTGTTCAATAGACACACGTATAGAGCTGTAAAGCATTTTTTATTCAACGATTTTAAAAGAAGTCTCCAATAACATTAAGACATGAGTTCCACTGTTGCGCTAACCTGTAGATTCCCTGCTAGTAAAATTCTTACGGCTGTTTGTGGAACCATTCGGTTACAGCAAACTCTACCTCAGCGTCCGATTTGACCCACCGTCCTTTTAGTGATTCCTTAAAAAAAATTTAAGATAAGATTTTTGCCTACCCATTCATTAACTACTAGCTTCGCCAGTAAGCAAATTGATGACCATTTTTTCGGCTTGCACGCGTTATGTTGGTGTGGGTTTCGGCACTTTCCATTTAAAAAGCGTGCAAACGTAAGAAAATAAACATGAGTGAGGCCAGAAATAACGTGAATTGTGTGTTTGTGTCTTACCTGCCTTTTTATTGCCGTATTAAATGAAAAATATTATATTACATTAAAATTAAAAAATTTTAATTTTATTGCCTGGCAACAAAATTATTTTATTTTTAACAATTACCATTGTTTCAAAAAGGTTAAATAAATTTGCAAGTACTTTACTCTTGTTAAAACGTAAAAGGTTGCAGGTAAACTACCCCTTCCCCTTAACCGATCTTCACCAAAATCGAAAGTCCTTGAGACCTCTACAATTCAGGGATGTATGCAAAAAATTATTTGATTCTGTTTGAATTTGCGGCTGTTATCGTTTGCCATAGAAAATACGCTTGATAAAAAAACGGTGCCGGTAAACTACCCCTTCCCCTTAACCGATCTTCACCAAAAACAATAGGTCTTGAGTACTCTACAAATCAGGGCTGTATGCAAAACATTATTTGATTCTGTTTGAATTTGCGGCTGTTATCGTTTGCCATAGGAAATACCCTTGTTAAAACATAAAACGTTACAGGTAAACTACCCCTTTCCCTCAACCGATCTTCACCAAAAACAATAGGTCTTGAGAAATCTACAATATAGGGCTGTATGCAAATAATCGTTTGATTCTGTTTGAATTTGCGGCTGTTATCGTTTGCCATCGGAAATACCCTTGTTAAAACATAAAACGTTACAGGTAAACTACCCCTTTCCCTTAACCGATCTTCACCAAAAACAAACGGTCTTGAGAAATCTACAATTCAGGGCTGTATACGAAACATTATTTGATTCTGTTTGAATTTGCGGCTGTTATCGTTTGCCAAAAAAAAAAATTTCCCTTGATAAAAGAAACCGTTGCAGGTAAACTACCCCTTTCCCTCAACCGATCTTCACCAAAAACAATAGGTCGCGAGTACTCTACTGCAAAAAATTATTTGATTCTGTTTGAATTTGCGGCAGTTATCGTTTGCCATAGAAAATACGCTTGATAAAAAACGTTGCAGGTAAACTACCCCTTCCCCTCAACCGATCTTCACCAAAAACAATAGGTCTTGAGTACTCTACAAATCAGGGCAGTATGCAGAAAATTATTTGATTCTGTTTGAATTTGCGGCTGTTATCGTTTGCCAAAAAAATACCCTTGTTAAAAAAACGTTGTAGGTAAACTACCCCTTTCCCTTAACCGATCTTCACCAAAAACAATAGGTCTTGAGAACTCTACAATTTAGGGCTGTATGCAAATAATCTTTTGATTCTGTTTGAATTTGCGGCCGTTATCGTTTGCCATAGGAAATACCCTTGTTAAAACATAAAACGTTACAAGTAAACTACCCCTTTCCCTTACCGATCTTCATCAAAAACAATAGGTCTCGAGTACTCTACAATTTAGGGCTGTATGCAAATAATCTTTTGATTCTGTTTGAATTTGCGGCTTTTATCGTTTGCTATAGGAAATACCCTTGTTAAAACATAAAACGTTACAAGTAAACTACCCCTTTCCCTTAACCGATCTTCACCAAAAACAAAAGGTCTTGAGAACTCTACAATTAAGGGCTGTATACGAAACATTATTTGATTATGTTTGAATTTGCGGCTGTTATCGTTTGCCAAAAAAAAAAATTTCCCTTGATAAAAAAAAACCGTTGCAGGTAAACTACCCCTTTCCTTCAACCGATCTTCACCAAAAACAATAGGTCGCGAGTCCTCTACAAATCAGGGCTGTATGCAAAAAATTATTTGATTCTGTTTGAATTTGCGGCAGTTATCGTTTGCCATAGAAAAAAAATCTACAGACACACAGACACACACACAGACACACACACAGACACACACACAGACACACACACAGACACACACACAGACACACACACACTTTTCGGAAAACGACTTTTTTCATGTTTTGAGTGTAGTAGAATCAGAATCTGCAATAATCTCGAACACGATTTTTTTTGCCATCACCATACTTCCATTCCTTAAGGAAATATGGAAGTAAAATTACCCTTGATAAAAAACCGTTGCTGGTAAACTACCCCTTTCCCTTAACCGATCTTCACCAAAAACGATAGGTCTTGAGAACTCTACAATTCAGGGTGGAATGCAAAATATTATATGATTTTGTTTGAATTTGCGGCTGTTATCGTTTGCCATACAAAATACCCTTGATAAAACAAAAAATGTGGCAGGTAAACTACCCCTTTCCCTTAAACGACCTTCACCAAAAACAATAGGTCTTTAGTACTTAAGAAATCAGGGCTGTATGCAAAAACGTATTTGATTCTGTATGAATTTGCGGCTCTTATCGTTTGCCATAAAAAATTAGCCATGTTAAAACATAAAACGTTGCAGGTAAACTACCCCTTTCCCTAAACCGATCTTCAACAATAACAATAGGTCTTGAGAACTCTACAATTCAGGGCTGTATGGAAAACATTGTTTGTTTCTGTTTGAATTTTCGGCTGTAATCGTTTGCCATAGAAAACGTTCTCTTGTTACAACATAAAATGTGGCTGGTAAACTACCCCTTTCCCTTAACCAATCTTCACCAAAATAAATAGCCTTTGAGTCCTCTACAACTCAGGTACATACGTAAATAATTGTTTGATTCTGTTTGAATTTACGGCAGTTATCGTTCTTCATGGAAAACGTTCTCTTGTTAAAACATAAAACGTTGCAGGTAAACTACCCCTTTCTCCTAACCAGTCTTCACCAAAATCAATAGACCTTCAGTCCTCTACAATTCAGGGATGCATGCAAAGAATATTTGATTCTGTTTGAATGTGCGGCAGTTATCGTTCACCATGAAAACATTTCTCTTGTTACAAAATACAATGTTGCCGGTAAACTACTCTTTTCCGTTAACCGATCTTCACCAGAATCAACAGGCATTGAGTTCTCTACAAATCAGGAAAGTATGCAAAAAATTATTTGATTCTCTTTGAATTTACGGCAGTTATCTTTCTGGTAAAGCTGGTTGCTGGTAAGCTACCCCTTTCCCTTAACCGATCTTCAACAAAATCAACAGACCTTGAGTTCTCTATAATTCAAAAAGGTATGCAAAAACGTAGTTGATTCTGTTTGAATTTACGGCAGTTATCGTTCGTCATATAAAATATTACCCTTGTTATAACATAAATGTTGCAGGTAGACTACCCCTTTCCCTTAACCGATCTTCACCAACACCAATAGGTCTTGAGAATTCTACAATACAGGGCTATATGCAAAACATTATTTGATTGTGTTTGAATTTGCGGCTGTTATCGTTTGCCATACAAAAATTACCCTTGATAAAAAAAGTTGCTGGTAAACTACCCCTTTCCCTTAACCGATCTTCACCAAAAAGAATAGGTCGTTAGTACTCTACAATTCAGGGCTGTATGCAAAACATTATTTGATTCTGTTTGAATTTGCGGTTATCGTTTGCCATAGAAAAATATCGGTATGGAGAACCATACGTGACTTCCATGTTCTAAGATTTATATTTAAAATCATATTCGAAATGAAATATTTCCATAGAAACTACGTCTTTCTACTTATTGCTTCAGCATTAACCACAGTACTGTGGTCACTAAAGTATACCACCTCACGTTTTCGCACTCGATTTTCACCGATGATGGCAGTCGATGGCACTGCCGAAAAGTCTGGTTTTGCAGAAAACATTGGACTACGGCTAAAGAGCACGGGAAACAATTTTAACAAAAAACTACTTCTTTGTTGCCGATAACGTAGTACACATATAAAAAATTCTCCCCTCCACCTTCAACTATAATTTTTAATAATAGAAAATTACCCCCACCCCGTTCACTTAACTTCTTCATTTATAGATATTTCATCTACGTTTCTACAGTGGATTACTATGAGCTTCTTATCAGGATACTTTATTTATAAAAATTAAGTACTTTACTCTTGTAAAATCATAAAATGTTTCAGGTAAACTACCCCTTTCTCTTAAACGACCTTCACCAAAAAATTTGCGGCTGTTATCGTTTGCCAAACAAACAAAATTACCGTTGATAAAAAAAAACCGTTGAAGGTAAACTACCCCTTTCCCTCAACCGATCTTCACCGAAAACAATAGGGCACGAGTACTCTACAAATCAGGGCTGTATGCAGAAAATTATTTGATTCTGTTTGAATTTGCGGCTGTTATCGTTTCCATAGAAAAAAAATCTACAGACAGACACACACACACACACACACACAGAGACACTTTTCGAAAAACGACTTTTTTTCATGTTTTGAGTGTAGTACAATCAGAATCTGCAATAATCTCGAACACAATTTTTTTTGCCATCACCATACTTCCATTTCCTTAAGGAACATGGAAGTAAAACGACAAGGTTCTGTAGGGTAAAGTGTGGATATGTGTAACAAGTTTTACGAAAATCGGTTGATGCGTTCAAACGTTATTGTGAAACACCCCATTTCGTTAGACAGACAGACAGATAAATGCCAAAAGGTCAAGTTAAATCCTGGAAACTCGCTTCTCCATTCAAAAAATTTTAATTTTATTGCGTGGCAACAAATTTTTTTATTTTTAACAAATACCATTCTTTGAAAAAGTTTAAATGAATTTTAAAGTACTCTACTCTTATAAAAACGTTGCTGGTAAACTACCCTTTTCTCTTAACCGATCTTCACCAAAATAAAAAGGCCTTGAGTTCTCTACCATTCAGGGATGTATGCAAAAAATTATTTGATTCTGTTTGAATATGTGGCAGTTATCGTTCGTCATAGAAACATACTTCCATTTCCTTAAGGAACATGGAAGTAAAAAATTACCCTTGCTAAAACATAAAACGTTGCAGGTAAACTATCCCTTTCCCTTAAACAATCTTCACCAAAAACAATAGGCCTTGAGTGCTCTACAATTCAAGGCTGTATGCAAAAAATTGTTTGATTCTGTTTGAATTTGCGGCTGTTATTGTTTGCCATAGAAAACATTCTACACAGACACACACAAACTTTTCGAAAAATGACTTTTCTTCATGTTTTGAGGGTAGACAATCAGAATCAGCCCTTATCTCGAACACGATTTTTTTCGCCATGACCATACTTCAATTTCCTTATGGAACATGGAAGTAATAATAAATATCGGTATGGAGAACCATACATGACTTCAATGTTCTAAGATTTATATTTAAAATCATTTACGAAATGAAATGTTTCCATAGAAACTACTTCTTTCCACTTATTGCTTCAGCCTTAACCACAGTACTGTGGTCACTAACGTATACCACCACACGTTATCGCACTCGATTTTCACTGACGATGGCAGTCGACGGCACTGCCGAAACGTCTGGTTTTGAAGAAAAAATTGGACTACGGCCAAACAGCGCGGGAAGGAATTATAACAACAAACTACTACAGTACTTTGTTGCCGGTAACGTAGTACACATATAAAAATTATCCGCTCCCACTTCAACTATAATTTTCATTTATAGATAATTACCCCCACCCCGTTCAACTAGCCTCTTATCAGGATACTTTATTTATCAAAATTAAGTACTTTACTCTTGTTACAACAAAAAATGTTTCAGGTAAACTGCCCTTTTCCCGTAACCGATCTTCACCAAAATCAAAAGGCCTTGAGTATTCTACAATTCAGTCACATATGTAAAAAGTTATTTGATTCTGTTTGAATTTACGGCAGTTATCGTTCGTCATGAAAATATTTCTCTTGATAAACATAAAATGTTGCTGGTAATCTACCCCTTTCCCTTAACCGATCTTCAACAAAATCGGCAGACCTTGAGTTCTCTACAGTTTAGGGAGGTATGCAAAAACTTATTTGATTATGTTTAAATTTACGGCAGTTATCGTTCGTCATAGAAAAATTAACCTTGTTATCACATAAAACGTTGCTGGTAAACTACCCCTTTCTTTTAACCGATCTTCACCAAAAACAACAGGTCTTGAGTCCTCTACAATTCAGGGATGCGTGAAAAACATTATTTGATTCTGTTTGAATGTGCGGCAGTTATCGTTCATCATATAAATAATTACTCTTGTTAAAACATTAACAGTGGCAGGTAAACTACCCCTTTCCCTTAACCGATCTTCACCAAAATAAATAGGCCTTGAGTCCTCTAGGCACATACGTAAATAATTGTTTGATTCTGTTTGAATTAATGGTAGTTATCGTTCTTCATGGAAAACCTTCTCTTGTTACAACATAAAATGTTGCTGGTAAACTACCCCTTTCCCTTAACCGATCTTCAACAAAATCAACAGACCTTTAGTTATCTACAATTGAGGAAGGTATGCACAAAATTATTTGTTTCTGTTTAAATCTGCGGCAGTTATCGTTCATTTTGTTTTAATTGTCTCCAAGTCACGTTACTAATATTTAGAATTAATATTAGGCAATTACCTGTATTAACTTCCGTCTTGTGACTTCTTTAGTTTTTTCCTTAAAACAACGTGTTTCGAGAATAAATTCTCATCAGGTTTAAAAAAAAAAACTATAAAAACATCAAATTCACCCAAAAGGGGTCGTCAACTATTTAAAATACACAAACACAAAAACACCACACATAATTAAACACCGACACAGTCACGGCACAGTCCGATGCGCATCGTCTCGCTGCCAACGACCAACTGTTGCACTTTGTCTTATACGACCGTTATCATTGCCCGCTGACCCATCGATATCGATGGCCGTGTTGTACAGCAGATTCGATTGGAACAAAACTTTGTCATTAAGTAGCTGGTCCGTTTGTAACTTAGAAGCCCTGTATATCTCATATTCCTCCACAGCGTTCATGTATGCACCCTTTTTACAATTATGAAGCAGTTTAAAGTTTGTGTGGAAGTCTGAGTACTTATGATTATACAGCATTAAATGCTGAGCGTAACTGGATCTAGTTTTCGAGATATCACTTTTGGGCAGGTGTTCTTTAAAACGTTCGGCTGACGGCCTGCCCGTTTGTCCTATATAGAATTTGTCACAGTCATCGCATTCAAGCTTGTACACTCCAGTTTTCTCTTCAGCCGGGATATGAGTTCTTTGTCCCAAACGTTTTTTGATGTTATTTGTGGTTTTAAAGGCCACTGCTATTTTACGTTTTTTCAGCTCATTCTTTACAATGACTGGTAGTACATTTGTGTACTCAGTTACTATAAATTTACTATCTTCTTTAGATGGGCCGGTTAATCTGCTTTTACTATTGATTTTTACCGAGTGTTTTCTTATAAGCTTGTCTATGATTCCACTGTTATACCCATTAGCGATAGCTATACTTTTGATTATATTAGTCTCTTCCACTCTGTCTTTTTGCTCAAGGGGAATAGCAAGCATTCTATGAACGAACACGTTGAAGGCTGCCATTTTTTGGGAATATGGATGGTACGAATCAGCATAAATAGTAATATTCGTGGTGGTGGGCTTTCTATAAATTTTGAATCTAAAACGGTCATTATATTTGCTGATAGTGAGATCAAGAAAGTTCAGGCAGCTATTATTCTCCATTTCTAGGGTAAATTGGATTTTCATGTTTATGCTGTTCATATATCCTTTCAAATTTTCTATTTGTCTACTCGTTCCATTGAATATCATAAAAGTGTCGTCAACGTAGCGTACGTAAAATTTAATTTTGTCTCGTTGTTTATTAAGACTAGACATTAAAAATGTATTCTCAAAGTGGTTCAAGTATAGGTCCGCTAAAATCCCCGATAAAGGTGACCCCATTGCCAGACCATCCTCCTGCATGAAATACTTATTATCATAAGAGAAATAATTTTGTTTGAGTATTGTTTTTAGCAGTTGCATAAGTTCATAAATTTCATTTCTACCTAACCTATTTGTATTAATTAAGCTATTTCTGAGAATTGTCATTGTCTCATCTACCGGCACATTGGTGTACAGATTGGTTACGTCAAATGAAGCCAACCTATAATGTGGTGCTGATTTAATAGTTTTAATTTTTTCAACGAGATCGTAGCTGTTTTTTATGCTGTAGTTATTTACTATGTCAATGTTCTCTTTTATGATTTTTACTAATCTTTTAGCCGTCCTATAACCAGGGGCAGTCGTGTAATTTACAACCGGGCGTATTGGCATATCTTCTTTATGTATTTTGGGTAAACCCGTAAGTTCTGGGGCCCTGGCATTTATGGGTTTTAAATAACGTCTAGTGCTTTCATTGAGGAGATTGGGGCATTTATTTATAGCATTGTTTAATTCCTTGACATAGGCGCTAGTGGGATCCTTGTGTAGCTTTTTAATATTATTGTTTTTTATGAACTCCTGTACCTTATTGGTATATATATTTTTGTTAATAATAACTACCGTATTACCCTTATCAGCTGTCGTGACGATAGCGTTATCATGTCGAAGTTTTTCGTAAACATTCCGTGCAATACGCGCGTCACGTTTGTACTTATTTTGCAGGTTAGCGATGTGGGTATCCTTCTTAATAACTTTGTTTATTTTGTTATTTATGATGGCACGCGTTTCCTCCTGATGCGAAATATTATCAATAGTTTTTATGGCAGCTTCCGCGCATATTGTTTCACGGATCATAAAGTTCTTATTAAACGAGGGAATGTTATACATCAAACCTTTGTTCAATAATGTCATTTCGTTATGTTCAAACTTAATTCCGGTGTAATTTGCAACCCGCTGATGAAATACGTGGCTATGTTCTACTGTATTATTATCGTCATTGTGTTGTTTTGTATACAGGTTTTGAAACTTTCTTAACTGTTTACGTTTAAGAGAACTGACGACTTTGATTATCTGTCTATTGACAATGTCGAGAATGCCGTTTATTACTGCCGGGTGAAACTCGTTTAAAACTTCCAGGTGGGCTATATTGCCATATATTATCGTTTGCCATATTTTTATCGATGAACTTTTATCGTTTGCCATAGAAAATACCCTAGTTAAAACATAAAACGTTGCAGGTAAACTACGCCTATCCCTTAACCGATCTTCACCAAAAACAACAGATCCTGCGAACTCTACAATTCAGGGGTGTATGCAAAATATTATTTGATTCTGTTTGAATTTGCGGCAGTTATCGTACGTCATAGAAAAAAATACTATTGTTATAACAATAATGGTGGCAGGTAAACTACCCCTTTCCTTTAACCGATCTTCAACAAAATCAACAGACCTTGAGTTCTCTATAATTCAAAAAGGTATGCAAAAACGTAGTGCCACTTATTGCTTCAGACTTAACCACAGTACTGTGGTCACTAATGTATTCCACCACACGTTATCGCACTCGATTTTCACTGATAATGGCAGTCGACGGCACTGCCGAAACGTCTGGTTTTGCTGAAAACATTGGATTACGGCATCAAAATGAAAAGGCCTTGAGTTCCCTAAATTTCAGTGAAATATGAAAAAAAATATTTGATTCTGTTGAATGTGCGGCAGTTATCGTTCGTAATAGAAAAAATTACCCTTGCTAAAACATAAAACATTGCCGGTAAACTACCCCTCTCCATTAACCGAACTTCACCAACACAATAGGCCTTGAGTACTCTACAATTCAGGACCGTATGCAAAAAATTATTTGATTCTGTTAGAATTTGCGGCTGCTTTCGTTTGCCATAGAAAAAAATTACCCTTGATAAAAAAAACGTTGCAGGTAAACTACCCCTTTCCCTTAACCGATCACCACCAAACACAACAGGTCTTGAGTACTCACACACAAACACATAGACACACAGACAGACACACACACACAGACACTTTTCGAAAAATGACTTTTTTTCTTGTTTTGAGTGTAGTACAATCAGAATCTGCAATAATCTGAAACACGATTTTTTTTAGCCATCACCATACTTCCTTTTCCTTAAGGAACATGGAAGTAAATATCGGTATGGAGAACCATACATGACTTCCAGTTCTAAGATTTATATTTAAAATCATTTAGGAAATGAAATGTTTCCATACAAACTACTTTTTCCACTTATTGCTTCAGACTTAACCACAGTACTGTGGTCACTAATGTATTCCACCACACATTATCGCACTCGATTTTCACTGATGATGGCAGTTGACATCACTGCCGAAACGTCTGGTTTTGCTAAAACATTGGACTATGGCCAAACAGCCCAGGAAGGAATTTTAACAACAAACTACTACTTTATTGCCGATAACGTAGTACACATATAAAAATTATCCCCACCCCCTTCAACTATAATTTTCATTTATAGAAAATTACTTCCACCCCGTTCAACTGGCCTCTTCATTTATAGATATTTCATCTATGTTTCTACAGTGGATTATTAAGATCTTCTTATCAGGATACTTTATTTATCATAATTAAGTACTTTACTCTTGTTACAACAATAAATGTTTCTGGTAAACTACCTTTTGCCCGTTACCGATCTTCACCAAAATCAATAGGCCTTGAGTCTTCTACAACTCATGCACATATTATAAGTAAACGCGATTCGGGGTTCTTATTTAAAATTATTATGTTTATTTGTTTACAGTAATTATATTAAAATAATGTTTAATTCCGTTTAAAAGCCACACTATTGGTCTAACCTATTTGTAATAAAATGAAAACGTGTATGCTTACAATTAACTTGGATTAAAATAAAAGAGTTGTTATTGTTGAAACTTATATTCGTGGTTAAAATATAAAAAGTCTCGTTAAAACAAAGTTCAACTATATGTGAAGTGTTCTTTTGAGATAACTCAATGTTGGGAATGATTGTTTCTAATTGAAGGTTACTAATGTAGTAAAGTAATTTAAAATAAAACATTCAAAGTTACTCACAGTGTTTACAATGGTTTAACTATACTTGTTTAAAAAAAATTCCCTTGTATTAAATAAATAAAATAGTGAAGTTGATTATACTTAAGTGCTAGATTAACTTAAGTTAAAACATGAAGTATAGCAGTTGGTTGCTTGATAATAGTTCTCGTCTGGTTGAAACTGGTAGTAAAACTTCTTCTCCAGATTGCAGGTAGTCTGAGTATGTCACGTCTCGTAAAGTCTGGACAATATCATAAACAAACAATGCTTTTACGTACCTGATGGTGTTTACTAGAAGTTCACTAAACTGTCAACTCAGCTTACAATCACCAACTCCCTTTGGTTGCAAGGTTATGTTACCTTGTTTATTAATTAGTGGGCGCCACACGGATTTATTTAGGGAAAATCCCGTGTAAAACCCATGCACAATATTACTGGATGATTAGAAAATTTAAAATGGTTGAGTACCACCTTTTGGCAATGCTATTCCAATATGTTAAACACAACGGAAGGTTGTTTAAGTTTATTAAAAGAAAATATTCAATTATCCTATAGAAATAAATCAAAATCAGGTGATGCTGTTAATAATGGGTTTATTTACACCCTTGTAGTGAATTCAAGAAAAAATAAACATAAAGTAAACATACAAAGTTGTACAATTAAAAATCAGTTATTATATGCCTTATACGGCTTGCTCAGAACATGAATTATAAAACTGGTTAAGTCCAGATACTATTTATTTTTTAATATTAAAATTATGATTATCTCAGTTGTGAATTCTTTGAGACACGAAAGAAAACAATTATGCCTACACAATATCCAATAATCCCTTTGATATAAAATTGATTAACAAGGTTTTAGGTTACCTTTGCCAAGTAATTAAAAAAAAAAAACGATCTGTTGAAAGATCGCGCGTTTCATCAACGCTTGCTTTTTTAGTGACAATATTTATCAAGTGAGAGCCCTTACAACTAACATATAGCTTAATTACTAATAACAAATTTGTATAATAAATCGAGACGTGGTGTAATCTTAAATAATGTTTTTGTGTTTTGCGTCAGTACAGGTTATGGTTGCAAAAAATACAGGTTATTGCACTCAGATCAAGATTAATAATGATTGCACTTTTACCTTCTGAGTTTTAATTATTTAATTAAAACTTGTTAATCACTTAAGTAATCGGATTATAATGATTACTGGGTTTCGGCACTAATTCGCACAAGAACAGAATAATGCGATCCTCTTCTGATTAAAATGGATCGTGAATAATAACAATAAATTATTTTCTGTTCGATATTCCCGCACGAAATTAAAATGAAACTGCACTTAATCACTGTTGTTGGTTGTGGATGAACTCGAAGTAATCGTTTCTTGTTGTTAAATTATTGGTTCCGAGGTACTATGTAACTGACGCTAAGCGTTATTGAAAAACGTAGAGATGACGGGCACACGTCTGTACTGCATGCTAGTTAGTAAAGGTCTGTCTCAAAATTCGCTGTTTCATCTTTATATACCCCTTTCTTTGATCGGCTTTAGGTAAAAATGTTGATTACTAACTAATTTTCTGATTGGCTTTGGTAGGTGTGTCGGTGTGACGTGTCAATTTTTGACAGTTGATAACGGCTTTTTCTAACCGTCAAATGTTGCGGTGGCAGCTAGTTGTCGTTCCTGTTAGTATTTATAAACAGTTTCTCGATGTACATTTTTAGAATGATGCTAACATTTCTCCCGCACTAAATACAGTTGCGATTGGGTTAATATTACTATCAAATTAAAGATTGTTCTTTTTCCTTTAATTTGATATCACTCGTTCTCGAATTACTTTCACTTTGACCGACATTGTTATAAAACCAACGTTCGGGTACATTATTCTTACTGTCGTCTGCTCTTTATGAGTCGCCGATTTTACACTTTTGGTTAACCTTGCTTGTATTCACATAACATTTTATTAATCGAATGTTTATGCGCGAACACCATTAATGCTGTACTGACGTTTTTTTTGCTGAACATTACTTGTACACCTTAGCTCTATACATTGTAATAAATGATCCTACTGACTATGACATTTCGTTTCACGCTAATTTGTTTTAAGCTACTATTTAACAATTAAAATTATGATTAAACCTATTGTTTTAATAACATTTTTTGTCATGTCAAGGCATAACTATAGTTCTGTGCATTTTAGTTTACACTTGTGATAATCCTCGATAGCCGTTTTACTGACTAATGTTTGGTCTAAGCTTGCTAAGGCATATCGCCTACATTGAAATTTGTCCTTAATAATGCCTATTGGTTCTCAATTCGGTAAATTGTGGAGACATCTTATTTGTATAAGATTCTCTTTTATAAATAGTTCTCTTTTCTAACAGGTATATTTGATGTTGAAATACATCTTAGTTCTCACTATGTAGCCATTGTTAACATTGGTTTTGGCATTCATAATCTACTGGTCATTGTCACATTTATTATCAGCAAAATGCTGATTCTGCTTTCACAGTATTTAACTGCTCATTAGTTCATTTTTTTGTTTACAAATGACATTCGGTTTACATCAACTATTTACTGAATTGACAGCTGAATGTAAATTTATTCTGTCCATTAGTTCGTTTTAGTCTCAGTTTAGTTGTAGAGTCAAACAGCCCTTGGGTTACTGCTTCATGTGGCACTTCTGCTTCATTCTTCTTTCTTGGTTATTTCTACTATTATATACCTATTTACATGGTTGTTCTGTTTTTATAAAATCTGATAACATACACTTAGGTTAGGTGACATCTTGTGATGTTACATATACACCCTCTTTAAAATTGATCATTTGAAAAAATTTATTTTTTGTAAAATCATCAATTCATGTCAGTTTCTTAGTATACTTCAATAAAAAAATTTTTCTCTTGTACTCTTTGATTTTTTAAACATATTATTGGTGTATTACTCTAGGTTGGCTTTTTATCCAATGGTACAATTCTTAATTTACTAGTATTTTCAAGCTGCTTACTCTCTAAGTCATTTAACTATAATTGATCTTGTTTCTCAAGTTAACTATTCCCTGTCTTATTCACATTCTACTTTCTCATCACATATCTTTGCATTCGTGATTATCTTAATGGTTATTATAATTCATACCTCACAGATTCTTTCATAATATTCCTTGATACAATAAAACAATATAATTCCCTAACTATTGTAGAGGTTTCGGAATCAGGGTGGCTCACTATGGCTAACATCCTCTGCCGTTCCTCACTACACATTCTCAGATTCAGAGGCATTACTCTTCTCTGTCTGAGTAAAAAATAAACATTGCACCTGGCAATAGTTGCACTATCACAACTCAAAAAAATATCGCATATCATTCATATTCAATAATATAATATATTCACTATAATATTCAAGGTATCAGAGGTTTTCATTTAGATCACATTTCCATCTTTATACTTGCTAACATACTTTCTTTCTTACAGGTAATTACTTCTTTTAGACTTGATGTTTTTTAGCTATGCTTTTATCAGCTATATAGTTACTTATGTACTAGTTAACAATTTGTTGTGGTTCATTTAAATATTCTTAAGATTATACACTTGTTTTGATGCTTATAGTACTTATGCATTTGGTTTGTTCTATCTAGAGTCTACAATATATTCCTGTTTTCACCATGGTTCATTAAATTTTTCTTAACGAGTTATATTCATCCTGAATTATCAGGGCTTACATTGTTTGTATACTAAATTTTTTTTTTTTTTTTTTTTTTTTTTTTTTTTTTTTTTTTTATGTTCTCTGACATATTCTGGTGATGTATAATATTTGATAATTGACAAACATTTTTCTTTCCTTTCATTCCATTATAACAATAGTTATCTTTACAATTAACACTCTTTGTTATTTTTCTTCTCTACTCCTTCAAGTGATGGTGGTTTTCACTTATTCTGGATGATTTTATATACTATATACTATGCTGTAATTACAATTTCATTTGACAATATACTAATATACTAATATCTAATTTCATAGACATTCTTGGGGTTTACATGGTTTGTTTCACAAATATTATTTTTTCTTTCCTTACATTCCATAATAATGTCCTTCTTTTATTTTACACACTTTGTTATACTGCCTCTCTACTCCTTCAAAGGTTAGTTGGGTGAACCTTTATTCTGGACGATTTTAATTTAACATTTGAGTTTTATGAGAGGTATTCAATAATCATTTTATAAACATTAAGTTACATAGAATACCCATCTGGATACATATTTTTCTCTAGGTATAGTACAGTAGTTGTATTTTCTTATTAAATCGTTTGATTGACCTTATATAATTTTCTATCCCTTGGGGTGATAGATCTGGTAAATTTTCATCAGTAACAAATGGTTTGGCTTACATCTTAAATCTACACACTTTTGTAACTTGACAAGGCAAATTGACTAGTTACAGTTAATTAGTTACCTTCAACATTTGGTAGTTTAACAACAAATGAGTTTGTTTATAGTAGTGGTTTTTTAAATATATATATTTTATCTTTTATACCATAAACGTTTGGGTGAGGAATGTTGCTTACTATTACCTATTATCCCTCCTTAATATTAATCATTTCTTACTCGTCGATATTCATGGGGTTATTTGTGCTCTTCCACTCTATTGGGTCTATAATTGTATTCTAGCGTCTTGGGAGGTGCTGGGTCGGCTGCCATCTCCAGGTCTGAACTCTCTAGAGCTGCCTGCTCGGTTGTGCACTATTGTAAAGCCAGGCCTCTCACAGACTGGCACCCAATCTCCTTCGTCATCATTATTTGTGGTGTTTGGCTGTGGTCGGGTATCAGGTCTCCCTGGGTCGGACTGGTCATGGGCTTGTACAAAATTCACTTGTGGCCTGTAGTCGCTATTGCGGTTGTCGCCCTCAATGCTACTACTCCTCCATCGTCCTCCTCTCATGCTTCCTCTGTCTCCACTGTAGCTGTCTCTCCGTTGGTATCGTCGCCTTCTATCGGAGTCGTAATTAGCTTGTACATAATTTGCTCGTCGATATTGCGACGGTTGGTTATTCCCGCCTTGGTTTGGTGGTCGATTAGTGTTGTTATTAAAATTGGGTCGCCGGTTATTGTTATTATTATTGTTATTCGGGTTATTTGGCCTATTATTATTGTTATTGTTATTAGCGTTATTATAATTTTGGTTTGTATGACCATTATTATTAAAATTATTTCGAGAATTTCGAGGGTAGTTATTATTATTATTGTTCGTATTGCCGCCTGTGGTATTAAACTGGTCATTTCGTCGACGACTCCTACGGTAATACCCCTCGTGCTCCTGATCTTCGAGCAGCGCTGACATAGCTGCTATTGTCTTAATCTGTCCCCACTGACGTGCTTTTGCAACACCCTCTTCAAAGTGATAAGACAATTTTGTGACAAGACATTCCTCCGGTATCTTTGTTTCTAGGTTTCTTGCGAGACATACTTGACCTAAGAAGTATGAAGTCATGGTCCCTCCTCGGTTCGCATCGTATCTTCCGTGACATATATGGTCTCGTACGATGTTTTGCGTCGCCTCGGACCAATATTTTGCGCGGAATTGAGTTTTAAATTCATCGTAACTATGAACCTCGTGGCGTGTTGCGGTCCACCAATTGTCGTAGATTTCTTTAAAGTACTCGTCGATCAAACTTTTAATGTTATTCCACCTAGTTTCTCTAATCCGCGCCAAGTGTTCTTCCACACGTGCTAAAAATTCAATGGGATTGCGTCGATAATTTCTAAAATTGATAGCGTCGCGGTTATCATTCGGTAGTAAGTACTGACCTGGTATCGGGCGATTGCGGATAATCTCAATCTCCTCCCGCATTTGCACTATTTCCTGCTGTCTAAGTTCTTCAATCCTCTCTCGATTTGCGACAGTTAAATTCCTCACTGCATCTACAGAGGTACTCACTTCTTCGCAGCGCTCACCTACGTCTAACCTTACTCGTTTAATTTCATCTTGATTTGTCCTTTTTAAAGATTCTATCCTTGCTTCGGTCACCTCCTCCATGGTATTGAGTCTCCCGTCGACCTCTTCTCTGGTTCGCTGCAAGTCCTGGTCGTGTTGTTCACACCTTTTATTTACTTCGACGATTTCCTCCCTCACAACGGCAATCTCCACGTCGATTCTTGAGTTTACCTTATACCATTGCCTTCTTCCATCCTCCTGCTAATTTCGATCAAGGTGGTGTTCAATTCTTCTCTAATGGCCTGGCTGTTATCGTCGATTTTACTGTTCAGCGCGTCCATAGACTTATGAGTATCGTCTATCCTTTGATTTAGGTCCTCCTTCAGCGATTCCACATTTTTACTAAGCGATTCCAGATTTCTATTTAAGTCCCGATGGTCCTCTCTTATCGACTCTATATTTCTATTTAACACCTCGACATTCCTTTGATTTTCTTCCCGGGATTTCTTACCATCTTCTTTTAATTTTTCCATATTTTTATTCATCGCGTCATTCAGTTTTTTATGAGATTTCTTACCGTCTTCCTTTAATTCCATCATTATCTTCATCATCGCTTCCCATCTCATCTCTTCAGTCGGTTTGTTTGGCTGTGGGGTTTCTTCAGGCCGTCTGGGTTGGTTGTCTACTGTCACTTCTATCTCTGGTTCTACACGAGGCATTTCGTCGGTACTAGTTTCGACATTATTGATTGTAATAACTTCCATCTCGTCTGTGGGTTGCTCTTCGTATGTATCTACATCCCGTTGCATTTCTCCTACCCTACTGTCCTTATATCTTGTATCGTATTGGTGGGTGTGCGGCATGTTAATTTTTTCGTGTCTACCGGGCTAATATAAAATATAAAAAATATATTTATTTAATATTTTTTAAGCCACACTAGTTGGTGCGCCAATTTATAAGTAAACGCGATTCGGGGTTCTTATTTAAAATTATTATGTTTATTTGTTTACAGTAATTATATTAAAATAATGTTTAATTCCGTTTAAAAGCCACACTATTGGTCTAACCTATTTGTAATAAAATGAAAACGTGTATGCTTACAATTAACTTGGATTAAAATAAAAGAGTTGTTATTGTTGAAACTTATATTCGTGGTTAAAATATAAAAAGTCTCGTTAAAACAAAGTTCAACTATGTGTGAAGTGTTCTTTTGAGATAACTCAATGTTGGGAATGATTGTTTCTAATTGAAGGTTACTAATGTAGTAAAGTAATTTAAAATAAAACATTCAAAGTTACTCACAGTGTTTACAATGGTTTAACTATACTTGTTTAAAAAAAATTCCCTTGTATTAAATAAATAAAATAGTGAAGTTGATTATACTTAAGTGCTAGATTAACTTAAGTTAAAACATGAAGTATAGTAGTTGGTTGCTTGATAATAGTTCTCGTCTGGTTGAAACTGGTAGTAAAACTTCTTCTCCAGATTGCAGGTAGTCTGAGTATGTCACGTCTCGTAAAGTCTGGACAATATCATAAACAAACATATGCTTTTACGTACCTGATGGTGTTTACTAGAAGTTCACTAAACTGTCAACTCAGCTTACAATCACCAACTCCCTTTGGTTGCAAGGTTATGTTACCTTGTTTATTAATTAGTGGGCGCCACACGGATTTATTTAGGGAAAATCCCGTGTAAAACCCATGCACAATATTACTGGATGATTAGAAAATTTAAAATGGTTGAGTACCACCTTTTGGCAATGCTATTCCAATATGTTAAACACAACGGAAGGTTGTTTAAGTTTATTAAAAGAAAATATTCAGTTATCCTATAGAAATAAATCAAAATCAGGTGATGCTGTTAATAATGGGTTTATTTACACCCTTGTAGTGAATTCAAGAAAAAATAAACATAAAGTAAACATACAAAGTTGTACAATTAAAAATCAGTTATTATATGCCTTATACGGCTTGCTCAGAACATGAATTATAAAACTGGTTAAGTCCAGATACTATTTATTTTTTAATATTAAAATTATGATTATCTCAGTTGTGAATTCTTTGAGACACGAAAGAAAACAATTATGCCTACACAATATCCAATAATCCCTTTGATATAAAATTGATTAACAAGGTTTTAGGTTACCTTTGCCAAGTAATTAAAAAAAAAAAACGATCTGTTGAAAGATCGCGCGTTTCATCAACGCTTGCTTTTTTAGTGACAATATTTATCAAGTGAGAGCCCTTACAACTAACATATAGCTTAATTACTAATAACAAATTTGTATAATAAATCGAGACGTGGTGTAATCTTAAATAATGTTTTTGTGTTTTGCGTCAGTACAGGTTATGGTTGCAAAAAATACAGGTTGCAGTTTGCAGGTGCAGGTTGCACTCAGATCAAGATTAATAATGATTTCACTTTTACCTTCTGAGTTTTAATTATTTAATTAAAACTTGTTAATCACTTAAGTAATCGGATTATAATGATTACTGGGTTTCGGCACTAATTCGCACAAGAACAGAATAATGCGATCCTCTTCTGATTAAAATGGATCGTGAATAATAACAATAAATTATTTTCTGTTCGATATTCCCGCACGAAATTAAAATGAAACTGCACTTAATCACTGTTGTTGGTTGTGGATGAACTCGAAGTAATCGTTTCTTGTTGTTAAATTATTGGTTCCGAGGTACTATGTAACTGACGCTAAGCGTTATTGAAAAACGTAGAGATGACGGGCACACGTCTGTACTGCATGCTAGTTAGTAAAGGTCTGTCTCAAAATTCGCTGTTTCATCTTTATATACCCCTTTCTTTGATCGGCTTTAGGTAAAAATGTTGATTACTAACTAATTTTCTGATTGGCTTTGGTAGGTGTGTCGGTGTGACGTGTCAATTTTTGACAGTTGATAACGGCTTTTTCTAACCGTCAAATGTTGCGGTGGCAGCTAGTTGTCGTTCCTGTTAGTATTTATAAACAGTTTCTCGATGTACATTTTTAGAATGATGCTAACATTTCTCCCGCACTAAATACAGTTGCGATTGGGTTAATATTACTATCAAATTAAAGATTGTTCTTTTTCCTTTAATTTGATATCACTCGTTCTCGAATTACTTTCACTTTGACCGACATTGTTATAAAACCAACGTTCGGGTACATTATTCTTACTGTCGTCTGCTCTTTATGAGTCGCCGATTTTACACTTTTGGTTAACCTTGCTTGTATTCACATAACATTTTATTAATCGAATGTTTATGCGCGAACACCATTAATGCTGTACTGACGTTTTTTTTGCTGAACATTACTTGTACACCTTAGCTCTATACATTGTAATAAATGATCCTACTGACTATGACATTTCGTTTCACGCTAATTTGTTTTAAGCTACTATTTAACAATTAAAATTATGATTAAACCTATTGTTTTAATAACATTTTTTGTCATGTCAAGGCATAACTATAGTTCTGTGCATTTTAGTTTACACTTGTGATAATCCTCGATAGCCGTTTTACTGACTAATGTTTGGTCTAAGCTTGCTAAGGCATATCGCCTACATTGAAATTTGGCCTTAATAATGCCTATTGGTTCTCAATTCGGTAAACTGTGGAGACATCTTATTTGTATAAGATTCTCTTTTATAAATAGTTCTCTTTTCTAACAGGTATATTTGATGTTGAAATACATCTTAGTTCTCACTATGTAGCCATTGTTAACATTGGTTTTGGCATTCATAATCTACTGGTCATTGTCACATTTATTATCAGCAAAATGCTGATTCTGCTTTCACAGTATTTAACTGCTCATTAGTTCATTTTTTTGTTTACAAATGACATTCGGTTTACATCAACTATTTACTGAATTGACAGCTGAATGTAAATTTATTCTGTCCATTAGTTCGTTTTAGTCTCAGTTTAGTTGTAGAGTCAAACAGCCCTTGGGTTACTGCTTCATGTGGCACTTCTGCTTCATTCTTCTTTCTTGGTTATTTCTACTATTATATACCTATTTACATGGTTGTTCTGTTTTTATAAAATCTGATAACATACACTTAGGTTAGGTGACATCTTGTGATGTTACAATATATAAAAAATTATTTGATTCTGTTTGAATTTACGGCAGTTATCGTTCGTCATGAAAACATTTCTCTTGTTACAACATAAAATGTAGCTGGTAAACTGCCCCTTTCCTTTTACCGATCTTCACCAAAATCAACAGGCCTTGAGATCTTTCACATTTAGGGAAGTATGTAAAAACTTATTTGATTATCTTTGAATTTACGGCAGTTATCGTTCGTCATAGAAAAAATTAACCTTATCACATAAAACGTTACAGGTAAACTACCCCTTTCTCTTAACTGATCTTCACACCAAAATCAATAGGTCTTGAGTCCTCTACAATCCATACATGATTTCCATGTTCTAAGATTTATATTTAAAATCATTTACGAAATGAAATGTTTCCATAGAAATTACTTCTTTCTTCAGCCTTAACCACAGTACTGTGGTCACTAACGTATACCACCTCCTTTTAGCGCATTGGATTTTCACTGATGATGGTAGGCGATGGCACTGCTGAAACGTCTGGTTTTTCATAAAACATTGGACCTTGGCCAAACTGCCGGGGAAGGAATTTTTACAACAAACTATTTCATTGTTGCCGATAATGTAGAACACATAAAAATATGCATGAAATTAATGGCTTGTAAAATTTAATGTTTGATCTCTATTAAGCAGTTCTCAAGTTTCCAAAGTTTTAATATTATGATGTCAGTAATCAAAACATCAGAGCAGGTTTAGTGTGTATGAGGGCACACCGTGGACAAAAATTTTCAACATTCCCTATTGAGCGTTGCTCAGAGTAAAGTTGCGAATCTACAGTGTACGTTTCACAGAACAAACACGCGGACAAGAAGGAGCGCTCCGAAGTCACTCATGGTCCCTGAGCATCATGCAGAGGGTCCATTCCCTAAAGACGAAAGTCTGACTATGAACCGTTCCTCTGTAAACACGTGCAGTTACACTGCCCAGCAAACCACAGGAAGCAAATCGCTATCCACGCTGGACACGTTTTTGGCTTGTGCGCGTTGTTTTGGTGTGGGTTTTGGCACTTTCCATTTAAAAAACGTGCAAGTGTGAGAAAATAAACATGAGTGACGCCAGAAATAATGCGAATTGTGTGTGTGTGTGTGTGTGTGTGTGTGTGTGTGTGTGTGTGCATGTGTCTTGCCTGCCTTTTTATTGCGGTAATCATAATAATAAAAAGTAAACGTATACATTACATAATTGAGATATGCTTGCCTGTCATGAACGATATATTTTCTCTCATACATAATTTAAATTAAAATGAAAAAATTATAATTTTATTGCCTGGCAACAAAATTATTTTATTTTTAACAATTACCATTGTTTGAAAAAGTTTAAATGAATTTTCAAGTACTTTGCTCTTGTTAAAACGTAAAAGGTTGCTGGTAAACTACCCCTTCCCCTTAACCGATCCTCATCAAAATGAAAAGGCCTTGAGTTCCCTAAAATTCAGTGACCTATGCAAAAAATTATTTGATTCTGTTGAATGTGCGGCAGTTATCGTTCGTCATAGAAAAAATTACCCTTGTTAAAACATAAAACATTGCAGGTAAACTACCCCTTTCCATTAACCGATCTTCACCAACAACAACAGGCCACGAGTACTCTACAATTCAATACCTTATGCAAAAAATTATTTTTATCTGTTTGAATTTGGTGCTGTTATCGTTTGCTATAGAAAAAATTACCCTTGGTAAAAAAACGTTGCTGGTAAACTACCCCTTTCCCTTAACCGATCTTCACCAAACACAACAGGTCTTGAGTACTCTACAAATCAGAGCTTTATGCAAAAGATTATTTGATTCTGTTTGAATTTGCGGCTTTTATCGTTTGCCATAAAAAATATCCTTGTTAAAACATAAAACGTTGTTGGTAAACTACCCCTTTCCCTTACCGATCTTCACCAAAAACAATAGGTCTTGAGAATTCTATAATTCAGGGCTGTATGCGAAACATTATTTGATTCCGTTTGTATTTGCGGCTGTTATCGTTTGCCATAGAAACAAAATTACCCTTGATAAAAAAAACCGTTGCCAGTAAACTACCCCTTTCCCTCAGCCGATCTTCACCAAAAACAAATGGTCGTGAGTACTCTGCAAATCAGCGCTGTATGCAAAAAATTATTTGATTCTGTTTGAATTTGCGGCTGTTATCGTTTGCCATAGAAAACAATCTATAGACACACAGACACTTATCGAAAAATGACTTTTTTTCATGTTTTGAGTGTACTACAATCAGAATCTGCAATAATCTCGAACACGGTTTTTTTTACCATCACCATACTTCCATTTACTTAAGGAACATGGAAGTAAAAATGACCCTTGATAAAAATACGTTGCAGGTAAACTACCCCTTTTCCTTAACCGATTTTCACCAAAAACAAAATATCTTGAGAAATATACAATACAGGGCTGTAGCAAAAAATTATTTGATTCTGTTCGAATTTGCGGCTCTTATCGTTTGCCATAGAATATACCCTTGTTAAAATATAAAACGTTGCTGGTAAACTACCCCTTTCCCTTAACCGATCTTCACCAAAAACAGTAGGTCTTGAGAACTCTACTATTTAGTGCTGTATGCAAATAATCATTTGATTCTGTTTGAATTTGAGGCTGTTATTGTTTTCCATATAAAATACCCTTGTTAAAACATAAAACGTTGCTGGTAAACTACCCCTTCCCTTAACCGATCTTCACCAAGAACAATAGGTCTTGAGAACTCTACTATTTAGTGCTGTATGTAAATAATCATTTGATTCTGTTTGAATTTGAGGCTGTTATTGTTTTCCATATAAAATACCCTTGTTAAAACATAAAACGTTGCTGGTAAACTACCCCTTCCCTTAACCGATCTTCACCAAAAGCAATAGGCCTTGAGAACTCTACAATACAGGTTTGTATGCAAAGCATTATTTTATTATGTTGGAATTTGCGGCTGTTAGCGTTTGCCATAGAAAATAATTACCCTTGATTAAAAAAAAAACGTTGCAGGTAAACTACCTTTTTTCCATTAACCGATCATCACGAAAAACAATAGATCTTGAGTACTCTAAAAATCAGCGCTTTATACAAAATATTATTTGATATAGTTTGGATTTGCGTCTGTTATCGTTTGCCATAAAAGAAATCCACACACACACACACACACACACACACACACACACACACACACACACACACACACACACACACACACACACACACACACACACACACACACACACACACACACACACACACACACACACACACACACACACACACACACACACACACACACACACACACACACACACACACACACACACACACACACACACACACACACACACACACACACACACACACACACACACACACACACACACACACACACACACACACACACACACACACACACACACACACACACACACACACACACACACACACACACACACACTTTCCGAAAAATGACTTTTTTCATGTTTTGAGTGTAGTACAATCAGAATCTGCAATAATCTCAAACACGATTTTTTTGCCATCACCATACTTCCATTTTCTTAAGGAACATGGAAGTAAATATCGGTATGGAGAACCATACATGACTTCCATGTTCTAAGATGTATATTTAAAATCATTTAGGAATGAAATGTTTCCATAGAAACTACTACTTTCCACTTATTGCTTCAGACTTAACCACCGTACTGTGGTCACTAATGTATTCCACTACACGTTATCCCACTCGATTTTCACTGATGATGGCAGTCGACGGCACTGATGAAACGTCTAGTTTTGCTGAAAACATTGGACTACGGCCAAACAGCCCGGGAAGGAATTTTAACAACAAACTACTACTTTATTGCCGATAACGTAGTACACATATAAAAATTATCCCCACTCCCTTCAACTATAATTTTCATTTATAGAAAATTACTCCCACCGCGTTCAACTAGCCTCTTCATTAATAGATATTTCATCTATGTTTCTACAGTGGATTATTAAGATCTTCTTATCAGGATACTTTATTTATCATAATTAAGTACTTTACTCTTGTTACAACAATAAATGTTTCAGGTAAACTACCCTTTGCCCGTTACCGATCTTCACCAAAATCAATAGGCTTTGAGAGTTCTACAAATCAGGCACACATATAAAAAATTATTTGATTCTGTTTGAATTTACGGCAGTTATCGTTCGTCATGAAAACATTTCTCTTGTTACAACATAAAATGTTGCTGGTAAACTACCCCTTTCCATTAACCGATCTTCACCAAAATCAAGAGGCCTTGAGATCTTTAACATTTAGGGGCGTATGCAGAAACTTATTTGATTATGTTTGAAGTTACGGCAGTTATCGTTCGTCATAGAAAAAATTAACCTTTTCACATAAAAAGTTACAGGTAAACTACCCCTTTCTCTTAACTGATCTTCACACCAAAATCAATAGGTTTTGAGTCCTCTACAATCCATACAGGCCTTGAGATCTTTAACATTTAGGGGTGTATGCAGAAACTTATTTGATTATGTTTGAATTTACGGCAGTTATCGTTCGTCATAGAAAAAATTAACCTTTTCACATAAAAAGTTACAGGTAAACTACCCCTTTCTCTTAACTGATCTTCACACCAAAATCAATAGGTTTTGAGTCCTCTACAATCCATACAGGCCTTGAGATCTTTAACATTTAGGGGTGTATGCAGAAACTTATTTGATTATGTTTGAATTTACGGCAGTTATCGTACGTCATAGAAAAAATTAACCTTTTCACATAAAAAGTTACAGGTAAACTACCCCTTTCTCTTAACTGATCTTCACACCAAAATCAATAGGTTTTGAGTCCTCTACAATCCATACATGACTTCCATGTTCTAAGATTTATATTTAAAATCATTTACGAAATGAAATGTTTCCATAGAAATTACTTCTTTCTTCAGCCTTAACCACAGTACTGTGGTCTCTAACGTATACCACCTCCAGTTAGCGCATTCATTTTCACTGATGATGGTAGGCGATGGCAGTGCTGAAACGTCTGGTTTTTCATAAAACATTGGACCTTGGCCAAACTGCCGGGGAAGGAATTTTTACAACAACCTATTTCTTTGTTACCGATAATGTAGTACACGTAAAAATATGCATGAAATTAGTGGCTTGTAAAATTTAATGTTTGATCTGTATTAAGCAGTGCTCAAGTTTCCAAAGTTTTAATATTATGATGTCAGTAATCAAAACATCAGAGCAGGTATAGTATGTATGAGAGCACACCGTGGACAAAAATTTTCAACATTCCCTATTGAGCGTTGCTCAGAGTAAAGTTGCGAATCTAAAGTGTACGTTTCACAGAACAAACACGCGGACAAGAAGGAGCGCTCCGAAGTCACTCATGGACCCTGAGCATCTTGCAGAGGGTTCATTCCCTAAAGACGAAAAGTCTGTCTATGAACCGTTCCTCTGTAAACACGTGCAGTTACACTGCCCAGAAAACCACAGGAAGCAAATCGCTATCCACGCTGGACACTTTTTTGGCTTATGCGCGTTGTGTTGGTGTGGGTTTTGGCACTTTGCATTTAAAAAACAAGCAAATGTAAGAAAATAAACACGAGTGACGCCAGAAATAACGCGAATTGTGTGTGTGTGTGTGTGTATGCGCGTGTGTCTTGCCTGCCTTTTTATTGCGGTAATCATAATAATAAAAAGTAAACGTATACATTACATAATTGAGAAATGCTTGCCTGCCACGAACGATATATTTTCTGTCATACATAATTTAAATTAAAATGAAAAAATTATAATTTTATTGCCTGACAACAAAATTATTTTATTTTTAACAATTACCATTGTTCGAAAAAGTTTAAATGAATTTTCAAGTACTTTGCTCTTGTTAAAACGTAAAAGGTTGCTGGTAAACTACCCCTTCCCCTTAACTGTTCCTCATCAAAATGAAAAGGCCTTGAGTTCCCTAAAATTCAGTGACGTATGCAAAAATTTATTTGATTCTGTTGAATGTGCGGCAGTTATCGTTCGTCATAGGAAAAATTACCCTTGTTAAAACATAAAACATTACTGGTAAACTACCCCTTTCCATTAACCGATCTTCACCAAACACTACAGTTCTTGAGTACTCTACAATTCAGGGCTTCATGCAATAGATTATTTGATTCTGTTTGAATTTGCGGTTTTATCGTTTGCCATAGAAAATATCCTTGGTAAAACATAAAACGTAGCCGGTGAACTACCCCTTTGTCTTAACCGATCTTCACCAAAAACAATAGGTCTTGAGAACTCTATAATTCAGGGCTGTATGCGAAACACTATTTGATTCCATTTGAATTTGCGGCTGTTATCGTTTGCTTTAGAAAAAAATTACCCTTGATAAAAAAACTGTTGCCGGTAAACTACCCTTTCCCTCAGCCGATCTTCACCAAAAACAATTGGTCGTGAAATCAGGGCTGTATGCAAAAAAAAATTTGATTCTGTTTGAATTTGCGGCTGTTATCGTTTGCCATAGAAAAAAAATCTATAGACACACAGACACTTTTCGAAAAATTACTTTTTTTCATGTTTTGAGTATACTACAATCAGAATCTGCAATAATCTCGAACACGGTTTTTTTTTGCCATCACCATACAGTACTTCCATTTACTTAAGGAACATGGAAGTAAAAATTACTCTTGATAAAAAAAACGTTGCTGGTAAAGTACCCCTTTCCCTTAACCGATTTTCACCAAAAACAAAATATCTTGAGAACTCTACAATTCAAGGGCTGTAGCAAAAAATTATTTGATTCTGTTAGAATTTGCGGCTCTTATCGTTTGCCATAGAAAATCCCCTTGTTAAAATATAAAACGTTGCTGGTAAACTACCCCTTTCCATTAACCGATCTTCACCAAAATAAACAGGCCTTGAGATCGTTAAAACTTAGGGAAGTATGTAAAAACTTATTTGAATATGTTTGTATTTACGGCAGTTATCGTTCGTCATAGGAAAAATTAACCTTATCACATAAAACGTTACAGGTAAACTACCCCTTTCCCTTAACTGATCTTCACACCAAAATCAATAGGTCTTGAGTCCTCTACAATCCATACATGACTTCCATGTTCTAAGATGTATATTTAAAATCATTTACGAAATGAAATGTTTCCATAGAAATTACTTCTTTCTTCAGCCTTAACCACAGTACTGTGGTCACTAACGTATACCACCTCCAGTTAGCGCATTCGATTTTCACTGATGATGGTAGGTGATGGCACTGGTGAATCGTCTGGTTTTTCATAAAACATTGGACCTTGGCCAAACTGCCGGGGAAGGAATTTTTACAACAACCTATTTCTTTGTTACCGATAATGTAGTACACGTAAAAATATGCATGAAATTAATGGCTTGTAAAATTTAATGTTTGATCTCTATTAAGCAGTGCTCAAGTTTCCAAAGTTTTAATATAATGATGTCAGTAATCAAAACATCAGAGCAGGTTTAGTATGTATGAGAGCACACCGTGGACAAAAATTTTCAACATTCCCTATTGAGCGTTGCTCAGAGTAAAGTTGCGAATCTACAGTGTACGTTTCACAGAACAAACACGAGGATAAGAAGGAGCGCTCCGAAGTCTCTCATGGACCCTGAGCATCAGGCAGAGTGTTCATTCCCTAAAGACGAAAAGTCTGTCTATGAACCGTTCCTCTGTAAACACGTGCAGTTACACTGCCCAGCAAACCACAGGAAGCAAATCGCTTCCACGCTGGACGCTTTTTTGGCTTGTGCGCGTTGTGTTGGTGTGGGTTTTGGCACTTTGCATTTAAAAAACGTGCAAATGTAAGAAAATAAACACGAGTGACTACAGAAATAACGCGAATTGTGTGTGTGTGTATGCGCGTGTGTCTTGCCTGCCTTTTTATTGCGGTAATCATAATAATAAAAAGTAAACATAAACATTACATAATTGAGATATGCTTGCCTGCCACGAACGATATATTTTCTCTCATACATAATTTAAATTAAAATAAAAAATTATAATTTTATTGCCTGACAACAAAATTATTTTATTTTTAACAATTACCATTGTTTGAAATAGTTTAAATGAATTTTCAAGTACTTTGCTCTTGTTAAAACGTAAAATGTTGCTGGTAAACTACCCCTTCCCCCTAACCGTTCCTCATCAAAGTGAAAAGGCCTTGAGTTCCCTAAAATTCAGTGACGTATGCAAAAATTTATTTGATTCTGTTGAATGTGCGGCAGTCATCGTTCGTCATAGGAAAAATTACCCTTGTTAAAACATAAAACATTACTGGTAAACTACCCCTTTCCATTAACCGATCTTCACCAACAACAATAGGCCATGAGTACTCTACAATTCAGTACCGTATACAAAAAATTATTTTTATCTGTTTGAATTTGCGGCTGTTATCGTTTGCCATAGAAAAAAAACTACCCTTGATAAAAAAAACGTTGCTGGTAAACTACCCCTTTTCCTTAACCGATATTCACCAAACACAACAGGTCTTGAGTACTCTACAATTCAGGGCTTCATGCAATAGATTATTTGATTCTGTTTGAATTAGCGGTTTTATCATTTGCCATAGAAAATATCCTTGGTAAAACATAAAACGTAGCAGGTGAACTACCCCTTTGTCTTACCCGATCTTCACTAAAAACAATAGGTCATGAGAACTCTATAATTCAGGGCTGTATGCGAAACATTATTTGATTCCATTTGAATTTGCGGCTGTTATCGTTTGCTTTAGAAAAAAATTACCCTTGATAAAAAAACTGTTGCCGGTAAACTACTCCTTTCCCTCAGCCGATCATCACCAAAAACAATTGGTCGTGAAATCAGGGCTGTATGCAAAAAATTATTTGATTCTGTTTGAATTTGCGGCTGTTATCGTTTGCCATAGAAAAAATCTACAGACACACAAATACATAGACACACAGACACACACACAGACACTTTTTGAAAAATGTCTTTTTTTCATGTTTTGAGTGTAGTACAATCAGAATCTGTGTAGTACAAGACGAAAAGTGTGTCTATGAACCGTTCCTCTGTAAACGCGTGCAGTTACACTGCCCAGCAAACCACAGGAAGCAAATCGCTATCCACGCTGGACACTTTTTTGGCTTGTGCGCGTTGTGTTGGTGTGGGTTTTGGCACTTTGCGTTTAAAAAACGTGCAAATGTAAGAAAATAAACACGAGTGACGCCAGAAATAACGCGAATTGTGTGTGTGTGTGTGCGTGGGTGCGCACGCGCGCGCGCGTGTCTTACCTGCCTTTTTATTGCGGTAATCATCATAATAAAAAGTAAACATAAACATTACATAATTGAGATATGCTTGCCTGCCACGAACGATATATTTTCTCTCAGACATAATTTAAATTAAAATGAAAAAATTATAATTTCATTGCCTGACAAAAAAATTATTTTATTTTTAACAATTACCATTGTTTGAAATAGTTTAAATGAATTTTCAAGTACTTTGCTCTTGTTAAAACGTAAAAGGTTGCTGGTAAACTACCCCTTCCCCCTAACCGTTCCTCATCAAAGTGAATAGGCCTTGAGTTCCCTAAAATTCAGTGACGTATGTAAAAATTTATTTGATTCTGTTGAATGTGCGGCAGTCATCGTTCGTCATAGGAAAAATTACCCTTGTTAAAACATAAAACACTACTGGTAAACTACCCCTTTCCATTAACCGATCTTCACCAACAACAATAGGCCATGAGTACTCTACAATTCAGTACCGTATGCAAAAAATTATTTTTATCTGTTTGAATTTGCGGCTGTTATCGTTTGCCATAGAAAAAAAAACTACCCTTGATAAAAAAACGTTGCTGGTAAACTACCCCTTTTCCTTAACCGATATTCACCAAACACAACAGGTCTTGAGTACTCTACAATTCAGGGCTTCATGCAATAGAATATTTGATTCTGTTTGAATTTGCGGTTTTATCGTTTGCCATAGAAAATATCCTTGGTAAAACATAAAACGTAGCCGGTGAACTACCCCTTTGTCTTACCCGATCTTCACCAAAAACAATAGGTCTTGAGAACTCTATAATTCAGGGCTGTATGCGAAACATTATTTGATTCCATTTGAATTTGCGGCTGTTATCGTTTGCTTTAGAAAAAAATTACCCTTGATAAAAAAACTGTTGCCGGTAAACTACCCTTTCCCTCAGCCGATCTTCACCAAAAACAATTGGTCGTGAAATCAGGGCTGTATGCAAAAAATTATTTGTTTCTGTTTGAATTTGCGGCTGTTATCGTTTGCCATAGAAAAAAAATCTATAGACACACAGACACTTTTCGAAAAATTACTTTTTTTCATGTTTTGAGTATACTACAATCAGAATCTGCAATAATCTCGAACACGGTTTTTTTTTGCCATCACCATACAGTACTTCCATTTACTTAAGGAACATGGAAGTAAAAATTATCCTTGATAAAAAAAACGTTGCTGGTAAAGTACCCCTTTCCCTTAACCGATTTTCACCAAAAACAAAATATCTTGAGAACTCTACAATTCAAGGGCTGTAGCAAAAAATTATTTGATTCTGTTGGAATTTGCGGCTCTTATCGTTTGCCATAGAAAATCCCCTTGTTAAAATATAAAATGTTGCTGGTAAACTACCCCTTTCCATTAACCGATCTTCACCAAAATAAACAGGCCTTGAGATCGTTAAAACTTAGGGAAGTATATAAAAACTTATTTGAATATGTTTGTATTTACGGCAGTTATCGTTCGTCATAGAAAAAATTAACCTATCACATAAAACGTTACAGATAAACTACCCCTTTCCCTTAACTGATCTTCACACCAAAATCAATAGGTCTTGAGTCCTCTACAATCCATACATGACTTCCATGTTCTAAGATGTATATTTAAAATCATTTACGAAATGAAATGTTTCCATAGAAATTACTTCTTTCTTCAGCCTTAACCACAGTACTGTGGTCACTAACGTATACCACCTCCAGTTGCGCATTCGATTTTCACTGATGATGGTAGGTGATGGCACTGGTGAATCGTCTGGTTTTTCATAAAACATTGGACCTTGGCCAAACTGCCGGGGAAGGAATTTTTACAACAAACTATTTGTTTGTTGCCGATAATGTAGTACACATAAAAATATGCATGAAATTAATGGCTTGTAAAATTTAATGTTTGATCTCTATTAAGCAGTGCTCAAGTTTCCAAAGTTTTAATATAATGATGTCAGTAATCAAAACATCAGAGCAGGTTTAGTGTGTATGAGGGCACACTGTGGACAAAAATTTTCAACATTCCCTATTGAGCGTTGCTCAGAGTAAAGTTGCGAATCTACAGTGTACGTTTCACAGAACAAACACGAGGATAAGAAGGAGCGCTCCGAAGTCTCTCATGGACCCTGAGCATCAGGCAGAGTGTTCATTCCCTAAAGACGAAAAGTCTGTCTATGAACCGTTCCTCTGTAAACACGTGCAGTTACACAGCCCAGCAAACCACAGGAATCAAATCGCTATCCACGCTGGACACTTTTAGGTTTTGTGCGCGTTGTGTTGGTGTGGGTTTTGGCACTTGTATTTAAGAAACGTGCAAATGTAAGAAAATAAACACGAGTGACGCCAGAAATAACGCCAATTGTGTGTGTGTGTGCGCGCGCGCGTGTCTCGCCTGCCTTTTTATTGCGGTAATCATAATAATAAAAAGTAAACGTAAACATTACATAATTGAGATATGCTTGCCTGCCACGAACGATATATTTTCTCTCATACATAATTTAAATTAAAATGAAAAAATTATAATTTTATTGCCTGACAACAAAATTATTTTATTTTTAACAATTACCATTGTTTGAAATAGTTTAAATGAATTTTCAAGTACTTTGCTCTTGTTAAAACGTAAAAGGTTGCTGGTAAACTACCCCTTCCCCCTAACCATTCCTCATCAAAGTGAAAGGCCTTGAGTTCCCTAAAATTCAGTGACGTATGCAAAAATTTATTTGATTCTGTTGAATGTGCGGCAGTCATCGTTCGTCATAGGAAAAATTACCCTTGTGAAAACATAAAACATTACTGGTAAACTACCCCTTTCCATTAACCGATCTTCACCAACAACAATAAGTACTCAACAATTCAGTACCGTATGCAAAAAATTATTTTTATCTGTTTGAATTTGCGGCTGTTATCGTTTGCCATAGAAAAAAAAACTACCCTTGATAAAAAAACGTTGCTGGTAAACTACCCCTTTTCCTTAACCGATATTCACCAAACACAACAGGTCTTGAGTACCCTACAATTCAGGGCTTCATGCAATAGATTATTTGATTCTGTTTGAATTTGCGGTTTTATCGTTTGCCATATAAAATATCCTTTGTAAAACATAAAACGTAGCCGGTGAACTACCCCTTTGTCTTACCCGATCTTCACCAAAAACAATAGGTCTTGAGAACTCTATAATTCAGGGCTGTATGCGAAACATTATTTTATTCCATTTGAATTTGCGGCTGTTATCGTTTGCTTTAAAAAAAAATTACCCTTGATAAAAAAACTGTTGCCGGTAAACTACCCTTTCCCTCAGCCGATCTTCACCAAAAACAATTGGTCGTGAAATCAGGGCTGTATGCAAAAAATTATTTGATTCTGTTTGAATTTGCGGCTGTTATCGTTTGCCATAGAAAAAATCTACAGACACACAAATACATAGACACACAGACACACACACAGACACTTTTTGAAAAATGTCTTTTTTTCATGTTTTGAGTGTAGTACAATCAGAATCTGTGTAGTACAAGACGAAAAGTCTGTCTATGAACCGTTCCTCTGTAAACACGTGCAGTTACACTGTCCAGCAAACCACAGGAAGCAAATCGCTTCCACGCTGGACGCTTTTTTGGCTTGTGCGCGTTGTGTTGGTGTGGGTTTTGGCACTTTGCATTTAAAAAACGTGCAAATGTAAGAAAATAAACACGAGTGACGCCAGAGATAACGCGAATTGTGTGTGTGTGTGTGTGTGTGTACGCGCGCACGCGCGCGCGCGTGTCTTGCCTGCCTTTTTATTGTGGTAATCATAATAATAAAAATAAACATAAACATTACATAATTGAGAGATGCTTGCCTGCCACGAAAGATATATTTTCTCTCATACATAATTTAAATTAAAATGAAAAAATTATAATTTTATTGCCTGACAACAAAATTATTTTATTATTAACAATTACCATTGTTTGAAATAGTTTAAATGAATTTTCAAGTACTTTGCTCTTGTTAAAACGTAAAAGGTTGCTGGTAAACTACCCCTTCCCCCTAACCGTTCCTCATCAAAGTGAAAAGGCCTTGAGTTCCCTAAAATTCAGTGACGTATGCAAAAATTTATTTGATTCTGTTGAATGTGCGGCAGTCATCGTTCGTCATAGGAAAAATTACCCTTGTTAAAACATAAAACATTACTGGTAAACTACCCCTTTCCATTAACCGATCTTCACCAACAACAATAGGCCATGAGTACTCTACAATTCAGTACCGTATGCAAAAAATTCTTTTTATCTGTTTGAATTTGCGGCTGTTATCGTTTGCCATAGAAAAAAAACTACCCTTGATAAAAAAAACGTTGCTAGTAAACTGCCCCTTTTTTTTAACCGATATTCACCAAACACAATAGGTCTTGAGTACTCTACAATTCAGGGTTTCATGCAATAGATTATTTGATTCCATTTGAATTTGCGGCTTTTATCGTTTGCCATAGAAAATATCCTTGGTAAAACATAAAACGTAGCAGGTGAACTACCCCTTTGTCTTACCCGATCTTCACCAAAAACAATAGGTCTTGAGAACTCTATAATTCAGGGCTGTATGCGAAACACTATTTGATTCCATTTGAATTTGCGGCTGTTATCGTTTGCTTTAGAAAAAATTACCCTTGATAAAAAAACTGTTGCCGGTAAACTACCCTTTACCTCAGCCGATCTTCACCAAAAACAATTGATCGAGAAATCAGGGCTGTATGCAAAAAATTATTTGTTTCTGTTTGAATTTGCGGCTGTTATCGTTTGCCATAGAAAAAAAATCTATAGACACACAGACACTTTTCGAAAAATTACTTTTTTTCATGTTTTGAGTATACTACAATCAGAATCTGCAATAATCTCGAACACGGTTTTTTTTTGCCATCACCATACAGTACTTCCATTTACTTAAGGAACATGGAAGTAAAAATTATCCTTGATAAAAAAAACGTTGCTGGTAAAGTACCCCTTTCCCTTAACCGATTTTCACCAAAAACAAAATATCTTGAGAACTCTACAATTCAAGGGCTGTAGCAAAAAATTATTTGATTCTGTTGGAATTTGCGGCTCTTATCGTTTGCCATAGAAAATCCCCTTGTTAAAATATAAAATGTTGCTGGTAAACTACCCCTTTCCATTAACCGATCTTCACCAAAATAAACAGGCCTTGAGATCGTTAAAACTTAGGGAAGTATATAAAAACTTATTTGAATATGTTTGTATTTACGGCAGTTATCGTTCGTCATAGAAAAAATTAACCTATCACATAAAACGTTACAGATAAACTACCCCTTTCCCTTAACTGATCTTCACACCAAAATCAATAGGTCTTGAGTCCTCTACAATCCATACATGACTTCCATGTTCTAAGATGTATATTTAAAATCATTTACGAAATGAAATGTTTCCATAGAAATTACTTCTTTCTTCAGCCTTAACCACAGTACTGTGGTCACTAACGTATACCACCTCCAGTTGCGCATTCGATTTTCACTGATGATGGTAGGTGATGGCACTGGTGAATCGTCTGGTTTTTCATAAAACATTGGACCTTGGCCAAACTGCCGGGGAAGGAATTTTTACAACAAACTATTTGTTTGTTGCCGATAATGTAGTACACATAAAAATATGCATGAAATTAATGGCTTGTAAAATTTAATGTTTGATCTCTATTAAGCAGTGCTCAAGTTTCCAAAGTTTTAATATAATGATGTCAGTAATCAAAACATCAGAGCAGGTTTAGTGTGTATGAGGGCACACTGTGGACAAAAATTTTCAACATTCCCTATTGAGCGTTGCTCAGAGTAAAGTTGCGAATCTACAGTGTACGTTTCACAGAACAAACACGAGGATAAGAAGGAGCGCTCCGAAGTCTCTCATGGACCCTGAGCATCAGGCAGAGTGTTCATTCCCTAAAGACGAAAAGTCTGTCTATGAACCGTTCCTCTGTAAACACGTGCAGTTACACAGCCCAGCAAACTACAGGAATCAAATCGCTATCCACGCTGGACACTTTTAGGTTTTGTGCGCGTTGTGTTGGTGTGGGTTTTGGCACTTGTATTTAAGAAACGTGCAAATGTAAGAAAATAAACACGAGTGACGCCAGAAATAACGCCAATTGTGTGTGTGTGTGCGCGCGCGCGTGTCTCGCCTGCCTTTTTATTGCGGTAATCATAATAATAAAAAGTAAACGTAAACATTACATAATTGAGATATGCTTGCCTGCCACGAACGATATATTTTCTCTCATACATAATTTAAATTAAAATGAAAAAATTATAATTTTATTGCCTGACAACAAAATTATTTTATTTTTAACAATTACCATTGTTTGAAATAGTTTAAATGAATTTTCAAGTACTTTGCTCTTGTTAAAACGTAAAAGGTTGCTGGTAAACTACCCCTTCCCCCTAACCATTCCTCATCAAAGTGAAAGGCCTTGAGTTCCCTAAAATTCAGTGACGTATGCAAAAATTTATTTGATTCTGTTGAATGTGCGGCAGTCATCGTTCGTCATAGGAAAAATTACCCTTGTGAAAACATAAAACATTACTGGTAAACTACCCCTTTCCATTAACCGATCTTCACCAACAACAATAAGTACTCAACAATTCAGTACCGTATGCAAAAAATTATTTTTATCTGTTTGAATTTGCGGCTGTTATCGTTTGCCATAGAAAAAAAAACTACCCTTGATAAAAAAACGTTGCTGGTAAACTACCCCTTTTCCTTAACCGATATTCACCAAACACAACAGGTCTTGAGTACCCTACAATTCAGGGCTTCATGCAATAGATTATTTGATTCTGTTTGAATTTGCGGTTTTATCGTTTGCCATATAAAATATCCTTTGTAAAACATAAAACGTAGCCGGTGAACTACCCCTTTGTCTTACCCGATCTTCACCAAAAACAATAGGTCTTGAGAACTCTATAATTCAGGGCTGTATGCGAAACATTATTTTATTCCATTTGAATTTGCGGCTGTTATCGTTTGCTTTAAAAAAAAATTACCCTTGATAAAAAAACTGTTGCCGGTAAACTACCCTTTCCCTCAGCCGATCTTCACCAAAAACAATTGGTCGTGAAATCAGGGCTGTATGCAAAAAATTATTTGATTCTGTTTGAATTTGCGGCTGTTATCGTTTGCCATAGAAAAAATCTACAGACACACAAATACATAGACACACAGACACACACACAGACACTTTTTGAAAAATGTCTTTTTTTCATGTTTTGAGTGTAGTACAATCAGAATCTGTGTAGTACAAGACGAAAAGTCTGTCTATGAACCGTTCCTCTGTAAACACGTGCAGTTACACTGTCCAGCAAACCACAGGAAGCAAATCGCTTCCACGCTGGACGCTTTTTTGGCTTGTGCGCGTTGTGTTGGTGTGGGTTTTGGCACTTTGCATTTAAAAAACGTGCAAATGTAAGAAAATAAACACGAGTGACGCCAGAGATAACGCGAATTGTGTGTGTGTGTGTGTGTGTGTACGCGCGCACGCGCGCGCGCGTGTCTTGCCTGCCTTTTTATTGTGGTAATCATAATAATAAAAATAAACATAAACATTACATAATTGAGAGATGCTTGCCTGCCACGAAAGATATATTTTCTCTCATACATAATTTAAATTAAAATGAAAAAATTATAATTTTATTGCCTGACAACAAAATTATTTTATTATTAACAATTACCATTGTTTGAAATAGTTTAAATGAATTTTCAAGTACTTTGCTCTTGTTAAAACGTAAAAGGTTGCTGGTAAACTACCCCTTCCCCCTAACCGTTCCTCATCAAAGTGAAAAGGCCTTGAGTTCCCTAAAATTCAGTGACGTATGCAAAAATTTATTTGATTCTGTTGAATGTGCGGCAGTCATCGTTCGTCATAGGAAAAATTACCCTTGTTAAAACATAAAACATTACTGGTAAACTACCCCTTTCCATTAACCGATCTTCACCAACAACAATAGGCCATGAGTACTCTACAATTCAGTACCGTATGCAAAAAATTCTTTTTATCTGTTTGAATTTGCGGCTGTTATCGTTTGCCATAGAAAAAAAACTACCCTTGATAAAAAAAACGTTGCTAGTAAACTGCCCCTTTTTTTTAACCGATATTCACCAAACACAATAGGTCTTGAGTACTCTACAATTCAGGGTTTCATGCAATAGATTATTTGATTCCATTTGAATTTGCGGCTTTTATCGTTTGCCATAGAAAATATCCTTGGTAAAACATAAAACGTAGCAGGTGAACTACCCCTTTGTCTTACCCGATCTTCACCAAAAACAATAGGTCTTGAGAACTCTATAATTCAGGGCTGTATGCGAAACACTATTTGATTCCATTTGAATTTGCGGCTGTTATCGTTTGCTTTAGAAAAAATTACCCTTGATAAAAAAACTGTTGCCGGTAAACTACCCTTTACCTCAGCCGATCTTCACCAAAAACAATTGATCGAGAAATCAGGGCTGTATGCAAAAAATTATTTGATTCTGTTTGAATTTGCGGCTGTTATCGTTTGCCATAGAAAAAAAAATCTATAGACACACAGACACTTTTCGAAAAATTACTTTTCTTCATGTTTTGAGTATACTACAATCAGAATCTGCAATAATCTCGAACACGGTTTTTTTTTGCCATCACAATACAGTACTTCCATTTACTTAAGGAACATGGAAGTAAAAATTACCCTTGATAAAAAAAACGTTGCTGGTAAAGTACCCCTTTCCCTTAACCGATTTTCACCAAAAACAAAATATCTTGAGAACTCTACAATTCAAGGGCTGTAGCAAAAAATTATTTGATTCTGTTGGAATTTGCGGCTCTTATCGTTTGCCATAGAAAATCCCCTTGTTAAAATATAAAACGTTGCTGGTAAACTACCCCTTTCCATTAACCGATCTTCACCAAAATAAACAGGCCTTGAGATCGTTAAAACGTAGGGAAGTATGTAAAAACTTATTTGAATATGTTTGTATTTACGGCAGTTATCGTTCGTCATAGAAAAAATTAACCTTATCACATAAAACGTTACAAGTAAACTACCCCTTTCCCTTAACTGATCTTCACACCAAAATCAATAGGTCTTGAGTCCTCTACAATCCATACATGACTTCCATGTTCTAAGATGTATATTTAAAATCATTTACGAAATGAAATGTTTCCATAGAAATTACTTCTTTCTTCAGCCTTAACCACAGTACTGTGGTCACTAACGTATACCACCTCCAGTTAGCGCATTCGATTTTCACTGATGATGGTAGGCGATGGCACTGGTGAATCGTCTGGTTTTTCATAAAACATTGGACCTTGGCCAAACTGCCGGGGAAGGAATTTTTACAACAAACTATTTGTTTGTTGCCGATAATGTAGTACACATAAAAATATGCATGAAATTAATGGCTTGTAAAATTTAATGTTTGATCTCTATTAAGCAGTGCTCAAGTTTCCAAAGTTTTAATATAATGATGTCAGTAATCAAAACATCAGAGCAGGTTTAGTGTGTATGAGGGTACACTGTGGACAAAAATTTTCAACATTCCCTATTGAGCGTTGCTCAGAGTAATGTTGCGAATCTACAGTGTACGTTTCACAGAACAAACACGAGGATAAGAAGGAGCGCTCCGAAGTCTCTCATGGACCCTGAGCATCAGGCAGAGTGTTCATTCCCTAAAGACGAAAAGTCTGTCTATGAACCGTTCCTCTGTAAACACGTGCAGTTACACTGCCCAGCAAACCACAGGAAGCAAATCGCTTCCACGCTGGACGCTTTTTTGGCTTGTGCGCGTTGTGTTGGTGTGGGTTTTGGCACTTTGCATTTAAAAAACGTGCAAATGTAAGAAAATAAACACGAGTGACGCCAGAAATAACGCGAATTGTGTGTGTGCGTGCTTGCGCACGCGCGCGCGCGTGTCTTGCCTGCCTTTTTATTGCGGTAATCATAATAATAAAAAGTAAACATAAACATTACATAATTGAGATATGCTTGCCTGCCACGAACGATATATTTTCTCTCATACATAATTTAAATTAAAATGAAAAAATTATAATTTTATTGCCTGACAAGAAAATTATTTTATTTTTAACAATTACCATTGTTTGAAATAGTTTAAATGAATTTTCAAGTACTTTGCTCTTGTTAAAACGTAAAAGGTTGCTGGTAAACTACCCTTTCCCCCTAACCGTTCCTCATCAAAGTGAAAATGCCTTGAGTTCCCTAAAATTCAGTGACGTATGCAAAAATTTATTTGATTCTGTTGAATGTGCGGCAGTCATCGTTCGTCATAGGAAAAATTACCCTTGTTAAAACATATAATATTACTGGTAAACTACCCCTTTCCATTAACCGATCTTCACCAACAACAATAGGCCATGAGTACTCTACAATTCAGTACCGTATGCAAAAAATTATTTTTATCTGTTTGAATTTGCGGCTTTTATCGTTTGCCATAGAAAAAAACTACCCTTGATAAAAAAACGTTGCTGGTAAACTACCCCTTTTCCTTAACCGATATTCACCAAACACAATAGGTCTTGAGTACTCTACAATTCAGGGCTTCATGCAATAGATTATTTGATTCTGTTTGAATTTGCGGCTTTTATCGTTTGCCATAGAAAATATCCTTTGTAAAACATAAAACGTAGCAGGTGAACTACCCCTTTGTCTTACCCGATCTTCACCAAAAACAATAGGTCTTGAGAACTCTATAATTCAGGGCTGTATGCGAAACACTATTTGATTCCATTTGAATTTGCGGCTGTTATCGTTTGCTTTAGAAAAAATTACCCTTGATAAAAAAACTGTTGCCGGTAAACTACCCTTTCCCTCAGCCGATCTTCACCAAAAACAATTGATCGAGAAATCAGGGCTGTATGCAAAAAATTATTTGATTCTGTTTGAATTTGCGGCTGTTATCGTTTGCCATAGAAAAAAAACTACCCTTGATAAAAAAACGTTGCTGGTAAACTACCCCTTTTCCTTAACCGATATTCACCAAACACAACAGGTCTTCAGTACTCTACAATTCAGGGCTTCATGCAATAGATTATTTGATTCTGTTTGAATTTGCGGTTTTATCGTTTGCCATATAAAATATCCTTTGTAAAACATAAAACGTAGCCGGTGAACTACCCCTTTGTCTTACCCGATCTTCACCAAAAACAATAGGTCTTGAGAACTCTATAATTCAGGGCTGTATGCGAAACATTATTTTATTCCATTTGAATTTGCGGCTGTTATCGTTTGCTTTAGAAAAAAATTACCCTTGATAAAAAAACTGTTGCCGGTAAACTACCCTTTCCCTCAGCCGATCTTCACCAAAAACAATTGGTCGTGAAATCAGGGCTGTATGCAAAAAATTATTTGAATCTGTTTGAATTTGCGGCTGTTATCGTTTGCCATAGAAAAAATCTACAGACACACAAATACATAGACACACAGACACACACACAGACACTTTTTGAAAAATGTCTTTTTTTCATGTTTTGAGTGTAGTACAATCAGAATCTGTGTAGTACAAGACGAGAAGTCTGTCTATGAACCGTTCCTCTGTAAACACGTGCAGTTACACTGCCCAGCAAACCACAGGAAGCAAATCGCTTCCACGCTGGACGCTTTTTTGGCTTGTGCGCGTTGTGTTGGTGTGGGTTTTGGCACTTTGCATTTAAAAAACGTGCAAATGTAAGAAAATAAACACGAGTGACGCCAGAAATAACGCGAATTGTGTGTGTGTGTGTGTGTGTACGCGCGCACGCGCGCGCGCGTGTCTTGCCTGCCTTTTTATTGTGGTAATCATAATAATAAAAATAAACGTAAACATTACATAATTGAGAGATGCTTGCCTGCCACGAAAGATATATTTTCTCTCATACATAATTTAAATTAAAATGAAAAAATTATAATTTTATTGCCTGACAACAAAATTATTTTATTATTAACAATTACCATTGTTTGAAATAGTTTAAATGAATTTTCAAGTACTTTGCTCTTGTTAAAACGTAAAAGGTTGCTGGTAAACTACCCCTTCCCCCTAACCGTTCCTCATCAAAGTGAAAAGGCCTTGAGTTCCCTAAAATTCAGTGACGTATGCAAAAATTTATTTGATTCTGTTGAATGTGCGGCAGTCATCGTTCGTCATAGGAAAAATTACCCTTGTTAAAACATAAAACATTACTGGTAAACTACCCCTTTCCATTAACCGATCTTCACCAACAACAATAGGCCATGAGTACTCTACAATTCAGTACCGTATGCAAAAAATTCTTTTTATCTGTTTGAATTTGCGGCTGTTATCGTTTGCCATAGAAAAAAAACTACCCTTGATAAAAAAAACGTTGCTAGTAAACTGCCCCTTTTTTTTAACCGATATTCACCAAACACAATAGGTCTTGAGTACTCTACAATTCAGGGTTTCATGCAATAGATTATTTGATTCCATTTGAATTTGCGGCTTTTATCGTTTGCCATAGAAAATATCCTTGGTAAAACATAAAACGTAGCAGGTGAACTACCCCTTTGTCTTACCCGATCTTCACCAAAAACAATAGGTCTTGAGAACTCTATAATTCAGGGCTGTATGCGAAACACTATTTGATTCCATTTGAATTTGCGGCTGTTATCGTTTGCTTTAGAAAAAATTACCCTTGATAAAAAAACTGTTGCCGGTAAACTACCCTTTACCTCAGCCGATCTTCACCAAAAACAATTGATCGAGAAATCAGGGCTGTATGCAAAAAATTATTTGTTTCTGTTTGAATTTGCGGCTGTTATCGTTTGCCATAGAAAAAAAAATCTATAGACACACAGACACTTTTCGAAAAATTACTTTTCTTCATGTTTTGAGTATACTACAATCAGAATCTGCAATAATCTCGAACACGGTTTTTTTTTGCCATCACCATACAGTACTTCCATTTACTTAAGGAACATGGAAGTAAAAATTACCCTTGATAAAAAAAACGTTGCTGGTAAAGTACCCCTTTCCCTTAACCGATTTTCACCAAAAACAAAATATCTTGAGAACTCTACAATTCAAGGGCTGTAGCAAAAAATTATTTGATTCTGTTGGAATTTGCGACTCTTATCGTTTGCCATAGAAAATCCCCTTGTTAAAATATAAAACGTTGCTGGTAAACTACCCCTTTCCATTAACCGATCTTCACCAAAATAAACAGGCCTTGAGATCGTTAAAACGTAGGGAAGTATGTAAAAACTTATTTGAATATGTTTGTATTTACGGCAGTTATCGTTCGTCATAGAAAAAATTAACCTTATCACATAAAACGTTACAAGTAAACTACCCCTTTCCCTTAACTGATCTTCACACCAAAATCAATAGGTCTTGAGTCCTCTACAATCCATACATGACTTCCATGTTCTAAGATGTATATTTGAAATCATTTACGAAATGAAATGTTTCCATAGAAATTACTTCTTTCTTCAGCCTTAACCACAGTACTGTGGTCACTAACGTATACCACCTCCAGTTAGCGCATTCGATTTTCACTGATGATGGTAGGCGATGGCACTGGTGAATCGTCTGGTTTTTCATAAAACATTGGACCTTGGCCAAACTGCCGGGGAAGGAATTTTTACAACAAACTATTTGTTTGTTGCCGATAATGTAGTACACATAAAAATATGCATGAAATTAATGGCTTGTAAAATTTAATGTTTGATCTCTATTAAGCAGTGCTCAAGTTTCCAAAGTTTTAATATAATGATGTCAGTAATCAAAACATCAGAGCAGGTTTAGTGTGTATGAGGGCACACTGTGGACAAAAATTTTCAACATTCCCTATTGAGCGTTGCTCAGAGTAATGTTGCGAATCTACAGTGTACGTTTCACAGAACAAACACGAGGATAAGAAGGAGCGCTCCGAAGTCTCTCATGGACCCTGAGCATCAGGCAGAGTGTTCGTTCCCTAAAGACGAAAAGTCTGTCTATGAACCGTTCCTCTGTAAACACGTGCAGTTACACAGCCCAGCAAACCACAGGAAGCAAAACGCTTCCACGCTGGACGCTTTTTTGGCTTGTGCGCGTTGTGTTGGTGTGGGTTTTGGCACTTTGCATTTAAAAAACGTGCAAATGTAAGAAAATAAACACGAGTGACGCCAGAAATAACGCGAATTGTGTGTGTGTGTGTGTGTGTGTGTGTGCGTGCGCACGCGTGCGCGCGTGTCTTACCTGCCTTTTTATTGCGGTAATCATAATAATAAAAAGTAAACATAAACATTACATAATTGAGATATGCTTGCCTGCCACGAACGATATATTTTCTCTCATACATAATTTAAATTAAAGTAAAAAAATTATAATTTTATTGCCTGACAACAAAATTATTTTATTTTTAACAATTACCATTGTTTGAAATAGTTTAAATGAATTTTCAAGTACTTTGCTCTTGTTAAAACGTAAAAGGTTGCTGGTAAACTACCCCTTCCCCCTAACCGTTCCTCATCAAAGTGAAAAGGCCTTGAGTTCCCTAAAATTCAGTGACGTATGCAAAAATTTATTTGATTCTGTTGAATGTGCGGCAGTCATCGTTCGTCATAGGAAAAATTACCCTTGTTAAAACTTAAAACATTACTGGTAAACTACCCCTTTCCATTAACCGATCTTCACCAACAACAATAGGCCATGAGTACTCTACAATTCAGTACCGTATGCAAAAAATTATTTTTATCTGTTTGAATTTGCGGCTGTTATCGTTTGCCATAGAAAAAAAAACTACCCTTGATAAAAAAACGTTGCTGGTAAACTACCCCTTTTCCTTAACCGATATTCACCAAACACAACAGGTCTTGAGTACTCTACAATTCAGGGCTTCATGCAATAGATTATTTGATTCTGTTTGAATTTGCGGTTTTATCGTTTGCCATAGAAAATATCCTTGGTAAAACATAAAACGTAGCAGGTGAACTACCCCTTTGTCTTACCCGATCTTCACCAAAAACAATAGGTCTTGAGAAGTCTATAATTCAGGGCTGTATGCGAAACATTATTTGATTCCATTTGAATTTGCGGCTGTTATCGTTTGCTTTAGGAAAAAATTACCCTTGATAAAAAAACTGTTGCCGGTAAACTACCCCTTTCCCTCAGCCGATCTTCACCAAAAACAATTGGTAGTGAAATCAGGGGTGTATACAAAAAATTATTTGATTCTGTTTGAATTTGCGGCTGTTATCGTTTGCCATAGAAAAAATCTACAGACACACAAATACATAGACACACAGACACACACACAGACACTTTTTGAAAAATGTCTTTTTTTCTTGTTTTGAGTGTAGTACAATCAGAATCTGTGTAGTACAAGACGAAAAGTCTGTCTATGAACCGTTCCTCTGTAAACGCGTGCAGTTACACTGCCCAGCAAACCACAGGAAGCAAATCGCTATCCACGCTGGACACTTTTTTGGCTTGTGCGCGTTGTGTTGGTGTGGGTTTTGGCATTTTGCATTTAAAAAACGTACAAATGTAAGAAAATAAACACGAGTGACGCCAGAAATAACGCGAATTGTGTGTGTGTGCGTGCGCACGCGCGCGCGCGTGTCTTATCTTTTTATTGCGGTAATCATAATAATAAAAAGTAAACATAAACATTACATAATTGAGATATGCTTGCCTGCCACGAACGATATATTTTCTCTCAGACATAATTTAAATTAAAATGAGAAAATTATAATTTTATTGCCTGACAACAAAATTATTTTATTTTTAACAATTACCATTGTTTGAAATAGTTTAAATGAATTTTCAAGTACTTTGCTCTTGTTAAAACGTAAAAGGTTGCTGGTAAACTACCCCTTACCCCTAACCGTTCCTCATCAAAGTGAAAAGGCCTTGAGTTCCCTAAAATTCAGTGACGTATGCAAAAATTTATTTGATTCTGTTGAATGTGCGGCAGTCATCGTTCGTCATAGGAAAAATTACCCTTGTTAAAACATATAATATTACTGGTAAACTACCCCTTTCCATTAACCGATCTTCACCAACAACAATAGGCCATGAGTACTCTACAATTCAGTACCGTATGCAAAAAATTATTTTTATCTGTTTGAATTTGCGGCTTTTATCGTTTGCCATAGAAAAAAACTACCCTTGATAAAAAAACGTTGCTGGTAAACTACCCCTTTTCCTTAACCGATATTCACCAAACACAATAGGTCTTGAGTACTCTACAATTCAGGGCTTCATGCAATAGATTATTTGATTCTGTTTGAATTTGCGGCTTTTATCGTTTGCCATAGAAAATATCCTTGGTAAAACATAAAACGTAGCAGGTGAACTACCCCTTTGTCTTACCCGATCTTCACCAAAAACAATAGGTCTTGAGAACTCTATAATTCAGGGCTGTATGCGAAACACTATTTGATTCCATTTGAATTTGCGGCTGTTATCGTTTGCTTTAGAAAAAATTACCCTTGATAAAAAAACTGTTGCCGGTAAACTACCCTTTCCCTCAGCCGATCTTCACCAAAAACAATTGATCGAGAAATCAGGGCTGTATGCAAAAAATTATTTGATTCTGTTTGAATTTGCGGCTGTTATCGTTTGCCATAGAAAAAAAACTACCCTTGATAAAAAAACGTTGCTGGTAAACTACCCCTTTTCCTTAACCGATATTCACCAAACACAACAGGTCTTGAGTACTCTACAATTCAGGGCTGCATGCAATAGATTATTTGATTCTGTTTGAATTTGCGGTTTTATCGTTTGCCATATAAAATATCCTTTGTAAAACATAAAACGTAGCCGGTGAACTACCCCTTTGTCTTACCCGATCTTCACCAAAAACAATAGGTCTTGAGAACTCTATAATTCAGGGCTGTATGCGAAACATTATTTTATTCCATTTGAATTTGCGGCTGTTATCGTTTGCTTTAGAAAAAAATTACCCTTGATAAAAAAACTGTTGCCGGTAAACTACCCTTTCCCTCAGCCGATCTTCACCAAAAACAATTGGTCGTGAAATCAGGGCTGTATGCAAAAAATTATTTGATTCTGTTTGAATTTGCGGCTGTTATCGTTTGCCATAGAAAAAATCTACAGACACACAAATACATAGACACACAGACACACACACAGACACTTTTTGAAAAATGTCTTTTTTTCATGTTTTGAGTGTAGTACAATCAGAATCTGTGTAGTACAAGACGAAAAGTCTGTCTATGAACCGTTCCTCTGTAAACACGTGCAGTTACACTGCCCAGCAAACCACAGGAAGCAAATCGCTTCCACGCTGGACGCTTTTTTGGCTTGTGCGCGTTGTGTTGGTGTGGGTTTTGGCACTTTGCATTTAAAAAACGTGCAAATGTAAGAAAATAAACACGAGTGACGCCAGAAATAACGCGAATTGTGTGTGTGTGTGTGTGTGTACGCGCGCACGCGCGCGCGCGTGTCTTTCCTGCCTTTTTATTGTGGTAATCATAATAATAAAAATAAACGTAAACATTACATAATTGAGAGATGCTTGCCTGCCACGAAAGATATATTTTCTCTCATACATAATTTAAATTAAAATGAAAAAATTATAATTTTATTGCCTGACAACAAAATTATTTTATTATTAACAATTACCATTGTTTGAAATAGTTTAAATGAATTTTCAAGTACTTTGCTCTTGTTAAAACGTAAAAGGTTGCTGGTAAACTACCCCTTCCCCCTAACCGTTCCTCATCAAAGTGAAAAGGCCTTGAGTTCCCTAAAATTCAGTGACGTTGCAAAAATTTATTTGATTCTGTTGAATGTGCGGCAGTCATCGTTCGTCATAGGAAAAATTACCCTTGTTAAAACATAAAACATTACTGGTAAACTACCCCTTTCCATTAACCGATCTTCACCAACAACAATAGGCCATGAGTACTCTACAATTCAGTACCGTATGCAAAAAATTCTTTTTATCTGTTTGAATTTGCGGCTGTTATCGTTTGCCATAGAAAAAAAACTACCCTTGATAAAAAAAACGTTGCTAGTAAACTGCCCCTTTTTTTTAACCGATATTCACCAAACACAATAGGTCTTGAGTACTCTACAATTCAGGGTTTCATGCAATAGATTATTTGATTCCATTTGAATTTGCGGCTTTTATCGTTTGCCATAGAAAATATCCTTGGTAAAACATAAAACGTAGCAGGTGAACTACCCCTTTGTCTTACCCGATCTTCACCAAAAACAATAGGTCTTGAGAACTCTATAATTCAGGGCTGTATGCGAAACACTATTTGATTCCATTTGAATTTGCGGCTGTTATCGTTTGCTTTAGAAAAAATTACCCTTGATAAAAAAACTGTTGCCGGTAAACTACCCTTTACCTCAGCCGATCTTCACCAAAAACAATTGATCGAGAAATCAGGGCTGTATGCAAAAAATTATTTGTTTCTGTTTGAATTTGCGGCTGTTATCGTTTGCCATAGAAAAAAAAATCTATAGACACACAGACACTTTTCGAAAAATTACTTTTCTTCATGTTTTGAGTATACTACAATCAGAATCTGCAATAATCTCGAACACGGTTTTTTTTTGCCATCACCATACAGTACTTCCATTTACTTAAGGAACATGGAAGTAAAAATTACCCTTGATAAAAAAAACGTTGCTGGTAAAGTACCCCTTTCCCTTAACCGATTTTCACCAAAAACAAAATATCTTGAGAACTCTACAATTCAAGGGCTGTAGCAAAAAATTATTTGATTCTGTTGGAATTTGCGACTCTTATCGTTTGCCATAGAAAATCCCCTTGTTAAAATATAAAACGTTGCTGGTAAACTACCCCTTTCCATTAACCGATCTTCACCAAAATAAACAGGCCTTGAGATCGTTAAAACGTAGGGAAGTATGTAAAAACTTATTTGAATATGTTTGTATTTACGGCAGTTATCGTTCGTCATAGAAAAAATTAACCTTATCACATAAAACGTTACAAGTAAACTACCCCTTTCCCTTAACTGATCTTCACACCAAAATCAATAGGTCTTGAGTCCTCTACAATCCATACATGACTTCCATGTTCTAAGATGTATATTTGAAATCATTTACGAAATGAAATGTTTCCATAGAAATTACTTCTTTCTTCAGCCTTAACCACAGTACTGTGGTCACTAACGTATACCACCTCCAGTTAGCGCATTCGATTTTCACTGATGATGGTAGGCGATGGCACTGGTGAATCGTCTGGTTTTTCATAAAACATTGGACCTTGGCCAAACTGCCGGGGAAGGAATTTTTACAACAAACTATTTGTTTGTTGCCGATAATGTAGTACACATAAAAATATGCATGAAATTAATGGCTTGTAAAATTTAATGTTTGATCTCTATTAAGCAGTGCTCAAGTTTCCAAAGTTTTAATATAATGATGTCAGTAATCAAAACATCAGAGCAGGTTTAGTGTGTATGAGGGCACACTGTGGACAAAAATTTTCAACATTCCCTATTGAGCGTTGCTCAGAGTAATGTTGCGAATCTACAGTGTACGTTTCACAGAACAAACACGAGGATAAGAAGGAGCGCTCCGAAGTCTCTCATGGACCCTGAGCATCAGGCAGAGTGTTCATTCCCTAAAGACGAAAAGTCTGTCTATGAACCGTTCCTCTGTAAACACGTGCAGTTACACAGCCCAGCAAACCACAGGAAGCAAAACGCTTCCACGCTGGACGCTTTTTTGGCTTGTGCGCGTTGTGTTGGTGTGGGTTTTGGCACTTTGCATTTAAAAAACGTGCAAATGTAAGAAAATAAACACGAGTGACGCCAGAAATAACGCGAATTGTGTGTGTGTGTGTGTGTGTGTGTGCGTGCGCACGCGTGCGCGCGTGTCTTACCTGCCTTTTTATTGCGGTAATCATAATAATAAAAAGTAAACATAAACATTACATAATTGAGATATGCTTGCCTGCCACGAACGATATATTTTCTCTCATACATAATTTAAATTAAAGTAAAAAAATTATAATTTTATTGCCTGACAACAAAATTATTTTATTTTTAACAATTACCATTGTTTGAAATAGTTTAAATGAATTTTCAAGTACTTTGCTCTTGTTAAAACGTAAAAGGTTGCTGGTAAACTACCCCTTCCCCCTAACCGTTCCTCATCAAAGTGAAAAGGCCTTGAGTTCCCTAAAATTCAGTGACGTATGCAAAAATTTATTTGATTCTGTTGAATGTGCGGCAGTCATCGTTCGTCATAGGAAAAATTACCCTTGTTAAAACTTAAAACATTACTGGTAAACTACCCCTTTCCATTAACCGATCTTCACCAACAACAATAGGCCATGAGTACTCTACAATTCAGTACCGTATGCAAAAAATTATTTTTATCTGTTTGAATTTGCGGCTGTTATCGTTTGCCATAGAAAAAAAAACTACCCTTGATAAAAAAACGTTGCTGGTAAACTACCCCTTTTCCTTAACCGATATTCACCAAACACAACAGGTCTTGAGTACTCTACAATTCAGGGCTTCATGCAATAGATTATTTGATTCTGTTTGAATTTGCGGTTTTATCGTTTGCCATAGAAAATATCCTTGGTAAAACATAAAACGTAGCAGGTGAACTACCCCTTTGTCTTACCCGATCTTCACCAAAAACAATAGGTCTTGAGAAGTCTATAATTCAGGGCTGTATGCGAAACATTATTTGATTCCATTTGAATTTGCGGCTGTTATCGTTTGCTTTAGGAAAAAATTACCCTTGATAAAAAAACTGTTGCCGGTAAACTACCCCTTTCCCTCAGCCGATCTTCACCAAAAACAATTGGTAGTGAAATCAGGGGTGTATACAAAAAATTATTTGATTCTGTTTGAATTTGCGGCTGTTATCGTTTGCCATAGAAAAAATCTACAGACACACAAATACATAGACACACAGACACACACACAGACACTTTTTGAAAAATGTCTTTTTTTCTTGTTTTGAGTGTAGTACAATCAGAATCTGTGTAGTACAAGACGAAAAGTCTGTCTATGAACCGTTCCTCTGTAAACGCGTGCAGTTACACTGCCCAGCAAACCACAGGAAGCAAATCGCTATCCACGCTGGACACTTTTTTGGCTTGTGCGCGTTGTGTTGGTGTGGGTTTTGGCATTTTGCATTTAAAAAACGTACAAATGTAAGAAAATAAACACGAGTGACGCCAGAAATAACGCGAATTGTGTGTGTGTGCGTGCGCACGCGCGCGCGCGTGTCTTATCTTTTTATTGCGGTAATCATAATAATAAAAAGTAAACATAAACATTACATAATTGAGATATGCTTGCCTGCCACGAACGATATATTTTCTCTCAGACATAATTTAAATTAAAATGAGAAAATTATAATTTTATTGCCTGACAACAAAATTATTTTATTTTTAACAATTACCATTGTTTGAAATAGTTTAAATGAATTTTCAAGTACTTTGCTCTTGTTAAAACGTAAAAGGTTGCTGGTAAACTACCCCTTACCCCTAACCGTTCCTCATCAAAGTGAAAAGGCCTTGAGTTCCCTAAAATTCAGTGACGTATGCAAAAATTTATTTGATTCTGTTGAATGTGCGGCAGTCATCGTTCGTCATAGGAAAAATTACCCTTGTTAAAACATATAATATTACTGGTAAACTACCCCTTTCCATTAACCGATCTTCACCAACAACAATAGGCCATGAGTACTCTACAATTCAGTACCGTATGCAAAAAATTATTTTTATCTGTTTGAATTTGCGGCTTTTATCGTTTGCCATAGAAAAAAACTACCCTTGATAAAAAAACGTTGCTGGTAAACTACCCCTTTTCCTTAACCGATATTCACCAAACACAATAGGTCTTGAGTACTCTACAATTCAGGGCTTCATGCAATAGATTATTTGATTCTGTTTGAATTTGCGGCTTTTATCGTTTGCCATAGAAAATATCCTTGGTAAAACATAAAACGTAGCAGGTGAACTACCCCTTTGTCTTACCCGATCTTCACCAAAAACAATAGGTCTTGAGAACTCTATAATTCAGGGCTGTATGCGAAACACTATTTGATTCCATTTGAATTTGCGGCTGTTATCGTTTGCTTTAGAAAAAATTACCCTTGATAAAAAAACTGTTGCCGGTAAACTACCCTTTCCCTCAGCCGATCTTCACCAAAAACAATTGATCGAGAAATCAGGGCTGTATGCAAAAAATTATTTGATTCTGTTTGAATTTGCGGCTGTTATCGTTTGCCATAGAAAAAAAACTACCCTTGATAAAAAAACGTTGCTGGTAAACTACCCCTTTTCCTTAACCGATATTCACCAAACACAACAGGTCTTGAGTACTCTACAATTCAGGGCTGCATGCAATAGATTATTTGATTCTGTTTGAATTTGCGGTTTTATCGTTTGCCATATAAAATATCCTTTGTAAAACATAAAACGTAGCCGGTGAACTACCCCTTTGTCTTACCCGATCTTCACCAAAAACAATAGGTCTTGAGAACTCTATAATTCAGGGCTGTATGCGAAACATTATTTTATTCCATTTGAATTTGCGGCTGTTATCGTTTGCTTTAGAAAAAAATTACCCTTGATAAAAAAACTGTTGCCGGTAAACTACCCTTTCCCTCAGCCGATCTTCACCAAAAACAATTGGTCGTGAAATCAGGGCTGTATGCAAAAAATTATTTGATTCTGTTTGAATTTGCGGCTGTTATCGTTTGCCATAGAAAAAATCTACAGACACACAAATACATAGACACACAGACACACACACAGACACTTTTTGAAAAATGTCTTTTTTTCATGTTTTGAGTGTAGTACAATCAGAATCTGTGTAGTACAAGACGAAAAGTCTGTCTATGAACCGTTCCTCTGTAAACACGTGCAGTTACACTGCCCAGCAAACCACAGGAAGCAAATCGCTTCCACGCTGGACGCTTTTTTGGCTTGTGCGCGTTGTGTTGGTGTGGGTTTTGGCACTTTGCATTTAAAAAACGTGCAAATGTAAGAAAATAAACACGAGTGACGCCAGAAATAACGCGAATTGTGTGTGTGTGTGTGTGTGTACGCGCGCACGCGCGCGCGCGTGTCTTTCCTGCCTTTTTATTGTGGTAATCATAATAATAAAAATAAACATAAACATTACATAATTGAGAGATGCTTGCCTGCCACGAAAGATATATTTTCTCTCATACATAATTTAAATTAAAATGAAAAAATTATAATTTTATTGCCTGACAACAAAATTATTTTATTATTAACAATTACCATTGTTTGAAATAGTTTAAATGAATTTTCAAGTACTTTGCTCTTGTTAAAACGTAAAAGGTTGCTGGTAAACTACCCCTTCCCCCTAACCGTTCCTCATCAAAGTGAAAAGGCCTTGAGTTCCCTAAAATTCAGTGACGTATGCAAAAATTTATTTGATTCTGTTGAATGTGCGGCAGTCATCGTTCGTCATAGGAAAAATTACCCTTGTTAAAACATAAAACATTACTGGTAAACTACCCCTTTCCATTAACCGATCTTCACCAACAACAATAGGCCATGAGTACTCTACAATTCAGTACCGTATGCAAAAAATTCTTTTTATCTGTTTGAATTTGCGGCTGTTATCGTTTGCCATAGAAAAAAAACTACCCTTGATAAAAAAAACGTTGCTAGTAAACTGCCCCTTTTTTTTAACCGATATTCACCAAACACAATAGGTCTTGAGTACTCTACAATTCAGGGTTTCATGCAATAGATTATTTGATTCCATTTGAATTTGCGGCTTTTATCGTTTGCCATAGAAAATATCCTTGGTAAAACATAAAACGTAGCAGGTGAACTACCCCTTTGTCTTACCCGATCTTCACCAAAAACAATAGGTCTTGAGAACTCTATAATTCAGGGCTGTATGCGAAACACTATTTGATTCCATTTGAATTTGCGGCTGTTATCGTTTGCTTTAGAAAAAATTACCCTTGATAAAAAAACTGTTGCCGGTAAACTACCCTTTACCTCAGCCGATCTTCACCAAAAACAATTGGTCTTGAAATCAGGGCTGTATGCAAAAAATTATTTGATTCTGTTTGAATTTGCGGCTGTTATCGTTTGCCATAGAAAAAAAAATCTATAGACACACAGACACTTTTCGAAAAATTACTTTTCTTCATGTTTTGAGTATACTACAATCAGAATCTGCAATAATCTCGAACACGGTTTTTTTTTGCCATCACCATACAGTACTTCCATTTACTTAAGGAACATGGAAGTAAAAATTACCCTTGATAAAAAAAACGTTGCTGGAAAGTACCCCTTTCCCTTAACCGATTTTCACCAAAAACAAAATATCTTGAGAACTCTACAATTCAAGGGCTGTAGCAAAAAATTATTTGATTCTGTTGGAATTTGCGACTCTTATCGTTTGCCATAGAAAATCCCCTTGTTAAAATATAAAACGTTGCTGGTAAACTACCCCTTTCCATTAACCGATCTTCACCAAAATAAACAGGCCTTGAGATCGTTAAAACGTAGGGAAGTATGTAAAAACTTATTTGAATATGTTTGTATTTACGGCAGTTATCGTTCGTCATAGAAAAAATTAACCTTATCACATAAAACGTTACAAGTAAACTACCCCTTTCCCTTAACTGATCTTCACACCAAAATCAATAGGTCTTGAGTCCTCTACAATCCATACATGACTTCCATGTTCTAAGATGTATATTTAAAATCATTTACGAAATGAAATGTTTCCATAGAAATTACTTCTTTCTTCAGCCTTAACCACAGTACTGTGGTCACTAACGTATACCACCTCCAGTTAGCGCATTCGATTTTCACTGATGATGGTAGGCGATGGCACTGGTGAATCGTCTGGTTTTTCATAAAACATTGGACCTTGGCCAAACTGCCGGGGAAGGAATTTTTACAACAAACTATTTGTTTGTTGCCGATAATGTAGTACACATAAAAATATGCATGAAATTAATGGCTTGTAAAATTTAATGTTTGATCTCTATTAAGCAGTGCTCAAGTTTCCAAAGTTTTAATATAATGATGTCAGTAATCAAAACATCAGAGCAGGTTTAGTGTGTATGAGGGCACACTGTGGACAAAAATTTTCAACATTCCCTATTGAGCGTTGCTCAGAGTAATGTTGCGAATCTACAGTGTACGTTTCACAGAACAAACACGAGGATAAGAAGGAGCGCTCCGAAGTCTCTCATGGACCCTGAGCATCAGGCAGAGTGTTCATTCCCTAAAGACGAAAAGTCTGTCTATGAACCGTTCCTCTGTAAACACGTGCAGTTACACTGCCCAGCAAACCACAGGAAGCAAATCGCTTCCACGCTGGACGCTTTTTTGGCTTGTGCGCGTTGTGTTGGTGTGGGTTTTGGCACTTTGCATTTAAAAAACGTGCAAATGTAAGAAAATAAACACGAGTGACGCCAGAAATAACGCGAATTGTGTGTGTGTGTGTGTGTGCGTGCGCACGCGTGCGCGCGTGTCTTACCTGCCTTTTTATTGCGGTAATCATAATAATAAAAAGTAAACATAAACATTACATAATTGAGATATGCTTGCCTGCCACGAACGATATATTTTCTCTCATACATAATTTAAATTAAAGTAAAAAAATTATAATTTTATTGCCTGACAACAAAATTATTTTATTTTTAACAATTACCATTGTTTGAAATAGTTTAAATGAATTTTCAAGTACTTTGCTCTTGTTAAAACGTAAAAGGTTGCTGGTAAACTACCCTTCCCCCTAACCGTTCCTCATCAAAGTGAAAAGGCCTTGAGTTCCCTAAAATTCAGTGACGTATGCAAAAATTTATTTGATTCTGTTGAATGTGCGGCAGTCATCGTTCGTCATAGGAAAAATTACCCTTGTTAAAACTTAAAACATTACTGGTAAACTACCCCTTTCCATTAACCGATCTTCACCAACAACAATAGGCCATGAGTACTCTACAATTCAGTACCGTATGCAAAAAATTATTTTTATCTGTTTGAATTTGCGGCTGTTATCGTTTGCCATAGAAAAAAAACTACCCTTGATAAAAAAACGTTGCTGGTAAACTACCCCTTTTCCTTAACCGATATTCACCAAACACAACAGGTCTTGAGTACTCTACAATTCAGGGCTTCATGCAATAGATTATTTGATTCTGTTTGAATTTGCGGTTTTATCGTTTGCCATAGAAAATATCCTTGGTAAAACATAAAACGTAGCAGGTGAACTACCCCTTTGTCTTACCCGATCTTCACCAAAAACAATAGGTCTTGAGAAGTCTATAATTCAGGGCTGTATGCGAAACATTATTTGATTCCATTTGAATTTGCGGCTGTTATCGTTTGCTTTAGGAAAAAATTACCCTTGATAAAAAAACTGTTGCCGGTAAACTACCCCTTTCCCTCAGCCGATCTTCACCAAAAACAATTGGTAGTGAAATCAGGGGTGTATACAAAAAATTATTTGATTCTGTTTGAATTTGCGGCTGTTATCGTTTGCCATAGAAAAAATCTACAGACACACAAATACATAGACACACAGACACACACACAGACACTTTTTGAAAAATGTCTTTTTTTCTTGTTTTGAGTGTAGTACAATCAGAATCTGTGTAGTACAAGACGAAAAGTCTGTCTATGAACCGTTCCTCTGTAAACGCGTGCAGTTACACTGCCCAGCAAACCACAGGAAGCAAATCGCTATCCACGCTGGACACTTTTTTGCTTGTGCGCGTTGTGTTGGTGTGGGTTTTGGCATTTTGCATTTAAAAAACGTACAAATGTAAGAAAATAAACACGAGTGACGCCAGAAATAACGCGAATTGTGTGTGTGTGCGTGCGCACGCGCGCGCGCGTGTCTTATCTTTTTATTGCGGTAATCATAATAATAAAAAGTAAACATAAACATTACATAATTGAGATATGCTTGCCTGCCACGAACGATATATTTTCTCTCAGACATAATTTAAATTAAAATGAAAAAATTATAATTTTATTGCCTGACAACAAAATTATTTTATTTTTAACAATTACCATTGTTTGAAATAGTTTAAATGAATTTTCAAGTACTTTGCTCTTGTTAAAACGTAAAAGGTTGCTGGTAAACTACCCCTTACCCCTAACCGTTCCTCATCAAAGTGAAAAGGCCTTGAGTTCCCTAAAATTCAGTGACGTATGCAAAAATTTATTTGATTCTGTTGAATGTGCGGCAGTCATCGTTCGTCATAGGAAAATTTACCCTTGTTAAGACATAAAACATTACTGGTAAACTACCCCTTTCCATTAACCGATCTTCACCAACAACAATAGGCCATGAGTACTCTACAATTCAGTACCGTATGCAAAAAATTATTTTTATCTGTTTGAATTTGCGGCTGTTATCGTTTGCCATAGAAAAAAAAACTACCCTTGATAAAAAAACGTTGCTGGTAAACTACCCCTTTTCCTTAACCGATATTCACCAAACACAACAGGTCTTGAGTACTCTACAATTCAGGGCTTCATGCAATAGATTATTTGATTCTGTTTGAATTTGCGGTTTTATCGTTTGCCATAGAAAATATCCTTGGTAAAACATAAAACGTAGCTGGTGAACTACCCCTTTGTCTTACCCGATCTTCACCAAAAATAATAGGTCTTGAGAACTCTATAATTCAGGGCTGTATGCGAAGCATTATTTGATTCCATTTGAATTTGCGGCTGTTATCGTTTGCTTTAGAAAAAAATTACCCTTGATAAAAAAACTGTTGCCGGTAAACTACCCCTTTCCCTCAGCCGATCTTCACCAAAAACAATTGGTCTTGAAATCAGGGCTGTATGCAAAAAATTATTTGATTCTGTTTGAATTTGCGGCTGTTATCGTTTTCCATAGAAAAAAAATCTATAGACACACAGACACTTTTCGAAAAATTACTTTTTTTCATGTTTTGAGTATACTACAATCAGAATCTGCAATAATCTCGAACACGGTTTTTTTTTGCCATCACCATACAGTACTTCCATTTACTTAAGGAACATGGAAGTAAAAATTACCCTTGATAAAAAAACGTTGCTGGTAAAGTACCCCTTTCCCTTAACCGATTTTCACCAAAAACAAAATATCTTGAGAACTCTACAATGCAAGGGCTGTAGCAAAAAATGATTTGTTTCTGTTGGAATTTGCGGCTCTTATCGTTTGCCATAGAAAATCCCCTTGTTAAAATATAAACGTTGCTTGTAAACTACCCCTTTCCATTAACCGATCTTCACCAAAATAAACAGGCCTTGAGATCGTTAATACTTAGGGAATGTAACGTCTTTTCGCCGCGTTACAAATCCAGGAAACCCATCGTAATTAAACTCCGTTAATTAGATGGGCTGCCTACGTTGTAACAGAATGTATCACAAATAATTAATATAACAAATTACTTACTAACTGTGTAAGGAAACAATGGGAAGGTATACTATTGATTTAAGCACTCCTTATATGTGTGTAACAAGACGACTTCTCTTTATTTAACATTTAAAAACATTTACTGACAGATCCCATGACATTACTAATTAAATTATTAAAGTTATTTGAATGCTTTCTTTATAATTTGGGATCAACATAGATTCTATTTAGCTATACCTCGGATCCGGGTAACCTTCGGTATTTAGTCATTAAAACTTTTAGTCATACTCAATTCATGATATTAGCTTGCAAGACTTTCTTTTATTTAACCATTGGAAGAATGGTATTATTACTTGAATTATATTACTATACATTAGCATATAAACTGTTACAACGTATGATGTTTGAATAGTTACATTAAATTCTTAGATTTAATTTTTTTTATCTTTACAAAGTTAATAGTCTCTGAAAAGTCTCTTTTTTAGGTGTGTTGTGTAACAAATATTAGTAAGCCTCGATAGACAGGCTATCGAGTCACTTTTTAATTGGTATGCCGAAACCTCGTCCTGGGGTGTCCGTCTTGGGAATCCGGAATAGCGCCGTCGTCATCTCGGTCTGGTCTTTGTCATCAAAGGGTTCAAAAGTCCGCAGGGTAGATTGAGCTTTCTACGATTGTACTTGTAGATTCTCGGATGTCCTGATCTGCATATTCTGTCGTGTCTACTAGAGTTTGTGAGTTCTGATAGTTCACATCTCCAGGTATGATGTTGGAAGTGTTGTTAGTTCTTGAAGTTCGAAGTCATCTTGTGTTACACCATTTTTTACGTTTCGAGTTACACTTTAAGTCTCTTGTTTTTTTTTTTTTTTACATAACTATACTAGTTAACACATACATATGCTTTCAGCAGCAATTTCTTGTATACAACATGAAGGTAAACGAAAGTATCGGTAACATAGTATAAGAGCATAGCTCGTACGTCTGTACTGCATGAAGTCAGCATAGCGAGAGAGAGATTTTTGCTCGCTTCGTCTGGAACTGGACAAAATGGTAGAGGGGCAATTACTGCGCGAGAATATAGTCCCTGTCTCTCTTTAAGTTAACATTTTTATTTATACAAACTATCCCTAAATAAATATACATAATTTAAATAAGTTGTTTTAGCGACTATCTGTGTCTTCAGATTTTTAATTATTAACATTAGGTTTTTTATCTTATTCTAACTTACACAAGACTCGGAAAACATGTCGAGTCTGGAATCAACAGGTCAGCGCCTGATAACAAGCAAAGGGTTAAATACGAGATTAATAACTCTTTACAATTTGTCTTTTTATTAGAGTATCTTCGTACTAACTAATTACTGCTTCCTCTCATACTGAGTACATACAGGTTTTTTATATTATTACAGTGAGATTTAAATGGCTTAATAGCTCGCAACCTTAATTTTTTTTAAATTTTTTATTTTCTTGATTATTTTACAATTTAAATCGTCACATACTCCACCGCTTAATTTGCACGCTACGGTTAAGTTTTTTGAGTCTAACTCACAATTGGGGTCTGGGAGTATGAATGGGTTTAGTGTGTGTAATTTCTTTCACATAGTTGTTGGACACTTTACAACGTTGTCCACATAGTTATTTCATATAGTTACAACACAGTATACTTTATATATTCTTATTAACTACCTTTTGTTTTATACATACTATTTACACTTAATATTTACACAATTAAAACACAAAACTCTTTCTTATCTCTATCACTTAAATCTACTACCGGGTTTTTTGTTTGTTTTACTCTCTCTTCTGTAGAGTAACTTTCTAAATCTTTACTATTTAGAATTCTATCTTGTCTTCTGTGAGTCCTAGATAACTCATGTAGTCAATGAGTGTTAGTACCCATCTAGTTAATGATTATTCATTAATGTATGCTTCGCAGAACTGGATCTCAGGTTGATCAGGCCTCGTTTCCAAACTCTACGTTTTACATTTTTCCACGTTGTTTCAGAAATATAATTTTCTTTACTGCCTAGTATTCCCTTTTCTATTTTGGGTTATACTATACCGTCACTTCTTCTTATACAACTTTAGTTGCGAAATATGCGTTCTCCGCACATATTTCTGAGTTGCAGGTTCGCACAGGGCTACTGTAACGGGAGTTAGGTACTTTTGGATTTGGTAAGGGCCACACCATCGGAATGATAGTTTAGAGGTGGTCTTATCAATCGCACTACTAATGGGGTGAGTCTTGTACATTACTAAGTCACCTACTTGGTACCTGACTGAATTGCTATGATTACCTTTCTCGTGGTATCTTCTGGATTTTTCTAAGCTTGCTCTTAAGTTAGAGCGGGCTTTGTTCCATATTCGCTTTATCTGCTTATCCGTTATTTGCGGAGGCAGCAGATCGTGTATATTCCATCTTGTGGACAAAGGGTGGTTTGGTCGATACTTGTATAGTAACTCGAACGGGGTCGACTTGTGACCTTCGTGGTAAGCTGAATTAAACGCGTATTGAATCCAGGATAGATTTTGGTCCCACGACGTGTGATCGTTCGCATGATAGGCGATTAGCGCAGATTTGAGGTTTCGTAGATACCTTTCAGCAATATTGCCTTGCGGTCGATACTCTGTAGTGGTTATATGGTCTATCCCTAACTTGAAACACATATTCTTAAATTCTTTTGCTTTAAACTGTGGACCGTTATCAGATACTATACGTACTGGAGTACCGTAGTCTTTAAATAGTCTTTCCTGTAGTATTTTAACTGTTGTCGACGCTAATGCTCGTCGCATGGGATACATCCAAACAAATTTGGTAAACGAATCTACACAGATCAGTAACATGGTATTTCCTGATTTGGATCGTGGATACGGACCTGAGAAATCTAGATAAAGTTTCGAAAAAGGAGTCTTTGGGATTTCTGAAATCAATTGGCTTACTTGAGTATTTCTAGCTGGTTTACTAAGGGCGCATAATGAACATTTCTTTACGAAGTTAGCTATTTCGCAGTTCATATTGTTCCAATGATATTCCTTTCGAATACGATGTATCGTCTTATTGATTCCCATATGGGCTCCTATGGTAGATGAATGGAAGTATTCCATCAGCATGGGCTTAATTACATCCGGGGCTATTATTCTTAATTCCTTTCCGTCTCTTATCTTGAGACACAGTACATTCTTACTCAATACGTACTTCTCGGATTTAATACCTTGGGTAAGTTGTTCTATAATAGGCTTCAGTAAAGGGTCTTGTTGTTGATACAGGGCAATGTTTGTAAAGGCAAGGGGGAATTCAGTAATTACGGCGTTAGCACTTGCTATTTCCGGCTTCACTATGTTTTCGGAAGTTTTAGTGGGTGACTGGAACATACGGGACAGGGTATCGGCGACTACATTTTGAGTACCTTTAATATGCTGCACTCTGAATTTGTAGCAGTTTAATTTCAATATCCATCTGCCAATTCGTCCTAATTGTTTAGGATGATTCAATAACCATGATAACGCCTGATTGTCGGTTTCCAAAAGGAATTCTTTATGTTCTAGGAAGGGTTTAAACTTCTCGAACGCAAAAACAATTGCTAAACATTCCAATTCATATGCGGAATACTTTCTTTCTTGATCGCTCAGTGTTCGTGATGCATAACTAATTGGTAGTCTACAGTTATCTATCTCTTGGTATATCACTGCACCTAACGCTACACTGGAACTGTCGGTTTGCACGACGAATGGTTTTGTGAAATCAGCTAGTTGCAAAACTGGGGGAGATATAATACTTTCTTTAAGTTGCTCAAACGCGTTTTGATGTATTGAGCTCCATTCGAACTTCGTTCCCTTCTTTCGTAAGGAGTTTAGGGGTGCTGCTATTTCGGCAAGATGGGGAATATATTTGTGGAAATAATTCACCATACCTAAAAATCGGGCTATACCTTTTGCATCTCGTGGGGGTGCAAATTCTCTAATAGCGCGGGTACGTTCGGGGTCAATGCTTACCTTTCCATTCGCTTTCACGATGTGTCCTAAGAAAGAAAACTGAGGGACGGCAAAACTTACCTTATTTGGGTTCACCGTTAATCCTGCTCTTAGTAACCGAGATAACACTTCACGCAAATGTTTGAGATGTTGTTCCATTGATTCACTGTATATAACGATGTCGTCCAAATAGTGATACACATATTTAAATTTAATGTCGTGAAATATCTTTTCCAATAGTCTACTACATACGGAACTTCCTTGAGATATTCCAAAGGGTACCCTAGTAAATTGGTACAAGTTAAAAGGAACTGCAAACGCGGTTAGATGTTTTGATTCTTCTGAAAGAGGTATTTGGTGAAAAGCTTGATTCAGATCCATTACCGTAAAGACCATAGCTTTAGTAAAATAATGAAACGCACTATGGATGTCTGGAAGAGGGATTGATTCAAATCTATTCTTTTATTTAATTGTCTGTAGTCTACAACTAGTCGGTGTTTATCTGGTCCTTTTGGTACTAAAAAGGAGGGTGAAGAATATGGGGACGTAGAGGGTTCTATGACTCCTTGGTCCAACAACTTGTTGATATGGTTTCGCATGACTTCCATCTTGGGAGGCGACAACTTGTACGGAGGTAGTCGTATTACTTTCTGATCACTCAGATTAATTTTTTACTCTATTAGGTCCGTAAGTCCTAGTTTAGGTGTAAGAACCGAGGAAAATTCTTTTATTAGTTTTAGTATTCTGACTCTATCTCTTCTTTCTAGGTGAGATAAATCTGAATCTTGGTGTATTACATGTGCAGTAGATGAACTATGTTTATCTTCATTACTATCAAATTTATGTTTCCGTGTACTTTTCACGAAATTCTCTCACATAGGGGTCGATTTCTTTCGCACCTTTTTTGTTTTTTACTTGGTTACAGAATAATTCATTATTATTATTATTATTGGTTTCTTTTAGTTTACCCAATTTCGAGTAGCTGCGGAAGACACAGGTTTTCGGGTCTCCCTGCCTTACATGTTTTTTGAATTGGGGTTATTCCGTTCCAATGGCTTACTTTTGCACTCTCTTCTTATGTGCCCACATTTGCCACAATTATAACAGGTGGGTTTTCTGCGAGGTGGGTACTTGGTTTCCGCTTTATCTGGGTTTACACTTAACTTACCAGCTTTGCGCACATGGTGAGGTCTACTAGAAACTTGTCTTTCATACGAGGTTGTTACATCAGGCAGTAGTGCTCGCAATTGATGTCTATTAGTTCCAGAGGTTTTCATTGCTTCTCTATTTTGATCTGAGTACCATACATTTGAAGAATGGATACTGCACTGTTCTAGATCAGTAATTGTATTGGGTCTATTCATCAATGATAGTCGAGATCTTTCTTCAGGTGACACGCCTATTAAAATGGTGTCCACCAGTTGTGTTTCATTCCAGCTTACACGTAATAGTCGAGAGGACTCCCTAATATCGGAGATGTAGTGAGCTAATCTCTCCTGATGTCCTTGTACTCGGAGTACTGTCTTTCTTTTTATTTCCTCATAGATGCCGGTGGGAATAAAGTATTTTATTATAGAGCTATGTAGCTCTTCTACTGGGAATGTAGAGGTTAGGGCTTCTAGGACACGATTTTTTAACGGGGGTTTACACTTTGGTAACAGAACTTGTAAAATTTGCCAGTCATTCAGCTGCTGTAGATCTTTTATCTGAAGAAGATAACTAATGGATGTTAGTAATTTAGAAACATTTAAGCCATCTGTATGCGGGATTTCGGTTAAGATCTTCTCCACAGGATGAGTCATTTTACCGTATAGGTTCGCGTTATAGTTCATAGGTGTAATTCCTCGATGAGGGCAATTGGATTCATTGGAGATGTTTGTCAATTCATTATTTCCGGGACGAAACTGAAAATGCTCGGGAGGAGGGGCATTTACATCTTTATCAGTATTTTGTTCTTGGTTCGCTTGCACTTGCGATACGATGGGTGAGTTCCGATCCGTGTTAGGCGGGGGTAAACCAGTGGTGGGGGATTGTACTGGGGAGATGTGTAATTTCATTAATGATTTCTCTATTTCGTCCATCCTGAATGAGTCGGATTTTCGTCTTAGGTCGTTAATAATTGAAGGTAAGCGGCGTAGAGCTTCGTCTGCCAGATTTTGTACATCAACGGGTATTGCTGTGAGATTCGGCCAGATCGACAAATTTTTTATTCGCCTGGTTAAATGCTCTATTCTCTGGGTAGTCCGCAAAATTATTGCCGGAGATTTCTCGTCTTGGAGGGTTTGAGACAATAAGTATAGTTCACTATACTTGGCATTACAAATTTCTTTCTCGCTTTCATAATCGAGTTGGCTTAGATAGTTTAATTGCACGGGTGCATCAAATCCACATTCGCGAATTGACCTTCGTAATTCTGCGACTGTTACATCAGCATGGGGTAGTCCACGCAAAAGGGCTTCGTAAGACAGCTCGTCTTTTAATAACAAATCCGGGTTAAATTGGGCCATTTTGTTCTAACACATTAGCACGTACTTAAAATTAATACTAGTACACTACACATATGTTACACATATATATAATAAATTTTTAAGTAATCAATGTACACAAATTTGAAAAGAACCATTTCTCTTCTAAGGGAGAGATAGAAATTCCACACACATATTTATCAAGTTCATCAAGTTAAATAGCCGATCAGCTGTTTTCTGGAATGTAGGTCACCCTCTGTATTTAGTTAACAAAGGATCTTGTGTGTCAGTGAGAAAGGGGGTTTTACTCTTATTGTTCTCTACACAATGCGACTGAATAACACAACTACCGGTATAAACAAGAGAAGGGGAGCACAATCTTATTCAACAAATCTATTATTATTATTACGCTTGACAACACTTTGACTCCCTTCATTCATATACTTTCCCAATTAAATAAATTAATTATTTTGTTCACAAATTACGAACTTCTACTTAATTACCTGGGTCTACATTACATACTTTATTATTAACAAAGTTATTTTTAATTAATTTTTTTTTATACATACTAGTGTATGTAAGCTATATGTTGGACATACACTGTGCAGAATGAATCAGGAAACAACAGGTCATGGATTGTCGTAAACAAACCTGTTACAGATTGTTCGGTTGACCACATTTGTAATGTTTGGTCACAATTCATGTATGCAAGTAATTATATAGAGTAATGCAGGTTCCTACTGGCATATAGCTTTTGCATTGTATGACGCTAAGGATATTTCACTTATACATACTATCATTTACGTAACTTAATAAAATATTAAATATGTTTTGAACATTACAGTTATTAAGGTAACTTTCTGAGTGCATAGATCAATAATATATATTCAGTTATTGATCATACAAATTATCTAAGCATAGTGATGCAATTTTGTTTACATGTCACAAGTGGCGCAATTTTGTTTGTGACACTCTATACACAAATAAAACTCTTTCCTTTGTTTCCTTTTTTTTTTTAAAAAAAGAGTGACGCAATTTTGTTTGCGTCGCGATGCTTACAACAACTTTATAAAAATTAGCAGAGTGGCGCAATTTTGTAACGTCTTTTCGCCGCGTTACAAATCCAGGGAACCCATCGTAATTAAACTCCGTTAATTAGATGGGCTGCCTACGTTGTAACAGAATGTATCACAAATAATTAATATAACAAATTACTTACTAACTGTGTAAGGAAACAATGGGAAGGTATACTATTGATTTAAGCACTCCTTATATGTGTGTAACAAGACGACTTCTCTTTATTTAACATTTAAAAACATTTACTGACAGATCCCATGACATTACTAATTAAATTATTAAAGTTATTTGAATGCTTTCTTTAAACTTTGGGATCAACATAGATTCTATTTAGCTATACCTCGGATCCGGGTAACCTTCGGTATTTAGTCATTAAAACTTTTAGTCATACTCAATTCATGATGTTAGCTTGCAAGACTTTCTTTTATTTAACCATTGGAAGAATGGTATTATTACTTGAATTATATTACTATACATTAGCATATAAACTGTTACAACGTATGATGTTTGAATAGTTACATTAAATTCTTAGATTTAATTTTTTTTATCTTTACAAAGTTAATAGTCTCTGAAAAGTCTCTTTTTTAGGTGTGTTGTGTAACAAATATTAGTAAGCCTCGATAGACAGGCTATCGAGTCACCTTTTAATTGGTATGCCGAAACCTCGTCCTGGGGTGTCCGTCTTGGGAATCCGGAATAGCGCCGTCGTCATCTCGGTCTGGTCTTTGTCATCAAAGGGTTCAAAAGTCCGCAGGGTAGATTGAACTTTCTACGATGGTACTTGTAGATTCTCGGATGTCCTGATCTGCATATTCTGTCGTGTCTACTAGAGTTTGTGAGTTCTGATAGTTCACATCTCCAGGTATGATGTTGGAAGTGTTGTTAGTTCTTGAAGTTCGAAGTCATCTTGTGTTACACCATTTTTTACGTTTCGAGTTACACTTTAAGTCTCATGTTTTTTTTTTTTTTTACATAACTATACTAGTTAACACATACATATGCTTTCAGCAGCAATTTCTTGTATACAACATGAAGGTAAACGAAAGTATCGGTACCATAGTGTAAGAGCATAGCTCGTACGTCTGTACTGCAGAAGTCACCATAGCGAGAGAGAGATTTTTGCTCGCTTCGTCTGGTACTGGACAAAATGGTAGAGGGGCAATTACTGCGCGAGAATATAGTCCCTGTCTCTCTTTAAGTTAACATTTTTATTTATACAAACTATCCCTAAATAAATATACATAATTTAAATAAGTTGTTTTAGCGACTATCTGTGTCTTCAGATTTTTAATTATTAACATTAGGTTTTTTATCTTATTCTAACTTACACAAGACTCGGAAAACATGTCGAGTCTGGAATCAACAGGTCAGCGCCTGATAACAAGCAAAGGGTTAAATACGAGATTAATAACTCTTTACAATTTGTCTTTTTATTAGAGTATCTTCGTACTAACTAATTACTGCTTCCTCTCATACTGAGTACATACAGGTTTTTTATATTATTACAGTGAGATTTAAATGGCTTAATAGCTCGCAACATTAATTTTTTTAAAATTTTTTATTTTCTTGATTATTTTACAATTTAAATCGTCACAGGAAGTATGTAACAACTTATTTGAATATGTTTGAATTTACGGCAGTTATCGTTCGTCATAGAAAAAATTAACCTTATCACATAAAACGTTACAGGTAAACTACCCCTTTCCCTTAACTGATCTTCACACCAAAATCAATAGGCCTTGAGTCCTCTACAATCCATACATGACTTCCATGTTCTAAGATGTATATTTAAAATCATTTACGAAATGAAATGTTTCCATAGAAATTACTTCTTTCTTCAGCCTTAACCACAGTACTGTGGTCACTAACGTATACCACCTCCAGTTAGCGCATTCGATTTTCACTGATGATGGTAGGCGATGGCACTGGTGAATCGTCTGGTTTTTCATAAAACATTGGACCTTGGCCAAACTGCCGGGGAAGGAATTTTTACAACAAACTATTTCTTTGTTGCCGATAATGTAGTACACATAAAAATATGCATGAAATTAATGGCTTGTAAAATTTAATGTTTGATCTCTATTAAGCAGTGCTCAAGTTTCCAAAGTTTTAATATAATGATGTCAGTAATCAAAACATCAGAGCAGGTTTAGTGTGTATGAGTGCACACTGTGGACAAAAATTTTCAAGATTCCCTATTGAGCGTTGCTCAGAGTAAAGTTGCGAATCTACAGTGTACGTTTCGCAGAACAAACTTGCGGACAAGAAGGAGCGCTCCGAAGTCACTCATGGACCCTGAGCATCATGCAGAGTGTTCATTCCCTAAAGACGAAAAGTCTGTCTATGAACCGTTCCTCTGTAAACACGTGCAGTTACACTGCCCAGCAAACCACAGGAAGCAAATCGCTAACCACGCTGGACACGTTTTTGGCTTGTGCGCGTTGTGTTGGTGTGGGTTTTGGCACTTTGCATTTAAAAAACGTGCAAGTGTAAGAAAATAAACACGAGTGATGCCAGAAATAACGCGAATTGTGTGTGTGTGTGTGTGTGTGTGTGTTTGTGTGTGTGTGCGCGCGCGCGCGCGTATCTTGCCTGCCTTTTAATTGCGGTAATCATAATAATAAAAAGTAAACGTAAACATTACATAATTGAGATATGCTTGCCTGCCACGAACGATATATTTTCTCTCATACATAATTTAAATTAAAATGAAAAAATTATAATTTTATTGCCTGACAACAAAATTATTTTATTTTTAACAATTACCATTGTTTGAAATAGTTTAAATGAATTTTAAAGTATTTTGATCTTGTTAAAACGTAAAAGGTTGCTGGTAAACTACCCCTTCCCCTTAACCGTTCCTCATCAAAGTGAAAAGGCCTTGAGTTCCCTAAAATTCAGTGACGTATGCAAAAATTTATTTGATTCTGTTGAATGTGCGGCACTCATCGTTCGTCATAGGAAAAATTACCCTTGTTAAAATATAAAACATTACTGGTAAACTACCCCTTTCCATTAACCGATCTTCACCAACAACAGTAGACCATGAGTACTCTACAATTCAATACCGTATGCAAAAAATTATTTTTATCTGTTTGAATTTGCGGCTGTTATCGTTTGCCATAGAAAAAAACTACCCTTGATAAAAAAACGTTGCTGGTAAAATACCCCTTTTCCTTAACCGATATTCACCAAACACAACAGGTCTTGAGTACTCTACAATTCAGGGTTTCATGCAATAGATTATTTGATTCTGTTTGAATTTGCGGTTTTATCGTTTGCCATAGAAAATATCCTTGGTAAAACATAAAACGTAGCTGGTGAACTACCCCTTTGTCTTACCTGATCTTCACCAAAAACAATAGGTCTTGAGAACTCTATAATTCAGGACTGTATGCGAAACATTATTGATTCCATTTGAATTTGCGGCTGTTATCGTTTGCTTTAGAAAAAAAATTTACCCTTGATAAAAAAAACCGTTGCCGGTAAACTACCCCTTTCCCTCAGCCGATCTTCACCAAAAACAATTGGTCGTGAGTACTCTGCAAATCAGGGCTGTATGCAAAAAATTATTTGATTCTGTTTGAATTTGCGGCTGTTATCGTTTGCCATAGAAAAAAATCTATAGACACACAGACACATAGACACTTTTCGAAAAATGACTTTTTTTCATGTTTTGAGTGTACTACAATCAGAATCTGCAATAATCTCGAACACGTTTTTTTTTGCCATCGCCATACAGTACTCCATTTACTTAAGGAACATGGAAGTAAAAATTACCCTTGATAAAAAAACGTTGCTGGTAAACTACCCCTTTCCCTTAACCGATTTTCACCAAAAACAAAATATCTTGAGATCTCTACAATTCAGGGCTGTAGCAAAAAATATTTGATTCTGTTCAAATTTGCGGCTCTTATCATTTGCCATAGAAAATACCCTTGTTAAAATATAAAACGTTGCTGGTAAACTACCCCTTTCCCTTAACCGATCTTCACAATAAACAATAGGTCTTGAGAACTCTACTGTTTAGGACTGTATGCAAATAATCATTTGATTCTGTTTGAATTAGAGGCTGTTATTTTTTTCCATATAAAATACCCTTTTTAAAACAGAAAACGTTGCTGGTAAACTACCCCTTCCCTCAACCGATCTTCACCAAAAGGCCTTTAGAACTCTACAATACAGGTTTGTATGCAAAGCATTATTTTATTATGTTGGAATTTGCGGCTGTCAGCGTTTGCCATAGAAAATAATTACCCTTGATTAAAAAGAAACGTTGGAGGTAAACTACCTTTTTTCCTTAACCGATCTTCACAAAACACAATAGATCTCGAGTACTCTACAAAACAGAGCTGTATACAAAAAAATATTTGATTATGTTTGAATTTGTGGCTGTTATCGTTTGCCATAGAAAAAATCTACAGACACACAAACACATAGACACACAGACACACACACAGACACTATTTGAAAAATGTCTTTTTTTCATGTTTTGAGTGTAGTACAATAAGAATCTGCAATAATCGCAAACACAAATTTTTTTGCCATCACCATACCTCCATTTCCTTAAGGAACATGGAAGTAAATATCGGTATGGAGAACCATACATGACTTCCATGTTCTAAGATTTATATTTAAAATCGTTTAGGAAATGAAATGTTTCCATAGAAACTACTTCTTTCCACTTATTGCTTAAGACTTAACCACAGTACTGTGGTCACTAATGTATTCCACCACAAGTTATCACACTCGATTTTCACTGATGATGGCAGTCGACGGCACTGCCAAAAAGTCTGGTTTTGCTGAAAACATTGGACTACGGCCAAACAGCCCGGGAAGGAATTTTAACAACAAACTACTACTTTATTGCCGATAACGTAGTACACATATCAAAATTATCCCCACCCCCTTCAACTATAATTTTCATTTATAGAAAATTACTCCCACCCCGTTCAACTAGCCTCTTCATTAATAGATATTTCATCTATGTTTCTACAGTGGATTATTAAGATCTTCTTATCAGGATACTTTATTTATCATAATTAAGTACTTTACTCTTGTTACAACAATAAATGTTTCAGGTAAACTACCCTTTGCCCGTTACCGATCTTCACCAAAATCAATAGGCTCTGAGTCTTCTACAACTCAGGCACATATATAAAAAATTATTTGATTCTGTTTGCATTTATGGCAGTTATCGTTCGTCATGAAAACCTTTCTCTTGCTACAACATAAAATGTTTCTGGTAAACTACCCCTTTCCCTTAACTGATCTTCACCAAAATCAACAGGCCTTGTGATCTTTAACATTTAGGGATGTATGCAAAACCTTATTTGATTACGTTTGAATTTACGGCAGTTATGATTCGTCATAGAAAAAATTATCCTTATCACATAAAAAGTTACAGGTAAACTACCCCTTTCTCTTAACTGATCTTCACACCAAAATCAATAGGTCTTGAGTCCTCTACAATCCGTACATGACTTCCATGTTCTAAGATTTATATTTAAAATCATTTACGAAATGAAATGTTTCCATAGAAATTACTTCTTTCTTCAGCCTTAACCACAGTACTGTGGTCACTAACATATACCACCTCCAGTTAGCGCATTCGATTTTCACTGATGATGGTAGGCGATGGCACTGGTGAATCGTCTGGTTTTTCATAAAACATTGGACCTTGGCCAAACTGCCGGGGAAGGAATTTTTACAACAAACTATTTCTTTGTTGCCGATAATGTAGTACACATAAAAATACGCATGAAATTAATGGCTTGTAAAATTTAATGTTTGATCTCTATTAAGCAGTGCTCAAGTTTCCAAAGTTTTAATATAATGATGTCAGTAATCAAAACATCAGAGCAGGTTTAGTGTGTATGAGGGCACACTGTGGACAAAAATTTTCAACATTCCCTATTGAGCGTTGCTCAGAGTAATGTTGCGAATCTACAGTGTACGTTTCACAGAACAAACACGAGGATAAGAAGGAGCGCTCCGAAGTCTCTCATGGACCCTGAGCATCAGGCAGAGTGTTCATTCCCTAAAGACGAAAAGTCTGTCTATGAACCGTTCCTCTGTAAACACGTGCAGTTACACTGCCCAGCAAACCACAGGAAGCAAATCGCTTCCACGCTGGACGCTTTTTTGGCTTGTGCGCGTTGTGTTGGTGTGGGTTTTGGCACTTTGCATTTAAAAAACGTGCAAATGTAAGAAAATAAACACGAGTGACGCCAGAAATAACGCGAATTGTTTGTGTGCGTGCTTGCGCACGCGCGCGCGCGTGTCTTGCCTGCCTTTTTATTGCGGTAATCATAATAATAAAAAGTAAACGTAAACATTACATAATTGAGATATGCTTGCCTGCCACGAACGATATATTTTCTCTCATACATAATTTAAATTAAAATGAAAAAATTATAATTTTATTGCCTGACAACAAAATTATTTTATTTTTAACAATTACCATTGTTTGAAATAGTTTAAATGAATTTTCAAGTACTTTGCTCTTGTTAAAACGTAAAAGGTTGCTGGTAAACTACCCCTTCCCCTTAACTGTTCCTCATCAAAGTGAAAAGGTCTTGAGTTCCCTAAAATTCAGTGACGTATGCAAAAATTTATTTGATTCTGTTGAATGTGCGGCACTCATCGTTCGTCATAGGAAAATTACCCTTGTTAAAACATAAAACATTACTGGTAAACTACCCCTTTCCATTAACCGATCTTCACCAAACACAACAGGTCTTGAGTACTCTACAATTCAGGGCTTCATGCAATAGATTATTTGTTTCTGTTTGAATTTGCGGTTTTATCGTTTGCCATAGAAAATATCCTTGGTAAAACATAAAACGTAGCAGGTGAACTACCCCTTTGTCTTACCCGATCTTCACCAAAAACAATAGGTCTTGAGAACTCTATAATTCAGGGCTGTATGCGAAACTTTATTTGATTCCATTTGAATTTGCGGCTGTTATCGTTTGCTTTAGAAAAAAAATTACCCTTGATAAAAAAAACCGTTGCCGGTAAACTACCCCTTTCACTCAGCCGATCTTTACCAAAAACAATTGGTCGTGAGTACTCTGCAGATCAGGGCTGTATGCAAAAAATTATTTGATTCTGTTTGAATTTGCGGCTGTTATCGTTTGCCATAGAAAAAAAATCTATAGACACACAGACACATAGACACTTTTCGAAAAATGACTTTTTTTCATGTTTTGAGTGTACTACAATCAGAATCTGCAATAATCTCGAACACGGTTTTTTTTGCCATCGCCATACAGTACTCCATTTACTTAAGGAACATGGAAGTAAAAATTACCCTTGATAAAAAAACGTTGCAGGTAAACTACCCCTTTCCCTTAACCGATCTTCACAAAAAACAATAGGTCTTGAGAACTCTACTGTTTAGGACTGTATGCAAATAATCATTTGATTCTGTTTGAATTAGAGGCTGTTATTTTTTTCCATATAAAATACCCTTTTTAAAACAGAAAACGTTGCTGGTAAACTACCCCTTCCCTCAACCGATCTTCACCAAAAGCAATAGGCCTTTAGAACTCTACAATACAGGTTTGTATGCAAAGCATTATTTTATTATGTTGGAATTTGCGGCTGTTAGCGTTTGCCATAGAAAATAATTACCCTTGATTAAAAAGAAACGTTGGAGGTAAACTACCTTTTTTCCTTAACCGATCTTCACAAAACACAATAGATCTCGAGTACTCTACAAAACAGAGCTGTATACAAAAAAATATTTGATTATGTTATCGTTTGCCATAGAAAAAATCTACAGACACACAAACACATAGACACACAGACACACACACAGACACTTTTTGAAAAATGTCTTTTTTTCATGTTTTGAGTGTAGTACAATCAGGATCTGCAATAATCGCAAACACAATTTTTTTTGCCATCACCATACCTCCATTTCCTTAAGGAACATGGAAGTAAATATCGGTATGGAGAACCATACATGACTTCCATGTTCTAAGATTTATATTTAAAATCGTTTAGGAAATGAAATGTTTCCATAGAAACTACTTCTTTCCACTTATTGCTTCAGACTTAACCACAGTACTGTGGTCACTAATGTATTCCACCACAAGTTATCGCACTCGATTTTCACTGATGATGGCAGTCGACGGCACTGCCAAAAAGTCTGGTTTTGCTGAAAACATTGGACTACGGCCAAACAGCCCGGTAAGGAATTTTAACAACAAACTACTACTTTATTGCCGATAACGTAGTACACATATCAGAATTATCCCCACCCTCTTCAACTATAATTTTCATTTATAGAAAATTACTCCCACCCCGTTCAACTAGCCTCTTCATTTATAGATATTTCATCTATGTTTCTACAGTGGATTATTAAGATCATCTTATCAGGATACTTTATTTATCATAATTAAGTACTTTACTCTTGTTACAACAATAAATGTTTCAGGTAAACTACCCTTTGCCCGTTACCGATCTTCACCAAAATCAATAGGCCTTGAGTCTTCTACAACTCAGGCACATATATAAAAAATTATTTGATTCTGTTTGCATTTATGGCAGTTATCGTTCGTCATGAAAACCTTTCTCTTGTTACAACATATAATATTTCTGGTAAACTACCCCTTTCCCTTAACCGATCTTCACCAAAATCAAAAGGCCTTGAGATCTTTAACATTTAGGGATGTATGCAAAAACTTATTTGATTACGTTTGAATTTACGGCAGTTATGATTCGTCATAGAAAAAATTAACCTTATCACATAAAAAGTTACAGGTAAACTACCCCTTTCTCTTAACTGATCTTCACACCAAAATCAATAGGTCTTGAGTCCTCTACAATCCGTACATGACTTCCATGTTCTAAGATTTATATTTAAAATCATTTACGAAATGAAAAGTTTCCATAGAAATTACTTCTTTCTTCAGCCTTAACCACAGTACTGTGGTCACTAACGTATACCACCTCCAGTTAGCGCATTCGATTTTCACTGATGATGGTAGGCGATGGCACTGGTGAAACGTCTGGTTTTTCATAAAACATTGGACCTTGGCCAAACTGCCGGGGAAGGAATTTTTACAACAAACTATTTCTTTGTTGCCGATAATGTAGTACACATAAAAATACGCATGAAATTAATGGCTTGTAAAATTTAATGTTTGATCTCTATTAAGCAGTGCTCAAGTTTCCAAAGTTTTAATATAATGATGTCAGTAATCAAAACATCAGAGCAGGTTTAGTATGTATGAGAGCACACCGTGGACAAAAATTTTCAACATTCCCTATTGAGCGTTGCTCAGAGTAAAGTTGCGAATCTACAGTGTACGTTTCACAGAACAAACACGCAGACAAGAAGGAGCGCTCCGAAGTCACTCATGGACCCTGAGCATCTTGCAGAGTGTTCATTCCCAAAAGACGAAAAGTCTGTCTATGAACCGTTCCTCTGTAAACACGTGCAGTTACACTGCCCAGAAAACCACAGGAAGCAAATCGCTATCCACGCTGGACACTTTTTTGGCTTGTGCGCGTTGTGTTGGTGTGGGTTTTGGCACTTTGCATTTAAAAAACGTGCTAATGTAAGAAAATAAACATGAGTGACGCCAGAAATAACGCGAATTGTGTGTGTGTGCGCGCGCGCGCGCGCGCGCGCGTTTTGCCTGCCTTTTTATTGCGGTAATCATAATAATAAAAATTAAACGTAAACATTACATATTTGAGATATGCTTGCCTGCCACGAACGATATATTTTCTCTCATACATAATTTAAATTAAAATGAAAAAATTATAATTTTATTGCCTGACAACAAAATTATTTTATTTTTAACAATTACCATTGTTTGAAATAGTTTAAATGAATTTTCAAGTACTTTGCTCTTGTTAAAACGTAAAAGGTTGCTGGTAAACTACCCCTTCCCCTTAACCGTTCCTCATTAAAGTGAAAAGATATTGAGTTCCCTAAAATTCAGTGACGTATGCAAAAATTTATTTGATTCTGTTGAATGTGCGGCAGTCATCGTTCGTCATATGAAAAATTAGCCTTGTTAAAACATAAAACATTACTGGTAAACTACCCCTTTCCATTAACCGATCTTCACCAACAACAATAGGCCATGAGTACTCTACAATTCAGTACCGTATGCAAAAAATTATTTTTATCTGTTTGAATTTGCGGCTGTTATCGTTTGCCATAGAAAAAAAAACTACCCTTGATAAAAAAACGTTGCTGGTAAACTACCCCTTTTCCTTAACCGATATTCACCAAACACAACAGGTCTTGAGTACTCTACAATTCAGGGCTTCGTGCAATAGATTATTTGATTCTGTTTGAATTTGCGGCTTTTATCGTTTGCCATAGAAAATATCCTTGGTAAAACATAAAACGTAGCGGGTGAACTACCCCTTTGTCTTAACCGATCTTCACCAAAAACAATAGGTCTTGAGAACTCTATAATTCAGGGCTGTATGCGAAACATTATTTGATTCCATTTGAATTTGCGGCTGTTATCGTTTGCTTTAGAATAAAATTACCCTTGATAAAAAAACCGTTGCCGGCAAGCTACCCCTTTCCCTCAGCCGATCTTCACCAAAAACAATTGGTCGTGAAATCAGGGCTGTATGCAAAAAATTATTTGATTCTGTTTGAATTTGCGGCTGTTATCGTTTGCCATAGAAAAAAAATCTATAGACACACAGACACTTTTCGACCCTTAACAGACCCTTAACTGATCTTCAAACCAAAATCAATAGGTCTTGAGTCCTCTACAATCCATACATGACTTCCATGTTCTAAGATGTATATTTAAAATCATTTACGAAATGAAATGTTTCCATAGAAATTACTTCCTTCTTCAGCCTTAACCACAAAATTATTTTATTTTTAACAATTACCATTGTTTGAAATAGTTTAAATGAATTTTCAAGTACTTTGCTCTTGTTAAAACGTAAAAGGTTGCTGGTAAACTACCCCTTCCCCTTAACCGTTCCTCATTAAAGTGAAAAGATATTGAGTTCCCTAAAATTCAGTGACGTATGCAAAAATTTATTTGATTCTGTTGAATGTGCGGCAGTCATCGTTCGTCATATGAAAAATTACCCTTGTTAAAACATAAAACATTACTGGTAAACTACCCCTTTCCATTAACCGATCTTCACCAACAACAATAGGCCATGAGTACTCTACAATTCAGGGCTTCATGCAATAGATTATTTGTTTCTGTTTGAATTTGCGGTTTTATCGTTTGCCATAGAAAATATCCTTGGTAAAACATAAAACGTAGCAGGTGAACTACCCCTTTGTCTTACCCTATCTTCACCAAAACAATAGGTCTTGAGAACTCTATAATTCAGGGCTGTATGCGAAACATTATTTGATTCTATTTGAATTTGCGGCTGTTATCGTTTGCCTTAGAAAAAAAATTACCCTTGATAAACAAAACCGTTGCCGGTAAACTACCCCTTTCCCTCAGCCGATCTTCACCAAAAACAATTGGTCGTGAGTACTCTGCAAATCAGGGCTGTATGCAAAAAATTATTTGATTCTGTTTGAATTTGCGGCTGTTATCGTTTGCCATAGAAAAAAAATCTATAGACACACAGACACTTTTCGAAAAATTACTTTTTTTCATGTTTTGAGTATACTACAATCAGAATCTGCAATAATCTCGAACACGGTTTTTTTCTGCCATCACCATACAATACTTCCATTTTCTTAAGGAACATTGAGGTAAAAATTACCCTTGATAAAAAAAACGTTGCTGGTAAAGTACCTCTTTCCCTTAACCGATTTTCACCAAAAACAAAATATATTGAGAACTCTACAATTCAAGGGCTGTAGCAAAAAATTATTTCATTCTGTTCGAATTTGCGGCTCTTATCATTTGCCATAGAAAATCCCCTTGTTAAAATATGAAACGTTGGTGGTAAACTACCCCTTTCCATTAACCGATCTTCACCAAAATCAACAGGCCTTGAGATCGTTAAAACGTAGGGAAGTATGCAAAAACGTATTTGAATATGTTAGAATTTACGGCAGTTATCGTTCGTCATAGAAAAAATTAACCTTATCATATAAAACGTTACAGGTAAACTACCCCTTTCTCTTAACTGATCTTCACACCAAAATCAATAGGTCTTGAGTCCTCTACAATCCATACATGACTTCCATGTTCTAAGATGTATATTTAAAATCATTTACGAAATGAAATATTTCCATAGAAATTACTTCTTTCTTCAGCCTTAACCACAGTACTGTGGTCACTAACGTATACCACCTCCAGTTAGCGCATTCGATTTTCACTGATGATGGTAGGCGATGGCACTGGTGAATCGTCTGGTTTTTCATAAAACATTGGACCTTGGCCAAACTGCCGGGGAAGGAATTTTTACAACAAACTATTTCTTTGTTGCCGATAATGTAGTACACATAAAAATATGTATGAAATTAATGGCTTGTAAAATTTAATGTTTGATCTCTATTAAGCAGTGCTCAAGTTTCCAAAGTTTTAATATAATGATGTCAGTAATCAAAACATCAGAGCAGGTTTAGTGTGTATGAGGGCACACTGTGGACAAAAATTTTCAACATTCCCTATTGAGCGTTGCTCAGAGTAAAGTTGCGAATCTACAGTGTACGTTTCACAGAACAAACACGCGGATAAGAAGGTGCGCTCCGAAGTCACTCATGGACCCTGAGCATCAGGCAGAGTGTTCATTCCCTAAAGACGAAAAGTCTGTCTATGAACCGTTCCTCTGTAAACACGTGCAGTTACACTGCCCAGCAAACCACAGGAAGCAAATCGCTATCCACGCTGGACACGTTTTTGGCTTCTGCGCGTAGTGTTGGTGTGGGTTTTGGCACTTTCCATTTAAAAAACGTGCAAATGTAAGAAAATAAACATGAGTGACGCCAGAAATAACGCGAAGTGTGTGTGTGCGCGCGCACGCGCGCGCGTGTTTTGCCTGCCTTTTTATTGCGGTACAATCAGGATCTGCAATAATCGCAAACACAATTTTTTTTGCCATCACCATACCTCCATTTCCTTAAGGAACATGGAAGTAAATATCGGTATGGAGAACCATACATGACTTCCATGTTCTAAGATTTATATTTAAAATCGTTTAGGAAATGAAATGTTTCCATAGAAACTACTTCTTTCCACTTATTGCTTCAGACTTAACCACAGTACTGTGGTCACTAATGTATTCCACCACAAGTTATCGCACTCGATTTTCACTGATGATGGCAGTCGACGGCACTGCCAAAAAGTCTGGTTTTGCTGAAAACATTGGACTACGGCCAAACAGCCCGGGAAGGAATTTTAACAACAAACTACTACTTTATTGCCGATAACGTAGTACACATCAAAATTATCCCCACCCTCTTCAACTATAATTTTCATTTATAGAAAGTTACTCCCACCCCGTTCAACTAGCCTCTTCATTTATAGATATTTCATCTATGTTTCTACAGTGGATTATTAAGATCATCTTATCAGGATACTTTATTTATCATAATGAAGTACTTTACTCTTGTTACAACAATAAATGTTTCAGGTAAACTACCCTTTGCCCGTTACCGATCTTCACCAAAATCAATAGGCCTTGAGTCTTCTACAACTCAGGCACATATATAAAAAATTATTTGATTCTGTTTGCATTTATGGCAGTTATCGTTCGTCATGAAAACCTTTCTCTTGTTACAACATATAATATTTCTGGTAAACTACCCCTTTCCCTTAACCGATCTTCACCAAAATCAATAGGCCTTGAGATCTTTAACATTTAGGGATGTATGCAAAAACTTATTTGATTACGTTTGAATTTACGGCAGTTATGATTCGTCATAGAAAAAATTAACCTTATCACATAAAAAGTTACAGGTAAACTACCCCTTTCTCTTAACTGATCTTCACACCAAAATCAATAGGTCTTGAGTCCTCTACAATCCGTACATGACTTCCATGTTCTAAGATTTATATTTAAAATCATTTACGAAATGAAATGTTTCCATAGAAATTACTTCTTTCTTCAGCCTTAACCACAGTACTGTGGTCACTAACGTTTAACACCTCCAGTTAGCGCATTCATTTTCACTGAAGATGGTAGGCGATGGCACTGGTGAAACGTCTGGTTTTTCATAAAACATTGGACCTTGGCCAAACTGCCGGGGAAGGAATTTTTACAACAAACTATTTCTTTGTTGCCGATAATGTAGTACACATAAAAATACGCATGAAATTAATGGCTTGTAAAATTTAATGTTTGATCTCTATTAAGCAGTGCTCAAGTTTCCAAAGTTTTAATATAATGATGTCAGTAATCAAAACATCAGAGCAGGTTTAGTATGTATGAGAGCACACCGAGGACAAAAATTTTCAACATTCCCTATTGAGCGTTGCTCAGAGTAAAGTTGCGAATCTACAGTGTACGTTTCACAGAACAAACACGCGGACAAGAAGGAGCGCTCCGAAGTCACTCATGGACCCTGAGCATCTTGCAGAGTGTTCATTCCCAAAAGACGAAAAGTCTGTCTATGAACCGTTCCTCTGTAAACACGTGCAGTTACACTGCCCAGAAAACCACAGGAAGCAAATCGCTATCCACGCTGGACACTTTTTTGGCTTGTGCGCGTTGCGTTGGTGTGGGTTTTGGCACTTTGCATTTAAAAAACGTGCAAATGTAAGAAAATAAACATGAGTGACGCCAGAAATAACGCGAATTGTGTGTGTGTGTGTGTGTGTGTGCTCACGCGCGCGCGTGTCTTGCCTGCCTTTTTATTGCGGTAATCATAATAATAAAAAGTAAACGTAAACATTACATAATTGAGATATGCTTGCCTGCCACGAACGATATATTTTCTCTCATACATAATTTAAATTAAAATGAAAAAATTATAATTTTATTGCCTGACAACAAAATTATTTTATTTTTAACAATTACCATTGTTTGAAATAGTTTAAATGAATTTTCAAGTACTTTGCTCTTGTTAAAACGTAAAAGGTTGCTGGTAAACTACCCCTTCCCCTTAACCGTTCCTCATTAAAGTGAAAAGATATTGAGTTCTCTAAAATTCAGTGACGTATGCAAAAATTTATTTGATTCTGTTGAATGTGCGGCAGTCATCGTTCGTCATAGGAAAAATTACCCTTGTTAAAACATAAAACAGTACTGGTAAACTACCCCTTTCCATTAACCGATCTTCACCAACAACAATAGGCCATGAGTACTCTACAATTCAGTACCGTATGCAAAAAATTATTTTTATCTGTTTGAATTTGCGGCTGTTATCGTTTGCCATAGAAAAAAAAACTACCCTTGATAAAAAAACGTTGCTGGTAAACTACCCCTTTTCCTTAACCGATATTCACCAAACACAACAGGTCTTGAGTACTCTACAATTCAGGGCTTCGTGCAATAGATTATTTGATTATGTTTGAATTTGCGGCTTTTATCGTTTGCCATAGAAAATATCCTTGGTAAAAAATAAAACGTAGCGGGTGAACTACCCCTTTGTCTTAACCGATCTTCACCAAAAACAATAGGTCTTGAGAACTCTATAATTCAGGGCTGTATGCGAAACATTATTTGATTCCATTTGAATTTGCGGCTGTTATCGTTTGCTATAGAATACAATTACCCTTGATAAAAAAACCGTTGCCGGTAAACTACCCCTTTCCCTCAGCCGATCTTCACCAAAAACAATTGGTCGTGAAATCAGGGCTGTATGCAAAAAATTATTTGATTCTGTTTGAATTTGCGGCTGTTATCGTTTGCCATAGAAAAAAATTCTATAGACACACAGACACTTTTCGAAAAATTACTTTTTTTCATGTTTTGAGTATACTACAATCAGAATCTGCAATAATCTCGAACACGGTTTTTTTTTGCCATCACCATACAATACTTCCATTTACTTAAGGAACATGGAGGTAAAAATTACCCTTGATTAAAAAAACGTTGCTGGTAAAGTACCCCTTTCCCTTAACCGATTTTCACCAAAATCAACAGGCCTTGAGATCGTTAAAACGTAGGGAAGTATGTAAAAACTTATTTGAATATGTTTGAATTTACGGCAGTTATCGTTCGTCATAGAAAAAATTAACCTTATCATATAAAACGTTACAGGTAAACTACCCCTTTCTCTTAACTGATCTTCACACCAAAATCAATAGGTCTTGAGTCCTCTACAATCCATACATGACTTCCATGTTCTAAGATGTATATTTAAAATCATTTACGAAATGAAATATTTCCATAGAAATTACTTCTTTCTTCAGCCTTAACCACAGTACTGTGGTCACTAACGTATACCACCTCCAGTTAGCGCATTCGATTTTCACTGATGATGGTAGGCGATGGCACTGGTGAATCGTCTGGTTTTTCATAAAACATTGGACCTTGGCCAAACTGCCGGGGAAGGAATTTTTACAACAAACTATTTCTTTGTTGCCGATAATGTAGTACACATAAAAATATGTAAGAAATTAATGGCTTGTAAAATTTAATGTTTGATCTCTATTAAGCAGTGCTCAAGTTTCCAAAGTTTTAATATAATGATGTCAGTAATCAAAACATCAGAGCAGGTTTAGTGTGTATGAGGGCACACTGTGGACAAAAATTTTCAAGATTCCCTATTGAGCGTTGCTCAGAGTAAAGTTGCGAATCTACAGTGTACGTTTCACAGAACAAACACGCGGATAAGAAGGTGCGCTCCGAAGTCACTCATGGACCCTGAGCATCAGGCAGAGTGTTCATTCCCTAAAGACGAAAAGTCTGTCTATGAACCGTTCCTCTGTAAACACGTGCAGTTACACTGCCCAGCAAACCACAGGAAGCAAATCGCTATCCACGCTGGACACGTTTTTGGCTTCTGCGCGTAGTGTTGGTGTGGGTTTTGGCACTTTCCATTTAAAAAACGTGCAAATGTAAGAAAATAAACATGAGTGACGCCTGAAATAACGCGAATTGTGTGTGTGTGTGTGTATGTGTGTGTGCGCACGCACGCGCGTGTCTTGCCTGCCTTTTTATTGCGGTAATCATAATAATAAAAAGTAAACGTAAACATGACATAATTGAGATATGCTTGCATGCCACGAACGATATATTTTCTCTCATACATAATTTAAATTAAAATGAAAAAATTATAATTTTATTGCCTGACAACAAAATTATTTTATTTTTAACAATTACCATTGTTTGAAATAGTTTAAATGAATTTTCAAGTACTTTGCTCTTGTTAAAACGTAAAAGGTTGCTGGTAAACTACCCCTTCCCCTTAACCGTTCCTCATTAAAGTGAAAAGATATTGAGTTCCCTAAAATTCAGTGACGTATGCAAAAATTTATTTGATTCTGTTGAATGTGCGGCAGTCATCGTTCGTCATATGAAAAATTACCCTTGTTAAAACATAAAACATTACTGGTAAACTACCCCTTTCCATTAACCGATCTTCACCAACAACAATAGGCCATGAGTACTCTACAATTCAGTACCGTATGCAAAAAATTATTTTTATCTGTTTGAATTTGCGGCAGTTATCGTTTGCCATAGAAAAAAAAACTACCCTTGATAAAAAAACGTTGCTGGTAAACTACCCCTTTTCCTTAACCGATATTCACCAAACACAACAGGTCTTGAGTACTCTACAATTCAGGGCTTCGTGCAATAGATTATTTGATTCTGTTTGAATTTGCGGCTTTTATCGTTTGCCATAGAAAATATCCTTGGTAAAACATAAAACGTAGCAGGTGAACTACCCCTTTGTCTTAACCGATCTTCACCAAAAACAATAGGTCTTGAGAACTCTATAATTCAGGGCTGTATGCGAAACATTATTTGATTCCATTTGAATTTGCGGCTGTTATCGTTTGCTTTAGAATAAAATTACCCTTGATAAAAAAACCGTTGCCGGCAAACTACCCCTTTCCCTCAGCCGATCTTCACCAAAAACAATTGGTCGTGAAATCAGGGCTGTATGCAAAAAATTATTTGATTCTGTTTGAATTTGCGGCTGTTATTGTTTGCCATAGAAAAAAATCTATAGACACACAGACACTTTTCGACCCTTAACAGGCCCTTAACTGATCTTCACACCAAAATCAATAGGTCTTAAGTCCTCTACAATCCATACATGACTTCCATGTTCTAAGATGTATATTTAAAATCATTTACGAAATGAAATGTTTCCATAGAAATTACTTCCTTCTTCAGCCTTAACCACAGTACTGTGGTCACTAACGTATACCACCTCCAGTTAGCGCATTCGATTTTCACTGATGATGGTAGGCGATGGCACTGGTGAAATCGTCTGGTTTTTCATAAAACATTGGACCTTGGCCAAACTGCCGGGGAAGGAATTTTTACAACAAACTATTTCTTTGTTGCCGATAATGTAGTACACATAAAAATATACATGAAATTAATGGCTTGTAAAATTTAATGTTTGATCTCTATTAAGCAGTGCTCAAGTTTCCAAAGTTTTAATATAATGATGTCAGTAATCAAAACATCAGAGCAGGTTTAGTGTGTATGAGGGCACACTGTGGACAAAAATTTTCAACATTCCCTATTGAGCGTTGCTCAGAGTAAAGTTGCGAATCTACAGTGTACGTTTCACAGAACAAACACGCGGATAAGAAGGAGCGCTCCGAAGTCACTCATGGACCCTGAGCATCAGGCAGAGTGTTCATTCCCTAAAGACGAAAAGTCTGTCTATGAACCGTTCCTCTGTAAACACGTGCAGTTACACTGCCCAGCAAACCACAGGAAGCAAATCGCTATCCTCGCTGGACACGTTTTTGGCTTCTGCGCGTTGTGTTGGTGTGGGTTTTGGCACTTTGCATTTAAAAAACGTGCAAATGTAAGAAAATGAACATGAGTGACGCCAGAAATAACGCGAATTGTGTGTGTGTGTGTGTGTGTGTGTGTGTGTGTGTGTGTGTGCTCACGCGCGCGCGTGTCTTGCCTGCCTTTTTATTGCGGTAATCATAATAATAAAAAGTAAACGTAAACATTACATAATTGAGATATGCTTGCCTGCCACGAACGATATATTTTCTCTCATACATAATTTAAATTAAAATGAAAAAAATATAATTTTATTGCCTGACGACAAAATTATTTTATTTTTAACAATTACCATTGTTTGAAATAGTTTAAATGAATTTTCAAGTACTTTGCTCTTGTTAAAACGTAAAAGGTTGCTGGTAAACTACCCCTTCCCCTTAACCGTTCCTCATTAAAGTGAAAAGATATTGAGTTCCCTAAAATTCAGTGACGTATGCAAAAATTTATTTGATTCTGTTGAATGTGCGGCACTCATCGTTCGTCATAGGAAAAATTACCCTTGTTAAAACATAAAAGAGTACTGGTAAACTACCCCTTTCCATTAACCGATCTTCACCAACAACAATAGGCCATGAGTACTCTACAATTCAGTACCGTATGCAAAAAATTATTGTTATCTGTTTGAATTTGCGGCTGTTATCGTTTGCCATAGAAAAAAAACTACCCTTGATAAAAAAACGTTGCTGGTAAACTACACCTTTTCCTTAACCGATATTCACCAAACACAACAGGTCTTGAGTACTCTACAATTCAGGGCTTCGTGCAATAGATTATTTGATTATGTTTGAATTTGCGGCTTTTATCGTTTGCCATAGAAAATGTCCTTGGTAAAAAATAAAACGTAGCAGGTGAACTACCCCTTTGTCTTAACCGATCTTCACCAAAAACAATAGGTCTTGAGAACTCTATAATTCAGGGCTGTATGCGAAAAATTATTTGATTCCATTTGAATTTGCGGCTGTTATCGTTTGCTTTAGAATACAATTACCCTTGATAAAAAAACCGTTGTCGGTAAACTACCCCTTTCCCTCAGCCGATCTTCACCAAAAACAATTGGTCGTGAAATCAGGGCTGTATGCAAAAAATTATTTGATTCTGTTTGAATTTGCGGCTGTTATCGTTTGCCATAGAAAAAAAATCTATAGACACACAGACACTTTTCGAAAAATTACTTTTTTCATGTTTTGAGTATACTACAATCAGAATCTGCAATAATCTCGAACACGGTTTTTTTTTGCCATCACCATACAATACTTCCATTTACTTAAGGAACATGGAGGTAAAAATTACCCTTGATAAAAAAAACGTTGCTCGTAAAGTACCCCTTTCCCTTAACCGATTTTCACCAAAAACAAAATATCTTGAGAAGTCTACAATTCAAGGGCTGTAGCAAAAAATTATTTGATTCTGTTGGAATTTGCGGCTCTTATCGTTTGCCATAGAAAATCCCCTTGTTAAAATATAAAACGTTGCTGGTAAACTACCCCTTTCCATTAACCGATCTTCACCAAAATAAACAGGACTTGAGATCGTTAAAACTTAGGGAAGTATGTAAAAACTTATTTGAATATGTTTGAATTTACGGCAGTTATCGTTCGTCATAGAAAAAATTAACCTTATCACATAAAACGTTACAGGTAAACTACCTCTTTCCCTTAACTGATCTTCACACCAAAATCAATAGGTCTTGAGTCCTCTACAATCCATACATGACTTCCATGTTCTAAGATGTATATTTAAAATCATTTACGAAATGAAATGTTTCCATAGAAATTACTTCTTTCTTCAGCCTTAACCACAGTACTGTGGTCACTAACGTATACCACCTCCAGTTAGCGCATTCGATTTTCACTGATGATGGTAGGCGATGGCACTGGTGAATCGTCTGGTTTTTCATAAAACATTGGACCTTGGCCAAACTGCCGGGGAAGGAATTTTTACAACAAACTATTTCTTTGTTGCCGATAATGTAGTACACATAAAAATATGTATGAAATTAATGGCTTGTAAAATTTAATGTTTGATCTCTATTAAGCAGTGCTCAAGTTTCCAAAGTTTTAATATAATGATGTCAGTAATCAAAACATCAGAGCAGGTTTAGTGTGTATGAGGGCACACTGTGGACAAAAATTTTCAAGATTCCCTATTGAGCGTTGCTCAGAGTAAAGTTGCGAATCGACAGTGTACGTTTCACAGAACAAACACGCGGATAAGAAGGAGCGCTCCGAAGTCACTCATGGACCCTGAGCATCAGGCAGAGTGTTCATTCCCTAAAGACGAAAAGTCTGTTTATGAACCGTTCCTCTGTAAACACGTGCAGTTACACTGCCAGCAAACCACAGGAAGCAAATCGCTATCCACGCTGGACACGTTTTTGGCTTCTGCGCGTAGTGTTGGTGTGGGTTTTGGCACTTTCCATTTAAAAAACGTGCAAATGTAAGAAAATAAACATGAGTGACGCCAGAAATAACGCGAATTGTGTGTGTGCGCACGCACGCGCGCGCGTGTTTTGCCTGCCTTTTTATTGCGGTAATCATAATAATAAAAATTAAACGTAAACATTACATATTTGAGATATGTTTGCCTGCCACGAACGATATATTTTCTCTCATACATAATTTAAATTAAAATGAAAAAATTATAATTTTATTGCCTGACAACAAAATTATTTTATTTTTAACAATTACCATTGTTTGAAATAGTTTAAATGAATTTTCAAGTACTTTGCTCTTGTTAAAATGTAAAAGGTTGCTGGTAAACTACCCCTTCCCCTTAACTGTTCCTCATCAAAGTGAAAAGGCCTTGAGTTCCCTAAAATTCAGTGACTTATGCAAAAATTTATTTGATTCTGTTGAATGTGCGGCACTCATCGTTCGTCATAGGAAAAATTACCCTTGTTAAAACATAAAACATTACTGGTAAACTACCCCTTTCCATTAACCGATCTTCACCAACAACAATAGGCCATGAGTACTCTACCATTCAGTACCGTATGCAAAAAATTATTTTTATCTGTTTGAATTTGCGGCTGTTATAGTTTGCCATAGAAAAAAAAACTACCCTTGATAAAAAAATGTTGCTGGTAAACTACCCCTTTTCCTTAACCGATATTCACCAAACACAACAGGTCTTGAGTACTCTACAATTCAGGGCTTCATGCAATAGATTATTTGATTCTGTTTGAATTTGCGGCTTTTATCGTTTCCCATAGAAAATATCCTTGGTAAAACATAAAACGTAGCAGGTGAACTACCCCTTTGTCTTAACCGATCTTCACCAAAAACAATAGGTCTTGAGAACTCTATAATTCAGGGCTGTATGCGAAACATTATTTGATTCCATTTGAATTTGCGGTTGTTATCGTTTGCTTTAGAAAAAAATTACCCCTGATAAAAAAACCGTTGCCGGCAAACTACCACTTTCCCTCAGCCGATCTTCACCAAAAACAATTGGTCGTGAAATCAGGGCTGTATGCAAAAAATTATTTGATTCTGTTTGAATTTGCGGCTGTTATCGTTAGCCATAGAAAAAAAATCTATAGACACACAGACACTTTTCGAAAAATTACTTTTTTTCATGTTTTGAGTATACTACAATCAGAATCTGCAATAATCTCGAACACGGTTTTTTTTTGCCATCACCATACAGTACTTCCATTTACTTAAGGAACATGGAAGTAAAAATTACACTTGATAAAAAAACGTTGCTGGTAAAGTACCCCTTTCCCTTAACCGATTTTCACCAAAAACAAAATATCTTGAGAACTCTACAATTCAAGGGCTGTAGCAAAAAATTATTTGATTCTGTTGGAATTTGCGGCTCTTATCGTTTGCCATAGAAAATCCCCTTGTTAAAATATAAAACGTTGCTGGTAAACTACCCCTTTCCATTAACCGATCTTCACCAAAATAAACAGGCTTTGAGATCGTTAAAACTTAGGGGAGTATGTAAAAACTTATTTGAATATGTTTGAATTTACGGCAGTTATCGTTCGTCATAGAAAAAATTAACCTTATCACATAAAACGTTACAGGTAAACTACCCCTTTCCCTTAACTGATCTTCACACCAAAATCAATAGGTCTTGAGTCCTCTACAATCCATACATGACTTCCATGTTCTAAGATGTATATTTAAAATCATTTACGAAACGAAATGTTTCCATAGAAATTACTTCTTTCTTCAGCCTTAACCACAGTACTGTGGTCACTAACGTATACCACCTCCAGTTAGCGCATTCGATTTTCACTGATGATGGTAGGCGATGGCACTGGTGAATCGTCTGGTTTTTCATAAAACATTGGACCTTGGCCAAACTGCCGGGGAAGGAATTTTTACAACACACTATTTCTTTGTTGCCGATAATGTAGTACACATAAAAATATGCATGAAATTAATGGCTTGTAAAATTTAATGTTTGATCTCTATTAAGCAGTGCTCAAGTTTCCAGAGTTTTAATATAATGATGTCTGTAATCAAAACATCAGAGCAGGTCAGTGTGTATGAGGGCACACTGTGGACAAAAATTTTCAACATTCCCTATTGAGCGTTGCTCTGAGTAAAGTTGCGAATCTACAGTGTACGTTTCACAGAACAAACACGCGGATAAGAAGGAGCGCTCCGAAGTCACTCATGGACCCTGAGCATCAGGCAGAGTGTTCATTCCCTAAAGACGAAAAGTCTGTCTATGAACCGTTCCTCTGTAAACACGTGCAGTTACACTGCCCAGAAAACCACAGGAAGCAAATCGCTATCCACGCTGGACACTTTTTTGGCTTGTGCGCGTTGTGTTGGTGTGGGTTTTGGCACTTTGCATTTAAAAAACGTGCAAATGTAAGAAAATAAACATGAGTGACGCCAGAAATAATGCGAATTGTGTGTGTGTGTGTGCACGCGCGCGCGTGTCTTGCCTGCCTTTTTATTGCGGTAATCATAATAATAAAAAGTAAACGTAAATATTACATAATTGAGATATGCTTGCCTGCCACGAACGATATATTTTCTCTCATACATAATTTAAATTAAAATGAAAAAATTATAATTTTATTGCCTGACAACAAAATTATTTTATTTTTAACAATTACCATTGTTTGAAATAGTTTAAATGAATTTTCAAGTACTTTGCTCTTGTTAAAACGTAAAAGGTTGCTGGTAAACTACCCCTTCCCCTTAACCGTTCCTCATCAAAGTGAAATGGCCTTGAGTTCCCTAAAATTCAGTGACGTATGCAAAAATTTATTTTATTCTGATGAATGTGCGGCACTCATCGTTCGTCATAGGAAAAATTACCCTTGTTAAAACATAAAACATTACTGGTAAACTACCCCTTTCCATTAACCGATCTTCACCAACAACAGTAGGCCATGAGTACTCTACAATTCAGTACCGTATGCAAAAAATTATTTTTATCTGTTTGAATTTGCGGCTGTTATAGTTTGCCATAGAAAAAAAAAACTACCCTTGATAAAAAAATGTTGCTGGTAAACTACCCCTTTTCCTTAACCGATATTCACCAAACACAACAGGTCTTGAGTACTCTACAATTCAGGGCTTCATGCAATAGATTATTTGATTCAGTTTGAATTTGCGGCTTTTATCGTTTGCCATGTAAAATATCCATGGTAAAACATAAAACGTAGCTGGTGAACTACCCCTTTGTCTTACCCGATCTTCACCAAAAACAATAGGTCTTGAGAACTCTATAATTCAGGGCTGTATGCGAAACATTATTTGATTCCATTTGAATTTGCGGCTGTTATCGTTTGCTTTAGAAAAAAATTACCCCTGATAAAAAAACCGTTGCCGGCAAACTACCACTTTCCCTCAGCCGATCTTCACCAAAAACAATTGGGTGTGAAATCAGGGCTGTATGCAAAAAATTATTTGATTCTGTTTGAATTTGCGGCATTTATCGTTAGCCATAGAAAAAAAATCTATAGACACACAGACACTTTTCGAAAAATTACTTTTTTCATGTTTTGAGTATACTACAATCAGAATCTGCAATAATCTCGAACACGGTTTTTTTTTGCCATCACCATACAGTACTTCCATTTACTTAAGGAACATGGAAGTAAAAATTACCCTTGATAAAAAAAAACGTTGCTGGTAAAGTACCCCTTTCCCTTAACCGATTGTCACCAAAAACAAAATATCTTGAGAACTCTACAATTCAAGGGCTGTAGCAAAAAATTATTTGATTCTGTTCGAATTTGCGGCTCTTATCGTTTGCCATAGAAAATCCCCTTGTTAAAATATAAAATGTTGCTGGTAAACTACCCCTTTCCATTAACCGATCTTCACCAAAATCAACAGGCCTTGAGATCGTTAAAACTTAGGGAAGTATGTAAAAACTTATTTGAATATGTTTGAATTTACGGCAGTTATCGTTCTATTTAAACATTTTTCTTGCCTCCAGAAACGATTAAGACTATAAAAATAGGTTAATTACCTTCTGTCGACGTTTCTTAAAATCCTTTTAGGATAACTCGAGTTTCGACACCATTTTGACACCAAATGGTGTCGAAACTCGAGTTATCCTAAAAGGATTTTAAGAAACGTTGACAGAAGGTAATTAACCTATTTTTATAGTCTTAATCGTTTCTGGAGGCAAGACCGATATATTTGATGGTACTGGTGTATATAGACTTAATTGTTCTGATTGCACACAATTCTATATAGGACAAACAGGTCGTTCTTTCAAATTACGCTATAAAGAACATATCCCAAGCTCCAAATCAAATGTAACAAGATCTACATTTGCAGAACATTTGAGCTCATATAACCATAATATAAAGAGTATTAATGATAATTTAGATATCCTACATAAATGTAAAAAGTCACTAAAGCTGGACACCCTTGAAAGGTTCGAGATATATAAAGCCATAAAGAAGGATCACAATCGTGTCCTAAATGAAAAAACAATACATACCAATAATGTTTTATTTAATAGAATCGATCTTATAGAACGAGAAATTGGTTATATCAGATCGATAAAATTGAACCAAGGTCAAACCGGCATTGATTAGTCTTACCGTGGGGGCGTTCCTGTACAGGTTCGTTTGCGGCCGCGTTGTCTTTATATTTTATTGTTGTAATGTTATTTTGTTGTGATATAGTTTATTTATTATTTATGTAATGTTATGTTGTTTTAATTTTTTAATATCTGACGAGATGTATGTGCATCAAAATGTTTTGACCTAATTCATATCCGATCTGATGATGACACCAAGTGGTGTCGAAACTCGAGTTATCCTAAAAGGATTTTAAGAAACGTTGACAGAAGGTAATTAACCTATTTTTATAGTTATCGTTCGTCATAGAAAAAATTAACCTTATCACATAAAACGTTACAGGTAAACTACCCCTTTCTCTTAACTGATCTTCACACCAAAATCAATAGGTCTTGAGTCCTCTACAATCCATACGTGACTTCCATGTTCTAAGATGTATATTTAAAATCATTTACGAAATGAAATATTTCCATAGAAATTACTTCTTTCTTCAGCCTTAACCACAGTACTGTGGTCACTAACGTATACCACCTCCAGTTAGCGCATTCGATTTTCACTGATGATGGTAGGCGATGGCACTGGTGAATCGTCTGGTTTTTCATAAAACATTGGACCTTGGCCAAACTGCCGGGGAAGGAATTTTTACAACACACTATTTCTTTGTTGCCGATAATGTAGTACACATAAAAATATGCATGAAATTAATGGCTTGTAAAATTTAATGTTTGATCTCTATTAAGCAGTGCTCAAGTTTCCAGAGTTTTAATATAATGATGTCAGTAATCAAAACATCAGAGCAGGTCAGTGTGTATGAGGGCACACTGTGGACAAAAATTTTCAACATTCCCTATTGAGCGTTGCTCAGAGTAAAGTTGCGAATCTACAGTGTACGTTTCACAGAACAAACACGCGGATAAGAAGGAGCGCTCCGAAGTCACTCATGGACCCTGAGCATCAGGCAGAGTGTTCATTCCCTAAAGACGAAAAGTCTGTCTATGAACCGTTCCTCTGTAAACACGTGCAGTTACACTGCCCAGAAAACCACAGGAAGCAAATCGCTATCCACGCTGGACACTTTTTTGGCTTGTGCGCGTTGTGTTGGTGTGGGTTTTGGCACTTTGCATTTAAAAAACGTGCAAATGTAAGAAAATAAACATGAGTGACGCCAGAAATAATGCGAATTGTGTGTATGTGTGTGTGTGCACGCGCGCGCGTGTCTTGCCTGCCTTTTTATTGCGGTAATCATAATAATAAAAAGTAAACGTAAACATTACATAATTGAGATATGCTTGCCTGCCACGAACGATATATTTTCTCTCATACATAATTTAAATTAAAATGAAAAAAAATAATTTTATTGCCTGACAACAAAATTATTTTATTTTTAACAATTACCATTGTTTGAAATAGTTTAAATGAATTTTCAAGTACTTTGCTCTTGTTAAAATGTAAAAGGTTGCTGGTAAACTACCCCTTCCCCTTAACTGTTCCTCATCAAAGTGAAAAGGCCTTGAGTTCCCTAAAATTCAGTGACGTATGCAAAAATTTATTTGATTCTGTTGAATGTGCGGCACTCATCGTTCGTCATAGGAAAAATTACCCTTGTTAAAACATAAAACATTACTGGTAAACTACCCCTTTCCATTAACCGATCTTCACCAACAACAATAGGCCATGAGTACTCTACAATTCAGTACCGTATGCAAAAAATTATTTTTATCTGTTTGAATTTGCGGCTGTTATCGTTTGCCATAGAAAAAAACTACCCTTGATAAAAAAACGTTGCTGGTAAACTACCCCTTTTCCTTAACCGATATTCACCAAACACTACAGGTCTTGAGTACTCTACAATTCAGGGCTTCATGCAATAGATTATTTGATTCTGTTTGAATTTGCGGCTTTTATCGTTTGCCATAGAAAATATCCTTGGTAAAACATAAAACGTAGCCGGTGAACTACCCCTTTGTCTTAACCGATCTTCACCAAAAACAATAGGTCTTGAGAACTCTATAATTCAGGGCTGTATGCGAAACATTATTTGATTCCATTTGAATTTGCGGCTGTTATCGTTTGCTTTAGAAAAAAATTACCCCTGATAAAAAAACCGTTGCCGGCAAACTACCACTTTCCCTCAGCCGATCTTCACCAAAAACAATTGGTCGTGAAATCAGGGCTGTATGCAAAAAATTATTTGATTCTGTTTGAATTTGCGGCTGTTATCGTTAGCCATAGAAAAAAAATCTATAGACACACAGACACTTTTCGAAAAATTACTTTTTTCATGTTTTGAGTATACTACAATCAGAATCTGCAATAATCTCGAACACGGTTTTTTTTTGCCATCACCATACAGTACTTCCATTTACTTAAGGAACATGGAAGTAAAAATTACCCTTGATAAAAAAAAACGTTGCTGGTAAAGTACCCCTTTCCCTTAACCGATTGTCACCAAAAACAAAATATCTTGAGAACTCTACAATTCAAGGGCTGTAGCAAAAAATTATTTGATTCTGTTCGAATTTGCGGCTCTTATCGTTTGCCATAGAAAATCCCCTTGTTAAAATATAAAATGTTGCTGGTAAACTACCCCTTTCCATTAACCGATCTTCACCAAAATCAACAGGCCTTGAGATCGTTAAAACTTAGGGAAGTATGTAAAAACTTATTTGAATATGTTTGAATTTACGGCAGTTATCGTTCTATTTAAACATTTTTCTTGCCTCCAGAAACGATTAAGACTATAAAAATAGGTTAATTACCTTCTGTCGACGTTTCTTAAAATCCTTTTAGGATAACTCGAGTTTCGACACCATTTTGACACCAAATGGTGTCGAAACTCGAGTTATCCTAAAAGGATTTTAAGAAACGTTGACAGAAGGTAATTAACCTATTTTTATAGTCTTAATCGTTTCTGGAGGCAAGACCGATATATTTGATGGTACTGGTGTATATAGACTTAATTGTTCTGATTGCACACAGTTCTATATAGGACAAACAGGTCGTTCTTTCAAATTACGCTATAAAGAACATATCCCAAGCTCCAAATCAAATGTAACAAGATCTACATTTGCAGAACATTTGAGCTCATATAACCATAATATAAAGAGTATTAATGATAATTTAGATATCCTACATAAATGTAAAAAGTCACTAAAGCTGGACACCCTTGAAAGGTTCGAGATATATAAAGCCATAAAGAAGGATCACAATCGTGTCCTAAATGAAAAAACAATACATACCAATAATGTTTTATTTAATAGAATCGATCTTATAGAACGAGAAATTGGTTATATCAGATCGATAAAATTGAACCAAGGTCAAACCGGCATTGATTAGTCTTACCGTGGGGGCGTTCCTGTACAGGTTCGTTTGCGGCCGCGTTGTCTTTATATTTTATTGTTGTAATGTTATTTTGTTGTGATATAGTTTATTTATTATTTATGTAATGTTATGTTGTTTTAATTTTTTAATATCTGACGAGATGTATGTGCATCAAAATGTTTTGACCTAATTCATATCCGATCTGATGATGACACCAAGTGGTGTCGAAACTCGAGTTATCCTAAAAGGATTTTAAGAAACGTTGACAGAAGGTAATTAACCTATTTTTATAGTTATCGTTCGTCATAGAAAAAATTAACCTTATCACATAAAACGTTACAGGTAAACTACCCCTTTCTCTTAACTGATCTTCACACCAAAATCAATAGGTCTTGAGTCCTCTACAATCCATACGTGACTTCCATGTTCTAAGATGTATATTTAAAATCATTTACGAAATGAAATATTTCCATAGAAATTACTTCTTTCTTCAGCCTTAACCACAGTACTGTGGTCACTAACGTATACCACCTCCAGTTAGCGCATTCGATTTTCACTGATGATGGTAGGCGATGGCACTGGTGAATCGTCTGGTTTTTCATAAAACATTGGACCTTGGCCAAACTGCCGGGGAAGGAATTTTTACAACACACTATTTCTTTGTTGCCGATAATGTAGTACACATAAAAATATGCATGAAATTAATGGCTTGTAAAATTTAATGTTTGATCTCTATTAAGCAGTGCTCAAGTTTCCAGAGTTTTAATATAATGATGTCAGTAATCAAAACATCAGAGCAGGTCAGTGTGTATGAGGGCACACTGTGGACAAAAATTTTCAACATTCCCTATTGAGCGTTGCTCAGAGTAAAGTTGCGAATCTACAGTGTACGTTTCACAGAACAAACACGCGGATAAGAAGGAGCGCTCCGAAGTCACTCATGGACCCTGAGCATCAGGCAGAGTGTTCATTCCCTAAAGACGAAAAGTCTGTCTATGAACCGTTCCTCTGTAAACACGTGCAGTTACACTGCCCAGAAAACCACAGGAAGCAAATCGCTATCCACGCTGGACACTTTTTTGGCTTGTGCGCGTTGTGTTGGTGTGGGTTTTGGCACTTTGCATTTAAAAAACGTGCAAATGTAAGAAAATAAACATGAGTGACGCCAGAAATAATGCGAATTGTGTGTATGTGTGTGTGTGCACGCGCGCGCGTGTCTTGCCTGCCTTTTTATTGCGGTAATCATAATAATAAAAAGTAAACGTAAACATTACATAATTGAGATATGCTTGCCTGCCACGAACGATATATTTTCTCTCATACATAATTTAAATTAAAATGAAAAAAAATAATTTTATTGCCTGACAACAAAATTATTTTATTTTTAACAATTACCATTGTTTGAAATAGTTTAAATGAATTTTCAAGTACTTTGCTCTTGTTAAAATGTAAAAGGTTGCTGGTAAACTACCCCTTCCCCTTAACTGTTCCTCATCAAAGTGAAAAGGCCTTGAGTTCCCTAAAATTCAGTGACGTATGCAAAAATTTATTTGATTCTGTTGAATGTGCGGCACTCATCGTTCGTCATAGGAAAAATTACCCTTGTTAAAACATAAAACATTACTGGTAAACTACCCCTTTCCATTAACCGATCTTCACCAACAACAATAGGCCATGAGTACTCTACAATTCAGTACCGTATGCAAAAAATTATTTTTATCTGTTTGAATTTGCGGCTGTTATCGTTTGCCATAGAAAAAAACTACCCTTGATAAAAAAACGTTGCTGGTAAACTACCCCTTTTCCTTAACCGATATTCACCAAACACTACAGGTCTTGAGTACTCTACAATTCAGGGCTTCATGCAATAGATTATTTGATTCTGTTTGAATTTGCGGCTTTTATCGTTTGCCATAGAAAATATCCTTGGTAAAACATAAAACGTAGCCGGTGAACTACCCCTTTGTCTTAACCGATCTTCACCAAAAACAATAGGTCTTGAGAACTCTATAATTCAGGGCTGTATGCGAAACATTATTTGATTCCATTTGAATTTGCGGCTGTTATCGTTTGCTTTAGAAAAAAATTACCCCTGATAAAAAAACCGTTGCCGGCAAACTACCACTTTCCCTCAGCCGATCTTCACCAAAAACAATTGGTCGTGAAATCAGGGCTGTATGCAAAAAATTATTTGATTCTGTTTGAATTTGCGGCTGTTATCGTTAGCCATAGAAAAAAAATCTATAGACACACAGACACTTTTCGAAAAATTACTTTTTTCATGTTTTGAGTATACTACAATCAGAATCTGCAATAATCTCGAACACGGTTTTTTTTTGCCATCACCATACAGTACTTCCATTTACTTAAGGAACATGGAAGTAAAAATTACCCTTGATAAAAAAAAACGTTGCTGGTAAAGTACCCCTTTCCCTTAACCGATTGTCACCAAAAACAAAATATCTTGAGAACTCTACAATTCAAGGGCTGTAGCAAAAAATTATTTGATTCTGTTCGAATTTGCGGCTCTTATCGTTTGCCATAGAAAATCCCCTTGTTAAAATATAAAATGTTGCTGGTAAACTACCCCTTTCCATTAACCGATCTTCACCAAAATCAACAGGCCTTGAGATCGTTAAAACTTAGGGAAGTATGTAAAAACTTATTTGAATATGTTTGAATTTACGGCAGTTATCGTTCTATTTAAACATTTTTCTTGCCTCCAGAAACGATTAAGACTATAAAAATAGGTTAATTACCTTCTGTCGACGTTTCTTAAAATCCTTTTAGGATAACTCGAGTTTCGACACCATTTTGACACCAAATGGTGTCGAAACTCGAGTTATCCTAAAAGGATTTTAAGAAACGTTGACAGAAGGTAATTAACCTATTTTTATAGTCTTAATCGTTTCTGGAGGCAAGACCGATATATTTGATGGTACTGGTGTATATAGACTTAATTGTTCTGATTGCACACAGTTCTATATAGGACAAACAGGTCGTTCTTTCAAATTACGCTATAAAGAACATATCCCAAGCTCCAAATCAAATGTAACAAGATCTACATTTGCAGAACATTTGAGCTCATATAACCATAATATAAAGAGTATTAATGATAATTTAGATATCCTACATAAATGTAAAAAGTCACTAAAGCTGGACACCCTTGAAAGGTTCGAGATATATAAAGCCATAAAGAAGGATCACAATCGTGTCCTAAATGAAAAAACAATACATACCAATAATGTTTTATTTAATAGAATCGATCTTATAGAACGAGAAATTGGTTATATCAGATCGATAAAATTGAACCAAGGTCAAACCGGCATTGATTAGTCTTACCGTGGGGGCGTTCCTGTACAGGTTCGTTTGCGGCCGCGTTGTCTTTATATTTTATTGTTGTAATGTTATTTTGTTGTGATATAGTTTATTTATTATTTATGTAATGTTATGTTGTTTTAATTTTTTAATATCTGACGAGATGTATGTGCATCAAAATGTTTTGACCTAATTCATATCCGATCTGATGATGACACCAAGTGGTGTCGAAACTCGAGTTATCCTAAAAGGATTTTAAGAAACGTTGACAGAAGGTAATTAACCTATTTTTATAGTTATCGTTCGTCATAGAAAAAATTAACCTTATCACATAAAACGTTACAGGTAAACTACCCCTTTCTCTTAACTGATCTTCACACCAAAATCAATAGGTCTTGAGTCCTCTACAATCCATACGTGACTTCCATGTTCTAAGATGTATATTTAAAATCATTTACGAAATGAAATATTTCCATAGAAATTACTTCTTTCTTCAGCCTTAACCACAGTACTGTGGTCACTAACGTATACCACCTCCAGTTAGCGCATTCGATTTTCACTGATGATGGTAGGCGATGGCACTGGTGAATCATCTGGTTTTTCATAAAACATTGGACCTTGGCCAAACTGCCGGGGAAGGAATTTTTACAACACACTATTTCTTTGTTGCCGATAATGTAGTACACATAAAAATATGCATGAAATTAATGGCTTGTAAAATTTAATGTTTGATCTCTATTAAGCAGTGCTCAAGTTTCCAGAGTTTTAATATAATGATGTCAGTAATCAAAACATCAGAGCAGGTCAGTGTGTATGAGGGCACACTGTGGACAAAAATTTTCAACATTCCCTATTGAGCGTTGCTCAGAGTAAAGTTGCGAATCTACAGTGTACGTTTCACAGAACAAACACGCGGATAAGAAGGAGCGCTCCGAAGTCACTCATGGACCCTGAGCATCAGGCAGAGTGTTCATTCCCTAAAGACGAAAAGTCTGTCTATGAACCGTTCCTCTGTAAACACGTGCAGTTACACTGCCCAGAAAACCACAGGAAGCAAATCGCTATCCACGCTGGACACTTTTTTGGCTTGTGCGCGTTGTGTTGGTGTGGGTTTTGGCACTTTGCATTTAAAAAACGTGCAAATGTAAGAAAATAAACATGAGTGACGCCAGAAATAATGCGAATTGTGTGTATGTGTGTGTGTGCACGCGCGCGCGTGTCTTGCCTGCCTTTTTATTGCGGTAATCATAATAATAAAAAGTAAACGTAAACATTACATAATTGAGATATGCTTGCCTGCCACGAACGATATATTTTCTCTCATACATAATTTAAATTAAAATGAAAAAAAATAATTTTATTGCCTGACAACAAAATTATTTTATTTTTAACAATTACCATTGTTTGAAATAGTTTAAATGAATTTTCAAGTACTTTGCTCTTGTTAAAATGTAAAAGGTTGCTGGTAAACTACCCCTTCCCCTTAACTGTTCCTCATCAAAGTGAAAAGGCCTTGAGTTCCCTAAAATTCAGTGACGTATGCAAAAATTTATTTGATTCTGTTGAATGTGCGGCACTCATCGTTCGTCATAGGAAAAATTACCCTTGTTAAAACATAAAACATTACTGGTAAACTACCCCTTTCCATTAACCGATCTTCACCAACAACAATAGGCCATGAGTACTCTACAATTCAGTACCGTATGCAAAAAATTATTTTTATCTGTTTGAATTTGCGGCTGTTATCGTTTGCCATAGAAAAAAACTACCCTTGATAAAAAAACGTTGCTGGTAAACTACCCCTTTTCCTTAACCGATATTCACCAAACACTACAGGTCTTGAGTACTCTACAATTCAGGGCTTCATGCAATAGATTATTTGATTCTGTTTGAATTTGCGGGTTTTATCGTTTGCCATAGAAAATATCCTTGGTAAAACATAAAACGTAGCCGGTGAACTACCCCTTTGTCTTAACCGATCTTCACCAAAAACAATAGGTCTTGAGAACTCTATAATTCAGGGCTGTATGCGAAACATTATTTGATTCCATTTGAATTTGCGGCTGTTATCGTTTGCTTTAGAAAAAAATTACCCCTGATAAAAAAACCGTTGCCGGCAAACTACCACTTTCCCTCAGCCGATCTTCACCAAAAACAATTGGTCGTGAAATCAGGGCTGTATGCAAAAAATTATTTGATTCTGTTTGAATTTGCGGCTGTTATCGTTAGCCATAGAAAAAAAATCTATAGACACACAGACACTTTTCGAAAAATTACTTTTTTCATGTTTTGAGTATACTACAATCAGAATCTGCAATAATCTCGAACACGGTTTTTTTTTGCCATCACCATACAGTACTTCCATTTACTTAAGGAACATGGAAGTAAAAATTACCCTTGATAAAAAAAACGTTGCTGGTAAAGTACCCCTTTCCCTTAACCGATTGTCACCAAAAACAAAATATCTTGAGAACTCTACAATTCAAGGGCTGTAGCAAAAAATTATTTGATTCTGTTCGAATTTGCGGCTCTTATCGTTTGCCATAGAAAATCCCCTTGTTAAAATATAAAATGTTGCTGGTAAACTACCCCTTTCCATTAACCGATCTTCACCAAAATCAACAGGCCTTGAGATCGTTAAAACTTAGGGAAGTATGTAAAAACTTATTTTAATATGTTTGAATTTACGGCAGTTATCGTTCTATTTAAACATTTTTCTTGCCTCCAGAAACGATTAAGACTATAAAAATAGGTTAATTACCTTCTGTCGACGTTTCTTAAAATCCTTTTAGGATAACTCGAGTTTCGACACCATTTTGACACCAAATGGTGTCGAAACTCGAGTTATCCTAAAAGGATTTTAAGAAACGTTGACAGAAGGTAATTAACCTATTTTTATAGTCTTAATCGTTTCTGGAGGCAAGACCGATATATTTGATGGTACTGGTGTATATAGACTTAATTGTTCTGATTGCACACAGTTCTATATAGGACAAACAGGTCGTTCTTTCAAATTACGCTATAAAGAACATATCCCAAGCTCCAAATCAAATGTAACAAGATCTACATTTGCAGAACATTTGAGCTCATATAACCATAATATAAAGAGTATTAATGATAATTTAGATATCCTACATAAATGTAAAAAGTCACTAAAGCTGGACACCCTTGAAAGGTTCGAGATATATAAAGCCATAAAGAAGGATCACAATCGTGTCCTAAATGAAAAAACAATACATACCAATAATGTTTTATTTAATAGAATCGATCTTATAGAACGAGAAATTGGTTATATCAGATCGATAAAATTGAACCAAGGTCAAACCGGCATTGATTAGTCTTACCGTGGGGGCGTTCCTGTACAGGTTCGTTTGCGGCCGCGTTGTCTTTATATTTTATTGTTGTAATGTTATTTTGTTGTGATATAGTTTATTTATTATTTATGTAATGTTATGTTGTTTTAATTTTTTAATATCTGACGAGATGTATGTGCATCAAAATGTTTTGACCTAATTCATATCCGATCTGATGATGACACCAAGTGGTGTCGAAACTCGAGTTATCCTAAAAGGATTTTAAGAAACGTTGACAGAAGGTAATTAACCTATTTTTATAGTTATCGTTCGTCATAGAAAAAATTAACCTTATCACATAAAACGTTACAGGTAAACTACCCCTTTCTCTTAACTGATCTTCACACCAAAATCAATAGGTCTTGAGTCCTCTACAATCCATACGTGACTTCCATGTTCTAAGATGTATATTTAAAATCATTTACGAAATGAAATATTTCCATAGAAATTACTTCTTTCTTCAGCCTTAACCACAGTACTGTGGTCACTAACGTATACCACCTCCAGTTAGCGCATTCGATTTTCACTGATGATGGTAGGCGATGGCACTGGTGAATCATCTGGTTTTTCATAAAACATTGGACCTTGGCCAAACTGCCGGGGAAGGAATTTTTACAACACACTATTTCTTTGTTGCCGATAATGTAGTACACATAAAAATATGCATGAAATTAATGGCTTGTAAAATTTAATGTTTGATCTCTATTAAGCAGTGCTCAAGTTTCCAGAGTTTTAATATAATGATGTCAGTAATCAAAACATCAGAGCAGGTCAGTGTGTATGAGGGCACACTGTGGACAAAAATTTTCAACATTCCCTATTGAGCGTTGCTCAGAGTAAAGTTGCGAATCTACAGTGTACGTTTCACAGAACAAACACGCGGATAAGAAGGAGCGCTCCGAAGTCACTCATGGACCCTGAGCATCAGGCAGAGTGTTCATTCCCTAAAGACGAAAAGTCTGTCTATGAACCGTTCCTCTGTAAACACGTGCAGTTACACTGCCCAGAAAACCACAGGAAGCAAATCGCTATCCACGCTGGACACTTTTTTGGCTTGTGCGCGTTGTGTTGGTGTGGGTTTTGGCACTTTGCATTTAAAAAACGTGCAAATGTAAGAAAATAAACATGAGTGACGCCAGAAATAATGCGAATTGTGTGTATGTGTGTGTGTGCACGCGCGCGCGTGTCTTGCCTGCCTTTTTATTGCGGTAATCATAATAATAAAAAGTAAACGTAAACATTACATAATTGAGATATGCTTGCCTGCCACGAACGATATATTTTCTCTCATACATAATTTAAATTAAAATGAAAAAAAATAATTTTATTGCCTGACAACAAAATTATTTTATTTTTAACAATTACCATTGTTTGAAATAGTTTAAATGAATTTTCAAGTACTTTGCTCTTGTTAAAATGTAAAAGGTTGCTGGTAAACTACCCCTTCCCCTTAACTGTTCCTCATCAAAGTGAAAAGGCCTTGAGTTCCCTAAAATTCAGTGACGTATGCAAAAATTTATTTGATTCTGTTGAATGTGCGGCACTCATCGTTCGTCATAGGAAAAATTACCCTTGTTAAAACATAAAACATTACTGGTAAACTACCCCTTTCCATTAACCGATCTTCACCAACAACAATAGGCCATGAGTACTCTACAATTCAGTACCGTATGCAAAAAATTATTTTTATCTGTTTGAATTTGCGGCTGTTATCGTTTGCCATAGAAAAAAACTACCCTTGATAAAAAAACGTTGCTGGTAAACTACCCCTTTTCCTTAACCGATATTCACCAAACACTACAGGTCTTGAGTACTCTACAATTCAGGGCTTCATGCAATAGATTATTTGATTCTGTTTGAATTTGCGGGTTTTATCGTTTGCCATAGAAAATATCCTTGGTAAAACATAAAACGTAGCCGGTGAACTACCCCTTTGTCTTAACCGATCTTCACCAAAAACAATAGGTCTTGAGAACTCTATAATTCAGGGCTGTATGCGAAACATTATTTGATTCCATTTGAATTTGCGGCTGTTATCGTTTGCTTTAGAAAAAAATTACCCCTGATAAAAAAACCGTTGCCGGCAAACTACCACTTTCCCTCAGCCGATCTTCACCAAAAACAATTGGTCGTGAAATCAGGGCTGTATGCAAAAAATTATTTGATTCTGTTTGAATTTGCGGCTGTTATCGTTAGCCATAGAAAAAAAATCTATAGACACACAGACACTTTTCGAAAAATTACTTTTTTCATGTTTTGAGTATACTACAATCAGAATCTGCAATAATCTCGAACACGGTTTTTTTTTGCCATCACCATACAGTACTTCCATTTACTTAAGGAACATGGAAGTAAAAATTACCCTTGATAAAAAAAAACGTTGCTGGTAAAGTACCCCTTTCCCTTAACCGATTGTCACCAAAAACAAAATATCTTGAGAACTCTACAATTCAAGGGCTGTAGCAAAAAATTATTTGATTCTGTTCGAATTTGCGGCTCTTATCGTTTGCCATAGAAAATCCCCTTGTTAAAATATAAAATGTTGCTGGTAAACTACCCCTTTCCATTAACCGATCTTCACCAAAATCAACAGGCCTTGAGATGGTTAAAACTTAGGGAAGTATGTAAAAACTTATTTGAATATGTTTGAATTTACGGCAGTTATCGTTCTATTTAAACATTTTTCTTGCCTCCAGAAACGATTAAGACTATAAAAATAGGTTAATTACCTTCTGTCGACGTTTCTTAAAATCCTTTTAGGATAACTCGAGTTTCGACACCATTTTGACACCAAATGGTGTCGAAACTCGAGTTATCCTAAAAGGATTTTAAGAAACGTTGACAGAAGGTAATTAACCTATTTTTATAGTCTTAATCGTTTCTGGAGGCAAGACCGATATATTTGATGGTACTGGTGTATATAGACTTAATTGTTCTGATTGCACACAGTTCTATATAGGACAAACAGGTCGTTCTTTCAAATTACGCTATAAAGAACATATCCCAAGCTCCAAATCAAATGTAACAAGATCTACATTTGCAGAACATTTCAGCTCATATAACCATAATATAAAGAGTATTAATGATAATTTAGATATCCTACATAAATGTAAAAAGTCACTAAAGCTGGACACCCTTGAAAGGTTCGAGATATATAAAGCCATAAAGAAGGATCACAATCGTGTCCTAAATGAAAAAACAATACATACCAATAATGTTTTATTTAATAGAATCGATCTTATAGAACGAGAAATTGGTTATATCAGATCGATAAAATTGAACCAAGGTCAAACCGGCATTGATTAGTCTTACCGTGGGGGCGTTCCTGTACAGGTTCGTTTGCGGCCGCGTTGTCTTTATATTTTATTGTTGTAATGTTATTTTGTTGTGATATAGTTTATTTATTATTTATGTAATGTTATGTTGTTTTAATTTTTTAATATCTGACGAGATGTATGTGCATCAAAATGTTTTGACCTAATTCATATCCGATCTGATGATGACACCAAGTGGTGTCGAAACTCGAGTTATCCTAAAAGGATTTTAAGAAACGTTGACAGAAGGTAATTAACCTATTTTTATAGTTATCGTTCGTCATAGAAAAAATTAACCTTATCACATAAAACGTTACAGGTAAACTACCCCTTTCTCTTAACTGATCTTCACACCAAAATCAATAGGTCTTGAGTCCTCTACAATCCATACGTGACTTCCATGTTCTAAGATGTATATTTAAAATCATTTACGAAATGAAATATTTCCATAGAAATTACTTCTTTCTTCAGCCTTAACCACAGTACTGTGGTCACTAACGTATACCACCTCCAGTTAGCGCATTCGATTTTCACTGATGATGGTAGGCGATGGCACTGGTGAATCGTCTGGTTTTTCATAAAACATTGGACCTTGGCCAAACTGCCGGGGAAGGAATTTTTACAACACACTATTTCTTTGTTGCCGATAATGTAGTACACATAAAAATATGCATGAAATTAATGGCTTGTAAAATTTAATGTTTGATCTCTATTAAGCAGTGCTCAAGTTTCCAGAGTTTTAATATAATGATGTCAGTAATCAAAACATCAGAGCAGGTCAGTGTGTATGAGGGCACACTGTGGACAAAAATTTTCAACATTCCCTATTGAGCGTTGCTCAGAGTAAAGTTGCGAATCTACAGTGTACGTTTCACAGAACAAACACGCGGATAAGAAGGAGCGCTCCGAAGTCACTCATGGACCCTGAGCATCAGGCAGAGTGTTCATTCCCTAAAGACGAAAAGTCTGTCTATGAACCGTTCCTCTGTAAACACGTGCAGTTACACTGCCCAGAAAACCACAGGAAGCAAATCGCTATCCACGCTGGACACTTTTTTGGCTTGTGCGCGTTGTGTTGGTGTGGGTTTTGGCACTTTGCATTTAAAAAACGTGCAAATGTAAGAAAATAAACATGAGTGACGCCAGAAATAATGCGAATTGTGTGTATGTGTGTGTGTGCACGCGCGCGCGTGTCTTGCCTGCCTTTTTATTGCGGTAATCATAATAATAAAAAGTAAACGTAAACATTACATAATTGAGATATGCTTGCCTGCCACGAACGATATATTTTCTCTCATACATAATTTAAATTAAAATGAAAAAAAATAATTTTATTGCCTGACAACAAAATTATTTTATTTTTAACAATTACCATTGTTTGAAATAGTTTAAATGAATTTTCAAGTACTTTGCTCTTGTTAAAATGTAAAAGGTTGCTGGTAAACTACCCCTTACCCTTAACTGTTCCTCATCAAAGTGAAAAGGCCTTGAGTTCCCTAAAATTCAGTGACGTATGCAAAAATTTATTTGATTCTGTTGAATGTGCGGCACTCATCGTTCGTCATAGGAAAAATTACCCTTGTTAAAACATAAAACATTACTGGTAAACTACCCCTTTCCAGTAACCGATCTTCACCAACAACAATAGGCCATGAGTACTCTACAATTCAGTACCGTATGCAAAAAATTATTTTTATTTGTTTGAATTTGCGGCTGTTATCGTTTGCCATAGAAAAAAAAACTACCCTTGATCAAAAAATGTTGCTGGTAAACTACCCCTTTTCCATAACCGATATTCACCAAACACAACAGGTCTTGAGTACTCTACAATTCAGGGCTTCATGCAATAGATTATTTGATTCTGTTTGAATTTGCGGCTTTTATCGTTTGCCATAGAAAATATCCTTGGTAAAACATAAAATGTAGCAGGTGAACTACCCCTTTGTCTTACCCGATCTTCACCAAAAACAATAGGTCTTGAGAACTCTATAATTCAGGGCTGTATGCGAAACATTATTTGATTCCATTTGAATTTGCGGCTGTTATTGTTTGCTTTAGAAAAAAAATTACCCTTGATAAAAAAACCGTTGCCAGTAAACTACCCCTTTCCCTCAGCCGATCTTCACCAAAAACAATTGGTCGTGAGTACTCTGCAAATCAGGGCTGTATGCAAAAAATTATTTGATTCTGTTTGAATTTGCGGCTGTTATCGTTTGCCATAGAAAAAAAATCTATAGACACACAGACACACAGACACTTTTCGAAAAATGACTTTTTTTCATGTTTTGAGTGTACTACAATCAGAATCTGAAATAATCTGGAACACGGTTTTTTTTTCATCGCCATACAGTACTTCCATTTACGTAAGGAACATGGAAGTAAAAATTACCCTTGATAAAAAAACGTTGCAGGTAAACTACCCCTTTCCCTTAACCGATTTTCACCAAAAACAAAATATCTTGAGATCTCTACAATTCAGGGCTGTAGCAAAAAATTATTTGATTCTGTTCGAATTTGCGGCTCTTATCGTTTGCCATAGGAAATACCCTTGTTAAAATATAAAACGTTGCTGGTAAACTACCCCTTTCCCTTAACCGATCTTCACAAAAAACAATAGGTCTTGAGAACTCTACTGTTTAGGACTGTATGCAAATAATCATTTGATTCTGTTTGAATTAGAGGCTGTTACTTTTTTCCATATAAAATACCCTTGTTAAAACAGAAATCGTTGCTGGTAAACTACCCCTTCCCTTAACCGATCTTCACCAAAAGCAATAGGCCTTGAGAACTCTACAATACAGGTTTGTATGCAAAGCATTATTTTATTATGTTTGAATTTGCGGCTGTTAGCGTTTGCCATAGAAAATAATTACCCTTGATTAAAAAGAAACGTTGGTGGTAAACTACCTTTTTCCCTTAACCGATCTTCACAAAAAACAATAGATCTCGAGTACTCTACAAATCAGGGCTGTATACAAAAAAATATTTGATTATGTTTGAATTTGTGGCTGTTATCGTTTGCCATAGAAAAAATCTACAGGCACAAACACATAGACACACAGACAGACACACAGACAATTTTTGAAAAATGTCTTTTTTTCATGTTTTGAGTGTAGTACAATCAGAATCTGCAATAATCGCAAACACAATTTTTTTTGCCATCACCATACCTCCATTTCCTTAAGGAACATGGAAGTAAATATCGGTATGGAGAACCATACATGACTTCCATGTTCTAAGATTTATATTTAAAATCGTTTAGGAAATGAAATGTTTCCATAGAAACTACTTCTTTCCACTTATTGCTTCAGACTTAACCACAGTATTGTGGTCACTAATGTATTCCACCACAAGTTATCGCACTCGATTTTAACTGATGATGGCAGTCGACGGCAGTGCCGATAAGTCTGGTTTTGCTGAAAACATTGGACTACGGCCAAACAGCCCGGGAAGGAATTTTAACAACAAACTACTACTTTATTGCCGATAACGTAGTACACATATAAAAATTATCCCCTCCCCCTTCAACTATAATTTTTATTTATAGAAAATTACTCCCACCCCGTTCAACTAGCCTCTTCATTAATAGATATTTCATCTATGTTTCTACAGTGGATTATTAAGATCTTCTTATCAGGATACTTTATTTATCATAATTAAGTACTTTACTCTTGTTACAACAATAAATGTTTCAGGTAAACTACCTTTTCCCGTTACCGATCTTCACCAAAATCAATAGGCCTTGAGTCTTCTACAACTCAGGCACATATATAAAAAATTATTTGATTCTGTTTGCATTTATGGCAGTTATCGTTCGTCATGAAAACCTTTCTCTTGTTACAACATAAAATGTTACTGGTAAACTACCCCTTTCCCTTAACCGATCTTCACCAAAATTAACAGGCCTTGAGATCTTTAACATTTAGGGATGTATGCAAAAACTTATTTGATTACGTTTGAATTTACGGCAGTTATGATTCATCATAAAAAAAATTAACCTTATCACATAAAAAGTTACAGGTAAACTACCCCTTTCTCTTAACTGATCTTCACACCAAAATCAATAGGTCTTGAGTCCTCTACAATCCATACATGACTTCCATGTTCTAAGATTTATATTTAAAATCATTTACGAAATGAAATGTTTCCATAGAAATTACTTCTTTCTTCAGCCTTAACCACAGTACTGTGGTCACTAACGTATAACACCTCCAGTTAGCGCATTCATTTTCACTGATGATGGTAGGCGATGGCACTGGTGAAACGTCTGGTTTTTCATAAAACATTGGACCTTGGCCAAACTGCCGGGGAAGGAATTTTTACAACAAACTATTTCTTTGTTGCCGATAATGTAGTACACATAAAAATACGCATGAAATTAATGGCTTGTAAAATTTAATGTTTGATCTCTATTAAGCAGTGCTCAAGTTTCCAAAGTTTTAATATTATGATGTCAGTAATCAAAACATCAGAGCAGGTTTAGTATGTATGAGAGCACACCGTGGACAAAAATTTTCAACATTCCCTATTGAGCGTTGCTCAGAGTAAAGTTGCGAATCTACAGTGTACGTTTCACAGAAGAAACACGCGGACAAGAAGGAGCGCTCCGAAGTCACTCATGGACCCTGAGCATCTTGCAGAGGGTTCATTCCCAAAAGACGAAAAGTCTGTCTATGAACCGTTCCTCTGTAAACACGTGTAGTTACACTGCCCAGAAAACCACAGGAAGCAAATCGTTATCCACGCTGGACACTTTTTTGGCTTGTGCGAGTTGTGTTGGTGTGGGTTTTGGCACTTTGCATTTAAAAAACGTGCAAATGTAAGAAAATAAACATGAGTGACGCCAGAAATAATGCGAATTGTGTGTGTGTGTGTGTGTGCACGCGCGCGCGTGTCTTGCCTGCCTTTTTATTGCGGTAATCATAATAATAAAAAGTAAACGTAAACATTACATAATTGAGATATGCTTGCCTGCCACGAACGATATATTTTCTCTCATACATAATTTAAATTAAAAGGAAAAAATTATAATTTTATTGCCTGACAACAAAATTATTTTATTTTTAACAGTTACCATTGTTTGAAATAGTTTAAATGAATTTTCAAGTACTTTGCTCTTGTTAAAACGTAAAAGGTTGCTGGTAACTACCCCTTCCCCTTAACCGTTCCTCATCAAAGTGAAAAGGCTTTCAGTTCCCTAAAATTCAGTGACGTATGCAAAAATTTATTTGATTCTGTTGAATGTGCGGCAGTCATCGTTCTTCATAGGAAAAATTACCCTTGTTAAAAATAAAACATTACTGGTAAACTACCCCTTTCCATTAACCGATCTTCACCAAACACAACAGGTCTTGAGTACTCTACAATTCAGGGCTTCATGCAATAGATTATTTGTTTCCGTTTGAATTTGCGGTTTTATCGTTTGCCATAGAAAATATCCTTGGTAAAACATAAAACGGAGCAGGTGAACTACCCCTTTATCTTACCCTATCTTCACCAAAACAATAGGTCTTGAGAACTCTATAATTCAGGGCTGTATGCGAAACATTATTTGATTCCATTTGAATTTGCGGCTGTTATCGTTTGCTTTAGAAAAAAACTTACCCTTGATAAAAAAAACCGTTGCCGGTAAACTACCCCTTTCCCTCAGCCGATCTTCACCAAAAACAATTGGTCGTGAGTACTCTGCAAATCAGGGCTGTATGCAAAAAATTATTTGATTCTGTTTGAATTTGCGGCTGTTATCGTTTGCCATAGAAAAAAAATCTATAGACACACAGACACACAGACACTTTTCGAAAAATGACTTTTTTTCATGTTTTGAGTGTACTACAATCAGAATCTGAAATAATCTGGAACACGGTTTTTTTTTCATCGCCATACAGTACTTCCATTTACGTAAGGAACATGGAAGTAAAAATTACCCTTGATAAAAAAACGTTGCAGGTAAACTACCCCTTTCCCTTAACCGATTTTCACCAAAAACAAAATATCTTGAGATCTCTACAATTCAGGGCTGTAGCAAAAAATTATTTGATTCTGTTCGAATTTGCGGCTCTTATCGTTTGCCATAGGAAATACCCTTGTTAAAATATAAAACGTTGCTGGTAAACTACCCCTTTCCCTTAACCGATCTTCACAAAAAACAATAGGTCTTGAGAACTCTACTGTTTAGGACTGTATGCAAATAATCATTTGATTCTGTTTGAATTAGAGGCTGTTACTTTTTTCCATATAAAATACCCTTGTTAAAACAGAAATCGTTGCTGGTATACTACCCCTTCCCTTAACCGATCTTCACCAAAAGCAATAGGCCTTGAGAACTCTACAATACAGGTTTGTATGCAAAGCATTATTTTATTATGTTTGAATTTGCGGCTGTTAGCGTTTGCCATAGAAAATAATTACCCTTGATTAAAAAGAAACGTTGGTGGTAAACTACCTTTTTCCCTTAACCGATCTTCACAAAAAACAATAGATCTCGAGTACTCTACAAATCAGGGCTGTATACAAAAAAATATTTGATTATGTTTGAATTTGTGGCTGTTATCGTTTGCCATAGAAAAAATCTACAGGCACAAACACATAGACACACAGACACACACACAGACAATTTTTGAAAAATGTCTTTTTTTCATGTTTTGAGTGTAGTACAATCAGAATCTGCAATAATCGCAAACACAATTTTTTTTGCCATCACCATACCTCCATTTCCTTAAGGAACATGGAAGTAAATATCGGTATGGAGAACCATACATGACTTCCATGTTCTAAGATTTATATTTAAAATCGTTTAGGAAATGAAATGTTTCCATAGAAACTACTTCTTTCCACTTATTGCTTCAGACTTAACCACAGTACTGTGGTCACTAATGTATTCCACCACAAGTTATCGCACTCGATTTTAACTGATGATGGCAGTCGACGGCAGTGCCGATAAGTCTGGTTTTGCTGAAAACATTGGACTACGGCCAAACAGCCCGGGAAGGAATTTTAACAACAAACTACTACTTTATTGCCGATAACGTAGTACACATATAAAAATTATCCCCTCCCCCTTCAACTATAATTTTTATTTATAGAAAATTACTCCCACCCCGTTCAACTAGCCTCTTCATTAATAGATATTTCATCTATGTTTCTACAGTGGATTATTAAGATCTTCTTATCAGGATACTTTATTTATCATAATTAAGTACTTTACTCTTGTTACAACAATAAATGTTTCAGGTAAACTACCTTTTCCCGTTACCGATCTTCACCAAAATCAATAGGCCTTGAGTCTTCTACAACTCAGGCACATATATAAAAAATTATTTGATTCTGTTTGCATTTATGGCAGTTATCGTTCGTCATGAAAACCTTTCTCTTGTTACAACATAAAATGTTACTGGTAAACTACCCCTTTCCCTTAACCGATCTTCACCAAAATTAACAGGCCTTGAGATCTTTAACATTTAGGGATGTATGCAAAAACTTATTTGATTACGTTTGAATTTACGGCAGTTATGATTCATCATAAAAAAAATTAACCTTATCACATAAAAAGTTACAGGTAAACTACCCCTTTCTCTTAACTGATCTTCACACCAAAATCAATAGGTCTTGAGTCCTCTACAATCCATACATGACTTCCATGTTCTAAGATTTATATTTAAAATCATTTACGAAATGAAATGTTTCCATAGAAATTACTTCTTTCTTCAGCCTTAACCACAGTACTGTGGTCACTAACGTATAACACCTCCAGTTAGCGCATTCATTTTCACTGATGATGGTAGGCGATGGCACTGGTGAAACGTCTGGTTTTTCATAAAACATTGGACCTTGGCCAAACTGCCGGGGAAGGAATTTTTACAACAAACTATTTCTTTGTTGCCGATAATGTAGTACACATAAAAATACGCATGAAATTAATGGCTTGTAAAATTTAATGTTTGATCTCTATTAAGCAGTGCTCAAGTTTCCAAAGTTTTAATATTATGATGTCAGTAATCAAAACATCAGAGCAGGTTTAGTATGTATGAGAGCACACCGTGGACAAAAATTTTCAACATTCCCTATTGAGCGTTGCTCAGAGTAAAGTTGCGAATCTACAGTGTACGTTTCACAGAAGAAACACGCGGACAAGAAGGAGCGCTCCGAAGTCACTCATGGACCCTGAGCATCTTGCAGAGTGTTCATTCCCAAAAGACGAAAAGTCTGTCTATGAACCGTTCCTCTGTAAACACGTGTAGTTACACTGCCCAGAAAACCACAGGAAGCAAATCGTTATCCACGCTGGACACTTTTTTGGCTTGTGCGAGTTGTGTTGGTGTGGGTTTTGGCACTTTGCATTTAAAAAACGTGCAAATGTAAGAAAATAAACATGAGTGACGCCAGAAATAATGCGAATTGTGTGTGTGTGTGTGTGTGTGTGCACGCGCGCGCGTGTCTTGCCTGCCTTTTTATTGCGGTAATCATAATAATAAAAAGTAAACGTAAACATTACATAATTGAGATATGCTTGCCTGCCACGAACGATATATTTTCTCTCATACATAATTTAAATTAAAAGGAAAAAATTATAATTTTATTGCCTGACAACAAAATTATTTTATTTTTAACAATTACCATTGTTTGAAATAGTTTAAATGAATTTTCAAGTACTTTGCTCTTGTTAAAACGTAAAAGGTTGCTGGTAAACTACCCCTTCCCCATAACCGTTCCTCATCAAAGTGAAATGGCCTTGAGTTCCCTAAAATTCAGTGACGTATGCAAAAATTTATTTTATTCTGATGAATGTGCGGCACTCATCGTTCGTCATAGGAAAAATTACCCTTGTTAAAACATAAAACATTACTGGTAAACTACCCCTTTCCATTAACCGATCTTCACCAACAACAATAGGCCATGAGTACTCTACAATTCAGTACCGTATGCAAAAAATTATTTTTATCTGTTTGAATTTGCGGCTGTTATCGTTTGCCATAGAAAAAAACTACCCTTGATAAAAAAACGTTGCTGGTAAACTACCCCTTTTCCTTAACCGATATTCACCAAACACAACAGGTCTTGAGTACTCTACAATTCAGGGCTTCATGCAATAGATTATTTGATTCTGTTTGAATTTGCGGCTTTTATCGTTTGCCATATAAAATATGCTTGGTAAAACATAAAACGTAGCAGGTGAACTACCCCTTTGTCTTACCCGATCTTCACCAAAAACAATAGGTCTTGAGAACTCTATAATTCAGGGCTGTATGCGAAACATTATTTGATTCCATTTGAATTTGCGGCTGTTATCGTTTGCTTTAGAAAAAAATTACCCCTGATAAAAAAACCGTTGCCGGCAAACTACCACTTTCCCTCAGCCGATCTTCACCAAAAACAATTGGTCGTGAAATCAGGGCTGTATGCAAAAAATTATTTGATTCTGTTTGAATTTGCGGCTGTTATCGTTAGCCATAGAAAAAAAATCTATAGACACACAGACACTTTTCGAAAAATTACTTTTTTCATGTTTTGAGTATACTACAATCAGAATCTGCAATAATCTCGAACACGGTTTTTTTTGCCATCACCATACAGTACTTCCATTTACTTAAGGAACATGGAAGTAAAAATTACCCTTGATAAAAAAAACGTTGCTTGTAAAGTACCCCTTTCCCTTAACCGATTTTCACCAAAAACAAAATATCTTGAGAACTCTACAATTCAAGGGCTGTAGCAAAAAATTATTTAATTCTGTTGGAATTTGCGGCTCTTATTGTTTGCCATAGAAAATCACCTTGTTAAAATATAAAACGTTGCTGGTAAACTACCCCTTTCCATTAACCGATCTTCACCAAAATAAACAGGCCTTGAGATCGTTAAAACTTAGGGAAGTATGTAAAAACTTATTTGAATATGTTTGAATTTACGGCAGTTATCGTTCGTCATAGAAAAAATTAACCTTATCACATAAAACGTTACAGGTAAACTACCCCTTTCCCTTAACTGATCTTCACACCAAAATCAATAGGTCTTGAGTCCTCTACAATCCATACATGACTTCCATGTTCTAAGATGTATATTTAAAATCATTTACGAAAGAAATGTTTCCATAGAAATTACTTCTTTCTTCAGCCTTAACCACAGTACTGTGGTCACTAACGTATACCACCTCCAGTTAGCGCATTCGATTTTCACTGATGATGGTAGGCGATGGCACTGGTGAATCGTCTGGTTTTTCATAAAACATTGGACCTTGGCCAAACTGCCGGGGAAGGAATTTTTACAACAAACTATTTCTTTGTTGCCGATAATGTAGTACACATAAAAATATGCATGAAATTAATGGCTTGTAAAATTTAATGTTTGATCTCTATTAAGCAGTGCTCAAGTTTCCAAAGTTTTAATATAATGATGTCAGTAATCAAAACATCAGAGCAGGTTTAGTGTGTATGAGGGCACACTGTGGACAAAAATTTTCAACATTCCCTATTGAGCGTTGCTCAGAGTAAAGTTGCGAATCTACAGTGTATGTTTCACAGAACAAACACGCGGATAAGAAGGAGCGCTCCGAAGTCACTCATGGACCCTGAGCATCAGGCAGAGTGTTCATTCCCTAAAGACGAGAAGTCTGTCTATGAACCGTTCCTCTGTAAACACGTGCAGTTACACTGCCCAGCAAACCACAGGAAGCAAATCGCTATCCACGCTGGACACGTTTTTGGCTTGTGCGCGTTGTGTTGGTGTGGGTTTTGGCACTTTCCATTTAAAAAACGTGCAAATGTAAGAAAATAAACATGAGTGACGCCAGAAATAACGCGAATTGTGTGTGTGTGTGTGCGGACGCACGCGCGTGTCTTGCCTGCCTTTTTATTGCGGTAATCATAATAATAAAAAGTAAACGTAAACATTACATAATTGAGATATGCTTGCCTGCCACGAACGATATATTTTCTCTCATACATAATTTAAATTAAAATGAAAATATTATAATTTTATTGCCTGACAACAAAATTATTTTATTTTTAACAATTACCATTGTTTGAAATAGTTTAAATGAATTTTCAAGTACTTTGCTCTTGTTAAAACGTAAAAGGTTGCTGGTAAACTACCCCTTCCCCTTAACCGTTCCTCATCAAAGTGAAATGGCCTTGAGTTCCCTAAAATTCAGTGACGTATGCAAAAATTTATTTTATTCTGTTGAATTTGCGGCACTCATCGTTCGTCATAGGAAAAATTACCCTTGTTAAAACATAAAACATTACTGGTAAACTACCCCTTTCCATTAACCGATCTTCACCAACAACAATAGGCCATGAGTACTCTACAATTCAGTACCGTATGCAAAAAATTATTTTTATCTGTTTGAATTTGCGGCTGTTATCGTTTGCCATAGAAAAAAACTACCCTTGATAAAAAAACGTTGCTGGTAAACTACCCCTTTTCCTTAACCGATATTCACCAAACAAGTCTTGAGTACTCTACAATTCAGGGCTTCATGCAATAGATTATTTGATTCTGTTTGAATTTGCGGGTTTTATCGTTTGCCATAGAAAATATCCTTGGTAAAACATAAAACGTAGCCGGTGAACTACCCCTTTGTCTTAACCGATCTTCACCAAAAACAATAGGTCTTGAGAACTCTATAATTCAGGGCTGTATGCGAAACATTATTTGATTCCATTTGAATTTGCGGCTGTTATCGTTTGCTTTAGAAAAAAATTACCCCTGATAAAAAAACCGTTGCCGGCAAACTACCACTTTCCCTCAGCCGATCTTCACCAAAAACAATTGGTCGTGAAATCAGGGCTGTATGCAAAAAATTATTTGATTCTGTTTGAATTTGCGGCTGTTATCGTTAGCCATAGAAAAAAAATCTATAGACACACAGACACTTTTCGAAAAATTACTTTTTTCATGTTTTGAGTATACTACAATCAGAATCTGCAATAATCTCGAACACGGTTTTTTTTTGCCATCACCATACAGTACTTCCATTTACTTAAGGAACATGGAAGTAAAAATTACCCTTGATAAAAAAAAACGTTGCTGGTAAAGTACCCCTTTCCCTTAACCGATTGTCACCAAAAACAAAATATCTTGAGAACTCTACAATTCAAGGGCTGTAGCAAAAAATTATTTGATTCTGTTCGAATTTGCGGCTCTTATCGTTTGCCATAGAAAATCCCCTTGTTAAAATATAAAATGTTGCTGGTAAACTACCCCTTTCCATTAACCGATCTTCACCAAAATCAACAGGCCTTGAGATCGTTAAAACTTAGGGAAGTATGTAAAAACTTATTTGAATATGTTTGAATTTACGGCAGTTATCGTTCTATTTAAACATTTTTCTTGCCTCCAGAAACGATTAAGACTATAAAAATAGGTTAATTACCTTCTGTCGACGTTTCTTAAAATCCTTTTAGGATAACTCGAGTTTCGACACCATTTTGACACCAAATGAATTTTCAACATTACATAATTGAGATATGCTTGCCTGCCACGAACGATATATTTTCTCTCATACATAATTTAAATTAAAATGAAAATATTATAATTTTATTGCCTGACAACAAAATTATTTTATTTTTAACAATTACCATTGTTTGAAATAGTTTAAATGAATTTTCAAGTACTTTGCTCTTGTTAAAACGTAAAAGGTTGCTGGTAAACTACCCCTTCCCCTTAACCGTTCCTCATCAAAGTGAAATGGCCTTGAGTTCCCTAAAATTCAGTGACGTATGCAAAAATTTATTTTATTCTGTTGAATTTGCGGCACTCATCGTTCGTCATAGGAAAAATTACCCTTGTTAAAACATAAAACATTACTGGTAAACTACCCCTTTCCATTAACCGATCTTCACCAACAACAATAGGCCATGAGTACTCTACAATTCAGTACCGTATGCAAAAAATTATTTTTATCTGTTTGAATTTGCGGCTGTTATCGTTTGCCATAGAAAAAAACTACCCTTGATAAAAAAACGTTGCTGGTAAACTACCCCTTTTCCTTAACCGATATTCACCAAACAAGTCTTGAGTACTCTACAATTCAGGGCTTCATGCAATAGATTATTTGATTCTGTTTGAATTTGCGGGTTTTATCGTTTGCCATAGAAAATATCCTTGGTAAAACATAAAACGTAGCCGGTGAACTACCCCTTTGTCTTAACCGATCTTCACCAAAAACAATAGGTCTTGAGAACTCTATAATTCAGGGCTGTATGCGAAACATTATTTGATTCCATTTGAATTTGCGGCTGTTATCGTTTGCTTTAGAAAAAAATTACCCCTGATAAAAAAACCGTTGCCGGCAAACTACCACTTTCCCTCAGCCGATCTTCACCAAAAACAATTGGTCGTGAAATCAGGGCTGTATGCAAAAAATTATTTGATTCTGTTTGAATTTGCGGCTGTTATCGTTAGCCATAGAAAAAAAATCTATAGACACACAGACACTTTTCGAAAAATTACTTTTTTCATGTTTTGAGTATACTACAATCAGAATCTGCAATAATCTCGAACACGGTTTTTTTTTGCCATCACCATACAGTACTTCCATTTACTTAAGGAACATGGAAGTAAAAATTACCCTTGATAAAAAAAAACGTTGCTGGTAAAGTACCCCTTTCCCTTAACCGATTGTCACCAAAAACAAAATATCTTGAGAACTCTACAATTCAAGGGCTGTAGCAAAAAATTATTTGATTCTGTTCGAATTTGCGGCTCTTATCGTTTGCCATAGAAAATCCCCTTGTTAAAATATAAAATGTTGCTGGTAAACTACCCCTTTCCATTAACCGATCTTCACCAAAATCAACAGGCCTTGAGATCGTTAAAACTTAGGGAAGTATGTAAAAACTTATTTGAATATGTTTGAATTTACGGCAGTTATCGTTCTATTTAAACATTTTTCTTGCCTCCAGAAACGATTAAGACTATAAAAATAGGTTAATTACCTTCTGTCGACGTTTCTTAAAATCCTTTTAGGATAACTCGAGTTTCGACACCATTTTGACACCAAATGGTGTCGAAACTCGAGTTATCCTAAAAGGATTTTAAGAAACGTTGACAGAAGGTAATTAACCTATTTTTATAGTCTTAATCGTTTCTGGAGGCAAGACCGATATATTTGATGGTACTGGTGTATATAGACTTAATTGTTCTGATTGCACACAGTTCTATATAGGACAAACAGGTCGTTCTTTCAAATTACGCTATAAAGAACATATCCCAAGCTCCAAATCAAATGTAACAAGATCTACATTTGCAGAACATTTGAGCTCATATAACCATAATATAAAGAGTATTAATGATAATTTAGATATCCTACATAAATGTAAAAAGTCACTAAAGCTGGACACCCTTGAAAGGTTCGAGATATATAAAGCCATAAAGAAGGATCACAATCGTGTCCTAAATGAAAAAACAATACATACCAATAATGTTTTATTTAATAGAATCGATCTTATAGAACGAGAAATTGGTTATATCAGATCGATAAAATTGAACCAAGGTCAAACCGGCATTGATTAGTCTTACCGTGGGGGCGTTCCTGTACAGGTTCGTTTGCGGCCGCGTTGTCTTTATATTTTATTGTTGTAATGTTATTTTGTTGTGATATAGTTTATTTATTATTTATGTAATGTTATGTTGTTTTAATTTTTTAATATCTGACGAGATGTATGTGCATCAAAATGTTTTGACCTAATTCATATCCGATCTGATGATGACACCAAGTGGTGTCGAAACTCGAGTTATCCTAAAAGGATTTTAAGAAACGTTGACAGAAGGTAATTAACCTATTTTTATAGTTATCGTTCGTCATAGAAAAAATTAACCTTATCACATAAAACGTTACAGGTAAACTACCCCTTTCTCTTAACTGATCTTCACACCAAAATCAATAGGTCTTGAGTCCTCTACAATCCATACGTGACTTCCATGTTCTAAGATGTATATTTAAAATCATTTACGAAATGAAATATTTCCATAGAAATTACTTCTTTCTTCAGCCTTAACCACAGTACTGTGGTCACTAACGTATACCACCTCCAGTTAGCGCATTCGATTTTCACTGATGATGGTAGGCGATGGCACTGGTGAATCGTCTGGTTTTTCATAAAACATTGGACCTTGGCCAAACTGCCGGGGAAGGAATTTTTACAACACACTATTTCTTTGTTGCCGATAATGTAGTACACATAAAAATATGCATGAAATTAATGGCTTGTAAAATTTAATGTTTGATCTCTATTAAGCAGTGCTCAAGTTTCCAGAGTTTTAATATAATGATGTCAGTAATCAAAACATCAGAGCAGGTCAGTGTGTATGAGGGCACACTGTGGACAAAAATTTTCAACATTCCCTATTGAGCGTTGCTCAGAGTAAAGTTGCGAATCTACAGTGTACGTTTCACAGAACAAACACGCGGATAAGAAGGAGCGCTCCGAAGTCACTCATGGACCCTGAGCATCAGGCAGAGTGTTCATTCCCTAAAGACGAAAAGTCTGTCTATGAACCGTTCCTCTGTAAACACGTGCAGTTACACTGCCCAGAAAACCACAGGAAGCAAATCGCTATCCACGCTGGACACTTTTTTGGCTTGTGCGCGTTGTGTTGGTGTGGGTTTTGGCACTTTGCATTTAAAAAACGTGCAAATGTAAGAAAATAAACATGAGTGACGCCAGAAATAATGCGAATTGTGTGTATGTGTGTGTGTGCACGCGCGCGCGTGTCTTGCCTGCCTTTTTATTGCGGTAATCATAATAATAAAAAGTAAACGTAAACATTACATAATTGAGATATGCTTGCCTGCCACGAACGATATATTTTCTCTCATACATAATTTAAATTAAAATGAAAAAAAATAATTTTATTGCCTGACAACAAAATTATTTTATTTTTAACAATTACCATTGTTTGAAATAGTTTAAATGAATTTTCAAGTACTTTGCTCTTGTTAAAATGTAAAAGGTTGCTGGTAAACTACCCCTTCCCCTTAACTGTTCCTCATCAAAGTGAAAAGGCCTTGAGTTCCCTAAAATTCAGTGACGTATGCAAAAATTTATTTGATTCTGTTGAATGTGCGGCACTCATCGTTCGTCATAGGAAAAATTACCCTTGTTAAAACATAAAACATTACTGGTAAACTACCCCTTTCCATTAACCGATCTTCACCAACAACAATAGGCCATGAGTACTCTACAATTCAGTACCGTATGCAAAAAATTATTTTTATCTGTTTGAATTTGCGGCTGTTATCGTTTGCCATAGAAAAAAACTACCCTTGATAAAAAAACGTTGCTGGTAAACTACCCCTTTTCCTTAACCGATATTCACCAAACACTACAGGTCTTGAGTACTCTACAATTCAGGGCTTCATGCAATAGATTATTTGATTCTGTTTGAATTTGCGGGTTTTATCGTTTGCCATAGAAAATATCCTTGGTAAAACATAAAACGTAGCCGGTGAACTACCCCTTTGTCTTAACCGATCTTCACCAAAAACAATAGGTCTTGAGAACTCTATAATTCAGGGCTGTATGCGAAACATTATTTGATTCCATTTGAATTTGCGGCTGTTATCGTTTGCTTTAGAAAAAAATTACCCCTGATAAAAAAACCGTTGCCGGCAAACTACCACTTTCCCTCAGCCGATCTTCACCAAAAACAATTGGTCGTGAAATCAGGGCTGTATGCAAAAAATTATTTGATTCTGTTTGAATTTGCGGCTGTTATCGTTAGCCATAGAAAAAAAATCTATAGACACACAGACACTTTTCGAAAAATTACTTTTTTCATGTTTTGAGTATACTACAATCAGAATCTGCAATAATCTCGAACACGGTTTTTTTTTGCCATCACCATACAGTACTTCCATTTACTTAAGGAACATGGAAGTAAAAATTACCCTTGATAAAAAAAAACGTTGCTGGTAAAGTACCCCTTTCCCTTAACCGATTGTCACCAAAAACAAAATATCTTGAGAACTCTACAATTCAAGGGCTGTAGCAAAAAATTATTTGATTCTGTTCGAATTTGCGGCTCTTATCGTTTGCCATAGAAAATCCCCTTGTTAAAATATAAAATGTTGCTGGTAAACTACCCCTTTCCATTAACCGATCTTCACCAAAATCAACAGGCCTTGAGATCGTTAAAACTTAGGGAAGTATGTAAAAACTTATTTGAATATGTTTGAATTTACGGCAGTTATCGTTCTATTTAAACATTTTTCTTGCCTCCAGAAACGATTAAGACTATAAAAATAGGTTAATTACCTTCTGTCGACGTTTCTTAAAATCCTTTTAGGATAACTCGAGTTTCGACACCATTTTGACACCAAATGGTGTCGAAACTCGAGTTATCCTAAAAGGATTTTAAGAAACGTTGACAGAAGGTAATTAACCTATTTTTATAGTCTTAATCGTTTCTGGAGGCAAGACCGATATATTTGATGGTACTGGTGTATATAGACTTAATTGTTCTGATTGCACACAGTTCTATATAGGACAAACAGGTCGTTCTTTCAAATTACGCTATAAAGAACATATCCCAAGCTCCAAATCAAATGTAACAAGATCTACATTTGCAGAACATTTGAGCTCATATAACCATAATATAAAGAGTATTAATGATAATTTAGATATCCTACATAAATGTAAAAAGTCACTAAAGCTGGACACCCTTGAAAGGTTCGAGATATATAAAGCCATAAAGAAGGATCACAATCGTGTCCTAAATGAAAAAACAATACATACCAATAATGTTTTATTTAATAGAATCGATCTTATAGAACGAGAAATTGGTTATATCAGATCGATAAAATTGAACCAAGGTCAAACCGGCATTGATTAGTCTTACCGTGGGGGCGTTCCTGTACAGGTTCGTTTGCGGCCGCGTTGTCTTTATATTTTATTGTTGTAATGTTATTTTGTTGTGATATAGTTTATTTATTATTTATGTAATGTTATGTTGTTTTAATTTTTTAATATCTGACGAGATGTATGTGCATCAAAATGTTTTGACCTAATTCATATCCGATCTGATGATGACACCAAGTGGTGTCGAAACTCGAGTTATCCTAAAAGGATTTTAAGAAACGTTGACAGAAGGTAATTAACCTATTTTTATAGTTATCGTTCGTCATAGAAAAAATTAACCTTATCACATAAAACGTTACAGGTAAACTACCCCTTTCTCTTAACTGATCTTCACACCAAAATCAATAGGTCTTGAGTCCTCTACAATCCATACGTGACTTCCATGTTCTAAGATGTATATTTAAAATCATTTACGAAATGAAATATTTCCATAGAAATTACTTCTTTCTTCAGCCTTAACCACAGTACTGTGGTCACTAACGTATACCACCTCCAGTTAGCGCATTCGATTTTCACTGATGATGGTAGGCGATGGCACTGGTGAATCATCTGGTTTTTCATAAAACATTGGACCTTGGCCAAACTGCCGGGGAAGGAATTTTTACAACACACTATTTCTTTGTTGCCGATAATGTAGTACACATAAAAATATGCATGAAATTAATGGCTTGTAAAATTTAATGTTTGATCTCTATTAAGCAGTGCTCAAGTTTCCAGAGTTTTAATATAATGATGTCAGTAATCAAAACATCAGAGCAGGTCAGTGTGTATGAGGGCACACTGTGGACAAAAATTTTCAACATTCCCTATTGAGCGTTGCTCAGAGTAAAGTTGCGAATCTACAGTGTACGTTTCACAGAACAAACACGCGGATAAGAAGGAGCGCTCCGAAGTCACTCATGGACCCTGAGCATCAGGCAGAGTGTTCATTCCCTAAAGACGAAAAGTCTGTCTATGAACCGTTCCTCTGTAAACACGTGCAGTTACACTGCCCAGAAAACCACAGGAAGCAAATCGCTATCCACGCTGGACACTTTTTTGGCTTGTGCGCGTTGTGTTGGTGTGGGTTTTGGCACTTTGCATTTAAAAAACGTGCAAATGTAAGAAAATAAACATGAGTGACGCCAGAAATAATGCGAATTGTGTGTATGTGTGTGTGTGCACGCGCGCGCGTGTCTTGCCTGCCTTTTTATTGCGGTAATCATAATAATAAAAAGTAAACGTAAACATTACATAATTGAGATATGCTTGCCTGCCACGAACGATATATTTTCTCTCATACATAATTTAAATTAAAATGAAAAAAAATAATTTTATTGCCTGACAACAAAATTATTTTATTTTTAACAATTACCATTGTTTGAAATAGTTTAAATGAATTTTCAAGTACTTTGCTCTTGTTAAAATGTAAAAGGTTGCTGGTAAACTACCCCTTCCCCTTAACTGTTCCTCATCAAAGTGAAAAGGCCTTGAGTTCCCTAAAATTCAGTGACGTATGCAAAAATTTATTTGATTCTGTTGAATGTGCGGCACTCATCGTTCGTCATAGGAAAAATTACCCTTGTTAAAACATAAAACATTACTGGTAAACTACCCCTTTCCATTAACCGATCTTCACCAACAACAATAGGCCATGAGTACTCTACAATTCAGTACCGTATGCAAAAAATTATTTTTATCTGTTTGAATTTGCGGCTGTTATCGTTTGCCATAGAAAAAAACTACCCTTGATAAAAAAACGTTGCTGGTAAACTACCCCTTTTCCTTAACCGATATTCACCAAACACTACAGGTCTTGAGTACTCTACAATTCAGGGCTTCATGCAATAGATTATTTGATTCTGTTTGAATTTGCGGGTTTTATCGTTTGCCATAGAAAATATCCTTGGTAAAACATAAAACGTAGCCGGTGAACTACCCCTTTGTCTTAACCGATCTTCACCAAAAACAATAGGTCTTGAGAACTCTATAATTCAGGGCTGTATGCGAAACATTATTTGATTCCATTTGAATTTGCGGCTGTTATCGTTTGCTTTAGAAAAAAATTACCCCTGATAAAAAAACCGTTGCCGGCAAACTACCACTTTCCCTCAGCCGATCTTCACCAAAAACAATTGGTCGTGAAATCAGGGCTGTATGCAAAAAATTATTTGATTCTGTTTGAATTTGCGGCTGTTATCGTTAGCCATAGAAAAAAAATCTATAGACACACAGACACTTTTCGAAAAATTACTTTTTTCATGTTTTGAGTATACTACAATCAGAATCTGCAATAATCTCGAACACGGTTTTTTTTTGCCATCACCATACAGTACTTCCATTTACTTAAGGAACATGGAAGTAAAAATTACCCTTGATAAAAAAAACGTTGCTGGTAAAGTACCCCTTTCCCTTAACCGATTGTCACCAAAAACAAAATATCTTGAGAACTCTACAATTCAAGGGCTGTAGCAAAAAATTATTTGATTCTGTTCGAATTTGCGGCTCTTATCGTTTGCCATAGAAAATCCCCTTGTTAAAATATAAAATGTTGCTGGTAAACTACCCCTTTCCATTAACCGATCTTCACCAAAATCAACAGGCCTTGAGATCGTTAAAACTTAGGGAAGTATGTAAAAACTTATTTTAATATGTTTGAATTTACGGCAGTTATCGTTCTATTTAAACATTTTTCTTGCCTCCAGAAACGATTAAGACTATAAAAATAGGTTAATTACCTTCTGTCGACGTTTCTTAAAATCCTTTTAGGATAACTCGAGTTTCGACACCATTTTGACACCAAATGGTGTCGAAACTCGAGTTATCCTAAAAGGATTTTAAGAAACGTTGACAGAAGGTAATTAACCTATTTTTATAGTCTTAATCGTTTCTGGAGGCAAGACCGATATATTTGATGGTACTGGTGTATATAGACTTAATTGTTCTGATTGCACACAGTTCTATATAGGACAAACAGGTCGTTCTTTCAAATTACGCTATAAAGAACATATCCCAAGCTCCAAATCAAATGTAACAAGATCTACATTTGCAGAACATTTGAGCTCATATAACCATAATATAAAGAGTATTAATGATAATTTAGATATCCTACATAAATGTAAAAAGTCACTAAAGCTGGACACCCTTGAAAGGTTCGAGATATATAAAGCCATAAAGAAGGATCACAATCGTGTCCTAAATGAAAAAACAATACATACCAATAATGTTTTATTTAATAGAATCGATCTTATAGAACGAGAAATTGGTTATATCAGATCGATAAAATTGAACCAAGGTCAAACCGGCATTGATTAGTCTTACCGTGGGGGCGTTCCTGTACAGGTTCGTTTGCGGCCGCGTTGTCTTTATATTTTATTGTTGTAATGTTATTTTGTTGTGATATAGTTTATTTATTATTTATGTAATGTTATGTTGTTTTAATTTTTTAATATCTGACGAGATGTATGTGCATCAAAATGTTTTGACCTAATTCATATCCGATCTGATGATGACACCAAGTGGTGTCGAAACTCGAGTTATCCTAAAAGGATTTTAAGAAACGTTGACAGAAGGTAATTAACCTATTTTTATAGTTATCGTTCGTCATAGAAAAAATTAACCTTATCACATAAAACGTTACAGGTAAACTACCCCTTTCTCTTAACTGATCTTCACACCAAAATCAATAGGTCTTGAGTCCTCTACAATCCATACGTGACTTCCATGTTCTAAGATGTATATTTAAAATCATTTACGAAATGAAATATTTCCATAGAAATTACTTCTTTCTTCAGCCTTAACCACAGTACTGTGGTCACTAACGTATACCACCTCCAGTTAGCGCATTCGATTTTCACTGATGATGGTAGGCGATGGCACTGGTGAATCATCTGGTTTTTCATAAAACATTGGACCTTGGCCAAACTGCCGGGGAAGGAATTTTTACAACACACTATTTCTTTGTTGCCGATAATGTAGTACACATAAAAATATGCATGAAATTAATGGCTTGTAAAATTTAATGTTTGATCTCTATTAAGCAGTGCTCAAGTTTCCAGAGTTTTAATATAATGATGTCAGTAATCAAAACATCAGAGCAGGTCAGTGTGTATGAGGGCACACTGTGGACAAAAATTTTCAACATTCCCTATTGAGCGTTGCTCAGAGTAAAGTTGCGAATCTACAGTGTACGTTTCACAGAACAAACACGCGGATAAGAAGGAGCGCTCCGAAGTCACTCATGGACCCTGAGCATCAGGCAGAGTGTTCATTCCCTAAAGACGAAAAGTCTGTCTATGAACCGTTCCTCTGTAAACACGTGCAGTTACACTGCCCAGAAAACCACAGGAAGCAAATCGCTATCCACGCTGGACACTTTTTTGGCTTGTGCGCGTTGTGTTGGTGTGGGTTTTGGCACTTTGCATTTAAAAAACGTGCAAATGTAAGAAAATAAACATGAGTGACGCCAGAAATAATGCGAATTGTGTGTATGTGTGTGTGTGCACGCGCGCGCGTGTCTTGCCTGCCTTTTTATTGCGGTAATCATAATAATAAAAAGTAAACGTAAACATTACATAATTGAGATATGCTTGCCTGCCACGAACGATATATTTTCTCTCATACATAATTTAAATTAAAATGAAAAAAAATAATTTTATTGCCTGACAACAAAATTATTTTATTTTTAACAATTACCATTGTTTGAAATAGTTTAAATGAATTTTCAAGTACTTTGCTCTTGTTAAAATGTAAAAGGTTGCTGGTAAACTACCCCTTCCCCTTAACTGTTCCTCATCAAAGTGAAAAGGCCTTGAGTTCCCTAAAATTCAGTGACGTATGCAAAAATTTATTTGATTCTGTTGAATGTGCGGCACTCATCGTTCGTCATAGGAAAAATTACCCTTGTTAAAACATAAAACATTACTGGTAAACTACCCCTTTCCATTAACCGATCTTCACCAACAACAATAGGCCATGAGTACTCTACAATTCAGTACCGTATGCAAAAAATTATTTTTATCTGTTTGAATTTGCGGCTGTTATCGTTTGCCATAGAAAAAAACTACCCTTGATAAAAAAACGTTGCTGGTAAACTACCCCTTTTCCTTAACCGATATTCACCAAACACTACAGGTCTTGAGTACTCTACAATTCAGGGCTTCATGCAATAGATTATTTGATTCTGTTTGAATTTGCGGGTTTTATCGTTTGCCATAGAAAATATCCTTGGTAAAACATAAAACGTAGCCGGTGAACTACCCCTTTGTCTTAACCGATCTTCACCAAAAACAATAGGTCTTGAGAACTCTATAATTCAGGGCTGTATGCGAAACATTATTTGATTCCATTTGAATTTGCGGCTGTTATCGTTTGCTTTAGAAAAAAATTACCCCTGATAAAAAAACCGTTGCCGGCAAACTACCACTTTCCCTCAGCCGATCTTCACCAAAAACAATTGGTCGTGAAATCAGGGCTGTATGCAAAAAATTATTTGATTCTGTTTGAATTTGCGGCTGTTATCGTTAGCCATAGAAAAAAAATCTATAGACACACAGACACTTTTCGAAAAATTACTTTTTTCATGTTTTGAGTATACTACAATCAGAATCTGCAATAATCTCGAACACGGTTTTTTTTTGCCATCACCATACAGTACTTCCATTTACTTAAGGAACATGGAAGTAAAAATTACCCTTGATAAAAAAAAACGTTGCTGGTAAAGTACCCCTTTCCCTTAACCGATTGTCACCAAAAACAAAATATCTTGAGAACTCTACAATTCAAGGGCTGTAGCAAAAAATTATTTGATTCTGTTCGAATTTGCGGCTCTTATCGTTTGCCATAGAAAATCCCCTTGTTAAAATATAAAATGTTGCTGGTAAACTACCCCTTTCCATTAACCGATCTTCACCAAAATCAACAGGCCTTGAGATGGTTAAAACTTAGGGAAGTATGTAAAAACTTATTTGAATATGTTTGAATTTACGGCAGTTATCGTTCTATTTAAACATTTTTCTTGCCTCCAGAAACGATTAAGACTATAAAAATAGGTTAATTACCTTCTGTCGACGTTTCTTAAAATCCTTTTAGGATAACTCGAGTTTCGACACCATTTTGACACCAAATGGTGTCGAAACTCGAGTTATCCTAAAAGGATTTTAAGAAACGTTGACAGAAGGTAATTAACCTATTTTTATAGTCTTAATCGTTTCTGGAGGCAAGACCGATATATTTGATGGTACTGGTGTATATAGACTTAATTGTTCTGATTGCACACAGTTCTATATAGGACAAACAGGTCGTTCTTTCAAATTACGCTATAAAGAACATATCCCAAGCTCCAAATCAAATGTAACAAGATCTACATTTGCAGAACATTTCAGCTCATATAACCATAATATAAAGAGTATTAATGATAATTTAGATATCCTACATAAATGTAAAAAGTCACTAAAGCTGGACACCCTTGAAAGGTTCGAGATATATAAAGCCATAAAGAAGGATCACAATCGTGTCCTAAATGAAAAAACAATACATACCAATAATGTTTTATTTAATAGAATCGATCTTATAGAACGAGAAATTGGTTATATCAGATCGATAAAATTGAACCAAGGTCAAACCGGCATTGATTAGTCTTACCGTGGGGGCGTTCCTGTACAGGTTCGTTTGCGGCCGCGTTGTCTTTATATTTTATTGTTGTAATGTTATTTTGTTGTGATATAGTTTATTTATTATTTATGTAATGTTATGTTGTTTTAATTTTTTAATATCTGACGAGATGTATGTGCATCAAAATGTTTTGACCTAATTCATATCCGATCTGATGATGACACCAAGTGGTGTCGAAACTCGAGTTATCCTAAAAGGATTTTAAGAAACGTTGACAGAAGGTAATTAACCTATTTTTATAGTTATCGTTCGTCATAGAAAAAATTAACCTTATCACATAAAACGTTACAGGTAAACTACCCCTTTCTCTTAACTGATCTTCACACCAAAATCAATAGGTCTTGAGTCCTCTACAATCCATACGTGACTTCCATGTTCTAAGATGTATATTTAAAATCATTTACGAAATGAAATATTTCCATAGAAATTACTTCTTTCTTCAGCCTTAACCACAGTACTGTGGTCACTAACGTATACCACCTCCAGTTAGCGCATTCGATTTTCACTGATGATGGTAGGCGATGGCACTGGTGAATCGTCTGGTTTTTCATAAAACATTGGACCTTGGCCAAACTGCCGGGGAAGGAATTTTTACAACACACTATTTCTTTGTTGCCGATAATGTAGTACACATAAAAATATGCATGAAATTAATGGCTTGTAAAATTTAATGTTTGATCTCTATTAAGCAGTGCTCAAGTTTCCAGAGTTTTAATATAATGATGTCAGTAATCAAAACATCAGAGCAGGTCAGTGTGTATGAGGGCACACTGTGGACAAAAATTTTCAACATTCCCTATTGAGCGTTGCTCAGAGTAAAGTTGCGAATCTACAGTGTACGTTTCACAGAACAAACACGCGGATAAGAAGGAGCGCTCCGAAGTCACTCATGGACCCTGAGCATCAGGCAGAGTGTTCATTCCCTAAAGACGAAAAGTCTGTCTATGAACCGTTCCTCTGTAAACACGTGCAGTTACACTGCCCAGAAAACCACAGGAAGCAAATCGCTATCCACGCTGGACACTTTTTTGGCTTGTGCGCGTTGTGTTGGTGTGGGTTTTGGCACTTTGCATTTAAAAAACGTGCAAATGTAAGAAAATAAACATGAGTGACGCCAGAAATAATGCGAATTGTGTGTATGTGTGTGTGTGCACGCGCGCGCGTGTCTTGCCTGCCTTTTTATTGCGGTAATCATAATAATAAAAAGTAAACGTAAACATTACATAATTGAGATATGCTTGCCTGCCACGAACGATATATTTTCTCTCATACATAATTTAAATTAAAATGAAAAAAAATAATTTTATTGCCTGACAACAAAATTATTTTATTTTTAACAATTACCATTGTTTGAAATAGTTTAAATGAATTTTCAAGTACTTTGCTCTTGTTAAAATGTAAAAGGTTGCTGGTAAACTACCCCTTACCCTTAACTGTTCCTCATCAAAGTGAAAAGGCCTTGAGTTCCCTAAAATTCAGTGACGTATGCAAAAATTTATTTGATTCTGTTGAATGTGCGGCACTCATCGTTCGTCATAGGAAAAATTACCCTTGTTAAAACATAAAACATTACTGGTAAACTACCCCTTTCCAGTAACCGATCTTCACCAACAACAATAGGCCATGAGTACTCTACAATTCAGTACCGTATGCAAAAAATTATTTTTATTTGTTTGAATTTGCGGCTGTTATCGTTTGCCATAGAAAAAAAAACTACCCTTGATCAAAAAATGTTGCTGGTAAACTACCCCTTTTCCATAACCGATATTCACCAAACACAACAGGTCTTGAGTACTCTACAATTCAGGGCTTCATGCAATAGATTATTTGATTCTGTTTGAATTTGCGGCTTTTATCGTTTGCCATAGAAAATATCCTTGGTAAAACATAAAATGTAGCAGGTGAACTACCCCTTTGTCTTACCCGATCTTCACCAAAAACAATAGGTCTTGAGAACTCTATAATTCAGGGCTGTATGCGAAACATTATTTGATTCCATTTGAATTTGCGGCTGTTATTGTTTGCTTTAGAAAAAAAATTACCCTTGATAAAAAAACCGTTGCCAGTAAACTACCCCTTTCCCTCAGCCGATCTTCACCAAAAACAATTGGTCGTGAGTACTCTGCAAATCAGGGCTGTATGCAAAAAATTATTTGATTCTGTTTGAATTTGCGGCTGTTATCGTTTGCCATAGAAAAAAAATCTATAGACACACAGACACACAGACACTTTTCGAAAAATGACTTTTTTTCATGTTTTGAGTGTACTACAATCAGAATCTGAAATAATCTGGAACACGGTTTTTTTTTCATCGCCATACAGTACTTCCATTTACGTAAGGAACATGGAAGTAAAAATTACCCTTGATAAAAAAACGTTGCAGGTAAACTACCCCTTTCCCTTAACCGATTTTCACCAAAAACAAAATATCTTGAGATCTCTACAATTCAGGGCTGTAGCAAAAAATTATTTGATTCTGTTCGAATTTGCGGCTCTTATCGTTTGCCATAGGAAATACCCTTGTTAAAATATAAAACGTTGCTGGTAAACTACCCCTTTCCCTTAACCGATCTTCACAAAAAACAATAGGTCTTGAGAACTCTACTGTTTAGGACTGTATGCAAATAATCATTTGATTCTGTTTGAATTAGAGGCTGTTACTTTTTTCCATATAAAATACCCTTGTTAAAACAGAAATCGTTGCTGGTAAACTACCCCTTCCCTTAACCGATCTTCACCAAAAGCAATAGGCCTTGAGAACTCTACAATACAGGTTTGTATGCAAAGCATTATTTTATTATGTTTGAATTTGCGGCTGTTAGCGTTTGCCATAGAAAATAATTACCCTTGATTAAAAAGAAACGTTGGTGGTAAACTACCTTTTTCCCTTAACCGATCTTCACAAAAAACAATAGATCTCGAGTACTCTACAAATCAGGGCTGTATACAAAAAAATATTTGATTATGTTTGAATTTGTGGCTGTTATCGTTTGCCATAGAAAAAATCTACAGGCACAAACACATAGACACACAGACAGACACACAGACAATTTTTGAAAAATGTCTTTTTTTCATGTTTTGAGTGTAGTACAATCAGAATCTGCAATAATCGCAAACACAATTTTTTTTGCCATCACCATACCTCCATTTCCTTAAGGAACATGGAAGTAAATATCGGTATGGAGAACCATACATGACTTCCATGTTCTAAGATTTATATTTAAAATCGTTTAGGAAATGAAATGTTTCCATAGAAACTACTTCTTTCCACTTATTGCTTCAGACTTAACCACAGTATTGTGGTCACTAATGTATTCCACCACAAGTTATCGCACTCGATTTTAACTGATGATGGCAGTCGACGGCAGTGCCGATAAGTCTGGTTTTGCTGAAAACATTGGACTACGGCCAAACAGCCCGGGAAGGAATTTTAACAACAAACTACTACTTTATTGCCGATAACGTAGTACACATATAAAAATTATCCCCTCCCCCTTCAACTATAATTTTTATTTATAGAAAATTACTCCCACCCCGTTCAACTAGCCTCTTCATTAATAGATATTTCATCTATGTTTCTACAGTGGATTATTAAGATCTTCTTATCAGGATACTTTATTTATCATAATTAAGTACTTTACTCTTGTTACAACAATAAATGTTTCAGGTAAACTACCTTTTCCCGTTACCGATCTTCACCAAAATCAATAGGCCTTGAGTCTTCTACAACTCAGGCACATATATAAAAAATTATTTGATTCTGTTTGCATTTATGGCAGTTATCGTTCGTCATGAAAACCTTTCTCTTGTTACAACATAAAATGTTACTGGTAAACTACCCCTTTCCCTTAACCGATCTTCACCAAAATTAACAGGCCTTGAGATCTTTAACATTTAGGGATGTATGCAAAAACTTATTTGATTACGTTTGAATTTACGGCAGTTATGATTCATCATAAAAAAAATTAACCTTATCACATAAAAAGTTACAGGTAAACTACCCCTTTCTCTTAACTGATCTTCACACCAAAATCAATAGGTCTTGAGTCCTCTACAATCCATACATGACTTCCATGTTCTAAGATTTATATTTAAAATCATTTACGAAATGAAATGTTTCCATAGAAATTACTTCTTTCTTCAGCCTTAACCACAGTACTGTGGTCACTAACGTATAACACCTCCAGTTAGCGCATTCATTTTCACTGATGATGGTAGGCGATGGCACTGGTGAAACGTCTGGTTTTTCATAAAACATTGGACCTTGGCCAAACTGCCGGGGAAGGAATTTTTACAACAAACTATTTCTTTGTTGCCGATAATGTAGTACACATAAAAATACGCATGAAATTAATGGCTTGTAAAATTTAATGTTTGATCTCTATTAAGCAGTGCTCAAGTTTCCAAAGTTTTAATATTATGATGTCAGTAATCAAAACATCAGAGCAGGTTTAGTATGTATGAGAGCACACCGTGGACAAAAATTTTCAACATTCCCTATTGAGCGTTGCTCAGAGTAAAGTTGCGAATCTACAGTGTACGTTTCACAGAAGAAACACGCGGACAAGAAGGAGCGCTCCGAAGTCACTCATGGACCCTGAGCATCTTGCAGAGGGTTCATTCCCAAAAGACGAAAAGTCTGTCTATGAACCGTTCCTCTGTAAACACGTGTAGTTACACTGCCCAGAAAACCACAGGAAGCAAATCGTTATCCACGCTGGACACTTTTTTGGCTTGTGCGAGTTGTGTTGGTGTGGGTTTTGGCACTTTGCATTTAAAAAACGTGCAAATGTAAGAAAATAAACATGAGTGACGCCAGAAATAATGCGAATTGTGTGTGTGTGTGTGTGTGCACGCGCGCGCGTGTCTTGCCTGCCTTTTTATTGCGGTAATCATAATAATAAAAAGTAAACGTAAACATTACATAATTGAGATATGCTTGCCTGCCACGAACGATATATTTTCTCTCATACATAATTTAAATTAAAAGGAAAAAATTATAATTTTATTGCCTGACAACAAAATTATTTTATTTTTAACAGTTACCATTGTTTGAAATAGTTTAAATGAATTTTCAAGTACTTTGCTCTTGTTAAAACGTAAAAGGTTGCTGGTAACTACCCCTTCCCCTTAACCGTTCCTCATCAAAGTGAAAAGGCTTTCAGTTCCCTAAAATTCAGTGACGTATGCAAAAATTTATTTGATTCTGTTGAATGTGCGGCAGTCATCGTTCTTCATAGGAAAAATTACCCTTGTTAAAAATAAAACATTACTGGTAAACTACCCCTTTCCATTAACCGATCTTCACCAAACACAACAGGTCTTGAGTACTCTACAATTCAGGGCTTCATGCAATAGATTATTTGTTTCCGTTTGAATTTGCGGTTTTATCGTTTGCCATAGAAAATATCCTTGGTAAAACATAAAACGGAGCAGGTGAACTACCCCTTTATCTTACCCTATCTTCACCAAAACAATAGGTCTTGAGAACTCTATAATTCAGGGCTGTATGCGAAACATTATTTGATTCCATTTGAATTTGCGGCTGTTATCGTTTGCTTTAGAAAAAAACTTACCCTTGATAAAAAAAACCGTTGCCGGTAAACTACCCCTTTCCCTCAGCCGATCTTCACCAAAAACAATTGGTCGTGAGTACTCTGCAAATCAGGGCTGTATGCAAAAAATTATTTGATTCTGTTTGAATTTGCGGCTGTTATCGTTTGCCATAGAAAAAAAATCTATAGACACACAGACACACAGACACTTTTCGAAAAATGACTTTTTTTCATGTTTTGAGTGTACTACAATCAGAATCTGAAATAATCTGGAACACGGTTTTTTTTTCATCGCCATACAGTACTTCCATTTACGTAAGGAACATGGAAGTAAAAATTACCCTTGATAAAAAAACGTTGCAGGTAAACTACCCCTTTCCCTTAACCGATTTTCACCAAAAACAAAATATCTTGAGATCTCTACAATTCAGGGCTGTAGCAAAAAATTATTTGATTCTGTTCGAATTTGCGGCTCTTATCGTTTGCCATAGGAAATACCCTTGTTAAAATATAAAACGTTGCTGGTAAACTACCCCTTTCCCTTAACCGATCTTCACAAAAAACAATAGGTCTTGAGAACTCTACTGTTTAGGACTGTATGCAAATAATCATTTGATTCTGTTTGAATTAGAGGCTGTTACTTTTTTCCATATAAAATACCCTTGTTAAAACAGAAATCGTTGCTGGTATACTACCCCTTCCCTTAACCGATCTTCACCAAAAGCAATAGGCCTTGAGAACTCTACAATACAGGTTTGTATGCAAAGCATTATTTTATTATGTTTGAATTTGCGGCTGTTAGCGTTTGCCATAGAAAATAATTACCCTTGATTAAAAAGAAACGTTGGTGGTAAACTACCTTTTTCCCTTAACCGATCTTCACAAAAAACAATAGATCTCGAGTACTCTACAAATCAGGGCTGTATACAAAAAAATATTTGATTATGTTTGAATTTGTGGCTGTTATCGTTTGCCATAGAAAAAATCTACAGGCACAAACACATAGACACACAGACACACACACAGACAATTTTTGAAAAATGTCTTTTTTTCATGTTTTGAGTGTAGTACAATCAGAATCTGCAATAATCGCAAACACAATTTTTTTTGCCATCACCATACCTCCATTTCCTTAAGGAACATGGAAGTAAATATCGGTATGGAGAACCATACATGACTTCCATGTTCTAAGATTTATATTTAAAATCGTTTAGGAAATGAAATGTTTCCATAGAAACTACTTCTTTCCACTTATTGCTTCAGACTTAACCACAGTACTGTGGTCACTAATGTATTCCACCACAAGTTATCGCACTCGATTTTAACTGATGATGGCAGTCGACGGCAGTGCCGATAAGTCTGGTTTTGCTGAAAACATTGGACTACGGCCAAACAGCCCGGGAAGGAATTTTAACAACAAACTACTACTTTATTGCCGATAACGTAGTACACATATAAAAATTATCCCCTCCCCCTTCAACTATAATTTTTATTTATAGAAAATTACTCCCACCCCGTTCAACTAGCCTCTTCATTAATAGATATTTCATCTATGTTTCTACAGTGGATTATTAAGATCTTCTTATCAGGATACTTTATTTATCATAATTAAGTACTTTACTCTTGTTACAACAATAAATGTTTCAGGTAAACTACCTTTTCCCGTTACCGATCTTCACCAAAATCAATAGGCCTTGAGTCTTCTACAACTCAGGCACATATATAAAAAATTATTTGATTCTGTTTGCATTTATGGCAGTTATCGTTCGTCATGAAAACCTTTCTCTTGTTACAACATAAAATGTTACTGGTAAACTACCCCTTTCCCTTAACCGATCTTCACCAAAATTAACAGGCCTTGAGATCTTTAACATTTAGGGATGTATGCAAAAACTTATTTGATTACGTTTGAATTTACGGCAGTTATGATTCATCATAAAAAAAATTAACCTTATCACATAAAAAGTTACAGGTAAACTACCCCTTTCTCTTAACTGATCTTCACACCAAAATCAATAGGTCTTGAGTCCTCTACAATCCATACATGACTTCCATGTTCTAAGATGTATATTTAAAATCATTTACGAAATGAAATGTTTCCATAGAAATTACTTCTTTCTTCAGCCTTAACCACAGTACTGTGGTCACTAACGTATAACACCTCCAGTTAGCGCATTCATTTTCACTGATGATGGTAGGCGATGGCACTGGTGAAACGTCTGGTTTTTCATAAAACATTGGACCTTGGCCAAACTGCCGGGGAAGGAATTTTTACAACAAACTATTTCTTTGTTGCCGATAATGTAGTACACATAAAAATACGCATGAAATTAATGGCTTGTAAAATTTAATGTTTGATCTCTATTAAGCAGTGCTCAAGTTTCCAAAGTTTTAATATTATGATGTCAGTAATCAAAACATCAGAGCAGGTTTAGTATGTATGAGAGCACACCGTGGACAAAAATTTTCAACATTCCCTATTGAGCGTTGCTCAGAGTAAAGTTGCGAATCTACAGTGTACGTTTCACAGAAGAAACACGCGGACAAGAAGGAGCGCTCCGAAGTCACTCATGGACCCTGAGCATCTTGCAGAGTGTTCATTCCCAAAAGACGAAAAGTCTGTCTATGAACCGTTCCTCTGTAAACACGTGTAGTTACACTGCCCAGAAAACCACAGGAAGCAAATCGTTATCCACGCTGGACACTTTTTTGGCTTGTGCGAGTTGTGTTGGTGTGGGTTTTGGCACTTTGCATTTAAAAAACGTGCAAATGTAAGAAAATAAACATGAGTGACGCCAGAAATAATGCGAATTGTGTGTGTGTGTGTGTGTGCACGCGCGCGCGTGTCTTGCCTGCCTTTTTATTGCGGTAATCATAATAATAAAAAGTAAACGTAAACATTACATAATTGAGATATGCTTGCCTGCCACGAACGATATATTTTCTCTCATACATAATTTAAATTAAAAGGAAAAAATTATAATTTTATTGCCTGACAACAAAATTATTTTATTTTTAACAGTTACCATTGTTTGAAATAGTTTAAATGAATTTTCAAGTACTTTGCTCTTGTTAAAACGTAAAAGGTTGCTGGTAACTACCCCTTCCCCTTAACCGTTCCTCATCAAAGTGAAAAGGCTTTCAGTTCCCTAAAATTCAGTGACGTATGCAAAAATTTATTTGATTCTGTTGAATGTGCGGCAGTCATCGTTCTTCATAGGAAAAATTACCCTTGTTAAAAATAAAACATTACTGGTAAACTACCCCTTTCCATTAACCGATCTTCACCAACAACAATAGGCCATGAGTACTCTACAATTCAGTACCGTATGCAAAAAATTATTTTTATCTGTTTGAATTTGCGGCTGTTATCGTTTGCCATAGAAAAAACTACCCTTGATAAAAAAACGTTGCTGGTAAACTACCCCTTTTCCTTAACCGATATTCACCAAACACAACAGGTCTTAAGTACTCTACAATTCAGGGCTTCATGCAACAGATTATTTGATTCTGTTTGAATTTGCGGCTTTTATCGTTTGCCATAGAAAATATCCTTGGTAAAACATAAAACGTAGCAGGTGAACTACCCCTTTGTCTTAACCGATCTTCACCAAAAACAATAGGTCTTGAGAACTCTATAATTCAGGGCTGTATGCGAAACATTATTTGATTCCATTTGAATTTGCGGCTGTTATCGTTTGCTTTAGAATAAATTTACCCTTGATAAAAAAACAGTTGCCGGTAAACTACCCCTTTCCCTCAGCCGATCTTCACCAAAAACAATTGGTCGTGAAATCAGGGCTGTATGCAAAAAATTATTTGATTCTGTTTGAATTTGCGGCTGTTATCGTTTGCCATAGAAAAAAAATCTATAGACACACAGACACTTTTCGAAAAATTACTTTTTTCATGTTTTGAGTATACTACAATCAGAATCTGCAATAATCTCGAATACAGTTTTTTTTTGCCATCACCATACAGTACTTCCATTTACTTAAGGAACATGGAAGTAAAAATTACCCTTGATAAATAAACGTTGCTGGTAAAGTACCCCTTTCCCTTAACCGATTTTCACCAAAAACAAAATATCTTGAGAACTCTACAATTCAAGGGCTGTAGCAAAAAATTATTTGATTCTGTTCGAATTTGCGGCTCTTATCATTTGCCATAAAAAATCCCCTTGTTAAAATATAAAACGTTTCTGGTAAACTACCCCTTTCCATTAACCGATCTTCACCAAAATCAACAGGCCTTGAGATCGTTAAAACTTAGGGAAGTATGTAAAAACTTATTTGAATATGTTTGAATTTACGGCAGTTATCGTTCGTCATAGAAAAAATTAACCTTATCACATAAAACGTTACAGGTAAACTACCCCTTTCTCTTAACTGATCTTCACACCAAAATCAATAGGTCTTGAGTCCTCTACAATCCATACATGACTTCAATGTTCTAAGATGTATATTTAAAATCATTTACGAAATGAAATGTTTCCATAGAAATTACTTCATTCTTCAGCCTTAACCACAGTACTGTGGTCACTAACGTATACCACCTCCAGTTAGCGCATTCGATTTTCACTGATGATGGTAGGCGATGGCACTGGTGAATCGTCTGGTTTTTCATAAAACATTGGACCTTGGCCAAACTGCCGGGGAAGGAATTTTTACAACAAACTATTTGTTTGTTGCCGATAATGTAGTACACATAAAAATATGCATGAAATTAATGGCTTGTAAAATTTAATGTTTGATCTCTATTAAGCAGTGCTCAAGTTTCCAAAGTTTTAATATAATGATGTCAGTAATCAAAACATCAGAGCAGGTTTAGTGTGTATGAGGGCACACTGTGGACAAAAATTTTCAACATTCCCTATTGAGCGTTGCTCAGAGTAAAGTTGCGAATCTACAGTGTATGTTTCACAGAACAAACACGCGGATAAGAAGGAGCGCTCCGAAGTCACTCATGGACCCTGAGCATCAGGCAGAGTGTTCATTCCCTAAAGACGAAAAGTCTGTCTATGAACCGTTCCTCTGTAAACACGTGCAGTTACACTGCCCAGCAAACCACAGGAAGCAAATCGCTATCCACGCTGGACACTTTTTTGGCTTGTGCGCGTTGTGTTGGTGTGGGTTTTGGCACTTTGCATTTAAAAAACGTGCAAATGTAAGAAAATAAACATGAGTGACGCCAGAAATAATGCGAATTGTGTGTGTGTGTGTGTGTGCACGCGCGCGCGTCTTGCCTGCCTTTTTATTGCGGTAATCATAATAATAAAAAGTAAACGTAAACATTACATAATTGAGATATGCTTGCCTGCCACGAACGATATATTTTCTCTCATACATAATTTAAATTAAAATGAAAAAATTATAATTTTATTGCCTGACAACAAAATTATTTTATTTTTAACAATTACCATTGTTTGAAATAGTTTAAATGAATTTTCAAGTACTTTGCTCTTGTTAAAATGTAAAAGGTTGCTGGTAAACTACCCCTTCCCCTTAACTGTTCCTCATCAAAGTGAAAAGGCCTTGAGTTCCCTAAAATTCAGTGACGTATGCAAAAATTTATTTGATTCTGTTGAATGTGCGGCACTCATCGTTCGTCATAGGAAAAATTACCCTTGTTAAAACATAAAACATTACTGGTAAACTACCCCTTTCCATTAACCGATCTTCACCAACAACAATAGGCCATGAGTACTCTACAATTCAGTACCGTATGCAAAAAATTATTTTTATCTGTTTGAATTTGCGGCTGTTATCGTTTGCCATAGAAAAAAAAACTACCCTTGATAAAAAAACGTTGCTGGTAAACTACCCCTTTTCCTTAACCGATATTCACCAAACACAACAGGTCTTGAGTACTCTACAATTCAGGGCTTCATGCAATAGGTTATTTGATTCTGTTTGAATTTGCGGCTTTTATCGTTTGCCATAGAAAATATCCTTGGTAAAACATAAAATGTAGCAGGTGAACTACCCCTTTGTCTTACCCGATCTTCACCAAAAACAATAGGTCTTGAGAACCCTATAATTCAGGGCTGTATGCGAAACATTATTTGATTCCATTTGAATTTGCGGCTGTTATTGTTTGCTTTAGAAAAAAAATTACCCTTGATAAAAAAAACCGTTGCCAGTAAACTACCCCTTTCCCTCAGCCAATCTTCACCAAAAACAATTGGTCGTGAGTACTCTGCAAATCAGGGCTGTATGCAAAAAATTATTTTATTCTGTTTGAATTTGCGGCTGTTATCGTTTGCCATAGAAAAAAAATCTATAGACACACAGACACACAGACACTTTTCGAAAAATGACTTTTTTTCTAGTTTTGAGTGTAGTACAATCAGAATCTGCAATAATCTCGAACACGGTTTTTTTTTCCATCGCCATACAGTACTTCCATTTACGTAAGGAGCATGGAAGTAAAAATGTGTGCGAAACATTATTTGATTCCATTTGAATTTGTGGCTGTTATCGTTTGCCATAGAAAAAAAATTACCCTTGATAAAAAAAACCGTTGCCAGTAAACTATCCCTTTCCCTCAGCCGATCTTCACCAAAAACAATTGGTCGTGAGTACACTGCAAATCAGCGCTGTATGCAAAAAATTATTTGATACTGTTCGAATTTGCGGCTCTTATCGTTTGCCATAGAAAATATCCTTGGTAAAACATAAAACGTTGCTGGTGAACTACCCCTTTGTCTAAACCGATCTTCACCAAAAACAATAGGTCTTGAGAACTCTATAATTCAGGGCTGTATGCGAAACATTATTTGATTCCATTTGAATTTGCGGCTGTTATCGTTTGCCATAGAAAAAAAATTACCCTTGATAAAAAAAACCGTTGGCAGTAAACTATCCCTTTCCCTCAGCCGATCTTCACCAAAAACAATTGGTCGTGAGTACACTGCAAATCAGGGCTGTATGCAAAAAATTATTTGATTCTGTTCGAATTTGCGGCTCTTATCGTTTGCCATAGAAAATACCCTTGTTAAAATATAAAACGTTGCTGGTATAAACTACCCCTTTCCCTTAACCGATCTTCACAAAAAACAATAGGTCTTGAGAACTCTACTATTTAGGGCTGTATGCAAATAATCATTTGATTCTGTTTGAATTTGAGGCTGTTATTGTTTTCCATATAAAATACCCTTGTTAAAACATAAAACGTTGCTGGTAAACTACCCCTTCCCATAACCGATCTTGGTGTGGGTTTTGGCACTTTGCATTTAAAAAACATGCAAATGTAAGAAAATAAACACGAGTGATGCCAGAAATAAAGCGAATTGTGTGTGTGTGTGTGTGTGTGTGTGTGTGTGTGTGTGTGCGTGCGCGTGTGTCTTGCCTGCCTTTTTATTGCGGTAATCATAATAATAAAATGGAAGCGTAAACATTACATAATTGAGATATGCTTGCCTGCCACGAACGATATATTTTCTCTCATACATAATTTAAATTAAAATGAAAAAATTATAATTTTATTGCCTGGCAACAAAATTATTTTATTTTTAACAGTTACCATTGTTTGAAAAAGTTTAAATGAATTTTCAAGTACTTAGCTCTTGTTAGAACGTAAAAGGTTGCTGGTAAACTATCCCTTTCCCGTACCCGATCTTCACCAAAAACAACAGGTCTTGAGTACTCGACAATTCAGTTCTTTATGCAAAAAATTATTTTATTCTGTTTGAATTTGCTGCTTTTATCGTTTGCCATAGAAAATATCCTTGTTAAAACATAAAACGTTGCTTGTAAACTACCCCTTTCCCTTAACCGATCTTCACCAAAAACAATAGGTCTAGATGAACACTATAATTCAGGGCTGTATGCGAAACATTATTTGATTCCGTTTGAATTTGCGGCTGTTATCGTTTGCCATAAAAAAAATCTATAGACACAGACAGACACACAGACACTTTTCGAAAAATGACTTTTTTTCATGTTTTGAGTGTAGTACAATCAGAATCTGGAATAATCTCGAACACGATTTTTTTTGCCATTACCATACTTCCATTTATTTAAGGAACATGGAAGTAAAAATTACTCTTGATAAAAAAACGTTGCAGGTAAACTACCCCTTTCCCTTAACCAATTTTCACCAAAAACAAAATATCTTGAGAACTCTACAATTCAGGGCTATAGCTAAAAATTATTTGATTGTGTTCGAATTTGCGGCTCTTATCGTTTGCCATAGAAAATACCCTTGTTAAAATATAAAACGTTGCTGGTAAACTACCTCTTTCCCTTAACCGATCTTCACCAAAAACAATAGGTCTTGAGAACCCTACTATTAAGGCTGTATGCAAATAATCATTTGATTCTGTTTGAATTTGAGGCTGTTATTGTTTTCCATATAATATACCCTTGTTAAAACATAAAACGTTGCTGGTAAACTACCCCTTTCCCTTAACCGACCTTCACCAAAAGCAATAGGCCTTGATAACTCTACAATACAGGTTTGTATGCAAAACATTATTTGATTATGTTGGAATTTGCGGCTGTTAGCGTTTGCCATAGAAAATAATTACCCTTGATTAAAAAAAAAACATTGCCGGTAAACTACCTTTTTCGCTTAACCGATCTTCACAAAAAACAATAGATCTTGAGTACTCTACAAATCAGGGTTGTATACAAAAAATTATTTGATTCTGTTGAATTTGCGGCTGTTATCGTTTGCCATAGAAAAAATCTACTGACTGATAGATAGATAGACAGACACACAGACACTTTTTGAAAAACGACTTTTGTTGTGAAAAGCGACATGTTTTGAGTGTAGTACAATCAGAATCTGCAATAATCTCGAACACTTTTTTTTTGTCGTCACCAAACTTCCATTTCCTTAAGGAACATGGAAGTAAAATAGTGCAATTATGGAAGTGAACTAAATAATTTATTAATAACTATGTTAATTAAGTTTTGTATTACATTACACAATTTTTACTTCCATGTTCCATAAGGAAATGGAAGTTTCGTCATTGCGAAAAAAATCGTGTTCGAGATAATGGCAAATTCTTATTTTACTACCCTCAAAACATGAAAAAAGGTAATTTTTCGAAAACTGTGTGTGTGTGTGTGTGTGTGTGTGTGTGTGTGTGTGTGTGTGTGTGTGTGTGTGTGTAGAATTTTTCTATGGCAAACGATAACTGCCGCAAATTCAAACAGAATCAAATAATTTGTTGCATACAGTTCTGAATTGTAGAGGACTCGAGGCCTGTTGATTTTGGTGAAGATCGGTTAAGGGGAAGGGGTAGTTTACCTGCAACGTTTTACGTTTTAACAAGACTAAACTGCTTAATTTTGATAAATAAAATATCCTTAAAAGAAGATCGTAATAATCTGCTGTAGAAAGGTAGATGAAATGTCTATAAATAAAAAGGGTAGTTGAAGGGCAAGAGGGCAATTTTCTATAAATTAAAATGGTAGTTGATGAGGGAGGAGATAATTTTACTTCCATGTTCCATAAGGAAATGGAAGTATGATGATGGCAAAAAAAATCGGTTGATGGTGAAGACCGGTTAAGGGAAATGGGTAATTTACCAGCAACGCTTTATGTTTTAACAAGGGTATTTTCTATGGCAAACGATAACAGGCGCAAATTGAAACAGAATCAAATAATGTTTTGCATGCTGCTCTGAATTGTAGAATTCTCAAGACCTATTGTTTCTGGTGAAGATTGGTTAAGGGAAAGGAGTAGTTTATCTGCAACGTTTTATGTGATAACAAGGGTAATTTTTTCTATGACGAACGATAACTGCCGTAAATTCAAACATAATCAAATAAGTTTTTGCATATGTCCATAAATTGTAGAGTACTCAAGGCCCTTTGATTTCTGTGAAGATCAGTTAAGAGGAAGGGGTAGTTTACCAGCAACGTTTTATGTGATAACAAGGTTAATTTTTTTTACGAACAGTAACTGCCGTACATTCAAACATAATCAAATAATGTTTTGCATACAGCTATAAAATGTAGTGTTCTCAAGACCTGTTGATTTTGGTGAAGATCGGTTGAGGGAAAGGGGTAGTTTACCTCCAACATTTTATGTTTTAACAAGGGTAATTTTTTTCTATGGCAAACGATAACAGCCGCAACTTCAAACACAATCATATGTTGTTTCGCATACAGCCCTGAATTGTAGAGTTCTAAAGACCTTTTGTTTTTTGTTAAGATCGGTTTAGGGAAAGGGGTAGTTTACCTGCAACGTTTTATGTTTTAACAAGGATAATTTTTTCTATGACGAACGATAACCGCCGCAATTTAAAAGAGAATCAAATCAATTTTTGCTATCGTTCCTGAATTGCAAAGAACTGAAGGCCTATTGATTTTGGTGAAGTCGGTTAAGGGAAAGGGGTAGTTTACCTGCCACCTTTAATGTTTTAACAATTGTAATTGTTTCTATGACGAACGATAACTGCCGCACATTCAAACAGAATCAAATAATATTTTGCATATGTACTTGAGTTGTAGACTACTCAAGGTCTATTGATTTTGGTGAAGATCGGTTACGGGGAAAGGGTAGTTTACCAGAAACATTTTTTTGTTGTCACAAGAGTAAAGTACTTAATTTTTTTATAAATAATGTATCCTGAAAAGAAGATCATAATAATCCACTGTAGAAACGAAGATGAAATATCTATAAATGAAGAGGCTAGTTGGACGGGGTGGGGTTAATTTTCTATAAATGAAAATGATTGTTGTAGGGGGTGGGGATAATTTTTATTTATATGTCATGTGTACTACGTTATCGGCAACAAAGAAGTAGTTTGTTGTTAAAATCCCTTCCTTGGCTGTTTGGGCTTGATCCAATGTTTTCTACAAAACCAGACGTTTCGTTAGTGCTATCGACTGCCATCATCAGTAAAAATTGAGTGCACTACCGTGATATGGTATACGTTAGTGATCACAGTACTGTGGTTATGGCTGAAGAAAGACGTAGTTTCGATGGAAATAGTTCATATCGAAAAGTATTTTAAAGAACATGGAAGTCATGTATATTAACATGACCGATTTTTACGTCCCTGTTCCATAAGGAAATGGAAGTATGGTGATGGCAAAAAAATTCGTGGTCGAGATTATTGCAGATTCTGATTGTACTACCCTCAAAACAAGAAAAAAAGTAATTTTTCAAAAAGTGTCTGTGTGTGTGTCTCTCTTAGATTTTTTTTCTATGGCAAACGATAACAGCCGCAAATTCAAACAGAATCAAATAATTTTTTGCATACAGCCCTGAATTTTGGAGTACTCAATACCTATTGTTTTTGGTAAAGATCGGTTAAGAGAAAAGGGTAGTTTACCTGCAACGTTTTATGTTTTAAAAGAGTAATTGTACTTTTATGACGAATGATAACTGCCGCATATTCAAAGAAAATCAAACAATTTTTTGCATACTTTCCTGAAGTTTTAAGTACTCAAGGTCTGTTGATTTTGGTGATGCTTGGTTAAGGGAATGGGGTAGTTTACCTGCAACGTTTTATGTTTTAACAAGGGTAATTTTTTTTTTTACGAACGTTAACTGCCGTAAATTCAAAGAGAATCAACTAATTTTTGCATAAATTCCTAAATTGTTATGTGCTGAAGGGCAGTCGATTTTGCTGAAGATCGGTTAAGGGAAAGGGGTAGTTTACCTGCCGCCTTTAATGTTTTAACAAGAGTAATTTTTTCTATGACGAACGATAACTGCCGCACATTCAAACAGAATCAAATAATGTTTTGCATGCATCCCTGAATTGTAGAGGACTCAAGACCTATTGACTTTGGTGAAGATCAGTTAAGAGAAAGGTGTAGATTAAAAGCAACGTTTTATGTAATAACAAGGGTAATTTTTTCTATGACGAACGATAACTGCTGTAAATTCAAACATAATCAAATAAGTTTTTGTATACTTAACTAAATTGTCGAGTACTCAAGGCCTGTTGATTTTGGTGAAAATCGGTTAAGGAAAAGGGGTAGTTTACATGCAACATTTTATGGTGTAACAAGAGAAGTTTTTTCATGACGAACGATAACTGCCGTAAATTCAAACAGAATCAAATAATTTTTTACATATGTGCCTGAGTTGTAGAAGACTCAAAGCCTATTGATTTCGGTGAAGATCGGTTATGGGGAAAGGGCAGTTTACCTGAATCATTTTTTGTTGTAACAAGAGTAAATTACTTAATTTTGATAAATAAATTATCCTGATAAGAAGATCTTAATAATCCACTGTAGAAACGCAGATGAAATACCTACAACTGATGAAGTGATGAGGCTAGTTGAACGATGTGTGGTAATTTTCTATAAATGACAATTATTGTTGTAGGGGGAGGGGATAATTTTTATATGTGTACTACGTTATCGGCCAAAAAGTAGTAGTATGTTGTTAAAATTCCTTCCCGGACTGTTTCGCCGTAGTCCAATGTTTTCTGCAAAACCAAGCGTTTCGGCAGTGCCGTTGACTGCCATCATCAGTGAAAATCGAGTGTGATAACGATTGGTGGTATACGTTAATGACCACAGTACTGTGGTTAAGGCTGAAGCAATAAGTGGAAGGAAGTAGTTTCTATGAAAACATTTCATTTCCTAAATGATTTTAAATATATTAAATCTTAGAACATGGAAGTCATGTATGGTTCTCCATACCGATATTTTTTCTATGGCAAACGATAACAGCTGCAAATTCAAACAGAATCAAATAATTTTTTGCATACAGCCCTGAATTGTAGAGTACTCAAGACCTTTACCTGCAACGTTTTATGGTTTAACAAGGGTAATTTTTTCTATGACGAACGATAATTGCCGTAAATTCAAACAGAATCAAAAACGTTTTTGCACACCTTCCTGAATTATTGAGTTCTCAAGGCCTGTTGATTTTGGTGATGATCGGTTTAGAGAAAAGGGTAGTTTACCTGCAAGTTTTTTTTTAATCTAGGGTAATTTTTTATATGGCAAACGATAACAGCCGCAAATTCAAACAGAATCAAATTATGTTTTGTATACAGCCATGAAATGTAGTGTTCCCAAGACTTATTGTTTTTGGTAAAGATCGGTTAAGGGGAAGGGGTAGTTTACCTGCAACGTTCTATGTTGTAACAAGTTATTTTCTATGGCAAACGATAACGGCCGCAAATTCAAACAGGTTCAAATAATTTTTTGTATACAGTCCTGAATTATAGAGGACTCAAGGCCTATTGATTTTGGTGAAGAACGTTTACGGGGAAAGGGCAGTTTACCTGAAACATTTTTTGTTGTAACAAGAGTAAAGTGCTTAATTTTGATAAATAACGTATCCTGATAAGAAAATCTTAATAACCCACTGTAGAAACTTAGATGAAATATCTATAAATGAAGAGGCTAGTTGAACGGATTGGGAATATTTTCAATAAATCAAAATTATAGTTGAAGGGGGAGGGGATAATTTTTATGTGTACAGTACTACGTTATCGGCAACAAAGTAGTAGTTTGTTGTTAAAATTCCTTTCCGGGCTGTTTGGCCGTAGTCCAATGATTTCTGCAAAACCAGACGTTTCGGCAGTGCCGTTGACTGCCATCATCAGTGAAAATCGAGTGCGATAACGTGTGGTGGTATACGTTAGTGACCACAGTACTGTGGTTAAGGCTGAAGCAATATGTGGAAAGAAGTAGTTTCTATGGAAACATTCATTTCGTAAATGATTTTAAATATAAATCTTAGAACATGGAAGTCATGTATGGTTCTCCATACCGATATTTTTATAAGTTTTATATGTGTACTACGTTATTGACAACAAAGAAGTAGTTTATATGGAAACATTTTATTTCACTTTGACAAAATTCTATACTTTTTTAGGAATTATGGAACCAAATTCAAGTAAATGATTGGAACTGTATGAGTACCTGCAATACATTTCGATGTTTTTAATATACTATTGTTTCGATATATTACGGTGTGGAAAAGAAGAAGTGTACTAATTGTAAATTGCCCAATTTCTTAATGTAAAGCAAAAATACGTGTTGTTTTCATTTGGTAGTTAGGTAATAATGGTTTTGGGTTTTTAGTTTACTGCTAAAATAAATAAAAGATGTGGCTGAGAAAGCATAACATTAAACGTGTAATACAATGCGTATAACAGAGTAACACTTAAAATAAAGAACCTAACGTTTTTAAGTTTACAAATTGGAAAAAACAGCAGCAAATACAAAATGAAGAATACAAATATTTATGGTTAATGAAAAAACAAAAAACACTGTATTAAGGTATGACAACATATGCTCTACAAATTGTACATAATGGATGTTTGTTTTTTGTTAGTCACAAAACGAGTACTTGTCGGAAAACGAATTTTACCAAAAAAGTGAGTTCTGCCACAAAAAAGTGACATGTAGGCCTATAATAATAGGCAAGGGGTGACCCTTGGGCCACTCGCGCCTTACTTTGAGTTGGATTTTTCGTGGTTTTAGAAAAAAATAGTTTTACATTACACACGTATTGGTTTCCATGTATAATTTCAGTTTTCATATTAACCTAACATAATCAATTTTTGGTGTCACAGCCACGACCCGGTGATAAATTACTACTACAGTCATTTTCCATTAAAAAATGACAAACGAAATCAATTGCAATCACCAGCCAACTATTTTGCAACATACAAAATTAAAGTTGTATAATTCTTTCACTACATAAAATTATGTGCGATATTCAGTACATATCGAAGCCCAAAAATTGCATTATCGAAATAACTGCGGGTACGCATAAAGGCAGTACCAAATGATTTTATATATAATCTGAGAACATGGAAGTCATGTATGGTTCTCGATACCGATTTTTAATAAAGAAAGTACTGTGATTTCTTGGTCAGAATGTAGTAATGTTTAATACTCATCATTATCATCGTGTACTTGAGTAATGAGTTAGAGCAGGCGCCCAAGGGATTGGTGTAGCGAAAATATGAGCACCTCATTCTGACAGTAGATATTGTTTATAGAGATCATAGACATCATATTTATGAATGTTGCCAGGTCAAAAAGTGGTCGGATAATTATTTAAGGAAATTACATGGGATCTGTCATAAGGCGAGGGTTAAAATCCAGTACTTTTATGTTTTCTATCAAAAGTAGGGGTGTAAAATGGAATGTAGGCAAGGAAAAACATTAAAATTAAACATTAAGAATGTAGTATAAACATAATTTATTGAAAAAAATTAAAAAAAAGTTGATGCAAAAATCTGATTATACACGAACAAATATTAAAATTTTTTATTATATATTTTCACAATCTTTGTTAACGCATTTACATAATGAAATACAGGTCAAATTTAGTTTTTTACAGTAACAAGACATTGTCCGACAATTCGAACTGCATTTACATGGGTTTATTAAGGTTTCTGGCAAAGGAATTCTTGTCATTTGCTTAGGATATAAATCATGTTCATGTAATTCGTAACCAAAGTCCATAAAATTAATAGGTTCAATAATTGGTTCTGAAGCATTTTTCCATAAATAAGTTTGTGCTGCAGCTCTTAAACAATGCAAGTAAAGTGAATCAGAAGTACATATTGTAACAACAAATCTCAGATGTTGTTTTATGATTGAGACTCCTTATACTCTTCGAAACTCTCATCTAATTAAGCCCCACGTTATGAGCGTCAATTTGTAACAACAAATATCAGATGTACTTTATCTAGTGCAACACCGTTACGGGTTTATCGTTAATTCAGCCCCACGTTGGATGCGGCAATTTGTAACAAATGAAAACTATCGAGAGTGTATTACTGTTGCGGGTTTATAGTTAATTTAAAAATTTAAATTAACAAATTCAATCTATTTATAAGGAAAAATATTTATTATGTTGTTGATATTATTCGTTTGTTGAACATAGACCTGTGTTAAGTGGTGATTAAGTGTTTTACTAGAGAAAAAACGCTCAAGTTAAGTAATAGCAATATAGTCGATTTTTTACTTAACAAAAGCCCACTCGTTGAGCGCCAATTTGTAACAAATATCTCAGATGTTGTTTTATGATTGAGACTCCTTATACTCTTCGAAACTCTCACCTAATTAAGCCCCACGTTATGAGCGTCAATTTGTAACAACAAATATCAGATGTACTTTATCTAGTGCAACACCGTTACGGGTTTATCGTTAATTCAGCCCCACGTTGGATGTGGCAATTTGTAACAAATGAAAACTATCGAGAGTGTATTACTGTTGCGGATTTATAGTTAATTTAAAAATTTAAATTAACAAATTCAATCTATTTATAAGGAAAAATATTTATTATGTTGTTGATATTATTCGTTTGTTGAACATAGACCTGTGTTAAGTGGTGATTAAGTGTTTTACTAGAGAAAAAACACTATATTACAGTTATTACAGTGAATAATTCAGTAATTTCCTCCAACCCTAGTCAGTATGTATTATTTAAATTGGAAAGAGATTAGCGCAGAGAATAAGTTAGTTCTCTATTCTCCCGTATTCACCAGCTGTCTGCAATCGAGCGCTGTTATTGGCAATTGACCCGTTCTTATAGGTTAAGTCGTTCCACTTAACGCTTTTATCACTTTCTTTCTCTGTAAAATACACCCTATTCGAAATACAATAATTATTCTACAATAACACAAAATTGTCAATACAAGAAGGATTCTTTATTTTATATTATTTTAAAATTCCAACAGTTGCTCTCTCCGACTAGTAAAACATCATATCGATCCTACAATACAGAATCGATTTGTTATTGAACTCTTGTTTAGATGTTACAATTTAATTATAATTTTCAGTTTATCTTTTATCTCAGGGTACGTGTAATTCTTTTAACTATTAGTAAGGCCAGGTAATGCAAATTCAGGTTACTAGGTATTACAATTTAAGTTAAAATCTTATTATATAAAGTGTCAACATAAGCAGGTTTTTTTACCAAACATTTACAAGATACTCGTTCAGGCAGTGTTCCACTAACGATGACAGATAGCCGTGTGAAGAAGAATGGCTCGAATATTTCCAACTCTAGCTTCTCAATAAAAGTTGGTGTTAGTGTCCTCGGATGTAATGGAAAGTTCAGTTTTTGATCTTCGCTGATTTTTTCGTTTCTGGTGGTCACAGGTCCCGATGGAATTAGTGTAGTATTAAGTTCTTGCTCTGTAGTCAAAAGTGAGGTTCAGTAGGTAAATTTAATTCTCTTTAATTTTGTTGCATGGTATTTATTCACTTCTACTTCTCCAGGTCTGGGTTATCTTCTTTTATTTATGGTTTCCCTTATTGCTCATTTGATGTTAGGTTTAGTTAATTTATTCTTTAGATTTTTGATTTGAATTTTGTTTACAGGTAATTTATATTCTCGAAGTGATAGTGGGAAGTCGTCCAATCCGTCTTTTCAATCAGTAATTATATATTAATTTGGATTTATTATATTTTAATTCATGAGGTTTCGTGGTTTTTTTCCGAGATTTATAATGATTGAACTGTCCTCGTTTATATATAACAATTGAATGTCTAAATCAACAAGATTTCTTGCATTTTGTTGCCCTAACAACCATTGCTTCTTCTGTCATTGGATAATATTTGTTATCCTAGAGCCAGAATTAGGAAATATTCTTACACTTATTTAATAAAATACTCCCTGCTTGGAATTACACTAAATCACATAAAACTTTCACTTAATCTGCCTTATTAAACTGTATATATTTTACTACATTTTCTTCTTAATTGACTTATTTTAAAAGGTATTAATTTCCTTTTATAAAATACTAAATTTAGGCCTATTGGTTTTATTACCTGTGTTATAATTTTTTTGTTTTTAATTTCATTTTTCTTACCTGACCTACTGTACAAAGAGTCACTGGCTTATGACCAATTATATCAATTTTAATTTCCTGATTTCAATTCATTATTATTATTTAGTTTATCATTGAATCCTTCATTGGTTTTTAACATAATTATAATGACCACTTGACAATTTATCTACAATTATTGTCTTCCTGGCCAAGTTTACAAATATTATTTTAAGGCATCTTCATCAATTATTTAAATATCACTATAATATTGACGACTCGGAACACTAAGTTTTTTATAAGTAAAAACGTAAAGTTTTACCTTACAGCCTAAACCGGCTTTCACCTATAGAAGGCTTCATCAGATATTTTATTACCTTCTATAGGTGAAAGCCGGTTTAGGCTGTAAGGTAAAACTTTACGTTTTTACTTATAAAAAACTTAGTGTTCCGAGTCGTCAATATTATAGTGATATTTAGTTAAGTAACGGACACGTCATGGACAACGAAATCCAAGAAATTATTTAAAGTAAATACACTTAACATGATACCATACATAATAAACACACTTGTATTTAATTACTTAAATACAAGTTTAACATGAATGAAATGAGTACCCATTACTTAGTACTTCCTTAAACAATGGCTCCACACTTACTACATACAAAACACAAAATAAATATCACGTAAACACAATATCATGATAAATCACAACAGGTACATTTTATAAAACATTAAATATTAATTGAACAGTCTATTATATTCAAACTCATCCACAGTAAACTCATATCATTAGACACAGTGTTTATAGTTTACATCTTACACTGCTTATTCCTTATTTTATATTTGGGTACACTTTCAATACTTTATTACCTAGTAACCTTACTAGGTATCATTAATGCATTTTTTAGGTGAGATTGGCCCTCTTGTCTTAATTATAGCATACCTTGGGCATTGTTTTCAGTTGTTTTGACAAAGTTTTTATGTAACGTCGGGAACCTTAACTTTGTTACGTTACAATATTATTCTTGATATATTTAAACCACATCCAATATTCTGGGGTAGCATTTTGTATCGAAGTTCATCCACAGTGGTTTTTGTTTCGAAAATAGATAAGTGCAAACTTTCTCTAGATCTTCGAACTGCTGAGGAGTGAGTACTCCATTTCCCAAGGTCAAAACTGCGTTTTGAACAAAATCAAGTGATGCAGCTTTCAAGAATTGTTTTTTATTCCCAAATCGACTAGTCGTGTCACAACCTGTTAAGGCGTGTAATGCAGGCAAGTTATTACAGATGCCTTCACCAAGGGATTGAGCTGCCAAGTGACAGCCTAAAACACATTTTTTCATGTGCGAACCATAGACCTCGACAGCCAGTCTGAGCAAGCTTATGCTAGAAATAAATACCTAAGACGAAAATATCTGTATCAGCACTTAGAATGATAATATCTGTATTTTGCGTCTTCGCAGTGTGAAATATATGAGAAAACATTCGTGAATCTGCTTCCAAGTGATTAGATTTCAAATCTGTTACCTCCGAAAAAGTGCAACCTTGTATTTTCATACATATTGTTATGTCGTCGTATCCACCGCAAATGTACAGCTCACTGTCGTCGTTTACTTGAGGGAGCATTTTTGCAAAGAAATTGAACAAGCTGTAATTTATTTTCTAAGTTGGCAAAAAAAATCTTAGCAATTCATTGTAATTTTTGTTGATGAACTAGATATAATTATTTTACTGGAAGTCTGTCCTTTAGCTCATAATTTAGCTCCTGTAAATTCACCAAAAGTGCTAAACTTATTTAGTTGATGAATTGTTCATGATATCCGGGCTGTTTGGCCGTGGTCCATGGTTTATAACAAAACCAAACGTTTCCGCAGCTCCATTGGCTGCCATCATCAGTGGTATAAAAATCCTGCACGCCGGGTGTTTACGTACAGGCCCACAGCACTGTGGTATAGGCTGACATTTGAAACGTCATTGAAATGATTGTCGTCATTTTGAAACGTTTGGTTTTGTTATAAACCATGGACCACGGCCAAACAGCCCGGATATCATGAACAATTCATCTGACACCGGCCGTGAAAGCCTGAGGAATAATTTATTTAGTTGAGTTTGGTGCACGATCGACATGTCATCAACAATGTATATTTTTGGAGTATCTAAAGATATAATGTCCTGTAGGGTATTATTTCCACAATCATGATTGTTTTCTATTTCAAGAGCTAATATTGATTTGACACATTTCCTGTAGAAGCCGTCGCTGTCAAAAAGATATTTTGAATAATATAATATTTCATGGGATGATAATATTTTAAGGTCGAATTCTCGCTGGGTAGCCAACATGAATGGTTGTTGGACTTTTGTTATATCTTTTGAATCTTGCAACTGCTTGTTGGTACTCGTAGCTTTAACATCTGTAGCAGCACAAAATTTTTAAATTTTATTTTTTTATAGGGTCAAAAATATTTTTTTGCTTCAGCAGAAATCGTTCTTTCTCAAAATTATTTATCAAGCATTCACCAGCTTCATAAATATTGAGCAAACATTGAGTTGTGGAGTTTTCAGCAAGAGTGCCTGTAAAAATGTTACAGAGACCACAATCATTATTTACCTTAAAAGGATTGCAATCATTCATACACGAAATCAGATTATCAATGTCCTTGTTATCTTTAGCAATCCTTGATGGGCTCCACTCTCTATGGGAACTGGAATCAATGTCACTTGTAGCATCACTTTGAATTCCAAGATATGATAAAAGGGCCGAATGAATTGCATTTTTAAAGGGATACAAAAGTAACCACTCCGCATCCCTTATTTATTTTGTGTAACACCAATTAATCCTCCGGTGACTGCTGAAGATCGATTTTGAGTCTGTTCAAGTGTCAAGTCCCAGCCTACTGAATTAAATTTTCCTTCTATTCATTTCACAGAGATCATTCCTTTCTGCAAGTCATCGATTACTTCCTGGAGCAATTGAATCATATTCTGTATGTAAAGAGTGATGCCACGCATATAGTTTGTGTGATTCATAGCAAAGAAATACGGTAACATCTGTCTTATAGTTTGCAAATGTAGATCAAAATCACAGATTCTGTCGGCTTTGATGGAATTTAAAAGGATGTCCACCATGTCACAATAATCGCTGAAATACTTGACATTTTCGTTTTCGGTGCACATAACACATACATAATCCCAAAACTTTGTTAAAAAAATCATCAATAATGTTTGAGTACATGTTACATTTTTCAATGAATCCACAATGGTCTTTATCTACCATAGCCTCTCTGATCTCCTGAAGACACATCTGCAGCTTCTTGATGTCATGAGAAGAAAAGGCCATGTGTTCAATAAATTCCGCAAATTGCAAAGTTCTCAGTGCCTTATATGCATGCTTATGCGCTCGTATGCCTCTATTATACTGTGTACCTTTAACAATGTTGGCTAGAGTATTAGGCCCATAGATATTCGCCTCAACAAGGAAAGAGTCAAGTCCACTACCTTCAATGTATTGACCCAAGCAGCGCAGAAAATTTTTTTGTAAATGAAATGTTCCGACTCTTCATTTTAAATTACAAAATTTTTGAGTTTTCAGTTTGATATAGATAACTATGCTAGTATGATAACTTTAGCTATGAGATATATAGACATATCACATGAGAGAACTGCAACCTCCTTACCCAGAGAGTAACTTAATTCAACAAAGTTTTTCATAGCAGTATAAACAACATCCTTCGATGTGGGTGGTTGTGGGATGACAGGACAATATCCTACGGTTGATATACATGTATTATCTGATGAAAGAAGATGCTGGAATGGCGTCCATCATGGTATGGCATTGGCAAATGGTCTGACGAAACTGTTATTAGATTTATCATACTGCATTCTGCATAAGACCCATAAACAATTTGTAATTTGTAAATTAGTCTGCTTGATATTTAATAAGTAATTACTTTTGACATAATTGGGTGTACAAGCTATTGTGTTTATCGTATTACAATGATAAATCTCTTGACAATTCAAGGCTCTTAAATCATTATCGCTCTGTGCACGTGTAGGCTTTAGTTTCAGAAGAAATGTACCATCTTGCGAAGGATTTTGTTCTTGATAAACCACCATGGCAGTAACATGGGGTGACTCTTTGCCACTTAACGTTTCTTCATTAAAATCATTATTGTCTATGGCACCATGAAGAAACAACAATGGGTTTTGTGCAATATTTTTAGGTATAAGTATTTTTACTTCCATGTTCCATAAGCAAATGGAAGTATGGTCATGGCGAAAAAAATCGTGTTAGAGATAATTGCAGATTCTGATTGTACAACCCTCAAACATGAAAAAAGTCATTTTTCGAAATGTGTGTGTGTGTGTGTGTGTGTCTGTCTATAGATTTTTTTCTATGGCAAACGATAAGAGCCGCAAAATCAAACAGGATCAAATAATTTTTTGCATATAGTCCTGAATTGTAGAGTACTCAAGACCTATTGTTTTTGGTGAAGATTGGTTAAGGGAAAGGCGTAGTTTACCGGCAACTTTTTTTTTTGTATCAAGGGTAAATTTTTTTCTATGGCAAACGATAACTGCGCAAATTCAAACATAATCAAATAATATTTCGCATACAGTCCTCAATTGTAGAGATCTCAAGACCTATTGTTTTTGGTGAAGATCGGTTAAGGGAAAGGGGTAGTTTACCTGCAACGTTTTATGTTTTAACAAGGGTATTTTTACTTCCATGTTCCATAAGGAAATGGAAGTATGGTGATGGCAAAAACAAATCGTGGTCGAGATTATTGCAGATTATGATTGTACTACCCTCAAAACATGAAAAAAGTCATTTTTCGAAAAGTGTATGTGTCTGTCTGTCTGTCTATCTATCTGTAATTTTTTTCTTTTGGCAAACGATAATAACCGCAAATTCAAACAGAATCAAATAATTTTTTGCATACAGCTCTGATTTGTAGAGTACTCAAGACCTATTGTTTTTTGTGAAGATCGGTTAAGGGAAAGGGGTAGTTTACCTGCAACGTTTTATGTGATAACAAGGGTAATTTTTTCTATGACAAACGATAACCGCTGTAAATTCAAAGAGAATCAAATAATTTTTAGTACACATTCCTGAATTGTAAAGAACTGAAGGCCTACAGATTTTGGTGAAGATTGGTTAAGGGAAAGGGGTAGTTTACCGGCCACCTTTAATGTTTTAACAAAAGTAATTGTTTCTACGACGAACGATAACTGCCGCACATTAAAACAGAATCAAATAATGTTTTGCATGCATCCTTGAATTGTAGAGGACTCAAGACCTATTGATTTCGGTGAAGATCAGTTAAGAGAAAGGGGTAGTTTACCTGCAACGTTTTTCTATCAAGGGTGATTTTTTTTCTATGGCAAATGATAACAGCCGCAAATTCAAACAGAATAAAATAATGTTTTGCATACAGCCCAGTATTGTAGAGTTCTCAAGACCTATTGGTGTTGGTGAAGATTGGTTAAGGGAAAGGGGTAGTTACCTGCAACATTTTATGTTTTAACACGGGTAATTTTTTATATGACGAACGATAACTGCCGTAAATTCAAACAGAATCAACTACGCTTTTGCATACCTTTTTGAATTAAAGAGAACTCACGGTCTTTTGATTTTGTTGAAGATTGGTTAAGGGAAAGGGGTAGTTTACCAGCAACATTTTATGTTTTAAAAGGGTAATTTTTTTTGACGAAAGATAACTGCCGTAAATTCAAATAGAATCAAATAATTTGTTGCATTCTTTCCTGAATTGTAGAGAACTCAAGGCGTATTGATTTTGGTGAAGATCGGTTTAGAAAAAAGAGTAGTTTACCTGCAACATTTTATGTTTTAACAAGAGTAAAGTACTTAATTTTGATAAATAAAGTATTCTGATAAGAAGCTCATAATAATCCACTGTAGAAACATAGGTGAAATATCTATAAATGAAGAGGTCAGGTGAACGGGGTGGGGGTAATTTTCTATTAATGAAAGTTATAGTTGTAAGGGGAGGGGAGAATTTTTTATGTGTACTACGTTAAAGGCAACAAAGAAGTAGTTCTTTGTTAAAATTCCTTCCCAGGCTGTTTAGAAGTAGTCCAATGTTTTCCGCAAAACCAGACTTTTCGGCAGTCCATCGACTGCCATCATCAGTGAAAATCGAGTGTGAAAACGTGAGGTGGTATACGTTAGTGACCACAGTACTGTGGTTAAGGCTGAAGCAATAAGTAGAAAGAAGTAGTTTCTATGGAAATATTTCATTTCGAATATGATTTTAAATATAAATCTTAGAACATGGAAGTCATGTATGGTTCTCCATACCGATATTTTACTTCCATGTTCCATAAGTAAATGGAAGTATGGTGATGGCGAAAAAAATCGTGGTCTAGATTATTGCAGATTATGATTGTACTACCCTCAAAACCTGAAAAAAAGTCATTTTTCCAAAAGTGTGCGTGTGTGTGTGTGTCTGTAGATTTTTTTTCTATGGCAAACGATAACAGCCGCAAATTCAAACAGAATCAAATAATTTTTTGCATACAGCCCTGATTTGTAGAGTAGTCAAGACCTATTGTTTTTAGTGAAGATCGGTAAAGGGAAATGGGTAGTTTACCAGCAGCGTTTTATGTTTTAACAATGGTATTTTCTATGGCAAACGATAACAGCCGCAAATTCAAAAATAATCAAATAATTTTTTTCATGCAACTCTGAATAGTAGAGTTCTCAAGACCTATTGTTTTTGGTGAAGATCGGTTAAGGGAAAGGGGTAGTTTACCTGCAACGTTTTTTGTTTTAACAAGAGTAAAGTACTTAATTTTGATAAATAAAGTATCCTGTTAGGAAGATCTTAATAATCCACTGTAGAAACGATAAGTTTACGGTTAACCGATCTTCACCAAAATCAACAGACCTTGAGTACTTACAATGTCAGGAACGTATGCAAAAAATTATTTGATTCTCTTTGAATATGTGGCAGTTATCATTCGTCATAAAAATAAAATTACCATTGTTAAAACATAAAACGTTACAGGTGAACTACCCCTTTACCTTAACCGATCTTCACTAAAATCAATAGGCCTTCAGTCCTCTACAATTAAGGTACGCCTGCAAAACATTATTTGATTCTGTTTGAATGTGCAGCAGTTATCGTTCGTCATAGAAAAAATTACCCTTGTTAAAACATAAAATGTGGCAGGTGAACTACCCCTTTCCCTTAACCGATCTTCACCAAAGACAATCCTTCTTGAGATCTCTACAATTCAGGGCTGTATGCGAAACATTATTTTATTCTGTTTGAATATGCGGCTGTTATCGTTTGCCATAGAAAACAAAACAGCCTTAAAAAAAAAGTTGCAGGTAAATTACCCCTTTCCCTTTACCGATCTTCACCAAAACCAATAGGCCTTGAGTATACTACAACTCAGGCGCATATGTAATAAATTATTTGATTCTGTTTGAAATTACGGCAGTTATCGTTCATGAAAAAATTTCTCTGTTACAACATAAAATGTTGCAGGTAAACTACCCCTTTCCCTTAACCGATCTTCACCAAAATCAACAGGCCTTGTATACTCTACAATTTAGGGATGCATGCAAAACATTATTTGATTCTGTTTGAATGTGCGGCAGTTATCGTTCGTCATATAAACAATTACTCTTGTTAAAACATAAAATGTGGCAGGTAAACTACCCCTTTCCCTAAACCGATCTTCAACAAAAACAATCGGTATTGAGAAACTCTACAATTCAGGGCTGTATGCAAAACATTATTTGATTCTGTTTGAATTTGCGGCTGTTATCGTTTGCCATAGAAAAAAAATTAACATACAAATGTAAAAAATTATTTGATAACATCCTTGCGTCTATCTGCTGCTTTTTTATTGTTAAAAATAAATTTGATTTTGATTCGTTAAGCAATTGTCCTGATGAATCAAAAAAAAAAACACAAAACCTCATCTGGTGTTTTCCTCTTCAACACGCTGACATCTCGTAGCGACATTTTTTCACTCATAAATACGTATTAAATGTAAAATTACAGAAATACTTTACATAGGTTAGGTTCATGAATTACTAACAAAATACTTTGTGACAAACGAAACAAATTCGTGTTAAATGTACGAAATAATTAAAGAAATACTTTAAATAAGTTAATTTTGCTAAATACTGATGAAATACTTCCTTACAAACGTCACGTGTGTACTACGTACAGCGTCCACAGATGACCAACAATGTGCGCTCACTTTAGACATAGAGGATGTGGAAGAGGTGAGGTGAGAATCGACCATCTGCCGCTCCGGCAACATACATTTTTTTTATCTGAGGGTCTCAGGTATACGACTCGCTACTCAGAATGCGGTGCTCATATTTTACATACACCAGTCCCCCGGTCTAAGTGTACAGTATACAGTTATTCAGCTTCACAAAATTTGTTAATATATTAACAAAGGAGGATTAATATATTATTACACAATGTTTTGTGAACAATTAAAACTGCAAATGGTCTTTCAATTATTTAAATTTTATAAATGAGTTAAAAAGAAAGGGAACCTCAAAAAACATTTTATTAGACATCACTAAATGGGAATTATTAAAACAAGCAGAAAATCCACTTCAACAATTGTTATTTTACAAGTAAGGTACCGGTAGTACACTTCATGTGTGGAACCTGATGTAATTATAATATGCATTTTAATCTACAACTACATGCCTATGGAAAACAGTGTAATGTAAAAGATTGGTAAAATAGTTCTGTTACAAGTAAATTAAAGAAATAACAGTATTTCAGTATGTACAAATTATTTTTAGTATTGTCATAAAATGTGTTTATATTATAGTGAAAGGCTGTAATAAACAATATAAAAACTTAAAATTGTCTTGTTTTGGAAGTGAATATTTTACATTTTTTACAGCCTCAATACAGCACAAAAGATATAAACTATAACGCATATATAAGTGATGAGTTTGCCAACTGTAGGAGGGGGACAGGCAAGAACCAAGACAACATGTCTACAGTAGTGCCTCCAGTTGTTATGTGTTGGAGGCAGGGGGGGTCCAGAGAGAGGCAACGGGGGCAATTGGCCTCTCCCTTCCTGAGAATCGTACTTGGTAAACAATGGCCCTATTTACACGTAGTGAATTTTTAGTAGACTGATAACCAACTTACCAAGTGCCTGTTTACACAAGTATAATTTTGAATGGTTTGTATAAATCTTCGTAAATCCGCCCCTGGTAGCCAAGCATAGAGCCTATTCTGAATGACATTCTGAGATATATATTGCTCTCTTTTTATTTCTCTCTTTCAGAATGCCACCTGGAATAAGGGCATAAAGAACGGGTAGTTTTATGTAGGAGAGAGAGCGTGAGATAGACAAGGAAAGGTAGACCCGTGGACAATGTCTTTTTCTACTGAGTGCTCCTTTCCATTTTCAGCGAGTCCTATGTTTTGTGTCCTCTATGCTAATAAACAGTATGGATTTCAGCTGTTAAGTGCTGCTGCCTGTTCGCGACACCTGGAATATTTTTTTGAGAGCTGGCATTAGCCAGTAATTTGCATTAGCCCGCAAAAACTTCTTTCTTAATTAACTTATAAAAATGTCTTGCTTCAGCTCCTAACGTACTTTATTATCATCTAACAAATACTACCATTCGTTTAAAAAATTTCAAGTTTCAACACTTTTTTATAACATTAAAAACAATCAATTTTCTCAAACACTTTTTAATTTTTTCCTCCTATGATGATTATTTTTTCAGGTGAAAGGCTATCTCTTTCCTTCGTGTTTTGCTGGTTGTCTCTTTCTAATAAACTGAGATGTGCCATCTGCTACCTCATATTTTCGCTGGGTCTAGCACGATAGATGCGCACGCCTGGCAAAATACTCTTACCCCATTAATACAGTGGTGGAAAATTCAAATTTCTGATGATTCAAATTCAATTCTATCGGTGTTATATTATTATTTGTAATAAATATTATTCAACATTTAGTTAATATTAGTTTACTTTGTATCAGTTAATGATGGATATATTAAAACAAATTAAAATAAGGATTATGTGTTGAGGAGTAACTCACAAGTAAAATATAGTTTTCTTTTAAATAGATCCAGCAAGCACTGCTTTGGATCAATGCAGTTTTTTTTCTAAATTCCCTTTCAGTCTAAATCACAAAAATGTCTATAACAGGTTTGTCATAGTTATACTAAAGAGCCTTAGAGACATACCAAGTATTTAATTTTTATAAAAATGATGGTCCGAGTTACCATCATATTTTGCTTGTCCTGATTGAAAAATTATTCATTCAAATATAAGGTATATTTTTGTGAATAATTATACATAAAAAAAAATCTATGCAGTATAGAGCAAGTGTAAAAATGATGCTTTTATATAATATATCGATGTAAGAATTAATATTATTTTCAGATAAAGGTGAATTTTTTTAAATTGAAAGTATAAAAGATGAGCAAGAAAAGAGTAAATTGCAGAACAGTTGATTCATTCTTTGCAACCCCTTCAAAAAAGAATAAATCTTGCATTTCCCAGGCAATAAATATAGAAGAATATCATACTTAAGAAGTAAAGATGTAGGCAATGAAGAAGAGATGATGTCAAAGTATCTTTTCTTGTCCTGCATCAATTGAAACTGTACAATAACAATAGTACCAGAATATGAATATACACATCTTGTGAACAAGTATTATAAGTCCTTTATTATATTTTTGCCTCAAGGGCAAACATATTACTATACTCTTTGTGTAACATTTGTATTAGATAATAAAGAAAAGTAATACAAGAAATAAAAGTTAATAGTTAATTGATCCAATAAAAGTTAACTTTTACGGCTTGTTTACAAAAAATTTCCAGGGGGAACCACCCTGGCCACCGTTTTGCCCTCCCTGACATTAACTTCTGAATCTGCCCCTCGATGGAGGCTGATGCTTTTTACACCTTTAAAACTTGTTTCTGCAAGATTCTGTAGCATCTGAATAATGTTAAGCTACAATGGAGCTATGTACAGTACTATAAGTAATTGTAAATGGTGGTTCCTCTCTCTTCCCTAATAGGTATTCATCTTTTTCTTGTTTTTTATGGCTGGAGTTTAATCTTTCTGATAAAGTCAAGACATTCAGCCACTGTAGAATACCACATATATATAGCCAAACATATGGCTGAAGAAAAAATTGTGGGCCACAGAGAAACACTAGGACACTGAAGCATTGTTCAGCAATCACAACAATGCTGGTAATGTGTAATCATCCAAAATGAGCAGTCACTGTTTTGTAGTGACCACTTTATGAAATTTCACTTTTTGAATGTATCAGTTACATAAGGAAGTGTTCTTGTCAGTTTTTTCATGTAATAAGTGATTTGGTTATCGTTTGATACAGAAATATGGCTGAAATTTATATTTACATAGACCTTCTAGTTTTAAATTAAAGACAAATTTAGATAATTCCTCCTTATTAATTAACAAACAATTTTTAAGTTTGGCTGCAAATAAACAAACATATGAGAGCTGTTTACAAAGTAATGAGAGTGAATTTTTTCTCCCAAAGTGGCAACCTGTGACACCAAAAATTCAACAGCCGAGAGGTATAATATTTAACATTTATACAAATTTTTGGCTTCTCAACTTTATCAGATTACACTGTGCAGTTGTTTTGTCTCACATCACAAAAACGGGGCTCAATAATTTTCAGCTATTTATGTAATCAAATTTGTGTCAAACCTGGAGACAGGACAACAGAAACACTTGACAAGTTAAAACTTGCTTTCAGAAATGAAAAAAACTTGGGCTCAGATTTTGAGAAAGACAAAGCATTTTTGGATGGTCATGAAATGATGGAGAATGAACTCCGTTCTGGACAACCAAGCACACCACACCTGATGCAAATGTATCAAAAGTGGGACATATTGTCAAGTCTGCTCCATGATCACATGTTGACAATTATTAGCTATGAAAGTTTGGTACATGATTTGAATTGGGCCAGAGAATGGTGATTCCTGAATGCTTAAGAATGATAAAGCTCAATGTCACACCGCACACTCTGTGAACAAGTAGAAAAAAAAGGCGCATTCTTTAGCAGCCCAGCCACCCTCCTCCCCTGATTTTAGACTACGATTATTTTACGTTAAAAAAAAAATGAAAAGGCAACTCTGAGGCTGCTAGTTTGTCAGCAAGGACAACATGTAAAAGATTGTGATGGACCACCTAAAGGCACTGATAGTTAAGACTTCCAGTATTGATACTGTTTCAGTCAGTGGGCTTGTCTCCACGAGATTACGCCTTCCCAAGAGAACTACTTTGAAGAGAATACAGTTATTTTGTACTAAAGTGTCAATAATTAATTTTATAGCATTACATGTGTTTTTAAACAAAGTACTTTGGTAAAAAATGTTAGGCATTCAGATTCAAGTTTACCAACACTTAGTGTATGGTAAGAAACTGGTTTTTTCTCAGAACCTCTTCAAACTGTACTTAACAGCAGATATTTTTCTGGCCTCAGCATTTAATGCTCTGCCAGCAAGAAGTTTCAATATGTAATAAAATCTAGATAATTAATATGTTCTCCTCAAGGAAATATTGTTTGTCACCTGATTTCACATTAATTAATACAAAAAACCCACCAAAATTAATTATGTATGTAAATAAAATGCACCATCTTGTAATATCTGCAGAGCTGTTACAATTTATCTCATGAAAATATGGAACCAAATATAATATGCAACAAACTGATATGAAACATATAACTAGCAGCCTTCACTACAGTACTGACGTTTAACAACCCGCGTTCAGATAGACTCGAATTCCACTGATGATGGCAGCCAGTGGTGCTACTGAAACGTTTGGTTTGTTTGAAAACCTTGGACCACGGCCAAACAGCCCAGTACATACTTCTAATATATAACTAAAATCCATTTTATTTTTTAATCTGGTACAATGAATATTTGAAAATACGATTTAATGCCATTAAAAATGTTGTTTTTAAAAATTATTAATGCTAGCTAATTAACAACCAGTGACGACAGAACTGAAGAGACCTAAGTATGGAGGGTTAGGGTATCAATCTGTTCAAGATTCTGTAGAAATTTGCAAATGGAGTATGTCAATCCTTGGACATCATAAATGACTACAAAAAAGTGTAGACTACATGCTTACTTTGGAAGCCAAATCTCTCTATGACGTACTTTCCTATACTTTGTCTCTTCTTCACTGGAAGTGTATATAACGTAACAAAGCTGTAGATGACAAAACTAAAATCTTATAAAGGCCAGAAAATCCATTTAGTAGGATAAGGCACTGTTAGCTGAATAAAGGCACTTCAATTTACTATTTTCATATTACACACAATTTGCAGATCTTGACTTCTTTATTAAATTAGTATTTTTGTTAATAACAAAAATCTGATGTATTCAGTACTACAAAATATATTGTTTTTCTTTTTCATTCAAAATATAATGAATAAATAATTACAAACATCTTGCACTGTTCCTACTTCTGTCCAACAAAAAGTTACATGCATACAAATCATAATAAATGCAACATTAAGAAATTTCTTTGTCATTAAACTGACAAACTGTAAAAAGCTCCATTTCAGCCATGTGAAAGGACTATTGATTTGTACAAGTGAACTTTATGTGAGAATAACTGCTACATAAAGAAACAACAATGTACAAGTTTAAGTGATTGTATACTCTGCAACACAGTTTGCCAAATAACATTTATTTACACCTGAACATCTACTATACCATCTTCTCTTAAATAAGTGGTTTCACTTTATAATACACTTATTTTTTGTATATATAGCATGTAATGAATATGAGTATAAATAAATATGGCATTGGTTGATTTCATGCAATCCAAACTTAAAATTATTTCACGCAGCCTTATAACAATTATGTAAACAATATTGAGCAAACTTATAAACAGAAGCAGCACCACTAGTGTTATAACTGAACTGGTATCATGAAGTACTTTATTACATTTTTTTTTAAGAACGCATAAAACATTAAATGAATACTATGTAGTGAACATTGTGATAAAAATATTTAAAAAATTTTCAAGCTATAAAGATGACTTACTGTGCACATACAGTAAGTATAATCACAATTTTATTTTATTCAAAGAACTGGTTTGTGTGCTTTTAAACAGGATAGTATAATTCATATTTGCACATAACAGACTTTATAACCAAGCAACAAAACACAAAACTTCACTGCTGTAAATATGTTCTAGTCGCCAAAAGCTGTAACTACCATTAAAACTTAGAATTTACTGTATCACCTGTAGACTTGTACGAGACTAGGTAACAGCTAGTCTAAGTTTCAGTGGTAACTAAAGCTCTGTAAAGAAACTAAAACGAACTGTTCTGGTTTGGCACTGTCCATATGCATCCTCATAAACTCTGTTATAAAAAGGTATATCAACAAAATACTTAAACAGCATATTAGTAAACTTATCAACACAGTGGCCCTTTATTAAGCTTTTTTTCACCAGAAAGTTTTTTTTTCCATAGACATTTTAAATTTCAAATACCATCTACAATTTCAAATGACGTTATTAAATTTTATAAAAGACAATGAAGCAATACAAAAAGCATAAAAGCTTTATACAAAACAGATACTTAGAAACAATAACTTGTTTAATACAAAGGTTTTTGAAATGTGTTGTTAAAAAAAGCAGATTTTTTATTACAATGGATTGTAACACAGCAAAGAAGTACTTATTTCTTTCTCTTTTATTATTTACTTCAGTGATCAATTGGTAAACCCTACTCTTGCTGCCAATCAACTGATACTGATGTCATTTGATAAGAAAGGAGTGTTTAGTTTATTAGACATGAGCAGTTGAGTAAGCGACTCTGACATCTGATATATGTGGTGGGAGTAAAGCCATGTATAAAAATCTCTGCTAATCATGTTAAAAGAATTCATTCACTTCACCTACAACAGCCTCAAATGGTACTGTGTTGCCATGTCATACCCAGATAAACATGTGCCCAGTTTTCCACCATGCAGTGCTCGGTAAATGTAAAGCTACCCGTATACAGTTGGCAACATCAAAGCAAAATGTCAGAGTCGCTTACTGAACAGCTCAAGTATATTAAAATTTATGGTGGAGTAAGTTAGGTGAGTACAGACATCGCCTGTATTTTTTTTCATATTAAAAACAAAAACTTTATTATTTTGGGTAGTTATTGTTTTGCCTAAACTTGCTTAATTCTCCTGATAGCTAATTCCTGATAAAAATGAAAAAATACATAATTATCATTCCCTCTGGGGCCACAACAAAATGGAGTCACATGAGTAACAGCCAATTTAATTTTTATAAAAACCAAATGTCCTGTGGTGATATTGGAATGTAACAAAAAGGCTGCCTTTGAATGATAAAACAACATGCGAGATGTTCAGTCTTTGCATCACTACTACAACTAAAACAGTAGCCTATAAATGCTTCTTCATTTTGTGATCTACTAAAATTCAACTTGTGTGTGCTAACAAATTAAACACAAAAAATACTGATCACACATAAATAGAAACAGCTGCCAGTTACAGATGGAACTAAATATGCCAAAGGTACATTAGATGTAATATTCAGAAAATTAATCTAGAGCTACTATAAATAACTGGTCACTTTCCTTATGACTGTGTAGCCTGGTGTTACCATATACTGTTCACACAAGAACTTCAACTGTATGTTTAGAAGACAATTTGTATCTTGAAGTTTATGTAAATGATAACTCTTTTTCAGAAAATGAATGTTCTTTGTCATTTAAAAACAAAATATACAATTATGTTTAAAATTATCTTGTTAAGGTTCTGAAACTGTATTATGAGTTACTACAATAAGTTTAGTATAAACACAGTAAGAATGAAAATTCAACAAAACATTTGTAATGTGTCTTATTAAATAAATACAGGTATTGCTTATTAACACTAAAAAGTTGAAATTTTGTATATAAATGACAAATACTTACCACAATACATAAAGGTAATGTATAAGCATATACGAGGGGGTACCCAAAAATAACCGGAATAGCGCTGCGATTGGCGGAGCTTACGTAGTACGCATTTCTCCTGCTAGGCGAGCGTAGCGCAACTCGTTCCGAGTTCAGTGCTGTCATTGTTGTCGCTTGGGAAGGTTGTGTCCGGTCACAGTAATTCGTTTTGTAAAAGCAGTTTCGCTTGCTCCTCATTTTTTGTCATGGCAGATTTAAGTGAACAACGCGCTGCTGTGAAATTTTGCTTCCTGCTTGGGAAAAACGCCCCAGAGACTGTTGTGATGTTGAAAACAGCTTACAAGGATAGTGCTATGGGAAAAACTCAAGTGTACCAATGGTTTTCTCATTCCAAAGAAGGTGAAATGTCAATTGATGACAAACCTCGTTCTGGACGTCCATCAACTTCCAGAATTGACGAAAATGTTGAAAAAGTTCATGCAATCTTGCTTGAAGACCGACGACAGACCATTGAAGAGATTAGTAAGTTATCTGGAATAATTTGGAGCTCGGTTCAGCGAATTTTGTCAGAATATTTGGGGATGAGAAGGGTCACTGCAAAATTTGTGCCTCGGGTGCTGACTGAACAGCAAAAAGAGAATCGAGTTGAAACATGCATTGAAAGACCAGCTCCGAACCGACCCAGATTTTTTTCCAAGGTCATTACTGGTGACGAGTCATGGTGCTATGGTTACGACCTCGAAACTAAACAACAGTCAAGCCAGTGGAAAACTTCATTGTCGCCTCGCCCAAAAAAAGCTCATCAAGTGAAATCAAACATCAAGACGATGCTCATTTGTTTTTTTCGATGTGAGAGGGGTAGTGCATTCTGAATTCGTCCCATCAGGTCAGACTGTTAATCAGGCTTTCTATTTGGAGGTTTTAAAAAGATTGCATAACAATGTGCAACAAAAAGGCCCAATTAATGGCAGACGAGGGACTGGTTTTTCCACCATGACAATGCACCTGCTCACGCAGCCATTTCAGTGCGCCAGTTTTTAGCAAAAAACAACATGACTCCCTTGCCCCACGCCCCTTACTCACCTGACCTCGTTCCGTGCGATTTCTTCTTGTTTCCGCGAATGAAGAGGGACATGAAAGGACGTTTTGACGATGTGGAAGCGGTAAAGAAAAAAACGAGGCAGGAGCTGTCGGCCATCACAACACGAGTTTGAAAAATGTTTCCAGGAATGGGATCGCAGATTGGACAACTGTATTAAGTGTAATGGAGAGTACTTTGAAGGTGATAAGGTTGTTTTGTAAAAAAAATTAAATACATAGCTTTAAAAAAAATTCCTGTTATTTTTGGGTACCCCCTCGTACATATGCTTAAACCTAGTTTACTGTGATGTTTATTTATGATCATATTATGCTTCAATTCTGTAGTTAAGGAATTTTTTGCTTATTTCTATGTAGTTCATAAAAGTTTAGTTACAACAAATGTATATTAAATGTTAATGTTGTAATAAAGTATCATACACTAGTTACTTATTTTTAAAATACATAATAAATACAATACAATATTATAGATGTTTACTTTCATCACGTTAAGAGAACCCTACTATTACAGGGGAAGTGAGTTTTTAAATTTAAAAAAATATTTTTATAAATATAACAAAAAAATTGGGTTACACTATGATGCATCATTGATGATGAATATAGTCAAGTCATATCATTTAATGGACAAAATGTTTGGAATCTGTAAAAATATATTTGGAAATTGCCTCTTTTTCTACAAATTGAGCACTAATTAGAAAACGTCATTCTTAAAAAGTAAAGTTAAATTCTTTTAAGTAGTTTCAGTTTACAAATTAAACTTTCATGTTTTCATCGTTTTGCAAGTTAGCAGTCTTATCAAGTTTGCTGTTACTCTACCAGACAGGAACTTAATTATATGGTAATTTAATGACTTACAAAATTACATTTCTTTCCTATGAAAACAGAACATTTTAATTTACCATTAATTAATGACCACAATTCAATTGTCTACATACAGTGAATGCTTATTCCAGGGTAACACTTCAATTATATACCTTATTGTGATGGTATATAAGATATTTAAAACATCACCAATTTCATTTCAGAAAAAATTATGGATGCACAACCACTTAACGTGTGTAGACAGGAAATCATGAAGTTATAAATTACAATGTCAACACTTTTATGTGATGCCTGATAAAATTATAGGCTGGGAAATTTGCTATAAATTCACCATAAATTCTATGTTCATCACTTCTAATGTTGATTGTAATGGTGATATGGAGAATTTATAGACTACTATAAGGAATTTATATACTACTATTGTTTTAGTGTGTAAGTGGGGAGTTTTTAATTGTACAGTAAACACAGATAACAGCACATATCAAAATTCTGCATTTTTCTTCAGCTGGTCTATAAGATTACCAATGTTCCTGAATTCACTGTGTCAACCAGCACAGGCTGTTACGTGGTGCATTATCAGCTGCATGTTCTCTAGTTTAGTTTAACATGGATTTGAATGCACTTGTTACTGAATGTGTTTGTTATTTTTGGTAATGTTAATAATAGAAGACAAGGAATATATAAAAATCCCTTAAGAAAAACATATTCCTGATACTCTGATTTTTTGCATCTGTAAAACAGATTACTGTTATATGTTTCACAAAAATACAAATCCAAACTTTGATTTTGTTTAATTTATGAAATTGATAAATTAAAACAAATCTCACAACTATAAAAAATCAAGAATATTGTAGAATGCTACAGGGAACTTCCTACACCAGAGTCCAATATGTTAAAATTTCTGTACAGTCAATATGTTCAAGGAGTATATTTTTTTGGTAACTCCAAAAATTTTATATTTTTTTCTCTGAAGAAAGCATTCTGCCATCACTAACACATTGTGCTATAGTTAACATATGTTACTTTGTTTGAAATCTACCATAACTGTTAAAATTAATTATTTAACATCAAAGCAATGTTTGGAATCCTATCACATATGCTCATGTACGACCAGAGCCTCCAAGAGTATGTTGTTTTTGGAGAAAATTCAACAGTTTTTGATAAACAACAGTATTTTGTCCAATGATTATGAAAAACAAAAACAAAACTACATTATGACATGGAACAATAAAAGCGAACGACTTGTACGTAAAATATAAAAAAAAGCCTTTAATCAGTTCACAACTGGTGTTATTGCTGTTGTTACCCCCATACAATACTGTTTTCAGTAGAGTGGAAGTTTATATCAACTGCAAGCACTATGAGGATGGCAGTTCATCACTGCTCTGATGAATCATGAGGTGATGTTTGCCTCCAACAAGATTTTGTAGACTCTTAGATTGTGCAATCATTTTGGAAAACATGTTTCTCAATGGTGTCACCTATTTGCCCCACTGCAGTTATTTTCTAGTTCCCCCGCTAATACAAATTATGGCCTTTCCTGTACGCATCATTATTTTCTTGTAATAAGGTTCTGCCAACATTGACATAATATGGATACATTTTCTTATGGACAATCTGTTCATGAAACAACACATGATTGCTTCACAAACTGTATCACCTTATGTGAAGACCTTTTGCTATGTTTAATGGTCTCTTGCACACATGTGAATGTGAACACACATGCAATCTCTGAGGGTCCCTCGTCACAGAATGGATGAATGAAACACTTGGTTTTAAAATACTAATACCAAACATACATACATGCTTAGTATGTGGGAAAATGCAATTTTCCTGCATGGGTACGTACACACACATTTTTGCAAGTACTGCGTATGTTTTACACATTTTTTTTGTAGATCCTAAAAAATGAGTGCAAATGTCATGCAAAGGCACATGGTTCACAGTGGCGATGTGTGTGTCTGAAACTAGGGAATGCGCTACATGACCTACTACTTCATGTTTTTTTTTTTATACGAGTTTCTATCAAACAGTATTTAATTATGCAAAAATGCATTGTATACTTAAAGTGACAAATACCAATATGTGTAAAGCCTTCATCTTATTATTTGTAGTTTAGCTGGTTTCCTAAACTGCAGTCCTTTGACTTTTGTTTGTGAACACATCAATTATTTTATTAGGTACATCATCATAAAAAGATTGTTTCTGTTACGTACAACTTCAGTTCCTGTTATGGCCTACTGTAATGTTAGCAGCAAAGCTCTCAAAATGGCCACTCCCATTTCTATTGTATGACACAACACTGTACAGTGTTTCAATTACAACCTAAATGTTAAATATATTTGTTATTACAGTATTTAAGTTCAAACAGTAAAAATGCGCATAATACTCATAAATTTGATAACTGCAGTTTTAAAAATTAAATAAAAAGTATTAAAGGCACAAACAAGAATAGACCATAACACCACTCATGAATACCAGAACTGACAACTGCTTCCTTATGATGACAAAGAATGCACTGGCCTATGTGGAGCTTCTCACTCAGCCAGTCAAACTTTCATATAATTTATGTTTCAATTTACCTTGCTTGTTTTCTCATCACTTAATATTCTGATAAATCACCATTATTTAATTATTGTACCTAGATGATTTTTAAAAAGGAAAGTGGTGCTTCCAAACCTTCCACTGATGCTACGCCACTGGTTCACATGAATATACAGCAGAGGTGCGTGTGTTTGTGCACACTACACACAGATTGTATGTATATAGTAAAACCCTGTTACCATACAATGGTATGGTGATGTAGGGTACATTTATCTCTACTAGGAATTTTAACACGTATGTTTTTTTATTTATTCTTCTTATTTTATTATAACATTTTCAAACTAAACATTTCAAAACACTTCATACAAATATGTCAACTGTTAGTGAACAGTTGGTTCCTCAAGTGTGAAATTATCATGTGTTAATTAATGATTATTTCTACAGAATACTTTCTTCAACTTTACATCTACTAATGGATGTCCTGATGATAATGGGAACAGCTCTACTGATGTGTTCCCATAACACTGTCTCAAGTTCCCCAACCAGGATATATGTTGCCTTCCAGAAACTCGTTATCTTATGATTTTTCTTTATAATGAGTAGAAAGATGTTATATTTATGAGTCTCATTTTAAGACCAAAATAAGTCAATTTTTGTATCTTTATAGTTCTTATGACTTAAGTATTTTTCATTCATCCCAACAGAGGTGATGAAATTTCTCTTATACAGGGTGTCCCATGAGGAATGCATTACATTCACAAATGCATTACAAGCTTATATTTCTTATGGTTTTGAGAGTTTCAGAACTGTATCTTCAGTAGTTTCATATAAAAGTTCATAAATCTCAAAAAATGGTGAAAAAAACACTTTTATGTTTGATGTAAATTTACTTGTTTAAATTGGCAATAAATAAATGTAAATTTGTAATACAGTTTATAAAGAATTTAATTTTGAGAAATCTGATGTAAGTGAAGTCAATAAAAATCATTTAATTTTAAGTTTTAAAAATTAAATTTTATTGAAGAAACACAACAAAATCAAATTAAAGAAATTTTTTCTTCTGGTACTGTAATGAAAACCTTTATTCATTTGTTAATACTAACAATTTATTAATAACAAAAATTTATTCAGTTAATAAAAAAACGTTAGTTTCAGTTAATACTGATAAAATAATTAAAAATGCAGTTGGCAATACTGTACTGTTTTTTAGACACAAAATAGAATTCAAATAAGGAAACAGTTGTTTACCAATTAATTTATAATATAGTACCTTCATTATGTACCATACTTAACCTGTAATATGCAATTTGTAGTGTGTTTTTAAACATAATTTTGAGACGCCATTGCAATTTTCAAATCACGAGTATGGAGATATTGGTTTCGTACAGTTTTAGTATTAGAAATTCCCTGGATGCAAAACGTCAATACCAACAAAGATTTCCAAACAGGAGAGTACCTCATAAGAAAACATTTTCCCTGGTCTTTCAGAATTTACGAACTAATGAATCTTTTTCAACAGTTACTTGTTCTATTGAATGGTCTGTAGAACAGCCTGTATCTGAATACGAAAATATCATTCAAATGGTACAGTGCAGTCCTCCAATCAGCTCCAGAAGGATTTCAAACGCATACTTTGTACTAAAGTCTGAAGAACAGTATAGAAAGAGAATTTTTATCCTTATCATTTGCATATTGTCCAACGTCTTCAACCAGGTGAATGTGAGTTAATAAATTTTTGCCGATGAGTACAAGAAAATTGAAATATTGTCAATTGTGTTTATTCACTGATTAATATATTTTTGCAAAAATTGGAACACAAAATCTGAAAAATAATCACAGGTGGACAACTGAAAATCCAAATTTAACAATAGGTCAACCTTTGAAAACTGGTTATCGTTAAATGTATAGTGTGGTATAATTGGGGGCCAATTAATTGTACCACTGATTATTCAAAATTGCCTTACTGGTATTGCGTACAAAGATGTTTTACAAAATCAGCTGCCAATCTTGTTAGAAGACATAGATCTTGAAAAAAGGCTACAAATGTTCTTGCAACATGATAGTATACCAACTCATTATTCACATGAAGCTGAAGATCTCAAATATCTAATTTGATTTTGATAGTGTTAATTTGTTTTTTATCGACTTCACATACATCAAATTTCTCAGAATTAAATTCTCTAAAAGTTGTATTACAAATTTACATTTATTTATTGCCAATAAAAACAAGTAATTCATATTAAAGATAAAAATTCAGTTTTTTGACACCAATTTTTTGAGATTTACAAAACGTTTCTATAAAACTATTCAAGATACAGTTCTGAAATCCTCTTTTTCCATTTTTTCAGGCTGAAACCATATGAAACCATCAAATTTACAGTTCCAAGAATTTTAGTAAGGCTTAATTGTAGCCTTGGAACAGAAGTCAACGTGAAATTTTTAGCAAGCCATAAATAAAAAACGAAGCAGTTTTGGCCCTATGTTTATATACAATTTCTTCTTAATTTTAGCCTGTACAATGCACTCCTGAAGTATGTCCCATTCTTATGGGAAACCCTGTATAAAACATCCTTACTATCGTATCATAAAACAACATGGTGTATTATCTTAACAAAAATATTTAAAAAATGTTAATAGTTTTTCAAGTTGAGTATTTTGCATGGTGTCTGTGAGTTGTGCACCCAAATTAAACATAAGGAGCAAATGTCCCAGTTGTTTTTGTCTCTTCTACTGGAATTCTCAAAGTTTATGGTGCTCACTGTTTATGTATTATATATAAACATATATAAAGGAAAATATTCTTGTATTTGCAAACTCAGCAAACATTACAAAAAATAATGTTATAAATACAGGAGTACAATATTTATAAAGAACTTAATCCTTAAACTTATAATTAAATAATTACTTATAATTAAATAGCTATCAATATATTGTCATACATATTTCATTTTTAAAAATAAACTTTCATATAAATAAATTTTATATCAATATGAAAAATGTAAACTTTCATAGTTCATGACATATTCACATAACAATAAAATGTCCTGAGAACAAAAATAATATAATGTTCATAAATATGTTAAATTATACAGAAGTACAAATATGGATATCATAATTTCAAACCAACGTAAGATTTGTAATTTAAAAAAAAGTTTACTTGGAATTTAAAAATAAATTACATATAAAAATTTAGTGCATCCATATTTTCATACTGTTAAAACAAATACAATAAAACAAACTGAATTTTATATACTGACTTATGTATATATATATAATATGCATTGGATGGAAGTCAATGATCAAGTTTATGGTGAAGGATCCAAACGAGGCCTCTTTTTTGTAACCAACTCTTCATTATTATCTATGTTTAAGTGATCTCTTTTTTTCAATGCATTCTGAAAACACATATCACTTTAATTTAGACTAACAAAACACAATAACAATACATATTGTTGTTTACTATAATAACAAGTGTTTTCAAAGAGTATCTACAATTATAACCCTCAAAATATACCAGTGAAATGTATTTAAAAATTTTTAAATAGAGTATTAGTGGTCCACAGTACTACTTACAAGTACATAAATAATATTACTTGTTAGAACTTTCAGACTTGTTGCCCATGGTCTAATGTTAAACAAGATACCTTTGTTATCAATCTTTGGGGCATCTATCAGTCCTTACTCTGATGATGACAACTGCTCAAGCCATAAAAATGTCAGGCAATAACAAAAATGTGAACGGGTTATTTTGTAGTGGGTATGGTGCCCGACTCACTCCCGTGTTCCACTTTTCTCCACATAGATACCCAAAATTTCTCCGCTGCCACAAATATGTGTGCTTTAAGTAAGCTGTAATATTTTAAATAAAGTGAGCATATTCTAACCGTTAAATACTTTTGCATGAAAAACAATATTAAAAATAATTTTATTTATGATAAAAGAAAATGTACTCACATGCAAATAGTTAAGAGTTGAATACTTTTGAAATCCTATTCTTGTACTTAGTTCATTATTAGCCTAACATGTTTACACAACTTTCCAATTGTTTAATTCATAAAGACAATTTAAAACCAGTGACGTCTATTTTTTTGCACATGACAATTATGTTGTGGTAAAATAAAATATCAAACATTCTTGTGGAAGCTTCATGAACTCATAGAAGAAACCCATTTTTTTTGTTTTGAATATAGACCATGGCTGCCAAGCTCAAAATTTTTAACAAATAATATGGTTGACTAGGGCCTGAAAACCTATGATATTATGTAACGCATAGATTACATTAAATTTTTTGCTAATTCATAAGACTGCATTTTTAATTAAAATACACAATTTTAATAACTCTTTAATAAACATTCTGATAAAGGATAATATATATCTAAAACATTGTGTTATACCTTTTTGTCCCACTGCTGATGTAAATATCGTAGTAAAATATTTGTTTTTTCCGTGACAATAACTGGAACAAAAATGAATTCATTGTACAATCAATATTATTTGTTTCCTGAACACATAAGAAAACTATGGCACATGGAATAAATGATAATTAAATCCTAATGTGTGAAACAAAAGATGTTAAAAAAAAAATACTTACTCTGTTCAGATGGGTAGTCTTTTGTAGGAAGATACACAGAGGGCCTTTTCACACAAGTTCTACTTCCACTGTCTGTATGGAAACGAGCAAAATTGTTTTCATCATATGAAGGAAGGCCTTTCAAAAACTCTGCAACAGACTATAAGAGGCAAATGTTCTAGAGAATCAGTTTAAAAAATATACTATACAAAGAATATGATCTGAATATATTTTGCCACTTATACTACTTCAGTCACTTGTAACATTTACATTACCGTATGTGTGTAAAATGTTCAAATTATCAATAGCTAATAGGTTACCTACATTATTAGTAAATAACCTGATTTAAAGTTTTACATTTAAATTCAATTATATAATGTAAATATTTTATAACCTAACTACAACATAACATCCTGTTTTAATTACAACTATGACAGGCCTACTGTATAGTATGAAGTCGAAAATTTCCTTATTTCGTCCTGATACTAACTGCTGAAATGTAAATGACATAATTAACACAGATCTTGGAAATATTGAAATTTCCCAAAACTAAACTCTCCTAAGCAAAACCTCTACTATGGGGGGACAACTGTATAAACAGAGAATGCACAATTCCTAGAATTTTACTGAGGAAAATTCAGTAATGTCATTAGCTTCATGAACATAACTAAACTGCTATGTATATCTGAAATGTATGCGCGCGCACACGAATATTTAATCATTAATAATTCTTGTCCTTGGTAAGACAATTCTGAACACTAATCCTAATCAATATGAAATGAATAAGTAACCAACACTTAATAATCAATGAGCAAGTTGTGAAACATTTTTCCTTTGAAACACACGTTTTCCAGGATATCAAATATGACTCTTTTAATAGTGGTATTTTGTAAATAAATATTTAAATTCTCTACTAATACCACATCATAAACTAATCATAACAGCCTAAATCATAAGTACCTGCATTGAAAATTAGGTGATCTACAAGTAAATTATGTTGACCCAAAAGTGATTAACTCTGGTTCTATATAAACACAAGAATTAGAACAAAATACAATTAGAATAAATAATTTCTTGTCATACTGAATCCATAATTTGAATGTCAAATCTTACTTCTTTTCAACAATGTTTTGTTTCTTGAAAATCACATCATGACATTTTTACTTATAGGCAATAGCTAATATTTTAAAGAATGTGAGCATATTCTAACCGTTTAAATATTTTTGCAAGAAAAACATAAATATTAAAAATAATTTTATTTATGATAAAAGAAAATGGGAACATAGATTACAACCACCTGCAAACGAATACAAACACTGTTCCGTCCTGTTCAGGCACTTATAGTTACACACCTTTTTTAAAGTGCTGGTTGGTTATGACACTACAGAAGGACCCATAAAAAAGATCATGGCTGGGGTACAACAGAGTTCAAGGAATATTAAAACTGGACATGGCAGGGTATTGGTTTCTTGATGCCTATACGGATGATGATGTAACAGTTATAGTAGCACGAGACCAAGACATGGTCCAAATACTGCTAAGGAGAGTAATGATAACCGTGATTCAATGGATGCAGGACCATGAGCAACAGTTGGCAGGGGGGAGGACTGACATTGTCCTTATCACAAAAAGGCAGACCCACAGATCCCTTATTAATCCCCAAATAGCTGTGGCAAAGGCGAAGCAGATAACTAGAAGTGGTGGTTGACAATATTAGCAAAGAATACCTTTAATAATGTATAAAGAATTTTTAGTACTTACAAGTACACCTCTAGGTATTCCAGTCGGTGATTTTTTAGTTTTTTAATCCAAGATGCATTTCGCAACAGTTGTGTTCAATCTTCAATTGGATCATTTAGTAAACTTACATAACATTTATAAAAAATTTCCACTCAGGTCAGCGTCGTCGACACAGGTACATATAACACGCAACATAAAACACAACACTTAAAAAAATTTTAAATTTTAAAAATAATGTTAATATTACAACGAAAACCGAATCCAAATGGACAATTTGAAAATCGAAGCTGGCCAGCACTTGTTGCCTGCACGTCATACGAAAACCGACTAACGATAAACTACCCGACGCACGACCTTTGTGCATACTCTTTGAGGTAATCTAATATTTTAAATGTAACCAAATCCCTATAATCCTCTTTTCTGTTAAGCAATGTTTTTTCACCGGCTCTTCATTTGTATTTGTAAATATGGTATTGCTCGTATATTTTTGATGCTTCTTTGTTCGAGATATACCTTAATACTTCTAATGAGGTGTTGAAATTGATGTTGTGTTGTGGGTGGCTTTTTAGGTGTTGCGCCACAACTGACGAAGGTTTATGGTGATTTCTGGCAGCACGTTCATTGAACCTTTTACGAAAGGTGCGGTCAGTATAGCTGATGTACTTCTTATTGCAAACTTCTTCCCCTGCATTACAAGTAATCATATAAACGCCTTTGGCTTCTTCTTTTGGCATAACTTGTGAAAATAGGAAACATTTTCAAAAAATTTGGCTTCAATCCAGCCTACAAAATTAAAAGGCACAACTTAAACAAGAAAACACAAGTTACGCCAAAAGAAGAAGCCAAAGGCGTTTATATGATTACTTGTAATGCAGGGGAAGAAGTTTGCAATAAGAAGTACATTGGCTATACCGACCGCACCTTTCGTAAAAGGTTCAATGAACATGCTGCCAGAAATCACCGTAAACCTTCGTCAGTTGTGGCGCAACACCTAAAAAGCCACCCACAACACAACATCAATTTCAACACCTCATTAGAAGTATTAAGGTATAGCTCGAACAAAGAAGCATCAAAAATATACGAGCAATACCATATTTACAAATACAAACTAAGAGCTGGTGAAAAAACACTGCTTAACAGAAAAGAGAATTATAGGGATTTAGTTACATTTAAAATATTAGATTACCTCGAAGAGTATGCACAAAGGTCGCGCGTCAGGTAATTTATCGTTAGTCGGTTTTCGTATGACGTGCGGGCAACAAGTGCTGGCCAGCTTCGATTTTCAAATTGTCCGTTTGGATTCGGTTTTCGTTATAATATTAACGTTATTTTTAAAATTTAAAATTTTTCAAGCGTTGTGTTTTATGTTGCGTGTTATATGTACCTGTGTCGATGACGCTCACCTGAGTGGAAATTTTTTATAAATGTTATGTAAGTTTACTAAATGATCCAATTGAAGATTGAACACAACTGTTGCGAAATGCATCTTGGATAAAAAACTAAAAAATCACCGACTGGAATACCTAGAGGTGTACTTGTAAGACTAAAAATTCTTTATATAATATTAGGTGGTTGTAATCTGTGTTCCCATACTCATTGTGGGTGTTGTGATTTGTCTTCCCTTGCCACTGAAGATGTCCATCAGTGGTATGGACGAAATGACTGGATATAAACATGAAAACCTAGACCATGGCCTAATAGCCCAGAAAATTGTGATAATGTAAACAAACACTGGCCATGAAAATACTACCAAATGAAATACTACCATAAGTAGTATATGAAGTACTACTTGATGTGAATAATCAAATTACTTTACCATAGTAAGATATTAAAAAAAAAACATTTTTTTGACACTGTATTAGTTTTCAAAAATTAAAACAAAATACTATAATTTATGTTAGATAAAGCTATTTCCCACCTTTCAATGTTTCTCTGAAAAATGAAGATGATGCTGTAATCTTGTTTAATAGAAAACATATTATTAAAATTAACTGAATTTATTTTACTGGTAGATATTCATAAGTTTATGAATTAGTGTATAGTTTCTTTTGTAATATAAACTAGGATTTGTGAAACTTTTTTACATCATTGGGTAAGAGGGTTTTTTATTAAATAATGTACATTATAACTACATAATGTAGTCAGCTAGTAAGCTCCTGAAATGCAGAACGCCTACTACTTTAAACTTATATTTATTATTAATACACTAATTTTACATACATTAATTTTACTATTGAACATTTATTTACCAATAATAATTTATTATTACCTAATTTAAAAATTAGATATTTCAATTATCAGAAAAATTATGAAAATCATGATTACTACTCAATTATGAGACACTCCATACACGTAAACAAACATATGTGCATCGACGGGGAACTAGTTTGTCTAGTTGATTGTGGTCACCTATGTTTTGTTCATTTCCAATATGTACATGTGGATGAGCCACAGTCACAGACTGGATCTTAGAGGAACAATGTGCTATTATTATTATTATTTTGTTTGTTATCAGAAGGCATACAACCTGCCAATATTTTTCACCAACTGAATGCAAGTTTTTGTGTATGGTTAGACAAATTTAAAAGTGGTGGAAACAGTACTGTTGATAAAGCACATTCCGAACAGCCAGTAGAGGTGTCAACAGAAATTTAAAACAAATGATTATCAACAATCATTGAATTCCTGTGGAAGAAATAGTGCAGAAATAAAGCATTAGGGTTGGTACAGTGCACAAGATTATTCACATCCTGCAGTTTGGTAAGAAATGTACTTGTAGGGTACTGCAAATGCTGACAGAAGTGCATAAAACGTCAGATTACAGATCTATCGACAACTGAAATCTTGATTTGATCATGAGGGTGAGGCATTTCTTAGTTGAATAGCGACATCTGATGAGATGTGGAAGAACAGAGTAAAGAGTGAAAACACATCAAATCTCCAGTAACAAATTCAGAAAGCATCCTTCTGACAGTAAAATGATGTTTACTGTCTTTTGGAACATGAAAAGTCTTATTCTTTGTTATTATTTGGAGGTCGATGTAATGTCAACAGTGCCAATTATTCAATGGTGCTGGAAAAAGATTTGAAACTTGCTATACACAACAAACGATGTGGAGTGTTGAGAGAAGGACAAAAGGAGAAAAGGAGTGATTCTTCAAAATAACAATTTTTGCCTTCATGTTGCCAAAAAAATACCAGATATGATTACCAAAATAGGCTAGGAACTCTAACCACATCCACCACACAACCCTGATTTGGCACCATTGACTATACATTTTTTGGTCTGTTAAAATCTGCTTTGTGTGGAAGACAATTTATAGATGATGAAGAAATGAAAACAGCCGCGCAGACTTGGTTCCAAGGTCAAGCCAAAGAATTCTTTGCTGATGGAATACAAAAGCTTGGAGGAAGATGCGACAAATATTTAGTGAAAGCCGGAGATTATGAGGTATGACAATAAAGTTCACGGACTAATGCTGTAAAAATCATTTATTGAAAAAAGTAATATAATTACACACTGCACCCTTCAAAGTAGTCCCCCTGAGCTGTAATGCACTTCTCCATTCGCCTTTTCTAGGCTTCGAAGCACTTGCAAAATTGTTCCTCTGTTACCCCTGACAGTGCCTCTGACAATGACTCTTTAAAGGCCTCCAGAGTCTGAAAATGGTGCCCTTTCAATTTTTGTTTAATTTTTGGAAATAAAAAAAAAATCACAGGGGGCCAAATCCGGTGCGGGGGGGGGGGGGCGTTTTGGCTAAAAACTGCTTGACAATAATGGCTGTGTGAGAGGGTGCGTTGTCGTGGTGAAGCACCCACGGCTGGTCTTGCCACAAATCGGGTCTCTTCTGCGAACTCTTTCATGCAGACGTTTCACTACTTCCAGGTAGTAAGCAGAACTAACTGTCTGACCCTGGGGAACCCATTCTTGGAACACAATTCCACGTGAGTAAAAGAAACCCATCAACATTGACTTGATTTTTGATTTTGACATCCTGGCTTTTTTCGTCCATGGCTCATCTGGTTTTTTCCATTCCATGCTCTGCTTCTTCATCTCAGGATCGTACTTGTAAATCCAAGTTTCATCTCCCGTAATCACGTTTTGAAAAATGTCTGCATTCTCCAACCAATCTTGACAAACATGCACACGATTTCCTTTTGTTCACCTGACAATTTTTTTGGAATGATCTTCGCACAACGCTTTGACATCCCCAATTCTTCTGTGAGTATGAGGCGCACGGTTTCTCGGTTGATTCCGGTGACCTCAGCGGATTGACGTGAGGTGACGGTTTGAGTTGATGGCTTGTTTAATTTTCTGCACAGAAACATCATTTCGAACAGTGGAAGGGTGCCCCGAACGTTCATCGTCCTCTGTTGAGTTCTCCCCTCTCTGAACCTTGCCACCCACTTGAAGAACGAACTTCTTTTCACAAGACGGTCTCCGTAAACAGGGTTCATCATTTCAAGAATTTCCGAGTTCGTTTTCCCTGCTTTCACAAGGAATTTCATCACAATTCGCTGCTCTTCAAAATCAAGATTGATTTCCATAGTCGCAATAGCAAAACACACGCGTACAAAAAACAGAGCTACACTCAACACGATGTTGTCGAGAGAACTGAAAACAATTGCATGACTGCATGAAATGTCAACAATCACTGTACCACTGCTGCCAACCTCCTAGTGTTGCCATCACGCTCACAATAAAATGAGTCTGCGAACTTTATTGTCACACCTTGTATGTTGAAAAATAATGTAAATGTTAAAATCTGTAAGTACTTATTAATAAATTTATAAACATTTGTAAAGCATACAATAAACACTAAAATTCCAAACTACTGCTGAGATAAATGTTAACTACTGCTTTTTTAGTTAAATGTGTAACCATTATGCTAAAATGTCGAATTATTTAGTCCTAGCTTGTAAGCTATGCATGTACCTGTAAGGCCTTCTAATATTTTTCAAAAATATACATAACTGATAACAATATGTACAATTTTTTTTGTCAACTGCTTTCAAACTTTTTGAAGGTGGTCCAAAATTTGCAAGGAGTGTTGAGACATATTAATTTTGTCAAACTATTAAAGACACTGAGTTTGAATTTTGAGTAAATTCCTCATACCTTATTCCCCACATAAGACATTACAATCTTTTTAAAATTTTTTGTTCCATTTTCAGCACATGGTGCTCCTAAAGTTAAAACATTTTCATAGTAAATGCTACATTTGGGCTAAAATTCCACTTAGTCCTACACCTTTCTACATTTTTACAAAATGTATCTTTTTTGTTTCCTGATGTCCTAAAATTCTGAGATTTCCAAAACTGTACACTATTCAGATTCAGATTAAAAATTCTCTTTAACCTGATACTCCACATAGATTTTTGCCATTTTAATTGTTACCTACTTTCTGGGCCCTGGGCATCCTAAAATTTTGATATTTATAAAACTGAATACTATATTCAGATGTTTGTTTAAATTCTCATTAATTTAACATCTCACATCTTTTTTTTAACAATTTTGTCCCACTGTTTGAGCTATGGAATAAAAAAATTTTTAAATTTAAAAATATTACTACATACAAGTTTCGGATAAAGTTCCCTTTAATTTGATAATCCATACGGATTTTTGTGATTTTCTTGTAATTTTGATCCTCTTACATATTTTCTGCCTCTTCCTACCCTCTAGTTTGGGGGGGGGGGGGGGGGTCAATCTAAAAAACAATAGAGGTCTGTAAGGTATGGATATGTATGTAATATATGGATATATATGTATGTATATATCTGTCTGTATGGATATGCATACCAAGTTTTACAAAAATTGGTTGATGCATTAAGGCCTTTATTACACTACGCAACTGATTGCAAAAGAAGTTGTGGGGCATTGGTTTAAATGTAGAGTGTTACACTTACTGCAATTGGTTGCAGGGTCTGCAATCGACTGCAATACTTGCAACTGCTTGTTGCAATTTTTAGTTTCATGCATTCATTGTGGGGCATTGATTAAAATGTAGCCTATTACACTATGCAACTGATTGCATGCAATTTGCCTGCATGCGCATTCTGTAGACAACAAAGAAATTTCATGGCACGGGACCGACGCAACATATAATTATGTACAAAACCACCAATATCTCAAAAACGAAAAGGAGAATTTTACTGAAACAAAAACCAAAATAAAATTGACAATTTTTTCTAAATTTCACTAAGTGACACCACATACCTGTCTCTTATATATCGAAAGTTTATCACATGCCAAAAATTTTACTATATGCAAATTTACAAAAATTTCATGACATAGGACTGTTTTGAATCTCTGTTCTTGAAAATTACTAAATTTACTGGTTCAAATTTATGTTTAAAACCATCCTTAAACTTCAAGGAACACGGTGGTGAAAGAATTTTTTTATCGGATCGGTAGTTTCTGAAGTTAGCCCAGACAAAGAGACAAACAAATTTTACCTCTTTAAAATAGTAGTATAGATGCCATGTTTACTCTGCAACTGATTGCAGAGCAGTTGCAGCCTGTTGTTACCTCACCATCTTGGATTTTGATGAAATTTGGTACAGAGGTTGTTTCCATAAAGAAAAGAACACCAATTTGTATGATATGTTGAACAGTTTTGAAGTTATACGTATATAAATTTTTCAAAAACTGTGCAAAATTGCAGGGAAGACAAATTTTGAAATTGAGACTGCAGCTCATCTAAATAAGGCAGAGAAGTGGGATAGGTCCCAATTTTTAGTATTTTTCATGCTGTACCACAATAAGGCATACGAGGAAAAGTTTTCTTCAAAGCATAAATCAAAATCTGATTTTAAATTTTTTTAAAAAAGCAGTTTCAAAATTTTTGAAAAAAAAAAAAAAAAAAAAAAAAAAAATTTGGGTTATATTTAATACGGTTTTTAAATTGATCCACAAAGTTTAATATCAGTATGGAGAATCATACACGACTTCCATGTTCTAAGAGTTATATTTAAAATCATTTTAGAAATGAAATATTTCCCTAGACACTACATCTTTCTACTTTTTGCTTCAGCCTTAACCACAGTACTGTGGTTACTAACGTAGGCCTATACCACCTCACGTTACCGCACTCGATTTTCACTGATGATGGTCTTTGATAGCACTGCCGAAACGTCTGGTTTTGCAGAAAACATTGGACGACGGCCAAACAGCTCGGAAAGGAATTTTACAACAAACTACTTCTTTGTTGCCGATAACGTAATACACATATAAAATATTAATCCCTCCCCCTTCAACTATCATTTTCATTTATAGATATTTCATCTACCTTTCTACAATGAATTATTATTACCTTCTTTTCAGGATACTTTATTTATCAAAATTAAGTATGGTACTTTACTCTTGTTAAAACATAAAACGCTGCAGGTAAACTACCCCTTCCCCTTATCTGATCTTCACCAAAATTAATAGGCTTTGAGTCCTCAACAATTCAGGAACGTGTGCAAAAAATTATTTGATTCTGTTTGAATGTGCGGCAGTTATCGTTCGCATAGAAAAAAATTCTACACACAGACACTTGTCAAAAAATGATTTTTCTTCATGTTTTTAGGGTAGTATAATCAGAATCAGCCCTTATCTCGAACATGATTTTTTTCGCCATCACCATACTTCCATTTCCTTACGGAACATGGAAGTAAAAGTGGGATGGCAATGGGTTCATGATTTATAAACTATAAAAAAGTGTTCTTCCGCCTAAAACAAAATATATGGCTGTGGCTAATCTGACATTATTAATGGAAATCTACCATACTTAATCTTACTACTATAATTATTTTTACTACACAAATAAAACACTTGTCACTGTAGCCAGAATTTACAGATAATCTCACTTCACAGATAAAGTTTTCAAAATTAAAATATATTTTTATTAAACACCTTCATTGAGGTGGGGACCATGTCACTCACTCCATATCAAGCCTCTCCCCTTTTGCAGAAAAAGAGGCCCAGTCATGGCTGATATTTGATGACAGTGACAGTGACTTTCCACCAAATTCAGCCGAGTCACAGGTGGGTGCAACACACGGACCAACTCTGGATTTCCCCAGCAGTTTTCTCTAAGCAGCCATGAGTTTACATGATTCTAGAAGTGGATCTTGGCATACTACTTTTATAAGATATAATATTTTTAAAAGCTAATGCAGTCTATTAGCTTTGTATATCGTATTATTGATAGCATACAAAAGTTCGCCTACTTGCTTGAAGATTTTACACCTCTTGAACCCCCGCTTATGAAACTTTTCTCTCAGTTTGTGGGAGAGTACATGGACCCCCCCCCCCAAAATCAAGGTACTTTCAGCCCCACGTCGACTCAGCCTGTGGACATGAGTATCTGGGATTACATCCGGGATAATAATGGGCGTTTGTAGTAATTTCTGAACTACTTCAGTGGTACAAAAATGAGGTATTATTACTGTTGTTTTGCGGAAAGTAACGAATTTGTGTAGAATCAGTTTTAGTCTAATAAAATACATTTTAAAGACTTAATGATATTTTAAATTTAAACACTATTTTTGTGTTATATTAATTAAAATATGTGTACACAATCTAATTTTTTATATGTGTACTACGTTATTGGCATCAAAGAAGTTTTTTTCTATGGAAATATTTCATTTCAATTTGTCACACTTGTCAAATTTTTCAATTTATATTTAAACGATTTTAAATATAAATATTAGAACATGGAAGTAATAATGTATGGTTCTCCATTCTGATTTTTACTACACAAATAAAAACACTTGTTTGTTACTATAGCCAGAATTTATAGATAATCTCACTTCATTTCAGTATAATTAGTAACTTGAATCTGAAAATGTTCATGTTTAAAGGGACATGTTAATTGTGCTTGCATTCAGTTTTCTAGCAGAGTGGCATGTAATAAGATGTGTGATTAATTAATGTGGTGTAGTGTTTATGAAAATGTGAATATTTGGTGAAGTGAAAAATACAGCAGTCTTGGTTAATATTTATGTATTATAGAGAGTTATAGTGAACAAAAATGATCTAATTTCTATTCTTGTAACAATTACTCTTAAAAACCTTTTTCTTTAATTAGGCTTCATATAAATATGGATAGATATTTGACATTGCAGTGTTTTAATCCTTTAAATAAAATTAATCATTCTGTAAAGGTCAACAAGAAGTTGAGATATGTTACTTAGTGGATGTGTTCTTTTATTCCCGAGATGCCAAATTTTGCCAAAATCTGTGACAAATGTAGAAAAGAACAAGCAGTTTTAAAAGTTAAAACAATCAGCAAACCAATCCTCATGATACTAGCCAGGATTTTAGTTCAGATTCTGATCCAGACACTACATTTTCTGCTTCTTCGGCAGTTTTGTAAACCCTCAATTCTTGAATTAGGAGAATCTCCTGTTAATAACAAAAAAATGAAATCTAAACAACACTCTGAAAATAAACTTATGAAAATTAGTGCAGCCATGAGACGTACATTTGATAATGCCGAAGATTCCTCAGAGAATGATACTGAGGTATCAGTACTTGAAGAATCAGTTATATAGAATCTAAAGCTAAATTCTAGAGCTGTACTTGTAGGAAAAAGAAAATTATGATGTTAACCTGTTTATCTGAGTCTTGGAGTGTAAGGAAGATTATGCATGAGTTTACTGCTCCCAACTATCTGGTGCAACAAACAAATAAAAAAAAAGTTATAAAAAAAGGAATATTGTAAAGTCCAGATCAAAACCCAGGAAGAAGCCTCTCTGAAGTAGTTGTCCACTTATTCTATGAATATGATGAAATAAGTAGTCATGCCTGGTATTACTGTTAACTAAGACAATGGATACAAAAAGAGTTTCCGAAAGACTTATTTTATATAATTTCTAGGAGCCCCACAGATCATTTAAAAAATATAGATTTCCTGATCTGAAAGTCGGGTACCGTAAAACAGGGTGACTTGAGCCCAAAACAAAAAAAAAGTTTCGAATCGCCGTTTCTGACAAACTAAATGGTCTATCTAAGGGTTACATAGCTCAAATTAAAGGTTAACTGATTAGCTTTCACCACAACCAATTCCAATTATTTAACTGTCCCATTCAATTAAAAAAATAAATAAATAATGGTAAAATGTCGGAATCTAGATTTTTTTAACGTAGAAAAAAATGATCTGTACCATAAGTATTTGCACTTTGAAGAAAATTACCCCATTTTTCCTCATTTAGTTAGTTCTTTGGGAACACAAACATGTCCAAGCATGTTTGATTATGTACAGGATTGAGTGAGTTTGACCTGGGTTCATCTCACCCCTACCAAATTTTGCAGTTTTTGGGGTGACTTGACCCCACCTTAAAACCTGTGTTTACGCGGTAACCTTTGTTTAATAGGTACCGTAATACACTTTATATGTGATAAATTTCTATTGAATTAATTTTTTTCAGTTTGGCCTATGTGCTGTTGTTTTATTTTTTGTTTTTGGTAGTTAGACTTACAAGGTTTTTTTTTCAGGTCTAATTGTTAATTATTAAGCTTTCAAAATGCCAAGAAGGTATGAAAGACAAAAAGGTAGCCGCAAATATGCGGATTACACACAGGAAAATTTGGATGAAGCAATACGAAAAATTAGAAGTGGGGAAATGTCAAATAGAAAAGCTGCAAAACATTATAAAATATCTATAAGTACCATCAAAAGAAGACTTAAGGGTGTGCACTTGAAGCGTCCTGGAGGTCAAACAATCCTTGACAAAGAAACAGAAAAAATGTTTGCTGACCATGTAGTGACATGTTCCTTATTTGGATATCCAATGACTGGATTTGACATACGAGTGCTTGTGAAGTCATATCTTGACAGGAATGGACTGACAATTAGCTCATTTAAAAACAATCTGCCCGGCAAAGAATGGTACAAAAGTTTTATGTCCAGACACCCACCAAGACTTAACCGAAAGAATATCATCTAATATTAAAAAGCAGAGGGCAAAAGTTTCAACTTACTTCATTAATGAATACTTCAACTATCTAGAACAGGAGATTGTAAATGTACCTCCCTCAAACATTTTCAACTTCGATGAGACCAATTTAACAGACGACCCTGGAAACCTAAAGATTGTTACCAAACGAGGAGTAAAATATCCCGAACGGATTTTAAACTCAACAAAATCTTCTACATCTATCATGATGTGTGGGAATGCAGAGGGGACAATGCTTCCGCCATACGTCGTCTACAAGTCCAAGGAACTGTGGACTACCTGGACTGAAGGTGGTCCTTCAGGATGTCGTTACAACCGAACTTCGTCAGGGTGGTTTGATAACGTGACGTTCGATGATTGGTTCAACACTGTGGTGATACCACACTTGAAAAAGCTAAGCGGAACCAAAGTTGTCATCACAGACAATTTGTCTAGCCACCTGAATTTAAACATCATTGAACTGTGTCAGAAACATGACATAAAGTTTATATGTTTACCACCAAATTCCTCCCATATAAGTCAACCTCTTGACGTTGCATATTTTCGCTCCATGAAAGGAGCATGGAGGAGGATTTTAACAGACTACAAGGTTAGGACAAACAACTCCCCTGTTCCAAAAAGTGATTTCCCCAAACTTCTTAAACAGCTTTTAACTGAACTTCACCACGAAGGCAGTAACTCCTTAGTAAATGGTTTTCGGAAAACAGGCATTTACCCTGTAAACAGGAAAGAAATTTTGGACAGACTTCCTACAAAGGATAGCTTGCCAAACAAAAAAAAGCTTTCATGATGGTGAAAAACTTAAACAAAGAGTAAGTGATTCTGTACTTGAGTTTTTGCACAAAAAACATTATGGTGAAGGAAATGAGAAAGTAGGAAGGAAGAAAAAGGTACAGGTCAAGCCTGGAAAAAGTGTGAGCGCAGATGATTTCAAAGGTGAAAACAATAAGGTACCAGAAGCCCAACCTTCTACATCTACCGGTACTTTCACATCACCACCAATAAAGGCAACTGCAAAAAGAAAGAAAAAGGCAGTGAAAAGAGATTCAGACACCAGCAGCGAAAGTGAACCAGAGAGTGAATATTCAGTGTACAGTGAGTTCGAAGAAGAAGACTTTGACGATATTGATTTTCTAATAGAAAGGCAACAAGAAAAGGGAAATAGCAAGAAGGTAGAAATAAAAGGAAGTAGCAAGGAGCAAGAAGAAAAAGGAATTGTCAAGAAGAAAGAGAATCTTAAAAAAAAAGATAGTACCGGTGCTTACGAAAAAGGCTCTTATGTCTTGGTAATGTATGAAGGAGAGTTTTTCCCGGGAGTGATAACAGATATAGGTACCGGTAATCCAGGAGAAGACTACAAAATCAGTACAATGACCATGAGTGGTCCCAGTAATTGGAAATGACCAGATAAAATTGATGAATGCTGGTACAACAGAACAGAAATAAAAGAAAAAATTGCAGCCCCCACACCCATTACCGCCAGAGGATCTTTTGCTGTTCCAGAGGTAGAAAAGTGGCGCGTCTCATGGACAAGGACATCAAGTTAAATGCTTGAAACAAGTGTACATAGTGTAAATAGTATGTAGTTGTAACAAAGGTGTAATTTTTTACATTTAGTTATTAATGACTATCACAGTGCAAGTGTCAAGCTTTGTAGTGTGGATTGCTATGAATTTGCAAGAACGTGATGATTTCAGCCATATTTCAGTTACACAGAAAAATTACTCTTTATTTAAAAAAAATTGTTGATTGACTTTTTCTGATTAAGCATATTCAGATCTTCAATTTGTGGTAAGTTAAACTGTTTTAAGCCTTATTTTAAATTTTCTATGATTTTTTTTACAGTTTTGAGGAAATTTTCATGTTTTGTTTTACATTTTCCTCTATAAAACCTAAAAAAACAGGAATTTTCAAGCTCAAAAACTACATAAATAGTCTGCAGTATATGAGGGTTCAAGTCACCCATGGGTTAATACATGGGTCTAGTGCATTAGAATAACATTGAAATATATGAGCTGGGTTCAAGTCACCCCAACCCACGAGGTGACTTGAGCCCACCCATAAAATATTTTTTTTCTGATAGTTATATTGATTGGAAAAAAATTATATTCCACACGTTTATAGAATGGACCAATACTAAGTTCACTGTGAAAAAGTTATTTGAAAATAGTTGATAGTTTTACAGATATGAACATGCAAAGTTCAAAAGTGGGCTCAAGTCACCCCGTTTTACGGTATCAAAATTTGCAGAACTGAGACCAAACCATTGAATTTTGGCAGGTCAAAGTGGTATACACTCTGTTTGGATTTGCACTTCTCACCACAATATCAAATTAATGATAGAGAATGAAAAACTAAGTCTTTAACTAATAGGGAGTTGTCAACTTACGAACACTACTTGGCAAAAATCCTCTGTAATCCAGCATCCATTGACTGTAATACAGGAATTGTACTTCTTGCCCAAGGAGTCTTGAAATTAGAAAAATCTTAGACAAAGTTTTTGATAAATATGTGGTTGAAGTGCTTGAAAAAATTACATTTTGCCTGTGGGTATAAGTTGACCACTGCAACTTGGAAATGCTTCAGAATTCTTCAGCATAGTTTATTGATTTGTTTTGTAAAAAACTTAGAAAATAGTTCGTCATGGCTTTATAGCAAAACAAAATAGCTCATTCATATCTACAGTGAAATAAAACTTGAAAGATGGAGAATGTTTAGTATGTGTGATTTTTCCGAGATTTACGCCTTTGTTATTCAAGTCATATCCCAGAGCTACCACTGGTCAAGTCATCAAGCTACTGACCAACATTTTGTGGTTTACCATAAAAGAGAAGAAAAACAGAATATATTAGCTATGTTGTAATATCAGATTGTCTTGAACCACCATAGCCACTAGAAAAAGCTTCTTGAATTTTTGAAAGAAAATTTGAAGTTGTAAATAAGATTTATTACTTCTCTGATGGAAGCACTGATCAATATAGTGCTATGAAAAATACACAAAAACAAGAAAAATTTTACTAGGCTAATTACGTTTTCATAAAAAATATTTTAATGTTGAAGCAGAGTGGCATTTTTCAGCAACTGCTTATAGGAAAGGACCATGCAATGGAGTGAAAAGATTAGTGGCTAAAGCACGCTTACAACGGTGTAACGGGACAAACTGTTGGGATTTATTTTATTCTTTAATAATTGTAAAAAGTAGTAGCAACTCAAGCTGAACAACGTTTTGATCACAAACGCTTGACATTTTTGAACACCTTGCAGTACCCCTCGTACCAAGCCGTACGTGTCGCACAAAAGCAATTAAAGAGTCTGGGAATGCAAATGAGCGGAAAGGGTGCGTATGAGCGCACGTGTGTGTCGCCTTTTGAGACGTAAAATTCGGCATGTGCTCAGAGGACGAGAAAGGTTATGGGAAAAAATATATAGCCTCAAACCCAAACTGCACCACGCGGTGACCTTTTCCGCTAATCGAATGAACCAATCAAATCTACAATGAGACCTGCTTCCTGTGGCGAAACAAGGCAGGTGAATGCTGAAAGATGCTGAGCCATGTTGAAAAGTTAAGTTGATGTCGAACTTCCGAGCCGCGCACGTGCATCAATGCGTGGTTCGCCAAAAACCTGTACTCAATAATGTAAACCGACCGGCCGAACATAAAAATGTGTATTTGAATTGTGTTCAAATAATGTGTGTGAGCAACTAGCAGTCGACAAAAGCCTTCAGACGGCGCGGTTCTCTATGTCAGTGCTCGATCAAAATTTTAAAGTCGGCCGACAAATAAAAAGTGAATGTACGTAAGACAGAAATAAAAAATGTGAATAAAAGTAATTTACATCAAAGAGCTAAACAGTGATTTTCGGACCTAAAGTGAACCAAAGCGAATTAACGGTAGTGTTGCAACCACGTGAAGACGGCCACAGCAGTAGTGCGCAAACAGAGAAGTAACTATTGTAAATCTAATCAAACGAGAATTAAAGAAAGAGCTCTATAAATAAAAAGGGGAAATTTAAAAAAATATAATGAGAATGAAAGCGGGTGTGCGTGTGAGAATGTAAAAATATTAAAAGTACTGTACTGGTTGGTCAAGAATAGCTTTATAGTAATTAACCATTTATAATGTTGATATTAATTAAGCCACTGTAAACTCAGATTTATAATTTTGATGTTATACAAAGGGAATAGAGTGTTAAAAGAAAGTGCAGAGTTTGAGGAGTTGAAAGTAATGTTAGTAAAAGGGAAGTAAGTTTTTTTTTGAATAAATTAACATTGATTTAGTCAGCACAACAATGAGTTAGAATAACTAATTTCACCGTTAACCTTCTCCTATATTTCTGTGTCTACACAAATTCGTCTCACGATACTGGGAATCTTCTGATTAAGGGGAGTTAGATTGCTTTGAAATTATTAAAGGATTAATTAATGGGAAGAGTACTAAAGTTTTACATATTTTAACTACAAAAAAATATGTTGGCGATCTTGAACTTCTGATTGTGTAAAAGGTAAGTTACGAGAGTGAGAAAACATCGCAAGGTAAGAGTCTGGCAATATAAATTTATTTATGCAATTTGTTTGTTTCTTCACAACGGCCCTATGAAAATCAAATAATTACCCCTCAACAACTGTTTTAGTGGTAAGTGGTTAATATCACAACTGTACAATTTGCCTTCTCAAGAGAAGGAGAATATGTATAGAATCTGAAACCTTTCTATAAAAGCACTTTAACGAATCTGTTACCATTAGAAGCTCACAGAAACTGCACATGTTTATACAAATAGCCTTGAGTACTTCAAAAGTCTTAGTTAGTTGAAATATATTCTGAAGCAATGGAATTGTCAGTGGACGTGGTGACAAAATCTTCTGATGAACTGCTCTTGAAAGACCTCGAAAGCTATATCACTGTTGCCTGTGACAATTGGTGGTTAGGCTATGTGTTGACAAAAAACGAAAATTACAAACTGAATGCGACATTTCTCCATCCAGCTGGCCCATTACCATTGTTTTATATTCAAAATGCCAGACGTCCTATGGATATCTATTAATGAAGTACTGTGTAAAGTAAATGTCCCACTGGAGGAGTATATAAAATTCAAGACAATGAAATTTAAAACACATGCACTCCTTTCAAAGGCTACTGCCAAAATGATAGTTAAAACCTCATAAATTTGTTTTGCATTTACATGTATGTACATAGGTCACATGAGTCGTTTAGTTTCAAAACCAGATACACCCAAAAACTGAAAATTTTCAAGAGAGCTAAAAAAACTTTATTGCATGAGAGCTGGTTTTGCAACTAACCAGCAATTTCAACTCCAATTTTAATAAGGATGTATCTGTTTTAGAAACTTGTGAAGTAGAAAGGGACATGTAGAAGGTAATAAAGTATAGGAAAATGCAAAAAAAAAATGTGAATGTGAAAAAAGTGGATGTATCTGGTTTTGAAACTAGACGACTCACATGTTCTTAAAAAGCATTGCAGGTTCATGATAAGAGGTCCATGACTACATTTAATTTATTCAGTAATTATTTGCATTTTATTTTTTATACAACTAGTTCATTAGTACTACTTTTCAAAACTATTAAAAACATTCCAATTTCTATGAGAAAAAGAGACATTTCTTATTTTAATACCCTTTTTTGCAATTATCATTGCATTATAACAAAAATTAAAATAGTTCTTTTTACTTTTTTAAATTACTCTAGTGTTTATTAGTCTTATTTATTCGTTTTTCCCTGAATCACATTTTGTGTAAATTAATAAATAATGAACCCTTACTATCCCACAAGTAAACTTTAGGGATCACTTAAAAACAAACAATAAAAAATAAAATTTTTTCAAAAATTTGGTGTGGACTTTTTGGAAAAATTAAAATTTTGATTTTAGATTTGAAAAAAATCTTATGGCCTACTGTGTTGAATGTCAGGAGAAAGCTAATGAAAAACATTAAAAATGAAACCTATCCCACTTCTCTATCAAAATTAGATGATCTACAGTAGGCCTATCAGTTAAAAATTTTGCATCCCTGCATTTTGCATAATTTTTGAAAAATTTATATATGTATAACTTCAAAACTGTTCAACATATTATCATAAAAATTGGCGTTTTTCTTTATCTTTATGGAAAGAACTTCTATTCCCCCAAGTTTCATCAAAATCCAAAATGGTGAGGTAAAATGCATATAAAAAATGTGTGATTTGACATAAAGTGACCCAAGAGTTTTAACAATCAGGCAAAATAACTGTAAAATGTTTAAAATATTAGAAATACAGAAAAAAGTTTTTGTAATTTTTTTAACACAATCACATCACTTTTTAAGGATCAAACAAACTAATATGGTGGAAAAAAACTGTAGACTCAGCAGTAACACTAATTACACATTTCTGCACAACACATGGCAGCTAACTGCTAAGTGTATCGCCCCATACTAACCTGATGCAATTATATATTTTGAAGTTATACTAATATAAACAATACAGGTCAACTGATTACTAAGAACATGATAGATGAACAAAACATGAAACTGAGTGGATTTAAAGGACAAGTAAGGGACAAAAATGGGACGACAATAGGAGTCCTTCACAAAAATGGCAATTTCCTGATGCTCAAATACATTTTTTACAAAATTATTATGGGTTATCTATTAAGAGGAATTAAGGAGAAAAAAAAGAGAAAGACATTTGGACAATGTACTTGCAAATAATCTCTACGGTTGACACCCAGATTCATATAGTGTAAATGCAACAAAGCACTTGAAACCAGTGGCAAGTACGCACATAAGCATTCTATTCCTATTTCAGTAATAGAGGAATCAAACCTGTGTTCAAGAACTTGGCTGATGATAAACTTGTGGAAAAGTGTGAGAATAATAATATACAAAATCCAAATGAGACCCTACAAATGTTATATGGTCTAGGTTACCAAAAAGTGTGTTTGTCAAATTACTGAACATTAAAGACAGGGGTACTTGATGTTATGTTAATATACAGTGAAAGGTGAATTGCAATGTTTTGTGTGTTGAAAAAGTTCGGGATTGAACCTGGAAGAAGCACAGTGAAGGTGCTTATAGAAATGGACAAACTAAGAATAAAAAAGTAGAAAAGTTCCATAATTACTATGAAAATCTGAACTAAAAGAAGAAATGTAAATTGGGCATGAACAGACAGGGGCAGAAAAGGAGCTTCCTTATGGTGCTCAATAATTTTAGAGAGGCAAGTTTAAGCATTTTTATACATTTTCCTGTTTTCCAAGATTTCCATTTTTTGTAGATACTTGTACATGTTAAAAAAACTATGACAAACAGAGGAGGCTGATTTAATTTAACCTATACTACTCAACTAGAATTACTTTATGATACTGATAAAAAATAATAAAAATACTCCTTTTATATAATTTTTTTTATATTTTTATATATATATTTTTTTATTGACTTTTTAGTCAATTTTAATTGAAATTTCAAAAAAAAAAAAAATCTAGTTGAAGTTTCCATAAAATTATGTTACAATACTGGTTAAAAATTTCTAAAATATAGCAGTTAGTAATTCTTGGGAAATTTATTCTTAAAAATTAATAATATAATACTGCAGCATAATACCTTTTTGAGAACGTAAATTAAATTAAATACTCAATTCTGATAACTAAATCATAACTTCCCATTACAGCAATGCAGTACGTAAAAATGAAAGCACTAAAACAAAGTGAGAAAAATACATACATTTTAAAATCTGTTTACATATTGTAAAATAATCAGAATATGTGAAGCAATGTCACAACAAAAGCTGAGGAAGAGAGAAAGCAAAATCAATAGTAATATATTCACAAATTAGGACCAATGAAAAGACAGAATTGTGTTTAATGGGCATGTTCAAGTTATGGACAAGAGTAAGTTATGACTAAAACAATTGCTGGGCTGTTAGGCGGTGGTCCAACATTATTAAAATTATGGTATATGATAACAACCCTGTCAATGTAAACTATATAAAAACTTAACAAATTCACAACAAGAAAAGAAACAACAAAAACAGATGATTAGGGCCGTGCCCATGACAACCTTCTTCAGTGTGGCAGGAAAAGGTACCAAGTCCTGCGAGAGACTGAGATTGTGAACAAGCCTCTCCTGAAATGCACTCACATTAATACATTTCTAAACAGAAACACTGTATTAAAATAATCCATTCTGATTAGAACAAGTAGCACCCCGAGTTAAAGTCCACCTTGTCTCCGATTAGCTTGCTTTAAATGGTAAAAATTATTCCAAGAGCTCATGAATCAACTGAAGATGACTGATTTGGAAGGCCTAGCATGTCAAAGGCTAATGAAAAACTGGAAAAGGTTAAAGGAAATTATATTAAGTGTCTACTCACTAGTTGGGACATTGCTGAAAAAGTTGGTGAATTACATTCTTTATGTAGAGCTACTTTCGCTGATGTGCTGGCATGAGATGAATGGCAACAAATTTGTTGAAAGTTTACAGAAAAATTCCACTATAAAGACACTGTTAATGAAATGATAAATGAAGCTGCTAACAACTTAACATCGCTTCAATGCATTATAACAGGTCACAAATAATGGGTATTTGGTTATGACATTGAATCTAAGTCTAAGTCTTCCACTCTTAAGCTCCCTGAAGCAAGTCATGCTCAGTTTGATTCAATATCAAAGTCCTTTCTGTTTTCTTTGATAATCATCGTATTGTGTTACATTAATTTTTTACCGCAAGATGTACAACAATAAAGAGAACGTTTTGGGCATTTTACAATGCTTGCATGTATTACTTCCTTCAGATTAATGGAAGGACAATTTATGCAAACTGAATCACTACAATGCACAAGGTCACAAATAATTGATTTTTAAGATGTTTGGCTAAAAATAACGCCATAGCGGTACCAAGTTATCATGTCTTTGATAACTAATCACATAAAAAAAGAATCACCAAACTGTAAACAGACTGTTTCCAAGACTGTATTGTTTGCAATAAATTTTTAAACTTTTACCATATAGGACCGAGTCTTCATTTGTCTTCCTTTTTATCCAACTGTTACCTATCGGAAATTATTGTAGTCTCTTCTGATCCACCCTTCTCCAGCATTATATCTTTTCAGTCTATTTTGTAATGATAACTGTGCTTACAAGTTCTTCAACTTTTAATAGTCTTGTATATTGCTGTCATTATAACTTTACCCTATCTTGAACTCACATGTACTGTCTCAGAACCTTCAAGTTCTTAAATTTATATACCTCGGTATCCGGCGTTCTGAGCCATGCAATAGTGTGTATACAGTCATCGTAAAATCAGATATGCGTATCCCTCCTGATTTTTCTATAATTGTAATGAGACTCTAACAAAGTAATTTGAATGTTTCTAACCACGTCTTAATCGTCATCATAAGTTAAGTCACTACTAAATAATTACGTGTATTACGTGAGCTAGCTCTTTAAATACCATAACCTTTTTCGTCACACTCTAGACATAGTAGGTATAACTTATACACTGAGTTTGAAACGTATTTCCACTCTCTTGAATTACAGTCTAAGTGTCTGTAAATAAATAAACTTTAACCTCTGATGAATATTAAGCTAAACAATGCACCAGTATAGCATGCCCTGTTCAACGTTAGTACATATAAACGAGTGTAAAATACGCACCTACACATACACAAACAGAAATATTAATTATTACTACAAAACAATCAGCTTTTCACTACAACGGTCTTTCGTAGTAGTTACATAAAGTCGTATTCCATATTTTTAAAAATAATCACGATCAAACTGCCAAATCACACACGTATTTTTTGGACTACCTAGCCTAGGCTGATTAACCAAATATTAATAACTTATATATAGCTTACCATTTCTAAAATTTTTAGGACGTCCACACGATCGAATTACTGTAACAAAGGTCTAAAGAATAATGCTTTTACAAAATTAATTTCAATTGTCAACACATGAAAAAAACAACTTTTAAGGAGGGGCTATCCTCACTAACATCAAAGCAACTAGCAACACTGCTTCTTAAATCGTTGAACAATAGTGCAGTGCGATTTACTGAATACAATGACAATTTTCCAATTGAACCAACTTATTCACAATAAATATTTTTTCATACTTCTGATAAGTATTTAAGAATTTGAATTAAATTTTGCAAGTTTCGTAATACTGCGTGATAAGAAGACAAAAAATATACGTGAAACACTATATACAAGAGTTTGTGTAGTATTACATGTATTCATACTTTCATAACTACTACTAATACCTTAACTCCACATGTAACGTAACAAAACTATTTAATTATTACTTTTAAAAGTATGTTTACAGTATTAATTTACAGATCCATCACTTCTTGTTCATGAACGACATTTCCGTCAATATTTTGAAGGACTAATATACATACATGGCCTTAAACAACGACACTATAAATAATTGGTTGTGATGGTTAATTTGATAATTTACAACAAAGAGAAATTAGTTTCGTTGATAGACAGTTAAAGCGAAGGTGTAAATGGTATACAAAATATATTATAACAATTAGTCTGTAATGTGTAGTACACAATACAGAAAAAGTAGACGAAATTTTGTATGCTGTTACCATTGTGTAAATAGAAATCAGCTGTTACTGATTAGAAGCTAGCGGCAATTTGTTCAAAACACAATAAATCTGATAGCAAATTACATTAAAAGTACATCATTTCTGTGGTAAGGGCTAGCGCAGACGGTCGATTTTTTACTCAGCCGATTAAAATATCGGTTATTTGAAGTACTGCCTTCAAATTGTTTTGAACGCACACGAGCGATTAAAAATCGCCCATACACGGGCGATTTTCAGTACAGTTGTGAAATGGATTTCGATGAGACTGCTTGTATCTGTGCCCTTCTGTTACGTTTTCGGAAGAAAAGGCGAGAAAGAAAGTACTGGGTTCACCCTATTGTTAGCCTACTATTAGCATGTGTGTCAAGTGTCAACGTTCCCTTCCTTAACGGTCGTTTGTTTAATAACGCCATCTTGGAAGTAGGCACGGCTTAATAACATTGAATGAATTATGAAGAAAATAAAATGAACGTTAATTATGTGGTTATTGCTTTCAGTTCTTTCTTCTCTAAATATTCTTACCGGCGAAGTTTTATAATCAACGAATGCGTGAAGGTTTACACAATTTGCACAAAAATTTCACTTAATATTTTTCCATATAAAAACGGCACATTTTTTTTCACATACCGTATAAAAAGGATCGATATCGTATATTTTTGTCTGATCGTCTCTATCGGTTCTTCTAAGAATACATGGATTTGTTAATACAAACGTTTACAAAGGAACTGGAAGAGTTTTAATAATAGACGATCATGTAGGTATGACCTGAAGTCAGATTTCGGGATTGGTGCTTACGCAAAGAAATATCATTTTCAGAAATTTGAGCTCATGTCTATGGAAACGAAAAACCTTATGTCGCCGAAACTGTACTGTGTACTGTGGGAATCGTTACCAATGGGATAACTAATGGGGGGGGATAACATACGGTATTACAAAATTCGTTTATCTCTGAATGGTGTCAACACCTACTCACTTACGTACGTATCGTATCAATATGTTTAACCGATTACATTTAAAGTTCAGCTGGTCATTCAATACAAGGCTCATGTTTGTGTATGATCTGTAAAATTCAGACTGTGTTCTGTAAACATGCATGCCACTTAACGTAGGCCAATTTCTATGTCAGTTACGTGTGTTAAAATAAGGCTTATAAATAACTAGCTGTTACCCGCGGCTTTGCAGCAAATATTTGACTTTTAATACGTATTTTAATATAATTTTTATTGTCTGTGTCTATATGGGGTTCTGTCAGCTCGTATAACAATTTTGTACTCATTAGTCAAATTCTCTCCAAAGCAGTTTTCAACACTTGTACTATTTTAACTTGTACTAAATTATTATGTTGGTGCAACAGCCTTTGGAGATTTAAAAATACCCGTTTATAAAGCCTTTGGAGATATTTATAAAGTACCTGTTAAATAAAAAATGCTAAACTCTTTATTTTAAGTGTTACTGTGTTAGAAGCATTATATAACACATTAAACGTTATGTTTTCCTCAACCATGGCTTTTATTTATTTCAGCAGTAAACTAAAAACCAAAAACCGTTGTCACCTAACCTCACAAATGAAAACAACACGTATTTTTGCTTTGCATTAAGTAATAGGACAATTTACATGCCGCTAAATATCATTTGTTAATTTAATTGTTACTATGTTAATTAATTCTGGTCTCGCGTATTAATATTAATTATACGCGTCAACGAAAAGGCATAATTGAAAGGGCCTACGTCGTGCGAACGGGGCAAAATATCAAATTCCAAGTTAGACAGTGTATTTCTTCTCTAAAAACAAAACTGAACTACACGTTGTCATGGAGACCGTCAATACAATAACAAGAAATTGCTCGAAGAAGGCAATGTACTTGCCTTCATGTGCGCTGACAGGTTCAAACATGTACGATACAGATCGACGGGCGACAACTGCCTCGCCCAATAATCTGTGGCACCGCTCAGATTTTTAATCGCCGGCAATTTCTGATCGCCTGTGTGCACTCTCCTATTTCAGTTTATGTGTTACAAATCCGGCGATTCATGATCGCCCGGGAAAAAATCGACCGTCTGCGCTAGGCCTACGTGTTGTTGCAGTAACAGTGTAAGTTTATTTTATAATGGTTATTTATTAGTATGAACTAAGTACTGAACAGATTGAGCCTGATTGGACCTTGTTGTATTAATTATTAAACACTACTCCTTTACTGTAATTTAATATCTTAAAATAAATACAACTACAAGTAGGTTTGTTTACACTAACTGTAACAGACTTATTTGTTGACTACCCGCATAATAAAAAACAGGAACTTTCCAATTTACAAAAAAGTTAAATGTGGTAAATCATAACTACATAAATCATATGTATTAATGCAAGTGAAACTTTCTGCTGAATTTTAGTAGTCATGTCATTTATATTAGGTTCATAACACACTGTCTTCAGTAACATATAAGATGCAGTTGTGTCTGAATCATGATGGTTTATAACAGTTGACTGTACAAAGTTATTGTGGAAATCAGCTGCCCACAAATGTATGATGACTTGGCAAAACTAAGCAGTTCTCTTCATGGCTGAAAACTTTTATAGGAGGCTGTTCCACTGTTCAAATGTCAAGTTCTGTGGTATATTCAGTATCTCCAGCACACTTGGTATCCTCCAATGTATCACCAAGCTTGACAAATCTGTTCATATGTACAGCTCTCTTGAAATTCTATCAACTCCATTTGCAAATTGTCAATATTCAGTTATTGAAGGAATGTTGTCTTACAATCACTACTTTTAGCAGCATGAGGGATTGTAATAATGTCAATGTTTTCCCAAAATCTTGAAACTCAGAAACTGTGACAAGATTATGTGATTTGAATTTTTTAGAAGGTCCAAATACCTCTTAAGGAGATTTTCTGCTGTCTTCAGATGTTACGTTGTTAGAGGAACCTGATGACTATTCTAACTATGCTCTATGTGAAGAAAAGTATTTAAATTTCTTTGATTCAACATCACTGAGTAATACTCCCAGTGAAATGATCATATGATTTCAAACTGTGTATCTTGCAATCAAACATGTGCTGTAGAGTCACTGTAAAGAAAAACATTTAACTCACACAGCCAATTAGGATCTGTGAGTTCTAGGAATTCTTGCTGCTTTTCTGTTATGAAGAAGTGAATTTGACCCAAAAGCTTGAAAAACCTGTGGAGTGCCTGTCCATGACTCAATGAACATTATGCACATAATAAGTCCACCATATTGAGATTCAACCTTGGTAACCTTCCGCATTCCACACCTCACCAATATCTTTGAGAACTGGTGATTATTTAAGGAATGTGCAGATATATAAAGACTATTTTAGCTACCACCGACAGTACACTTTCAAATGACTTCATACGTACTTTCGTGCACAATGTTCCCAATTTTAAAATGCAATGTAATTGTATACTGTTTCCATTCTTAGCTTAATCCTGATGTAAACAAACTGGTGTGGGACGTCTGAAATGCTATTTGCTACTTGAATTAGAGGTGTGTGACTATGACAGAAGGAGTACAGACAGGGTACATATAATATTGATACTGTATAAACACAAATAAATTGTAATAATTTTTGTTCGGACCAAAGTAAAATTTGTGTGATTGTGTCAGACCGATAGTGAAACATTTTATAACACCAGTTTATGGCTTTTTTTATTAACTATTTAAATATTGCAACAAATAAAAAAGTGAAGTTTGCTTAAAACAAAATAGAAGCTGTGATAATTATCAGTGTACTGAATACTATCAGTTGCTGTCAGAGAGTAATTAAATGTCTTCCATATCTGTGTCTGAACTAGTAATATCACCGAGTCAGGGTTATTATTGATAAGATTGTTAATTGTCCACAACACGTCAACGTAGGTAACGTGGGCAAGTTGCCATTGCCATAGCTTATCATCTTCCTTGCTTATATGCTGCATACAATGACTCCACTTGTCCGCCGTTGTTTCATTTACTGCCTTCTCAATAAATTGTTTTATATCAAGCAGCTAATGTTGTGTTGTGACAGGCAACATATCCTTTCAACTGGCTCCACATTAATTCAATACGATTCAGAATACAGTGATAAGGAGAAGTCTTAACCCTCCGAATACCATGGGGTTGTTAATGACCCCAGCTCATGGAATTTCGACAAAAATATATTGAAAAACTTGAAGGAATTAATTGTGGCTCTGTGACTTTTTTCTAAACTATATACTGCCACTTTCATCTTCATTCCCGCTGAATACTTCAATATCACAACTGTAATCACGTAGTGTTTCCTAAAAAATGTGGCTGGGGTCCTCGCGAGACCCCCGTGGTATTCTGTGTACCCTTTTTCTGAAAATGAAATCGTTGTGTAGTTTCATAATATTGCGTCACTTGAGTCGGTTCATGAAGTGTAAACACAGCTGCGGTTCCAAAAAGTCATTTTCCCCTTTTTACAAACAAGATGTTCCTAGAAATTGGGAGTATCAAGTTGTAGCTACGTCTACCTACTCGTAATAAACTTTGCCCTCACTCACTGTTGTTCACTCATTGCCCTTTGTCCTACTTGTTGTTTAGTTATCTCTTTCCTTCCAGTTCAGTTTGATTCTAAGTTCAGTGTGTATGTGTTGTGAAATGGATCGTCTTGTGTCTTCAAGAACCAAAATTCTTGTGGAGAGGGCTAGAGTTGTAGCCAATGGATCTTCTCGATGAGGTACAAGAAACTACAGAATGTTCTGCAGCTGAGGACGTTGTTGAAATAGCTGATGAAATTCAAGGCGATGAACTTGATGAAGAAATTGTGGGAGACTTTGGAGATATGTTTGTCTCAAAGGGTGATACTTTTTGGCTGAAAAACACTACACTTCATAATTGTCACTTTTTCCAAATAAATACTTTCTGAACAAGTATTATTAATTTTAATCATTTTCTAAGATGATTTTCCTTTTCCTAAGTACCAACAGGTGCAGCGGCGTAGCTAAACCGAACGTGGACGTTGGCGAAATCCGCTTTGCGAGGCCCTTTTCATATCTCGGTTAGAAAAGTGCTAATAAATTGAATTATACTACAACACATCACAAGAATGAGTTTGTTATATATTAATTAACCAAATATTTATTTAATTTCAATATATAATTATCATTCATTACGATATTCTACGACTATTAATAGAAAGATCAATCAATATCACTTAACCTTATGTATCATTGTGATACAGTACATATCCCATCATCAGTATGGCTTTGTGAAAATAACAAACCCTTGAATAACAATTACCTCTAGACATCTAAAGCTAAACAAACATATTATAATATTCGCACTTTTCGGCTTTTTGCTTCACTGAATTTTTTCAGAACTGAGTCGTAGCTTAAACGAGACGCTATTTCAGCTTCAATCGATAAAACATCCAATGCAGATAGTCTCTCTTGGCTCATCGTGCTTCTCAAATAGTTCTTAATCAGTTTCAACTTTGAGAAGCTTCTCTCAGCAGAAGCTGTACTGACCGGAACTGTCAGCATAATTCTGATCGTTATGTAAACATTTGGATATATTTCTTGCAAATTATTTTCTAAAATGTATCGTATAAGTTGTTTTACATCTTTTATAGAGTCTGGTGAATTAGACCTGAAAAGCTGGAGTTCCTCGAAAAGCTCGAAGGGCTGAATGTCGCTGTTTTCACCTTCCCGTAGTATTGTGTCAAGATCATTACAATGCTTTTGTAGGTCTTCTTTTGATACAGATTTCAAATAGTTCATGTCATAAATAAAGCCAAATCTTTTAAAATATTCGTTGAGAGATTCGAATCGACATTCAGTGTTGGCTATGATAGCATCTATCATTGTTATAAAAAAGTCAACATTGAACTGTATTTCTGCAGATTGTATAGGTTCATCAATATGTTCAACATTCTTTTCTTTCTCACTATTCTTTCCTCTTTAAACTGTGTCGGGATTTCGTAATTACTTTTTTCTACAAACAATCGAGCTTGTGCAACAGCTTTTTCAAATCCTGTATTACGATATTCTTGTATCCAGTTACAAAAAGAACATAAAGTGTCAATGGCGCCCTTCAAGTTAACTTCAACTGACTGCCATAGTTTGCTTATATTGTTGACACGCAGCAAAATTTCGTACCATACGTGTACTGCAACAACAAACTCAAAAGTGAAAATTTCATTCAAGATAGCTTTACAGTCACTCAGAGTATCGGAATCTTTATCTTTATCTTTCAGATCATTCACACAATCGATGACATCATCAAATTGCAAAAATATCGCTTTTACTGCTGCAATCCGACTCTCCCATCTCGTCTCAGACAGAGCTTTTAACGTCAATTTTAATTTAGATTTAACAAGCTCCCAGCGTTTACTAGATGCTGAAAAGAGAACATAGATTTTATTTATAAAGCCAAAAAATGTTTTGGCTGTTATAGAAGAATTTGCTGCATCTATCAAAAGCAAATTCCAACTGTGACAACCACAAGGCGTGAAGAATGCTCTTGGATTAATATTAAGTATTCTTGTTTTGACGCCTTTATTTATGCCAACCATATTAGCGCCATTATCGTATCCTTGTCCTCGACAATTCTGGATATCCAAACCATTTTTTTCTAGTTCTTGCAAAATTGAATTTGTCAAATACTCTCCTGTTGTTTCTGCTACAGCAATAAATTCAATAAACTGTTCCTCTATTTCTCCAGTCGAGGAATTGCAAAATCTTAATATTATTGACATTTGTTCAACACGGCTCACATCCCTGGTGCAATCGAGCATGAACGCATAGTATTTTGCTTGTTTGACTCTTTGTATTATTTCCTCAATAACTGATTGAGACATTAACGTAATCAACTCATTTTGGATATCAGGACTCAAATAATGTTGAGCAAGACGTTTTTCATTCATGCATTGCAAGTGTTCCCGCAGTGTCAGATCATATTTGGATAACAACTTAAATAGGTCCATAAAATTGCCACTGTTCCGCTATAGTCTAACTTATAGGACTCTCGATGACCTCTAAATGCAAGATTATGTGAGGCTAAATAGTTGATAATGTCAATCAGTCTTTCAAACAAATTGTACCAATATTTTTGCGATTCTCTAATTAATCTCTCGTTTTCCATGTCGATTGTTTTCCATGTTTGATTCCTTTGTGAAATTCCATCCATTTAAACATGCACCCCATGTGTCCTGGACTTTGTTCATGTCTTTGCAATATCCGACTAAGATCTTTCCAGTCACAACATCCTCCTTGCACCATCTGTGTTTGTAAATGCGAAAAAAGTCTACATGGAAAGCAATAAACTTTGTCTTGGGTTATGGAATAAACTAACCATCTACTATGTTGCGTTTCGTCGTTACTCAACTTTCGAGTAAAATGAAATTTTGAAAAATGTCTTTTGCTAGCGTCTTTTGGATATTCTTCATCGGATATTTCCAGATTTTGACAAGGACCATTTTGAATAAGGTCATGACGCTGTAAATCCGTTATTGGAAATACCCACTTCCCTGGGTCCAAGTCTACAAACGACTCTCTTCGTAAATGAATTGTTTCCTCTTGATTTTCTGTCTCACAAATGTTCTCACTTTCGAATTCTTTGAGTTCAGAAACTTGGATTACAGCAGATCCACATGACTCCACATCCACATGAGCTGGTTCAGCAATTTGGACAACCAATTCATCCGACTCAAAAGAAGTAACTTCAGAACAAGGTTTCTTACTAAGATATTTCATCATACTGGAACTCAAAGTTTGGTTGGACATAACCGTTTCAGCTTTCCTTCGTTTTTTTGATGCACCAGATTCCCATTTCCTCCCTATATCTCTGTCTCTAGAGGGCCCACCTGACATGACCTAAAAAAATATTTCAGTTAAATAAACGATCGGCAGCCACAGCCTAAAACTTACTCTAAGCCTACCGTTTAAATGTCTAAAAGTCAAGTAACTAATAACCTTATGTATAAAGTACAGTATATCTAAAATAAAAATGTTTCTCTTTGTTTTTTTTCCTAGTTTTTTATACATCATATTAATTTTTTAAATCTGAGCCCATACAATAGGAGTGCCTTCAGTTCATGATATTGTTAATAATAACGATTTTCATTATATCAACTAATTTTTTAACTATATTGTGCAATTTACCGAATCACATTAAATTTCTATTAATGATGTAGATAATAATAATAATAATATTAATGGATATGACTAGTGAATAAATTGTACAATACAATTGAAATAAAAATATAAATTTACAAAAATTAATAACATAGTTTGATGTGTTTACATGAATTTTGGTATCACCAGACTTATATATTTTTTAATAGTATGTAAATTTTAAAACTTCAAAACAAAGTTTGATCATTCAGAAAACTGAATGATATTAACAAAATGTTGATATAGTTAATTTGTTACTAATATAAAATTCAGTTTATACCAATCATTTGTTGAATTGCTACATAATTTACAATTAATTAATTATTAAGAAAAATATAATTACATATATATTATTATAAATTATTGTTAAAAAGTAATTAAGTATTAATAGTATTATTTTTAAAAAAATAAAAATCATCGTTATTTACAAAAAAAATAGTCCCACAAATAAAAATTTTCGTAATTGTTTGAATTTCATAAATATTTTAATGCTGCAGAACACTTTATTATCAACAAAAATTTAATATACCGACAGTAAAAATTAGTTACTTGACATTTAGAAATTTAAACGGTAGGCTTAGAGTAAGGCACCCCCAAAATTTTCACGATCACAACACCTTCTTTAGTACATATACTTTCTACAGTACTTCGAGAAAGTTATAAAGAAGGACAAACAAACAAACACAATTGCTCATTTATAACATTAGTATAGGATTAATGACGATTTGGATTTCTATTGACAAAATAAAATAGCAAAGTTATATAGGTTATGTTACATAATCTGTAATAATGTACAGATTATAGGTTATTACAGATTAGGTACAGACTATAGGTTGTTATAGGTTCTGAAATAATGTTATGTATTGACTTACCTTACAAAATTTCTATAATTCACAAAACTCCACATAACGTTATGATAGGGCTGATAAGCAGAACTAAACGAGTCTGGGAATCCCATATATTTCTTTAAATTAGTTTCTGGCCTGAATACGGGCATGGTGCATACTTCTTGGAACGTTTTTTTAGGTTGGCACACTGGTCATTTACTTTGGCTGGGGATTTCCATAAATGTCAGTGTTGCCATTTATTAGAGTCGTCTGCAGACGACTCAACTAACTTAAAATGACGGGGGAAAATTGATTTCTTTGGCAAAATGTTTTGCTAATTCAATTGTTCGTCGTTTGTTCTTCAATGTTCGATCAAATTGATTTTTTGTTCGTTTTCCTTTTTTTTTTTAATACAATTACTATATCAATTATTGCTCTTTTTATTATTATGATTTTTAATGCTCATTTGAATGCTAATTGAATAAATATACTATAAATGAGATTTAAATAAAATCGTGTAATTCGCTGAATTTCCGCGCATGCGCAGTTTTAATTATTGTAATTTAAAAATTGCAGTGATTATGATTGCATTAAAAAATTAATTAAAAATATAAATAAGACCGAACAAAAGTTTTTTTTGGACGAACAAATAATAACTGGTCAAGATTAATAAAAAAAATCCAGAATAAGTATATTCAGAGACAGGTTAAGGGTCAAAGACGACTCTAATAAATGCTACTGACTTGTACGATTTTTTTTAGAATGGTGATTTTTTTGCGAGGCCGTCGGTGGTCACTGACGTCGCCGACACCTAGCTACGCCTCTGAACAGGTGTGAAGTGAAAGAGTTGAACCACCCGACACACAAAACATCGTCAAGAACCAAAATTAAGAATGGGGTCTCACAAAGACCCCCGTGGTATTCAATGTTCCATCTGGACCATGCTATTCAGAGGGTTAAAACGATGTGCCCCAATTTAATTGTCAAGATAACTCTCACATGACTATACAGACATTCTGCACATGCGTGTAGTACATTACTGTGTGAACAATGTCAACACCCCTGACCAATAGCGTTTCAGATTTACCACATGGGTTTGTTTACATCAAGATTGAACTAAGAACAGAAAGAGTATACAATAGCATCCTGGACTTCTTGACAAAGAAACTTCACAAATCCATTTATCCTACTTACAACATTTTGGGCACCATAAATTGTCGCAGACAATTTTTTCAAACCCAACCCAATTATCCCTACAAGTTCTTGTTTCACTTCATTCATTATATATTTATTTATCGTTGTAGCTAGTAACTTCAACAATTTAATATATTCCTCCCTCATTATATTTCCTACAGGAAATCTGGGCTTTCATCAAGGCAAAATGAAAATATCTGGGTGTTGTCAGATTTCTTGAAACATCACTCATTCTTATTATTTATCCTTGACAGTAATCCTGCTGGCTGGCTTAATTCTATTTACTATCCGTTGTTTGCTGAGATCTTCAAATAATATGTCAGATGTGATTAAGAAAGCCATCGCCAAAAGCTATTAGAAAGTGGTTTCCTGTGCTGTGCCAATACATTTGAAAACTAGTAATAGTAATATTATTCTTTGGACTGAAATAAGATGCAAAAGAACTTGATTGTTTTGTATTTGCTTGACTTTTTGTGAAATGAACTCTTTTCTTTCTTCGTCTGATATGGAACAAATATTTTTATATTCATCTGGAAGTTATACTTTACAGTGAATGTATGGGAATGCCTGTTTCCAAATTCAGGCAAAAGAAAGCTTTACTGTTTTCTCTATCGCCCAACCTCTGGTGTCCACTGTTCTACAAAAATCTGGCCACTTGATGAGTTTAAGTTTTTTTCAGCATTGAAAACATGTCCCTCAACAAAACAAATTCCAATACACATGAAGGATTTGCCAGCCACACCTATCAGTATTACCACACTTGATGTTTGTGATTAAGACAAAAGCGTTTTTAAATTATGTCAAGTTTATTCAAGTGATACTACTTTGTGACTTAATTATATATGTAGAATACTACACCATGAAGAATATAAAGTACAAGACTTTTAGAAAATGTGTCATCAAAAACATATGCCACTATGTGACATGTGCCGTACGATCGCCATCCCTGGCCTATGAGAATGAACACTGCACAATAATAAAGCAAATTACAGATCTCTTATGCAGGATTAAATGCTTCTTACACTCAAATCTGAAACAACAAGGACTTCTTACTTAAGAGGATTTCTTAACATAGTCTCTAGCTATAGATAGGATTAAAACGGCAAAAAATTGTTATTAAACAAACTTAATCACACACACACACACACACACACACACACACACACACACACACACACACACACACACACACACACACACACACACACACACACACACACACACACACACACACACACACACACACACACACACACACACGCCTGTGCTGTGTTAACAGGTTTGCTCTCGATATAAAGTACTATAAATCTAGAATGATTTATGTTATACAAATTACTGGTTTCATAACAGGAGTACCAAGCATAGAAAATAAAGAAATTGGTATAAAAAGAGAAGCCTATATCCAGATCTTGGAAAGCATACGATTTGGTGCTTAGAATTAAATTACAGAAAGCCTTATAATAAGACCAATGAGAAATAAATAAGACAAGCATAAATCTAGGGCATATGATCAGTATAACCTGTAAAGCAACAGAAGGTCTGCTTCAAGGTTGTTCCATAATGATGACTTTATTCAAAATTTTTCTCAGACTTTGAATCCTTTGAAAAGATTTCAAAGAATGAGAGTGTCAATTAAAACCTTTCATGTACACTCAGCTGAAGAGGAAACAAGAAGAATATCTGACAATATAGGTAACAGTATGGTACGTTGTACTCTGATATATACCATATATATGAAGCATAAATTCAGGTGACAAACAGAATGGAACATAATATATAAATATGTTCAGGGCAGCACAAATATACTTTCTGAGTTTTCGTATACAAATTCTTATTTTTTAAGATTATACATCAGATAACAGAATTACTAATGAGAAAATCTGTAAACAGATTAAAATTCATACTAGATTAAGTAGAAGAAAAATGACTAACATGGAATAGACAAGTGAGAAGAGCAGACCCAAACCTAGATAATGAAAGTATACTTCAAGCACTTGCCTTATCTTACCTTTGAACAACCATAATTTATTACATTTTAATTTAATTCTTTTTCTTCATTTCCAATGTTAATGGCTTAACTAATGCTTCCAGTTACTTTACTTACTAATAGGCTTTAGTACTTAAAGATATATAAAATGTACACACACAAACACAATCAAAATTTAATGTGAGAATCGTTTTTTATTTTTGTGGTTATTGTGAAAAATTTTTATTTGTACACTGCAAAATGTTTGTTTTTACATTACAGACTCTGTATGTAAACTGCCTGAATACGAATGGACACTTGGACTATTTATTATTACAATATAAATATTATTGGCACAAATCGTAACACGGAAATAATTACACCACTATATGCTGGGTTTACTTATTTCTGGTTACTGCTTACAAATAGATGTGACTATGGACAGTGATGTTTGCTACTGACTTATTAACAGTATTTAAAACCTTGTATTTGTTTTAGTTTACCAGGACTTAGGCTGTGGTCTGTTCTTTGATCTTGAGCCAGATGATTTAGCTATAACTGTGGTAGTCCATTTTCAGTGGCTGTTGTTAGTCCTTTCAAATAGTTGTTAGACAATTTCTGTGTAGCCAATACTAGACAATCTACTTACAGAATGAAGCTAAATGACATTTCTGTTTATAGAACATGAGGCAACCAAAATATAGCCAGGATTAAACTCAGACTACGAAAAACTTATAATAAGTATGTAAAATCATTGAAGTTAATTATTTTTACCAGAAAATTATTACCTTCATAAATTTTATGGAACTATGAGGGTAATTTATTAAGTACCTGGCCTAAATAAGAAGACACAGTTCCCTCAATTAAAAAAAATATCTCCTGGTCTCATTTTATATTTCTAAATGGTAAAAAATATTGTGACAAGTATATTAAATATTATGGCATTAATTTTTAAGGTGATAAAACTGTTGGGCCAATATAAACCCATTGTTCTGATTATGTTTCTATCTTCTGTATATAGTTATGAATCCGTTTTTTGACAGTTATGAAATGATGCAAAAAGTATTTTATACGGCATTTGTAGGTTCTAAACATTTCTAGTTTTTGATCCGTCATCATCATATTCACATCATGGCATAGGCAAGGTGCTGCCTGTTCCACCTTAAACAAATGAGGTATCTACCTTGGAGACTGATTTTTTGATATGCAAACGTTTGTGAAATGCGTTTAACACAATATATTTATGATATTAGCTGTTTAATCTACTTTCACTCTATAAATAAACAAGGTAAAATAAAAAAGATTATGTATTAAATAAAGGTTCTTTATTCTTTTATTAAAAAGGTTTTCTTGTTTTTTAAAATATCTATAGTATTGTTACTCATTTGGATATTTGTTGAATTCATCTAAAATGCTGTTATCATTCTTTTCTTTTTAAGTAAAGGAATTTGCTAATTATTCATTCAGTACGCAACTTCTACTGCTGATAAATACAAAGTTTTTTGTTCTATAACACTATTATGAAACAACTAAATTTACTTGAAATTTTTACAGCAAAATTTGTTTTTGGGTTACAACTTGCCTTTTATGAAAATGGTTGACATTAGTGGCACTGCTTATGTAGATCAAGTACTAATTTCACGAATTACCTTTGGAATAATGCTTCATTGGCTTCTGCTGACAAAATTACGTTACTACCTCATGTATTACATGGCTGCTAGGATTTTGTTTCCCTTTTTCTGACAGAAAATACTGACAACATGTGAAAGGTATTCTGTTACCTTTGGTCAAATTGTCCTCGACTCTTTTCCTACACATTTGAAAACAACACAGATTAATAACTTTAAATAATTACCAGTGTTGTCTCAGTTCACAGCAGCTTATTGTTAGGTTGTGCATAGAATTAACATTCTAGTGAAACATTTGGTGATTTTATATAAGTTTTTACATGATTATTTTTATAATTTGCATGAATATATAGGGACATATTGTTACAACACAAATAAGCCACCCCAATACCAGGGATGAAAAAGATGATACTAAATATAAAATAATACTTCATATAAAATAAAATGTTTAATATAAATAAAATATAAAGACAATGACACGACAAACGACGACATGACCTAACCCAAGTGATTGACCAAACAAACAGGAAAACAAAGAAGAAGGGAAAAAACCGAAAACAAATTAAAATGAAGCCAATTGAAAATGAATAAGAAGAAAAATGAAAATGAAACTAAAGTGAAACCACGGGATAAGAAGCAAACCAATAATATAAAATATGTAAGGGAGAAATGGTACACTCAAGTATAATATTGGGAATAAAGCCAATGATTATCCAATATCAGAAATAAATATTATTATCAATTAAATAATTAATGTAACTGATTTAACAAAACCCAGTAAAGTAATATAATAAAAAGAAAAGTACACTAACCCAAGAATTAGAGTTAGATGTAATAAAACTCTATAGAAATATAACCTTAGTAATACTATGTATAAGTATACATACGTCATTGCATTAAATTTATTTGTAAAGAAAGAAATAGTGAGAAAGTAAAGTGACAAAGAGAAGTAATTATAGGGATTACCCACTAAGAAACACTTAATGTAAACAGTGAAAGAGTGCAATAGTGAAAGTGTAAAACCCCAAAATAGTTAGAAACCATATTTATGGTAATAAAACGCTTAATAATCAATAATAAACAATAATTGTTAATGGTGAAACAAATAATAATTAAGAATAGGTTTTAATGTTAGAATTAGATGTAAGCACTTCATAATGTGGAATAAACACTGAAGAGTGATGAGGAAACACTATGTGATTAAAAGTGAACCAAATTAGTAATTAAAAATATATGGTTTATGATAATATTAAATGTAAACAATTAGTAATATGAAATGAACACTGGAAAGTGATGATGACGTTGTTAATTAAGAAATGATTTTTAAGAAAATTAAGTTTAATTGTAAACGATTGTAATTAAAGGGGAGAATCCCATGAAAAGATAAACAGCTAGTGTTAACATGGATTGAAGGTAGAGATTAATTAGGAAATAAGAAGTTAATAATGTAATAAACAAACACCCCAGATTATAAGGGAAAATCAATTAAGTAAATTCAAAAGGTGTGATATTACTTAACACCCAAAAAATAGTAATTAATGAAATGAGTTGTAAACGAACTTTACTTAATAATTGTTAAATAATTGTGTAATTATATTTATGAATAGGGTATGACTGAAGAAACTGTACAGAGCATACGCCTAGATGTTATAGTTTTAATTGATGAAGAATAGGGAGTGGTAGCCATATTGTTAACAAAGGCAAAATAGATAATTAAGGAGTTAAGACAATACAAATCTAATTACACTAGAAAATCAGTTAATGTAGAAAATAACAGAACCATACAAATGGGATAATAACAAAACAAAACACATTAGAATAAAATGAGACATCATTTGTATACATTCAGTAAATATGGTCAATGGCTATTAGTACCTCTGAAATGTCTAACTGTCAAAACAAATAATTGCAAATTGTATAAAATCCACAAGGAAATTAACAAATCTAAGGCGAGTAACTAGCCAAGAATGAGGTGTAAATCATTTTAAAAGAAAAATGTTACAATAAGAACTTAACTTAAAAGAAATATGTAATTAACAAATGTTAACATCTAATAGAACACAACCTTATGAGGTATTAATTTAATCTTTGAAAGGAAAGACAAACAGTAGTGATAATATTTAATACTCTGGAAGGAAGACAGAAGAATAAAATCAATCAGAAAATATACAGTAATTTTGAATAAAAATTCAAATATAATAACAATGGTAATAAACCATGCCTTAGCCAATCAAAGGGTTCAGGTAACCATAGAAACGAGCCGTTGGTTACTAATTTTCTGTTAATTCTGATTACTCGTATAATGACGCTTATATACCAGGGACGCAAAATTTTGTATGGCATAAATTTTACTTTAAAATGTTAAAAAACTAGTCAAAAGTCAAAAACATATACAAGTGAGAAGGAGATGAAAAGTAATAACATTTAACTGATGTCCAGGAACAATTTAAATGAAAATTAAAAGAAGAAATTCCCAAGACTAATCTGAAAAGGACGCCAGCAGCCTAAATCACACAAAATTGATGAATTTTCCATTTCAAATGAACAACGATCTATCACAAACCTTCTGAACTGATAAGTATCATTTAAATACCCAAATTCCAGGAATCAAAACACTTTAAATATTTCTCAAATCTATACAAACTCTCACTATGAATTAAAAATAATTTCTTTCAAGGATTAAATAAAATAAACTTACATAGAAAAACTTGTTAACTAAAAAATAACCTCGCACTAGATTGCGAACTTTTGAAACACATATTACTACACTGCAGAATAAATTGCAGCCACACTTTATATTATTTAAGTATGATATATTATTTAAGTATGAATAATGTAAGGTAGTGTACTTTTTATTGTAATCATATTTAATGTTTTCCTTGTAATCCAGATTTTGAACGAGAATAATTGTAAACTATAAACCGCAGACATTACTGCATAGAATAACTCGTTTCAATACCGATTTCGTCAACTGTGAGAAAGCGTTTCATAATTAATGTCGGAGCAAATTTATTAAATACCATATAATATTATTATTGTCAAACTGCATGATTACCAAACAACCATTAAAGAAACAGTACAGAGTGTAACCATTGTTTTTATTTCATAGGGAATTGTATTATATATGTGTGTGTTAGTGAACTTACAGAATAGGTGACTAGTGCTCTCGCTACCTGTTCGATACAGTAAGCGGTACAAAGGCGGGAACCAATTTGAATGCCCCGGCCGTCATTGCTGAAAATACCTTTTTAACACATTATTTCATAAATTTAATTGTTTTCAACAAACAATTTGGCGCCACCCGGGATTCACAAACCCCTATGGAATTACAGGTAAGGTTTCTACTCGGTTGTACTGATAATTGTGACCACGCTACGGACTTCATTAGCGGCAACCATTGATGTAACGACAAGGTGTGAGACGAACACACCACACTAATACATAAAATACCATATACACGTCTTAACAGAGACGACACAAACTCTTCGTTACAATATTTATAATAAGCCTTAGTTGGTGTCCTGTGCAAAGGGGTGTGAATGCTATAAGACGCTATTGTTATTAGAATGGAGTACTTCATGTAAACATAGTTTAAGACAGTTATAAACAATCAAAAACAGCTGTGGAGTGTAGAGTGAAAGTGAGTAAGTGTCGGGCCTGTAATGAATTATATGAAGATAATTAACAGTAAGCCAATGAACAGACACACTATAAGTCTTTTATATTAATATGCAAATTGGAACAACTATTAATAACCAATTATTTTAATATTAAATAAAAATAGTATTTATTCGACTGACAAAGTTATTAGCTATGAAAGCACATGCAGTTGAAAACACGTGGTTTGGAAAGGTCTAGAAAATGGAAGTTCTTGCCCACCAACACGTGGTCATTTTCTCATACAATCTAGACCGTTTTAACATGTAAAAATGACATCATGTTCGTAGATCTGTAAAAGGACAGGTGAGCCGTGAGCTACGCAGGTTTCTCTGGCAGTCTCTAATAAGGAGTCTCTCACAGTCTTCAGGAGTCAGAGAGTATCGTCAAGGGAGGAGCTGAATTAGACAAGAAAGTCAGATACAGTGTTCGATACCTTCAGTGACCAATGGCTGTCAACGAGGTCTGAGTTGCTCCTAACTCTGATGGACACAACGCAATGAGGAGGAAACCCTGAGATCAACATCCCACCTTAAGAAGACATGGCTGGTGTGAAAGTGAAGGAGCAGGCCTGCCTGATCATCTGGACCGATGTAACTTAATCCCAGCAAACCCAGGGAAGTGAAATTATAAAATCTCTTTTTAATTTGCTGTCAAATATTTCAAAATTTATAATTTTTAAACTCAAAATTTTCACATATAACTCTGTTTTATATTAAAAAAAAGAATAACCAATAAAGGTATTAATTACCCAATCAAAATTGATTTCTGCAAGTGCAGTCAGCTTCAAATCTGTTACCTTGCAATATGTAGCCTATATATACACACATTAGTATGTATATATTTTATATTTTCCAGATATTTAGTTCATTTGGTTTGCTTGATACAATTTTAAATTTGAATGTAATAATGGGGTTTCCCAAGTCATTTGCAAAATCTATCCTCTCCATAAAGTCAATGTTTACTTTATCACAATTGTTGTTATCTAATTTTGTAAGTTTCTGCTTAACAAGGTGTGTCATTCTGGTACAAAAAAAGGAACAACTGGTAAAATAAAAAATAGGCAATATCTTTAACTAGGTTGTAATGATTAGAAATTATTTCAGTATTTAGTCAATATTAATGTTAACAGACAGAATGCTAACTCTGGGATGATATATGGGATAATTTTCCTATATAAATTTGAAGACCTTCTATATGACATATTGGTACATGGGCACACAGTTCCAAAAAACTTTGGGGACGGCCAAAAGACAAAAAGTTGATTATTTTGCATGCACACACGAGTGCATGCAAACTTCACGGATAGTGAAGTTAGGTCAGAAGTTTTTAAAAATATTCATATAAAAATGATCATGCCTGTTTTTTCATGGTAAAAACCATCACAATTTTGGTTTTGAAAAATTTGTAATCTTACAATTTGACACAGTGTATCATATTTCAATTAAAAAATGTGTTTATTTTAATCAACTATTATTAAATGATTAATTTTTATACAGGCTCATACATTCATTAAAAAATTATTATAGTAAAGTTACAAAGACTATACAAAAATCTTAATTTGTATAAAACAAAAATTCGCATACGAATTTCAGTACACGAAATGTGGTGACAAAAGAAGTGCCTATTTGACTTCCCTACTAGTCACAGTATTTTACAAACACTAAGTAGTATAATGCAGTGTAATGATAAAAGGCTTTCAACACTGGAGGTACAATAGTGACCCCCAAACTCTACACTCATGACAGGGCAATGTTCTCTTCTCTGGTACCACAGAATGTGGGTTAGCATTTCTTTTTCCTTTTACAAGAGTTGTGTGCCTGCACTGTCCTCATAAAATGCTTCTTTCCTTATAAAAATGAAGGCAATACAGATGGATCGATTTCCTTACCTTTCAAATTCAATGGAGCTTCCATTTTCTGTAAGCTTGAGTACCCAGCATTTCTGCCAAGCTACTGAATATTTTCGCTACTCCTGTGTCTGGTGAGTTATGAAAGGAAAAGCTTTGTCTACATGAGAAATTAAAAATCATATCCATACAGTTTCTAAATCAAATACCGTATTCCTTAGATTTTTAGGACCAACTACTTCCCCTCTAAATGTAAATCTGTCAAGTTTTGATACATAGTAAAAAATTTGTTAATAATGTATTAATATTTTGTTTTAATTATGAATATGAAATAACATAATTTTAAAAAGAATAAGAAACACCATCTAGAGATTAGCAGTGGTTGTCAGTAACAATATTTATCAGTATCACACCTTCCATCAAACTTACCTCATTAAAAACACTAAGGAAGGTCAGCTAGCAACTGAAATTTATGCATAAATCAGTTTAAATCAATATGCACATTCATACATGATGCATATAACTACTAGTAATTTATGTAGAAAATCAAACTCAATGAATTTGGTGAAATATGTACTTCACTGATACTTCTATAGTGGTACTTTTTTCTGTGTTAATCTAATACCAAACACTGATCACATTATTTATGATTGCCTGACTGCTCACTTTACAATAATTACTTAGATAATTCATGTAAAAGGTGAAAACTGAGGTAAGAAAGCGTTGGCAGAGAATGTTTCCTGTTTTTTGCTCAGAAACATGTAATAACACATTGTATTTATATTACACTTTGTATGAAACACTACACTTCAGGTGATGGTGAAACACTACACTATTATTGCCTATGGTGATTATTTTACAGTCAGAACATCGTGACAATTATCTAGTTGCCCAGGAACTAGATATGAGATTATAGATTAGAACAAGTTTATAGATTATGAAAGGGGGGAGGGAGGGAGGAAGGGAGGGGGGGAGAGAGAGAGAGAGGGGGGGATTTCTATATGCTGTAGTATAAAAGTGTGGATTATACGTGTGAATGTAATCATAAAATGATAAGAATCTACTACATCGCTCCGTTAACACAGAATCTGGAGAGGGGAAGAGTAGCAGCACTGGCACTGCCAGTTGCGCGGGGGTTCAGTACGTTCCCCTACACTGCTTGACAGTCAAAGTAAAACTCGTACGCGACTAGAAAATTTACACGTCCAAAAATTAAAGTTAGAGCATTATAATACTTAAACTGTACGTGTATGGTGTCAAAATATTATTCTACACCGTTTCAAAAATGATTAAATTACTTTGACCATAAACATAAACAATATGAGCAATAAACTCCACAATTTCAATTAGGTATTGATCTGTAAAACATAACTAGTCGTGACTCCGTTGTTGATCAACATAAATGGATTATTGTTACTTCAGTTTGGAGTTTAATATGTCAATAAGGCTATTCAATGTTTAATTTTTTTGTACTTTTCATAAATGTATAAAGTTATGTTACTTTTGCTCATGTTTTTTTCGAATTACAACATGAAACGTTAGCCGGTTGAGAAAGGTTTTGCTATTACAAATAGTAGTTCTATAAACGAGTGAAATTATGAAGAACAAGTAAATTTAATTCAATTAGCAAGTTTCTAACGTGATATTGTGTATACCACGTTATAAACGGACTTGGGAAACCTCATAATAATTGTTAAATGATCAAAGTTAAAGTTACTGTCCAAACAAACTATCTAAGTTATAGTTACAAAAACTAACCGATTAAAGATAAATAAAATTAACTGATTAAAATTTAAACCATTTTGGTTTGCTTTTTTTGTTTTATTTTTATTGAGTAAATTGCTCAGTTTTCTACCAGTCGATATTAAGACTTTTACCTCTTCCCGTATCTTACAAATTGTGGTTTCTGAGTTTCCTGTTGCAGCTGCTGCTCGCTTTGTCGCGTTGTTTATTGGGTACTTATAACAACCACTGTTTTCTTCATCAAAAAATTCAATTACTCATCCAACTATTTGGCGTGCTTGACTGCGAATTGTAGGCCTTTCTTTATTACTTGTCATCTTTCAATTCTACAGTTAATGAAATTTAATTTCGGAGTTGATTATAAACTATTATTTAACTCTTGCATTGTCACGTCCTACGCTGTTCTAAATTTTATGTCGAGTGTGGTGTTAAAAGTGTGGAAATTACACTATATAAAAAGTTCAAGTTTAAATACTTCTATCAGGTTTACACTCACAAATATTAATTACAGGCCTAATGCAAATCGACGCTCACAATACTCGTAGTTAATAAACATAAATTTAAGTGACAAACTCTGTAGGCCTAACACGAACACACACAAACATTAATTATACCGCAGATCAACGCTACAATACTCACAATTAGTAAATATAAATTCAAATAACAAACTCTGTAACACGAACACGCACAAATATTAGCCTAGTATTCGTAACGGAAATCGACACTCACGATATTCATAGCTGGAAAACATACATTCAAATGACAGACTTTTGAGTATGACTAAACTGTTTGATGGGGTGAGACGCTCTTGCGCGTTTGTCTCTGAACTCCCTTAGTTCGCATTTTTCCTGCATGTTTTGTTGATGTTGTCAGGTAGTACTACAAATTTCTGTGTACTACAGAGACATGACATTGGGAGGAGACTTGCAACATTCAACTTTATGATGAAATATCCACACTAGTATTGTACAAAGTACTGTAAGAAAATATTTTTAACAGACTTTATAAGAGTGATTCAATTGCAATCAAAACTATTTTCAGCTGCATTGTCAAGAACTTTGTCCAACATCAAATTTAACTTTTGTGTCATATCAGAATCTATTAGTCAGACTGAAAGTGTGGGTATGTAATTAAGAAATGTATTGTAAACGATACACATCTGAATGATAGACAATGTGTTATCACAAGTACAGAGTGAAATAACTGCAAATGTTTTTTGGGTTAAATTTCACAGTATTCTTGAAAGAAATGTGGGCTATTCAACAGCATGGAAATGATCAAAGAACTTTCTCTCTAATGATGTAGAAATGGGCTTCTTGAAATACAGAGATCTAGAGGTATACAAATGGATATCATTCAAATCTGAGAATTTGAAAACGTTTTATCATTATTCATTATAACTAAAATGATAATCAAGAATAAATTTAAAGGTTTATGTGATTTTTTATTAAGAATAATATACTGTTTGTTTACACAAAAACAGAAAACCAAAATTATTTACAGCTTAGTCTATTTAGTTCACGTATTTACCAAATGGTTTTATGTTTTGCATGTCTGTGCCTACAATACGGAGAAATACAACATTACAAAAGTTCTCTTTCACACACACACACACACACACACACACACACGCGCGCGCGCGCACGCACGCGCACGCACACATGAATAAATCTCAGCAACAGTTTACATAGTTGATTTACCATTTGTTTTCTTCTTATGGGATGCTGGTTATCCTAGTGCATACCCATGTGGCATCCCTTTGACACACATTATTTAGAAATTTTCAATGGATTTTTTAAAGACAATTTAAATCTTGCTCTATGTGGAACAGCCTTTATTAACACTCTGAAATAATATGCACTAAAATGCTCTGGGGTACTCAACCACATTGTTTTGATTTTACATAATTTATTAATTAATCCTATATAAAAATTGACTGATAATAATAACAATTAATATTATCAATAAAAATAGATAATACAACAATAACATTAATTTCAAACATACACCATATAAACTGATTATTAATATAATTGAAAAAACAAAATACATTTGAGTATATGAATGCCACAAAAAATGGTCTAACATTTCTTAAAATATTTTTATGTGTACACATGAAAACGGATATAACAAATGCTTGGAAGATTTATCTTTTGAAGTTATTTCACGTATCAAGTTTTGTAAATAAATTAACCTGATACGTGATAATTTTTTAAAATTATAATTCATCTGGTATTGCAAAGTTAGCTAAAATAAACTCACTCGGGTGAATTAGGCAGACAGAAAAATGGAGGAAACAACCAACAAAGCAAATATTTTACCATAGGGTAATGGGTAAAAGATCCAGAGGAAGACTAATAATTTGAGTGAATATTAGAAACTGGAAGGCGTAACAAAAAATTATGAAATAATTAACCAGTTTCACACACACACACACACACACACACACACACACACACACACACACACATGCGCGCGCGCACGGTTAACTTTAATTTTTATTTCTGATTAGTTCTTCCCAATTTTTTGGAAGAAGTGGGAGGTTAAGAAAACCCCACATGCATTATTCTGATTGGTGCCAGTCGTTTATAAAATTGTAATACCATTTCCAGCTATAATTAGAAACATATGTTTGTATGAAGAACATGATTGCTGTTATAGAATAAAATTAAATAATACTTATTAGCAACACCAGGAAACTAACTTTTTAAATAGAAATAACTCCTGAAAGAATGAGTCTTATATAAAACGATTATAAATACAAATTCTGATAAGTTAGTTTCCATTGGTAGGACTCGTTTCTGAAGGACTGACATACTAATTTTCTCGACAATCTAAATGTACATACAAATAAAGAAAAAGATGTGTTGTGGGACACACACCCGAAGCTCAACTTCAATGTCAAATGGCGAGTGAACTGAGTCAATGTTGTGAAGGTTGCTCGTATGTATTTGGAGTCTTGCATAGCAAATGAGAGATTTTTCTATAACTATTAAGATTTAAATAAGAGTGAGCAGGTAATTAAAATGAGATGAGGATATAGTAGTGTTTATATGTATTTTAATATATGAAATCGATATTTACAATGAACATGAATAATATCACACATCATATTATTTTCAGCATACGTATATGTGATTTATGCAACATTTAGTTGAAAAGTAGAAAGTGATATGTGGAGTATAATAATTCAATTTTTTACATATTATAAAACAGATAAATTACTAAATCAAATTTAGAAACATACAAACAATTTACAGATAAAATATAATATAAAAACCAGAATCGAAATTATGGGTCAACTAAAACACATACAAAATAAACAAAGATAACAAAATTATATTCTTTTGACATTTTAAACACTTACCCGCAAATTCTCATTGACAATACTATAGATATTATAATAAAAAATATGTGTTGCTGTTTTTAAATTGTTTTAATTACTTAAACAACTGAAAAGTTGTGTGAGTATATTAGGCTAATAATAAAATAAATATAGGAAAAGTATTTCAAAAGTATTCAGCCCAATCTCTCAGTATGGGAGGGAGTACATTTACTTTTTCCATGAATAAAATTATTTTTAATATTTACATTATTCTTGTAGAGTAGTATTTACACATTTAGAATATGCTCACATGCTTTAAAATACTATTCTTTGCTTAAAACCCACATATTTGTGGCAGTGGAAAAATTTTGGGTAGGTATGCGGGGAAAAGAGGTTTGATTGACATGACAACACTGCTTTTTTTGTTTCAGTTATTTTGTACGCGTTGAATCAGTTTACTGCCCCAGGAGCGTGAAGTGTATGGGAGTGAGCCAGGCACCATTCTGCCATATATGAATGCTCACTTCAAAAAGTGTGAAATTGCCTAAGCGATGTGAAGTGAATTAACTAATGATAGCTAAAGAAAAGGGAAGGGGAAGACTAATGATACATTTTACTAATTGCCACCGAAAACTGACTTCATAATTTCAGCAAGATGTGCAAGCTGATGTTTTATGTGGTTGGTGTAGTACATTTCTGAAGTTAAGCTGGCAGCATGCACATGCCTACACATAGCAAGTAAGTATACCAATCAAGAAGAAAAATGGGGAAGGGGAAGGAAAGAATCATCAGTGTTTTTAATTGATAGTACGTTTACGATGTATGCTCATTCTGTACCTATGCGCGCACGTGCACACACACACACACACACACACACACACACACACACACACAGAGGTAAATTTGATATTATGAATTCAAATAACAAATAAAAGAAACATTTTAAACAATTATTCAGATATTTACTAAACTTAAACAATACATGTTTTACAGTATAAAATGAAGAAGTACTTATAATCTATTAGGAATAAAGTATATCATTAAAAATTATCAAAGATTACAGACTGATCTGAAAGTTACTCAAAAATGATTCATTTGTTGATTTATAAATCTGAAAAAAGTAATAACCTTTGTTTATAAATGTATGTCCAGGTTACTTAAAAATCAACACACAGAAATAACAATCACACTAAAAAATGCAATGAAATTGTTATGCACAAAAACCTGTAACATTTGCCCTTGATGTATTGAATAATTATATAATTATTACAGTATAAAACTACCAACTATATAGTTTACTCTCCACAGTATCTAAAAACTATGTACAGTATCAGATCAACAATCTATACAAGTTTTATATCATTATAACTAACAAAATCTCAAACTTATTCATGACTACTTTGCACTTGTTTGCACATTACTTGCACACAAGAACAAATATGAAAAGTAAATTATGACCACTCCTAACTAATTGTACTGAAGATAACAAAATTAAAGTTGGAGTGATATAAAATGGCCCACATGAGAGCTATAATTAGAAATAAAAAGAACTTAAGTATAATAAACAATCACAGAAAACTGGTGATATTAGAACACAAAAATTAAACGTGTCCTCACTGTTTCCAGCAATACACATAAAAGATTTACTGTTTATCACGTCGTACATATACAAATATTCAACACATATTGCATGGAATACTGGTAAATGAAATGACTTGCTTATAATCCTAAAATTTGTACAAATATTTTTATTTTGTCTTATTCTCCACTGGCAATCAACACTTCCTGTTTCCTCCCTAAAAAAAAAAACAACAAAATATAAACACTTTTTCAAATAAAGCACTGCTTAATTATACTGCTTACTAACATTAATATTATGAACATATTGTAAAATTAAACCAACCATAATTTATTATGTTTTAGTTTAATTACTTTCCATTTTCTTAATCTCCACTGATGATGACTCAATTAATGCTTCCATTTAAACATTTTTCTTGCCTCCAGAAACGATTAAGACTATAAAATAGGTTATTTACCTTCTGTCGACGTTTCTTAAAATCCTTTTAGGATTACTCGAGTTTCGACACCATTTGGTGTCATCATCAGATCAGAATATGAATTAAGTTAAACATTTCGATGTATATGCATCTCGTCAGATGCATTTTTTTTACCTATTAAAAAAGCATAATATTACATTGGCCTCAAAGGCAAGTAATAAACTTGAGAAAAAACTCACTTTTACTAACAAAAATATACCCTCCGATATATTTGATGGTACTGGTGTATATAGACTTAATTGTTCTGATTGCACACAGTTCTATATAGGACAAACAGGTCGTTCTTTCAAATTACGCTATAAAGAACATATCCCAAGCTCCAAATCAAATATAACAAGATCTACATTTGCAGAACATTTGAGCTCATATAACCATAATATAAAAAGTATCAATGATAATTTAGATATCCTACATAAATGTAAAAAGTCACTAAAGCTGGACACCCTTGAAAGATTCGAGATATACAAAGCCATAAAGAAGGATCACAATCGTGTCCTTAATGAAAAAGCAATATATAACAATAATGTTTTATTTAATAGAATCGATCTTATGGAACGAGAGATTGGCGATATCAGATCGAAAAATTGAACCGAGGTCAAACCGGCATTGATTAATTTTACCGTGGAGTGCGTTCCTGTGCAGGTTCGTTGCGGCCGCGTTGTTTTTTATATTCTTTTATTAATGTTATTTTATTGTGATATAGTTTATTTATTGTTATATATAATTTTATGTGTTGTTTTAATCTTTAAATATCTGACGAGATGCATATACATCGAAATGTTTTAACTTAATTCATATTCTGATCTGATGATGACACCAAATGGTGTCGAAACTCGAGTAATCCTAAAAGGATTTTAAGAAACGTCGACAGAAGGTAAATAACCTATTTTATAATGCTTCCAGTTTCTTTTCTCACTAAAACGTATAAAAACACAATAGACCTAAAATAAGAATTAAATGATTGATAAAAAAAAAGACAGTGACACACGTTTCCTTCTCAGCACATTCCAATTGAGCTAGAAATAATGTCGTTACGTCTAAAAAGAGATAGTAAGCAAGCTGGACCACTGTAAACGCATGTGAGTCATCGTTAATGACCAATAATAAAGAGAGTAAATTGATCAACATCAATTTGCACATATTGAGGTCTGTTGTATTCTTTCAGAAACAAAACTAATAACGAATTAAACATACGATTTTCATGTGCTTGGAAGAAATTCTGGTCACTCAAACTTATTCTCAAAAATATAGAAATAATATATGGTACTCATATATGATCTGTTAATAAGAATAGTATACAGAAATTGACGACAACACAGAGAGTAATGGAAAAAAAGCTTTTTACACATTCTGAGGATGTATGCTATGTCAGATCCAACGGTATGGTGTCTAACAGGAATAAGAGAGATGTTTGTATACTGTGGAACAACTTAAATGGAACTGGACTGGAAACTGCAAAAACAACATGTTGCAAGAATGAAGGGTGGAAGATGAACAAAAATATTACCAGATTAGTGGCCACAGGAGTGGATGAGGAAAAGGGATTGAAAACAAACTACATGGAGAGAAGACATTTGCCAAATTGCAAGAATCAATGGGAACCATCTACCATAAGAAAAAAAAAGCAACAAACATACCAAACATGTATCAAATATTTGTTGCTAACCGGACTTGTTATTTAGTGTTCATGCATCAGGACATAATTACAAGTCATTTTCGTCAGACAAGCCATGAGGTTGTTTGCATTTTTCAAAAAATAAGTTTCAATCAAAAGCTCAGCTTTTAGTTTTGCTATATTTTCCAGTTTGCAGTATCTTCTATGATTTCTGTATAAAGGAAAATTGTACACAAAGATAGAAAATAATTTATAATATGTGTAAGTTCATGAATATCATAAAGTTATGAGAACAGGTATTTTTAGGCATGTGGTGTGTTTTTAAATATTGTTCACAGAATTCTCAATGTGCATCAGTGTGTATAGGAGAAATAACATCTTTTTTCACACCTCACAAAAACGAGCAAAAAATGAAATAAAATGAAAAACAAACATAATTTAGATGATTTGTAAAAGCATATTATTCAACAAACTACACGAGTCATACAATATAAGAGGAAAGATCAAAGTGATTTTAAGATTTTACAAGAACAAAATAATTACAAGGATAGGGTGAAAAGTTCTGTGCCTGACACGCAGATAGCGCCACTATGCTCATTATTTTGATTGTGTTACATGAATTTATCCTTTGTAGGCTTAGTTTTGATGCTTTCAAGTCAATGAATTGTTTATTATTTCTTTTATGAATTTGCTAACTGCTATAATTTTTTATTGTTCGACTAAGCTTTTCGTCATTACTGACATCTTCAGGTCTTAAACAACCTTCAGGTCTTGTTGTTTAAGACCTGAAGATGTCAGTAATGACGAAAAGCTTAGTCGAACAATAAAAAATTATAGCAGTTAGCAAATTCATAAAAGAAATAGTAAAGATGGCCGCTAATTTAAACAATACGAAGAATTGTTTATTGCAAGTTTCACAGTCCACTCCTGTAAGTACCTCAGCATCACTTTTAACAATGGATACATTGAAAATTCATTTATTTATTTATTATCAAAATACCCTTATACCATACTGGTGTCGGGTTACATCAACTACACTCTTTATACAAATTTTTTCCAGCTTACTCTGTCCATTGACAATGTCTTCGCTTCACTCCAGTCCAAGCTTCTTTCTCTCAAAATGTTTCCCATCATTCCATCCCAAGTCAGTCGCGGTCTTCCTCTCTTCTTTCTCCCTCCTGATTTTGCCTCCCAAACCTTTTTTACCATTCTATCACTATCCATTCTCTGCATGTGTCCCCACCAGCATAGTTGTCTCTGTTCAATAAAATCCAGAATCGATATCATTTTTAAATCCTCTCTTATTTGTGTATTCCTAACTCTATTCTTCCTTGTTACTCCTACTACTCTCTAAGATATTTCATTTCTGCCGCCTGGATTTTACTTTTTTGGCTTTTGATTGGAAATTCATACTGTGATTAAATTTTTTTTTTATAGTCTTAACTGCAACCAATATAAAAAAGGACAGAGAAGTTAGTGTTGATCTTAGTTACACTAACTTCTCTGTTAATCTTAAACCCATACACTTTTGTAAGAAGGGCCGATATATGAATGTATTAGAAGAGTATGAGATATATAAAGCGGCCAAGTCACAGAAAGAGTGCCTGTTGAACAATATGGTGTCGTTTAAATCCAACGCGCTCTTCGATACTGTGATACAAAAACTGTCACAGACATGAGGAGTACGACCAACTTATCTCTGCATTGGACTTTATACGGCCAGTGCACGTTTACTTTCTTGACGATGCGCATTGTCCCCTCTCACGCAGTATGAGTGTTTGATTTCAGTGTTTTTTACGTTTTATGTGTGTGTTTTTATGAACTGACTAGCTTGACCCGAGTGAGCACCTGAAGATGGGAACTTGATCCTGAAACGCGTCGTGCATAGCGACCAAAGTAAGTTGCATGAAGGAATATCAGGTATCTAACCTATTTTAAAATTAACCATTGCAACTTGGTGACCATACACACAATGAATAGCTGATTTAACATTATCAAAATTATCTGCATATTATAACACTGCAGAAAGCCAAGTTCCTAGCGAGTGCCAATGGGTGCTTACTGCTGGAAAGTTAGGACTTTTGTTTTTGAAAAGATTAATTCTCGTAGTGGATTCAACAAACACTTTCTTTCAATTTGATATTAATCTGTCCACATTAGGATGCTAGGATCTGATAGTCTCACACACTTTGTGTAGAGCATGCACAACACCGGTAATGTGTATCAATTTCAAACAGCTGACACAAAAGGCTTTAGCTGCTTTTTTCTTATACAACACTGCATTGGTAATAGAAAGCAATAAATTATCGTACTTAATACCCTTTGGGCACCTCAAATGCATACTTTCGTTGAAAAACTTAGCAACTGAAATGTGATTTGCTGCTGACATTTCTTTACAAGCAATCAAAAATTAAAGTTCGGAAACTATTTTAAGCACACCAATAACTACATTTCCCACTTTTCTTCCTGTCAAGTCTGTAGTTTCATCAACACTTGCCCATATTTTTTCATTTTCACAAACAGCTCTGATATTTTCTAATCATAGCAGTTTGGAAGATAGTGTTTTCTTAAAGTAGACCATCCAGAGGATCTAAGTTCATGTACTTCATGAGAAAATTTCTAAATGCTGGACTGTTTACTTGTGTGGAGGAATGTCAGCTGTAATGAAAGCTCTGCACAAGACAGAATAAAATTTACAACCCTTTGTAGGCCCGAATGTGAGGAGGGGGGGGTCCTGTTTCACCTAAAGGCACTTGTTTCGAATTAGAACGTGAAGCCGCAGTGATATGTTTGTTGCCGGATAGATGCTGCATAACTTGCAATCATTTGATCCGCTTCTATGGATTTTCTACAAGGCTGAAATATACTATTTTATCTTCAGCATTCTGGCGACCACTGTATGCGATGTGACAAGAACACTATCATGTAACAAGAGAACTGATGTATAATGACAACAAATTAGGTAATCAGCTGGTTTAGCACTTGCAAAATGAACAATCGTCTCCCACCTTTCATTGTGACTACACGAGTGTTTACACAAATTTCCAGGAGTATTATTCAGTTGCCAGTTGTGTTAACTTAATCTTTCCTGTGATAATAGGGAAACAGTTTCTTTGTATGTTTATACTTAGGGCCACTTAAACTATGTCAATTTGTAATAGCCACAGTGAGTATATCTATCAAGTGTTTGGTCTGACACCATAGTTACGTGGGTAGAAATATAAGATACTAGGAAATGCATGTTTTATACATGAAGGGCAGGCACTTGACTGAGTATACTAAAACATAATGACTCAGCAAGTAGAAGTTACACCATTATTATGCAACACTGTGTATGGCACATGGAGGTTATTCCCGAAAAACTTAACAGTAACAATTTTAAAAATATGTATTAATAACCTAGATTAGAGTGATGGGCACACCATTTTGAAAATATATGTAAAGATGAGAGTATAGAGGATGGTGGCCCAGTAAATACATTAGGAAGCCATGAATTGATAGGACCCTTAACTTATGATGAGGTGGAGCAAGTGATTGCCAAAATGAAAAGTAACAGAGCTCCTGGAGAAGACAACCTTGTAATTGAGTCGTTCAAGTATGGAGGGAAATCACTGAAAAATAAGTTGCACAGATCGATTTGCCATATATGGGAGGAAGAAGTTATGCCAGAAGATTGGAACATGGGTCTCATTGTTCCTGTATTTAAGAGAAATACTATCAAGTGTTTTGGTTAAAAAAGTTAAGTATGATTGCAGACATGATCATCAGGAAATATCAATGTGTTTTCAGGCCTGACAGGAGCACTGTTGATCACATATTAATGATCAGACAGTCCCTTGATAAATGTTATGAATATGACCTCGGCCTTCATGTGCTTTTCATGCTCTGCAGGAGTTTAGTATCCCAATAAAGCTACTGAAATTATTAGTGATGACACAAAAACCAGAGCCAAAGTCGTGCTAGGAGGACAAACAAGTCAAGCATTTCCAATAAAGACAGGATGATGCATTGTCGGCTGTTCTATTTAATCTGTATAAAACAGTTGAAAATTTAGATCCAGGGTGTACAATCATTAACAGGACAAGGCAACTTATGCAGATAACATTGCACTTATTGGGAGAAATGTCTGTATACTGTAAGACGTTTTTGGAGAACTAGAGAGGGAAGGAAGAAAAATGGGTCTTAAAAGTAAATGCTAGCAAAACAAAATATACGTAAAGTATCCATGTCGCAGGCAAGGAGAACCCCAATAAACCTCTTTTGAAGGAGTAAATGAGTTTACATACCGTAGACCTTATGTTAATAGTGAAAACATGGTATGTAAAGAAATACCAAAGAGAATAATGTCGGGGGATAGAGCTCACTTTGGCCTCATAAAATTATTAAAATCTAGTTTTCTCACTCAAGAGACTAAACTGAAAATGTACAGAGCAATGATCAGGCCTGTAGTGACATACTGTTCCGAAATCTGGACATTAAGAGCAGTTGCTGAGAAGGCTCTGAGGACTTTGAAAAAAAAATATTAGAAGAATGTTCGGACCAGTATGCTGTAATGGAGAATGGAGGATCAGATCTAATCAAGAAATAAACTCCATTCTAAAACAGGGAGATACTGTGCGATTTATAAAGTCCAGAAGAATCAGCTGGATAGGACATGTAGAAAGAATGGATAACCAAAGACTCCCCAAAAGGATACTGAATGGGTACACAGATGGGCGCAGAAGACGAGGCAGGCCAAGAAAATTATGGCAACACTATGTGAAAGAAGACCTACCAAGGATGGATGTCCACTCATGGAAGACCGGGTCACATGATCGGACTATTTGGAGGCGGATCAGCAGGTAGGCCAAGGTCCATCCTGCATTGTAGTGCCGGATATGTATGTGTGTAAGTACTAAAAATCTGTTTATGAAAAATATTTATTTATTTATTTACTTATATTTATTTAAAAATCCGTTTCCTAATTTATGACATACATATCTGTATGCATATACATAATTGCATAATGTTTGCAAATAATTGTATTCTAAATTACATTCATAGTTTTAGTATGGCTTTTGTTTTTCTGGATACGTACTCATCACACACACACACACACACACACACACACACACACACACACACACACACACACACACACACACACACACACACACACACACACACTTCATTCATTAGGAATAACAGAAATATGGCAAATCAATATAGAACATTACACAGAGGGCAGTCAAGTGAGGCAAAATTATACGGATAAAATTATTTAAGTGTTTATTGTGATGACATAATACACTGTTAATTTAGTAAAATTTGTCAATTTATAAAAAAATTATATTTTTTAAACAATGTTTTTCATAAGCGTATTATATGTTAATTACAACTACTGTCAATCTTTGTATTTTTATGCTGTATGTATATAACTAATATTTAAAGGCAGGTATAATAATAATAATTATTATTAATACACATTATATGCTTTATAACAATATTTTTTATCTCTTGATTTATTTTTCTACTATTGGTAAAAATAGTTCTCAGATAACTGTACCACTCACAGCTGGACATAAGGTAATGAAGCCAGCTTGTTACCCCTTATCTTCATACCCTTCAAAATGCCTGCTCTTTTCTTCCCCCAAACAAAATAATTTTTTTTAAATTCAAAACTATACCATTGCATTGCTCTACTAGTTCTATTTTTACCTCAGTGTCTGCTGGTAAATGCTATAAAAACTACGCTTTTCAAGTAAACTAAAAATAAATATTAATTGGCTTTAAGTTCTAATCACCAACTGATATCTTTTAACTGCTACTATTATTACTTCCCTGTTTCATCATCTACCACAAGTGCACACAGTATCAGTGAACTTAAACCATCTCCCTATTTAAACCTTTCCCACCTGTAGAACTCGATTTCTGTTCCATTTTATACATCTTCCTTTCACATATTTATTTATATTTTTCACTTAGTTGCCCCCAGAATTTTTCATACTTGGATTTTTATCACATTAGCAAAGGCAGCTGTTAGGCTCATACCTCTTCAATTTTCTATTGATTTTTTATTACTGTTCTCATGTATATTTCCCCGACTTTCCTAAATGCAAGCAGACTGTTATCTGGTAAGGGCCAGCTGTTTATTAGAAATAGCTTTGTAAAGAAGATGATCCAGATCATCTCACTGCACTAAGAAAATTGAATACCACCATGCAGTAATAAAATTTGTGTTAAAAAAAACTGCTGAATTTCAATGTGGTCAAGCAAGCTTGGAAGACGACCCCTGTAGTGGGCTTCCAAAAGTGCCACTACATCAAGGGCATCTCAGATAAAAGAGGAACCATTATTTACACTATTTATTATTTATTTACATTATTAATTATTTACAGATGAAAGGCATCACATTATTTACTGATGAACTAGGTAAATAATGAATTAGGTCTACAAGATGGATGCCACATTTGAATGCTAGCTTCTCAGGAATGTTTGGACTGTTTTAAGAAAAATCCAAAAGATTTTATTTGTAAATTTATAATTACTGAGAAAACTTGGGTCTATCACTTTATTCCAGAAATAAAACAGTCAAAACAATGGATACATTGTGATTCTCTGACCCAAAAAAAAAAAACAAAGTAGTAAAATTTGTCTGCTGGAAAGTGTAAGTATGTGTATGTCAAACTACTGTCTCAACATAAAATGGATGAAATGTGTGGTGCTGAGAAAAATAGAATAAGTTTCAAACTGAACCTGGAATTGCTATTAATAGGTGAAAACCATGAGAAGTTACAAGCTGAGATACTTTTCCCACTTGTGTATGTTTTCAACAGGCCTCATCTATTGTAAAAATTAAGTAGTTCCACATACTGTTCCTAATGTCAACCTTACTTTCTTCTCATCCAGCACACAATCAACATTTAGGGAGTCACATACTCCCACATAATAGTGTTTTTAAAAATTCATTTGGACGATATCAAAAAGATTAAATCTTAATTTTTAATTAATTTTTCTCAATTAATTCTTTTAATTCAATTTATCTTCTTAAATATGCAGAAGTTTATATTTTTTATAATTTCTTATTTCCATTTAGTAACACAGAAAAATAAAACAGTTGGTTTAATAAATAGCAAAACATGTCTATTGTCTTCAAGGTGTGCTGACGGAGAATTCAATTGGAGCCAACTATTTACTCATTCATTTTGCACAGTTAAAGTTGTTTACACTCTTTATTATTTTAACAAAATGATACAATTATACATATTAAATAATTAATATAGAACAAATACTTTATCTTTCATAACTACCACAACTTCTATAGTTAAAAAAGTTCAAGAATCAATGTAATTACATTTCTCCCTTACTGTGACTCACACACACTTACTTCCTCTGTACTAAAATTTACTATTTAAATTTTATGTTTAGCTATCATTTTATGAAACAAACTGTCTGTGGAAAAAAAATTATTCATATTACAAAATCTTTATTTGTGAATTACAAAATAATTACGTTAGCTGTGCATAACATGATTACAATACATTTTATTACTGATTCAACTTGATCCTAAATGGTATGTCAAAGAACAAAAAACAAAACTAGAATTTCTTTTTTCTTTATGACCGAGATACGCTTTCATTTATATTATTACACACTTAGTATCACCTGAGAACAGAATAAAATAAAAACATAAATTGAAACAGATTGGATAATAATCTACTCATGTACTGTGAAGTAATATAAAAAAAATTGAACTGTTTCAATCAACTGATGAATTATTGCAAGTGACATGTATATCATACGAAAATAAGTAACATAACTAAATTCTCTTTGTTATAAAAACATATTTATTGTTGCATTTTACAACAGATATAGTTTAAAGTATTTGAATAATTATTTAATTATAGAATAAATTTATATACAAAGTGTGTTTTCAAACTACAGTCATGTTTTGAAATTACTTTCAATCATACAATGTCCAGGATGTTTGAATGATTTAGTATGTAGTTGTTATGAATAAACAAAATTACTTCCACATGTGATACTGTGTCATCAGATTCTGTAATCTACTATGGACCTGGGCCCAAAAATACTACACAAAGCCTCCCCCCCCCAAAAAAAATTAAACTAAAAACTCAGGGTCTCCAGCTTCATTTGTGAATACCAGAGGTAGTACCTGTATCACACCCTCACTAGTCTATGACTAATAACCTTAATACAAGTTTTGGTGAAAAATTCAATTCTGATGAAAAAAAGTGGGTAACAATATAGTCACTCAAGTTTGGGTGATATATTCATTAGTGATGATACTGTATTATATACCAAAACTAACATTGTATTTTTCTTAACTTTCAAGAGACAGTAAAAATTTGGGGTAAAAAAAGACTGTATTACTGTAGTTATTAAATATTAAGACTGAAAAAAATGTACTATTAAAGATAAGTACATCCAAAAACCCTAATTGCTTTCATAGAATTTATTTGCCAGTAACAATTTTATGAATGATAAGAAATTGATTTCTGAGTTCATTTGACAGCAACGGAAAAAAACAGCTTTAATTATGGTGGACAACATTGCTTATTTAAATGTAAATATATAAAAATACTAAACTTTGTTTTTTTTTAATCAGGAAATAACTAAAACTGTGAACAGTCTCTACTAGAAATATATGACAATAATGACTGATGCGCGTGTGTGCGTGCACACACACACACACACACACATACACACACACATATACACACACACACAATGGCACATGAAATTGCAAAATTTTAATTTTCTTTGTTACACATACAGTAGAACCTCATTAACCCGGATCAACTGGGGCCGGGGCCGATCCGAGTTAATGAAAATCCGGGTTATCCAGAGAATGAGGGAAAAACGATAAAAAAGAACATGTACTTACCAAAAATATTTTTAATGGAGTTTAAAAATTATTATCGGCACACTTTCACCTAAAAACACATAATATGTATTTACACTGTACACAATATAGGTACAAACTAGTTGGTAGTAAAAAAGGCAGTGAGCTTTTGCTGCCTCAGTTTTGTGTATCGCTTACGAGCAGCGCGATCTCGCATCCGCTTTAGCATTAGAAGTTCGTTTGGCGATGTTTCGGCTTGACTCTCGAAATAAACCATCAATTTATCTATGTTTGCTACTGCTTCTGCATGGGTCATAACCACAGCTGGTTCATCAACACTGTCTGAATCCTCTTCATTTTCATTTTCTGTAACACTGCATGATGCAATAATTTCTTCCTCTGTGATCGCTTTATAACCTCCGTCATTGTCAATTTGCAACCAATTGTCAATGTCTTCTTCATCAACATCGGAACAGCCATCGATATTTTTAAAAATGTCTATAAAATCTTCTTCCACACTTATTTCTTCTTCTTCTTCTTCTTCTTCTTCTTCTTCTTCTTCAATTGTATTGTTTTCTGGCAAGTCACACACACCAGGCCACAACTTTTTCCATGACTTTATCAAAGTTTCTCTTCCAACCTGGTCCCAAGCTTCCGCAATCATATAAATAACAGTCTTTACGTTAAAAGATTTCAGCACCTCTACCACACTATGCTCTCCTTCGTCCTCTACCAGTTGACTTAGCATTTGCCTTTTGTACACTTTTTTTATTTTTTCTAGAACTCCTTGGTCCATCGGTTGAACGAGAGAAGTTACATTAGGTGGTAAAAACTTCACTGAAATGTCATCTTTGACTAGTTCATTGACAGATGGATGCGAAGGCGCATTGTCAATCAGCAAAACCGCCTTGTTGGGAAGGCTACAGTTCTTCACATATTTTTTTACTGACGGCACAAAATTCTCGAAAAACCATTGTTTGAAAATGTCACTAACCATCCAAGCACTTTTTTGTGAGCTGTAAACGACAGGCAATGAGCCTCGTTTCACATTTTTCAATGCACGGGGGTTTTTAGACTTCCCTATTATAAGGAGAGGAATTTTGTGCTTTCCTGACGCATTACTGCAAGCCATATGGTGAGGCGGTCTTTCCCTTTTTTATACCCTTTCGCTGAATCTCCTAATTTTGAGGCTAGCGTTTTACTCGGCAACATCCGGTAAAATAAACCGGATTCATCGGCATTGTAAACTTGATCTGCAGTCAGTTCTTCCTTTTTAATAAAGTCTTCAAACTCTTTTTTAAATTTTTCTGCCACTTCAACATCACCTGACAAGCTTTCTCCAGTGATTGTAAGTTGACGCACTCCATGCCATTTTTTCCATCTGTCCAACCACCCCTGGCTAGCTGTAAAACTCGGGTCTCCATGGGGCAACTGTTTGTTCAAACTCAATGCTTTCTGTTGGATGATGGGTCCAGAAATCGGCAAACCACGTTCTCTTTCAGCACAAAACCAGACAAACAATGCTTCATCCAGAGTTTCTAGTTTAGCAGTTTTTGCTTTACACCGATTATCCAAACTGTCCTTAGAAATCATTTTGAAACAAAAGTCTTTAATGCGTTTTCTGTTCTTTTTCCAATCAGATACAGTCGATGTTCCTACTCCAAACTCAGCAGCAATGTTCTTTAACGATTCTCCCTTATCAATTCTTGTCAATGCTTCCATCCTTTTTTTCATAGTCACAACAATGTTTTTACGTTTCGTCGCCATCGCGAACAACACGCTAACGAAACAGCACAACGATACTGTACCTCGACAGTGACACTAGGACAACACGCGAACACTACCGAGATTGCAGCGCAATTGAGGAATGTTGTTTCTAGGTCAATGTCAAGTGCGAGGCGCGGGGAGGGGAAGGAGAGGGTTGAGTCACCAGTTTGCTGTGTAGCAACAGCAGGTGGGGTGAGTGCAATGAACTCGCCCGCTGGCAAGTGAATTCGAGTAATGTACCTACTGAGAATACCGATTTATTGTCTGTAAAACAAGTCTTCATTTACTACGCTGAACAACATACATGTAATTTTTTTTTCCAAAACTGGTCCGGGTTAACGAGGTTCTACTGTATGTTAAAAAAACACTTGGGTCGACTTTAAAACCATTGCTTGTAGAGACAGATGAAATGACTACATACATAACTAGAATTTGATTGAGCACAATATTGTCATGGGGCCACTGTTACTGTTAATAACATACTTTCACATATTTTAACAATCAAGCCGATAAGGACATACATGAAGAAAGAGAAAATAAAAATATTCATTCACAGCCATTGACTTCTGTGGAAAGGGTCTGATACACTGATAGTATAAAGACAAGGTCCTGACAGGTAGACAATAGAGGGTATGACAGAACATATTAACTAATTATTTATTATAACAAATTTTCCATTTATAAACCAAGTCTATGATGATGAACTATGTTCTGTGAAATGTACATTGCAAGTTACTGTTGCACAAGTAAACAATTACTTATATTATTATTATACCTTTACAAACATTTGAATATGTTAATTTTTTGATATTATGCTTACACTTTAAGAAAATCAATATACATTCACAATGATATAATTATCACTATTAATTATAAACATGTCAATGCTTGAACCATAATATACTGTACTGGCCCAAATGTATGATGATTTTTTTCCCATAAAATACCCTTCTGAAAAATGTGCTTGTCTTAGATGCACAACCTACTATTTAAAAATATCATGTTTGTACATGCAAAAGTCTACATATTTTGTATAATTTACCAGTTGGACAGACTTGCTACGTGTCTGTAGCATGAATCAACAGGCATGACTTATGAGCTCAAAGTCAAGACAGTGACACAAATATTCCCAAACAAACTTTCAACACTGCACTCAAGTACTGAATTATGTTATAGTGATATTGTTGTGATAATCTCACATAAGGTGTTCACAACCATCTCGTACTTGCTGGTATGAGAACAATTTTTAAGTCCCCTTCAGTGACATAGGACATGAATGAATTCGTTTCACCTCATTCAGTGAAAGATTCTCCATGAAATACTATACCATTATACCCTTCCTTAATCACCGAGGATGAATCTGTTTTGCCAAATTCATTCGTAGAGCTTTTGAGAGACATTTAGGTAACTTCTCCATTCCATTGATCAGTCTGTTCAAAGATTTGAAAACTATTTCCTCAATCACATTTTAGGAGAAATTGATGAAACGTTCGGCCGGATTTGGGAGCAGATTTTCTGCATGATGGGATGACAAATCCCCATGCATGGCCTTGTAAGTTTCCTTAATAAATTGACTACAGATTACCATATGAAAGTGAGACCAGTATCGTTGTCTTAGTTTTTTTGCCCCCTACAACCTCCATCCATCAGAACATGCAACTGTTTGATACCCTAAAAGCCAGGGGCATGCATGAGGCTACGATTTTTGCTGATAAATCTGCTACCGATCACCACACAACTGTAAGACTGGTACCACTGTCTTGGTTTTGAAGCCCCTGACAACCTCCAATTGTCAGAACACCTTTTTATCAGGGGGTCAAAATATGCCAAATACAAGTCATAATCTGCCATGTGGCAGAGGATTATCCCTTTTGATATCACTTGACAAAACAGGTTACTGATAGCTGTTAACTGCTCTGCACTTTAAGGTAAAGTCAACAAAGAAAATATTAACATGTATTGAACTGTTTTCCTATTAACATGTGCCTGTGTTGCAGTGTTTGTTGTTCTATTATTACACTTATCTGTTGTTCTGTTAATACATGTGTTCATTTGAGTGGCCATTGCTCTATTCATATACGTGTGCATTAGTTACAATATTCAAGTACCATACAGTGGTCAATGACATTAAAACAGTACTGGCCGATCCACAAGTAAAGGATAGTGTTGAACAGATGGCGTGCTTCATATAAACATTGAAGACAGAAGGCAACAATATGAATTACAAATTAAGAGTAATATGTGAGGGCAAAAAATATGCAGGCTGCTAAAACGTTTGCTTGCTGTTTCTGAATGTAATACACGATGTTTGCAAAAAGATGAAGAAAAGTTAAAAGCGCCAGAACATCAAGTGCTATTAACATGTGCCTGTGTTGGAGTGTTTGTTGTCTATTATTATGCTTATCTGTTGTTCTGTTAATACATGTGTTCATTTGAGTGGCCATTGCTCTATTCATACATGTGTGCATTAGTTACAATATTCAAGTACCGTACAGTGGTCAATGACATTAAAACAGTACTGGCCGATCCACAAGTAAAGGATAGTGTTGAACAGATGGCGTGCTTCATATAAACATTGAAGACAGAAGGCAACAATATGAATTACAAATTAAGAGTAATATGTGAGGGCAAAAAATATGCAGGCTGCTAAAACGTTTGCTTGGTGTTTCTGAATGTAATACACGATGTTTGCAAAAAGATGAAGAAACGTTAAAAGTGCCAGAACATCAAGTGCTATTAACATGTGCCTGTGTTGGAGTGTTTGTTGTTCTATTATTACGCTTATCTGTTGTTCTGTTAATACATTTTCATTTGAGTGGCCATTGCTCTATTCATACATGTGTGCATTAGTTACAATATTCAAGTACCGTACAGTGGTCAATGACATTAAAACAGTACTGGCCGATCCACAAGTAAAGGATAGTGTTGAACAGATGGCGTGCTTCATATAAACATTGAAGACAGAAAGCAACAATATGAATTACAAATTAAGAGTAATATGTGAGGGCAAAAAATATGCAGGCTGCTAAAACGTTTGCTTGCTGTTTCTGAATGTAATAGACGATGTTTGCAAAAAGACGAAGAAAGTTAAAAGTGCCAGAACCTCAAGAAAAGCATTCAGAGACCTGGAACTGGAAATTTTAATGATCTTGATATACTTGCTTCCAAATACATTAATGAGAAATTAACAAAGAATATCAAATATGCCGAGAAGTTATTAGAATGAAGGCACTGGAGGTACCACTTGAGTTGAAAATTCAAATAACTGCATTTAAGGCAAGGTTGGGCTGGTGTAAATGCATATGGCATTTGGGTCTGTGTTTATGATGTTGCACTACCCTTGCACAATGCCTACCTGCATATTATACTGATAAATTGATCATCTATCAGTGACGTACTATAAAACTGAGAAATGCCCACAATTACCTTCTTGGCCAAATGGCAAATGCTAACCAAACACAAGTGTTCCATATGCCATCAAGTGATACTGTGGACAAGAAGAGTGGAAAATTGGTTATACTTAGATCTTCAGGCAATGAAAAGTCATGCATTATTGTGATAGTGGAAATAACTGCCGGCTGTAGAAGAGTTCAACCATATGTTATTTTGAAGAGAAAATGTTTCCAAAGAAATAGTTACCAGCTGTGATTGTTTTCAGAGCAGAGAAAAAGAGGCAGATGACTGACGAGTGACTTATTGGCAGATTGGCATGTTTAGGGACACTGACCAGGCGCTTTACTAGAGTAGGGAGTCATGTTAATTCTTGATGTGTTTCGTGGTCACACAGCTGCGAAAATAAAAAAACTGGTTGAAGAAATGAACACTGATCTTTTTAAAATCCCATAGGGAATCGACTTCTCAGCTTCAAGTTCTAAATTGTGGTTGTTAATAAAGCATTTAAGGACCACTTACAGAAGAACTATAGCACCTGGTTAATTAATGGAAACCATGCACTGACTTCAACAGGCAAGTTGAAGACACCTAGAATCAGCTACTGGCCCAGTTGGTAGCCACAGCCTGGGGGAAAATCTGTAGAGAATCTGTTGTAAAGTGGTTTAAAAATTGTTGTGTTTCTAATAACATGGATGGAAGTTACAATGACATTTTGTGGAAAAATGACTCTAGTTATGAATCTGATTCCAGTACCAGTAATGAAGATGAACTTGGAGAAGAAAACAAGGATGATGACTACAACTAAAAATAATAAGGTATCTTATCACTCATAATTTGATTTGTAATGTAAAATAACTATATTTATTTAATTTCACCTCAAGGTATGGTATCTGGGCCATTTTTATTATGTTTCTCATAGAACTCATAAAAAAATAAAATAAAAAAAGTCATCTTATAAGCAGATCTTTTTGTTTTCTTAAAACACCTTCAGAATTCTAGGGCTGTCTTATACGTGAGGCTGTTTTAAATACGGTCCAATATGGTACTTACATTCACATTCACACGATGACTGATACTTACTTATTATTGGACAGTTACTAGAATTAGTCCAGAAAACCGATTATTTACACTTTATAAATCCTATCTGTAATTGTTTACTCTTTACATGTTTCATGTTTTTTTAAGTTACTTTAATTTATTTATTTTAATATTTTCATTTGATTATATTATATAAATGATTTATATTTATGAGGGTTGATTGGTTAGTAAGGTATAAATAAGTTATCTATAAATTCTATAAATAAGGTATAAATAAGGTTAGGGTATCTTTATGTATAAATAAGTTTTCTGATAAACAAAATAATGAAGGTGGATAAAATAATGACTGTACTTTAGGATAAAATGTCTATAGGTCGAACGAAGAGCTAGCTAAAGGTAGCTGCGATCTGATTCTTGTAATGAAATTGGACTCTCGCTGCGAGGGGCTGAGGGATGTCTATAGTGTTATCAAAGTCTTTCCTGTCAATACTATACTAGTCATTTTTCTTTTTTAAAATCGAGTCTTGATTTCTTTCTTTTCATTTGTCTTCTGATTTCCTGAACGACTATTCTGTTCACCTGTATAATTACAAATTTCTCAGCAAAACATTTCTTCCTTAATACGTTTGTGTCTCCTGTTTAACACCCACCATTCTGATCCATGTCATAACGCTATATTCCACACAGGCTAGTAAATAACTAGCCATCAGGGAGGTCAAAATATTTTCAAGGAGGGGCAAACAATTTTCCAAAGGAGAAAAAAATTTATATATTTTTCATACATACACACATGCACATATTAGTTTATAATTCTCATATCATAATAGAAATAAGTACACATATGGTATTAATTGCTTTAATACAACAACACTGCCCAGCGATCCACAGGAAGCAAATCGAAGTCCATCTTTTAGGCTTGCACGCGTTGTTGGTGTGGGTTTCGGCACTTTCCATTTAAAAAGCGTGCAAACATAAGAAAATAAACATGAGTGAGGCCAGAAATAACGCGAATTTTGTATGTATGTGTGTGTCCTGGCGGCCTTTTTATTGCGGTAATCACAATAATAAAACTTTGGAAAAGTAAACGTTACATAATTGAGATATACTTGCCTGCCAGGAACGATATATTTTCACTCATACGTGATTTAAATTAAAATGAAAAATATAGAATTTTGTTAAAGTGAAATGAAATATTTCCATAGAAAACTACTTCTTTGTTGTCATTAATGTATTACACATATAAAACTTATAAAATTTACTTCCTCCATCAACTACCATTTTAATTTATTAAAAAAATGACCCCCTCCCCCTTCAACTACCCTTTTCATTTATAGATTTTTCGTCTACCTTTCTATAGTGGATTATTATGACCTTCTTTTCAAGATACTTTATTTATCAAAATTAAGCAATTTACTCTTGTTAAAACGTAAAACGTTGCAGGTAAACTACCCCTTTCCCTTAACCGATCTTCACCAAAAACAATAGGCCTTGAGTCCTCTACAATTCAGGGCTGTATGCAAAAATTATTTGATTCTGTTTGAATTTGCGGCTGTTATCGTTTGCCATTGTTATTATATAAAAATAATCATGTCTCTAGTTCGGGTCGACATTTGTTATCTTTAAAACAATTAATATTTTATAAAAAACAACGCAAACATACACTTTCGTGTGTTTATATTTATTAACTTTATTCACACGTGTGTCAACCACACCATAATTATGGTACTTACCATACATATGTAATACCTGTTGCTACGATCTTATTGTTTTTTGTGGGTCCAGGGTTTCGACTCAGCATGAATGTCGATTGAAATGGGCTTTGAAATAAAGATACTAACATTTCTCAAACATTAACAATCAATTTCGGTTTATTTTCCTTTACATTTTACACCGGATTTTTATTACTCGACAATGGCGTCTTGAACAACCAAAACCAAAATGGCGGCCGTTACTTACATTTCTTATTCCCTTATTACAACAACTAGATTATATATTTTTCATTTATCAAATTACCACTTTTCTCTGTTAATTGGGCAGCTGCCTTTCTATTAAAATGACTTTAATTATATTTGCTTAGAGGCCATACACAAACCAACGCCTCAGCTTGGCTGTCGACAGTTATTATTCACGCCTCCCTTTCTCACACTCATTCATTCTGATTAGGTTACTGCATTTTATGTATGAATATATTTGATAGTTATATAAAAAGAGCTCTTTAAGATTGTATTAAGGTTTTGCACCTTCCTGATTGTAAACTGGAAGTTCTGGAGGATGTCTCACATGCTGCTTTTACCGAAGTTGCTTGGTTACATTTTTGATTGTTATTGCACTGACTCTAGGTTCTGATTTTTTAAAAACTATTGTATACTGTATTACTTCATCTTCCACTGATTTATAAATATATATATATATATATATATATATAGATTACATTTTTGAATGTTTAAAATCACTGGGCCGGTATAATTTGCCGGCGACCTTTTTGTAATGTGTTACCGCTGATGCGGCGGTGTGAAGACTGGGATCAAGCACTACGCACTTTTTACGTATGTGTGTGTGTGTGTGCGTCATTATTCTTTGTCTTTAGTCAAAGAAACGCCCTAGTTTATTACGTATTTTATGCACGCCATTCTTTTGTTAATGACGTCTGGCGTTGTTGGCCAATGAAACAGACGTATCTAGAGCCTGTATTTGTTTGTGTAACCATTTTAAGTGTTCTTATCCGCACGTCCGCCGTTGACCTTGGAATGATTCTGTTGTGTCGAAACTGCGTCGTTGCCGGCAAAACAAGGGAAAATTGTACCATCCATGCAAATGAATGCAAAATACATTGAAATACAATAATTCGATACCTTGTGTACCATAAATCTGACATCAGGTTTTTGTACTGTCACAAAACCCCCTCAATGAAAGGTTTTATGTCGAAACATAAAAACTTTCATTGACCCATTCCCACGTTTCTAAAAGGATCAGCCCAGATATGGTGCCACAACCCCCTGTAGTGTTAATATAAAAGAATTTCAATCACTTACCCTGGGTCCAATGATGATGTTCGCACCCTCTGACCTTACTGGACTTCTCAGGAGAGATCCCAACACCATAAGGCCATGAGGCACTTTACGCTCCTGTTCTGACGCACCGGCCAGCTCAGGACCGTGGTCACAACACCACCAAACTCTGAAACATGCAATACAAATTTTAAAATAGTGGCCTTCTCTATATCCATATCCACAACCAATATGTCTCCCCTTAGTGCATTGGTTTGCGTTTTGAGGCATTGGTTTGCTTAACTCTACAATTTTCAAACAATGTATAACAAGAGTTAAGATAGAAAATTCCTTCTCCTTTTAACAACCCGGTATTTAGTACAACTTTCTGACTCCAGTCAATTATATTTACTCTCTTTACCACATGGAAACATATATTCTTATCCTAAACAGAAAACACATTTTACTTTTCTAAGCAACAACCATTAACTCTATTATTTTACTTCGTATAGCATTAAAATATCTATCTATCATAGCAAACAACTTTAAAGCTCTTTATTTTCTTTACAACTTTTTCTTTATTCTTATTTTCTTTGCAACCGAACTAACTCATTTTTCTTTGTTCAAAACCACTGTTATCTTTATATTTTTTATCACATTAATATTTTTACTGTCGCTACCCCCGTAACGACCTCCTATCCACACACACTATTGTATCATCAACATAATAAAAACATAATAAAACATTGTACATTAAACATTAACACTGTGACATTTACATTAAACAATTTATATTTACACAACTTGTACCAAAACTTTAATACATTACTACTTCAATTCTCGATTAACTTTTTATTATTTAACATTTGTTTATATCAGATTCCATACAAAAAATTTCAACTTTATCATTTACCTTTCAGTTACATTACCTTCCTACCATGAATTTTCTTTTATAACCTTTTTATCCTTATTAGTTTGGGTGACTCTCTTTTATTCACTATTCTCTATCTTATTTTGGCATTTGTCAATCTAACCTTACTCACCTCTTTTTTACTACTAACCATTAACATATTATGACACCAATATCTCAATAATAACCCCCTTCGCTAATCCCATTTAAATCCTCTGGCACCGCTCGTTTTTTTGTATTCGGATGTGTGTTCCCTACCTGGCCATATCCATCCCTAACCATTTGCCCTCCACCAAATATCGGCAAACACTCTAACTCAAAATTGCTCCGCCTGCCACAACGCTGCACGCTGATCACTCCTTACACCGGACCCTTACTACAAAATATCATCATCAACAAATATAATTACCATTCACATTACTCACCTCTACATATAATCACTAACTACTGTGTCCCTAAAATATCTAACACCTCTTTATGTATTATCTGTATCTCAACATTCTTATTTTCACTAACTCCCATTAACTCTATTTAACTAACTCCCATGCCTCTATTTATCACTATCCCCAAACCTCTTTACAACATTTCACCTTAATATACCACTAGAAAATTCAACACTTATCTTACAATCCTAAAACAACTCAATATCCAAATATATCATATGCGTAATCATTTACTAACCATTAGACTCTGAATTCCATAATTATTTAAAATTATTCTCATAATTACTTATTCCTTAATATTTAAAATTCTACAGTACATGGTTTACATAACAATACATAAAATACACAACAGCAAAAATACACAAATACATTGACATTAATATACACAAAAAATATACAATCCACATTATCATTAAATCGTTTCTCATAAATCAGTTCATAAACAATCCATTTCAAAAAACACTGTCCACATAATTAAATGTTCATAAATGCAATAAAATAATTAACCTCCATCGTCGAACAATAGTCGAACCTTAAAACTATATACATTGCTTAATATTAAATATCTTATCTTATCATTATACATGTACCAACTATTCAAATTTTTATCCTTTTCCTCAGACTCATATAACTCATGATCGGGTACAGTTCTGTCACCTTCAGGATAATCAGTCATAATTATGTAATTTATAGTCATTGTTTTCATTATCTCCTACTCCTTCAGTTTCATTACAAGGTAAGTACTTACTATATTTATTATATATCATCTCTCCTCCTAACCTTTCCATAAACTCTTCATAGTCTCTACTTATCTTAAAAATCTCTACTTCTCTTTTTCTCTCACAATACGTGTCACTTTTAAAACATCTCTCTCTATCACACCAAGCTACATTCTCTCTATATATATATTTGCATAGGGCACTACTATTTCATAAAAACACCCCCTGGCCTCACCAGGTACACTAACACAAAAAACTAAGGGATCATTTGGAGACCACACGTCTCCCACATAAACTCTAGAGGAACCTTCATCCTCAAATAACAATTTCGGAGTCTTTACTCCAACTCTACCACTGGGAAAATTTGCCCTCTGCTCACTATACTCACTTAAACTCTCCTTACCCCCACTTTCACTCTCATCTACAACTGTCACCTCACCATTAACCTCTACTCTCATTAAAATCTCACTATCACTATCAACATCCACACTATTATCTCCTATTACTATATTTTTATTTATTTTATCATCATTTCCACTACTACTTACCTTGTCATCTTTGTTCAATTCTAATTTGTCTATTACTTTCTTATTTTCTAATTCCATTTCATCTAAACGGGTCTCTATTTCGTTAATTCTCTTATCTAAATTACAATTCTGTTTTTTAATTTCATTGATGTTACTTTTCAACTCATTAAATTTCTCATCGAATTTGTTATTCTGTATCTCAAAAAGCGTCTGCATAATTTTTACTATTTCATTTTCTACAGTTTTTTTTTATTTACTATAGGCGTTGACTGATCGCCTTCTCGCATAATTTGTGACTCAGTCATGCTTGTTTCACTGTCATTCGCCATTAAAAAAAAAATGTTAATGAATTGTTGCTTTCTATTTGTATTACCACCTAACCTACAATCGTATCTTTGATTTCAATGCCCACTCCGTCTCCATTCAGGCTTATTATATAAAATACAACCGGATATATTTTTATATAGTCACCAGTTCGGGCGGCATTTGTTATCTCTATAAAATAATCATGTCCCTAGTTCGGGTCGACATTTGTTATCTCTCACATTTCTTTGTAAAAAAGAACATGCAAACATACACTTTCGTGTGTTTATATTTATTAACTTTATTCACGTGTGTCAACCACACCATAATTATGGTACTTACCATATATATGTAATACCTGTTGCTACGATCTTATTGTTTTTTGTGGGTCCAGGGTTTTGACTCAGCGTGAATGTCGATTGAAATGGGCTTTGAAATAAAGATACTAACATTTCTCAAACATTAACAATCAATTTCGGTTTATTTTCCTTTTCATTTTACACCGGATTTTTATTACTCGACAATGGCGTCTTGAACAACCAAAACCAAAATGGCGGCCGTTACTTACATTTCTTATTCCCTTATTACAACAACTAGATTATATATTTTTTATTTATCAAATTACCACTTTTCTCTGTTAATTGGGCAGCTGCCTTTCTATTAAAATGACTTTAATTATATTTGCTTAGAGGCCATACGCAAACCAACGCCTCAGCTTGGCTGTCGACAGTTATCATTCACGCCTCCCTTTCTCACACTCACTCATTCTGATTACGTTTCTGCATTTTATGTATGAATATATTTGATAGTTATATAAAAAGAGCTCTTTAAGATTGTATTAAGGTTTTGCACTTTCCTGATTGTAAACTGGAAGTTCTGGACGATGTCTCACATGCTGCTTTTACCGAAGTTGCTTGGTTACATTTTTGATTGTTATTGCACTGACTCTAGGTTCTGATTTTCTAAAAACTATTGTATACTGTATTACTTCATCTTCCACTGATTTATAAATATATACATAGATTACATTTTTGAATGTTTAAAATCACTGGGCCAGTATAATTTGCCGGCGACCTTTTTGTAATGTGTTACCGCTGATGCGGCGGTGTGAAGACTGGGATCAAGCACTACGCACTTTTTACGTATGTGTGTGTGTGTGCGTCATTATTCTTTGTCTTTAGTCAAAGAAACGCCCTAGTTTATTACGTATTTTATGCACGCCATTCTTTTGTTAATGACGTCTGGCGTTGTTGGCCAATGAAACAGACGTATCTAGAGCCTGTATTTGTTTGTGTAACCATTTTAAGTGTTCTTATCCGCACGTCCGCCGTTGACCTTGGAATGATTCTGTTGTGTCGAAACTGCGTCGTTGCCGGCAAAACAAGGGAAAATTGTACCAACCATGCAAATGAATGTAAAATACATTGAAATACAATAATTCGATACCTTGTGTACCATAAATCTGACATCAGGTTTTCGTACTGTCACACCATAAAAAAGATTCTACACACAGACACACTTTTCGAAAAATGACTTTTTTCCATGTTTTGATGGTAGTACAATCAGAACCTGCTGTTATCTCGTACACGATTTTTTTTTGCCATGACCATACTTCCATTTCTTTATGGAACATGGAAGTAAAAATGGTATCAGCTGAGACAGTTTTACTTTCTAGTTTTACAGTTTTAGTTTCTAGTTTTACTTCCATGTTCTATAAGGAAATGGAAGTATGGTCATGGCAAAAAAAAAATCGTGTTTGAGATAACAGCTGATTCTGATTGTACTACCCTCAAAACATGAAGAAAAGTAATTTTTTGAAAAGTGTCTGTGTGTGTGTGTCTGTCTATGTGTAGAATTTTTTCTATGGCAAACGATAACAGCCGCAAATTCAAACAGAATCAAATAATTTTTTGCATACAGTCCTGAATTGTAGAGTACTCAAGGCCTATTGTTTTTGGTGAAGATCGGTTTAAGGAAAGGGGTAGTTAAATCTGCAACGTTTTATGTTTTAACAAGGGTAATTTTTTCTATGACGAACGATGACTGCCGTAAATTTAAACAGAATCAAATAATTTTTTGCATACATCCCTAAATTGTAGAGAACTCAAGGTCTTTTGATTTTGGTGAAGATCGGTTAAGAGAAAGGGGTAGTTTACCTGCAACGTTTTATGTTTTACCAAGGGTACATTTTTTTTTCTTTCTATGAGTTCTCCTCTCGGCGGACGTGCAGATGTCTCTTGTCTCTTCCCGGGAGACAGTCTTCGCGTCTGCTGCACGACGGACGAGTACAGAGCTGTACGGACTACAATTTCATACCTTTACAAATGAGAAGGCGGCTCACGTCCGGCTAATCATTTGCGGCCTTGACAAAGACACGGACCCCGACGAGGTGGCGGTTGAGCTCCGCCAACTCGGCATCCCTATAAAGGAATGTATTAGGTTACACACCGCAAGCGGACCCAGGCAAAAGTTACCCATCCTCGGGGTGATCATCCTGAAAGGGGGAGCAGGCAGACAGACTGCTGGGACTGACCAGTCTTTGCGGTCAGTGAAGATTAAAGTAGAAAGGAGCCATGAGGCTGGCCACGTCCCTCAGTGCCAACGGTTCGGGCACGGCTCGGACAGTTGCCATAACACAGTGGCCTGCGTCAGGTGCAGGAAACCGCATCCAACCAAAGATTGTAAGGAGCCGGCTCAGGGGCGCCAATTTTGTATTAATTGTGGCGAACCTCACTCTGCAAATTACCGTGGATGCTGGATTTTCCAGCAGCAGCTGAGGCAGGTGGCGGACAAAACTAAAACCTTCCTGCCCGCCAGCAACTTCCAGTCGTCCCAGAGCGTGCTGCCTTTCCCCGTCTCCTGGAGAAGGTCAGCTCATCTGAACCGCAAACTCTCGCCAGACCTCGCCCATGTGCATCGGCCCCACCTGCTCGGGAAGAGCATGCTACACCAGCATCGTCCCTGCAAGACCAGCCCGTTCCTATGGACGAGGAACCTGCCCCGGAGGTAGTGGAGTCAGAATCACCCCCACCTAAGGCTCGCTACACCCCAAAAGTAAGAAGCTGAAGAAACAGAAAAACGCTGCTCCCGCCCAGAAACCAAAGAACAAACCAACACAACGCTCCGGCGCTGGGGTTGCTCGGCAGTCCACAGTAGAGCCCCGTCCTGCAGCTGAAAGGACCGAGCGGCCATCCAAGAACACCTCATCTTGGGTGAAATCAGCCCGCAGGGACCCTGTCCCATCTGCTTCGTCGTCCACATACCCCTCAGCTCTAGCTGAGGTAAAGTCCTTCCTCGAGGAATATGACCTCGTCGAAGTGGCCCAATTGTATCGTTCCATCTGGGTGCGTCTTCGCACGGCGATCCCGACTGAGAAATTCCTGATGCTCGTGGAAGCTGCAGCCACCATAGGTCTTCTGTAATGCTCCACGCTAAAAAGAATTACCTCCATCCAACGCAACCTAACCATCACAGCGTGGAACGCCGACAGCCTTCGACCCAAAATCGAGGAACTTAGAGAGTTCCTAGCCCGTCACAAGCCCGACGTGCTTCTCCTCTCTGAGACTTGGCTTAGGGCCTATGACACAGTGAGATTGTCCAACTATGCGCTTTACAGGGACGATAGACCTGGGCGGAACATGGGGGGAGGCACGGCCATAGCGGTGAAATTTTGCATTGCACATCACCTCATGGTCCTGCCTCCTGGCCAAAATATCGAGGCCACCGCCGTTGAGTTCTCGGAGGCGTCCTCCTGGTTTCAGCTTACAAATTGCCGACCACTCCAGTTCTAGACATTGACCTGTCTGCTCTTTTCGGGGCGCACAGGAAGGTTATGCTTGCAGGTGACCTGAACTGCAAACACCCTGACTGGGGTAGCCGTCTGACTACACCATCCGGGAGGGCGCTTAGCAGGTACCTTCACGACCAACACCTTCGAGCCTATGGACCTGGACTACCGACGCACTATCCCCGCCGACCTGACATACTTGACATTGCTGTTGTCAACCAGATTGAGGTCTCCGTGTTAATGGAGCTGTCCTCTGACCATTGTCCCATTGAGGTGCACGTACGTACCCATCAACACGATAGGGAGAGCAGCACGACGGGTGGTCGAGTGGGATCAATTCGTGCCTGCCTTTTGTCGCAGACTCCCCGAGGAAGTTCCGCTCGATACCACTCAGCACATCGACGAGGCGGTCGCCTTGTTCAATGATGCCGTGGTCTCTTCTGTCGGCGTGTGCTCACGGATGAAGCCTAATCTAACGCCCGATTACCACCGGATCCCTGAAGAAGTCCGTCTTCTCACTTTTGAGAAGAACAGACTTCGGAGATGGTGGCAGCGGATGCGAGATCCGGCTGACAAGGCCAGCTTCAATCGGGCGGCCGGCAAGTTACGTCGTGACTTGCAGGCTTCCTGACGAAGCTGCTGGGAATTTGCGATCGCCAAAATGGCTGACGATGCACCGGAGGAGAGTTCTGTTTACAGGCTTCCTTCCGCGTTGACCGGGAAGAGGCGCCATCCTCCACTCCCGGCCATCAACGGACCTGGGGGACATCCCCTTGCCAAGCTGGACGTGAAATCTGAGTTCCTGGCTGGGCGCCTGGAGCTTCAATTTGCTCCTAACCCGTCCGGGAACCCAGACTCCGATGAGGAGATAGAAGACGAAGTTGAGGCTTATCTCGGCAGCCCAATCACCTCCGAACCCGAACTCACTTCGGTGGAAGAGGTAACGGACAGGCTTTTAGCGCTTCGGCCCCGGAAGAGCCCTGGACCGGACGGTGTTACTAACACCGCCCTACAGAGACTTCCAGACCAGGGAGTTCTCTTCCTGGTCGATTTGTTCAATGCCTGCTTCCGATTCGCCTACTTTCCTAAGAAATGGCGATCGGCTATGGTCACGATGATCCCGAAGCTGGCGAAAGACCCAAAATTTTGCCGAGAACCTCCGGCCTATCAGCCTGCTGTCGTCCACTTCGAACGATTAGTCCAGTGGCGGCTAGCGGATCACCTTCAATGGTTGGACATTCTGGTCCCCGAGCAATTGGGTTTTCGTGCTGGACACTCCTCGACGCATCAACTGATGTGCTTCGTGGAGACCGTGGCCGAGGCCGGTTGCTCGCGAGAGCAGACCGTCGCCGTTTTCCTTGATGTCGAGAAGGCTTTCGATCGTGTTTGGCATCCAGGCCTTCTATACAAACTCACTGAGATTCTGCTTCCGGATTGCTACATTCATTTGACTGCTAGCTTTCTTCAGAACAGAACCTTTTGCGTGAGAGTAGATAACACCCTTTCTTCGACCTGGGCTATTACTGCTGGTGTACCTCAGGGAAGCGTCTTGGGCACCCTGCTTTTCTCTGTGTTCATCAATGATTTGCCCAAGTTGCCTGGCACCAGGTTGGCCATGTTTGCTGACGACATGGCGGTGTATGCCATCGATCGTCGTGCTGAAACAGCAGTTATCTGTCTCCAGGAACAATTGGACGAGTACGTTGAGTGGGCAGAGAAATGGAGGGTTGCCATCAACACGGCCAAGAGCACAGCAGTAATCTTCTCCAGACGCTTTAGGCTCCCAAACAGACTCTACGTAGGCGATACTCTGTTGCCCTGGTCTCGAAAGGTCAAGTACCTCGACCGACATCTCACCTGGCGGACACACTCTGCACAAGTAGCCCGAAAGACCGCCAATCGTCTCTATCAACTCTGTCCCGTGTTAAGCAGCAATGCCATGACCCACCGCCTAGGGAAGCTTATCGTCTCCACCTATGTGGTGCCGATGGTTACCTACGCGATACCCGTTTGGGGCTTACTTGGCCAAGACCCATAAGTGAAAGCTTCAGTCTCTCCTTGGCCTAGGATTGTGCTGGGCGTGTAAAGCCCACTACCTGACATCAAACAAAACGATCCGTGACTCCCTGCGTGTTCGTTCTCTGGATGCCATTATACGGACACTGTCCCGAAAATTTTAACGCCGCACCGCCCGATTCCAGGGCAACCACCTGATTAGCGCCCTCGGTCGCTACCAATCTGTGCCAGGAGAATCTTGGACCTGGCCTCGGCGTACACTCACCCTCAATTAATTAATTAATTGAAAACCCACGGCCGGTAGCAGGCCACACCATAAATCCAGATCCTATCAGTCAACCCTGCGGCAGGAGCTCTATTGAAGCTCAGGACGTAGTATACGAGCGGGCAACGGGCAAGGCCTTCGTCTCGCACAGCCATTGAACTTGACTTGTTTTATGTTTTAACAAGAGTAAAGTACTTAATTTTGATAAATAAAGTATCCTGATAAGAAGATCATAATAATCCACTGTAGAAACGTAGATGAAATATCTATAAATGAAGAGGCTAGTTGAACGGGATGGGAGTAATTTTCTATAAATGAAAATTATCGTTAAAGGGGAGGGGATAACTTTTTATATGTATACTACGTTATCGGCAACAAAGAAGTATTTTGTTGTTAAAATTCCTTCCCGGGCTGTTTAGTCATAGTCCAATGTTTTCTGCAAAACCAAACGTTTCGGCAGTGCCATCGAGTTCTAACATCAGTGAAAATCGAGTGCGATAATGTGAGGTGGTATACGTAAGTAACCACAGTACTCAGGTTAAGGCTGAACCAGTAAGTAGAAAGAAATAGTTTCTATGGAAGTATGTCATTTCGAAAATGATTTTAAATATAAATCTTAGAACATGGAAGTCATGTATGGTTCTCCATACCGATATTTTCTTTATAGTATCTGTCGATTGTTGTGAGACCCACTTGGTATAAAGTTAATATCCACATCATGCATTACTGAAATGGGCAGTCCTGCTTTATTCATCAAACACACTCATCTCACATTTCTGGCACACATTTTTCACATTCATACACACTAATTATAAATCACCCATAAATTGTGTTCATACACCTGTAAAATTCAGCTTGGTATGCTCTGTAAAGTGCCAAAACCTCTACTACTGATTGCTGCTTTATACATAATTCACAAGTTGGAGGCAGCATTCATAACTGAAGAATGTTGTTACTCAATAAAGTCAAGCAATAAGCTGAAATCAAGTTTGGCTACACCTACACATCGTTGGCTACAGAATATATGAACAAACTTTTCTTTTATCAACTATTAGGGATCCATGTGGTAGCAAACCTGACATTCCACAATCACCTACAGACTGTGTGGATTTTGTACCTAACCTTGCTTTGTGTATTTTATTGCGGAGTAATCTTCAAATTATATTAAAGAGTCGATCCCATTTAACTGCTGAACTCGAGAATGCTATTCAGCATGAAACTGCAGTAATACCACAGGAACTTATCCACTGAGCAATGAGAAGCTTTAGACCATGGCTAAAAGGTATGTGAGAAACATTTGGATATTCTAGTGTTCACCCAACCACACACTCTGACAATTAAAATTGTATGAATCAACTAAAAAACTGTTGACCATCATTCACACACAATTTCATGCATGTACAAGTACACAATACATATCTACATTCAATAACAAAAAAAAAAAAATAACTACAATATATAGAACATTTACTTCAATAACAAAATCTGCATAATCTTCTTTCCAAATGAAATATAAAAAATACTCTGTTTCAATTAAATGAAAAAAATAATTCTTTCGTGTTTGTGGACGTGTAAGTTTACTGAAAAAATATCTTTATCCTTTCTTAACATAGTTTCTGAATGATTTATTGTAATATATAGAAAAACCAATATTACTTTGGATATTTTACCAATTTAGTAAGTCATATAACTTTTATGTTGAATGTTTTCCTTTCTAAACGTTTCTCTTGTTATGCTGTAGTTTTCTCTCATTATGTATGTAATGAGCTAAGTAATTTCAGCACACTGCTTAATTTCTTCATTATTAACCATAGAACTTCATATAAATATTTTAACACGCAATTGAAGAGACTGAATAGATAAAAAAAGCCATTTGCAGTATCCATATTGTTATTGCAATATTACACCTATTGTTAATGTTTTTTAGTTAAAGCTGATACATCCTAACCAAATTATACAGCTGCACGAGGATACTGGTAATCATGTATAAAGTAAGAAACTGCAGATTAATAATATGTCCCTTCTATTATGGTGTGGTTAAATGAGATTTACTTTTCTTATATAACAGTCTGCATAAATTAATGTATTTTTTTTAAAATTAGAAATACAAGTTTGATTTTCATATACTGATACATTGTATATACTTTTTTAAAACGGTACTTTAATTTTTGCATTTATATTTATAAAGGAAAATGTGGAATAAAACACGCTGACTCAACAAATAAAGAAATTGTAATAGAACCCAAATTTCAACCAACACGTATCATTTATGATTACCTTAAACACAAGAACACACCATATTCATCAATAAATACTTCCTGTCAGACTATCTCCAACAGAGATATTTTACTTTTTGACATTTCTACAAAAAACGTCTGTATGGCATGCTCAGAAACTGAGAGCAACAGACAAAATACCCAAGATTCTGATTTGAGAATTTTGTGCTGAAATGTAAAATTATTATAATTGTGGTAGCCTGGCAGGAGAAGTTTTCAGATGTAGTTCATTACTATGTAGGAGTTTTAAACAAAACTAGTCACTGCAAACTCAATATATATAGTACTGGTCATAGTGGTTCAAATATGTCACAAGAAATCATAATTTATCTGAACACCAAAAACAAATACTGTAAAGATTTATAGTAATAACTAATCTTATTGCAACATACCTTTAATACCTTTGGTGTTGATACATCGGGCTGTTTGAATCTGAATCAATTTCTAATAATGGGAGGGAAGGTGCAGAATATGCCGGATGAGATGTGTCTATGTGGGGGATACGAGAAGGTAAGGTGCTGTGAAGTGGTACCGCAGGAGGAGTTGCTGGAGGTGTAGTTGGTGGAGATGGACTGTCCAAAGTGATTATATTTGGACTTATGTACCCAGGACTAGTAACTGAACTGCGGCCTGTTGTTGAGACAGTGCTGCTCGCATCTGTAAAAAAATATTCTCATTATTATACCAGTATCTGATGGTATAAGTTCACAAATCTTAAGTTATACCAGCATGCAATCAAATGGTAAGAAAACATTAAATTATTATGATAAAAAAGACTAAAGTGACAAATAATTACTGAAACTCTAAAGGTGAGCTCAGGCAATGTTGCAGTACATTAAAAACTGAAGTCTAAATTGTAATAGCATATTATTACAGAAGAAACATGTAATAAGTAGTTTTCTTCCTGAATCACTGAAAACATATCAAAATAAAATGACAGGGTTCCCACAAAATTTTCAAAATTAATTTCCCTGACTTTCCCTGAAAGTTTCAAGAAATTTTCCTGACATGCGGAAAGTTCAGAAAGATTACATACATTTTTAAAATAATTATTTTTTATTAACTAGGCCTACAATACATTTATATGAAATGTAAGACATAAACACAATTAGAGTATTATTAAACATGGAAACATATACTTAACATTTAAATATCAAAAAGTAAACATGTTGTGATTATACAAAACAAAAAATGTCTTATTTAACATAGACAGGATAGCTTCCCTTCACTTTCAATATGCAGAGAAACAAATTAATATGTAATTATTATTTACAGAAACAATAGTTATTTTTTATTTACAGAATCTTCTAAGCGCCTAATTTTCAAACTGACTTCTTCTTCTTCTATTTGCTGTTTCATTCGAGAAACGTTTCTCTGATCTTGTAACTTTTTAACTTCATTTTTTATTTTTAGAAGCTCTGGGCCATTGTTTTCTTGGTATTTCTTATGCTTTTACTTTCTCTTGATACTGTTCATATTTTTTACTGGCAGATCATACAGCAGTAAGCATTTTTTGAGTGATTTTAACATTTTTGAAGTCACCATAATACTTAAAGAGCATAATGTACAATGCACTGAGCAATCCTCTCTTTCATTTTCTGTAAAGAGTCAATTGTTTACTGACTCAACAGAGGCATTACCATGTGAAACAATTAGAGCCAATTTAACAACTTCCCACAATCCATAATACTTTTGAATAAAAAAGATGGATAGAAATCGTCCAATGTAAGTTCAGTTTCCTCTTTGTCATTGATACAGTCATTAAAAGAATCAAAAGTGTCTTTTACTATATCACTGGCCTCACTACAGAGCACACAATTCTGCTTTTTCAGGAACCACTTCAGTAATCCTGGTATTCTCATACAGAACTTCAAGTAGAACACTGATTCTGTTCTTTCCAATACTTGACCGATTACTTATAATTAGAAGATCAAATGACACCAGACCTCTAACAGCTTTGTATTTTAATGGACTTCTTACTTTGACTTTATTAAATAGTCTTAATAAGAAATGTTAGGCATTCCTTCTTAAATTTCATAATATCTAGCTCAGTCACTCCTTTAACTTCTTTTAACAATTTAATTTAGATGTTTCAAATCCTATATCAATTTTCTTGGTTTCTATTAAATTTCAAAGTCATTCAGGTCAATGGAAACAAGTTTACTGCTAGTATCTGCTGATTGTAAGCAATGGAATTTGACACAACGAGCCATTAAACTTCTCATCAAATTAAGTAAAAATGAATACAGATATAGCCCAAGTGGCAATTAACTTTGAAATCTCCTCAAGAATGGCTCGCACTCTTAGTCCGTACTATTACTATAAAAACCAAAAAGAACATACCACACATAAGGAAAACAAACAAATTAAAATAAAGGGAATCAATATTTAGAACCAATTATTTATATCCATTACATTGAACTACAAACTTCTGTTAGCTAATACAGTGCACAACATTACAGTTCAACACTCAAAAGATCTGTACACAATGCTTTCCCACCATATACAGCCACCAGTGGATTTTGCGTAAGTCGATATGACAGTCTGTGGCAGACAAGGGTTTGGCATGTTAATGAAGTAATATCTAACAATACCACGAATTGCAGTGAAGTATTCTAATCTTTGTGTGAATGTGTTCAGTGACATTACTTGATTATGTATAAAACGTTTGTAGGCTTCCCTGTAGTATCTTAGATTACAATTAGAACTAGAGGCCTTAAACTTAACAAACTCACTACCTGCATGGCATATTAGGAGTCTGCTGACTATAGTTAGGAGTTTCATATTAGATTTCTTCAATTACAGCATTGTTTCAAATTATAACAGATTTTCATCACACGAGTGCATGAATGAATTAATGAACTGAGTTTCATGTATACTACCAAATAAAACTTACATTAATTTTTAATACATAGAATCATAATAACATGTGATCGGATGCATAACTTAAAAACTCAATATAGTAAACTCTCGATTTAATGGACTTTGGATTTAATGGACAGAATTTGACAGACAAAAAGATTCAAAAAAATAAATAATTTTGAGACGAAAAAATCACGATTAAGTTTTTGAAGTCCATGGTTGTGATTTAAATTTGGCAGTAGTTCGTAACCATAGCAACAGATGCACATTTTCACTCTTGAATATTCGGCTATCTTCGTGATAATCTGTATGCACGCGCGGTTCATGTTCGTACAGCGTCGCATCAGTTTATTCAGAATTCAGAGAATGCAGCGTGTACACTACATGAGTTCCTATAGTACGAACCTTGCACATGTTAAATAGAGAGTGTTAATGAGTTTATACTTGCGTTGTTACAGCAAGGTCCATTATTTTATCAGTGAATTACAGCATAAGTATGTCTGGCGTTAAGAAAAAAACGTGTGAACTTGAGTATAAAGCAAAAGCTTGAACTAATAAGTAAACTGGAAGGTGGCACATCTGTTGCACATGCTTATGAACTGTATGGTGTAAAGAAACAAACCATTTCAGACATTCGAAAGAATAAAGATAAACTTATTCCGTTTTCGCTAAAGTACAATGTTGATAGTTCGAAGAATGAGGGAGAAAGAAAACACATTAAATTAGCCAAACACAAACAATTAGAGGATGCTGTGTACAAATGGTTTATTCAACAACATTCTAGTGGCGTCGTTGTTCGTAGTGTGGAGTTGCGGGTTGCTGCTGATAAACTGGCGAAACATATAGCTATCCAGTTTCAGGCAAGTGATGGGTGGTGGCTTTGGCGTTTTCGTAAACGGCATGGCATCACAAATAGATCAACATGTGGTGAAGTGCTGAGTGCAGACACTGAACAAGTTGAGCCTTTTCGTCAACATATAAAGGAAACGATCGAATCTGAGGGTCTCCCTTTGTCTCAGGTCTACAATGCTGATGACGCTGGTCTCTACTTTCGTGCTGTGCCTAAAAATACTCTGGCGCACAAATATGAAACCAGCACACCAACCCGTAAACTCAACAAGGAGCGCATTTCTGCCCTACTGTGTGCGAATGCTGATGGTTCGAACTGACTTACTCCAGTCATAGTCGGAAACACAAAGAAACCTCGTGCGATAAAGAACATAATGAACGAGTTGCCAGTCATTTATGAAAGTTCAAAAAGTGCTTGGTTTACCTCCAGTATTTTTTCAGACTGGTTTTTTTTAAATTATTTTGTGCCAGAAGTGCGACGTTTTCAAGAAGAGACTATGATAATTCCATCGCATGCAGTGAAAGCCGTCTTACTACTGGACAATGCACCAGCCCATCCCAATGCCGAGAAGTTAGTTAGCAATGACGGAAAAATAAAATGTGTCTTCCTCCCTCCGAACACCACTTCAATTTTACAGCCAATGGACCAAGGAGTCATTGTTGCCTGCAAAAGGCTGTACAAGAAAAAGTTTCTTGAAGAGATGATGGTTGCCTTGGAGGACGAACAAGACCGTGAAAACGACACGAGAGGAGCTAGAACACTGCAAAATCTGCGTGCATACAACATCAAGTCCGCCATCTTTAATTTTGCAGCCACATGGAAGGAGATGAAGGAAACAACACTGGCTAATGGGTGGACACAGTTACTGAATGGGACTGAACGGAAGTACGATTTCAGAGGATTTGAAACATCCGATTTCTGCGAAACCGTAAAGAAGACTGGTGAAGAAGTAAACGAGAATGACATAGAACAGTGGCTAAACTTGGACGAGGGTGATCCAGGCTACCAAATCCTGAGCCAGGAAGAGATCGTGGAATCTGTTCTACTAGACACGATGATCAAGAAGACGAAGATGATGATGATGATGATGATGATGAAGAAACATCTGTTACAGGAGGTCCTAAATTATCAGCGATAAGAAACAGCATGGATGAAATTATCGCGTACATAGGGGAGTCTTCAGATCCGGAAGTGTGTGTTTACTATGATCATTTTAGACAGTTTAGATATTTAATAATAAAGAAGCAACATTCTGGTGGAAAACAACTGACTCTTGATGCTTTTATCCAGCATAAATAAACAAAGGTGTGTACATAAAATATTTGCATGATATTAACACTTACCTGGCTGAGCGATTCTGGGTCTGTCAATCCATCACGTCTGGCCATTTTTCACACTTTTTTGACATAGTACATAATCAGCAATATACTTATAAGTAATTCAAGCTTTATTTTTTTTTGTTAATTCAACTATTCTACAAAATACTATATAAAAGTGAAACTTATATTTTAAATAAAATTTTTTCTATGTCATTATAAAGTTGCCATGTTTTTTCAAATAAAAAAAGTTGAAATATCATTACAATTAGGCTATAACACAACATACTGTCACAAAACTACTGAAACTTGTCTTCTGAATATTCACTAATATTGTTTATACACTATATACACAACTTTGTTTACATTGACTAAACATTTTTTTTGGTATGGTATGTTTCGAAGCACTTATCAACACAGAGGCCAACATCACATTTCCCACATTGATAAAGAGTGTCTTTTCTTCCAGCTTTCCCTGTAGTTGGGTCTTTAGGTGTTGTGAGAAGACAACACATTTTCTATGTTTTCTTGGTTCATAAAGTGAATGAAGAGGTTAGAAAGTGTAAACAAAAACTTACCTGATGTTTCGTTACAATCGGGAATAAATTCCGGATCACTGTCATTTTCTGAAAACACCTCTACACTACTTTCAGAACAAATACTATCACTATCAACGTTTAGTAACTCCACAATCTCATTTTCACTCAGATATTTCTTGTTTACAGATACCATTCTAACGATAACACTTACACATTTGACTAAAAAAGTCATGTGGTACAACACAAAGCATACGCGAATAGAAATGTATATACTCCTGCGATCTAGGTGCAGAACTGTGGTACAACACAAAGAATACGTGAATAGAAATGTATATATTCCTGCGATCTACGTGCAGAACTGTGAACTACTAATGTCAGTCTGTATAGTTATATGATTACACATCGTCGAAAAGCGTAAATCAACGGCTTTCGCCGTGTAAAACAATCCTATATGCGAAGACGTACATGTATGTCTCTCGACAAAACTCGGAAGTTACGTAAGCCGTACATATACGTCTTTCGCCAGCAAAGTGTTAATAGTATTAAAATTTCAAGTGTTATAGGCCTATTTTGATTTAAATACTGTATATCCTCAAAAAACAAAATTCGCGATTTAACGGACTTTCGATTTTACGGACACCCTTCAGCCCCAATTAGTCCATTAAATCGAGGGTTTACTGTACAGTCAAGTTGTGTTATACGTAATTTGTGCTAGGCAAATGCAAAAACATGTGATGTTATGTGTAAAAAACAGGGATGTTCTCTGCAAGTAGTCTATAAATAATGCACACAACTGCTACACATACTCACCCAAGTTTTTTTTTTAATTCCTCTCAAATATTTAAAATATTAAAGTATAGTTTACAAAATATTTACTTTGTAAAAACCTATGTGTCATATTATGTGGTCTAAAAGTTCCAGTTTTTCATGAATGCATGATACCGTGATTTCCAAAAAATGCACATGTTTATTAAGACTAGTCTGTATTAAAAACATAATATTTTATTTTTAATGTTTCAATCTGAAATATTTATTTACAGTCAACAGTAAAGTAATGTGGTCAAATCACTACTAAAGTCAATTTTTAATAGCTAAAAATTTGGAATATGTACCATACATACACACAAAAGAAAAATTAATCACAAAGACACACACAGCAGGAGAAGAGTTTCTTTTATAATGTAACTAATAATATACAAACAAATTTTCATTCCACTCAAATTGTTAATTAATTTTTAATTGTTAATAAAACTAACAAAACTGCAAATTGTTAAGATCTCTTGCTCTACACTTTCTAAAGCTCATACCTGAATTTTTTGCTGTACTATCAGGTTTAAACGAAATGCTATTTGATTTTTTTACCACACCAGGAGTTTCATCCTCTGAATCACTAGTCAAATCTATAACAATTGCTTTCTTCTTTGATTCACCTGTAACTGCCTTTGGTTCATCACCTACAGGCACAACTTCTGAAAAAAAAGCAAATTGGTACTAAAAAGTAATCAGTAGTTTCTACTGTTCATTTTATTAACTTTGCTAAATACTGTCAATTTTATCTACACAAAAACATTAACATGTTTCTACCAATCATGTTTATTTCCACATTCTACAAGAAAGGGATGTAGAGTAGTTACAAATTTTCTAGTGAATTTCATAAGTATCATTTTAAAGCCCCTAATTTTGAGGAAGGCTTTTGTAATGTTTCATACCTTTTTTCAACATGTAAGAACAATTCAGAAATAAGTAAGTGTAGTCAAATGGCAACTCATAGGCCAGACTTGCTTGTATTTGCTTTATAAAGGTTCCTTAAAGACATTTAGAAAGTTATTAAAAGATTTTAAACTCAAATAAATAACCAGCAAACAGTTGGCTGGTGTTAACAACAAAAATATACTTATTTGTATGTAGATACAAATATATTTAATAACATATATATCAGATATACAGATATATTTAATAACCATAATGAGAATATTAAAAACTAATCTGAGGAATATATTTCATTTTCCAACCACCTTTTAATCGATTCACTTTTGAACTTCAAAATTTTGCTTACTTGTGTTTTATTAACATCAAACTTGTTTGTTGCAACTCAAAATAATCAAACTTGTTTTTTCAAATGCTTTGTAATGTCAACTTTTCTTTTAACATCAAATTCTTGAGTTTTTGAGTCATTTTTGAAACTACTGTACTGTACAACAAACATCTGAATGCACTCACGAATGAGTAATACGTAACTCATAAACTACGTATGCTATACATCCTTGTTACAAACATTACTGCAGTTTGATTAAATCTAGCATAGTTGTACAAAGGTTAAGCATAATAGTAAGTCAGTAATTCTGACCTAAAGGGCTTTTTTTACCTGTATCTGTTGGGTGTGGAGAAATAACGTGTATAACCTTTTATTTTATGGGATGTCCCTATCCGCAATTTGAGAGAGGCTACTAATTTAAAGCTCAATCCATTAAAAGTACATAACAGATTATAATGGTAATTTCAGATTGTTCTTGCTAGACAGATTTTACTATAATTCACTGTAAAGAACATAAGTATATTGTAGTAAATATCAAAATGGAATTGGGGTGCCGTTTCAAGCACGGCATAATAACTTGAAATGGGCTTACAAAACAAGTATTATTTTTTGTGATGTTTTCAATTTGTTTCTTCTGCAAGTAGAAGAAACAAGTACAATATACAAGTATTGTATATTCTTTTTAACACCTGACGCACGTTTCACTGAAAAATATCAGTATCATCAGAGGTTTCTAAGTGAATTAATAACAATCGAAATAATTCTATTAATATAAAATTAATAATATTAATTAAAATTAGTTAATTTTATATTAATAGAATTATTTCGATTGTTATTAATTCACTTAGAAACATCTGATGATACTGATATTTTTCAGTGAAACGTGCGTCAGGTGTTAAAAAGGATATACAATATTATCTACTTGCAGAAGAAACAAATTGAAAACATAAAAAATTATATAATTACTGCAAGAAACATCGAGTTACTTATATAGAAAATAAAACAAGTATTATATACACTTTTATACATAACTTACTACTGAAGTTCTGTTATGTGAAGCTGACTGTAAATTTAGTATTACAACCAAAAAATATAGTTAAAAGCAAAATTCTGTAAACACTTACTGATGTTTTGTATTATTTCAAACAGATGACTTCAAATGAAAATTTTCTTGACTCAAAATACTTTTAAGTTTTAGGTACATTGTGAAAAGCAGGAAGATGACAAACGACATCTTAAATACCAGCTACTGTTACTTCACTAATCAAAAATAAAAATGTGTTAATACAATTCATATAATTTTACCAATATTGTTAGGACCACACACTTCTACCATTCTGTAATAGAGGATCCTCAGTAAAATCTAACTGTTTATGTTTACACATGAAAATACTGATATACTGTTGAATATATTAATTTAAATGATTGTGTACAGTTATTAAACACAAAATGTTGAGCTTGATTCTGTAATCTGGTTTGGCTGAAAATTGTTATGACCTATGGTATTATATTTGGTTCTGGTATACTATATATACAATTTAAGAGGAAACACTAAATTCCTTACTGACTCAAATATTTATTTCTTACTTATTTCTAATACTGACTCTACATGTTCCCTTTCTTTCTTCCTGCTTTTCTTTCACAATTATTATGAAAATAATGTTTCTGTATGTGAATATTATATCACAATAAGGCTAGTACACATCAGAACAGAAATTGTTACTGTTACTATCAACTTATGCTATACCAGACTTACCTGGTTCATCAGAAATTTCAACTGTAGCTGCCTCCACTTTTGAAACCTATGACAAAAAATACATTCTTACTGGATTTGGTTTAATATGATGATTTTTACAGACTGTAATCAGGTAGTTACAAGTAATCAAAAAACTACAGACATTTTTCAAGAAGTGGAACTCATAAAGTTACTTAACTCAGACTGAATCCTTATTTCTAGATTTACTGAATAAAATCTGTTTTCTTTTGACTTTTATTTTGTAACACGTTTAGATAAATTAATAAATAACTAAATATATGTTACTTTATTACTAAGACTTGCAAATTCAATTTTAATGGGACACAAAGCAGCTACAATAATTATGTTCAAGTTGCTTTTCTTGTGTGAAAAGAAAGAGCTCTGACCTGACAGCTCTCGTGACAGTTCAGAATACGCCAATGGAAATCTTGATTGTGAAGACTTTGATCATAATCTTTGGTGATAAGGGTTTGATCATGAATATGATTTAGAAACCAAGGTTCAATACTTAAACCCCATTATCTCCAGGTTCCAGCTTCTACTTTGGAGATTGACACTTAGAACTAAGTAATTCATCTGTTTTTTCTCCGTTTAAGGTTGGTTACTTTTGAACAGACATCATACTTCCACATATAATATTTTACGCTCTTTGATATTTATCTAATAATTATTCTTCACATAATTTTATACTGATCGGATAACATTGTACAGTTGAGACCTCAGAAAAAATTAATGCACGCCATTTTTGCTAATGTACAGTACCAGGCATAAAGATAAATAGGATCTATAAGTATACAATGTGTAATTTGACGAGATGCTCTCTCGTTAAAATTAACGAAGTATTATTATTATTATTATTATAGAATTTTTAATTTTTTTGTATCGTGGTTAAGTATTGTGAGCTCGATGTCGAATGGTTTCAGTTGACTCATCTGCTTGTTGCTGAGGTGATTCGAAAGGTGTGTTCCTTCACTGAAATTTACATAAGTATTACATTTATACAATACTTACTAGTGATGGTTGTATGCTAGTAATGTGTGAGAATATCACTAGCGAGAATCATTAGATTCAAATTTTCGCCGCAGTCTCTGGTACCAACCATTGCTGTCGCTCACCTAAGCTGCAAGCCTTATTCATTTACAATAACAGTCAACACTTTTGTCATTCGTGAAATAATGATTTATTATTGAACTCATCTTTAATAATTGTTAGTATACAATTATTTTATTCGTTTGCTTTTAAAACAATTAATTTCGAGTATGGACTCTTTAAAAATAATTAAAATCTCAGGGTGGCCAGACTGAGTCTAAGGATCGACTAGTCTGGATGTAAACAATTTCGTTACTTTTCTTTATAAAAATAGCAGGTTCTTTTAGTCTGCAAGATACATTTTAACTAAAGAAATGCACTACTGTAATAATGAGTAGGCGGAGAATAAAAAATATTATTTGTTTCTTTAACATAACATAAACTTTGAACGATTGTTCATTACTTGAAATTGAGGTTAAATAGGGATCATCGTAACCTCGCTTATTTGACTTTAATTGACTAATGATGCATTAAATGTGTTACTTATTTCCTATAACACTGTTATAAATTAAATTCAGTGATATTTTTATTAATTATCTTCTAAACGTGGATATAAACAAAGAACAGGTAATTAAAATTCATCCACTACTAGTGTTAACTCGTATGTTACATTTAGTTATGGTTTTACAATTAAACACAATATTATTCTTAAAATACTATATGTTAGGGTTCATTGATTCCCTCATTGATTATTCAATGTCTCTTTACAAAATATTACAATTGATTTTATAACCTAGAAAGTCAAAATTGTTAAGTCAACTCTTTCGTTGCTGATTGTTTATTCAATTGTTAAAATCCCTTTTCTCATCGAAATAGGGTTAGATTTTATTTAACTTGGATTTAATCAAATTTGCTAGTAGCGTTCTTGGTTTGTTTAATTATTTTTATATAACATAATAATCATTGGCACTGATACTTGCTTGTACCGTCGATCTCGAAGTGTCACTATCACAAAACTTTTTATTTCTCAGAAATTATTTAAAACTTTAATTAATTTTTATTAATTCTTTTCACTAACTGCCGATACGCATGCACCCCGATTAAGAACACTTGTCAAAATAAACTTCACTTCCCCTCTTATCCGACCTAACCTCAACTAGGAGTTTCGAGGTTATTATGCTTTATCAGCTGTCAGCTATCAATTCAATGTTTTCGTGGTCACTCTAACCCACGTGGAGTCTGCATCGATAAACTGTTGTTGTTACCTGTGTCGGGATTCCGCACTTTATATTTTTTAATGAGCTCTGATTGGCTAATTGTCTTTATTTCGTGAACTCTCGGCAACATTCGGCAAAATAGACACGCAAGTAAGCGTCAGTATGCTGGTTTCGAGATTATGATTCTCTGGTTACAAGGGCACGCCCACGGGCTTGCAAAATATTATTTTTTCTTATAAATCAAATATTTTACTTATAATTACACTGATAACATTTTTATAAACACCATTGTTTCTATCTTTTGATTACGAGTATTTTGCATACCCTTTTCATATAGTTCTGCTATGGGGTTGATAAAAACACATTTCGTACAAACTAATAATATCTCTTATGTTACATAATACATTAAATACATTGTTTTTCTTCACTGTGTTTATGATGATAACTTATTGGTACTGTATAATGAAATTTTCACACATTGTTATTTAATTACTGTTATGAATTATTCATTTTCCTAGGATTAGACTCTAGGCCTATTATCACATTAATTGTTTATCAATTAATTCTTAATATTAGTGGTTGATAATACAACTTTGTTGTGGCCTATGCATAATGCACTGGTCATTACCATTTCTGATAGTGTCAGCCTTATTTATTATTGATTTTTATTACTTTAATTACAGTTTCTTTGATGCGTTTTTAGTACACTTGAGTGTTACATTTTTCATTAGTTGTAATTCTTTCACATTTATCTCTTTATTGTATTTTTATTTCATATCAGTGTTCTGATAACACTGTTAGTACTGGTCAGTGGTTAATCCTGCCTTTATATTGATAATTACATTGGTTTGAAGTTACTCAAATTTCTTGCATCTAGTTATTGTTAGTGTTCACTTATTATTTGTTTTATTATTGTTAATTAGGTGGATATAATCCTTGAATTGTCTCATCTGAACATTATTCTGTATTATTCAGTATCATAGGTTGAGTCCCTATTCTTTTATTACAAGTTTAAGTGAGATTTTTGCTGTCCCAGGTGATTTCTATGTGACACTATGTGATACACTTGGTTATATTAAATTACATTTATTCAGCATTTATGTTTCTTTATAATATTATCTTTTGTACACTGAATGTTCCTTATAGTACCTTGTTATGTTATGCTACAAAACATTTTGGTTTAACATCATCTTAGTCATAGTTTTTTACTGTTTTATTTAAAACTAGTTGGCCAGATTAGGTTATGTTCTAATTTGGTTTCTCAACAATGGTTGAATGTCAGTTTCTGTTTTCTACATAATGGATGATTTATTTACTCTTATCTAACACTGATATTTTATTGTTTATAGCTAGATGTCTATTTGGTTATTATCATGATCTTTATTATGGATTATTAGTGGTCTTTGACAATTTTAATTCCACTTTAGAACTTTTTATTAGTACTTTGGACATTGTCTATTTGTTATGTTTATACATCATTTAATTATACAATTACCATACTGGTACTCACTCTCCCTCTTAAATTCTGCTTTCAATAGTTAATTTTATTGAGTTCTGTTTGTACTGTACTGTTATTAAATGTATTTGATTAATACGTTTATGTCAGTGTCAAGTCACAGCTTAGGGATTTAAATCATGTTGGTTGACTCACTTATACTTTCTTTTTCATTAATAATACTTTTATTTTCATATGTTAATTTGTTCTCATTTATATTATCTCCCTTTGGCGTTTGACTTGATTAGGTTTTCTCCTTATTTGCACTTATTCCTTCCTCACTCTTAGTAAGTTTCTTCTTGGTGTTGATGTCATTGGTTTCTTTCTCACTGTTTGATCTATTGGGTAATTAGGTGCGTTGTCTTGTCTTCTTTTCTTCAATTGTACATTTACTTGTAAATCATAGTTTATTTTATTCCCCTATTTTGGTTACAATACCTTCTCTGTTCATGACTGTAAGTTCAACTTTTGTAGATAAATTCATTTAGAGTGGCTTTTAATCCATTTGTGATACGTTGGTGTTGGGTGTGTTATATGTACCATTACAAATGGAATCCATAACTTTACACAAGGAGTACATGCGAGCTTGCATAAAAGTATAGATATTAATTTTTGCATTAAAAATGTTCATATTTTTTAAGACCACTAAAACATATACAGTAAACCCTCGATTTAACGGACTTCGGATTTAACAGACAGAATTTGACGGAAAAAAAAGCATGATAATGTTTTTAGGCTTTTGAAACGTATAATGTGCATAAACTGCAGACTCTCCTGTTCTGGCGATATTGCTTGGCTATCGCAGCATTCTTTCGTTTCTTTTCTTCTTGTTTTGAAACACGCAAATTTTCTCACCTTCAATTGTATTTGAAGAGAACAAATTCATCAAGAATTCATTTAATTCTTCACGATCCCTGTCTTTGCGTTGTCGTTGACGCAGGCGTCGCACACATTCAGTGGAAGACATCACGACGACTAACAGTGAACAATATACACTGATATGCATCTTATTTCACTGTGAAATATTCGTCCATCGGCTAATACAGCAAGCATTACAGTGGCACGTAATTTTCATTTCCCGTAATCTTTACTGTTACAGATTTGATTCCCTTTTGGTCCACCGTAAATATACGTAAATAAAAAATACGGGCGTTTCATCGGCATTTCCCATGTGTTCAAATGAATAATTATGCTTCTTGCATAAATGAATGACAAACCGCTGATACTGTAGGAGTTTTTCTTCATAGTCACTGGGTAGTTTTAGCGCGAGTGATGTACGTCATTTAAGCGCAAATCCATTTCGCTGCATCATTCATCTTATACACTCTAGTGACAGGGAGTCCTTGCCTTCTTAAAAGCCGTACGTATTCACAGACGCTGGACTCTACTGCTACAAAACGCCCAACAAGAGGTCCCGCGAATGCTCGTTACGCAGTATTTGCATTTAAAAGTCGTTCCTTCTGTTTTCTCCATTGTCGAATACAGGATTCATCAATATCGAATTTCCTTGTGGCTTCGCGATTGCATGTTTTTTCTACATTTTGTATCACAATTAATTTATAATTCGCATTGTACGGGTTACGTTTAATTTGATTTGACTGCGTGCCTTTAGTCTCCACAATATCACTCATACCGCAAATGCACCACATAAACATCGAATGAAAACAAAGTACAGATAAGCGATGTTGTCGCTGTTACAATAGAAAACCACACTGGCAGTTTACCCGTTATTTAGAAACATGTTACTCACACCCCCTCTACTCATCCTTTGTCTTGCTGCCTACAGAAGGGTGCGAGCTAGCGCACGCACTTACACTTTATCTTCCTATTCTTTCTTCAGTTTGCTGTTAAAACATTCGGTTGTAGTCATAAATCATAATGCCAGAGTTAACTACAGCCAGTCAAAATGCTGTTGCTTAGGCAGTAAACAACTCATACATACCAAAAGCGTTCGTCCCGCCAGAAGTCAGGTATAACTTCGAATTTCGTTAGTGCGCGAATGCAAGCCGAAGGCCAAATTAGCGACCATGTTTTTAGGAGAAAAAGTGCGGCTTGTATTCGGAACAATACGGTATTTGCATGATATTAATAGTATTAAAATTTCAAGTGTTATAGACCTATTTGATTTAAATGTATCCTCAAAAAACAAAATTTGCGATTTAACGGACTTTCGATTTTACGGACACCCCTCAGCCCCAATTAGTCCGTTAAATCGAGGGTTTACTGTACAATGTTTTATATTATATTAATGTATCACCTCCACTATATATAATACTGTATTGGCCAAAATATAAGACGGGCTCGCATATAAGACGACCCTAGATTTTTGAAGGTGTTTTATAGGGAAAAAGGCCCTGCGTAAAAGATGACACTGAATTTTTTGAGTTCAATGATAGAAATAATCAAATGGTCTAAATAACAAACCTTGAGGTGAAACTAAATAATATGGCTATTTTTCATTAAAGGTGTAATTATTAATACTTTATTATTTTTAGTCCCAGTCATCATCCTTATTTTTGTCTTCCCCAACTTCATCTTCAGTACTGGTACTGGAATACCAGTTACTATAGGCAGGCCCATATTTAGGTATTGTGTGCCCCTGTGCTCTAAGTAATATGCCCCCACCCACACAAACTTACGATTCAAACAAGAAAACAAGCCGTGATTTTACAGACATACCAGATCAAGTTGAGTACATTATAATAGGTAAACATAAACATATGATGGCAGTCTGTTGTAGCGTTGTAGGTATTACAAGTTACAACGTAATTTTCTTACTTTTATAAGGGTGTCATCTTCTTTTTGTTTCTTTTCTTCTGCCATCCGTCTATATGCCGCCCCACTTAGCCTTTTTCTTCCGTCCATTTCAATTTTATACTTAAATATCGATTTGCAATCCAATAAAGAACTAAAGAAGTAAAAAATAAACTCGTACTTTTTTTCATTTCACATCACAGTTCACAGTTTAATAAAAACTAACATCACCTAGTTGAATAGAACAGGCAAACGGTAGCACAGAGCGGTGCGCGAGCCAGACCAGAGCGGCAGCTGACAGTGCAGTGTTGCCAACAAAAACCTTCCCTACCTCATTTATACAGACTAGTAGCACTAGTAGAACAGCAGTGGAATACTGGATTTGGAATGGCAATAAGACATATGAGTAAGCAGAAATAACCACGTGACAGACAGGAATGCAACATTTGCTTCCTCAACAGTATACACTGCTCGCAACAATCTATATGAATGGCATTGATTATTTGATTTATAAATCGTTGCAATTACATTGGAAATTATTTTAATAATTGATTCCTTCAATAGTTGACCAAATGTTATAATTATGGTGACGAGACGATTAATTGCCAATTATTCGTCACCAATAATGATTTTAATGCATTGGAAATATCCTTTCATTGTGAATCTAAAAAATAAAAATCCAAAATTTTACCCCCCCCCCAAATCTTGCCGCCCTGTGCGCGAGCACAGAATAGCACGTGCCTAAATACAGGCCTGACTATAGGTCTTCCATTAAGTGGTCTTTACTGTGAGTAATGATGTGCTTATAAATTGATCATATTTAAAGTTTAACAAGTGCCAAAACTGTGTATGTCAGATAATTAAATAGATATCTGAAATAGATACTTGAAACAAATGAAACATCACAGCAGAACCTCACTAATTTATCACCTACGGGACTGAAGGGGTGACGAATTAGTGAGGGAGTAAGAAACAAAGACAACATAAAACATTTTATTACAATGTACAGTACTAATGTTATGCTCGAACATATTTATTGCTGGAAATTTTCAAACTCAAACAAGTTAAGCACTGTTTGCAAACAAACAACTGTTTAATGACTGTGAAAAGAAATTTATAATTTTCTCCTGTTTTTTCTGTCGACTGTACTTTTCAAGAGCCAAATTATTTATTGCCACAGTGAAATTATTTTAGGCAGTTCCGCTTCATCTTGGCCTTCGTACCACTTTATTGCTGTAGTTAGTGATTGAATGGCCTCCTTATGAGCAGGCTGGTCACCTCCTTTATCATTAGCTTCTGTAGGTTCTGTGGATACGTATATAACAATTTCATCATCACTAAACATTCTGAAGCCTACATCCGGAGAGTCTATTTCACACAAATTTTTGAGGCCATCTTCATTCAAACCGTTAAATGCTGGTAGGGATTGGCAGATATCTAACAATTCTGATGTGGGGTCAAGACCTTCTCGTTCTGTAGACAATGGTTGTAATTCAGATGGCCATAACTTATTCCAGACAGATTTTAAAGTGTTTTCTGGAATACTTTGCCAGGCATCTGCTGGATTATACGAGGGGGTACCCAAAAATAACAGGAATTTTTTTTAAAGCTATGTACTCAATTTTTTTTACAAAACAACCTTATCACCTTCAAAGTACTCTCCATTACACTTAATATATTTGTCCAATCTGCGATCCCATTCCTGGAAACATTTTTCAAACTCGTCTGTTGTGATGGCCGACAGCTCCTGCCTAGTTTTTTTCTTTACCGCTTCCACATTGTCAAAACGTTGTCCTTTCATGTCCCTCTTCATTCGCGGAAACAAGAAGAAATCGCACGGAGCGAGGTCAGGTGAGTAATGGGCGTGGAGCAAGGGAGTCATGTTGCTTTTTGCTAAAAACTGGCGCACTGAAATGGCTGCGTGAGCAGGTGCACTGTCATGGTGGAAAAACCAGTCCCTCGTCTGCCACAAATCGGGCCTTTTTTGTCGCACATTGTTACACAATCTTTTTAAAACCTCCAAATAGAAAGCCTGATTAACAGTCTGACCTGGTGGGACGAATTCAGAATGCACTACCCCTCTCACATCGAAAAAACAAATGAGCATCGTCTTAATGTTTGATTTCACTTGACGAGCTTTTTTGGGTACAATGAAGTTTTCCATTGGCTTGACTGTTGTTTAGTTTCGGGGTCGTAACCATAGCACCATGACTCATCACCAGCACTACCCCTCTCACATCGAAAAAACAAATGAGCATCGTCTTAATGTTTGATTTCACTTGACGAGCTTTTTTTGGGTACAATGAAGTTTTCCATTGGCTTGACTGTTGTTTAGTTTTGGGGTCGTAACCATAGCACCATGACTCATCACCAGTAATGACCTTGGAAAAAAAAATCTGGGTCGGTTCGGAGCTGGTCTTTCAATGCACGGCATGTTTCAACTCGATTCTCTTTTTGCTGTTCAGTCAGGACCCGAGGCACAAATTTTGCAGTGACCCTTCTTATACCCAAATCTTCTGACAAAATTCGCTGAACCGAGCTCCAAGTTATTCCAGATAACTTACTAATCTCTTCAATGGTCCGTCGTCGGTCTTCAAGCACGATTGCATGAACTTTTTCAACATTTTCGTCAATTCTGGAAGTTGACGGACGTCCAGAACTAGGTTTGTCATCAATTGACATTTCACCTTCTTTGAAACGAGAAAACCATTGGTACACTTGAGTTTTTCCCATAGCACTATCATTGTAAGCTGTTTTCAACATCACAACAGTTTCTGCAGCGTTTTTATCAAGCAGGAAGCAAAATTTCACAGCAGTTCACTTAAATCCGCCATGACAAAAAACGAGGAGCAAGCGAAACTGCTTTTACAAAACGAATTACTGTGACCGGACACAACCTTCCCAGGCGACAACAATGATGGCACTGAACTCGGAACGAGTTGCGCTACGCTCGCCTAGCGGGAGAAATGCGTACTACATATGAATATATTTTATACACAAAAGTAATGGACTCTCTGCATAGTAGTATTAGGTTATGTAACATCTGTAGAGAAACAAACACCTTGAAAAAGAAACAGAATTTCAAATATATAAATGGATATTAAGGTCAGATGGTGATGAATATACAGACACAAAGGCATTAGATGCAAAAGCAAAAAAATATTCTTGAAACATCTGAATGAAAACATACTTGACTCTGAGTATCAGACAGTATAGATGCTATTATATGTTCACGTAAAACTGCATGAGTCAAGGATATCAATGAATTGATATATCGGACTAGAGTGTGATGGAAAATCAGTTCTTGCAGTATGACACACAGTTTTCAAATCACTACGCACAAACAACTGAACAAAGAAATAAAATGGTTTAGTATGAACTATAAACAACTGTGCACAGTTTGTCTACTGTTAATGCAGACAACACGTGTCAAGATTTGAAATATTGTATTGCACTGTTACAATAAGTAATCAAAATAAGTTAAGCCCAAAATTAAAATATCAGTTGTTACAAAATATTTTCTACATTCAACTTTTGTACATTCAAAAACACGTAATACTTTTTACACATAATACTTACAACTGTTGGTGAAACCGTCCTACTTTGTTCTTTCTTTACAGACATAGTTGACCAGGTACCATCTTGATGTAACTGGATTTCACTATGCTCTGGTAACAAACGTCCACTTTGTAAAACATCTTGGAAGTACCTACAAACATATTTTCTATAAGGAATATTATCTAGTAATATTCAACAAACCTCATGTGAGATTCAAGAGACTGCAGACTTCTAACACCTAATTTTATTTGCTTCACACGTGTGTACATGCATGTGCGCCCACACACACACACACACACACACACACACACACACACACACACACACACACACACACATCAATAAGATTCAATACAAAAATATGACAAGTCACATACCCATCAATAACTAATTTATCAAACGTTGCAGGTTTATCACAAACTGGACACATCCATGTAGGTTTTCTCTCATTCATTTGCAAGTATAATGAAGCATCGAAACACTGTAGATGTGTACATGTACAAGGTCTACATGGTGTGGTCATCCTCATTTTCCCCAGAGGACAAAGAAGGCATACTCTAAGAGAAGTTGTTGCAATTTCACTATCAGCATCCTCACTAAGTTTTTCTTTGACTGGAATAAAAATATTTTATTAATACTAATTGAGTTTGACTCAATTATAAACTTTCAAAAAATAATTTAAAAAATCTTAAATATAATGCAAGGTAATTTTTGAATTAAACAAAAATTATATATATCAACAGGATAATTGTACACATATGAAAATATATTTTATAATACTGAAATATATTTCATAAAATATATTTTATAATACTGAAATATATTTCATATTTTACATATATCTAATGCTTATACACTATGTTTATAAAACTTACTAAGTCCAGTTGTGTAATCTGCATGCCTGATTCCTCGTGATTTAAGTCTTGATAACAGCTGTGCTGACGTCAGTTTTCTAACTAAGTTAACAGCAATAACATAGCCTCGTCCAAATTCAGCAGCCCATGATACACAGATAAGATTGGCTACAGTTGGGCTTAATCGTACTAAATGTGATACATTGACAGGTCGTGGAGGCCTTCTAGGATCCACACCTGGTTTATTTGTGGGAATAGGATTCTGCAAATTTTACATGCAAATTACTTGCAAAATGTTACAAGAATGTTGAATACAGCAGTAATATAGCATACAATACACATAATTACTCTATTTTCTTATTCAAATCTGTTATATTGCACAATTATTTTAAAGTTTTTGTACAAAAGACTCTTATGAGTTAACAAGGTAAGTTAGACAAGTTCTATATGTAATTAATACTCATAATCTATGTACTATACATTTGAAATGTCCCTCTAAATATATCACAGCTCAGGCATAGAAGGAATGGGATTGTAAGATGGAGAGAAGCTTACAGATGGAAACAAACAAACAAAGAGTACAGAACAGAACTAAAATAAGTATTTAGATAATTAAATTTATTAATTTATGTTTACTCATTATCATCTTTAAAGTCAGTGTTTTAAGTAGCTAGCAGTTACTGAACACAGAATAAGATAAATTTACAACTGCCATATTCCAGCGTACTTTATACAAATTATCCAAGATACATTCTGAAGTTTATAGAGTCAAATTTTCAATCACAGAAGTTCATGGCAGTAATTTTTGAATAACATATGTTTTTTATTGCTGACAGCTTCATTTTATTGATATTAACACAAACGTTTTGACCATTCTACAATGACATTAAATGTATATCAATAAAGTGCCATTATAATAGAATGGACACCAAATATTAATTAATTTGTGTTAATAAAATATGCTAATATTATATACTATGGTTGTCAAGAGGAAAAAGCGTTTTCACACACACACACACACACACACACACACACACACACACACACACACACACACACACACACACACACACACACACACACACACACACACACACACACACACACACACACACACACACACACGCGCGAGTCACTGGCACTCAATAATGTAAGCTGCACTTACTGGTAGTGGACACATTTTGTTATTTAATTTTACTACAATCCCTGGAGGAAAACAGTCTTCTTGTTCACATGAAGTCTCTAGTAAACAGAATCTCATCTGGACCTAAAACATTTTTTCAGCAGTAATGAATACAAAACTATCTAGTTTTTATATATTACACATTAGTAAATACAATTAAAAATTCTAAATTACCACATTACTAACAAATAAAAATTAATGGAATTTGCTGAAAAGATTGAGCCAACCTTTCACAAAATTTGATTTACTGTGATATGCTGACATAACATGGGGAAAAATAAAAAGGCACAGATTGTCTAAAATATTATTTATTGTATTTAACAGTACAATCAAATCTCTTTCAACAATACCCAAATGGGCTACTTTTCAAAGCATACATAATTAATTATTGTTATTACTTATCATTTTGTATTATTATTTTATGATTACTACATAATTATCTTTTGGTATTCACAGCAACTGTATGCACACAACATATGAGGTGTGTTAAAAAAACACCAAACCTTATCAGTCCATTTTTACTTATGATTTGAAACAACTGTGCACGATATATGAAGAAAAGATAAATATATTGAAGTGACAACAAGATGGTATTTGGAGGAAAGACATATAGTGTTCTATACACAGTAATGTTATACTTGAATTCAATCAAATTGATTAAAACGAAGTTGAATTGGAATTATATCATAGTCGAGGTTCCAAAAGGACTAACGGCAACATCTACACTAGCACCATTCATTCTAGAACACAAAAAGTGCCAGAACAATCCCAATATCAGAAAAAAACTGAAGGATTTTGTATAGTAATATCTATATGTTTTCTATGACGGGGCTAGAACACCTCAATGTCAAAGTGAAGAGAATCAAAAGGCAAATTCAAATGAAATCTTGTCCACAAAGAATGCTTTTCAATTCATATGAAATCTATACAACTAGATTAGTCTAATATTATTTTAGGCCTGAAGTGAAAAATAGTAACAAGAAACACAAGATAATAAGTATCGTATGGCTTAACATCATTTGATAACATAGTTTACATAAACTTTACTGACTTTTTGAGCAATACTGAGCTGTCAACACACACACACACACACACACACACACACACACACACACACACACACACACACACACACACACACACACACACACACACACACACACACACACACACACACACACACACACACACACACACACACACACACACACACACACACAATCATGTGTTTATAATGCAAACAACTTTACCTGCACAATATAATCAGTTTTAGCACCAACTCCAGTATCTCTATTCATTGCAATATCAGTTGCCTGTTGCGGTGTTAAATGAAAAACAAATGTTTGTTCTTGAATTCGTGAAGTTCCATTTGGTACTGATGGAACAACAAACAAATAAATTATAAAAGATCATATTTCATCTTAATGGCATTACAAACACAGATATGTAAAAATAAATTATATGATGTTATAATAAAAAGTTCTGTTACCATACTATTCACTCAAATAGCAATAAGATAAAAAATGTAAATCTGGAGAAAAGATTGTAGTAATGCACAAAGGACAATTTAATTATATCTGACAAAGGTTGTTATTTGTTTAATTGAATGGACAAGCACAGACAACACATAGTTAATAGAAATAGTATGACAGACGTGTACAGAAATTATAATTACTTTAATATTGGAAACTATAATTAACACTTTCAACACTATGCCCATACGGGCAATGCTAAATGCTGCAGTGGACCATTGCACTCGGTTTTCGTTTGTTTTAACACATTTACCCGTACACTGCCTGATCAAAGTCTGTAGCATGAGGATAATTCACTTGTTACTTAGCCTACTGTTATAATTTAGTTCGATATTTTACCAGGAGATGTCTCCTACAAACCACTGAAGTAATTAGTGTTTAGTTTCAACTATGCATGTTCTAGGCGCACCATGTTTCTGACATAAACAAATATCAAATTATACACATGATTTTTTACTTGATGAATCAATATATGATGAAAATTCTGATGAATTAATTCTGACACTGATATAAGGATAAGAATGTACTTATGAACCTAATGAATCTTCCAATGAAAAACAGAAATATATCTTCGTATACATAACCTAAATGAGTTGTGTCTTTTCATATATACTTTATTTTTGTTAATTCGGGATGTAGTAGTTATATTGGTTTCCCTTGTGTGCAGATGCATCACAAAAATAACCAATGCTGCAAAAGGGGAGGAAACAATGACAGTGATGTTGGTACTGATTGAACTGACAATGATATCAAACCAGGTCTCCCTGTGTTCAAAAAAGAATCTGTTATAGTAGTGCCAATACATGAAAATTGTTCAGGATTTCACTGTTTTTCATTGTTTTTGATGGAGATCAATTAATTTAGCTATTAGAGTGTAAATGTATGTGCCATAAGTTTACATAATGAGGATTCTAAAATATATTTTATGTGATGAAACAGTATGTTTAAGACTATTTTGTTCAAAACGGGTATACATTTGATCAAAATACTATGACTATATGTCAAATCTGCATAGAAGGATCCGAAAAATGGTACATTGTATTATTTTGTTAAAAGATAAATTTGCTACAACTTTTTGAAACAATGCTAAAAATGTAAGTTCATCGGGGAATGACACAAAAAACTGTGGTGTTGAAAGTGCTACCAAAAGCCCCCCCCCCCCAAAACACAGTTGTAATATGGAAGGAGGAATATACGTATGCCTGAAGAATGGAACATTAGCTTAATAGTACTTATTCATAAAAAAGGGATGTTAGACTGCAGAAATTACAGATGTATCTCAATGTTGTGTACAGGTTACAAAATATTCACTCGAATACTGCAGAAGAGACTGGAACCATATGTTGAAGGAATACTGGGGGAATACCAAGGTAGCTTCCGAAGTGGAAGATCCACTACAGACCAAATCTTCACAGTCAAAATACTGATGGAGAATATGTGGGAAAACAATCTGGACCTAACAAAATTTTCTTCGTGGATTTTAGGCAAGCGTATGAAAGCATAGATAGAAATAAACTTTTTGAAATTATGCTGTACTTTCAAATACCTATTAAATTAGTACAACTGACAATATTGACAATGATACAGACGACAGCAAAAGTCAAATTGCAAACGTGTACAACAGAATCTTGTCATGTCACGAGAGGGTTAAAAAAGGGCAATGGGCTGGCACCAACCCTGTTCAACTTAGGACTCAAATATGTGATCAGAAAGTTGTCAATTGATAGGAATGCAATATTAGAACATAAAATGATCCAGATCGTAGGGTACGCAAATGATATTAATATTATGGAAAGATCCCAATAAAGAGCAAAAGAGACCTTCCAGGAACTCAAAACCAAAGCAGAAGAGATAGGATTACAGGTGAATACAGATAAAACAAAGGTTATGATCACCACTCGAAGGAAAACCAGGAAACCTGAACAGTTTGAAATCGAACCACTAAACCTGGAAATAGTTATTCGGTTTAAGTATTTGGGATTTTGGATTGCAGAAGATAATGAAGAAATAAATGAAATAAGGAAAAGGATACATACAGGCCACAAATAGAGCATACACTTAGTTGACAACTATATTCAAGAGAAGGAATATCCACAGTCAGTCCAAGGTCACATTATATAAAGTTATGATTAGACCGGTGATAACACATAGCAGCAAGACTTGGACTCTGAACAGGCAAGCCGCTAACATAGTCAATACTTTTGAAAGGAGAATTTTGAGGTGAATATATGGACTAATCCATGTCAATGGGATATGGAGAATGCGTCACAATGAGGAACTATACAAGCTATATAAAGACAATGATCTGGCCACCACCACCGACTGAAATGGCACGGACACATCATTAGGACGGAAGGCAACCAAATACTTAGGAAGATACTGTTTAGTCAAATCGAGAGTAAAAGGCCTGTAGGAAGACCCAAGCATCGCTGGACTGACGCAGTTGTGAGGGATGCTGATACTTTGCTTAAAATAAAACAATGGACATCGATCACCAAGGACAGGGAAAAATTGAGGTGGATGATTATGGAGGCTAAGGTTTGACTCCAAACTGTGACGTCATAGAAGAAGAAGATTACTTAAGTATAAACATTTTATCACTGCTCCATTTGGTTATATACGTATATGCAACAATTGAAAAGAAATTGTTTAATGAAAGAACAGACAACAGATAAAACAAATTTTCTGATCACAGAAATCAAACAAATATGCACATGTATATTTTATTTATGTTACATGAAGGACTACTTCACAGGAAAACATACATGATACCAAACGTAATTTTAAGGTTAGCTCTGGTTATTTTAACAGCCTATTAGTCATCTAACAGGCCAAATATCCCCCGTTAATTGGCGATTATAATGCCCGATATCTTTATCTTAAGGTTTTCTCCCATTAAATCCTTAATGGGTGATTGAAGCCAGAAAAACTGCCAAAGCTCAGAATTCTTTGTAATTATTATTTTCTACTTACTTTTTATTTACTTTTCTTGTTTACGAACAAATCAGCTGTGGCCTGTGTCACCTTTCGGACGCCATCTTGAACTGTTGCCAACTGTGTATGAACAAGTACTTACCCAAGGTCCGTTTGAGCGAGTTAATGAGAGTGAGCAGAATGGTTATTCGAAATAAATAATTCATCTACTTGTTTCCAATGAATTAAGTTTTATTTGTTATTATTTCAATTCATTTACTTCCCCTCACAAATAAAATATTCTTTCTCCCTCCCTTACCTGTTATGAATTTAACAATAAACAATACCTTGATTATATGATTATATAGACATAATGAAAAAATAGAAAAAATTGTATATACATTCAAAATAACAAAAAAATTAAACACAAACTTAAATTTACTTTTACCGCAAACCAGCGCTTCTTATTATGTAATTTCCATTCACACACACTCGTACACACCCCATGCCCTTGTGAGATCTCAATTTACTATTGGTTTTGTTTTGTAATTTTGAATAAAAATCTGTTTACCCCCCATTTGTTACTTAGCTGAATGTTTTATTCCACGCGCGGAGTCATTCTTGTGGTATCTGGTGGTTCCTGTCACTAAACTCGCCGAAACTTTTTTAAAACTGTTGCTTCATTTTCTTTTTGAACACTCGACACTGGTAGTTATTTTCCGAACAATGTTTTTATTACATTCTTTATACTTTTTGGCATTACATAAACTTCATTTTATATTAATAAAAAAACTGTTTTCTTTTACACTTTACATTTTATGTATTTGGGCGCGCCCATAATTTTATCCACGGAACTTTTTGGTGTCCGTACGGCACAAGAGTGTAATTTCAACTGGGTTTAGTCGGCGGACACCCTTAAATTTAATACTCGGGCTGCCCACCCGAAATTACGTCCGTCGTCACTAGATGTTGGTTGGAGACTCTCTTTATAAAACCACGCGCAGACAGACTGCTGACGCTGCCCCAGCGAGTTAGCGGACACTCCCGCATTCCTACATGACGTATTTTGGGTTCGGCTTATGACGTTGTGTAGCGTGACTTCAAAATGCAAAGTTCAGAGTTCGTTTCGCTAAAAATAGTTGTCTTCCGCCATTAGATCACCGACCTTGACGCTAATAACTTTTCCCCCACACAATTATTAAAGAAAATTTTAATATTCCCAATATTCTCGGGGCGGTAGTATTTGTACCGTTACAACATGAAACTTTTTGTATTTTTTGCGGGACATGAAATTTTTGTATTGTCTTTTATATAGTGTCTAGATAAAAGTTAAAACAAAAGTTGTGGATGCTCTCAACCCTAAGGGGTGGAACAACCCTTAAATGTCACAAAATGATTTTTATTTAACTAATTGATGAAACTATGTATAATTAATGTTTCTGAGGTTGCTGATTAAGAACTTAATGTCACGTTTATTGTACAGCATTTAGGGGAGTCAAAAGGGACAATTTAAAGGGTATGAAATATATGAAATAGAGATTAATACAAAGAACGAGATAAAAGAGAAATGGAATAAGTTAATAAAATAGCTGAATGTCTTTATTAATATAACATTTTATTATTTTATGTTAGATATCACTATACAGCCTTTCCTAATATCATTTCAGTGCTGACCTGTATAGTTTCCACTCATCAATTCAGTTACATTTCCTACTAAATTTAAACAATGATATCTTGCAAAATATTTGTGCTACAAATATTAAAAAACTTATTTGTTAATGGGCCTTTTTTAGTATGCCTATATTTCTTCGTTAAATTCAATATTTTTAGTGAAAATAGAAAAATTTTCAGTCACATCATTAAATTAATCAACATTCAAAGTCCAATGTTTTAAACAGTAATAGCTGAAAAAAATCTTAAAAATTTAAGGATGGTAAAAATTATGTATATTAACGATACTCGGTAGGTATTTTCTTAATTTTAATTCAATAACAAATTATACCAGGAAAATTTCCAATTTTCTGAAAACAGTACTGAATAATGCACATGATTTTTTTTTACTATAACTTCATTATTTTCAATAATATTATAGTAAAACAGACTTCATTAGAATGATAATATATGAATATCTAACTTAAGAATAACATTCAATGTAACTTATGAATACTGTTTTCATTAGACACATGGTTTTCGAGTTATTCAAAGTTAAATCTTATTTTTGGGTGGTGAAAAAATTCAAGCACCACCTTTAAATAGTCTCTTGAAGTGTTAAGCCTACTGTAATGAAAAAGCAAGAAGATTATTTGTCATAAAATAAATTTTATTTTGTATATCTATATTTATTTTGCTAACCTTAATACTTTTGGGTTTATTTAGTATCTTTCTATTTGTTGAAATCACTAAATTGATCTAAAATTCAAAGTCTAATAGTATCAAAACGATGAGCTTGAAAAATCATAAAAAGTTTGAGCATACTGAGAATAATGTAGGTTAATGATATGCAAATTTTTTTTTAATTTTTACGTAGTAGCAAATTACAGTAGAAATATTGATATGATACAGCAAAATAATTCGATGAGGGTAAAAACAGAACACCATCTTTAAACAATCACATCTCTCAAAGTATCAAAGCTACAGAAATAAAAATAATCTCAACTTGTTTCCAGTAAAATGAACTTTCGAGTTCATATTATTTTTGTAATAGGTACAATATTTTGTGAGTTATTTAACAAAAACTGTCACGAAGTAACAATTTTTGAGGTGGAAAAATCACAGTTTTTAACTTGCAATAACTCAAATTCTATTTTATTGGCTTCTATTAAAAAATGCATACAAATTCTGTTTTCTTAGAATTTCATAAATATATTGACTTTATGGGTTATTTATATATTGTATTTCCACCACTGAGAATAAATACGAGTTAAATTATTTTAGACATCACCCTACCATATTCCATTCTGTATTCAATGGGTTCACCTAAATGGATCTGGATGGATTTCTTTCAAGGCAGAATATTTGTGATATTGAAAACAACAAAGACAGTGATCAGTTTCCACAAACTGACGTGTCAAATGCCAATGGTAACTCAGGGCTTCTGGTTTCTGGGGGCTTTGCATGATACGTTTCAGGGCCTCTTTTAAATGATAACCATTACAATATTATAGATAGCTTATAAACCATAAAAGTAAGAGAATGATGCTACTTTGGATATAATGAGACAAGGGATTCTTTGTGGAACCCACTTATGGGAGTAGACCGTTGTGTTTAAAACAACCCCACATCTGAATTTGTGACATTTTTTAAAATTTAATAGAGCAGCAGAGACTTAAAAAGGTATTAGATTCTGTACTTATGATTATATAAGGTAAGGGTACATTTTGTAGCTAGTTGAAACATGTTTTAATGTTTAATGTTTTAATATAATCTTTTCTGATGATCCATTGAGGAGTTCTGTACAGGTTTCCTGTACAAGGTTATCATGTCATGTACAACAGACACAGTATGGAAAATAAAAAGCTTCAACAATTCACTTGCAAAAACCTATTCATAATTATGAAAGTTCCTGTATAACACATTCATTATTAAAAAATTAAAAAGAAAAAAGATGAAAATTTACAAGTCAGAAATCCTTGTGGTTGTGAATCATGGCTACTGACAATAGTCTGAAGATGAAAGTGGAGGCACGTGAGATGAAAGTGCTGTACAATAGTTAAGGGATTACAAAAATGGATTAAGAGTAATGAAATCAGACAAAGTAAGGAAATACAGACAGTTGAAAAAATCTTTGGTACAGAAGCTGAGATATTATGGTCATGTAGCAAGACAGTTTGGATGAAAAGAACACTGAAATTATTTGGGAGATGGACATGACAAGCTCAAGAAGATCTCTACAATACATGTTGGCTGTCTTCCTGAAGAGACGATGCACCAGTCTCATGCCAAGACAGAAGCTTGGGACAGGAAGAAATTGGACAAAAAATCATTGCCTTGACACTGCTGGTAGAAGAGGCAGAGGGATAGGAAGTACTTAAGACAAGACAAATTTTAACTGCAAAGATAAACACCTATTGAAAAATAAAATTTATCAGCTATCCTCTTAATGTTACACAATAAAACTACATTCACAATGAAAAAATACATGTCTGGAAGAAATATATAGATCAAAATGAAAAATGAAAGATTTATGAGAAAGTGGAAAGCCTATGTTAAACATGAAATCAAATTAACAAACACTTGCACTTGCACTTGCAGATGTTCAAATAAATGTATAAAAATAATATATACATTATAACAATAATTCTTTCCGCTTACTAATAAAATTATAAAAATAATTCCGAGTCGTTAGTAAAATAGTTGTATTTAGTTAAAAATAATCAGTTTAATAATACAATTTTGGAAGAACACTAGATACATAAGTGACCTAAAAAAGTGTTATTCAATTTTTTGTAAAACATGCTAAGAAAACATTAAAATGATTCACCTGAATCCATTACTTTATGTTTATATATGCCTCATTTATGCATGTGTTTTGTATTTTCTGGTCCCTGACAATAATTTATTGCCGTAATGAATGTGTCTATTTACGCAACATGATCCTGTCCCATAGATGTGCACAGTCTGAAGGGTGATTGCCATTATACTCTACAGAATGGAATGATATTTATCACTGGGCAACCTTATGATTTAGGACACACGCAATGTGACAATTGTGGTAGGATTACCAACCTATTCTCCTTTGCTGTTATCACAAATGGTTTATTCACTATGTAGTCATCATGTGTTTGAGGTTAGTTTTGTTTCCTGGTCGAAAGTTTCTCATTTTCATACTCTTTAACTGTGTGGCAAATTTTAAAATAGGCAAAGTAATTGTCATATCTCAATGTTGCATTTAAATTAAGAAATATACCTTTGACATATTTAACTGTTTATGGGATGAACAGACCATCTCCTCTGCCATCTATTCTTAATCACTTTATATAGTACAACACAAACAACACAACTGACCCACTCAGTGCTGGCTTTAGGGTAGGGCGACCGCCCCGGTCGCCCAGGGGTGCAATGTCGCCGAAGGCACCCCCGAAACTTTTTATTTTTACTCACCGTACACGGGCTACTAAATTTACATTACCTGGGTTCTTTATATAGCAAACGAGCACCTAAACCCACATACCCTAAGCTCTTTTCACTACAGATGGGATATCAAACCCACAAACTATTGGTTTCTTAAACCATAGACGGGCTATTTACCATAGTGTACTTACTAAAAAAGACAAATAAACCCCTGAACCCTGAACTCCTTATACCGCGAACCAACTATGAAACTCACAAACCGTAGCCTCCTAATTTATAACTTATTTATTTATCAATTAGTATTTAAGATAAAAAGGTTTATTTTTATAATGATAAATAAATAAGTTTTTTACTAAAAAAAGGAAATTTTTATTGAATCCGATACAGTTCGTTTTTATGTCAAATGCTCTTCTCGCTGAGATGCCGATACCTATGTTATGTACCTTTTCCAAAAATTAATTGAAATGACATCTTTTTTCTTTCAATTGACGTCAATATCACTTTTTTATATTTAAGTAGAAAATTAATACAGTTGCAGTTTTGAACATATAATCAAAAGAAATACATTAAATTTGATTATCTTATTTTTTTGAGTAATTGCGAAAACAGTGCAAATCATAAGAAATTGTATGTTCAATGGTCTGAAGCAGAAAAAAGATTAAAAACTAAAACAACAATTGATCATTTAGAACAATCGCTAATTGCAAGAGAAGCGGAGCATTGGAATAATGTAGTACATAGATTATTGAATATAATTTTATATATGACAAAAAATAACATGGCGTTTCGTGGATCTTCAGATAAACTTTTCACACCGAATAATGGAAAGTATTTAGGACTTATGAATTATTTGCAAAATTTGATCCGGTTATGACGGAACATGTGAATCGTATCTTAAGAGGAGAAATTAAAGAGCATTACTGTGGAAAAAATGTAGCCAACGAATTTATTGAATTGATGGCTAAAGAGGTTGACTCTGAAATTATTTTACGTATTCAGAAAGCTAAGTATTTTACAATTATAGCTGATTGTACTCTAGATATCAGCCATACAGAACAATTATCTCTAACAATAAGATATGTTAATTTATTTGAGGATAGAGTAGAAGTTTGTGAAAGCTTTTTGGTTTTAAGCCCATAACAGATTCTACTGGAGAGGGGTTAACTCAATATATATTTGATATGTTAGTAGAATATAAGCTAGAATTAGCGAATTGCCGAGGTCAAGGTTATGACAACGGAGCCAACATGAAGGGTAAAAACAGTGGAGTACAAAAAAGAATTTTGGATAAGAATTCGCTAGCATTCTATTTGCCATGTGGTTGTCATAATTTATGTCTTGTATTGTGTGATGCAGCAAAAAGTTCAGTAATTTCTATTAACTTATTTGGAATCTTAGGAAGACTGTTTTCTATTTTTGCTGCTTCAGTCAAGCGTTGGCAGATTTTACTTGGACATATAAATACTTTTACTTTGAAACGCTTGAGTGATACACGTTGGGAGGCAAAAGTTGAGAGTGTTAAGGCTGTTTGTTATCAAATCGCTGACGTGCACGATGCGTTAATAACTCTCGCAGAATCAGAGCAAAATTTTGATTCTCTAGCGGCTCTAGAAGCCTTAACTCTAGCTGAGCAGCTAAAAGATTTTAAATTTTTAGCATCACTTGTTGCATGGTACGATATTTTATTTCAAATTAATATTGTGAGTAAGTCGATGCAAAAACAAAAAATTGATATTCAAGATGGTCAGAAATTAGCTGATGACTGTTATGAGTTTCTAAAAAATTATAAAGAGAAAGGATTGAAGAATGCCATAATAACTGCAAAGGAACTAGCTCTCGAGCTAAAATCTGAAGCAATTTTCAAAAATGATAAAAGGATTAGAAAGGTTAAACGTCAACTCGATTACGAATCTGTAGATCAACCTATTGAGAACCCTGAAAAAAAATTTGAAACGGAATTTTTCAATACTCTACTTGATACACTATTAACGTCTTTCAAAGAACGCTTTCTTTTAGTTCATGAACATTCTAAAGTTTGGAGCTTCTTATATGACATCAAAAAATTGCCTTCTGACAAACAGACATTACTAAAAAAGTGCAACGTTTTACAAGAAAGATTAACGAATGAGTCAGTTGTAGATATTGATGGTATTAGTCTGTGTGATGAGCTAACGAGTATTCAATATTTTTTGGAAAATGTTGAAGAATCTAGTCCACTAGCTGTATTGAATTTTATAAAAAAAGGAAGCTTGAAGATTTGCACCCAAATATATACATCTCGCTCAGAATACTTTTAACCATGCCAGTAACGGTCGCAAGTGGTGAAAGGAGTTTTTCGAAATTAAAACTAATTAAGATGTACTTGAGAGCTACAATGAGTGAAAGTCAACTAAATTATTTAGCAAAATTATCCATTGAGCATGAAATAGCTGCCAATATAAATTATAAGAAAATTATTAAAACATTTGCAGATGCCAAAGCGAGAAAAATTAATTTTTTTAAATGAAGCCTATAATGTAACATTTTTATAAAAATATTCTACTTATATACATAGAAACATAAAAAATAAACATTTGATGTAGAAGTGTTAGAGGTGTTTTATTTTTTACACATACGAAAATATTGACTTTAAAGCAATTTGCTGTCAGCCGCCATTGCAGTTCCCTGGGTATTCGGTTTAAACTTGCCTGTCTGCTGGGTTCGGTACCTAGACCCCGCACTCCTCCGGGTATTTTGTTTTAAGGTTGGATGTCTACTAATTTTAATGCTTGGACCTTGCAGCCCCCCTCAGTATTTCGGTTTAAACTTATCTGTCTGCTGTTCTCGGTGCTTGGACCCTATAAAGCGTAATGTTTTAACCCCCCCCTCGGTCATCAAAATTTTTAGTAGGAAACTCCGGCCTTACATAGGGCGCCAACATTTCTCGCCCGGGGCGCCGAAATGGCTAAAGCCGGCACTGGACCCACTGTGGCACAGCAAGTCCATGGCTGAGCTGCCAATACTATACTGCATATTGTAACATGACATAAGATGGTGAAAATACACTGATGATTAATAATAAACAAAAAAGCTGAAAATGAGAAGAAAGGCCAAAAACTTATAAATCAAAGATTAATGACCAAATTACGATAACAAATGACTGAGAAACTGACAATGACTTGACCCAATAGATTGGAAAACCAACAAGGAAAATATAATGTAACAAGGAAGAAGGAATAAGAAACTAAATGTAACCAAGAATGTAATAACGAACATTGTAATCTCCGAATTATGACTATAATATTTATGTAAACCAATGCACTAAAATAGTTAGGGCATAAATAAGAGATAACCATATTAACAATAACAAGTAAGATAGTGATGTTGTATATATATTGTGTGAAAGGAGAAGAAAAATGTACTTATAAATGTAAGGTAGGGAGTTAAAAAATAACCATACCCAAATTAATAGTGATAATCATAGTCAAAGCCAATAAAAGATGCTTTGAGCCAAATAAAGGCAATAATTAAATAATAACCAAAAGTGATCAAGGTGATTTGAAAGTAAACTAATTATTCATGACCCATAATCACACAGTGACATCAATAATCAGACAAACTGTGTGAATAATATTAAGTGAGTGAAATAAAAAGTGTATAAAAATAAAAAAGTGGTGGAATGCTATGTATAGCACGTAATAAAAAAAAGTGATAGTGATAACAGATAAAGAAACCTTCTATGAAGGGAAAAGTGCAGTGGGTGTGCAGAATAAAGTATTTTATAAGCAGACTATAATAAAATAGCTAAACAATCTTTGATAAACTTTATGTTAGCAAGTAAGATTAAACTGATTGTGCTATTATTAATTTAGGTAATAGGAAGTAAGAATTATAAAATAAGATAAAAATTAAGTTATTAGAATGAATAGTAAAATAAGAAGGACAGACACTGTATTTAAGTGAAGGGATTAGTAAGTAAGACATATTGTGTAAGGTACAGTTTAATAGTATTGTAAGAGTTTTGTTATTGTTCAAAAAACCATAGAATGTAGTAAATTATAGGATAAGCAAGATAATAGTAAAACACAGAAAACTAGTTAGAAGTTTAATTTCAGGCTTGAACCTGGCAAGGAATATTTTTATAATAGGAGGTGTAGTTCGAATCACCAATGTTTTATTATCTGTTTATATAAAAATTGTTTTAAAGTACCATATATAAAGTTAATAAGTTAGAAAGAATGTTAAATAGTAGTATGGGGAAATCTAGGCTCTAGGCCTAACATTTAGTGAAGGAACTTTGTAAATTTAAAAACAAAACAATAGCCCAGTATCAATCAGAGTATACCAAATGTTTAAACAGTTAAGTAAGTATACCTAATACGAAAATGTATAAATAATATCCAGTTTTAGATTAAATATATAAGAAATATAAATAAGAAAACAAGGAAAACGTTATTAACTATTCAAAAGTAACCATGAGGGATATCAAAATAATCCTTAACAAAAAAGAAGAACAATGGTATTCATGTAATTAATATAACTACTAATATAAGAAAGAAATCTTAATTTGAAGATATTTTATAGATTTAAACCAAAATAAAATGTTAGAATATAACAATGACATAAAATAACGACCAATGAGAATTAGCATAATTTAATAGGTAACCATAGCAACTGAGATTTATTACCAAAAAACCGTTGGAATTCTAATGACTTTATATTTGACTGACGCGGAGGGCGGATGTATGCAGCTTTCAATCTGAAATTAACTACAAAAAGCTTAAATTTTTTATAAACCAAGAAGGAAGAAGTATTGGAGAAGCATTCCATACGACACCTGATGGAATAACCAGTAATAAAATATTTAAAAATAAAAATAACTGTAAAAGAAGAATACTCCGAAGGAACGTAACGGACGACTCATCCCGAAGGAACAAGGGGATCGACCTACTTCAACCTGAGGATACGAACGACTATGGAACAAGAGGGAAGCCGAACTTTAATTGAAACCATCTGAACGGAAATTGAGAACCATCCGAGGAAGAGAAGACGACTAGACCTATCCGGAAGAAGTAGACGAACATCGAAGAAGCCAAGACGAGAACCCGATGAGTATAAACTAATAATTTCACTTAAAAAATAAATTCCCCTTTATCCATAATAACGAGGTAAAATTTTCACTTCACTGATCACAATTTTGAAACAAGAACTGAAGTTAATTAAAATATCACTATTAATAAAACTTAATCAATTAACAACCTTTGAAATTGATTTATAATAAATTGTTAATGAACATAACTTGCTGACAAAATTCTAACCAAACACTATTCTAATTCTCATTGCCGATAACTTACTTGAATGTATTAGTGTATTAAACATTGTGTACCTAGTTTTAAGAAATATTATAATTTTGTGCATTTTAGCCGATAATCCAAACTTCTGTAGTCAAAAGGACTTAACACCTTGAGACGAAATATTAATTGTAAACAAACATTATAAGCCATGCTAGCGTCTCGATATATGACTGAGCGATACCAACTGAGAAAATTGTAAAAGCCGGGATTAATATAAAAATCTGTACAATTCATTAAATATAATTGAAGGGATAAATGAGAAAGAAGGGTTAATAAATTTTAATTTTCTTCAATGCTGTGTTTGATTCATAGAAAATAAAGTAATATAAACAAATACTAAACTGAAAACGCCTACATATGGCAGTTAGCGAAATCGACACTGCAAGACAGCGTGGGCCAATCAGGTAACGAGGCGGCAAGATTCGAATCGAACCACGAGAGATACGGTTTGCCTGTAAGTATTAAGAAAAAGTATATTCCGACTCTTTACATACGATTAACTCTTCACAGAGTATTTGACAGATTATTACCCACAATTACACACTTACACTACAAACGCAACGAGCGAAATAAAAACGCCCGTTACACATTTTCGTTACTGATACAAAGACGAATATTACGGGGAACATTTACAAATCTAAATACCCCTTCACAAATCAAAATACCCCATACGAAGGGAGATTACAATATTAAAAAATGGATAAATTATCCATACACTATGGATAAATCCTTGACAACTGATTGATAGTGTGTGTGCGCGCGCGCGCACACACACACACAAATGAGGCCTTATTCCAAACATTTATAGTGCATCCTACAATACTTAAGAACTATATCATAGCATGCATGTGCATGCCCCCCCCCCACACACCAAGCACATGACATATAGAAATTACATTGAACCTAGTAACTTTAACTACATATGAAAATACTTACACAAACTAGAAGGTTTCAGCAATTCACCAAGCTGGTCATAAAAAGGCAGTTTCTTTAGTTTAACGTCTGGATGAATAGGGTAACCTCCTAAAGGAGGTGTTGGGGTAGACTTTGGTTGAAAGTGGCCATACATTCCTGGTGGTGTAAATAATGCATTTCTTGACTGTAACATAAAAGTGAAATGTAAATGCAGGTTTTTATAAATAATATGTACATAGTAGACATTACATAATTCTCAATTAAGGGGAAATTCAAATTACAAAAATCCCGATTTCTCCACTACTTTTTACTTCCATATTCCTTAAGGAAATGGAAGTATGGTGATGGCAAAAAAAATCGTGTTCGAGATTATTGCAGATTCTGATTGTACTACACTCAAAACATGAAAAAAAGTCGTTTTCCAAAAAGTGTGTGTGTGTGTGTCTGTCTGTCTGTGTGTCTGTCTGTAGATTTTTTTTCTATGGCAAACGATAACTGCCGCAAATTCAAACAGAATCAAATAATTTTTTGCATACAGCCCTGATTTGTAGAGTACTCACGACCTATTGTTTTTGGTGAAGATCGGTTGAAGGAAAGGGGTAGTTTACCTGCAACGGTTTTTTTTTATCAAGGGAATTTTTTTTTTTTTTGGCAAACGATAACTGCCGCAAATTCAAACAGAATCAAATAATATTTTGCATACAGCCCTGATTTGTAGAGTACTCACGACCTACTGTTTTTGGTGAAGATCGGTTAAGGGGAAGGGGTAGTTTACCTGCAACCTTTTACGTTTTAACAACAGTAAAGTACTTGAAAATTCATTTAAACTTTTTGAAACAATGGTAATTGTTAAAAATAAAATAATTTTGTTGCCAGGCAATAAAATTATAATTTTTTCATATATTATAAATATAAAATATAATATAAAATAATATATCGTTCGTGGCAGGTAAGCATATCTCAGTTATGTAATGTTTACGTTTCCATTTTATTATTATGCCTACAGCAATAAAAAGGCAGGTAAGACACACGCACACGCACACGCACACGCACACACACACACACACACACAATTCACGTTATTTCTGGCCTCACTCATGTTTATTTTCTTACATTTGCACGCTTTTTAAATGGAAAGTGCCGAAACCCACACCAACATAACGCGTGCAAGCCGAAAAAATGGACATCAATTTGCTTCCTGTGGATCGCTGGGCAATGTAACTGCACGTGTTTACAGAGGAACGATTCATAGACAGACTTTTCGTCTTTAGGGAATGAACCCTCTGCAAGATGCTGAGGGTCCATGAGTGACTTCGGAGCGCTCCTTCTTTTTCGCGTGTTTGTTCTGTGAAACATACACTGTAGATTCGCAGCTTTACTCTAAGCAACGCTCAATAGGAAATGTTGAAAATTTTTGTCCACAGTGTACCCTCATTCACACTAAACCTGCTCTGATGTTTTAATTACGGACATCATAACATTAAAACTTTGGAAACTTGAGCACTACTTAATGGAGATCAATCATTAACTTATACAAGCCATTAATTTTATGCATATATTTTATATATATGTGTACAACGTTATCGGCAACAAAGAAGTAGTTTTTGTTAAAATTCCTTCCCGGGATATTTGGCCGTAGTCCAATGTTTTCTACAAAACCAGACGTTTCGGCAACGCCATCGACTTCCATCATCAGTGAAAATCGAGTGCGATAACGTGAGGTGGTATACGTTAGTGACCACAGTACTGTGTTTAAGGCTGAAGCAGTAAGTAGAAAGAAGTAGTTTCTATGGTAATATTTCATTTCGAAAATGATTTTAATTAATACAACAATTTGTTGAGCACACAATCATTCAATAAACATTAAACATTTGATTTGCCCTGGTGGATTTTCACAATTTTTTCAAATTTTTAATCTCTTTTTAGGCCCCAGAGTCCAACATTTTTAAATTTCCAAAACTTACCACTACATTCAGATATTAATTAAAATTCTCTTTAAATTGATGCTACACATGAATTTTTGCACTTTATCAAAATTTTCACCCACTTTGAAAAAAGTATTTTCACCCCTGACATAGAAAAAATTTGGAATTTAAAAAAATGAGTACTATATTCAGATTGTGGTTTAAATTCCCTTTAATTTGATACACCACATAGGGTTTTGATTTTTTCACAATTTTAACACCTCCACATTTTTTTTGGAGGAATCAATCTCAAAAACAATTTGGTTCTGTATGGTAAAAGTATGGACAAGCATACCAAGTTTTATGAAAATCGGTTGATGCATTCAAAAGTTATAGTGAGACATACTCCAAAAGACAGACAGACAAATGCCAAATGGTCGAGTTAAAACTGAGGACTCGCATCGCTTGGCAGAGTGCAGTAGTAGTATCTAACATGTGTATGAGCGATTCTTTGTAACTTTGTATAGTGTCAGTTGTTGCGCTGCAGCCGGTATGTTAGTGCAACAGATGCTTGTCCCATTTGTCATTAAGTTCTCCTCCTGGGTTCAAACTGGCACCAATTTAGCAATACTTTTAGTATGGGGAGCAACAGAAATTTAAGCCACCTAGCAAACCTGAGAAACTTTGTGCTTAGTCAAGAAATCCTAAATTACAACATGTAATGAATGGTGCAGGGTTAATTACAGTGATGCAACTGCCACTTACATTTTCAATAAGTGTGGTATCTTCCATCGAACTGCATCACTCAACACACTGGAACTTCCAGATAGTACTGCTGACAGTTTGGCCTCCAGGTGAGTATTCATGATGCACAACTCTGTATTAGTTAAAAAAACAGCATAACTTTCACTTTGCTCTTCACTTATCTTGATTTCTTCGGACTGAGGGATGATGGGGACTTCCACTGTGTATTTAATTTGTATAATACCCATAGTGTTGTTTATGAAAAACTAAATCTTATGAACTGTTTCACTTTGGGTATCACCTATTTTGTATCAAACTAAATGTAATAATGTTGGTCAAAACATTCCATCATTAAGCAAATAAAAACGATCAAGCACCTGTTACACCAACATAAACAATGATTCCTGGACAACTAACCCATTCTACGAGGTTACACAAAAACATGTGCTACTATCAGCAGTTAAGCTTTCCAACCAAACAAGGAATGTGGTGACGTGTGCTATTCCACTGCACGTATCACGGTACTACTACACATTTAAAATATGTTTAACACTGGCTCTCACACAGTATATCTAATAGCATATTGCCATTATGCAAAACATACTGAACAATGTTTACAGAACCAGTAATACCGCACCAACACAAGCACGTGTTATCATTCAGTAGACTCCCCGCTCTTAAGGCGTCTCGGTAGCACAGCTGATCCACGTACAGTAGATACTACTACTGTGCTCTGCCAAGTTTTACTGCTCACATTCAAACACTTTTCTAGTAACAAATATGGTCAGATACTTTCTGAACAGACCTGTATTGAAAAAACAATTAAGTTAATCATCGTGAATAATTTCCTAAAATACAAAGAGAATTTATTATCGCTTGGGGACCTTCATTATTTACACTGACACATGTAAAAAGACCCAAAAAATTACTGTCTTCCCTTATATGATACACACATAGGCAGTACAAAATATGCAAAATGTTGTATATTATAAATTTTTCAATATAAATATTAACTAATTATTTAACTGATGATACTCAAATTACAGAAAAAACCTCTGGCTCATCTCATATATTATGCAACTATGTGAAAATAAATCAATGGCATATTTGTACCATGTATTTATGTTCTATGAGGCATTAAACATCAAAATAAGCTAATTTTTGAGACATTAAATGTCTGTACACTTCAGCAAAACTAAAGAGTGAAGTCAAAATAATCTTTTATATTACAAATTTTTAAATTATGGTTTTACCATTATTATTGCATGGAAAAATTACAAATTAAATAAAGTGTGGAACAAAATCTCGAATATGAAATATGTAAATTGACACAATTTGGTGTATGTATAGTACAATTCACAAAATTTCTGAGTGAAATATTTCTAAAAACTACACAACATAATTGTAACATATGTTTGTTAATTGAAACCAGTAAACATTAAAAAATGCCACAAAACAACATAAACATTACAAACATGAATGACACCCATGAATTGACATGCATCAATATATTATTTTATTGTTAAAAAATTTAATATGTTATCTATCTATATCTATAAAAATGAATGTTTCTTTCTTTGTCCCGTATGCGTTCCTATACCATTCATCCGATTGCGATGAAACTTCTGTGAGTTGTTGTGCGCACGCCCGCGAAGGTTTATGAATTTTTTTCAATGGGCCCCTTTGGGGGGTTCTTGGGGTCTTCCACATCTCCTCCTAAACCACTGGACCGATTTCAACCAAACTTGGCACAAATATTTTATGCAATGGGAGAACCAACATAGGGTAGGTGTTTTTTCGATGGGGTCCTTTGGGGTCTTCCACATCTTCTCCTAAACCACTGGACCGATTTCAACCAAACTTGGCACAAATATTTTACGCAACGGGAGAACCAACATAGGATAGGTGTTTTTTTGACGGGGTCCTTTGGGGGGTCCTTAGGGGTCTTCCACATCTCCTCCTAAACCACTGGACCGATTTCAACCAAACTTGGCACAAATATTTTACGCAACGGGAGAACCAACATAGGATATGTGTTTTTTCGATATGATCTTTCGGGGGTCCTTTTGGGGGTCCTTTGAGGTCTTTCACATCTCCTCCTAAACCACTGGACCGATTTCAACCAAACTTGGCACAAATATTTTACGCAAAGGGAGAACCAACATAGGATAGGTGTTTTTTCAATGGGGTTCTTTGGGGTCTTCCACATCTCCTCCTAAACCACTGGACCGATTTCAACCAAACTTGGCACAAATATTTTACGCAACGGGAGAACCAACATAGGATATGTGTTTTTTCGATATGATACTTCAGGGGGTCCTTTGGGGTCTTCCACATCTCCTCCTAAACCACTGGACCGATTTCAACCAAACTTGGCACAAATATTTTACGCAAAGGGAGAACGAACATAGGATAGGTGTTTTTTCGATGGGGTTCTTTGGGGTCTTCCACATCTCCTCCTAAATCACTGGACCGATTTCAACCAAACTTGGCACAAATATTTTACGCAACGGGAGAACCAACATAGGATAGGTGTTTTTTTTTCGATACGATCCTCTGGGGGGTCCTTTGGAGTCTTAAAAAACTAACTTATTAGATCTGGTTACTATGGCAACCCAATGGAATAGATTCTGTTCTAAATATATTGTCGCATTAAATTGAAGACCACGCGAACGAAGTCTTTATATATTATATATATACAAACACTTTCTTTCTTTGAGTGGCATTGCAACGCATGCCGGGTACTCGCTAGTGTTAAATATACCGAGGTGGGGCAATGAGAACACAACAATCTGGGTTAGCTTGTGACTGGTTACTATAGAAACAATAAGTCAACAGATGGTTTTATAATCTCAATTAAACAATGCCATTTTAGTAAACATGGCTCAATGGCTAGTTGAATATCATGCGTTTGTTGTAGAAACGTTTCTTAAAAGTAATGATTCCTATATAACACGAAAACAGTTCGGAAATCATTTCAACATTGGGAGACATAAAATAGTTCCATATCACTCAACAATACTCAACTGGGAAGAATATTTAGAGCCACTGCCATGACACAGAAAGGTCTGCTAGGAAGCATTTTATGGTACCGCAGATTTCCAGTAGATCTCTATGGAGGATTTTGCACAAAGATCTTCACTTCTATCCATATAAAATTCAAGTGGCCCAAAAACTCTTTGAATGTGATTACTCTAACAGAGTTGATTTTTGTAATGAAATATCGGAATTCAAAAACAAGAACAAAACTTTTACATGAACACTTGATTATATCAGACGGAGCACAATTTCATTTTTCTGGGTATGTCAATAAACAAAACATGCACTATTGGAGTGACCCTCAACAACTTCATGCTAATAACTCTTCATAGCCAGCGAATCACTGTCTGGTGTGGAGTTTCCTCTGTTCGTGTTTATGGACTGTATTTCTTTGAAGACAATAATGAAAATTCAGTTAGTGTGTACTCAGATCGATATGTGGAAATGCTAAACAACTTTTTTCTTCCTTTCTTAAATGATCTAAAGATTGATACTGACTCAGCAGGATGGAGCTACTGCACAAAATACAATTGGATGTTATTTTGCTAAACATTATGCCACTGATTTGTTATAATATTATTATATACATACCACCAAAATCAGTAATATTTCAATTTTGATAAATTATTGAATAAGGCCTTTTCGAAATTATTATAATTTCATCATCAGTTCACACTAAAATGTTCTTGTTGTGATGTCTTCTTTTATATGTATAAATGTTGTTATCTGTGTATATTACATCTTACTGCACTTCATATTGAACCTTCCACTGCCATCATTATTTGGTGAAACCAAGCAAGTCATGTATTGAAATAATTGATCATTTTCAAATATTGTCTGCTGATTCATCATTTTGTTATATTTTTTATGAAGGTATATATATATATATATATATATATATATATAAAATTTTTCTATGTATAATGACATTATACAGTTACAAAAAATTATGTAAACATATATAACACCTGATAACACAATGTCTCTTGGGGCAGCATGTAAACACCACTTCACTAGGTGGGATCTCTTTCTCTCTGATCGGTCACTCCCTTGCTTAGTCTGCAGGGTAGGAAACAACCACCTCTACAAAGTCCCTGCTGGCAAACTTATGTTTTGGACCACCATGTATAGTGTACACGTTTTTACTTGTGAAACATGATTTTCTTATAGGGTGATGTTCTATTCCCCCATCCTCTAGAAATATCACTAGTGGATGGAGAATAGGATAGGAACTTCTATCTTGATCTGGAAAGGGGTGATTCCATATAAAGTGATCAAATCCAAATTACCTCACCATTTTTTATGGGGTTGATCTTTTTATATTAGATATATCTATGTAAAAGAAACTTAAATATGAAAAAAATAATTTTTTATCTCCACTAGTTTTTTTAATCTTTTTTTAAAGTTACAAAAAAGTGTGTTTTTGTGCTTACGTGGATTTACCTTTTTATTCAATATCTCAGGCTAGAATCGAGATAGAAAGGTAAGATAAAGACCATTCTTTTCAGAATTCAACTAGCTTTAATTTGATATACAACATGACAGTATTTCAAGTACTTAATATTTTCAACCCCCGAACTCAAAATTTTAAAAGTTAATTCCAAAAAAAGCATATGATTTAAAATTTTCCAAAACATACCATGAATTCTTAATGTTATTACTAAGTTGTGTACAAAATTTCAAGTTGGGATCTCAATGGGATCACACCCAAACCTTAAAATTAGTTTTATTAAACACGGACATAAACAACGGACAAGTCCAAACTTGGCTTTGAAAGGATTTATCATTCAGCGTATTGTTATAAAAGTCGATTAAAAACCTAAATTAATCTTGTCTAGACCTTTTTTAACATATAATAACAATTAATGGCTTACAGAAAATATACTAAAGTAATATTACTTGTGCATCACTATTTTTTAGAATAACCACTAACAAAAATTAAGCACATAAAAAATTCTTTTATTTAAAAACCAATTTTTTAAATATAATTAAAACTTAAAAACATTTAAAATTAAGTGGATTTTCTTTTTTTGTACACGGAAAGAGGGTATAGGTTACAGTAGAAGGTGGGATGAGTAGTGTGATGCAATGCAATGATGCAAGACTTGAAATCTCTCCCTGCTAATTTTTCCTCCAGTCAAGGCAGTCAGTATGCTATCTTCTTCTGCACTTGTGAGTAGTGATTTGTGAATGTGTTTATTTAGATACATGAAAAAGTATGTTAGGCAGATGTTATTGAGTGAATATTAATGTTGAAAGTGAAGTGTGTTTTTTACAGTTTTAGTTTTTTTAATTGTTAGTTTTAATGAATGAGTTAACAATGCTAAACTAGAGATGGAAAAGACACACAAAAAATCTGGTACAGGGTTTAAAACAATTTATTGTTGTAATCCTTTTGAAAAAAGTAATCACAAAGTTTTAAAAAGTCTTAGACCAGTACAAGAGTGGATGTTTGAAATAAATAGTGAAGTAAGGCCTGGGATGAAAATTTGTGACAGCTGTCGTAAGCAGCTATTAAAAGACAAAAATAATTTAGATTCTGTAGAGTTGGATAAACCTTCGTCTTCCCAAACAGACACCAACTTTACCGACCCTAATTTATCATTAGAGTATTTAAACAAATCACTTTCAAATATTGAAGAATCACCAATTACAAAGAAAAGGTTGCATTCACCTGGTTACATGTAGAAAGAAATTGGGAAAAGTCACTAAAAAGCTCACTCACGAGTTGGTTGGAGATACAAGCTTCTCTGAGAATGAAGAGCAAGTTAATCTACATTCGGAAATAATTGTACAATTGAAAGAAAAATTCCAAAACACTACAAAAAAAAGTGAAAAGTTCTTGATCCTCACAACAATACCTAAAAGTTGGAATATAAAAAAAATTGAAAATGAGTTCCATGTCAGTAACAGGATGGCCAGAAAGGCTAAATCACTAGTTAAAGAAAAAGGAATAATGTTATGTCCAGATCCAAAGCCAGGAAAAACTTTAGACCAAAATGTTGCGGATAAAGTCAAAGATTTTTACAACTCTGATGATGTGAGTCGAATTATGCCAGGCAAGAAAGATTTTCTATCGATGAAAGTAAATGGAAAGAAGGAACATGTTTAAAAGAGACTGGTTTTATTGAATTTAAAAGAATGTTACGAACTATTCAAAAAAACTGAATCAGTTGCCAAAATTGTATCTTGGCTGGGGGAAATGGAACACATTCGGTTTGCGTGTGCACAACACACCAGAATGTTAAATTAATGATTGTCGGAGGAAAGCTGAAGGAGATGAAGATTGATGAAGCTTCTGATCTTGGTGATTACAAACAATGTTTGTCACAAATAATGTGCCAAGAAAAGACCCCTAACTGCTACCTAAACAAATGTGAAAAATGTCCAGGAGTTGCAAAATTAAAAGAAAAACTTCTGAACCACTTTGAAGAGGGAATGATAGAAACCATCACATACAAACAATGGGTTTCTGTGGATAGATGCACATTCAAAACATTTTGCAAGACTGTAGAAGAATTTGTGGACAGTTTTTGTGAACAACTTGTTGGACTAAAGAAACATTCATTTATATATATAATTTACCTTAATTTCCGTCCAGTGACGTCAAGCGTAATTTGTATTTGGTTACGCGTTTCAGGCCATGTGGCCCATCCTCAGACCATCACTCCAAGAGGAGCTCGTTAAAAAATAAAAAATCCACATAAAACAAACACATAATAAATAAATACAAAAATATATTAAAACATTTATAGTCTACAAGAAGCTGAAACTATTAAAGGAACGCAACAGTTTCACACTTTCATTCCTCACAGTTCGACTGAATTGAAGTTGAAGATTTTTTCCTTATGTGACGACTCTTGCACACAAGAAATTGTTGAAGGAGGTAAAAGTTTGTCAATGGATGAATTTTCAGGTTACGTTACGTGTGAATATGATCGGCGTTGGTGGTTGGCGAGTGTCCTATGAAAAGACTATGAAAGTGAAGATGTAGAAGTAACATTTTTACATCCTTCTGGTCCTGCTCCCTCATTTGTTTTCCCACGCAACCCAGACATTTTAAAAGTGAACATAAAACAAATCTTAACTCGAGTGAATCCGAACACAGCTACAGGAAGAACTTATGTAATTTCCAAAAACGAAACCATTGCAGCAACAAAGAGCTTAAGTTCAAGACTTCAATTCACCTAATCATCAATTTGAACATTCAAAAATACATAATCATCACTCTTAAAGATCAGGTTTGTTTTCTACTAGAATTGCTATTTGTAAGAAGTGACATAGCCATTAAACAGTTGTTGTTCTATCTTAAGTACCAGTATTACAGAATTTGTAGACTTAGGCTTATATACTTATTGTAAATATATAAATTATACTTTATATCATAATATGAAAAAACTTGCATTTTACAAACTGTTAGCTTTTTATTGATCATTACATAACTTGGACATGTTTTGAATAAAAAATGTATACAAGTTGTCTATATTTACGTTGCAAGCTTATGTATATAATTTTTTGAAATATGATCCCATTAAGATCCCAACTTGAAATTTTGTACACAACTTCGTAATAACATTAAGAATTCATGGTATGTTTTTGAAAATTTTAAATCATATGCGTTTTTTGGAATTAACTTTTAAAATTTTGAGTTCAGGGGTTGAAAATATTAAGTACTTGAAATACTGTCATGTTGTATATCAAATTAAAGCTAGTTGAATTCTGAAAAGAATGGTCTTTGTCTTACCTTTCTATCTCGATTCTAGCCTGAGATATTGAATAAAACGTAAACCCACGTAAGCACAAAAACGCACTTTTTTTGCAACTTTAAAAAAAGATTTAAAAAAACTAGTGGAGATAAAAAAATTTTTTTTTATATTTTAATTTCGTTTTAAGTGTTTATTCAATAAACCAAAAACTAATCGAAAAGAAAAACATGAGGGGAAAATGTATCTTTTATTTTGATCACTTGATATGGAATGACCCAAAGCTAAAAATAGTTCCGATAGATAGGTTAAATATTTGATATGCAGAAAGGTAATTTTTCTAATTTGAAGTAAGGCAATTTAATTTGAAGTTTACAAGTAATTTTGTCCTTCGCCAACAACAATTGTTAACTTTTCCACTGTGCACAATTTATCATTCACTAATTTTTCTATCAACTCTTCCTTCTATACTGCCTCACTGATTTTGAGGACAAATACTGGGTAAGTATTGTCAGCTCTAAATTATCTTTAACTGTAGTCAGTGGAATCTGGCCATTCAGCTATACCCACACTACCCAGCTATTTTCCTGACTTCTGTAACACAGCTGTACACCTTCTTGTGTAACCTTTACTTACTACTAAACAAATATGTAACCTTCACTTACTATTACACAAATAGTCTTCCCTATTAGTATTTTCTGATTTCTACAGTTATCTGATTTGTGTTACATTTTATCGGAGCACAATAAAAGAAATTCTGTAATATTTTTCATACACCATAATTTACTAGTTAAAAAACAGTGGAAAATACCAATTTCACCAGAATAACTGTTAACTGTGTAATTTCAATTACATTATCTGTGTTTAATGTACACAGATAACAACATTTATACATATAAAAGAAGACGTCACAACAAGAACATTTTAGTGTGAACTGATGATGAAATTATAATAATTTCGAAAAGGCCTTATTCAATAATTTATCAAAATTGAAATATTACTGATTTTGGTGGTATGTATATAATAATACAATATTGGATGTGTTGAGGCCTGTGTTCGAAGACAGACTATCTCAGGATTTGGTGCAATGCCCTGGCCAGCATGATCTCCAGACCTGTGTGCATGTGATTTTTTATGGGGCTATCTGAAGTTTAAGGTTTTCCAGTCACGACCATGTGATTTAAATCAACTACGGCAGTGGATCATTGAAAAATTCAGGTGATTCCACAAGCCTTGCTGCAGAGAGTCATTGACAGCTTTTTCAACTGACTTGAAGAATGTAATCATGTCAATGGATGTTGTGATAGTTTTAAATTGTCGTGTTCTCAATGCCCCACTCTTTATTGAATACATTTACATTTTCAGCTACTTCTCATGATATCACCACAATTCTACTTGCTACAGTTTGTCCTTTACTTTCTCAGTCTTCAGTTCCCTGCCATTAAAGATCCCAATCCTTCACAGACAATGGAACATCTCTCAGCAAATACTACTTCAAGATCACAACGCCCTTTCAATGTTTGTTTAACAATGTTTTTCTCTCCACTCCTTTCTCATTCCCTGTGTATGTGGCCCAGGTCAATTGTGCCAGAGGAAAAAAGTCAAGAGCTGCCACACAGGACAGCAGTAAGAGAGCCAGTGGCAGACATCACATTGGCTCTCCGTGGCTTGAAGATACCACTTGACAGACAGCATCTCAATGTTAGCATGGTGTTAACCAGAATTTCAGCTTTATTGGAACTGTCATGTTTGGGTTCAGTGTGCGCATCTTATGTGGAAGGAAACCAGTTCTCTAGCATCATGGCAAGTAGCTGTGATGGTTAATCTATTCCAGGTCCAGTGTAAGTGTACTCGTCTCCTGCCAACAGAGTGACATCTGTGGGAGACGTTTACATTGCATGGCAAGCAAGACCTCCAGCAGACAAGTCCAAAGCTTTTTTCGTGGGAGGTTGCGACACAGTTTTTGTCTTTCTGAAATCTCCCACCCTGATAACACAATGTCTCTTGGGGCAGCATGTAAACACCACTTCACTAGGTGGGATCTCTTTCTCTCTGATCAGTCACTGCCTTGCTTAGTCTGCAGGGTAGGAAACAACCACCTCTACAAAGTCCCTGCTGGCAAACTTATGTTTTGGACCACCATGTATAGTGTACATGTTTTTACTTGCCACAGTATGTGAAACATATGATTTTCTTATAGGGTGATGTTCTATTCCCCCATCCTCTATAAATATCACTAGTGGATGGAGAATAGGATAGGAAATTCTATCTTGATCTGGAAAGCTAAAAATAGTTCCGATAGATAGGTTAAATATTTGATATGCAGAAAGGTAATTTTTCTAATTTAAAGTAAGGTAATTTAATTTGAAGTTTACAAATAATAATTTTGTCCTTCGCCAACAACAATTGTTAACTTTTCCACTGTGCACAATTTATCATTCACTAAGTTTTCTATCAACTCTTCCTTCTATACCACCTCACTGATTTTGAGGACAAATACTGGGTAAGTATTGTCAGCTCTAAATTATCTTTAACTGTAGTCAGTGGAATCTGGCCATTCAGCTATACCCACACTACCCAGCTATTTTCCTGACTTCTGTAACACAGCTGTAAACCTTCTTGTGTAACCTTTACTTACTACTAAACAAATATGTAACCTTCACTTACTATTACACAAATAGTCTTCCCTATTACTATTTTCTGATTTATACAGTTATCTGATTTGTGTTACATTTTATCGGAGCACATTAAAAGAAATTCTGTAATATTTTTCATACACCATAATTTACTAGTTAAAAAACAGTGGAAAATACCAATTTCACCATGGCCATAATATACTCACAGGCGTCGGCTGATACTGAGGATATCCTGGGGGATTGGTCTGTGGACAGTTCATCAAACTGGCAGTACGCTGATGCTGTGGATTCATCATCGGTGTAGTTGTTAAATTGGTATTGACTGGAGCTGTTGCAGGATTCTGACTCACTTGACCAGGGATACCTTCAACAGTCTGTTGCCCACTGGACAAACCCTGTCTGTAACAAATGAGATTATAGTATTTATTAATGTATTTCCCCTTAGGTGTGTACGCGTGCACACACACAGAGTGAATACAATGAGTGTCCATTCATTAAAAAAATTCAAGTTTAACAGCTTGCTTCATTTTATGGATAAGTATTCTGAAGTCTGAGAGAATTAGTTATTTAAAGTGAATAATTTAGAATTGAAAAATGTTTACATTAACACTGAATATCAGTAGGATTATATTATGGGTTTCACTTTGAATATATTTAGATGCTGCACACATCTTAATAATCTATATAATAGTATGCTTAATAATAGGCTTATCTGATATTAGTTCTTTTTACATTCAGATAACATCATTTACAAAGAACTATTAAACAATTTCAATAACTGTCAAGTGCTACTTGTTTGTTTACTTTCTGGTATATGCATAATTGAAGTTTATGGATGATTTTTTTCTTTAAATTAATTGTACTTTTACAGATGAATGTTTTCTTTCACAGTTTACTACTATTCAATACTGGATAAAAATATGTTGTCAGAACATAAAATCATAGATTTACTTCCTTAAAGAGATAATGTGTGTGGTAAGTAAACAATCGATGTAGAGATTCTAAAACTTTAATTATATATGAGAATAGTTATAATTGTTATATCATTTTTGCATAACAACTGTACAGACTCACATTTTTATACTTTCTACTACAAACTGCTAGTAGAAATGATAGTACTGACACAATGCTTCAAATGCATACATGCTACTTTGGCTTTTCTTATACAGTGTGCATTATAACTTGAACAATTTATAAACATTCAATATTTTAACAAAAGGCATTACTTAAATTGTGAACATGTAATCAGTGGCGTAGCTAGGCTTTTTGGTGCCCAGGGCAAGGAGATCGTCGGCCGCCTCGCCTTTACAATTAAAAGGAGACAAAAGAGCAAAAATGTAGGCCCATCCAGTGAACAAAGTACTTAATAAATGCAAACGTGTAGATTTTTTAATGAAAGCACGTCCAGAAAACGTCTTAAGAATATTTGTTAAGTCAAAATTAAGAAATTACATATTATAATATTACCGATAGTTAATTTGTATACATTTATTAGTAACAAATGTAGACTATAAAAATGTATAAAAAATTTTTTACATACAAATGTAATAAACATGCAGGTCATAAGCGCATCGTCAAAAGAATATCCTAAAGCAACATAAAGTAAAATAAAGAACTACACTAAAAATAATAATAACTTACCATTATAGGTTAATGGTTCCGTCTTCTATTAATAAACACTTAATATTTGTTTTTAATATTTAATAAATACTTAAAACGAGACATTGTAAAATGTAACTTTCTTAGTCTTAATTGCTGCAAAGTCGGTTATTAAATCACTAAAAGACAAAGCAATGTAATTTTCAATTGAAAGTATCCCTAGATTTGATACCCTGTCTTGAGATATTGTTCATCATAGGTACGATTTAATCAATTTAAGTTTACTAAATGATCTTTCGCAAGAAGCCACAGCCACTGGTAAAGTAAGAAATTTTTTTAAAGCTGCTGCTAGTGTTTTGTAGGCTTCTAATCCCATTGAAGAAATGTCTTGTAGCAGGCCCTGAGGTGTAAAGTCCATTTGTTCTCCGTCAACTTTTACCCTTTTTAATAAAAGTATAACGTCTTTTAAGTCACTGAACAATTCTACACTATTTGGACCATGTGGATACAGTTTTGCAAGCACTGTGCACTTAATATTGATTTGGGAAAGCGGTTACTAAAATGTATATCCCCATAATTTATGTACGCCTCAAATTTATAGAGGAACCCAAAGCATTTTCTTAACTCTTTTATGTTAGAGAAACTGCTTGAAATTCAACTGAGAGTTTTTCCAAAATTTCTATTAGAAAAAGTCGCATTTCTTGCTGAACGGTTAATGCAGAATCGTCTGCATACTCCCCTGTCCAGAAAAAGAGCAAGGTCACAAAATTTTCTATCGCATTAATTATTAATGCTGCATCTTCCCTCATATCAATTGTTTCAGTCGGTGTATCCCTCAGTTTCTCCATCACTTCATCCAGCTGAGTGGATATTGTTTTCACCACATCTGCTTCTGAATTCCACCTGGTATCACAATGTCCTTTTAGAATAATATTTACGAATACAAAGTGTTTAAGAACACTCCATCTATACGTGGAACAGGAAAAGAAGGTGAATAGACGTTCTACTGTCCCAACAAAAAATGTCACTGCCTGAACATTTACAAGAGCTGCGTGAACTCCAACCAAGTTAAGTGAATGGTTGTCACAAGGAACAAACACACGATATAAATCTAATATTCTCTTCTGAAATCCTGAATGGATATCAGCCATTGTTGATTGATTGTCATACGACTGACCTCTGCAATCGCTAAGATTCAATCCATCTCTCTCAAGTTTACTTGTAACAGCTTGTGTGTCCCCTCTGCTGTTTTCACTTCTAAAGGAATAAAATCTACAAAGGCTTCCTTGATATCAATAGAATTGTGTTTAATTTCGACAAATCTTATAATCTGAGACATTTGTTCTACATCTGCAGCATCTGGTGTTGCGTCAAATATAATACTAAAGTACTTAGCTTCTTACATGCAGTAATAATATATTTGCGCACTCCTTTTTCTAACAGGCTTAATATTTTATTTTGAATGGCTGGCGAAAGATACGATATACACCCAGATTTACAAGAGACTGAATCCAAATGAAATCTCGTGACAAGATCAAATTTAGCCAAGTATTTTAGCAAAGCCAGAAAGTTTCCGGGTTTTGGATGGTTAGTAATTGACTCTCGATATCCTCTCAGTGCCAGATTTTGTACTGTGGCAATGACCTGTTTGAGGACTTTTTTCCATGATATAGCTGATTTACTCGTTTGTTCCTAAAGTAGATCATCAATAAGTTCCCCTTTCTTTAAAGAACATTCCAATTCCTTCCAATCCAAAAACGCAGGTCGATGAGCAGGACTATTTTCATGATCCTGAATACGGAGATTTAACTTTCGCCACGATGAAAACCCATTTTCGCTACTGAATTGGCTTCTTTGGTAGTTCTTTTTTGTGAAAAGAGAGTGCAACAAAATCAAAATAGAGATTTTTTAGTTAGAGAAAAATACATCCAAGTGCTATTTACCTTATCATAATGAACAGTAATTACGATGCTTAAGTATAGACTAATACTATTTTTTATTCTTTTTATATAGCCTAAAGGTACCATATAATGTTATTATTTATATTCTTAAAGCAATCAATTTCGGTCACAGACCATCGTCAGGTTATATAGCACATTTGTGTTCACAATATTATAAAACACTGAATCAATATTGTATAATTGATTATGTTTTAATAATTAATTAATAATTAGTAATTATATTATTGTATAATCAGTGTTTTATAATATTGTGAACACAAATGTGCTATATAACCTGACGATGGTCTGTGAGCGAAATCAATCGCTTTAAGAATATAAATAATAACATTATATGGTACCTTTAGGCTATATAAAAAGAATACCAAAAAAAAATTGAATTATAGGTACCATTAATAAAAAACAATATGTGTAAGTATAAAATACATCACATTATCATTAGACTAATACTGTTTATCACGCGAGGTTTATGACAACGGACAAGCTGGCTGGTTATGCTTCTTTTATAAAAGGAATAGTCATATCAAAGAAACAAGTTGTTTGTAGTTTTATAAATTGATAACAATTTTTTCTAGTCTATGCCCACTTTGCCACCCTCCTGGCTATGGCGCCTGGGGCGGCTGCCCCCTAGCCCCCCCCCCACCAGCTACGCCTCTGCATGTAATGCATATTAACTACAGTGTTTTAATATTAAACTACAATGATTTTAAACAATTTTTTCAAAAAATGACTGATATTTAAAATTTATCAATTATAATGAAAATATAAGGAGTTTATACAGAAAACTATAAAGAATCTGTGGCATGTTTCATTAGCAACAAATGTTAATAAATTAAATGGTTATCAATATTTAAATACAATTTTGTGAAAAACTGCTTGTGACAAGTTGGTCCCAAAAGTGCTAACTTGTTAGTTTGAGTATAATGAATACGGATTGTCCAAATCTGACACTGGCAAACTAAATGTTATACAACACCTTCTTTATTTTTTTCTGTTGATTCAGTTGAACATAACATATTGTTTTGTATTTAGAAGTGTCTCATATAGTACCATTTACAAAATTTTTAATGTCATTTCCAAATTTTACTTTATAACTAATTTGAAAATTCTGTAACTTAAAAATTATGTAAACTTTTTTACACTGCAGTTATTTTAAACATACCTACAATAAATCGTTATTCAATAAAAAATACAGTAATTATTATGTTCACGTTTAAAACCAGTGGAGTTTTGAAATATAATGTTAATATTATATTAGAATGGTTTAATATATATCTGAAGAAGTATTGATATGATATGAAAGTTGTAGCAACACCAAACAAAAGACAAATTCAAACTGCAACACTAACTATTACTTACTATGGAAGATTTTTGTAATTAACAGAATATCCCCCCCCCCCACACACACAGAGCAGTTTCAGTTCTGCAAGCCAATTTGAAAACAAAATACACTTTAACCTTAACCTACAATAAAACTTTATGATGGTGAACAACCATCCAATTAGTTACTTTTGTATTTGTCTTAATAAACAGTTATATTTATTTCTTACTGAATTAACTGTACACCAGATGAATTATAATCTTTTTAATCCTTCAAGCATTTTTGTTAACTATAATGTATATTACTTTCACAAATTTCTTAAACTCTACTTCATATAAGAATATTTCTGTATATACTTAATATATTAATTAAAAAGTGTCATTAAAATAAACATCAATTAATGTAAAAGCCAACATATGCCTTCACAGGTAACTCAACTACTGCAACCTAACATAAAGAAGTTTAAATGTTGAGATGTTTTAAGTCTGATTCTCGTGGATATAAACATTTTAAGAAATAGACAGGCATAGAAAAATGAAAGAAGAAGAAAACGAATTGGGTTCCAATATTTTAAGTCACTAACAGTGTTTTACACAAAAATATAACTATTTCAGTACTGGGATGAACTAAAAAAATTAATATTTCCTGTCCAATGTGCAAAGAAAATTATTTCTGTTTTGACACATTAAGACACGAACTTTAAATTCTTATTAAAAACTAGAAACCATTGTAGTTTGATGCACAAATACTTTCAGCTTAAGACACGAATTGCTCCTTACTTATTAATCTGAATGGAACAACCTTTTACGAGAAAATTATACTATAATCAGAATATATTACTGACAAGGTATGATTAAAATATGTAACTCACACCCTCTCTGCAGCTTACACTAAACTTAGAAAGTAGATTTTGTTCAACATAACACAATAAACCGATCTCAAATTCTGAATAAAAAAGAGCATCTTAATTTTTTTAGAAGATCATACCTGAGGCAAAATGTGTTATTCCTATTCAAATTTTATACTACAAGTCTTAATACTACTGGTAATTGTAAACTTGTAATCTTTGAAAAATCATATTTTTAAATTCATGTATCATATACATAAATCTCACATTTTACACAGACTAACATTAATCTGTATAAATGTGTTAAAAATGTTTCAAGAACTATTTATACATAATAATGTAAGGAAATTTTTGTCATATATGTGAAATATTTTGTCTCAAAATATATCAATGATGATGGTATTTAAAGAAACATATGCATACACACAACTTATATACATATGCATAGGAATACACATTCTAAAATTCTAGAACGTTTACTAGAACACTGCACTACATACACTGAACGAACAAAAATGTAATTTTTTTTTAATGTGCAGTAATATCATGCAGTAACATATACTGAAATAATGGATACAAAGGAAGATTGGGGCACAAGGATCAAGTCACATATATACCTGTTATAAAAACTTGATTCACGCAATGATGATATATCGTCATAAAAAAAAGTCACGTTCAGATCAAACTGGCATATTAATATGACAAAGTTTCTACAATAAGGTCAAAGCATTTTCAGTACAGCCAATCACATATATATTACACAAGATTCAGATTTTTATAACAGTGACGACAACACGAATTCTGAAATCTATGTGACTTACTGTATAGACTTGTAAAGTTCCCTTATCTTCATTTGAATGGGAGTTGACTTGAGTCGGAGTAGCTCCAGAGCCCTACTCTGCAATTCATTCTTGCGCCCTGATTTGTTACGTCCTGCAAAGCCTAAAAGCATCTGCAGTTCAGACACTCTAAACGTCATCACCATATTCTGTAACACCACATACCCCGTATTTGGTCACATAATGCTCACAATACCATTTAAAATAATACAGAGGGTAAAGGAAGAAAAGACAGATTCTACTATAAGTCACATTTAGTGCTACTTTTGTAAACGAGAAAACGTGCATAATGAAAAACCTGACTGGCATTAAGTTAATGTTTAACTCCTCGAATTTTTTCATATGTAGGCTATTCATTTGTATAGAATTAAAAACAATAACTGATATAAAAGAAAAATCTTATCTCTTCAGAATTATGGCGAACGAAATACACTGAATTAAATAAAAGAGCATTCAAAAGACAACAATAATACAAAACACACAAGCCCATCTTAATTCAAGCTAACTTCTGTTCTTAATTCTATGTCCTTAAACTTCGTAGTCTATAGAAGTAAATTGTGTATAAAATGACAAATACATGTGAACATGGTCACAACAAACGGTAATTACCATCATCCTGATATATATCCAGACAAAATTAACTACACACACAGTTACAGTGAACAGAAACAGTAATTACATAAAAATATCGAGAGTGAATTCCCTTACCTTATATTTTTGTGTAAAACAGACATTGTTAGCAGCCACTGTTTACAGTTCAACATAAGTGTGTTACATATATCGAAAAATATTTTAATCATCTTTTTGTGAATATAATTATGTTCACTAATTGATGAAGTGCTAAGCATATTACTATTCAATTTAATTACTTTCATATTTAGTTAATACAACAAGCTGTGACTGTTGCTGATATACTAATGTGGCAAAAGTTGAACATTGCTGTCGTATTTTTACAAATTTTATCAACTCTTGTATTCTAATAATCTGATTCTGTAGATATCACATTTGAATTATAATTTAAACAACTCAAATCACAATTTTTGATGAACATTTTTTATTTACTCATTCTTATGAACATAATAATTTAAATATTGTTTATAACTACATGGGGTAAAAATTACTAGTTTTGTTAATGTAATGCCCTGTTAATCTTCACAGAGAAACTGAAATACAATATATGATAATCAAAATATAAACTAAAAATCAAAATAAAATATGTTATAAAACACACCAAAAAATTTAAAAATACTTAGAAAGTTAAAATACCTAGTATTGGGATAAAAATGAATGAAAATAGAATACTGCAAGGCAAAAATAATACGATACTTACAATGAGTAGTTATAATGAGAGCTCTGCTGTGTTTCTCTATCTCTAAAAATAACCAGTTGTTTTGAAACTGGTTTTCCTAAAAACTTCGGCTTAATTGTGTGTGTGTGCATGAGTGCACGCACACATACAGCCTTACACAATTTGATAAAATAAGTATTTTTCAAAATGTCTATTCCAATTTATATAAACATTTTAATTTAGAGATTACAATTTTGGATTCTTTGTTTGACCAATAAAAACAGCAACAACACATACTTCTCTTTTCCTGATGCCCCATGGTGTGTCAAATACCACTCACAAAAATATTTTAGGTACCTTTCTATAAATATAGAACTGCCATGGAACCTAACTACAGAACTAAAAATCACGTGTACTTCTTGAGGTATCCATATAACCAGATTGAGGAGGGATATCAAAAAAAAATTACCCAAAACATTACACATCATATACATCTCCTGGTTTGATCTGATGATGAGAGACAAAGAACACAACATGAGACAACTCAGTGTTGTAAACCAATAGTTTATATCCACACACATGAAAAATTGCACAAATTAATGTTATTTTAATCTAAACCTGATAAAAAAAAACTCATATTGTAGTTACACTGTGGAGGCATATCTGCTTATTACCCCTTGTTGTAATAAGACTTTTGAAAGGCCTTTATCTTAACTAAGAGGCTCAAATTATAACTGGTGTAAAAAGTAATAAGAGAATATCGCTAGAAACATGAAACCACTGAATGAGTTCTAAGACACATCTGAATTAAAGTGTAAGTTAAGTGTAAAGATACTGACTGGCTGCCTTATTCGATATTTCACAGGTGTTCAACAACAGTAAAAGGGTCTTCTACACAAAAGATGTCTACCACACCCTAACCTTATTATTTCAAATGTCATATTAAATCCTAATAAGCAACAGGCATAACACAATCAGTTAAATACACAGGATAATAATTTTCATGAATTTTTACTGAATTAGTATAATTACATATAAATATATTAAAAATCTAAGTAGCCTATTGGTATCACTTACTGCATATTCTACTAAAGGGCAGATTCCTGTACTGACAGGTGGAAAAAGAAACTCAAATACACATGCAGATAACAAGAAAAATGGAACCATCAATAAACTAATTAATAAACAAAATTTATTTACTTTTAAAGAGTCCCTTTTTATTAAACATTTTTTACATTTCACTTAAAAATAAATTGGGTCTAGTAAAAAAAGGGTACATTTATAATTTTTAAAACCTTCTTCAGGTAGGTAAAGGAATGTATGTAGATATTAGCAATCAGAGATGTTGATAAAAATCTTGTTTTGAAAATTTCACCTCTAAAACACTGATAGATTGTAGGAGATGGGACTGTGATAAATTTGTGCTCAGAGCACAACGCAAGATGTTAACTGGAGTGAGTATTAATTATCGACTTCCAGGAACTTTTATATATAAAAAGCCAATGTAACATTGTGTGTTGGTATAACGTATGGTGAGATCAGAATGTATGTACATGCAGCCTACTATGATTCATCATAAAGCGATGCATAAATAAGCAGAATATTCCTGAGACATAACATGTAGATTCCACAAGGTATAGAAAGGCCGAGTGAAGAAATCTAGTGTTTTCTTGGCTATCAAGCATAATTTATTTTACACCTTCCTTTATAATTACAGCATGGCTGCATTTATTAATCTTATGATTTGTTTCACAGCAATTACATGCAAGTGTTTAATATTTAATCTCTATTACTGTGTGTATTGTGATATTGTAATTTTACCAACTACACTGCTGTAATTTCACATTATGTACAGCTGAATATCTGAATAACACCAGGAAATACAGATGTGTGATTACTTTTGTAGGGATGTTAATAAAAATTATCCGGCATTTAATGATTTATTCCACTGTTTTAAAATTGCAATCCATACTATCCTCATAAGTATGTAAATACATAATTTAAAAGGCATATAAACAAAAATACAGTTATTTCATTCAATGTGCAATTCAATATTCAGGTATATAATACTTTAATTAAATTTTACTTACATTAATGTTACATGGAATACAATTTTTGCAGATTGGGCAAATTAACAGACTAATGAAAGAAATTGTCTCATTTACCCAGTTAAATTTTATCCATATTACGAAAATTTCATTACCACTCATTTGAGTGCAGTGACATGGTAAATTTCAGGTTGCTATGATATATGATGTGTGATAAAAATGAGAACTTTCATTACTACTTAAAAAAATATTAATTTGCTCTTTGATACTAGTACTGTTCCCTTCAAAGTAGTCCCTGTTACAATAACAACTTATGCCAATGATAGTGACACTGTCCCCTTCAAAGTAGTTCCTATAACATATTATAATTTTGCCAACGTTCTTTCCAGTCTGCACAGCATTTGTGGAATGTTCCTTCTGATATAACTTTCAGCTCACTCAGCAATTCTGCTCTCATATGTGGTTGTAAAACATTGTTATTTCATGTGTATTCGTTTTTGGGAACAAGAAAAGTTGCAAAGGCCGTATCTAGTGTGGATAGGGTGGCTATGGCATCACAACGGTGTTATTTTTGGTCAAGATATACAAATTGGTAGTAGTGTTAGCTAGCATGTTGTCAAGGAGCAAAATCCATTGTTTGCTTGTAAGTTTTTTTCTCAAACATAAAGTTTCAAGGTTACACTTCCTATTGACTGCATGGCCTGATGGTAAGAACTCATAGTAGACTATTTCTTTATGCTTTTGTAATAAAAGAAAACAGTAAGCAGTCTTAACATTCAATCAAATTTGGCATTCTTTTTATGGTCTTGGCTCTTCAGGAACCTTCCAATGGGATGACTGAGCATTTTTTTGGATGTCATAACCATATATAGCCTACCCTCATTTATCACTTGTTACAATATGCTTGAGTAATTATGATGATGGGTTTCATTGATGACTTCAGCTAATATTTGTTCAAAAAATTATTTTGTGAAGCTGCTTTTACTGAAACACAATTACAATGAAACAAGCCTCTACACAATGTACAGAGTGCCTTGCTCCTATAGTAAAGCATGTAGTGGCACTACAAAATGTAGTGTCAACACCTGCATCGCTGGACACTGGAGATACTGCCATCTTGGTCAGTCTTAGAAGTCGGCTGTAACGTAGCATGCATTAACCAGTGAAGGCCAGGCAGCTGTTTTTGCAGATACTCAGGCCCTGTCCTCGACTCATCGGCACTTTGCTTGGTTGCAGAGATAGGTGATTGAGATATTCAAGCACAGCATCCTGAGTACTGACAAGATGAGACACTTTGACACTTAATAAATACCAGTGACCAGTGCTTAGACATGCTGAAATCTGACCAATCAATATGCAGCGTAATGTGATTAGCTTACAGCTTTCATAGTGCACATTACAGTAACAACTGAAATAGAAGTGTGCTTGTAGTTGAATTGATCTTAACTTAAGTCCTTAGCAGCTGCACTTAAAACATCAGTTCCCACTCCACTGATGATGGTTGTCATGGGGATGCCTAAGTGTCTAGTATTTCCACAGTGAAATTTGTGGATTGTGCCCTAACAGCCCAGATAGGGTTAATCTTAATAACATTGTACATACTATATGTAAAAAAAAAAGAAAAACAGTGTACCTAAAAGCTAGAAGCAAGTTTCAAAATTCCAAGCTGTTTAATGTGTGTTAAGAAGCCGTATTTTGAAAAAGACAGTTGTTAATATATTTTCAACTCATATATTTAGGATAACAGATGGAAGAATATCTTGACTTGCCAAATGGAAAGACAGTGTTCAGTATCCAATCTATCAGCTTAATATATAAATGATATTTCTACATTTATATAATACATTTTTGGAGAATATAAAAACTTTCATGATGGCGTTACAAAGTGATGTTACTACTGCATGTTATGATGTTGACAAAAATGAAACATACTGAAATATATTCCTCCATTGAAAAATAACTTTTTTTATTATTTTTTTCAATAACATAATACAATTCTGCCATTCTTTTACAAAGCGCACCTAATGGTAAAAAAGTTAAACAATGTGTTAATAAATAATTATTTTATTATACTTTATTATTTTATGTAATCTACTTTGAATGCAGTTTAAATCATTATGTTTATTACTTGAGTGTGTCGCCATCTATGTCGGTCGCATTGAGTTATGTATCCTAGATACCTACGTTTTATTTACATTACATGTGCGGTTGTCAAGAGTAATTTATTGTATTGTTTAATATACTAATAAATATCAATTCATTTAATTAGATCATTGTGTTTTATCAGTAATTGCTTCCTGGTAAATATAATAACATGTTATGGGCCCAGAGAAGTAATAAAACACACTGTTGAATTGAATTGTGGACAGTAATAATACGCAAGAACTTTTTTTTTTTTTTGCACGTGTCAGTAAGAATTGAGTGCACAAAGTCAGTTGTAGAGAAGAAACTACATTAAACAATAGAAATGGATTTAGTCAGATCAAATTTAGAAATGTTGAAAGATGATTTGCAAGGAGGTTCCAACTATGATTCATGGATATTCAAACTTAACCTAACCTTAAAATCAAAAGGTATTTATCAAATCGCAACGGGAGTTAAAATTAAGCCTGAAGGAGATGAATCAAGCGCAGCTGTAAAAGAATGGATTGAAAAAGATTTAGAAGCACAAATATTAATTGGATTGAATGTTGACAGTAATATAGCCAAGAAAATTGCAAGGTGCCAGTCCGCAAATGCTATGTTAGAAAAGTTGGAAACCTTATATGGAAAAAAATCAAACGTTTCAGTTGAAGGCCTGCAAAGATTATTTTTTAATTATAAGTATGATGAGCACAAATCAGTAATAGAAAATTGCATGATAATTCAACAATATGCTGATGAATTGTCTGCACTAGGTGAAAGCATTAAAGAAAACTGGATTATGCAAAGGATATTAGGTATACTTCCAACAAGACTGCATCATTTTAGAACGTCTTGGGATAATGTTATTTCCACAGACAAAACGTTGAACAACATGTTTGAGCATTTGAAACTTGAAGAAGACAGGCAAAACGAAAGTGAATAGGCCAATAATGAGTGTCAGAGTGCTTTCATATCAAAGGGACAGAACAATAATAAAACAAAACAAGTGAACGTAAAGGAATGCTTTAAATGTGGACAAAAAGGGCACATAAAGAAGTACTGCAAGAATAAACCTAGTAAAAGTTACATTGAATATTGTAAGAAAAATTATCTGTGTAATAAGTGCAACGAAAAAGGTCACTTTGCCAAAAATTGTACCAAAAATGTAGATAGTCAGAAAAATCAGACAAATCTACGTCAAAAAGTAAATTGATGATTAATGTTGGATCTGTTACTAATATACAATATATATCAATGAAGGATGACTATCAAGATCTATGGTACCAAGACTGTGGTGCCACTCAGCACAGGACTTTAAGGAATGACTGGTTGAAAAATTATACTGTTTTACAAGAACCAGAAAAAGTCATGATTGGAGATTCAACACTTATAGAAGGTCTTGGTGTCGGAGACATAGATTTGTTAGCTTATAATGGTCAAGATTGGTGTAACATAACACTGAAAAATGTTTTGTATACACCAAAGATATCCTTTAACTTATTTTCCGTCACTAGTGCCTTGGACAAGGGTTATCGTCAGGAAGCAGGCACAAATTGCTCGTATTTTTTTGATTCAGACACTGGTGAATTAACAGCCATGGCAAACAGAGATGGAAGATTGTTTAGAATGATGTTTCGCTATGAAAACTTAGAAAAGTGTATTGTTGCTATGTCAATTAAAAGTGGCATGAAAAATTAGCACATCAGAATATTAGTTATGTAAGAGACATTTTGAAGAAAAATAATATAAAGTATGTAGACGATTGGGATGACTGTGTGTGAAGGATGCGTTTATGACAAACACCATCGTCTCCCACATCCAAGAAATTTTGAAGTGGCAAAAGAGGTACTTGATGTAATTCATGTAGACTTGTGCGAAATGAATATAAATTCTTTTGGAGGAGCAAAATATTTTTTTATGCTCAAAGATGATTTCTCTCATTTTCGCACTGTCTATTTCTTAAAAACTAAAAATGAAACTTTTGAGAAATTGAAAATCTTCATGACTTTAGTTGAGAATCAGTTTAGAAAGAAAATAAAAGTTTTAAAGTCTGATAATGGGAAAGAAATTAAAAATGGAGATACTAAGAAGTTTTGTGAAGAACTTGGAGTTTTCCACATTAAGTCGAACCCATACACTGCACCACAAAATGGTCGAATTGAGAGAGAGATGAGAACCATTGTAGAATCTGCTAGATCAGCTATACATGCAAGAAATCTAAATGAAAACTTATGGGCAGAAGCAATTAGTTATGCTACATTTACACTGAATCAGACTGGAACAAGTTCTGTGAAAGGTAAAAGTCCTGTGGATTTATGGTTTGGACGCAGAATTGATGTAATTAAGCTTAGAATCTTTGTATGTGATTGTTATGTTTTCATTCAGGATTTTAAGAGACCCAAAACACAGAAATCAGAAAAAGGAATTTTCTTAGGATACAGTTTAGATTCAAGTAGTTACCGAGTTTACTTAAGAGACAAAAATGAAGTTGTAACAGCAGGAGATGTGATATTTGATGAAAAAGTAAACAGCAAGTCTAGTTGCACAGAAATTGAAGCTACCTTGTCAAATGAAGAAAAGGAATACATAGTGTCAAGTGAAGAAGAAAAATCTGATAGTGAAAGTGTTTATGAAAGCTCTGAGTCTGACAATAATATGCAAAATGAATGTCAAGAAAATCATTGTGTAAAGTGTTTGGAACGAGATCAAACTGTTTGTATTCAACCAGAGAAAAGAAGTCTTCGAAACAGGGCTACTTTAAGGATGTCAGCAAGGATGGTAGATTATGTAGCTGAAGACACCAGAAACAAAAATGTAAATCTGGCCATGATAGGTGAGGTAGAAGATATTTCCATTTTACAAGCATTACAGGATGAAAACTGGAAGAAAGCAATGTTAGAAGAGTATGAATCTTTGATGAAGATGAGAACTTGGAAACTAGTAAGTCTACCAAAAGAAGAAAAAGCTTTGACTTGTCGGTGGGTTTTATGCCAAAAACAAGATGGGCGATACAAAGCCAGGTTAGTTGCAAGAGGGTTTGAGCAAGAACAAGGAATCCATTATACTGAGACCTTCAGTCCTGTTGCCAAACATGCATCCTTTCGACTGATACTCAGCATTTCAGCCTCCGATGGAATGCATCTGATGACTTTTGATGTTAAGACAGCGTTTTTACATGGATCTTTGGATGAGAAGATTTACATGTATCAACCGGTAGGTTTTGATGATGGCTCAGGTAGAGTTTGTGAGTTGCTCAAGAGTATATATGGACTTAAACAGTCATCGAAAAATTGGAATGTGAAGTTCACAAACTACCTAAGGAAATTAAATTTTGTTTGTTCTGACGATGATCCTTGTATTTATTATAATGGTGACAGAAGCATTATAATTGTACTTTTTGTAGATGATGGTGCTATTATAGGAAAAGAAAAACATAAAATGATAGATATACTAGATAAACTTAACAAAGAATTTGAAATTACTTATAATTCTGGGTCAGACAACAAATTAACTTACCTTGGCATGGAAATTGAAATTAGACATAAGGAAATTTTTGTAAGCCAACATCATTACACTGAAAAGATATTGAAAAGATTTAGAATGGAAGATTCAAATCAAAAGTCAACTCCAATGGAAATAGGTATGTTAACCGAAGAACAACATTTTCATAATGATCAGCCACTCGATAAATCTGTCCCATATCGTGAGGCAATAGGCAGTTTACTTTACTTAGCTACAGTATCTAGGCCAGATATCAGCTTTGCAGTAAACTACCTAAGTAGATATTCAGACAATCCCATGGTACAGGACTGGAATATGGTAAAACATGTATTTCGATACTTGAAAGGCACTGTAAACTTTGGAATAAGTTTCAATGGAGATTCTGAACTCATTGCTTATTCAGATTCAGATTTTGGAGGAGACACTATCTCAAGACAGTCAACTACTGGAGTAATTATTATGAGAGGCGGTCCTATTGTATGGTTCACCCAAAAGCAGGGACTTGTTGCTACATCAACTGCAGAGGCAGAATTTCGAGCTGCTGTTTCATCGCTTGATGAAATTTGCTGGATAAAGAGACTTGGTATCGAACTTAGATATTTCAAGGATATTCCTACAAGGCTCTGTATAGATAATCAATCTGCAATTTTAATGTTACAAAATACTACAGAAGGCAAAATAACAAAAGGGAAGAAGCACATTGACATTCCTAGAAAATTTATACAGCAACACATTGGAAATACTGTTTTTTTGGACAAAGTAAGCAGCGTTGACCAGTTGGCAGATATCTTGACAAAACCATTGTCGAAGAAAGTATTTGAACGACTTAGAAATAAAATTATTATGGAGGAGTGTTAATAAATAATTATTTTATTATACTTTATTATTTTATGTAATCTACTTTGAATGCAGTTTAAATCATTATGTTTATTACTTGAGTGTGTCGCCATCTATGTCGGTCGCATTGAGTTATGTATTCTAGATACCTACGTTTTATTTACATTACATGTGCGGTTGTCAAGAGTAATTTATTGTATTGTTTAATGTACTAATAAATATCAATTCAATTAATTAGATCATTGTGTTTTATCAGTAACTGCTTCCTGGTAAATATAATAACACAATGTATTATGCAATATGAACTAACGTAGTCTTCAAGATCCAACTCTTCTACAAGCAATTAAAATTTATATTTATTTGTAATATAAACACACACACACACCTGCTCCTATTTTATTGTTGCACCTGTATTTCGTATTCAAAAACACTATAACAGTGAATCATAGCTTATACAATATTATATTTTTGTATTTGCTTGCTAATAACAAGTTGTTGCTAAGGAAGGTTAACAGAAATTTAGGACAATTCTACAAGTTTGGTTTACTTGTAACCTATATTATAATGTATCTGAATTAAAAACAGATGAAAATTGGAGACCCAATGAGTACAAGTTAAACTGTTTCATTGTTTTTGTTTGTTTTCAGTAAGGCTATACACACCTTTGTATCTGAGCGTCTACAATTATGAACTTGTAACAACTGCTATTGTTATTTTTACTGATTTTATAATTTAAATGAATATTAATTGTAAAGTGGTATTTAGTTAAAAAATTATTTAGTTTATCATTTGATGTTTCACGAGTTAAACTTGTAAACAGTAAAACCACAACAGACTTTACACGGTTTTGGCAGCAACTAGTTGTGCAGTTAAGATACTAATAGGTTACCATAGGTTCTATTATTATTTCACACAAAGACACGAAATTTAATTTTTTGTATTATTTCATAAAAATTGTAGAAAAAGTTTTAAACTTACTCTCAAATCATCGGTTCCAGCCATCTTGCTCTTCTTCTTTGGAGGGCTTTTACAAGTTTGATCCAGGGTTGGTTTGTTAATGACACAGTACGTTCTATAAACTATAATCACTTATTAAATGATTTACTCGATCATAAATTTAATCAGCACCAAAATATTTAAATTATACCGTATACACGAACCGATGGTTTTATTTCAAAAATAACGCCGCCCAACATTATTATTATAAAATCTACTCACAGAGAATCCAGAAGTGTAGAGGGAAATATACAATAAACTGATTCAAACTAAAATGACTTAAGACATAACTTCACGTTGAATTTCAACGCTACAAGTTACAATACACGTTCGAGAGACCGACTAACCCTAAAACATAGGCTCAGCTTTGTGTCACCAGTGCTGCCAACAGCAACTAACAAATAACCAAAATAAGTCATACCAGCATTTTTACATAAGAAAAACGACTTCTAAATTAGAATAGTACTACAAAATAAGATTATTCTGCTTCAGACATTATACAACGTTTGTACAATTAGTACGAAAACTTCAACAAACAAAATGTGTAAAGTACATTTCAAGTTAAATATATCATTACATACAATACAATCTATCATTAGTTGATTTTCAGTAACTGTATACACGACAGTTATTTTGAAATGTTGAATGCTTAAAACTGATATGAAAAATCTTACAAAATCACACACACACACACACACAGCACTAATAGCAGTGTTGCATGCTGATCATTATGTGCATGTGCACCTGTTCTGGAACTGACAGCCACAAAAATGTCAATATAATCTTATAATGAATAACACACCTATAGTATGAGAGAAAGCATACATTCGCTTTAATAAATATGTATGTTCCTTTCCTTTCCTTCTTTCCTTTTCCTGGCGTTACAACCCAGCGTGGATTTTAGTCTGCTCAATGACTTTCTTCCATTCCGCCCTCTCATTACACATCTGTCTCCACTCCATACCTTCATTTTCATACATCTCAAATCATCCTCCACGTCATCCAACCATCTCTTTTTGGGTCTGCCTGTAAGTCTTCTTCCTACCAGTCTCCAATCTGCAATTCTCTTAGCCATTCTTCTGTCATCCTTTCACCTTATGTGGCCCAAGGGATGTCATAAACCGGTCGGTTAAACCGAATAACCGGTTATTCTGAACGGTTTAACCGGTTTTCCCCCCGTAGGTTTTTAACCGGTTATTTTTTGTTACATCCAATAACCGATAAAAAACCGGCTCTAAATAGAAAGCGGGAAAAAACATAGGTAATTTTAATTTAAAGTAAAAATAACCTATTAAATCGTTCAAAATAACTGGTAGAGGTTACTGACATCGATAAGTTATAATCGAGTTTACCACTTGGTGTAAATCGAGTATCAACTATCAAGTAACAACTGTGGTGGGCGTGGGGTGACTGTTCACTAGGCATGTCAGTTATTAATAAAAAACGGTTATCCGTTAAACCGGTTATTCAAATAACCGCCAGAATGGGTTTTTTGATTTTTTTTTTTTAAGTTTAATTCGCAAAAATAATGTAACTCTTAAGTATTACACAATAAACAGGCAATACATTATACAATAATCCGCTCGGTTATTTTCAAAAAAAGGTAGTGACATTAATCAATCGTACTATTCTGAAAAATTGTCACAGTCCGGAAAATGGTAAATAAAAAAAAAATTTTTAACCCTACAGTATTTACAACCTCTATTAACTTTATTTACAAAAATCAAACTCGATTGACTATCGATGATAGTAGACTGTAGGCCTACTCTATAGACGTCACTCGTCACCGTAAAAAGCCAAATATCCAACTAACTAGTGATTCGTTTGATTCGCTAAATAGTGATTTCGGTCAATTTCGGACGGTTATTGGAGTTTTGAACAAGTAACCGGTTGTAACTGAAGAGAATAAAACGAAAATTACCGGTTAACCGAAAGAAAAAACCGGCTACGGTTATAATCGAGCGGTTATTGACATCCCTAACTTCTAACCCGTCCACCTTTCCCTCTATGATACTTAGCTGCAGCCAGTTTCTACACAATGTATCAAGATGTTTTCTCTTTCTTATTACTTTCAGCAGTTTTGTTTCTCCTGTTCTCGACTCTACTTCATCGTTTCTGACCCTACCAGGCCATTTCACCTTAATCATTCTTTGCCACAACCACAGCTGAAGGCTCTGTATGTATATTTCTTCTTTCTTTGAGATGGTTAACGTTTCACTGTCAAACAAAACCACAGTCCAAATAAAACATTTAGCAAATCCCTTTACAATGTAAATTCGAATCCTTATTGTTGACTGTAATCCTTTCACCTTTTCAAAAGCTTTCTTACCCGTAGATATCACTTAACTACTTAACTAATAGATATCCTACTTAGCCGTAGATATCCTACTTCTGATTTCCTCCTTACAGCTTCCATTCTACGTCACTGTACTCCTCATTTATATCGGAGTATGTCGGCTACAATACCACAACGTTTTCAAAGTGAACTCGATTACTGCATATAGTTAGGCGGCGTGAAACAAACGGTTTCATTGTGATCGCACTGTATTGTAAACGAAGATAAACTATAGAGACTGGATTACGTTAAAGACATCGCTAATGGTTTTGTTATCAACACCAATAATACTAACGACTGCCATCATTATGAATAGACACAGTGGGCAGCAGTTATGACTCACAGAAACATTAATATTGTATAGGAATTCCAACTTGTACTGTGAAGTGTGAAGACCAAGCAAAAAATTAATCTCTGTGTTAACAATTTGTGATAACAAAGTTGTTTGCTTCATAGATCTTCAATGCATATCTTTCCGAAATAGAGTAGATATAATAGGAATGTGCCGGCGCTGTGTGTGTAATTACAGTGTTCACGTTCTGCACAGCTTCTGGATTCTGGTTCTGTTCTGTTTCTGTCTGTCTGCCATATTGACTTGGCTCTAGGGATGGGCGATGTCGGTCTTTTTAACGATCCGTTCATTTTTGACCGATCACTGCGGTGATCCGTTCTTTTAGATCCGTTCACCGGTCCTTTTCATTCCCCTTCACGTTTCCTTAGTCTTAGTCCTTATAAGAGGGTACTTTATTGTCAAATTTGCCCATTAGATAAATTATTTTACTTTTAAATTAACCCTGTTAACAATGGAAAAAAATTAACATTTCTAACGCCTAACAATTTATTTTACTAATGAAACCATCAAAATAATGCTTCTATAAAATACTTATTTTTAAATACATTAACTATTACGCTCAAATATTTTCCTATTTTTTCCTTGTATTCATTTTTTTCATATAGCCTATATGTTTTTCTTTAAAACAAAATATTTTTCAAAAATTAAAATACTACATATATAGACGTATACACACACATTTTTTAACCTTAATTTTAATTTCTATCTGTTCCTTCCCCTATACTGGTTAAAAAAAGCCTAAATCAAAATTAAAATAATTTTTTAATTAGTTGGCGGTTCTAAAATATTTAATATAAATTATTTGTAACAGTCAAATTTTTTAGATTAATAATTAAATTGACCGTAACAAAATTAATTGCACTTTTAAGGGATACAGGAAAAAGAAACAAACGTATTACAATTTAATAAAACAATTTATTGATAAAACAAACAAAAAATAATTACAATTAAAAAACTACTACAAAGAACTAAAGTAAATTTTCAAATTCTAATTAAAAATTATTTTCTTGGATTTCGTTGTCCATGACGTGTCCGTTACTTAACTAAATATTCACTACAAAATTATAATATTCGTTACAAAATTAATTCACTACCGACTTGGAACACAATGTTTTTAGTGTATTATAAAACAATAGGGGAAACAAAAGACAACGTAAACAGTTACTAACGCACATAAACAAAATACACAAAAACATAACCTTCACTGCCGAATACGAACACAACAATAGCATAAACTCCTTAGACCTCTCAATCACAAAATTTGAACACAGGCACAAATTCAGTATATACAGAAAACCGACTACAACTGACACACTAATACACAACTCCTCCAATCACCCAAAAAGACAGAAAACAACAAATTCATAACACTAACATACATCAATAACCAAACTGAAAAAATAGCTCACAAATTCAAAACACCAGGATACAGAATCGCATACAAAACTACAAACAAAACAGAACACACACTATCAAAACACACACACAAAGCACAAAACAAATTCGATCTACCTGGTGTTTACAAACTAAACTGTTTATAGCCCAGATTTTCCTGGATTTAATTATATAAATAACGTGTTCTCTTAGTACAGCTTAGATCAATAAACACCTTAGTATAAATCAATAATGTAATAAATAGTAATTATATTATTATGTTTGATTTTGATTGGATTATTGTCTTGCAAATAATGCAATTGTGCGTCTTCAAAACACTACCGTAATAATAAACCAATATCTTAATTAGTGTCGATAATAGAATAATATTATTATTGATTTCCCTTGCTAGGTAGAGTAATAAATTTAATCGACAAATTAGTCAATTTAAAAAAGTACTAATAATATTTCTGCTCGGATCCTGAACAATTGGACAACCTCCAGCTTCTACAATTCTACTGGCGCTGATTTCTATTTCTACAGTTACATTAAATTAGTCTCACATTTCTTCAGTACATGTTACGTTTCAAGTACATTATGTAATTTGTTTGAATCTGTAAAATTTTTCTCAAAATCTGAATAAGCATACAAATTGTACCTAACCTTACTAGCTTTTTCACACTTATTTCTTATGTAGAAACTACTTTTTTTAAGAACTAATACATAAAATTTCAACATGGTATACAACATAGTTTTTAATAATATCGGACACGTCATGACCAACAAAATCCAATAATACTTTTTTAAACTTCTAATTTTTGAAACTTGAGGCGGGAATTTGAATGCTATAAACACACGAAAACACATAAAAACGACATCCTAAACGAACAGACACAATTCAAATCACACGCATTATTCGAACATACACACACAACATCGATTCTTCAAAAGTGCTGCCAATGGAAGCCTCTGATGAAGTTTTTTAAAAGCGAAAACTGTTCAGGCTATAAGGTAAAACTTTTACATTTTTACCCATAAAAAACTTTGTGTTCCGAGTCGGTAGTGAATTAATTATATTTAAAAATTATTATTTAAAAATAGTATTTGTGAAAGTTTAGAAGCACCCAGGCGACATCTTTTTTCTGTTAAAATTTGTCCTGCTTTAGAAAATACCCGTTTGCAGGGCACTGAACTGGCAGGTATATAAAACTTCTTCAACACCACTCTATATGGGGGTAGATTGTTTTTCTTTGGTCCCACCAGGCCAAAGGATCCTCATGCCGTTCCAGTAACGGCTCCATTAGGAATTTATCCAATTCTACTATTGCCATTGCTTTTGGATCCCCAATAGAGGGTTCCCCAGCTACCTCCTCGTCAAATTCCTCCCACAAAACTGACTCTCCTTTTGGTGCTTTTACTTGATCACGACTCTCGAGTGCGAAGTGAAATAATTTGTCCCTTTATCTGACCGACCAACTTTTCATACACCTGACTATATTTAGGGGGACAATGTTTAAAAGATTTTTTTTTAAACCTCGATTCTAGCAATGCAGATTCGGGTCCGATGTTCCATGATTCATTAATTAAAAATCTTTTTTCGGTTTCTTGATTAAATATAGTAGTCATGTTTCTTACAACTGGATGTAAATTGGGATCTTTTAGTTTATTAATTAAAAATGAATTTAAGTTCCAAGCTAAATTCAACTCTGGGAAGCCTAACTGCTTTTGGGTTTCATGCAGTTTATTAAGGGAATGGGGGCTTTTTTTTTTTAAATTGTACGACTCCCTTAACTTTATCTACAATAGGGTCTATAGGTTTTAAGCCTGCTTTGATGATCAAATTTAACGTATGCGCAAAGCACGGTACATGCCTCTAGTTATTACATTTCACAGCAGCGACTATGTTTGGGGCATTGTCGGTAACCGCTGCAGTGATTTTTTGTTCTATCTCCCATCTTTTACATTCCTGAAACAAAAAGGCACCTTGACGCGGTATGCGTCTCATTAAATTCGATGCACCCTAACAAATTGGAACATAATATCGACGAACTCGCATCTATGTAGTGGGCCGTGATAGCCAAAAAACTTTGGTTATTTATTGAAGTCCACCCATCAGTGGTAATTGACACTGCATAGGCAGATTTTAATTTAATTTTAATTTCCTCTACCAAATTATTGTATGTTTGAGGAAGAAGGCTTCTGCTAAGGGTTTTCCGACTCGGGAGAGAATAACCTGGGCAAAGCATATTTACAAATGTTATGAATTCAGGATTTTCAACCAAACTGAAGGGTTGAAACTCCTTACAAATCATTTTTAAAAGTTGGAGATCTACAGCTTTACTTTTACTTAAAGCAACTGGTTTTACAACCTGGACAAAACTGTCAACTGAGGCTTGAGAAAGTTTAAGGGAAGATGAAAACAATGGAGGGGTGGGTATAGGTGTACGAATGTTTGTAGATGGTTGGTCCGTCAGTGAACAAACTTCACCTACCTCACAGCTGCTTGTCGAAGGAGGTCATGGAGAAACAGAAGTTGATGGCCGGGTATGTTCAGATTCCGATCGCCCAGACAAACGAGGTCTTGATGTTCGTTCCAAGGGAACGGTCGGGTGTCTTCTTTTCAAATGACGGGTAAAATTTTCTTTCGATCCTCCAACAATGCTAAGAATTGTTTTGCAGTACTTGCATTCTGCTCTGTTGGTCTCCTTCTCGCTGAAATGGTACCATACAACGCTTTGTCGGCGTGACATCTCCAGATTCTGCGTGACAGAATATATTTTGAATATATATAATTTATAATTTATTTATGTTTAAAAAAATAAAATGCTAGTAAGAGCTAAAAATTATAGTTTATACAGTGAAGCCTGACCTAACAGCCACCTTTTTTCAGCGGTCACCTCTATGAACGGCCGTTTTTCTGAAAAACGGATTTTATTTCTCGTAAGATCAGTGTAAATTTCCCCTCAGTGTAAATTTCCCCTCCATTAAACTGTCACCTCTTCCCTCGGCCAGCGGTCAGCCCCTAACGGGATCTTTCACTTGTTTAAACGGCCACCGAGATGTTTAGTCATCTGGAATTCGGTAGTCTACAGCAGGTAAATCACTGGGAATAGGTTACCTGTCAGTGCAGACCTACCGTCACAGTCACCTTTGTTTAGACGAGACCACGTTCTACGCGGCAGGCACCGGCACACGGGCGCAGATACTCTTGACGGTTGCCGGAATGAAATGTTCATTCTGGTTTCCGAAACTACTGCAGATAAAAATGTCCTTATAGTTTTTTTTACAAAACTGAGAAGTTTTCTCGAAAAATTATTGAAGCGTAAGTTTTTTCATTGAAATATTATGTACTATATATACATAATGCTCCGAAAAAGTAAAGTAACCTTAACCTTAAAGTAATAATATTTGAAAATTTAATAGTTTTATTCACAAGTTGAAGTGTTGTAAGTTACTGATAGTGTTGTATACATGAGGTTGCAAAAATTGAAAATTTGATATCATTTATTGTTTTTAAAACAAGACTGTAAAAATCTTGAAATCTTGATGTTCTTAAATACTGCGTAAAATTCAAACTGAAGAGTAATATAAAACAATGAGAATTCATCCTAATTAAAAAATATGAAGCATGCATTTTAAAGCTCAAAGTGTCTACTTTTAAAATAATAATTTATGCAATTATTATTTTAATCAAAATTTTCGTTTTCAACAAAAATTATAAAAGAAGTAACTGCAAAAACGAGCTTTTTCACATTATTGTTTCATACGCCTTGTCTTTTAAATTTCAAGATTTAATACTTTAGGAATAAGGTATTCAATACCTACGTTATGAATCTACCGTAAGGAGCCTGAAAAGCCGTTGCCGTTATGTTCTACCTGAGAAGCCGGTTTCGTTAAAATATACCTTTGAAAACTGTACACCTGCCGTTGGCCAGGAACAAAGAAAATTTAGTACTTATGCTAATCTTAAAATAGCAGAAACATACATAATTGTTATGTATGCTTGTCGTCTAACTCTTTCTCACTTATTTGTAGCGGTTGTAGTATTCGTATTAGTGATAGGTAAAATTGCCGTATTTTTAAAATAATTTTTGTTTCGTTGCATCCAGTCAGCATTTAAAACTAATAGTTGACTACCCGTGTCCACTAACATTTAAATCTCACAGTTATTTATACACCATTAACAGTCATTATTTAATTTTAATTTCAAGGAATATGTTAGATTCTTCATTTTTTACACAGTAGTATGTAATTTACTAAGAATTTGATATTAATTCATAGTGCTAACTGTAGTAGTTATCAACATTTCGAATTTCCATTTGAATAATTTACACTGCTGACGACAGCGCAGCGGTTGGAGAATATAATTAAGAAAAAATACGTGGATTTCTTTGTCCATGACATGTCCGTTATTTAACTAAATACAACTATTATATTAACGACTCGGAACACAAAGTTTTTTATAAGTAAAAACATAAAGTTTTACCTTACAACCTGAACCGGTTTTCACCTCTGAAGAAGCCTTTTAAAGGTGAAAACCGGTTCAGGTTGTAAGGTAAAATTTTATGTTTTTACTTATAAAAAACTTTGTGTTCCGAGTCGTTAATATAATAGTTGTATTTAAAAAATACGTCTTTAGTTTTACATTCTACTAACCACGCAATAGTTGTTCAAAGACTGTTAGCTGTGTAGAATGTAAGAGTAAAGTTTGACTGAGATTTTGCAATCTCATGTATATAGTATCAGTAACTTAAAACCACTTCATTTTGTGGATAAAACTATTAAATTTTCAAATATTATTACTTTAAGTTAAAACGACTTTTCGGACTCATTACGTATGTATAGGACATAATATTTCAACAAAAAAATAGTTTATTAAAATAAACAGGTACACAGGTGCATAGTACATTTAATCTCTAAACAATAGCTTTTGCTTTTCTTCAATTCGACAATTAGTTATAAAACTACAAGTGAATAACTGGTTCCGCGCCGTCTGAAATTTGTGCGATCTAGCTTCGCCCTCACTCTCCCAGCGAAAAAATTTACTTACACTTCAATAATTTTTAGAGAAAACTTTTCAGTTTTGCAAAAAACTATAAGAACATTTTAATCTGAAATCTTCTCTACTTTACGCTCATATTTTTTCCTTTCACAAACACGAGTCATTTAAAAGTTATAATTAAAAACCCGATTTTCCGAAATTTAGAGGTTGTTTTGGGGTGGTTTGATACTGTGTTGAGGGGTGAAGAGTTTCGTAAAACAATGTTCTATATGTAAATATTTGATTAAAAAAGGTCGCTTCCTTCTTCAATTTAATATGAGCTTATAATCTAATATGACTGGGCTAAAAAGATTTAAAAATTATGATTATTTATGTACGTTTTTTTCTTAACTTGTTGTTTTTCAACTAAAATATTGATGTTTTATGACTCTGTTAAGTAACTTTTAACCGATATTAAATAAAAAGGGTATGTGTCAAGGTAATCGTAAATGTTTGCAAAAAATGGGTAAAAATAGCTAAAAATGTCAAAGACTTGACCAGGAACCACCATTCCAAAAAATCTGAAAAAAATTCATGGTGTCAAATTACTAAACGTTTCACAAAATCACAAAAAGAAAACTTTTGTTACATGGGCTATTGATACCCTTTAGAAAATGTTACTTGTACACAATACACTACTGTAGTTTGTACAACCTTGAAACAGTAATCAGCAATCATACTTGAACGTTCCGAACTGTTGAAACCTTTATAACGTTTTTATAACGTTGAATTGGCGTAAACGATCCGCGTGTGTTTAAGAGTTGTTCTCGTAATTTGTAGTGCACTTTAACAGAAGTTAAACAATAACGGTAGTTTAATAGTGTAACAGTGTTACAATCTCTTGGGCGGATCAAAGATATTTGGGTTACTCTCGATAAGGAATGTGGGGAGAATGCTGTGGACCACAATAGTAAACTTTACTGTTTGGTCAAAAATTTCACAATTAAAAAGAAAACTGCTAGCGCAAAACAAACTACATTAAAACACTAATTTTCAAAAGTATAATCTTTACCAATGTGTTTGAATATAGAGAATTTCATTGTAAACATACTGTAAATAGTAAGTACAACCGAAAGTACTTAACAAAATGATACAGTAGATAATATGTTTTTAATGTACTATATTGTTATTATCCCCGCCAATCCCTTTATTAAACGGCCACATTTTACGGTGAACCAAGGGTGACCGCTAAAGACAGGTTTTACTGTATATAAAAAACATTAAAATAATTATTTAAATGAAGTGTAAACTTATTTACTTTATTTAAGCGTAAAGTTATTTTACTTTATTTAAATAAAAATTATAATTAATGTTAATGTATTAATTTAAAAAAAATATGTATATCATGAAAAACACTACGTACCTTTATTTGAAGACGAAAGATATGTATACAGACAGTATACACATACAATACAATGAAAATAAATGTATTCCAGACGCAGATTTATACTCAGGAAGTCAATAAAAAGTGGTGGTGTGGTGTGTTCAACGGACGGTAGATGCAAGACGAGATGTTCTGAAACAGAGTGGAAGAACGAAGGAGGTCCGATTGTCCGGATTCGGACCGAAGAGGAGCCGACTAAAGTGGGGGTAGGTTCTGTCAGCACAAAACATCGAACCAGACGGTAAAGGTGAACGACATGAACGGTCGTTGATCCGAGTTCTGAAATGACCGGCCGTTCAATTCAGAACAGAACACCGGCCGTTCATTTCAAAACTCAGAGCTTCCCCCACTCTAGTCGGATCATCTTCGGTCTCGGTCTCTCGGACCCTGTTCCGTTCTGAGTTCTGAAGTGAACGGTCGTTCTTTTTTTCTGAACGATCTTTCATTCATTCCCCTAGCGGATTCGTATCTAATGATCCGTTCGGTCAAGACCGACACATCGCTACTTGGCTCGTTGTTTGCGTACCACCTGCTCCTCGTTGCCCAACTCAAAGTGCTTATAAAGTGTTCTTTCTGCGTTATTTTATAAGGTTTTTTGTTTGGTAGGTTTTTATTTCGTTGTTTTTATTTACTATTAGACTTTGTTTTAGTTTCTAGTTATTAGTTCGTGTTATTAATTAGGCCTAGTTTGGTTAGTTGTTTATTTTACTTTTTTGACGATATCATTAAGTATATATATATATATATATATATATATATATATATATATTATTCCTTTATTTTTTAATTTCGTTAGTTATTTTAGTTCTAATTTTTTTTTTAGTAAAATATTAGTTTTGAGTTTCATCTAGATTTAGTCTTTTTAAGTGTTAGGTGACCTTTTTATATTATTCATTTGTTTTTTAATTTCTTTTATTGAGTAGGATTTTCGTTTAGTTCTGTTTTATTAGGTTTAGTTTTTTTTTACTTGATTAGGTACTTTTTTTTTTTTACTTGATTACTTGATTTTTTATCATTTTATTTCTTAATTTTTTGATTTCGTTAGATAGCTTTTTTTTAGTAGGCTTTTATTTATTGTTATTTTCAATACTATATAAGCACATCGCGCCTTGCTATATCCAATGTGTGGAAATATTTTTCCAAAATGGGGAAAAACAAGGCACAGTGCAATTTTTGCCTTAAACGTCTCAAAACTGGAGGAGGTACGACCAATTTGCGCCAGCATCTCAATCACAAACATCCTACTTATAAAGATGAAAAGGTAAGTTTTGATCATTTAAAATTTTTAAAATGATAACATTTATTCTGTGAAAAAAATATAATTAATATTGTGTTTTTGCACAGAGTAAAACACAAAAGGAGTTTCACTCTGAGACTGAGAGCGAGGGAACCTCCGGTTCGGATACATTTTTTCCACCTGGACCATCCGCATCTATGCCTACACCATCATCATTTTCACCCACAATTCGATCGAGATCACCGACACCTTCACCATCCTTATCTGTCTCAAAACCGAGACAAATGACCCCTTTTGAGGCAGCAGAGAGGACCTTGTTGTGCCCAGCACATTCCACGTTATGATTTTATATATATTTGTAAATGAGGATTCTACTCATACTCAAACTACTCAATGTATTATTTTATTTTATCTTAAGAATTATTTTAAGGAACAAACAGCGATTGTGAGGAAGTGTGCTGACCACTTTTTATCGTGGCACGTGTAGCGTGTTATCAACCAGGGAAATAAGAATTGTTTACTTGTCAGTGTTCGCGAACGAATTCCGCTTTGGTTCACAAAAATCAATGTCAAATTGCCCTCTCGTGTGACCTGATAAGTTTTGAGACACATGCAGAGTCCAGCTCTGATTGGCTGAATTTTGGGCGTTAACTCATAGAGACCTTTTGCGTCACGCAGAATATAAAACTGACGAGAGCACTGGGAAGTAGACACTCTCTTTTTTCACTTGTTCACTTTTGGCGTCCTTGCGCACTATCTGTGGATCTTCTACCTACGATGGAGCCACATCAAAAGCGTAATTACAACTTTGTTTTGTTTTAGTTAGTTCAAACTTAAAGCATTAATCGATTTTGGATAATGACTTATTTATACTCATAAGTGCTCAGTAGTGTTCTAAATTTGTTAAGGAATATGTATAATTGACATCTTAATCATTTATGCCTAATTTAAAGTGGTAACTTACCAAATTCAGAAATATAGTTAGTAAAGTTTTTATAATGTTTTAATAAAGAATAGTCAGTATATAAAGAATGTTTTTTTTTTATAATGTTATGTCTTAATGAAAACACTCATTAGAATTATTGTAACGAGAGTATGTCACTTCAATTATTGTTATTTTGTTCATTTGTATTGTCATTATTGTCATTTGTTCATCAAGATAAAACTTGTTAACGAACGTAGTTACTCTAATGAATTAAAGAAATATTATTAATCTAAGTAAATGCCTTATTTAATAACGAGCCATTCCCACAGCTATCCTGTCCGCACGACTGGTGCTTTCACTTTGTGAAGCCCCAGCCCCGGGTGTTACAACAAATTTGGTGTCAGAATTTGGGATATTAAATTTGGGAATGTTAGTTTACTTACATTAATTAAACATTTCTCTCACCGAAGTGGCTCTTTATTAATGGGCAATAGTAGTAAGAATTTAAAGAAAGAATTAAGTGATGATTCGTTAATGGCTCAAAGGTTTTGGGGCGTGTTCGAACTTTTTATGCTGGTTGGAACGCGTGTTGGGGTTATAACAACTTATTATACCCACAGTAGTCCTTCTGTCACTTCACCTGTTTATAACACACCAGTCCAATCCAAGATTCTAATACTATTTGGAGGGGTGCGAGACTCTCTTTCGAAGTTAATTACAAAGAATCATAGAAATTAATTATTTAAATAAAACTATTAAGAGTTTGATTACAAATGTCTAAAATGTGTGAGGTAGCTGAATTAAAACGTATCGTAGCCGAGTTACAAGAGCGTATCCAGACAACAGGTACTGCACCTGTCGCTTTTACTGTCACTAAGGATCTGACTATAGCAAACTTAATTGAAAATTGGAGGGGCGATGGTACGGTTATTCCTGTTCATGCTTTCTTTAAAAAGATTGACGATGCCGCGACAATAGGCAATTGGAACGATTCTGATAAGGTTCGCATCGTTTCGTTAAAATTAAGGGGACCTGCAGCATTGTATTATAACAGTTGTCCGCAGTTATAGAAAGCAGATTTACGGTATGACGTTTTAACACAGTGTTTTATTGAGTGATTTAAAGTTGAGCAGTTAGATCAGTATCATTATACAGCACTTCAGTCAGCGACACAGCGTAGGGATGAAACCCCAGAATCTTTTGCTGATTGTTGCCGAATTTTATGTTCAAAGACTATTAGACAGGTTGCTGATCCTATGGAGCAGAAAGTCATCGAGGAAGAGGCGGAGCGTCGATTTTTAGCTGCATAGATAAATGGCCTACAAGGTGTTGTGGGACAGCAAGTACGATACCGATTACCTAACACTATGCAGGAGGCAATTCAGATCGCTAATACTGTGGCTTCAGCTGATCGACAACAGCAGCATACTTCATGGGGACATGGTAAGAGAAATAATGCCGATGGACATGTCTTCGTGACTAGTGTCACCTGTTATCACTGTAACAAGGTAGGTCATTTAGCTAAGAATTGTTTTAAAAAGTTATCAAGAAAAGCTAGTGGTAAAACTCAGCCACATAATGCTCGCAGTACCAGTTATAATCAGAACCGTAATAATAAAAATAATAACAAAAAAAGGCTTTGAAAGACATAGAATGTTATAATTGTCATGCTAAGGGGCATTACGCTCGTAACTGCAATAGTAAGCAAAGTACACACCCAAGCGCCAGCAGTTCGACTTGTTAGGGCACGGCAAGGTCGAACGGATGAGTTATTCTTTGTATTGTTTAAATTAGCAGCCATCCTTACTATTTCTTTTATGAATTTGCTCACTGCTATAATTTTTATTGTTCGACTAAGCTTTTCGTCATCACTAACACCTTTTTACAAAAAAAGGTAATAGAAAGATTAAAAGAAATTACCATAACAAATAAGACAAAATTAATGTCATTAGATATAAAAGATATGTACACCAACATACCAATAGCAAAAACAGTAGAAATAATAAAGAAAAACAAATTAAGTAATGTAGAATGGAAAAACGAAATAATAGAAGGATTAGAATTATGCCTAAGCCAGAACTACTTCAGATTTAATAACAAATTTTACATACAAGAAAATGGATTACCAATGGGATCACCGCTTTCACCATTAATGGCAGAGATATTCATGAATAGCTTTGAAATCAAAATTTTAAAAGATATAGATAAAGAAAGAAGAATTAAAAAATGGATCAGGTATGTAGATGACATACTAATAGTTTGGGAAGGAGAAGTAAATGAATTTAAAAAATTTACGGAAGAACTAAATAACATAGAAAAAACAGTAAAATTTCAAGAAGAAATTGGAGGATTAGAAATTAATTTCCTGGATATCAATATAAAAATTGAAGATAACAAACTCAAATTCGGTATATATAGGAAAGAAACATACACAGATTTAATAATTCCACAAGAATCATATCATCCAGTCAATTGTAAAATGGCAGCATTGAATTCATTTTGCTATAGAGCTATAAATTATCTAGAAAATGAAGAACTCAAACAAAAAGAATTAAAGAAAATACAACAAATAGCAAAAAATAATAATTACAACCCTAAAATAATTAATAGAATAGTTAAGAAAATAGAGGAAAATAAAGAAATAGAAAAGAACAAAAAAGAAAAAACAAATGAAGAAAAGAAATATAAAGGAGCAATAACATACATAGGATATCAAACAAAAATGTTACAAAAATGTTTCGAAAAATATGAAATACAGATAGGAATAAAGAAAACGAAAAATGTATTCGAATATATAAAAAATGATAAAACAGAAGAAATTCCATTAACAGAAAAAAGCGGTGTATACAAATTAAAATGTGGGGAATGTAATAAGATATATCTGGGCGAAACTGGAAGAAAATTTAAAATTAGAATGAATGAACACGCAAAAGGAGAAGGGGTAAGAGTAACGAACTCACTATATGCAAGACATTTTAATGAATCAGGCCATAAATTCATAAATCCAAATGAAAATATGGAAATAATCAAAATAGAAAACAATCCGCGAAAAAGAAAATTAATAGAAGAACTAGAAATACTTAAAGTTAAAAAAGAAGATAAAAATAAATTAATGAATATAAAAGTGGATTTTACAAATGAAGAAATATTTTATTATATATTAAATAATAAACAAAAATAAATTAAAATAATAAGAATAACACACTAAAAATGACGAAATGTAAAATGTTACAAAAAAAAAAAAAAATTATAAGTCAAGAATGAAGAAATTAACGGGAGATTCTTAAAACAATTTGACGGACGTTAGAAAAATGCCTAACGGAAAAATGTAGACAAAGTTCCCGTGAAGAGCGGTAGCAGCTAGAACCAATAGGAGGGGCGATGATATAAGGGGAGGGGCCTAAAGTATAAAAGCCTACAACGTACAGTTGATAGACGTTGTTTAAGACCTGAAGATGTCAGTGATGACGAAAAGCTTAGTCGAACAATAAAAATTATAGCAGTGAGCAAATTCATAAAAGAAATAGTAAGGATGAGTTATTTGATACCTACAATCTCTTCTAACGGTTTAAATGATTTAGTAATTATGGGTGAAATTGAAAAGAAATTATGTAAATTTATAATAGACGCTGGATCTAGTATTTCTTTAATTAAGGAAGGTATCAGTAGATGTGCCACACATAAAACTGTTATAAATGCTAAAGGGGTTACCGGGAGTAACTTTTTTGTAAAAGGGACACAAAATTTGAGGTTACGTCTGGGAAGCGTTGAAGTTGTACACACTTTTCTTGTAGTACCAAGGGATGATAGTTTTTTTCATGTTTACGACGGTATACTAGGCCTCGATTTATTAAAGTCACTGGGTGCAATAATAGACTTGCCATCACGATGCCTGAGTTTGAATAATAACTCGGTAGTCATATCACTCGACTCCGGTATATAGGATTGCGGGGTAGTCTCCACTGGTATTACTAACGGTTGTGGGCCTGATCAACCTATAACTCATTGTAATTTTGTCGGTAATGATGCAGAATTTTGGCGTGTCATGAATGCTTCCAAGCAAGAGTTACCACCCTTAAGTGAGGTATTAGTAAATTGTCGAATAATCGGTCTACGTGACATTCCGGTGCCACGAGAGGTTTTAGTTAGAACCACGAGAATTAGATGTGCAGGGTATAAGAGTTGCCGTGTCCTGAGTACTGTAGACACCGATAACAATGTAGTTGTTAAAGTTGTTAATTGTAGTGGAGAACCACTTGTAATTCAAAAGGGAATTACGTTAGGTCTGGCAGAGAAATCCCAGCCTGAAGTTTATGGAAGTGTAAGAGTTGTTGATGTTCTACAGCATGAGAAACATAATAAAGATGATAATTTTGGTAGCAATGAGAGTATTGATGAATTAATATTAGGGAAATTAAAGCACTTGTCTGAGAGTGACAGTGAAGTTTTGAAACCAGTGTTATTAAAGTATAGAGATTTGTTCTGTGTGGATCCGGAGCATAGAGGGTGTATTGTAGATATAAAGCATAAAATACATACTGGTGATAGTTTACAAAAAGCATAAAATACATACTGGTGATAGTTTACAAAAAGCATAAAATACATACTGGTGATAGTTTACTGATTAAAAAGAAACCTTACAGACTTCCTGAGTCTATGAAGAGTGTGATACAGAGTCATATAACCGAGATGTTAGAGAAAGATGTAATAAAACCTTCAAACTCACCGTGGAGTAGTCCAGTTGTGATAGTTCCGAAAAAGAGTCCAGACGGTATACCTAAGTACAGGTTTTGTGTTGATTATAGAGCGTTAAATAGTATAACCATAGGGGATGCTTATCCGTTACCAAATATTGTTGAGACGTTAGATTGTTTGGGGAATTCTAAATATTTTACTATGCTAGATTTGGCTAGTGGCAAATTGTGATGCGTTAAGCAGACATACCTATCTCCTGTCATGGTATAGGTTGAGATAAGAAACCACGGAGTCAGCAACGCACAAGAAAAACAGCTGTTACATTTGAACATAGTGATAACGAATCAAGTACAGGGTCAAGGTTTGATGAGATTGAAGCTTGCGATACGAATGTTTTAACCGATGGACAAGTAGGGGGGAGACCGATGCCTATAGTAACGATTGAAGAAGAAGATGAAACTATTTTAGATATTACGCCTATTGAATTTGAAGATAGTTTAGCACTATCTCTATCTTCACCACCTACACCTAACGATCCTGAATGGCATCCTAATTGACCAATATCCTTGTCTGAATCTCCACCTTCATCTTACTACCTTCGACCTAAATTACCACGTATGTAATTACTATTGTTTTTCATACAATAGCGATTATTCCTTTAGCGAACCAAGGACTCCATTAACTCGAAGTCAGTCGCTTGCATACTGTCGCAAATATGTTTAAAATAGAAATAAGTAGTCTAAAATCTATGTTACCTGAAACACGTAAGAAGCGTGGAGCAATAAATGCTATTGGTTCAGCTATGAAAATATTATTTGGTACTATGGATAATGATGATCTTGAGACGTTTAGTTCGAAGATCAGTGAATTAGATAAAATACAGAGTGATATTTTGCATAACAATAAAGAAATGTTAACCTATTTTAAGCCAGTTATAAAAGATTTCAAAGAAAATGCTAAAGTTATAACAGTTTTAGGAGAAAATGATAAAAATGTATTACAACAAATTTCTAATGTTAATATCAGTTTATGGTCAGAAATAGGAGTTAATAAAACTCTACAGTATCATATGAAAATCTCATCATTAATAAGAGAAGTTTAATTGTACTTGAATTCAGCAGAATATGAATTAAGTAAATTAATGAAAGGACTTGATGTAACGTCTAATGGTAGATTAAGTTCTCTTTTGATACCACCTGATAAATTGTTTAACATTTTGTCATCAGTTTCTCAAGAATTAACACATGATTTATCATTAATAGCCAGTACTAAATTAGAAGAGATGTATATTGTAACAACGATTCTGTATGTGCTCTGTAAAATGGGTATGTTTTGTGTGTTCGTCTCACACTGGGTGGTTGTTACTTTATGTTCACTCTGACGATGTCCGTAGCAATCTCTCGAATTACCAGTACACGTGAGTGGGAACCTAACCTGTTCTTCAATAGGTGTTTATAAATCCCGGGTGGCGCCAAATTGTTTAACTAAAAACAATTAAATTACAAAATAGGACGATTGAGCGTTCTTAGCTATGACGGTATGGTGAATTCAAATTCACTCCCGCCTTCGTTCGACTTTCTTAATCGAGCTGTTAGTTCGCCGAGTTTCCGACGTGAGCGCTTACCGTCACCTTTGCTTGTCACTAAAATACAAATATTATAATGCACTTTCCTATGGAATAAAGAACAGTGGTTACAACTCTGTACTAGTTTATTAAATTGTGATTGGTATGTATTCAGTATTATACAAAATTATATTTTGTTATTCAACAAATTTGCACCGGCAATTATTATAAGACAAAAATCTCAAGGTTCGGCGAAGCGATCTGAACGAATTATTTAGTCAGACATGGCGCCTGCTTGGTTGTTTACTATTAATTTCGTTCAGATTCTGGATTCTTGTGATTACGAAAAAATATCAATTTGATTACAATAAAGTACACTACCTTACATTAATTGTACTTATATAATATAATGTGTAATTATAATTTGTTCCTGAAGTGTTATAAAGTGTGTTTCAAAAGTTCATAATTTTTATACAGGTTATTTTTCTAGTTAACATAAGTTTAGTGTTTTAATTTTTATTAATCTTTGAAAGAAATAATATCATCAGTTTCTAGTGAGAGTTCAAAGTGTTATGAGAAAAAATTAAAGAGAATTTATTTCATAAATTCGGGTAACTCAGCAATACTTATCAAATCAGTTGACTTGAGGTGTAATGTCATTCAGTTGAAATGGGTTGGGGTCTTCAATAGTCATCAATCTTCAATCATCTTGGGATTTAAGTACGTCTGGCTTCTTTTTCGTATTAGTTGGTTGAAGTTTATTAATTTAGAATTTATTAATCTGTTATTTGGCATCAGTTGTTGAATGTCCTAGTCCTTCATCATCTTCTTACTTCTTCATCGTTTCGAATTTGGATTACTTTTTAAACGTTTTATATTAAATTTTGGTCATTTACGGCTTGGCGTCTATTCCTTTTGAGCGTCAATAATGGACTAATAAGTTCTAACGGAATATTCATAAATAACATTCAGTTGTCATGGTAACTGATTGATTCTGATTGGCTGTACTTGACTTAAGACCATTGTATAATATTTGAATTTTTATTCGAAATGACTGTATATCTTCTGTCTTCTTATTTATGTATGAGATATTATCACAACTGTTCGTATTTTCTTTCAAAGATCATTTTGACATCCTACAAAGCTGGGTTTGCTTATGTATTATGTTTTGACAATTTTGTTGATATTATCTAATTACATTTCTTTCTTATTTTAAGTCCTTAATTTAACATTTATCTCTTAATATGATTCATTAATTATCATTGACTAGTTATTTGCCTTGGATTTGCTAATATCCTAGTTAATTTCTTACAATTTGTAGTTATTGGTTTTCTTCAGTTAGGCATTTCATAGGCCTAGGTAGTAATTGGCTATATGTTCTTAATTTATACAAATTACATATTATTTTACCTTTGTACATGTTTTGTTTTGGTATTACAAATGATTTGTTTACTTGTTGAATTGTTTAGGGTCTGTTTTATAATAATTGTATGTTTTAATTTAATTAGTTTCCACATTATGGTTGTAACTCCTTTTTTTATTTTTAGGAGAGGCTACTAGGTATTTAGAACTAGGCAGAAAGAACGCCTAGAAGAAGCATAAAATGCACTGGGTCCAGTGAGACGGGACTTGCAATTAACTCGCTATTAACCAACAATAACAACATTTATTTTTTACATAATTATAGTAAACCTTTTTAAATCATCTTGTGTATATACATATATATTAACTGCAGTTTCAATTGACCATCATAATGCAACAAATTCTTTTAATATCACAAATATATTAAATTTCAACATTATAAAAAAATATATATATATCTTACTCATCCACCTAACACATAACAGAACATTAAAATCACATATATTTTACCAAGATCACAATTATAATTCACAACCACATTATACCCATAAAAGCCCTGCGGCCCGCCTGTATATTATTATTACTTTTTTTTATCGCCCCATCATATAGAAATGTCAAATGGCTGTAACCCGCTAGTTTTTATTAATTGAGAACTGATATTATCTATTAAGAATTACCCAGTATAAATTTTTATAATGCCTGTAGCCAGCATATAGCTTCCTCAGAATATCACCAAACTAATTAATAAAAAAACTGTAACAATTCTATATTAATTTATCAAATAGACATTTATAAATCTGAAGGACAATCTGAATGGCCCATAATAGCCAAATATTATTACAAGTTAAAGTGTTAGTACAAGTTGCATAATTTTGCAAAAATGTAAAACTTCTTGATTTTCATAAAGTATAGATCATTAAGAAAAAAACAGAGTTGGCCATAAGAGCTTAGTAATACTTAAAAGGTTTAATCATAATGACTTGACCACAATAAAAGAAAATATAATTGCAAATTAAATCTAAGTACAGCCTGCATAATTTTACAGAAAATTGGAAAATTGATAATTCTAAGAAAGTCTGGTCTGACCCATAATGGCCAGAAAATACAAGTTACAAAATATAAGTACCAGTGAACAGCCTGTATAAATTTCATAAAAATAGAAGAAGCTTTAATTTTCATTAAGATATAAAAAAAGTTTACAGGAATCTGATTGGAACATAACAGCCAAAAGGAAATACACTTATACATTGAAATGTCAGTACCGCCTGTACAATTTTATAAAAAGTAAAATTTTTTATTGCTACCAATATATATATATATATATATGTATATATATAACCTTTAAAGAGATGCTGAATTGACCCGGCCGCAGGAGTGTTCCAGCACGTGCCTGACCTGACATTGGATGACACGTCAGAATCTTGCATGAAATGGCACCAACAGGCACCTACCCCTTGGTTCGAAAATTTTGTTATAACATAACTAGACCTGATACCGGAATAAAAAAACACCTCGATTAAACAGCTTAACGGAATAAAGTTAATCTGACTGTATGTTACATTCACGGCACATAGTGGTTCCTGCAGGCCAGGTTTGAATAAAGAAAATGTTCAAATATCACCTCATTTGATCCAGGTGGTCACATGGTTATAGCTTGCAGTGGTCTCCCTCCGCCGCGGCAGAACTAAGGTCTCAGAGGTTCAGAGCATGATGAAGATGTATGTACATCATGCGTTGGTCACGTCTCCGACTACCACGGGAACCTGGTAGGTCTTAGGGCGTTTTACTTAGCCATTAAAGAGGAGAAAAACCACAATTAAAAAGCTCTACCGACTAGAAGAGAGATAGACTGCTTGCAGGTCTGTAGCGGACGGCGGACTGAAACGACAAGCTCACAAATCCAAGCAGCTAAGCTAATTACGAGCTCCCCCAACAGGCGGCGCCAGGAAGCAGAGGGGCAAGACGATAACCGATCGGCACCGCGCAACATTTTCGTAGCAGACATTAATTACTAAAGCTAAATATCGAATTTTTTATTTTATATAAACGCCGGGTCATCAAAACCCCGGCACACCCCCACCCCAAAAGGGCAACCTAGTTGCCTCACACTTGAAACCCGGGGTACCCTGCATAGTACCCCTCATAAACTTCTATAACACATGAGTCTCACCCGGTAAGTCTCATTAGTCTTCGCACTCAGGACGGAAAAATCTGAACACCACTGCGACCATCCCCACGCGAGCCCTCTCCACCCTGTAAACCCCACGGGACCACCCTCTCTGGTGACCACCACCTACATCTACCTGCTGCCACTCACATACGCGTCCCTAGGACCCAACAAGGTGTCACTAACTTTGGCATGTGAGTGACCAGGTACTACTCTCGTCCACCTCTTGGACCGACCAGCCATATGTAGCAAAACAAGGCATCACAATCCTTGCCATATGACTGGCCCACTTCCCTACACTAGGGCGGACGGACCTGATTGGTCGGGCAGAGAAGACCGCATCGAGGGCACACAAACATCAATCCCATCTCTTATTTAACAGCTCGATTACACCGTAACTAGAGGGGGGGGGGGGTACTTCTCCACTGAACCGTCAATACAACACCCTCTCTCAACCAAAAAGAAACACCAGGGAATTAAACCGGGGATGCGGCATGGCCATCAAACAACAAAATTCAATGTCAACAATAGATCAGCTGATGAGGCAAGCACAGTTTATCAGATTAAGAAAGAAACAATTAAATTCAACCATGCAGACGGCTATCAACGGCTCAGAGTCCAACTCGCCTAGATCGCATAGTTTACAACGATACAGCTGTTTATAATTTTACTAGATCAATACTTTTAATATTCCACCTCCTCTGTACTTAGAAAATACTCAGAATATAACTCCGCTGGACAATATCTAGAATCCCCACAAAACGACAAACACATTTTTGCTCTTATACACCAAACAAACTACCTTGAATTATAAAATAACAACAACAGCAACAGCACCAACCTAGTCACAACATTTCCAACCAAACTCTTTCTAAATCCTTTTTTTTTAAAAATTTTTATTTCCTTTCTCTATTTTTATTTATTTATTTTTTTTATGTTTTTCTAAGAGGAGGGGTAGGAAAATTGGGAAGATGAAAAGGGCAGGATCATTGAAAGGTCAATAGCTAGGACTAAGGGTAAGAACATGGCTCCCTCCGGAAATAAGGATGAATAGAGGAAACCAAGGCTCGCGTGGACAGGGGCGCATCCCTGAAGTAGACGAACACCACTGGGACTGTGGGGAACATCTACCCGCTACCCGTTACCCGCTTCTTCTCACCTTTCTATGACGGACTTTATGTACTCGTTCCTTCCGGACACCACTCTCTGAGAAATTATCTCGTGTTGAGCTGTACTGATTTGTTTTTTCTGAATCAGAATCACGGCAACTTACATCACTACTTTCACTCCGCTTTGGATTATCCTCATCATCTAACTCCTCTACTTCTGCCTCCCCTGCTTCTCTTTCTTCCAAACCTTCCTCTTCTTCCCCCTCTATTCCTTCCTCCTTACTGTCCTCTTCTTCCTCTTCTACCATTTCTCCTTTTTCGTCCCCATAATCCAATCACCATCACGACACTGCACCTCCTCACCATCTTCCAGTTGCTCCTCTGATCCATCTTCAACAGCATCTTCACCCAGCTCCTCACCAATTTCTTCACCACCCTCGTCACCAGCTCCTTCACCCTCCTTTACATCAACACGTTCATCATCATAATTTAAATTTTCTTCATCATCAACATCATCGCCACCAAGTCCACTACCACCATGATAATACTGCACATCTTCATCATCCTCTAGTTGCTCATCTGGTCTATACAAAACCTTTTTCCGTTCGTCAGAACTCTCAGCATCACCTACAGAAGCCGTCCGCAAATCTGCACACACTACATCATCCTCACTTGCACACTCCACAACGCTGCCACCAAATTCATCCTCAACTTCTACCTCATCTCCTTCAACCACACTTGCGGCATGGACATCCCCGTATCCATCCGCAACCTCAGAAACTTCAGTCTCCCTAACACCTATAACTATACTTCCCTGTGCAGCATTTGCAGACCGCTCTTCTGCCTCTTCTTTCGACTCCTCTCCTTCACCACTTTCAGCAACTATAGCGTCATCGACATTTCCCACCATGGAATCCAGCTGTCCAGGTCTATGTGCAATGTCTAAATTAAATTCTACTTGCGATGGTGAAGCTACGCTATCAAGTGACTTCTCATATCCATGCGTAGGCGATGATGATATTACAGGATCGGGATCCATCATGAACCGAGATGGAGATACCGGAACAAATTCTGCAGCATCCGGATTCAACTGCGACGTCACATCTGAGTCCTCCAATTCAGTGTTAACAGACGTGTTCTTGTTGTTTTGTGTTGATCCCACAAGGCAATTCCACTCTTCTTCTTCCTCTTCACCTTCTTCATCCACTACTCTATTAGGCACTTGTAATTCATCTGGAACGTTTAAAGTTTCTTTTCTTTCCAAATAGGAATAACGCCTTGCTACAGGATCCCTACTGGTCGATGTTGGTTCACTAATATAACTTCTTCTTCCCTTGTTAATTTCATACTTATTTGTTTTCTCTTCTGTAACCGTTGTTACCGTCTTCTCACTTGCCACCCCCTTGTAGCTTTCATTACTTCTGAAATATTCAGTTTTTCTTACAGTTTCTCGTGTTCTCCACCACCCACCATGTTTGTCATTTTTAGCTCTTCCTAATAAACCACTTGAGTATGGGTCACCTCTGGCAGCTCTTTCCCGGGACTCGTCACTCGCTTGGACCCTTATGGAGATCACACACAACCGGTCCAGATCCGCAAAACAACGCGGATGGTCTGCGAACACCAAGTGGGATCTCTCTTGGGGAGTCAGCCCTTCTAGTATTACCTGTATTACTTCCGTCTCGGGCAACCCCAACCTTAATACCCGGGCAGCTTTCCACATATTGTGCACGAAGTCCGCCAGCGCCTCTTCGTTGGCCTGTAGACGACAGAATAACTTAAACTTCAACTGGTCACGTCATCAACGGGGTATGAAGAAGTCCAACACCTCCCCATGGAGAGAGTCGACACTGCCGCCACGACGCAGAGTGTTAATGACCAGCCCAGCCAATGAACCCGGCAATACGGGTATATAAGGGACAAGAGGTTCCCATCGGGCACCCCCGGAAGTCCGCCAACTGCAGGACAAGGTCCAAGAAAACCAACAACTTGTCCTCATCTACTCCATCCACCACCGGAAGTTTCTGGAGAACGCCGGAAATGGGGTTGGGCAATCTCTCATAACATACTCCCGCCAGAATTACACAATTTACAATACACAACAATGAAACATAAATCCCAACGCAATACCTAACACAAACATAACTTACAAAAACAGAAAACCTGAGTACCATACCCTTCCTTCAAGTCGACCTCCGGGTTCCCTAGCGCTGCGGAGACCTGACCCACTCCTGAACCAACTCTCGTTCTCACCACTGAAGAGGACAACTAACTTTCGACACAAACAGAAAACATGCAATCCACAACACCTAACACCTATCATCATGTAACGGGGCATTTTTGGGCCTATTTTGAAGTAATATAGAGAAATTTGTATTTTTTTTTTATAAAACAAATAACATTTTTTCGATAATAGGGACAAACGTAAACAAAGGTAAATTCAGTGGTAGCGACGGTAGCGACAGTGGCAGCACTGCTGTGTGACAATTATCCATGAATATTGTATGTGAATTTCTAAAGCGACAGAATCAACGAGCTGGAATTGTGCCAAGGTCAACCAGTGACTCACAAAACAGCATAAACAACTTATGTAACGGAACATCAGACCATATTACGTCAGTGCATGCGTCACGCTGCTATGCAGGGTGTGTCAACGCCAGAAGCTTTGTTACACACACAGAACAAAGCCAGTCGGACAATAACATCTTAACACACCGGACGCGAGCTGTTTTGTGCGTCCGCCGGCTCGCCGGTTTTGGGCGAAGTTTTTTGTGTTGCCCGCAACATATAAAATGTGAAGTAAAAATAAAAATGTATAAATAACTAACAGTTTTTCTTTTCATTACAAGAACAGTTTTCTTTTTCGAAAATTACCCATTAAAACTTAACAATGTGCGCGTAAAAGTGTGACACCTTCAAGACTCAATTGAACAGATAAGTAGCAATGTATCCATAAAATTTTAACAAGGGTTATTCAAAATTACTTGAATAATGATGAAATAAACTTTTAATAAAATATAAAATGAGATCTCTCAGGTTATAAAGTAACTGTGTGTGTATGAGTGAGTGAAATTATGTAAATTAAGAAGGCTGGTTTGTGTATCTAAAAATTATTTCTATTTAATATCTTGATTTTTTTTGGTAATTAAAAAGTTTATACTATGTTTCAATTTTATTTTATGTGAGTTTTTTAGAATGAGATTTGTATAATAGATGAGGGAGGTAAAGAGGGAGTTTGTCAATGATCTTTTAAAGTTAAATGATGAGAACATCTAATTGTTAATAAAACTTAATTATGGGAAACAATATAAAGTTTTCTTTATTTTGAACAACCAATTCTGATCTCCTGTTCGCCGAAAAGAACCCCAAAATGATAGGTACAATTTTTGTGTGTGTTCTGTTTCTTGTAAATAATAAATACAAGATGGCGCCCGAAGAAACTCTAGACAGTAAACAGCGAACAGTAACCTTAGAATAAGTTCAATTAATTATCAATAAAAAGTTATATTACATTTGGCTTCCGAACTTAGGGACATTTATATAAAACATATTTTTTTTATATAAATATAGGCCAGGCCTACTTGGGAGAACAGAATGGTTGTTTAAGGTAACTAAAAAATGTGTAAACATAAGTAGTAAGGTTATAATATGATTGATAGATGTGTATTATAAATAAGTAAGAATTAAATAAAAATGATGAATACTAATGAAAATATTAACAATGAAGTCAGTTTCACTGATAGTCAAACTGAAAGTCAAATAAATAGCAATTTAAGTGAGACTGAAACGAGAATAATGGAAGGCGTAACGAGTCAGTCGACGCCGACCTCAGTTAAGAAAGAAAATAATAGTGATATGATGAGTATGATGCAGTTATTGTTGAATAAATTTGATATGAACAATAGTGATTTCAATATTAAATTCAATGAACAGAAAAACGAGATGCAAGAATTTAAAAGCAGTATAAATGTGAAATTAGATATACAGAATACTGAATTAAACAAACGTTTTGATGTATTAACTAGTTCACTGTGTAGCATTGAAGACCGAATGAATGAAATATGTAGAGAAATAAAGGAGTCAAGAGAGTATGTGTGTACTGAGAAAAATAAAACAAATGAAAATTGTAGTGACAAATGTAACAATACGATACCAGATAAAGAATTAATAAATAATAATGATGTTGTTGAAAATAATGAGAATAATAATATAATTGAAAATGTCATATCAGAGAGTATTGATGAGTTTGTGGAATGTGATTATGAGATGTTAAAGTGTATTGATGAAGTAGAGAGAGAGTGGAAAAATAATATAGTAGTTGAATGTGGGCAGAGGGTAAATTTTTCCATTAATTTTTCTGAACCAGAGTGTTCACAAATGTTGTTTTTGAAGGGCGAGAGACCCGTATTGGTAGATGAATTGAAGTGTATATTGATGTTGTATAATGTTGTACCCTCTGTCTGTAATAATTGTGAGAGTGTGATGTGGGGTTATGAAGAGAGAGAGTTGTGTATTGAGAGAGAGATAGAATTATATAAAGTAAAAAGAAATTATGACGAGTTGAGAGAAAGGTTAGAAGGGGTGAAGATGAACCATATAAAATACTTACTTGTCGAAAGAGAGATAGAGAATTATTTTGAGAATATTTTTATAAACGATAATGACTTACCTGACGTAATAGTAGAGGAATATAAAAATGATAAAACAACTTACCTGACGTTGTCCAATAATACTGATGGAGACTGGACAATAGTAACTTATGTTGACAAGGTTTATGAAATATTAATAGGGAATAACCCTATAAATTATAATGGCATAATGAATGAAATAAAGTTAATGGATTATTATAATAATAATGATAACAAATTGTGTGTAGATAACAATGATGTATGTCATAAATATGTTCGATATATATACGATGATGGAGGTTGAAATAAAAAATCAGTGAATGGACAATTTAAATATTGTAATTTTTGGTAATGACCTTGCAGATTTGGACATATGAAGGGTGAAACACTTGAACAGTTATTGACGAATACTTTGTAAATAATGTAGTGAATTCATTTGTGTGTATTATGAAATGTTAGGTAAATAATGTGTATATGTAGTAGAAAAATGTTGTGATAATAATAATAAGAATATTATTGATATTTTGCAGTTTAAATAAATAAATAAAATAAGTATGAAGACAATAATTAATGATTTTAAATTTATGGTAATAATTGAAATATGTTGTGTTTTAAAATCAATTGAAGTAAATAATTTGAGATGGTTAAATGTCAATATTGTGATTGAATGTTATATGTTTAAAATTTTATAATGAATATAAATTATTTGATGAGATTTTAATTTAATAACAATTAATAAATAAATAAATGTTAAATGTTTTAGTTTGTGGAATAACATAATGGTTAAAAATATAGATTAATAATAAATTTGAAAATTTTGAGGAACCCAATTACAGCAAAGGATAAATAATGAAATAATGATATATAAAAAAGTTAATGAAAAAATTTCAAACCAGAATGTTTATAAGTTTCTATACAAAATATATAAAAGAGAATTGTTTGTTTAATATATGCTAATAATCAAGGTTAATGTCTATTTGTTTATTATGTTATGTTAAGATGTGTGGGTAATTTTTGGGGGGTAGATTGGTGCTCAAAGAAGTGATAGAACAGCAGAGTGTGGAACTGCAATGGTAGAAAGTTTAGTTATCATTCTAATTAATTAGTTATTAAGTTGCTGTTGCTGGGGTGGCATGTGCCCCAGTAGATAGCGGAAAGTGTTGGGGGTAACAGAGAGTGTTACCTCCATCGGAGGCCAACATGGCGAAAATGCACGGCACACCCTTTTGTACAATTTTATATTGTAACTTGATAAATTGCCGTGCCGTGCAAATTAATGATGACGAATACATGCTTGAAGGAAGAGATGATTTCCCCGACTTTTCGGGCGATTACTGCCTTACCAGCACTAATCGTGGATTTGGCTAGCGGCCAGCTATGGTCATACCAAGTCCCTTGACCATAGCTGACTTGAAATTGGTATATATTAGAAATTAATGGGGGGCGACAATTAGGGGAAATCCCGGCACTATGGAACAGCGGCTGCCACTCTGTCCGAGGAGGGACAGCAAAGCCAGGTGGTAGACCCGCATTAAGGGCGCATAACTATAGAACACAGATATGTTGATATCTAGTTTTTATTCAAATGTAACGCAGAGGCAAGGACACGGAGATGTCAAATTCCTCCAAAACTTCAGTCCTTGTGGACGCAACTGGACGCCACAGTCCAGGGGGGGTCATAGTGTGTGTGGCAGGGAGGTTATCCAGGGGGGTAACGAATTAGAAATTTGTTATATGTTAATAATGATGACTCGCTACTAAATAATTTTGTTTTGATTTGAAAAATAGATGCACTACATACTTCCTATATTGTGTTTATTATGTCTTATTGTGTTAATTGCATGTTGTATTTTAGGAATAAGGATTATAAAAATATAATAATATGTTTTCAATGTGTTTATAGATTTTAAAATAAAATGAAATAAAGTTGTGATAGTTAAAATTTTCAATGGGTTGCAAAAGATAGAAGTGGGTGATAGCAATTGCTTGAGTAAAACGTTTGAGTCAGTCCAAGTTGAAAAATATTGGGGTATTAAAGAGAATGAGAGAGGAAATACATGTAGTAGAGAATTTGAGTATAAGTGGAGACACAGTAGTAATGGAGAATTTATGTAGAGTTTTGAGTGATATATTGTTGTTTATAATTGATGATGTTAATTTGTTGTAATGGTAGTGAGGTAATAAGATTGAGATTTTTTGGGGATGGCAATTTTGTAGTAGGGGGTAGTGTAATGTGGGAGTCCGCAACATAATGATAAGTTGGGACGGGATAGGAACGATTTTAGTGGAAAGGGGTTGCCTTAGGTAGAATCCAGGAACCAGATAAGGGAAATGAGCTTTTGGGGGGGAACACTTATCCTAAGTACAAAGAGTTAGAGTTTTTTTTTTATATATTGAGAGAAGGTGGCGAATTGAGTTAAAGTAGTAAGTAGTTAGAGGTAGAGAAGGGTTAGTAGATTTTTTGATAGAGAGGGGTGTCATACTAGTTGAAGATTTTGTAAGGGAGCGTTAGAGTAATAAAAGGGGTAAGATTATGAGTAAATGCCAAGTTGATAAAGTGAATTATGATGAATAACTGAGAATCACCCAAATTAATGAAAGGGAATAATAAATGAAATGATGTGTAAAACGAAGATTGAAAAAAAAAATGTTTGAGAAACGAATTCATAAAAGTTAAATTGAGATTAAAAGGTAAATTTTATGATTTTATATGCAAATTTAATGATGTAAAGTGTGTAAATTTTTAAATACAAATTGTTTATTTTAAGTTAATAATAACAATGTGAATTATGAATGTACTATGTTTCTTATGTTATATTGTGTTGTTAGGTATTCTGATCTATGTTAGAAGTAAGTGCAAAAACAAAACCAGTGCTTCTGAGCGCAAACCAGCACCGCTAGGGGGGAACAGATCAGTTGGGGATATGGTGTTGCATAAGGCCACTATTTGATATTTGATTTGTGTTTCAGTGTTTGGTGATGCTGTGGCGGCGGACCTGAGCTGGCCAGCGCGTCAGAGCAGGGGCGTTAAGTATCTGTCTGACTCTACGGTGTTGGGATCTCGAGAGAGAAGTCCAGTATTGTCATTCAGGTGCGGTCACAGTCACCGGACCAAGAGTGAGTTGATTATATTTTTGTAAACCATACAGGGGGTTGTGGCGACATATCCTGGCTGATCCCTTTAGCAAGTATGAATGTGTCAATGAGATTTTTTATGCTTCGGCATTAAATATCTCATTGAGGGGGTATTGTAACGGGGCATTTTTGGGCCTATTTTGAAGTAATATAGAGAAATTTGTATTTTTTTTTATAAAACAAATAACATTTTTTCGATAATAGGGACAAACGTAAACAAAGGTAAATTCAGTGGTAGCGACGGTAGCGACAGTGGCAGCACTGCTGTGTGACAATTATCCATGAATATTGTATGTGAATTTCTAAAGCGACAGAATCAACGAGCTGGAATTGTGCCAAGGTCAACCAGTGACACACAAAACAGCATAAACAAGTTATGTAACGGAACATCAGACCATATTACGTCAGTGCATGCGTCACGCTGCTATGCAGGGTGTGTCAACGCCAGCAGCTTTGTTACACACACAGAACAAAGCCAGTCGGACAATAACATCTTAACACACCGGACGCGAGCTGTTTTGTGCGTCCGCCGGCTCGCTGGTTTTTGGCGAAGTTTTTTGTGTCGCCCGCAACATATAAAATGTGAAGTAAAAATAGAAATGTATAAATAACTAACAGTTTTTCTTTTCATTACAAGAACAGTTTTCTTTTTCGGAAATTACCCATTAAAACTTAACAATGTGCGCGTAAAAGTGTGACACCTTCAAGACTCAATTGAACAGATAAGTAGCAATGTATCCATAAAATTTTAACAAGGGTTATTCAAAATTACTTGAATAATGATGAAATAAACTTTTAATAAAATATAAAATGAGATCTCTCAGGTTATAAAGTAACTGTGTGTGTATGAGTGAGTGAAATTATGTAAATTAAGAAGGCTGGTTTGTGTATCTAAAAATTATTTCTATTTAATATCTTGATTTTTTTTTGGTAATTGAAAAGTTTATACTATGTTTCAATTTTATTTTATGTGAGTTTTTTAGAATGAGAATTGTATAATAGATGAGGGAGGTAAAGTGGGAGTTTGTCAATGATCTTTTACAGTTAAATGATGAGAACATCTAATTGTTAATAAAACTTAATTATGGGAAACAATATAAAGTTTTCTTTATTTTGAACAACCAATTTTGATCTCCTGTTCGCCGAAAAGAACCCCAAAATGATAGGTACAATTTTTGTGTGTGTTCTGTTTCTTGTAAATAATAAATACAAGATGGCGCCCGAAGAAACTCTAGACAGTAAACAGCGAACAGTAACCTTAGAATAAGTTCAATTAATTATCAATAAAAAGTTATATTACAATCACATACCGCATTTCACAAACACATACTTAACAACCATCATCAAAAGCCAACATTACATTTCCAAAATCTCTTCACACAATGGACTATACTCCGGTACTCCTGACAGAACCGGCTTCCGATTGGGCCATACCGCATCCCACTAATCCAACGCGCTATAATTCGAAAATGAATTACTAATACAGTCTACTCCCCTTGCAACCCCCCAGACCTCCGGTAACTCAATGTCTCAAAAGAAAACATTCCAACTAGAAATGCATGCCTCGTGGTGGCAGCAGATTTACAAATTCAAACAGGCTGACCATCACACATTCACATTATGTATAAAACATTGAACATGACACAACATCTGCATATATGTTAGTTTTTTTTTTAATTTTTCGAAGTTTCAACTTTCCCAGACTGTTTCCGAGTTTGCAAGCCCCGTCACACCAAAGGACCCAAGGGTTCAACCCTAGATAGAACCACGCTCTGCTACCATTTGTAACCCCTCTCTCTTTTTTTTTTTTTTTTTTAGGAGAGGCTACTAGGTATTTAGAACTAGGCAGAAGGCCTAGAAGAAGCATATAATGCGCTGGGTCCAGTGAGACGGGACTTGCAATTAAAACTCGCTATTAACCAACAATAACAACTTTAATTTTTTTTGTTAATTTTCTTTTTTTTTTTTTACATAATTATAGTAAACCTTTTTAAATCATCTTGTGTATATACATATATATATATATTGTATAAGATCTTTCGTGTGGGTTGTTTGAATTTTAAATTGTCACCCGTTCTTGTACTCGTATCGAAAATATGTGTGATGGGCGTTTTTAATTCGCTCGTTGCGTTCGTAGTATAGTATAAGCGTATAATTGTGGGTATTAATCAGTTAAGTTACTTCTGCGAATGTTATTCGTATGTAGCGAGTCGGGTTGTACTTTTTCTTAATACTTACGGGCAAACCGTATCTCTCGGCGTTCAATTTGAATCTTACCGCCTCGTCACCTGATTGGCTCACGCCGTCTTGCAGTGTCGACTTCGCTAACTGTGGTTTTTTTGGTGTTTTAAATTTAATAATTCTCTATATATTACTTTATTTTATACGAATCAAACATACAGCGTTGAAGAACAATAAGATTATTAAACCCTTTCAATTTTCAGTTATTCAATAGTACATAAATTTATATTGATGCCGGCTTTTACAATTGCTCAGTTGGTATGCTCAGTCGTTTGTAGAGACGCCAGTATGGCAGATATTGTTTATGTTTACAATGATTATTTTTTGTCACAAGGCATGTTAAAGTCCTTTTGACTACAGAAGTTGGATTATCGGTTAAAATGCACAAATTTATAAAATTTCTTAAAACTAGGTACACAATGTTTAATACACTAATACATACAAGTAAGTTATCAGCAATGAGAATTAGAATAGGGTTTGGTTAGAATTTTGCCAACAAGTTATGTTCATTAATAATTTATTATAAATCAGTTTCAAAGGTTGTTAATTGATTAAGTTTTATTAATAGTGATATTTTAATTACCTTCAGTTCTTGTTCAAAATTGTGATCAGTGAAGTGAAAATTTTAACTCGTTATTATGGATAAAGGGGAATTCGTTTTTAAGTGAAATTATTAGTTTATACTCATCGGGTTCTCGTTGTGGCTTCTTCGATGTTCGTCTACTTCTTCCGGATAGGTCTAGTTGTCTTCTCCTCCTCGGATGTTTCTCAATTCCCGTTCAGATGGTCTTCAATTCAAGTTCGGCTTCCCTCTTGTTCCGTAGTCGTTCGTATTCTCAGGTTGAAGTAGGTCGATCCCCTTATTCCTTCGGGATGAGTCGTCTGTTACGTTCCTTCGAAGTCTTCTTATTTTTACTGTTATTTTTATGTTGTGAATATTTTAATACTGGTTAATTCGTCAGGTGTTATATGGAATGCTTTTACAATACTTCTTACTTCTTGGTTTTATTAAAATTTACGTTTTTATAGTTAAATTCGGATTGAGAGCTGCATACATCCGCCCTCCGTGTCGGTCAATAATGGATTAATTAGAATTCCAACGGTTTTTTGGTAATAAATTTCAGTTGCTATGGTTACCTATTAAATTATGCTAATTCTCATTGTTCGTTATTTTATGTCATTGTTATATTCTAACATTTTATTTTGGTTTAAATCTATAAAATATCTTCAAATTAAGATTTCTTTCTTATATTAGAAGTTATGTTAATTACATGAATACCATTGTTCTTATTTTTTGTTAAGGAATATTTTGATACCCCTCATGGTTACTTTTGCATAGTTAATCACATTTTCGTTATTTTCATATTTATATTTCTTATATATTTAATCTAAAACTGGATGTTGTTTATACATTTTTGTATTAGGTATACCTACTTAACTGTTTAAACGTTTGGTATATTCTGATTGATACTGGGCTATTGTTTTGCTTTTAAATTTACAAAGTTCCTTCATTAACTGTTAGGCCTAGAGCCTAGATTTCCCCATACTACTATTTAACATTCTTTGTAACTTATTAACTTTATATATAGTACATTAAAACAATTTTTTAATAGAAACAAATAATAAAACATTGGTGACACTAGCCACATCACTTATAAGAATAAACATTTTCTTTCCAGGTTTAAGTCTGAAATTAAACTTCTAACTAATTTTCTGTTTCTTACTACTATCTGGTTTAACTTATAATTTATTACATTATATGGTTTTTTAAATAATAATAAAACTCTTATAATACTACTGTTAAACTGTACCTTACACAATATACTTTACTCATTAATTCCTTCACTAGAATACAGTGTCTATCTTCCTTATTTACCATTCATCCTAATAACTTAATTTTTATCTTATTTTATAATTCTTACTAACTATTACTTAAATTAATCACAGTACAATTAGTTCATCTTACTTGCTAACATAAAGTTTATCACAGGTTGTTTAGATATTTTATTACAGTCTACTTTTAAAATACCTTTTTCTGTTCACCCACTGCACTTTTTCCTTCATAGAAGGTTTTTTTTATTTATTCACTTTCACTTTTTTTATAACATGCTATACCTGGCATGTCACCACTTATTTATATTGATACACTCTTTATTTCACTCACTTGATATTATTCACTATGTTGTCTAATTATTTTAACATCATCGTGTGGTTATTGGTTATGAGTAATTAATTTATTTTCCATTCACTTTGATCACTTTTGATTATTAACTATGGCCTTTATTTGCCTCAGAGTATGGTTTACTGGTTTTGACTATGTTTATCACTATTCATTTGGGTATGTTTATTTTTAACTCCCTACCTTCTATTTATAGGTACATTTTCTTCATTCATATAATATGCATAATATTACTACCTTATTTGTTATTATTAACATAGGTACATCTCATTTATGCCCTAACTATTTTAGTGCATTCATTTACATACATTTTGTAGTCATAATTTGGGGATTACAATGTTCGTTATTATTTTCTTGATTACATCTGGTTTCTGGTTCCTTCTTCCTTGTTCCATTTTATTTTCCTTGTGTTCATCCAATCTATTGGGTCAAGTCATCGTCAGTTTATTAGTCATTTGTCATTTTGTAATTTGGTAATTAATCTCTGAGTTATAAGTTTCTTGACCTTTCTTCTTGTCTTCAGCTTTTTTGTTTTATTATTAATTATCAATGTATTTTCACTATCTTATGTCATGTTATATATATATTTCAATCACTTTCTGCTACAGTCCGTTTCTTGATGTATATAATACTATAGGCTTATATAAAAATGTTATATAGGACAAACAAAAAAACAGCTGAAAAAACGTTATTTTGAACACCTAAATGCATACAAAAAACCAAATATATATAAATCCAATTTAGCCACACATGCAATAAACACAGGACATGAATTCCCAGACATAACCAATGTAACACTAATAAAACATATACCACACAAAGGCACCATAATGAACATTTGGGAAAATTTACAGATTTACAAACATAAAACACAAAACAAATTAATACCAGAACAAATACAAATCAATACAAAACATGACACAATATTCAAAGCACTCAACATCGAAAATACACAAAATACAAAAACAGAACCACAACCACACACAATAATGCAACATTGAAGGACCAAAGACCAACAAACCACCTTAATAACATCCAGAAGCCAACACACAAATACTGCACCAGAAGCAAGATGGCGAAGGCTGAAGATGGGAAAACAGGATCTCCCAAAACATGTTCCTAAAGGAAAAAATATATCTCTTATAGTAATATATATATATATATATATATATATATATATATATTAACTGCAGTTTCAATTGACCATCATAATTCAACAAATTCTTTTAATATCACAAATATATTAAATTTCAACATTATAAAAAAATATATATATATCTTACTCATCCACCTAACACATAACAGAACATTACAATCACATATAATTTACCAAGATCACAATTATAATTCACAACCACATTATACCCATAAAAGCCCTGCGGACTGCCTGTATATTATTATTATTTTTTTTATTGCCCCATCATATAGAAATGTCAAATGGCTGTAACCCGCTAGTTTTTATTAATTGAGAACTGATATTATCTATTAACAAATACCCAGTATACATTTTTATAATGCCTATAGCCAGCATATAGCTTCCTCAGAATATCACCAACCTAATTAATAAAAAAACTGTAACAATTCTATATTAATTTATCAAATAGACATTTATAAATCTGAAGGACAATCTGAATGGCCCATAATAGCCAAATATTATTACAAGTTAAAGTGTTAGTACAAGTTGGATAATTTTGCAAAAATGTAAAACTTCTTGATTTTCATAAAGTATAGATCATTAAGAAAAAAACAGAGTTGGCCATAAGAGCTTAGTAATACTTAAAAGGTTTAATCATAATGACTTGACCACAATAAAAGAAAATATAATTGCAAATTAAATCTAAGTACATCCTGCACAATTTTACAGAAAATTGGAAAATTGATAATTCTAAGAAAGTCTGGTCTGACCCATAATGGCCAGAAAATACAAGTTACAAAATATAAGTACCAATGAACAGCCTGTATAAATTTCATAAAAATAGGAGAAGCTTTAATTTTCATTAAGATATAAAAAATTTTTACAGGAAACTGATTGGAACATAACAGCCAAAAGGAAATACAGTTATACATTGAAGTGTCAGTACCGCCTGTACAATTTTATAAAAAGTAAAATTTTTAATTGTTACCAATATATATATATATATATATAATATAACCTTTAAAGAGATGCTGAATTGACCCGGCTGCAGGAGTGTTCCAGCACGTGCCTGACCTGACATTGGATGACACGTCAGAATCTTGCATGAAATGGCACCAACAGGCGCCTATCCCTTGGTTCGAAAATTTTGTTATAACATAACTAGACCTGATACCGGAATAAAAAAAACCCCAGCCCTTAAATGGAACGAAAATTAATAAGAGTTAAGAAAATACTTGATAAAAATGCAGCCAAACCAACCGGTTCAACACGCTTCCAGACAACACACATTGATTTAATGAAATAAAAAAACTGTCCCCAACAACCCTTGCACCCGTTCTAAAGCATAAAATGAATGCACGCTGGAATCATCCCGCGGGCGGGTTCACAGGTATACTTGTATTAACTGTATTATAAACTCGGATTATATTGAAACTGTCCAGCCGGCACACCCCGATTAAACAGCTTAACGGAATAAAGTTAATGTGACTGTATGTTACATTCACGGCACATAGTGGTTCCTGCAGGCCAGGTTTGAATAAAGAAAATGTTCAAATATCACCTCATTTGATCCAGGTGGTCACATGGTTATAGCTTGCAGTGGTCTCCCTCCGCCGCGGCAGAACTAAGGTCTCAGAGGTTCAGAGCATGATGAAGATGTATGTACATCATGCGTTGGTCACGTCTCCGACTACCACGGGAACCCAGTAGGTCTTAGGGTGTTTTACTTGGCCATTAAAGAGGAGAAAAACCACAATTAAAAAGCTCTGCTGACTAGAAGAGAGATAGACTGCTTGCAAGTCTGTAGCGGGCGGCGGACTGAAACGACAAGCTCACAAATCCAAGCAGCTAAGCTAATTACGAGCTCCTCCAACAGGTGGCGCCAGGAAGCAGAGGGGCAAGACGATAACCGATCGGCACCGCGCAACATTTTTGCAGCAGACATTAATTACTAAAGCTAAATATCGAATTTTTTATTTTATACAAACGCCGGGTCATCAAAACCCCGGCACACCCCCACCCAAAAGGGCAACCTAGTTGCCTCACACTTGAAACCCGGGGTACCCTGCATAGTACCCCTCATAAACTTCTATAACACACGAGTCTCACCCGGTAAGTCTCATTAGTCTTCGCTCTCAGGACGGAAAAATCTGAACACCACTGCGACCATCCCCACGCGAGCCCTCTCCGCCCTGCCAACCCCATGGGACCGCCCCAACACGTCACTCTCTCTGGTGACCACCACCTACCTTTACTTGCTGCCACTCACATACGCGTCCCTAGGACCCAACAAGGTGTTACTAACTTTGGCATGTGAGTGACCAGGTACTACTCTCGTCCACCTCTTGGACCGACCAGCCATATGCAGCAAAACAAGGCATCACAATCCTTGCTATATGACTGGCCCACTTCCCTACACTAGGGCGGACGGACCCGATTGGTCGGGCAGAGACGACCGCATCGAGGGCACGCGAACATCAATCCCATCTCTTATTTAACAGCTCGATTACACCGTAACTGGGGGGGGGGGTACTTCTCCACTGAACCGTCAATACAACACTTTCTCTCAACCAAAAAGGAACACCAGGGAATTAAACCGGGGATGCGGCATGGCCATCTAACAACAAAATTCAATGTCAACAATAGATCAGCTGGTGAGGCAAGCACAGTTTATCAGATTAAGAAAGAAACAATTAAATTCAACCATGCAGACGGCTATCAACGGCTCAGAGTCCAACTCGCCTAGATCGCATAGTTTACAACGATACAGCTGTTTATAATTTTACTAGGTCAATACTTTCAATATTCCACCTCCTCTGTACTTAGAAAATACTCAGAATATAACTCCGCTGGACAATATCTAGAATCCCCACAAAAAGACAAACACATTTTTGCTCTTATACACCAAACAAACTACCTTGAATTATAAAATAACAACAACAGCAACAGCACCAACCTAGTCACAACATTTCCAACCAAACTCTTTCTAAATCCTTTTTTTTTTTAAATTTTTATTTCCTTTCTCTATTTTTATTTATTTATTTATTTATTTTTTTATGTTTTTCTAAGAGGAGGGGTAGGAAAATTGGGAAGATGAAAAGGGCAGGATCATTGAAAGGTCAATAGCTAGGACTAAGGGTAAGATCATGGCTCCCTCCGGAAATAAGGATGAATAGAGGGAACCAAGGCTCGCGTGGACAGGGGCGCATCCCTGAAGTAGACGAACACCACTGGGACTGTGGGGAACATCTACCCGCTACCCGTTACCCGCTTCTTCTCACCTTTCTATGACGGACTTTATGTACTCGTTCCTTCCGGACACCACTCTCTGAGAAATTATCTCGTGTTGAGCTGTACTGATTTGTTTTTTCTGAATCAGAATCACGGCAACTTACATCACTACTTTCACTCCGCTTTGGATTATCCTCATCATCTAACTCCTCTACTTCTGCCTCCCCTGCTTCTCTTTCTTCCAAACCTTCCTCTTCTTCCCCCTCTATTCCTTCCTCCTTACTGTCCTCTTCTTCCTCTTCTACCATTTCCCCTTTTTCGTCCCCATAATCCAATCACCATCACGACACTGCACCTCCTCACCATCTTCCAGTTGCTCCTCTGATCCATCTTCAACAGCATCTTCACCCAGCTCCTCACCAATTTCTTCACCACCCTCGTCACCAGCTCCTTCACCCTCCTTTACATCAACACGTTCATCATCATAATTTAAATTTTCTTCATCATCAACATCATCGCCACCAAGTCCACTACCACCATGATAATACTGCACATCTTCATCATCCTCTAGTTGCTCATCTGGTCTATACAAAACCTTTTTCCGTTCGTCAGAACTCTCAGCATCACCTACAGAAGCCGTCCGCAAATCTGCACACACTACATCATCCTCACTTGCACACTCCACAACGCTGCCACCAAATTCATCCTCAACTTCTACCTCATCTCCTTCAACCACACTTGCGGCATGGACATCCCCGTATCCATCCGCAACCTCAGAAACTTCAGTCTCCCTAACACCTATAACTATACTTCCCTGTGCAGCATTTGCAGACCGCTCTTCTGCCTCTTCTTTCGACTCCTCTCCTTCACCACTTTCAGCAACTATAGCGTCATCGACATTTCCCACCATGGAATCCAGCTGTCCAGGTCTATGTGCAATGTCTAAATTAAATTCTACTTGCGATGGTGAAGCTACGCTATCAAGTGACTTCTCATATCCATGCGTAGGCGATGATGATATTACAGGATCGGGATCCATCATGAACCGAGATGGAGATACCGGAACAAATTCTGCAGCATCCGGATTCAACTGCGACGTCACATCTGAGTCCTCCAATTCAGTGTTAACAGACGTGTTCTTGTTGTTTTGTGTTGATCCCACGAGGCAATTCCACTCTTCTTCTTCCTCTTCACCTTCTTCATCCACTACTCTATTAGGCACTTGTAATTCATCTGGAACGTTTAAAGTTTCTTTTCTTTCCAAATAGGAATAACGCCTTGCTACAGGATCCCTACTGGCCGATGTTGGTTCACTAATATAACTTCTTCTTCCCTTGTTAATTTCATACTTATTTGTTTTCTCTTCTGTAACCGTTGTTACCGTCTTCTCACTTGCCACCCCCTTGTAGCTTTCATTACTTCTGAAATATTCAGTTTTTCTTACAGTTTCTCGTGTTCTCCACCACCCACCATGTTTGTCATTTTTAGCTCTTCCTAATAAACCACTTGAGTATGGGTCACCTCTGGCAGCTCTTTCCCAGGACTCGTCACTCGCTTGGACCCTTATGGAGATCACACACAACCGGTCCAGATCCACAAAACAACGCGGATGGTCTGCGAACACCAAGTGGGATCTCTCTTGGGGAGTCAGCCCTTCTAGTATTACCTGTATTACTTCCGTCTCGGGCAACCCCAACCTTAATACCCGGGCAGCTTTCCACATATTGTGCACGAAGTCCGCCAGCGCCTTTTCGTTGGCCTGTAGACGATAGGATAACTTAAACTTCAACTGGTCACGTCATCAACGGGGTATGAAGAAGTCCAACACCTCCCCATGGAGAGAGTCGACACTGCCGCCACGACGCAGAGTGTTAATGACCAGCCCAGCCAATGAACCCGGCAATACGGGTATATAAGGGACTAGAGGTCCCCATCGGACAACCCCGGGAAGTCCGCCAACTGCAGGACAAGGTCCAAGAAAACCAACAACTTGTCCTCATCTACTCCATCCACCACCGGAAGTTTCTGGAGAACGCCGGAAATGGGGTTGGGCAATCTCTCATAACATACTCCCGCCAGAATTACACAATTCACAATACACAACAATGAAACATAAATCCCAACGCAATACCTAACACAAACATAACTTACAAAAACAGAAAAACCTGAGTACCATACCCTTCCTTCAAGTCGACCTCCGGGTTCCCTAGCGCTGCGGAGACCTGACCCACTCCTGAACCAACTCTCGTTCTCACCACTGAAGAGGACAACTAACTTTCGACACAAACAGAAAACATGCAACCCACAACACCTAACACCTATCATCACATACCACATTTCACAAACACATACTTAACAACCATCATCAAAAGCCAACATTACATTTCCAAAATCTCTGCACACAATGGACTATACTCCGGTACACCTGACAGCACCAGCTTCCGATTGGGCCATACCACATCCCACTAATCCAACGCGCTATAATTCGAAAATGAATTACTAATACAGTCTACTCCCCTTGCAACCCCCCAGACCTCCGGTAACTCAACGTCTCAAAAGAAAACATTCCAACTAGAAATGCATGCCTCGTGGTGGCACCAGATTTACAAATTCAAACAGGCTGACCATCATACATTCACCTTATGTATAAAACATTGAACATGACAAAATATCTGCATATATGTTAGTTTTTTTTTAATTTTTCGAAGTTTCAACTTTCCCAGACTGTTTCCGAGTTTGCAAGCCCCGTCACACCAAAGGACCCAAGGGTTCAACCCTAGATAGAACCACGCTCTGCTACCATTTGTAACCCCTCTTTTTTTTTTTTTTTTTTTTTTTTTTTTTTTTTTTTTTTTTTTTTTTTTTTTTTTTTTTTTAGGAGAGGCCACTAGGTATTTAGAACTAGGCAGAAGAGGTGGAAGGCCTAGAAGAAGCATAAAATGCGCTGGGTCCAGTGAGACGGGACTTGCAATTAAAACTCGCTATTAACCAACAATAACAACTGTAATTTTTTTTGTTAATTTTCTTTTTTTTTTTTACATAATTATAGTAAACCATTTTAAATCATCTTGTGTATATACATATATATATATATATATTGTAGCATGACAGATAAGCCCATAAAAATGAATGGTGAATTGATCATTAAAATAATATAATAACATGTTTAAATCCGAAGAAAGCAGTATAATAAAGAATTAATTCAGAACAACCGTGCAGTACAATCATTGATTTAAAATATAAGTTCATATATAATAAATGTTACAAGTGATGAATCATCAAAACCAATTTTAATAACTAAAGGTGAAAAAATATAATACCCAGGAAGGTAAGGAGTAGATAAGGGAGAAACCCAGAACATAACTAAACCCACAACGATAGTTAGGAGTAGATAAGGAAGAAATCCAGAACAAGGCAAGATCCACCATAAAAGGTGATGCATTTGAAGAAACAAGAATAGTAGGTGAAGAAGGAACCCAAAAACCCGATGACATCCACAGGAAGATGAAGAAAATACAATTATAAGAAACTAGAAGAAAAGAAGACATCGATGAAGAAACAAAAAGAAGACAGCATCCACAAGATCAGATAGGGCTATATAAAAAGATTAGTTACAAATTGGCGCACAACTGAGGGGCTTTAATTAGCGATTGAAAGGCCACTACAATCTGCCCAATCCCTAATTGGAGTTTAGCAGCAGCTATAAAGCCAGAGAAAGGGAAAAATGCAATGACGTGCAACCTCAAAGAAACGGGCGGCGGAGGCCGAAAAGGAAGTTGAAATGGATATGGAAAATAAAGAGGCGACGCCAGTGGAAGATGTGGAAAGATTATTACCACCAGTATTATTTAAACAACCCGCACAACCAGAGGAACAACCTGAGATGCCCACACAAACAGGGGAAGTCAATGCCCGGAAGGAACGGTTAGAACAACCCGAGAAACCATCACGAACGGAGAATGGGAACATGCAAGAAATGTTCAGGATAATGATGGAAAAAATGGAAAATTTGAAGGGAGACATTGGAGGAACCAATAAAAAGATGGAAGGAATGGACAAGAAAATGGACGAAAATAGTAAGAAATTGGATTCTACAAAAGAAGATTTGTGAAGTAAAATCGAAAAAACAAAAGAAGAAAATAGTAAGGAAAGGAAGGAAGACAACCTAGCCTTAAATAAGAAGTTGGAAGATTTGAAGGAAGACAACCAGTCCCTGAGTAAGAAAATTGATGAAACAAATAAGAAGATGGAAGAAGAAATGGGGAAGAAGTTAGAAGAATTGAAGGAGGACAACCAGTCTTTGAAGGAAGAATTCATAATAACCAAAGAAGAATTGAGTAATAAAATTGAAAGCACCAATAAGAGAATAGAAGAAAATAGTAAGAAGATGCAAGAGAAGATGGGGGAGAAATTGGAAGAATTGAGAGAGGACAACCAAATGTTAAGAGAAGAATTAAGGGAGGTCAATCAGGAGAATCTGGACAAGCTAGACGAAAGGATGGAATTGTTAAGAGAAGAACTGAACAAGGAAATCAACGTTAACAAGAAAGCTATGAATAAAAAATTGGAAGAAGAAAACATAATGATGAATCAACAGATCCGAGAAATTGACGGAAAATGCAACCAAACCGAGAAGGAAGTACAAGAATTCAAGGAAGTGGTAAACATCAAGTTTACGAATATCGAAGAGCATAGCCGTAGGAAAGTGGAAGAACAACGGAAGGAGACTCAGGAAGAATTCGGGAGAGTACGGAACCAAGTCGCGGAACGGTGTTAGGGGATGCAAGAGGCTATGACCAATATGACGGGTCAGTTACGGCAAAGCGAGGAAGAGATGGAAGATTTGCGGAATAGACCTACTCATTTCACCGGATTACCCATCAACGAAAACCGAGAATGGCTCAACTTCCGGCAATACAAGAGGAAACCAATGGAGTTCCTGGCGAGGATAGAAGAGTACTTCGCCAAACATAGAGGGAGTCAATGGAACAATAACCGGGAGATACTGGACGAGTCATTCAGGGAGATGACAGATAACTGGTGGATGGCGAACCGCAGCGAGATTGCCGACTACCAGCAGTTCAGGAAAATGTTTAAATCCAAATACTGGTCCGAAACAATGCAGAACCTGATCAGAGACAATATTTGCAACGGACGATACAGGGCCCAAATCGGCAATACCATGACAGCCTATTTCCTAGGGAAGGTGTGCCTGGCAAAACACCTCGAGCCGGCTATACCCGAAGAGTGTCTGGTGAATAAACTGTCGTATCATTATGACGAGGATATTGTCAGGGCAAGGAGAGGTAGCCAGATCAAGACGGTGCAGGCCATGACGGAGTTGTTAGAAAGTTACGAGAATGAAGAGTACTACCGCCAGAGCAGGAGGAGGAATGAGCGACCGGAGGCGAGGAATAACCAGTACCCTAGTAACGGCAATAACCATCCCGGAAACCGAAACCAACAAAGTAATTACGACGGCAATAATAACCCGCCGCGTAATAACAACAAATTTAACGGCAACACGAACGGTAATAGGAACAATAACACATATCCTAATAACCGTAACAATTATTATCAGCCCCCTAACAGCCCGTATAGTCAGAGAAATCCCTACCCCGGTAATAATGAAAGATATTACCAGCCCAATAGAAATTACCATAATAATAATAATAATAATAATAATAATAATAGAGTTTCCCGCCCGAGGGTTAATTTTATAAGAGCGGAAGTTCGAGGTCCGAGAAGGTACTACCAACAACGGAGGAACAGTTTCCACGGTGGAGATCGAAGACGGAGAAGTGAAGAACGGGACGGTCCACGCCACGAACATGGAAGAAGGAGTACCAGCCTGGAGGATCCTGGCCGACAACAAAACAGGGAAATAACCTTCGAACAGGATACAGCGCGGCAGGAACCGACACCGAGTTTCCAGAACGATGCCTCGGTTAATCCGAGTCCTAACGATGACCACAATAATTTAAACGGGAGGAGGCAGTAATAAACTATTATGACCCGTTGCTGCTTCTACTTCCTGGGTTTTATAAAGATGAGTTGCAAGAAGCAACCAAATTAAAGAACATCACAATAATAAGTAACAATTATTTAAAAAATATAAGAACAGAACTTCTAGAGGAAAACGAAAAGAGCCTCGATAATAATAACAATGAGATATTGTATATAACAGCGGAGGTAGAAGGAATTCCCGCGAAAATCATGATTGACACCGGTGCAAATATTTCTATCATAAATGCAAATGAACTGGAAAGAATCCAGAATAAGTGTAGAAAAACCCAACACTTGAAGGAGTAGAGGAGCAAAACATCAAAGAGTGAAATCCGAAGAGAAGGCAATTGGTTAGTGATATGAGTTATCCGTACTGTGAGGACCAAAAAATGTGGAGAATCCGGTCGGCGTGGACCAAAAAATATTTAGTAAAAGAATGTAGCTTGTAAATGCGTGCATTGATGAATCACCAGGTAGCAGAAATGATGAAAAGTGTGGACTGTATTAAATTCATTTTAATTGATGTTCAAATTTACATTACATATGTAGTTAGCAGTTATTTAAATAAAAGGTTGGCTAATGAGCATGACGTATACGGAAGACATATAGTTCGACGTATACGTATCGAATTATAGATTACGATGTAGGGGCCTAATGGGCCATATGAAGTGTGGCCTAAGGCCTACGATAAAGGTCGTAAAGAGTACGACCTGCGTTAGTACGCGGAAATAAATACTTTCGTACAAGTATTTAAAGGCAGTAAGACTGCAGGCGAGCCGACCGCCGCTACGAGCGTTTTTGACGTACTGAGCTTTGACATGCGTAAGCAGAATAGAACAAAAGTAAGAAGCAGATTAGCCAACCTACAAAGTAAAATTATCGCGCTACCGCACATAAGCTGCCCGTCAAAATCAATTGATTTTTACCATTTTTTTAGTAAATTATTATACATCTTGTAACTTAATTTAAAAACATACAGTGTTCTTAATAATGAGAGTTACTTTCAAGGCTAAGTTGAACCTTGAGTTATGAGATTAGATAACAACTGTACGTTAATGGTTTAGAGATAAGCATGCATAAGATAAGCCTAAAGATAAGCGTTTGTAAGCCAAGGTTGGCGAACAGCTGATTTCAGACATGAACGTGAATGTCTACTTTGGCAAATGTTGCCGTCACATAATGTATGTGTACAGTATAGAACATTATAAAACATGAAAAAATACATAATTAGACAATGCTTAATAATGTATGATCGGAAGCTCATCACATGATGGACCGATAGTTTGTAACCCTATGCATGTCATAGATGGTTACGGTAAAATTAGTTGAGGCCAGTAGACCTGTACAGAGAATTAGTTACATGAACAAAATTGTCACAAATTACATGTTTAAGCGTTTATTTAGCATGGCGTCATGTATTGACCAAGTCATGCTGTTCCAGAAGTTTTAGGAACTTACAATATGTAATAATGTATGAACAAGCTAGATAGATGACTGAATGCAAGCACAAATATGATGACATGTATGCCATAATTTAAATAAAAATAATAATTGTGCATGCTTAATCACAAAATATAAATACAATATAGCAATACAATATAAAATAAATCTAGACGTGGCATAGTTACATGCAGTAGACGCAAAAACGATAGGTTTTACATAAACGCAAATTATATGAATACAATAACAACAATTTAGTTAATTACAATATGAATAATTGCAATGTCATAAATAACAAATACGATACTGTGATTACAAACATAGTACATAAGTTAAACAATTGAAAATAAGTTTAGAAAATAACAAAATTTTTACACAATAGTGAGTAAGACATGAGGCATAAATCAAATGTTGCATATACGAAAATACAAAATAATAATGAAAGCCTTGCATATTAACTAAACTAACACTTGCTTGAGTAAAACAAACAGTTGCTGACTCAAAAAATAATTAAATCTTATGCTAAAACAAGTGCTTATAACTAACAAGTCTTCTGGAACATTTGACTTATGTGTCTTTAAAATTATACAAAGGGAATAAATCCTTTTTCTTTATTGTTCGTCCCTAGTAGGGACCAAACATAATTTGTGGATTGGTCTTCGCAGAACACCCGTAGGCGTGCGAATGTCTACGACACGAATTAAGTTATCTGGGCCGGGAAATGTGGCGGTAATTACACCAAATTTCCAGGCTAATGGGGGTAAATTATCCTCAATAAGCAAAACTAGGTCACCAATGGAAACATTATCCTTAGCGAATTTCCATTTGTGACGCTGCTGCAACTGATGCAAATAGTCGCGAGACCATGCCTTCCAAATGCCTTGGACAAACCTTTGTAGAAGTTGCCAACGCCCAAGACGAGAAATAGGAATGTGAGATAAGTCTGGGTCCGGTATCGCCGTTAAGGGTGCGCAAATCAAAAAATGGCCAGGTGTAAGTGGCACCGGGTCGTTTACATCTGAAGAGATGGCAAATAAAGGTCGAGAGTTCAGACATGCCTCTATCTGAGACAAAACTGTCGTGAACTCCTCGAAGGTGAGTATAGATTGCCTACCACGCGGCGCAGATGAAATTTCAAACTCTTTATGCCGCTCTCCCAAAGGCCACCGAAATGAGGTGAGGAGGGCGGAATAAATGACCATGATATCCCCTGAGAGGACGTGAATGACTTGATCGATGAGATGGCATCCTTATTATGCCAAAAGTTGTAGATATCATGTAAGATATTGCGGGCCTTCCTAAAGTTTGTGCCATTATCGGAGTATAATTGACTGGGTATGCCCCTACAGGCCATGAAACGACGTAATGCAGCTATAAAAGCACTGGCCGTAAGGTCGGAAACCAATTCCATGTGAATAGCCCTAGTCGCTAAGCAAATAAACAAAGATACGTATGCCTTAGAAAGAGTTCTGGATTTCTGCCCGCCATGACGGATCATGAAGGGACCACCATAATCAACCGCGCAAAATAGAAACGGCCTTGAAGGAGTGACTCTAGGAGATGGTAAAATACCAAGCCTCTGTACCTGCTGTTTGGCACTAAACCTGAGACACTTTACACATTTTCGAATGATGGAGCGAATGACTAACCTGGCATTAACAATCCACCAACGTTGACGCAGTGAATGATGCACGAGTTGAGCACCAGCGTGAAGTAAACGAATGATAGTGAAGTTCACGTTCAATGATAAGGCGAGTAATATGTGCTGATGGGGGTAATACAATAGGATGTTTAGAGTCGTAAGGTAATTGAGAATGCTGTAATCGCCCGCCTACGCGCATCACTCCAGAATCATCAAGAAACGGGTCGAGAGAAGCCAAATTACTCCTAATGGAAACAGAAGATCCGTTACGAAGACAATTAATTTCGGCTGCGAAGTGGATCGACTGAGATTGTTTTATGAAGAAATTGAGAGCATGATGAATTTCGACAGGGGTAAGATCGCCCGTACATTTGTCAGCACTTGAGAGTCTAATATTTCTGATGAACCGAAAACAGTAAGCGTATACGCGCGTTAGACGATGCAACGAGGAAAAGTCCAAAGAAAGGTCGATAGCCAGGGTAGACATTAGAGAAAGGTTATGGGTATGTTTCTCTTCCGTAGTGACTTCAGAAGACGACGGAGTGGACGGTACGAAGGATGGAAAAGGATTGGACTCTGACGATTGAGACAGACAGCTGGGACCGTGCCACCAAAGCGAGCAATCGCGCAAAACGTCAGGGAGACACCCCCTGGAGATAATATCAGCAGGATTGTGCCTAGAATTGATGTGATGCCAAGTATAAGTTTGCGTAAGACGCTGAATTTTAGCAACACGATTAGCGACGTATGTTTTCCACCGCGTAGACTGGGCATGAATCCAGTAAAGAGACACCATAAAGTCAGAATACAAATGAACATTATCAATAAACGAATAAAGAGCAGGAATGACCTTAAATACGAGTCGCGATAACAACAAGCAAGCGCAGAGTTCGATGCGAGGTAATGACACCTGTCGTAAGGGAGCTACGCGAGATTTGGAACACAGGAGATGACAGCAGGCAGAAGAATCTTGATAAATGACTCTGACATAAATACAACAGCCAAAGCCCCTTTCAGAAGCATCCGAAAAACCATGCAATTCAACTGTACTTGCCTCACGCTTGCAACGAATAGACCGTGGGACCACAATTTTGCTAATCAGACCCAATTTGTCACACAAAGAATGCCAATCCGAACGTGATTGACCGGAGATCGGTTCATCCCAACCAAGCTTGCAAAGCCAAAGTCGTTGCATAAAATGTTTGTACAAAAAGACAACTGGACCGATTAGACCAAGAGGATCGTATATTCCAGCAATAATCGAAAGAATTTTTCTCTTGGAAATGCTTGAATCAACGGGAAATGATTTGATGTCGAACAAAAATGAATCGGTTGTATTATTCCAAAGAATGCCTAGGGTACGCACATTGTCCTGTTTGTTTAGGGGGCGTGAAAAATTGTCATGATTTGCGACCGCTGTGGGTTCATTTGATGCCCATTTATGCAACGGGAAACCATATTGACTTAATAACGCACCTAGATCAGATTTCAGCTTGGTCAGATCAGGGATGGTGTCCGAACCGGTAAGCAGATCGTCAACATAAAAATCGTTCGTTATAGCTAACGCCGCTTCAGGAAAGGAAGTTTGATGGTCCCTACCAATTTGTACAAGACAGCGGGTGGCCAAAAACGAAGCACTAGCCGTGCCGTAGGTTACCGTTCGCAATGCAAAATGTTTAAATGGTTCGAGAGGAGAATCACGCCACAGAATGCGTTGATAGTGACAATCCCCTTCAGCCACGCAAATTTGTCGATACATCTTCTCGATGTCGGCGACGAGAACATATTTATGCATGCGGAAACGCAAAAGAATGGAAAAAAGGTCTTGTTGAACATTCGGGCCTACCAACAATATGTCATTTAGAGAAAGGCCATTGGTAGTCTTGGACGAACCATCAAAAACGACGTGCAGTTTTGTGGTCAAGCTAGACTGTTTAAATACGGCATGATGAGGCAGGTAGTAAATATTTGACGCTCCTGAGTTGATAGCGCCATCATCGATAAGCGTCATGTGCCCAAGATCCTTATATTCTTTAATAAAGTCTGCGTAGTCACGCGCGAGCTTAGCATCTCGCCTAAATCGACGCTCTAAGCTTAAGAATCTTGCTTCAGCACTAGTATAAGATTCCCTCAAGTGGAGATTATCGGGCTTAAATGGAAGTGAAACCACGAATCTACCCTCGTGGTTGCGCTGGGTAGAGCGCACGAAATGCTCTTCACAGGCTAACTCGTTATCAGGGGTGTTGTCAGGGATAGTTTCTGCTTCCCAAAATCTTTCGAGAGATTGCAGAATTTGACTGTCGTTGTTCCTTGCTAGGAACGAAACAGCAGGACCCTCGTTGCGGCAGTGTTTGGGCAAGTTGCCAGCCAAAATGTAGCCTAGCTTTGTTTCCTGAATGATGGGAAAATTAGGGCCGCGTATGTATTTATTAGTTAAGATCAAGTCCAAGTAAAATTGTGCCCCTAATGTATGTCGATTTGCGACGATATGTTAAAATCTGGGTCAGCCAGGAAAATCTTGTTCGGGATGTGGAATTGATTTATATCAAACGAATTTGCAGGCAGATTGTGAGTTAACGTACGCAACTTCTATTAACCGGTGCAAATATTTCTATCATAAATGCAAATGAACTGGAAAGAATCCAGAATAAGTGTAGAAAAACCCAACACTTGAAGGAGTAGAGGAGCAAAACATCAAAGAGTGAAATCCGAAGAGAAGGCAATAATAAGGAAAGAAAAAGAGAAGATCAACTTACAAAAGTATAAATAACATGGTCCAGTATATAGTACAATATATAACCATATGTTGTTGTAAAGAATAATCATAATAATACGTATGAACTGAGAGAAATAGTTTCCGGAAGAGTTAAAGGTATGTTCAACCAAGCATCCATGAAAAAGTACTACGAAGAATGAATTCAAATTTAGAATGAAAACCACTAAATCCAAAAATAATTGTAAGATCAACTTACTACCAAACAATTTTGAAAGAAAACATTTGAGATTTAAAATAAGAAGAAGAATTTGAATTTGAATAAACAAACAAATTCAAAAATAATTGTAAGAACAACTTACTACAACTAATTTTGAGAAAGAACATTTGAAGACAATTAAAAGAATTAGAATTTAGAATTATATTATAAAAATTAAAAATTAAGTAAGCACATCTTACTACAAACAATTTTGAAGGAAACAATTTGGAAATAAATGAATTAAACAGAATTTGAATTTTGATAAAAACATCAAAATTTTAAAATATAATAAGATCAACTTATTACAAATGATTTATGAAAAGTGTTATGGAATTAAATAAAAATATGAATTTGAATTTTGCATAAAACTAACAAAGTTCTAAAAATAAATATGTTCCATTTATAAACAAATTTATAAGAAAATAATGATTAATTCAGAAAAAAGAATTAAATATAATCCAGAATAAATGTGAATATCTAGCATTTGAAGGAGTAGAGAAGAAAAACAAAAAAGAGTGTGATATACAAGAGAAGGCAATAATTTGGAAACAAAGAGAAGAAACTGTTATTATAATAAAATTATAAAGAATCTAAAAAAGAAAAACAATAATATAATGAGAACAACCTATGACTAACTACTTATGAAACAATAATGGAAACAGTTAAACAAGAAAAATGATTATGATATTACTCAGTTCTGAAGAAGCAAAGAAAAACAACTCATACCAAACATATGGAGAAAATGATTTTGAACAAATAATAATAATAAAACCTATATGAAACGCAAAGAAAAGAAGTACCACATGAAATATAACATAAATAAATTAATTTTAAAGAATGCGAAGGCGGAATAATAACTTTCTAAGAGAAAGGAAAGAACAAAATATAATTAAATAATATGATCACAATAACAACCTGAATATCAATTACAAAGAAAATTTTGAAACAATTAAATATAATAAAATAAGACCATTCAAATAATGCATAAGAACCAAAGAGAAAATGCTATATATAAAAACCATGCTAACAATGTAATTAACCAGAAGGAAGTATAATGAGAATTCAGATGTAGAAGGAAAAAAGTTACATTATAACTAGTAACAAGAAGAATTAACAAAAGTTTCCAACCATAATTAAATAATATATCAGACAAGCTAAGAGTTTAGAAAAATATATATAATGAGTATAATAAGAATTAAGAAGATTTATTAAGATAGAAAATGTGAGATAATCTGAGAAACTACGAAGTGAAGAATCCAAAGATATTTTTATTAGTCGACAATGAGACTACTTTTTATTTAATTTATTCGATGACTGACTGTAGATAATTCCAGCAGCATTATGTTTTTTGAGCAGAGATGAATGTGCCTCTGGACTCAAATTGTAGAAGTGGTGTATTGGCCAGCAGAGTTGTGAAGCCTACAGTGCCCCTCTGAACTGCCCCAGCCCACAGGATAGGGAACGTTAGGGAATTAATATCCCAAGGATACAACACGAAGTTTATAAGGAAAGAAAATGTATAATAATAATAATAATAATAATAATAATAATAATAATAATAATAATAATAATATATCTCAGAAGACACTAACTATCCAAGAAGGATCAAAAGTCAGATAAGTGACTATATATATAAAATTTATTAAGCTCAACTATAAAAAAGTCGATATAGAAATGGAGAGGAAAATGAAGTATAAAAAATAATAAAATTGTCATAAGAAATTATTTCATCCATAATCAAGTCTGAAATAATTACTTCTGGAGGAGAGCAATCTGTAGCCCATAAAAATGAATGGTGAATTGATCATTAAAATAATATAATAACATGTTTAAATCCGAAGAAAGCAATATAATAAAGAATTAATTCAGAACAACCGTGCAGTACAATCATTGATTTAAAATATAAGTTCATGTATAATAAATGTTACAAGTGATGAATCATCAAAACCAATTTTAATAACTAAAGGTGAAAAAATATAACACCCAGGAAGGTAAGGAGTAGATAAGGGAGAAACCCAGAACATAACTAAACCCACAACGATAGTTAGGAATAGATAAGGAAGAAACCCAGAACAAGGCAAGATCCACCATAAAAGGTGATGCATTTGAAGAAACAAGAAGAGTAGGTGAAGAAGGCCCAATGCACACAGAATTGGCGATGGGCGGAGGCGAGGTGCTGGCGAGGCGGGAAGCGCAACGTTTCCACGCCTCCTCCATGTAAAGAAATGGGCCAATGCACACTGAGGTGACGAAGCACAGGCGCTCGCCCCCTCGCCAGCACCACGCTTCTTCCGCACTTCTCAAGTCTATTTGAAGAAGCATGCCTCTCGTTCACTTCCTTAATTCAGTGTGGTGCTTGAGCCTAGTTTCTTCACATTGCGCAATATGCGTGACGACCCAGAGTTCAACATACAATTTTGTGAAGAGGTGAAAAGGTTTCCTTGGTTGTACGACAATACTCGTGAGGCCATCCCTTACCAAGTCTAGAACTCCGTAAAAACACTCGTAGGACATCCTGTAGAAGGTTTGAAACCTATCCGGATACATTTCAAGTTCTCTCATCACATCAAAGGTTCCACTCTTGCATTTTTGTAACTACAAAGGGTGAACCCAAAACTTCCTCTGGCTGTTCAAGTTTGTTAAAACAAGATCTAAAACGTCCTCGTCAATTTCGTCGTTGGAATACATGTTGTTCGACGCCTCGTGATAAACTGCCTACTAAGCCGTTTCTCCGCCAGACCTGCACCTCTTGGCTGCCCTTTCTGTGGAGCTTATACTCGCCTGTGCCACGCCTCGCCCGTGCTTCGCCAGCACCTCGCCTCCGCCCGTCGCCACTTCTGTGTGCATTGGGTCGAAGAAACCCAAAAACCCGATGACATCCACAGGAAGATGAAGAAAATACAATTATAAGAAACCAGAAGAAAAGAAGACATCGATGAAGAAACAAGAAGAAGACAGCATCCACAAGAAGAAGGAATGCTCTTGTAAAAAAACACCCATACCCCAAAATAAATAAAAATAATAATAATAAAAAAGTATAACAAAGTATTAATGCAAAAACCCACATGTACAATAGATATAAGACCAAAAACGTGTATAGAGTAAGAGTTGAAAGTGGACCAAGGTGAAATAATAATATTATACCAAAGAACAAATCTTCACTGTAATCTACGAATAGATCTCTAGATTTTAGTAAGACTATATAACCATTTAGAAATAGAATCAAGGAATGTAAAGAGAACCAGTGCAAGTTTTAGTATTATAAAAAATGAACCTTATGTTTCATTATTGGCATTCACAAACTATGTAAATAATGAAATAATACAACTTTTAAGTGACTTAATTTCTGTACAGAGGTAATATAATACATGTGTTAGCAAAGAATTGCCAATCTGTTTAAATGACATTCATTTAAATGAGTAATAAAACAAAAGAAGACACAGAATAAAAAGTGAAGTGACAGGGTACAATTACTCAAAACCCAATTAAAAACAGTTAAAAACTGCTAAATAAACTTAGTATAAGGAATATAGAGAATAAGAGTATAAGGTTTTGTTTATGTAGCATAATATAAGATATTTAAAAATGTATTAGGAATAAGAAAATTTAAACAGTTCAGAACCACTGACATTCTTTAATTGTAAAATATTTGTTACAGGTATTATTGTTAATAATTAAGTAAGATGTTAGAATGGAAAAACATTCTTTATAAATAATATTTGTTATGTATTATTATTAAGCTTTGAGTATAAAAAATGTCTGATTTGTTGAAGACAACTATTATTTGGAATTATTTGTTCTATGTTAATAGTATGAAACAAATACTAATTTTTATTTTGTTTAATAGAAGAAAATGTTTAATGTATGTTACAATGTCAAAAAGTCAGAGAGGGTATAACTCAATATGTATTATTTATAAAAATTTGAATGTAAAAACTGTTAGGAATCTAGGCAAAATGATAAAATCTAAACATCATCAAAACTGAGAAACTAAGTACTTAAATACATTTAAACTTAAGGGATTTAGATAAGGTAAACCAGAAACAAAGCCATGTAATTAGAAATATAACTAAGAAAGATTTTGTAAAATTATAGCCAGAATTATTGATAAAAATGGAAATGACAGAACTCAAAAATTTGGAGAGGGGAGTCATATATTCCAACATAATATTTTAAAACTTAACCAATTCATCTAATTGCAAGAAATTAAGGGAATATAAACCTTTTATTACAATATGAGATTTAATAATCATAAATATAACTTGATAATGGCAAAATTTGGAAAACAACAGGAAGCTAGACCTTAAAATTTAGAATATACAAAATGAAGAAAAAATTATCAATTTTAGATCAAAAACTTAATAAAACGGCATTATTTGGTATCAAAATACGCCGAATGAACTGAAGGATAAAATTAAGTAACAACTAGCTAATAAATTTGAAGACTAACCAAAGTATAATCAGTTATATAATGTGACTTTATTACATGCACAGGATGCAAAATAAAATTCGAACAATGGAAGGAATAATATTGCTTTGGCTAAGGTTTTAGTCGGAGATGAAGGAAGTTAGTTAGTTAATTATTGAACATTGTACGGGACACTTGACCCGAGTAATTTAACCGTATTAACCTAGTTACGAATACCGTAATGGCGAATAATTGTACGATCCGAAATTGAATATCGCGAGTTGCGGTAAAAAACATTTTACAAGTTCAACACAGTGAAATAAACACATACAAACACTGAACTAACATTATACAGCACAGAACACCAGTGGAAAGACATTTAAACCCAATAAAACAGTAATAAAACTTAACCAAAAAAAAAATGCCTAACCGACAAAAGTGAATCTGACTTATAACTACACCAATTTTCCGAATACAACCCCGAAACTGAACCAGTGACACTACACCAACACCAGAAGGAAGATTTGCAGACACCAGGATGTAAATGCATGAGGAAAACATCTTTATTTGAACACCAAAACTGCGAGGTGACGAGTTTCAATCGTAACGGCGGCCATTGCTAAGTAACCAACATTCAACTGAACTGCTCTTCCTTCTGTCTGCGTGCTGGACGGTTCGCAACAAATTTCTTTCTTTCTATACTTTAAATCGAATATATGTACTGTTAAAATTAAGAATTTACCTTGTAATGTTATACTTTTCAATCTTTGCCCTATTTCTCTGACTTTCCCTAACATAGCTGTTCAAAGAACCTTTATATAAAAAATTTGTAATAACAAAACGATACCCTGAGAATCGATTTACATATCGACAAGAGTCAAAATACATAACTGTTAATAAAATTATTAATACATTTCATATTTAAACAGTTTTTTATTTCTAAATATAGCCATTTAACACAATTCCTTAATTTAAACAGAAATTCCTACACGAATTTCACCACCAGAAGGAAGATAACCTCCAAACTGAAAATAAACAAGGATCGATTGCTATTGGAGACAATCCTATAAGTGGCTGGAGTTTTTTAACAAATACCCAAAAGCCTATAAAACATTTAAATTAAGTGATAAAGGTTTCGGAACACCACGAAACTTAATTAATTAATTGTTCTTAATTAATTAGTTAATAAAAAAAATTTTAATTAAAAGAACATTTTTTTTATAAACAATTTTTATTTTTACACTAAAACATATTTATATATTTTTGTAACACAACACACTTACACATTATTACACGTTTAGTTACAAATTGGCTAGCCCAACAGTGGGGCTTAAAACAAAAGGAAGCAGATCAGATAAGGCTATATAAAAAGATTAGTTACAAATTGGCTCACAACTGAGGGGCTTTAGTTAGCGATTGAAAGGCCACTACAATCTGCCCAATCCCTAATTGGAGTTTGGCAGCAGCTATAAAGCCAGAGAAAGGGAAAAATGCAACGACGTACAACCTCAAAGAAACGGGCGGCGGAGGCCGAAAAGGAGGTGAAATGGATATGGAAGATAAAGAGGCGACGCCAGTGGAAGATGTGGAAAGATTATTACCACCAGTATTATTTAAATAACCCGCACAACCAGAGGAACAACCTGAGATTCCCACACAAACAGGGGGAAGTCAATGTCCAGAAGGAGCGGTTAGAACAACCCGAGAAACCATCGCGAACGGAGAATGGGAACATGCAAGAAATGTTCAGGATAATGATGGAAAAAATGGAAGATTTGAAGGGAGACATTGGAGGAACCAATAAAAAGATGGAAGGAATGGACAAGAAAATGGACGAAAATAGTAAGAAATTGGATTCTACAAAAGAAGATTTGTGAAGTAAAATCGAAAAAACAAAAGAAGAAAATAGTAAGGAAAGGAAGGAAGACAACCTAGCCTTAAATAAGAAGTTGGAAGATTTGAAGGAAGACAACCAGTCCCTGAGTAAGAAAATTGATGAAACAAATAAGAAGATGGAAGAAGAAATGGGGAAGAAGTTAGAAGAATTGAAGGAGGACAACCAGTCTTTGAAGGAAGAATTCATAATAACCAAAGAAGAATTGAGTAATAAAATTGAAAGCACCAATAAGAGAATAGAAGAAAATAGTAAGAAGATGCAAGAGAAGATGGGGGAGAAATTGGAAGAATTGAGAGAGGACAACCAAATGTTAAGAGAAGAATTAAGGGAGGTCAATCAGGAGAATCTGGACAAGCTAGACAAAAGGATGGAATTGTTAAGAGAAGAACTGAACAAGGAAATCAACGTTAACAAGAAAGCTATGAATAAAAAATTGGAAGAAGAAAACATAATGATGAATCAACAGATCCGAGAAATTGACGGAAAATGCAACCAAACTGAGAAGGAAGTACAAGAATTCAAGGAAGTGGTAAACATCAAGTTTACAAATATCGAAGAGCATAGCCGTAGGAAAGTGAAGAACAACGCAAGGAGACTCAGGAAGAATTCGGGAGAGTACGGAACCAAGTCGTGGAACGGTGTGATGGGATGCAAGAGGCTATGACCAATATGACTGGTCAGGTACAGCAAAGCCAAGAAGAGATGGAAGCTTTGAGGAATAGACCTACTCATTTCACCGGATTACCCATCAATGAAAACCGAGAATGGCTCAACTTCCGGCAATACAAGAGGAAACCAATGGAGTTCCTGGCGAGGATAGAAGAGTACTTCGCCAAACATAAAGGGAGTCAATGGAACAATAACCGGGAGATACTGGACGAGTCATTCAGGGAGATGACAGATAACTGGTGGATGGCTTACCGCAGCGAGATTGCCGACTACCATCAGTTCAGGAAAATGTTTAAATCCAAATACTGGTCCGAAACAACGCAGAACCTGATCAGAGACAATATTTGCAACGGACGATACAGGGCCCAAATCGGCAATACCATGACAGCCTATTTCCTAGGGAAGGTGTGCCTGGCAAAACACCTCGAGCCGGCTATACCCGAAGAGTGTCTGGTGCATAAACTGTCGTATCATTATGACGAGGATATTGTCAGGGCAAGGAGAGGTAGCCAGATCAAGACGGTGCAGGCCATGACGGAGTTGTTAGAAAGTTACGAGAATGAAGAGTACTACCGCCAGAGCAGGAGGAGGAATGAGCGACCGGAGGCGAGGAATAACCAGTACCCTAATAACGGCAATAACCATCCCGGAAACCGAAACCAACAAAGTAATTACGACGGCAATAATAACCCGCCGCGTAATAACAACAATTTTATCGGAAACACGAACGGTAATAGGAACAATAACACATATCCTAATAACCGTAACAATTATTATCAGCCCCCTAACAGCCCGTATAGTCAGAGAAATCCCTACCCCGGTAATAATGAAAGATATTACCAGCCCAATAGAAATTACCATAATAATAATAATAATAGAGTTTCATGCCCGAGGGTTAATTTTATAAGAGCGGAAGATCGAGGTCCGAGAAGGTACTACCAACAACGGAGGAAAAGTTTCCATGGTGGAGATCGAAGACGGAGAAGTGAAGAACGGGACGGTCCACGTCACGAACATGGAAGAAGGAGTACCAGCCTGGAGGATCCTGGCCGACAACAAAACAGGGAAATAACCTTCGAACAGGATACAGCGCGGGCAGGAACCGACACCGAGTTTCCAGAACGATGCCTTCGTTAATCCGAGTCCTAACGATGACCACAATAATTTAAACGGGAGGAGGCAGTAATAAACTATTACGACCCGTTGCTGCTTCTACTTCCTGGGTTTTATAAAGATGAGTTGCAAGAAGCAACCAAATTAAAGAACATCACAATAATAAGTAACAATTATTTAAAAAATATAAGAACAGAACTTCTAGAGGAAAACGAAAAGAGCCTCGATAATAATAACAATGAGATATTGTATATAACAGCGGAGGTAGAAGGAATTCCCGCGAAAATCATGATTGACACCGGTGCAAATATTTCTATCATAAATGCAAATGAACTGGAAAGAATCCAGAATAAGTGTAGAAAAACCCAACACTTGAAGGAGTAGAGGAGCAAAACATCAAAGAGTGAAATCCGAAGAGAAGGCAATAATAAGGAAAGAAAAAGAGAAGATCAACTTACAAAAGTATAAATAACATGGTCCAGTATATAGTACAATATATAACCATATGTTGTTGTAAAGAATAATCATAATAATACGTATGAACTGAGAGAAATAGTTTCCGGAAGAGTTAAATGTATGTTCAACCAAGCATCCATGAAAAAGTACTACGAAGAATGAATTCAAATTTAGAATAAAAACCACTAAATCCAAAAATAATTGTAAGATCAACTTACTACCAAACAATTTTGAAATAAAACATTTGAGATTTAAAATAAGAAGAAGAATTTGAATTTGAATAAACAAACAAATTCACAAATAATTGTAAGATCAACTTACTACAACTAATTTTGAGAAAGAACATTTGAAGACAATTAAAAGAATTAGAATTTAGAATTATATTATAAAAATTAAAAATTAAGTAAGCACATCTTACTACAAACAATTTTGAAGGAAACAATTTGGAAATAAATGAATTAAACAGAATTTGAATTTTGATAAAAACATCAAAATTTTAAAATATAATAAGATCAACTTATTACAAATGATTTATGAAAAGTGTTATGGAATTAAATAAAAAGAAGAATTTGAATTTTGCATAAAACTAACAAAGTTCTAAAAATAAATATGTTCCATTTATAAACAAATTTATAAGAAAATAATGATTAATTCAGAAAAAAGAATTAAATATAATCCAGAATAAATGTGAATATCTAGCATTTGAAGGAGTAGAGAAGAAAAACAAAAAAGAGTGTGATATACAAGAGAAGGCAATAATTTGGAAACAAAGAGAAGAAACTGTTATTATAATAAAATTATAAAGAATCTAAAAAAGAAAAACAATAATATAATGAGAACAACCTATGACTAACTACTTATGAAACAATAATGGAAACAGTTAAACAAGAAAAATGATTATGATATTACTCAGTTCTGAAGAAGCAAAGAAAAACAACTCATACCAAACATAAGGAGAAAATGATTTTGAACAAATAATAATAATAAAACCTATATGAAACGCAAAGAAAAGAAGTACCACATGAAATATAACATAAATAAATTAATTTTAAAGAATGCGAAGGCGGATTAATAACTTTCTAAGAGAAAGGAAAGAACAAAATATAATTAAATAACATGATCACAATAACAACCTGAATAACAATTACAAAGAAAATTTTGAAACAATTAAATATAATAAAATAAGACCATTCAAATAATGCATAAGAACCAAAGAGAAAATGCTATATATAAAACCATGCTAACAATGTAATTAACCAGAAGGAAGTATAATGAGGATTCAGATGTAGAAGGAAAAAAAGTTACACTATAACTAGTAACAAGAAGTATTAACAAAAGTTTCCAACCATAATTAAAATAATATATCAGACGAGCTAAGAGTTTAGAAAAATATATATAATGAGTATAATAAGAATTAAGAAGATTTATTAAGATAGAAAATGTGAGATAATCTGAGAAACTACGAAGTGAAGAATCCAAAGATATTTTTATTAGTCGACAATGAGACTACTTTTTATTTAATTTATTCGATGACTGACTGTAGATAATTCCAGCAGCATTATGTTTTTTGAGCAGAGATGAATGTGCCTCTGGACTCAAATTGTAGAAGTGGTGTATTGGCCAGCAGAGTTGTGAAGCCTACAGTGCCCCTCTGAACTGCCCCAGCCCACAGGATAGGGAACGTTAGGGAATTAATATCCCAAGGATACAACACGAAGTTTATAAGGAAAGAAAATGTATAATAATAATAATAATAATATATCTCAGAAAACACTAACTATCCAAGAAGGATCAAAAGTCAGATAAGTGACTATATACTGTATATAAAATTTATTAAGCTCAACTATAAAAAAGTCGATATAGAAATGGAGAGGAAAATGAAGTATAAAAAATAATAAAATTGTCATAAGAAATTATTTCATCCATAATCAAGTCTGAAATAATTACTTCTGGAGGAGAGCAATCTGTAGCATGACAGATAAGCCCATAAAAATGAATGGTGAATTGATCATTAAAATAATATAATAACATGTTTAAATCTGAAGAAAGCAATATAATAAAGAATTAATTCAGAACAACCGTGCAGTACAATCATTGATTTAAAATATAAGTTCATATATAATAAATGTTACAAGTGATGAATCATCAAAACCAATTTTAATAACTAAAGGTGAAAAAATATAATACCCAGGAAGGTAAGGAGTAGATAAGGGAGAAACCCAGAACATAACTAAACCCACAACGATAGTTAGGAATAGATAAGGAAGAAACCCAGAACAAGGCAAGATCCACCATAAAAGGTGATGCATTTGAAGAAACAAGAAGAGTAGGTGAAGAAGGAACCCAAAAACCCGATGACATCCACAGGAAGATGAAGAAAATACAATTATAAGAAACCAGAAGAAAAGAAGACATCGATGAAGAAACAAGAAGAAGACAGCATCCACAAGAAGAAGGAATGCTCTTGTAAAAAAACACCCATACCCCAAAATAAATAAAAATAATAATAATAAAAAAGTATAACAAAGTATTAATGCAAAAACCCACATGTACAATAGATATAAGACCAAAAACGTGTATAGAGTAAGAGTTGAAAGTGGACCAAGGTGAAATAATAATATTATACCAAAGAACAAATCTTCATTGTAATCTACGAATAGATCTCTTGATTTTAGTAAGACTATATAACCATTTAGAAATAGAATCAAGGAATGTAAAGAGAACCAGTGCAAGTTTTAGTATTATAAAAAATGAACCTTATGTTTCATTATTGGCATTCACAAACTATGTAAATAATGAAATAATACAACTTTTAAGTGACTTAATTTCTGTACAGAGGTAATATAATACATGTGTTAGCAAAGAATTGCCAATCTGTTTAAATGACATTCATTTAAATGAGTAATAAAACAAAAGAAGACACAGAATAAAAAGTGAAGTGACAGGTTACAATTACCCAAAACCCAATTAAAAACAGTTAAAAACTGCTAAATAAACTTAGTATAAGGAATATAGAGAATAAGAGTATAAGGTTTTGTTTATGTAGCATAATATAAGATATTTAAAAATGTATTAGGAATAAGAAAATTTAAACAGTTCAGAACCACTGACATTCTTTAATTGTAAAATATTTGTTACAGGTATTATTGTTAATAATTAAGTAAGATGTTAGAATGGAAAAACATTCTTTATAAATAATATTTGTTATGTATTATTATTAAGCTTTGAGTATAAAAAATGTCTGATTTGTTGAAGACAACTATTATTTGGAATTATTTGTTCTATGTTAATAGTATGAAACAAATACTAATTTTTATTTTGTTTAATAGAAGAAAATGTTTAATGTATGTTACAATGTCAAAAAGTCAGAGAGGGTATAACTCAATATGTATTATTTATAAAAATTTGAATGTAAAAACTGTTAGGAATCTAGGCAAAATGATAAAATCTAAACATCATCAAAACTGAGAAACTAAGTACTTAAATACATTTAAACTGAAGGGATTTAGATAAGGTAAACCAGAAACAAAGCCATGTAATTAGAAATATAACTAAGAAAGATTTTGTAAAATTATAGCCAGAATTATTGATAAAAATGGAAATGACAGAACTCAAAAATTTGGAGAGGGGAGTCATATATTCCAACATAATATTTTAAAACTTAACCAATTCATCTAATTGCAAGAAATTAAGGGAATATAAACCTTTTATTACAATATGAGATTTAATAATCATAAATATAACTTGATAATGGCAGAATTTGGAAAACAACAGGAAGCTAGACCTTAAAATTTAGAATATACAAAATGAAGAAAAAATTATCAATTTTAGATCAAAAACTTAATAAAACGGCATTATTTGGTATCAAAATATGCCGAATGAACTGAAGGATAAAATTAAGTAACAACTAGCTAATAAATTTGAAGAATAACCAAAGTATAATCAGTTATATAATGTAACTTTATTACATGCACAGGATGCAAAATAAAATTCGAACAATGGAAGGAATAATATTGCTTTGGCTATGGTTTTAGTCGGAGATGAAGGAAGTTAGTTAGTTAATTATTGAACATTGTACGGGACACTTGACCCGAGTAATTTAACCGTATTAACCTAGTTACGAATACCGTAATGGCGAATAATTGTACGATCCGAAATTGAATATCGCGAGTTGCGGTAAAAAACATTTTACAAGTTCAACACAGTGAAATAAACACATACAAACACTGAACTAACATTATACAGCACAGAACACCAGTGGAAAGAACATTTAAACCCAATAAAACAGTAATAAAACTTAACCAAAAAAAACGCCTAACCAACAAAAGTGAATCTGACTTATAACTACACCAGTTATCCGAATACAACCCCGAAACTGAACCAGTGACACTACACCAACACCAGAAGGAAGATTTGCAGACACCAGGATGTAAATGCATGAGGAAAACATCTTTATTTGAACACCAAAACTGCGAGGTGACGAGTTTCAATCGTAACGGCGGCCATTGCTAAGTAACCAACATTCAACTGAACTGCTCTTCCTTCTGTCTGCGTGCTGGACGGTTCGCAACAAATTTCTTTCTTTCTATACTTTAAATCGAATATATGTACTGTTAAAATTAAGAATTTACCTTGTAATGTTATACTTTTCAATCTTTGCCCTATTTCTCTGACTTTCCCTAACATAGCTGTTCAAAGAACCTTTATATAAAAATTTGTAATAACAAAACGATACCCTGAGAATCGATATACATATCGACAAGAGTCAAAATACATGATTGTTAATAAAATTATTAATACATTTCATATTTAAACAGTTTTTTATTTCTAAATATAGCCATTTAACACAATACCTTAATTTAAACAGAAAATACTACACGAATTTCACCACCAGAAGGAAGATAACCTCCAAACTGAAAATAAACAAGGATCGATTGCTATTGGAGACAATCCTATAAGTGGCTGGAGTTTTTTAACAAATACCCAAAAGCCTATAAAACATTTAAATTAAGTGATAAAGGTTTCGGAACACCACGAAACTTAATTAATTAATTGTTCTTAATTAATTAGTTAATAAAAAAAATTTTAATTAAAAGAACATTTATTTTTTTTTATAAACAATTTTTATTTCTACACTAAAACATATTTATATATTTTTGTAACACAACACACTTACACATTATTAAACGTTTAGTTACAAATTGGCTAGCCCAACAGTGGGGCTTAAAACAAAAGGAAGCAGATCAGATAAGGCTATTAAAAGAGATTTGTTACAATATATATATTAACTGCAGTTTCAATTGACCATCATAATTCAACAAAATCTTTTAATATCACAAATATATTGAATTTCAACATTATAAAAAAATATATATATTGTAACGTACCTAGTTAGCAGTTACATAAAATAACTATCTAATACCTCAAATAAAAGGATATCATGAAAATATTTCATCGAGCATAAAAGAAGGAACAGGAGAATATAAATGAAGTGTGTATCTACGAATGAATATTATTGAAGCAACCCAACGAAGAAGAAGGAAGAGTAATAAGGACATCATCAAGTATAACAAAGAGAGAGAAAATACCAACGAGCCAATATAATACGTTAGCATCCAGGCCCAATAGATCCAAAATAGTGAGGGGATATGCCGAAAATAATTATTAACATAAAAAGGAGACGAGTCAAGTACAATCACAATGGTGATAAAACAAACGAATTTGTTTATTAGTGTGAAATAATATGGGACAATGACTACCATAACCATGAATAAAAATATGGAAGAGTATGAGAATATTAAGGGAACATGGATTATTACAAATAATGTGTAACCAAGGAGAACACCGACAGTGAGAACCAACTAACCAAAAGTATAACCTCTTCTCTTGAGTTATAACAGAGGGAACCCAAAGTAATTGGTTCGGCCAATTACTTTAGGCTGCCTTATTCGGGACGAGCTGAAATTTAAACAGAACAACACACAGTAAATATAAAAGGAATCATGGAAGGGAAAACTGTTGATTTATGTACTCAGTATATGTGTGCAACAAGAAGATTTCCCTTTATTAAACATTAAAAAAAACGAATGACATTTACTCAAAACACAGATCCCATTACATTATTAATTAAATTATTAACTTGTTTAAATTGCTTTATATAGACTGTGGGATCACAACAAATTATATTTAGCTTTTCCCCGGATCCGGGTAACCATTTGGTATTTAGTCTTTAAACTTTAAAAATTAATTATATTCAATTCAAGATATTAGCTTGCAAGACTGTTACTTTTACTTTTACTTTTACTTTTAAGTTTCATTATTATTCCATTTGAAGAATGGAATTAATTATACTACGATACGTTAAAATCTAAACTGTTACAATTGCAAGAAGCCTGAATAGTTACAATTAAATTCTTAGATTTAATTTTTTATATTCTTATAAAGTCAATTGTCTCTGAAAGTCTCTTTAAGAGAGTATTGTGTTACAATTACTATTATTATTATTCCTCGATAGACGTGCTATCGAGTCACCTTTAATTTGGGAAGTAGAAGTCTCCTCCATATGGTTACATCTTGGGAATCCTAAGAGCGTCGTCCTCGTCTAGGTCTGGTCTCAATTGTTCACGGCTTAAACGTCTGCAGGATAGAGTGGGCCTTCTACACAGGTACTCGTTTATTCTCAGATGTCTCGAACTGCATTATCGGTCGGGTCTACTAGAGTTGTAATTCTGATGATTCATGTCTCCAGGTAGGATGTTGAGAAGAGTCGTCAATCGGAGAAGATAGCTGTTATAGTTATTAACACTCGTACTATTGGGTGTCACATATTTCTTCTGGTTACGTTTTTTTAATTTTTCTTTTTCTTAAGGTTACATATTACACTTTTTGTAGCAGTTAGTAAAATACATAAGAATTAATCCAAACTAATAACCAATCACATAACATTTCAACAGAGCATTTCGCTCGTGCGTGTGCACTGCTTGGAGTCGTCATAGCGAGAGAGAGATTTTTCGTCCGCTACCACTGGTACAGGACAATAGATAGTGGGGTGTTTATTCCGCGAGAATATAGTCCCGGTCTCTCTCTAAATAAAACCTTTTTATTTATACAAACTATCGCTAGATAAAAATACATCATTTAAATTAGTTGTCTTCGTGACTATCTGTGTCTTCAGATTCTTTAATTATTAACATTATTTTTCTATATTATTTTAATTACAGAAGACTCGGTAAACATGTCGAGTCCGGTATCAACAGGTAGGCGCCTGATAACAAGCAAAGGGTTAAATGCGACAATAATAATTATTTACAATATGTCTTTTCTTTACCATTTCTTTGCCCTTATTAATTACTACTTCCATTCACACTTAGTACCTACATGTTTTTTATTATCATTGTGAGATTTAAATGGTTAATTGTTCGCAACTTAAAAATTTTTTATTTTTTTTATTTTTTTTTTATTGTCACAATTTAAATCATCACAAAAGAAGAAAAGAAGAAGAAGAGGAAAAGAAATGTACCATGAAGAATGAAGATTATGTATGAACAGTACAAGACATCAACATTCACAAGATATACAAGGAATTAAAATCAATATAGTGACCAGAAGAAGTATAATGATTATTTGAATACCAATAACAAAGAAACACAGTGTTGAGCATCGATAAGTGATCACGAACAATGCCAGTGAATACTTAATATAAGCGTAACAACATGTGATATGATAACCATTTTACCCCAAGTAAACAACACAAACAATACCAGTGAGAATGTTTATAACGGAGAAAAGTGATTAACCATTATAAGTGAAAGAATCCATGATTAACTAGTGAAATGCACAGACAATTAGTGTAACAAGTTTAATCAAGATTGTAAAATCACATAGATAATCAGTAAGACCACCAAAAAATATGAGACAGAACAGTAAATCAATTGTTCATAGGGATTAATAATAAAAGCTTTGCAAGCCTTGATATGAAATGTGCCTGAATGCCATAGCAAGACAGGACAAAATGTAAATGAATACCAGAACAGATAATAGCAAATAAGCTAATTTGTTGAGTATAAACCAATCAATGTACCAAAGAATAGGTACAACCCACCAAAATATGTAACATAATTAGACTAAGAATACCAGTATTATTGTTTCAACAAATAGTGTAGAAATGTGTATAACTTAATAATAAACCATTGTAGTAGAATGCCTTAATGAGATGGCAATAGTTGAGTTAAATACTGCATAAACGTATGTAGCACATTGTTGTCAGACAACTGACACATAACCTCACAAGAGTTGAACCTATAACATAAAATCATGTACATTAGTTAAACCAAGCAATTATCCACAATTGTTTCAAACAGAGACTAAATAAGAATAAGAATGCAAACCAATGAATACCATATGTACTGAAGGACACAGCAAATGAATCAGATTGAATATAATATCATAAAGTTAAATAGACAGAATCCCAATGTGACAAGAGAGTTAGTCAAAAAACATTATCAAAGGTTATCAAAAGAATGTGACAAATGTTACCAGTAGTTAGAGAAATGTCTAATACTGCTATGAGAACACCTCACAAATGTAATACTAGTAGTTTAATAATTGAAATATTATAAACTAACTAACTGCAATCACAGAACCAGGTGTAAATAAACACCATACTATAACTTAGAGAGCTTTCAGATAACAAAAAGTTAATGAATACATTGAACCAACAATGTACAACAATTGTACACTATTTTAATTACTAACAATATATCCCTTGTGTACTAAAATAACTAAATAAGTGACAAAATGGAGAGATGAGAACAGAAAGTATTTTGATTATACTATATGTGTGTACAAAATAACATTTTTAGCAAAATAAAGTATGAACAAATGTAAGTAAATATACCTATTAGTGTTATGATGTCAGAAATATGTAGTAGAATAAGTAATAATGGCGTTACAAATAAATGTAAACAATCGAACATGGTTGGTATAGACGCCATTAACAGATTTTGTTTAAACTATAAATATGACCATTTTATGTACTAACATGAAGGAGAAATGGACTCAGAATGTTTAGTAATAAGTATTAAAGTGTAATTATAACGAAATATGGTGAAAAAGACTTATTTATATTAAGAATCACCATATGAGTTTTCAAGATGACCAAGTGAATTAATAATGAACGGAATTAGTGCTTGTTTAGACTTAAAATAAAGCCACAAGTGTCCGCGATTTAATGCAACTATCCAAATGACGCTATGACAAAAAATAAGAAACTTATGACCATTATAAGTTTTTCAATCATTTTGAGTATCCATGTATACGTCAGAGATAATCTCGAACCCACGCTTAGAGTTGCGAAAAGTTAAAAGTTTTATTTTACCAGAGTGTTTTGGGGTTGAGAGTATGACCTTTTGAACCAATCAAATAGCTTAAAATGACCAGACGAAAAGAGACGCTTTAGCGAAATGTTACATTCGTTCCACAACACTCACGGCGAGAGGTCTATGTCGAAAGTCAGCAAGATAATTTTTGAAATGTGCGCGTCACCTACAGTAATACACAAACAGACATTAACCTCTACTCAACACAACATTACCGAGTGTCAAGTGAATTAAGTGAATAGTGAATTAACATGACCAGTGTATAATAAGGGTCATGTTCAGTGTATATAATCAGGGAGTACAATATTTTAATAATTTTAAAGAAAATAATAAAAGGAATAATTCTCGTTGACGAACGAGAGTTATTGTTTTGACTGCACTAGTGAAGTAACGCTTGAGTGCTTGAATGAGTAACGATGGACAATTATCAGAATTTAATAAACAAGTTGTAGCACAATCTAATGACAATAATTAATTAAAAAATAATTATTTTATATTTAAAGAATAATTGAGAAAGGCGGAATTAAACTTAGATACCGCTCATCATTACGTGAATATAGTCGCTTACTTGACTATAACTTTTGAATTAATAAATAATTATTTTCTTGTGCGAATATTTTCATGACTGATAATTACACATCAAATGAATTATAAATAAAGTGTTTGTAACTATATTAATAAGAATCTTATAAGTAACATTACTTATTATAAATAATCACTTACTTGTCTTCAAAGAATTCACGCAAAGTGGTAATATAATTAACTACAGTGAACCTAACCTCGTTCACAATACTATCGTACATATTACAGTGTTACCAGCCTTGAGATACAGAGATCTCAATATTTGTTTAAATTGTTGTTATTTGTAAAGAAATCATATTAATTGTTTTCTTTTAAAAGAGTTTTGATGAATTTAAACATTGTTAGTAAAATCCTCAGGTTATTATCAGTGGAATCAGAGTTTTAATTTCAATAAAAAAGAAACAGTAGTTTAATTTTTTAGAAACAGTTATCTCATAAGGTGGCGGTAATATTTGAATTACTGATATCATTCAACTTACAATTGAGCATTTGATTTATTTTATTGTTTATGTGTATTTTTTCGATATTCAAAAGGAATATCTGTGCATGTCAAGTGTGCTCACAGTAAGAGAAGTCGCCACCGAGAAGATTGAAGTTATCCACGGATGGTAAGTGGGGAGGTTAACACAGTGAACTAATAGAGAGCCCAATACTCTTTTAAACCACAGACTTTAAATTCCAATCAACCAATTCTAATAATCATTAATAATATTAGTCAACAATAACATCATATCTATATATACTCGACTTGAGTATCTACATGACAGCAATAATAAAATCAATCTTAACGTTGTGTTTTGTTACAATATATATCAATAAAACAGTAATAAAACTTAACAAAAAAAAATCGCCTAACCGACAAAAGTGAATCTGACTTATAACTACACCAATTTTCCGATTACAACCCCGAAACAACCAGTGACACTACACCAACACCAGAAGGAAGATTTGCAGACACCAGGACGTAAATTCATGAGGAAAACATCTTTATTTGAACACCAAAACTGCGAGGTGACGAGTTTCAATCGTAACGGCGGCCATTGCTAAGTAACCAACATTCAACTGAACTGCTCTTCCTTCTGTCTGCGTGCTGGACGGTTCGCAACAAATTTCTTTCTTTCTATACTTTAAATCGAATATATGTACTGTTAAAATTAAGAATTTACCTTGTAATGTTATACTTTTCAATCTTTGCCCTATTTCTCTGACTTTCCCTAACATAGCTGTTCAAAGAACCTTTATATAAAAAATTTGTAATAACAAAACGATACCCTGAGAATCGATTTACATATCGACAAGAGTCAAAATACATAATTGTTAATAAAATTATTAATACATTTCATATTTAAAAAGTTTTTTATTTCTAAATATAGCCATTTAACACAATACCTTAATTTAAACAGAAAATACTACAAGAATTCCACCACCAGAAGGAAGATAACCTCCAAACTGAAAATAAACAAGGATCGATTGCTATTGGAGACGATCCTATAAGTGGCTGGAGTTTTTTAACAAATACCCAAAAGCCTATAAAACATTTAAATTAAGTGATAAAGGTTTCGGAACACCACAAAACTTAATTAATTAACTGTTCTTAATTAATTAGTTAATAAAAAAAATTTTTTAATTAAAAGAATTTTGTTTTATAAACAATTTTTATTTATACACTAAAACATATTTATATATTTTTGTAACACAACACACTTACACATTATTACACGTTTAGTTACAAATTGGCTAGCCCAACAGTGGGGCTTAAAACAAAAGGAAGCAGATCAGATAAGGCTATTAAAAGAGATTCGTTACAATATATATATTAACTGCAGTTTCAATTGACCATCATAATTCAACAAATTCTTTTAATATCACAAATATATTAAATTTCAACATTATAAAAAATATATATATATCTTACTCATCCACCTAACACATAACAGAACATTAAAATCACATATAATTTACCAAGATCACAATTATAATTCACAACCACATTATACCCATAAAAGCCCTGCGGACCGCCTGTATATTATTATTATTTCTTTTATCGCCCCATCATATAGAAATGTCAAATGGCTGTAACCCGCTAGTTTTTATTAATTGAGAACTGATATTATCTATTAAGAAATACCCAGTATAAATTTTTATAATGCCTATAGCCAGCATATAGCTTCCTCAGAATATCACCAACCTAATTAATAAAAAAACTGTAACAATTCTATATTAATTTATCAAACAGACATTTATAAATCTGAAGGACAATCTGAATGGCCCATAATAGCCAAATATTATTACAAGTTAAAGTGTTAGTACAAGTTGCATAATTTTGCAAAAATGTAAAACTTCTTGATTTTCATAAAGTATAGATCATTAAGAAAAAAAAACAGAGTTGGCCATAAGAGCTTAGTAATACTTAAAAGGTTTAATCATAATGACTTGACTACAATAAAAGAAAATATAATTGCAAATTAAATCTAAGTACATCCTGCATAATTTTACAGAAAATTGGAAAATTGATAATTCTAAGAAAGTCTGGTCTGACCCATAATGGCCAGAAAATACAAGTTACAAAATATAAGTACCAGTGAACAGCCTGTATAAATTTCATAAAAATAGGAGAAGCTTTAATTTTCATTAAGATATAAAAAAATTTTACAGGAATCTGATTGGAACATAACAGCCAAAAGGAAATACACTTATACATTGAAATGTCAGTACCACCTGTACAATTTTATAAAAAGTAAAATTTTTAATTGTTACCAATACAGATAATGTTACAAAACAGATAATACAAACAATGTTTGTTACAAAACAGATAATGTGGATATTGATATTGATATAGATGTGTAGATACTTTAGAAGTTAATATACTCAAGTCGAGTATGCGATGTTATTGTTTATAATTATTAGAATGTGATTATTAATAAAATTTGAATGAGTGTTCACGTTTAAGGTTTGTCGTTTTGAAAGAGTATTTATCACTTCACTGTGTCAACCTCCCCACTTACCATATGTGGATGTCTTCAATATTCTCGTTGGTGACTTCTTCTACTGCAAAAACACTGGATATACATACATAGATATTCTTTTTGAATATCACACAGAATGCACATACACAAGAAAAAATAAATTATAAGTTCAACTGCAATTCGAATGATATTGGTCATTCAAATACTACCGCCACCTTATGAGAGAACTGTTCATGAAAAATTAAACTACTTTATCTATTATATAAAAATCAAAACTCTGTTCCACTGGTAAATAAATTGGGGATTTATTAACAATAATAAAATTCAATCAACTCTTTTAAAAACAATCAATAATATCTTTACAAACAATAATAACTTTAAACAATTCCTGAGATCTCTGTACCTCAAGGCTGGTAACACTGATGTATGGTACAATGTTTTTGGTGAACGAGGTTATGTTCACTTTATTCAGTTATATTACCAAATTGGTGAGTTCTTTGAAGATACATGATACCAGATTACAAGATGTGATTTTAATTAACAATATTTAATTATGTATTACTATAAAAAAACAAACAAAATTTAAAATTATAAAACTCGGTACCATAACAGATATATCGTACTATCGTACGCTTAGCAAACGCATATAGCAGTTGTGGTCAAAACACGTGCTCTGGGGTTTGCACTGTTAAAAATATAATTATTATTTATTCATTAACTATCAAAATCATGTACTGGCAAGAGAAAAATCTAGAGAAAAAAACTCTTGTTATAGCTTTCATTTCAGTTAAAATTATTTGAGAACAGAATTATTTCTTGGTGACAAAATTATAATCATTAGTTCTAGGTTAGTTACCTAGTAAACGTAAGTCATTATTTAGAATAAGTATATTACTTATTCAATTCTTAATGATATTATCATAAACATTCTATTTATAAGTCATTTGACGTATAATTATCAGTTATTTAAAATATTCGCACAATAAAACAATTACCGGTATCTGTTAATTCAAAAAGTTTAGTCAAGTAAGCGACTATATACTATACATTGATGATCGGTATCTAAATTAATTCCCACCTTCTCAATTATTATTAAATTGTAAAATATTTATTTTTAAATTAATCATTGTGCTACAATTTATTTCTTGGGCACTGATAATTTTTCATCATATTTTATTTTTCCTTTCTAGTTTAAGCACTTGAGTATCTTTGACTAGTGCAGTCCAAAACAATATCGTTCGTTTATTAACGAAAGTTTTTATTTTTCATGAATTTCCTTTAAAGTAATTAAAATATAGTACTCCCTGATTTAAACACAAAACACGACCTTTATTATACACTGGTCGAGTTATTTTCACTGTTCACTTAATGCACTGGACACTCGGTAATAGATTGTTGTGTATAGGTTAGCGTATGTTGACTTATTACTGTTTGTGACGCGCACATTTTGAAATAATTTTGCCGACTTCTTGCGTGGACCTTCCGTGTTGAGTGATACAGAATGAATGAATCCTTCACCGAAGCGTCTCCTTCTCGTCTGGTTATTTTAAGCTATTTGATTGGTTCAAAAGGTCAAACTCTCAACCCCAAAACACTTTGGTCAAATAAAAATTTTAATTTTTGACAACTTTTAGCGTGGGTTCGAGGCTATGAGTGACGTATGCATGGATACTCAAAATGATTGAAAAGTTTATAACTGTCATAACTTTCTTATCTTTTGTCGTATCGTCGGATGGGTAGTGGCATTAAATCGCGGACACTTGTGGCTTTATTTTAAGTCTAAACAAGCATTAAATCCGTTCATTCACTTAGCCATCTCAAACACTCATATGGTGATTCTTAATATAAATAAGTTTGTTTCACCATATTTCTTTACAATTATACTTTAATACTTACTACTAAACATCTCGAGTCCATTTCTCTTTCATTTTAGTACATAAAACAGTCATAATTACAATTTAAACAATATCTGGTAATGGCGTCCATAGCGACCATGTTCGATTGTTTATAATTACATGTAACGCTATTATTCCTTATCTTATTACACATGTTTGACATCCTAACACTAATATGTACATTTATTTACATTTGTTCACATTTTATTTTGCAAAAATGTTATTTTTTATATACTTATAGTATTATCAAAAATACCTTCTGTTCTCATTTCTCTAATTTGTCACTTTTTTAATTATTTTATCGCACAAGGTATATAATGTTATTAATTAAAATAGTGTACAACTGTTGTACCTTGTTGGTTTAATGTATTTATTAACTTTTCGTTATCTGAAAGCTCTTCAATTCTTATTACAATGCTTATTTACGTCTGGTTTGACAAGTGCAGTTAGTTAGTTTATAATATTTCAATTATAAAACTACTACTATTACATTTGAGATGTGTTCTCATAGCAGTATCAGACATTTCTCTAACTACTGATAACATTTTTCGTAATCTTTTGATAAGTTTTGATATTGCTTTTTGATTAACTATCTTGTCACATTGAGTTTCTGTTCTTTTGGCTTTATGATATCATATTCAATCTGATTCATTTGCTGTGTATTTCAGTACACATGGTATTTTAATGGTTTGCATCATTATTCATAATTAGTCTTTGTTTGAAACAATTGTTGATAGTTGCTTGGTTTAACTAATATACATGATTTTATGTTATAGGTGCACTTTCTATGAGGTTATGTGTCAGTTGTCTGACAACAATGTGCAACATATTCTTATGCAGTATTTGACTCTACTATTACCATTTCATTATGGCATTCTACTACAATGGTTTAATTATTAAGTAATACACATGTTTACACTATTTGTTGAAACAATAACACAGGTATTCTTAGTCTAATAATATTACATTTCTTGGTGGGTTGCACCTAGTTTTTGGTACATTGATAGTTTTATACATAACAAACTAGCTTATTTGCTACTGTTTGTACTGGAATTCATCCATATTTTGTCCTGTCTTGCTATGGCATTCAGGCACACTTCATTTTAAGGCTTACAAAGCTTTTATTATTAGTCCCTATGAACAATTATTTTACTGTTCTGTCTCATATTTCTTTTGGTGGTCTTAATGATTATTTATATGATATTATAATCTTGATTAAACTTGTCACACTAATTGTCTGTGCATTTTAACTAGTTAATCTTGGATTCTTTCACTTATAATGGTTAATCATTTTCCTCTGTTATAAACATTCTCACTTGTATTGTCTGTGGTGTTTATTTGGGGTAAAAATGGTTATCATATACAGGTTGTCACATTTATATTAAGTTTTCACTGTTATTGTTTGTGATCACTCAACGATGCTAAACACTGGTTTCTTTGTTGTTGATTTTCAAATAATCATTACACTTCTTCCGGTCACTATATTAATTTTAGTTCCTTGTATACCTTGTGAATGTTGATTTCTTGTACTGTCCATACATTATCTTCATTCTTCGTGGTATGTTTCCTTTCCTCTTCTTCTTCCTTTCTTCTTCTGGTTAACTGTTGCTCACTATCAGTGTTCTCCTGGGTTATACATTACTTGTGATAATCAATGTTCCCTTAGTCTTGTCATATTCTTCAATATTTTTATTCGTGGTAGTCATTGTTCCATAGTATTTTATACTAATAAACAAATTTGTTTGTTTTATCATCATTGTGGTTGTACTTGATTCGTATCCTCTTCATTTTAATGATTATTTTCGTTGTTTCCCCTCACTATTCGGGATCTATTGGGCCTTCTAACATATTATATTGGCTCGTTGTCATTTTCTCTCTCTTTTGTACTCGATGATATCCGTATTACTCTTCCTTCTTCTTTGTTGGGTTGTTTCAATAATATTCGTTCATATATACACACTTTGTCTATATTCTCCTGTTCCTTATTTTATGCACTTTGAAATATTTTCCTGATCTCCCTTTACTTGACGTAATAGATAGTTATTTTATGTAACTGCCAATTTGGTACGTTACATATGCCTTCCTATAAGAATTGATTAATTCTGAATTAGTATATTTATTTTTTATTGAAGAATTCATCAATTGTTGTACATTTCCATGTCGACTCTTATGCTTTTATATATATCCCTTCACTTTCTTCTACTTGAATCATAATTATTTCTTTTCTAAGTAATTATCTCCCTTGTTTATTTAGTTCCCTAATTCCCTAACATAAGCTTAGCTGGGGCAGTTCAGAGTGGCTCACTTTGGCATACAACTCCACTGGCCATACTAACATCAATAAATACAGAGGCACATCATCTCCGTCAATAATATAAATGATTGCTGGCATTTTTCATCAGTCAATTCATCTCAAATTAATTCAAAATATGAAGTGGTCGTTCTTTCGACAAATAATAAATATCCTTGGGATCATCTCACGCATTTGCGGTTTATACATTGTTATATTCTCTTCTTCTTGATTCAACTTAACTAAATTCTTCACATTTTACAGGGATAGTTTGTTTACATTTCATCACTGGTATACTCTCATGATCATCTTCGTTAATATATTATTCTTTCATTCTTCTTTGTCATCAATTAATCTTTTCTCTCGGTATTACATTGAACGTCATTTCATAATCTTCTTCATTTTCATGATTCACTTCTCTGGATATAATTCATGAATATATTTTCATGATGTCAAATGAAATATAACCCATTTGATATAGGCTCTCTTCTAGTGTCTTGCCTCGTGGTTGTGTGTCATCTATTATCTACATCAATGATATTTATTTGCTTTCGTTCCTCCAACTTCTTATTTTCTTCTCGTTCTGTATATCATCTAGTCCATCGTCTCCTCTACTATCTGTACGGGTAAGTTGTTGTTTACATGTTGACTTGGCTCTTGGAAATCTTAGTTCATGCCGCAGATCTTGTGTGTCGTTCTCGTATTATATTTTTTCTCTTTATTAATAGTAGTACGGGTAAGTTGTTATTTTACTGTTGACTAGGCTCTTGGAAATCTTTATATTGCCATGGTTGTTGGTTGTCGGCCTCGTATTATATTCTTTCTTTTATGTACGGGTAAGTTGTTGATTTACTGTTGACTAGGCTCTCGGAATTTACTATGCCGTGGTTGTTAGGCGTCGATCTCGTATAGTTATTTTTATTTATTTTTTTTAAATTAATACGGGTAATTACAATTTTCTTCATCCTTTACATAATTCCTTTAGTTCACATTTTTATATTACAAAATTACAATATAGTCAACATTTATTCTCACAGTTATATTTTCATTTCTTACTTAGTATCAATAACAAATAATCTTCATCGCAATATTTCACTCTTTCTTCATTATTTAATTTTCAATATACCGTTTCATGGAAATTTGGTTGTAGTTGCCCTTTATTTTCTTTGTTACAGGGTCTTGTAATTCATATGTGTTGTTCATGTTATTCTTGGTAACAGTATATGGGCCTGTGTATAGCAGTAACAATTTTTTAGCAATTCCTTCTATTGCACTTGGGAGTTCTCGATTTCTTAAGAGTACCTTGTCTCCCACTTCGTATGTTATGATCTTAGGTTGTGACTTCTGATATTTGAGCCTAAGTTTGTCAGCTCGTTCGACTGCATTGTTAAAGAATTTGGTTTTATCAAATTTAAACTCACTTTCTGGTGGAAATTTTATAATTTCTGTAATTTCTCGGGGTGGTTTTTGCTCAAACATAGCAGTATAGGGTGTTTCATCAGTTGATTGGTGGCAAGCTAAGTTGATGAAATCTTCAGCTGGGGATAGATATTCTTCCCATCTTCTTTGCTGGGTGTGACAGTAGGTTCTTAAAATCCTTCCTACTTCTCTCAACACTCTCTCAGCAGGGTTGCTGTTAGGGTGATACACTGACGTTTTGTATGTTTTCACACCTTGATTGATTAGAATATCTCGCCATCTTCGGCCTCGGAATTGCGTTCCATGATCTGTGATTATTGACTGGGGTTTTCCTATCTCGGGTATGTATCTTGATATTATAATGTCCAAACTTTTGTTGGTTGTTGCTCTGTTTATGGCATAAAGTTTCGTGAACTTCGTATAGTGGTCAAAAATTATCACCACATATTTGTATTGGTGTCTGCCACCACTTCGTGGAAATGGTCCACAAATATCTAAGAACACTTTTTCTAATTTTTCTGCCGAAGTAATGGGTATCATTACCCCTTCTCTTCTCTCATTGCTACATTTGACTAATTGGCACAAATGACAATGCTGTATATATTTTCTTACCCTGCGGTTCATATCTTTGAAGTAGACATGTTCCTGTAGTGCCTTGACTACTTTTACTGCTCCCATATGACCATAGCGCACATGGTAGTCAACTGCAATTTCTTTCTCGATAGTCTTTGGCATGACAATCTTCCACTGTTCACTAGATTGTTTGGTTTTAGTGAATATTATTTGGTTTTGGGTACAGTAATATTGCATGATTCTTTCATCGTTTTCTGCTAATCATTGTAGTATTTGTAAAATTTTAGGCTCATTACGTTGATGAATCTGTATGTTAGCTAATATGTCGGCAATTCAGACTTGCTTTTTAAAATATGGTAAACCTTGGCGATGGTTTCTTTTTCTCCCTCGAAGGTTTGGGCCATTATGTTCACTCTGGACAACACGTCTGCAGCTATGTTGCTTTTCCCAGGGATGTATTCCCACTGTATGTTATATTCTTGGAGCGTTAGTGTCCATCTCGTCAGTCTGCCATGTTTTAATCTACAATTCTTCAGGAAAGATATTGACTTATGATCTGTGCGTACTGTAATAGGGTATCCTAAAATGTATGTTCTAAATTTTTCACATGCGAATACTATACTCAGGAGTTCTTTTTCCGTAGTGTGATAGTTTTGTTCGCATTTGTTGAGTGTTCTGCTCGCAAAACTGATCACTTGATGGTTGCCTTCCTGGTCTTCCTGATACAATATTGATCCAAGGCTTACATCACTTGCATCGCAGTTCATATAAAAATGTTTGTTAAAATTCGGATGGTGCAGCATTACAGTTGTAAGAAATTTTTCTTTTATTAGTTCAAAGGTTGTGTCCTGTTCAGGTCCCCATCTCCACTTTTCCTTTGACGATAATTGTTGGGAAAACAGCTGTTAATTCTGAATAGTTGTGTTGGAATTTCCTATAGTAATTACAGATACCAAGAAACGATTGTAATTGTTTCTTGTTCTTTGGTATTGGGAAACGCTGTATCGCCTCCATCTTTTCTTGTGCTGGGGTTATGCCAGTTTCAGACAAGTTAAAACCCAAGAATTGCACTTCTTTTGCTATTAGTTTGGATTTTTCTAGCTTTAGCGTTATATTATTTTCCTCTAGTTTACATAATACTTGTGCCACCCAGTTACAGTGTTCCTCCCAATTATCTGAGGTAATCAACAAATCATCTACATATACTGTAGTAAATTGCAGTGTACTTTGTCCTAAGATCTCGTCCATACATTTCACGAAAACTGCCACAGAATTTACAAGGCCGAAGGGTAACCGTTTAAATTGGTAGTTACGCCCTTCAAAAATAAAGGCCGTAAATTTTCTGCTTTTGGGGTGTAACTCCACCTGCCAATATCCACATACAGTGTCCCATATACTGATATACCGTGTGCCATAAAATTTCTTTAATATTTCGTCGATTTCTCCAGGCGACGTCCTGTCATTAATTATGGCTTTATTTATCTCCCTTGCGTCCAGACAAATCCTCACTGCGCCATTTTTCTTTGGTACAGCTACAATAGGATTGGTGTACGGGGAGTTGCTAATTTCAATTATGTCATTTTCCATTAATCGCTGTATCTCTAGACGAACGGCTTCTTTCAGTGAAAATGCGATCGGATATGATTTTCTTTTAAACTCAGTTTGATCCTTAAATTTTATCTCACACTGAAAGTTTTTAATTTTGCCTGGTGTGTCAGAAAATACATGTCTGTAACGATTATAAATTTGTATCAGTCTTTCTCTTTGTTCGTCAGTCAACACACGGTCGATGTTACTCGTTTGGAATTTTCTAATTTCATCAATTTTCTCCATCCATAATATATCTTCTGGATTATTGCGAACCTCTCTGTTGATGGACATCTTCTTCCTCTGGTCATGGCCTTCCCGTATATAGTAGATTATGTGTTCTGGGGGTGCCTTCCTATTTTCAGTCAGAGCTGCCGTCCATTCAACTTCTTTTAATTTTAATAATACTGTAGCTTTATCCATGTCTATTATAGCTGCATACTTTCGCAGTATATCGCATCCAATTAATAGGGTAAATGGTAGCCCACTTGCTACTAGGAAAACCATCGGAATCGTTTCTCCATTGCTAGATACTTCTAATTGTACCTGGTGTCGAATGGTTTTGTTCTGTCGACCCGTGGCTTCAATTAGGATGATGTTATTTATGGGTAGTGTTGGTATGGTCGTTTTGTTTTCCAACTGTATACGATTCAACTCCAATTTGTCAATCAAGGATACATTCGCTCCTGTGTCTATCATAGCTGTTGTATGGATTCCATTGACCTTTACTGATATGTATGCTATCTCGTTGTTGGTGGTGTCGCTGATACTATCTTCCTTCTCTTCCATGAGGTCTTGTCTAATGTTTTTTAGGTAGTTATTTCGATGGATTTTGATCGATGCCAATTTATTCGCCAATATGTCGGACCCAATAGTCCGGTTCAGTGAGGGTGTTATCGTGCTTTTCACTGCCGGTTTCCATTTAAAGGCAGGTCACCATTGTTTGTGTGCCTGTCTGATGAGGTTGATGCGTTCGGTTCCTGGGATCCTTGCCCATTCCCATTGTGGTATATTTCAGTGGTTCGAGTGGTTGGTCGGTTATCTTCGCTGCTATTACTTCTATTCGATCGGTAACCAGATTCTCGTTCCTCTCCGTCACTGATTTTGGTGGTTATTGTTATTAGGGAAACTTCTTCGACCCTGGTAATATGTTCTCCTGCCTCCCCCTCTGCTGGCATGAGTGTAATGCACTCGTCGAAACTGGTTGTTATTATTGTTTCCATTACTCTGCCTATACTGGTTATTTGGAGGTTGGTTATTCGAAGGTCGGTAATAATTATTACCTTGTCGATAATTATTTTGCCCTTGACAGCCATTCGGCCTAGGATTATTTGTATTTCCTCGGTCTGCATGGTCATTGTGGTTACCACCACCATTCTGTCTTGGTCCCTGGTGATTATTAAAACGTGGAGGGTTGTTAAAATTTCTCCCATAATTATTCCGGTCAGTGTTATTGGTTGGATTAACGTTTCCTGGTCCGCCCCGATCATATGTCTGTCCGGGACCCTGGCGGTTCCTCTGATAGTAACGTTCTCTCTCGTGACTTTCTAACAGAGTACACATGCCTTGTATGGTTTTAATCTGCGAGTTAAGTCTCCCCTGTGACACTCCCTGGCTAAAATGGTAAGCCAGTTTTGTCACTAAGCACTCCTCTGGTATGGCCGGTTCCAGATTTCTGGCTAAGCAGATCTTCCCTAAAAAGTAGGTAGTCATCGACTGTCTGCCATTTGGATCATACTTGCCGTTGGTGATGTCGTCTCTGATAATGTTTTGTGTAGAGTCGGACCAATATTTTAACTTAAATGCTACCTTAAATGCAGCATAGTTTTCTACTTCGTGCTGGGTCGCTGTCCACCAGTTGTCGAATGTGTTACGGAAAGATTCGTCCAACATTCCCTTTATCACGGTCCATCGATTTTCTCTGTTTCTGCTGAGTATCTCCTCCATCCTCTCTAGAAATTCAAGTGGATTTTTTACGTAGGCGCGGAAATCTATTTGTTCCCTACCATCCAGGTGTGTTAATCCGGATAAAACATTTGGGAATGCTCGCAGGCGGTTCATTTCATCTCTGATGTCACTGAATTCCCTTTGTTGTCACTCAGTCAATTGATCTCGGTCATTGTTTACCTGATGTTTGACTGCATCCACTTTGATTGAAATTTCTTCACATCTCTCCCCCAGTGTGGTGTGTGCGGCCATCATTTCTGTCTGCTTTCGTTACATGACTCCTACCTGGTTGTTGTGGATTTCCTCAATACTGTCGATCCGGTGGTTGATATCTGTTTCTGTTTGTATAATTTTTTGTTTGTTCTTTTCACCTTCTCTCCGTATGTCGGACATCTCTTCATGGATTTCCGTTGTCAATATTGCAATCCTCTCCTCCGTCGCTTCTAGGTTCTCTCCCAATTTTTTGTCAACTACTTCTACTGTATTTTTGGCAATTTCTTCAGCTCTGTAATTATTGTCAGCCATTTGTTGCCATATTTTCTCATTATCATTCTTCATCGACTCAATGTCCTTATTGATTTTCTCATTTATTTCATCAATCTTCTTGTTGGTCTTATCAATCTTGATTCCTAATTCCGCAGACAAATTTTCTTTCATTATTTCCATCTTTTTCTCCAATAACTCTTCAGTCTTCTGGTTTATGGATTCTTCCGTCTTCTTAATTGTTTCATTTATTTTACTATTCAAGTCTTCCTTCAGAGATTCTATGTTCTTCTGGCTCTCCTTCTGTCCTTCCTCCATTTTCTTGCTTAATTCCTCCTTTGTGGACCGGTTTTCCTTCTTCAGTGACTCTATACTCTGCTTTGTGGATTGACTGTCCTCCTTCAATGATCGTGTATCTTCCTTCAGTGACTCCAGATTCTTGTTCATCGTCTCTTCCTTTATCGCTCTTATCATTTCCAACATGTTGATGTCCGCTGTTGATATTGGTTTTTCGGGTTGGCTTACTTCAGGTTGAATTTCCTGCTGTATGATTTCCGGTTCATCTTCCGGTTGCTGAACCTCCTCCGCCGGTTCAGGTTGTCTATCTTCAATTTCTAGTAATATTTCTTCAACATCCTCTGCTGATGTCGCTTCTTTTTCTTCCAATCTGGCCTCTGCCGCTCGTTTCTTCAAAGTTGACCTCCTGTACATCTTGTTATCTGCGTAATGTACTTGCTGTCTTGCTGTCGAATTAGGTTGGGAAATTATTTGTTTAATTAATTAAACTGTTAAGCGTTTTCGTCCTAATTCGCGCTCAGACGTTGGGCGCCACGTTGTAACATAACTTACAACGTTATTATTTAAGATTATTATTATGATGATTAATAAGATTTGAATGAGTGTTCACGTTTAAGGTTTGTCGTTTTAAAAGAGTATTTATCACTTCACTGTGTCAACCTCCCCACTTACCATATGTGGATGTCTTCAATATTCTCGTTGGTGACTTCTTCTACTGCAAAAACACTGGATATACATACATAGATATTCTTTTTGAATATCACACAGAATGCACATACACAAGAAAAAATAAATTAAAAGTTCAACTGCAATTCGAATGATATTGGTCATTCAAATACTACCGCCACCTTATGAGAGAACTGTTTATGAAAAATTAAACTACTTTATCTATTATATAAAAATCAAAACTCTGTTCCACTGGTAAATAAATTGGGGATTTATTAACAATAATAAAATTCAATCAACTCTTTTAAAAACAATCAATAATATCTTTACAAACAATAATAACTTTAAACAATTCCTGAGATCTCTGTACCTCAAGGCTGGTAACACTGATGTATGGTACAATGTTTTTGGTGAACGAGGTTATGTTCACTTTATTCAGTTATATTACCAAATTGGTGAGTTCTTTGAAGATACATGATACCAGATTACATGATGCGATTTTAATTAACAATATTTAATTATGTATTACTATAAAAAAACAAACAAAATTTAAAATTATAAAACTCAGTACCATAACCGATATATCGTACTATCGTACGCTTAGCAAACGCATATAGCAGTTGTGGTCAAAACACGTGCTCTGGGGTTTGCACTGTTAAAAATATTATTATTATTTATTCATTAACTATCAAAATCATGTACTGGCAAGAGAAAAATCTAGAGAAAAAAACTCTTGTTATAGCTTTCATTTCAGTTAAAATTATTTGAGAACAGAATTATTTCTTGGTGACAAAATTATAATCATTAGTTCTAGGTTAGTTACCTAGTAAACGTAAGTCATTATTTAGAATAAGTATATTACTTATTCAATTCTTAATGATATTATCATAAACATTCTATTTATAAGTCATTTAACGTATAATTATCAGTTATTTAAAATATTCGCACAATAAAACAATTATCTGTTAATTCAAAAAGTTTAGTCAAGTAAGCGGCTATATACTTACTTTACTTTAGCCAACGCCCGTACGTGGTTCTTCAACCATTCGACGTCGAGCCTCCCAGTAGCGATTGGTTATGTCGTCGGTCGGGTATGTGAATGCTTGGCAGTCCCGTAAGTGCCATTGGTTATTTATATATAAATATTTATAATAATAATAGTATGTTTTTCTTTTTTTAATCTAATAAAAAAAAAAGAAAAACATACTATTATATATATATATATATACATATATATATATATATATATATATTATACATAAATATATAAATGTGATAATACAGTAATATTAACATTAATATTTTTATTTTAACTATAAATATATTGTATAAAAATCATAAATATTAAAAAACCGGGATTACTCAAATGAGTGAATATTGTTGTAAAAGATCTGTTTACAAAGGTTTGATGCCATGATTTATAAATTAATGTAAAAATATAATATTATATTTCAAAAAATTCACCAGTCATGAATTCTTATTTTTATTGTGAGGAAACATCGATTAAAAATAATACATTTTTGAGTGAATATTGCTTTAAAGGGATTGTTTGACATTTTGGAAAACTATGCTATTAATAAATAACTAAAAAGGAGGAGTTTTATTCTAGCTTGTAAATTAAATATTTAATTATATTACATGCATAACTTTAAATTGATTGAAAACTATCTAAATGATAGTTATTTATAGCGCAGTATTAAGTATTATTAATTATTAATTTTAGAGATAATAATTTTATTTATAGAGGACAAAATTCGTGCCAGCAGTTGCGGTTACACGATTCTCTAACTTTAATTATATTAGTTTCAGTTAAAAAATAAATTAATAGTAAGATTTTTAAATTTTGGTGAAATAATGTATAAATATGTGTTTACTTTTATGTCTGATAAACTTTTATCTAAAACTAGGATTAGATACCCTATTATTGAAAGTGTAAATAAAATAACTAGATTATTAATAGTTATGATCTTTAAATTCAAAGAATTTGGCGGTAATTTATCTAATCAGAGGAATCTGTTTTATAATCGATAACCCACGATAGATTTCACTTTATATAAGTTTGTATACCTCTGTCAAGAATGCTTTATCAGAATAATTTTCATTAATTTTATTAATAAAATGTCAGGTCAAGGTGCAGCTAATTTTAAAGAAAGAATGGATTACATTATTATAAAAATGAATTGTTTTCTATAATGAAAATCATGAAATTGGATTTGAAAGTAAATTTATTAAATATAGTTTTTTGAATTTAGGTTCTAAATTATGTACATATCGCCCGTCACTCCCACTATAAAGTGGGATAAGTCGTAACAAAGTAGCTGTACTGGAAAGTGTGGCTAGAGTGCAAATTAGAGCTTAAGGCATATTAATTACACTAATAAAAATTATTGATTTATCAATATAATTTGAATAATAATTTAAATTTAAAATTAATTTATTGAGATTATTTTAAGTAAAAATAATTATTTAGTTTTAGTATTATTTATGGAAAAAATATTTTTAATTGAACTGTGAAGATCAAACAATAAATATAAATAAGTAAAATTATAATTTGTACCTTTTGTATCAGGGTTAATTAATTGTATATAAAAATTTATTTTTCCCGAATTATAGTGATTTAAAGTTATTTGTTAATTATTGTAATATAAATATTAATAAAATAATTTTAGTGATGAAACTTCTCTCGAACTATAATATTTCTGGTTTCTTAAGAATTAAATTTAATTTAAAATAAATATTATAACTTATATTTCAATATAAAGTTTTATATTTATTTAATTATATTAAGGATAAGCTAAATATAATTTCTATAATATTTTAGATTTTAATTAATTAAATAGGCTTGCAATTAGCCTTTTTATATGAGTAAGTTAAATTTTATTTTTTATTTTAATACATTTAATATATTTTAGGTATATATTAAGAAAATTAAATTAATAAAAATATTTTTATTAAAATGATTAAATTAGTAAATTATAATAAGTTGTATTTAAGAACTAGGCAAATATAATTTTCACCTGTTTACCAAAAAGATGTCCTTTAGAAAAATATTAAAGGTCTATTCTGCCCAATGATATTTTAATGGCCGCGGTAAGTTGACCGTGCAAAGGTAGCATAATAATTAGTCTTTTAATTAAAGGCTTGTATGAATGAATGGATGAAAAATTTTCTTTTTTAATTAAAATAGATTGAATTTAGAGTTTAAGTAAAAAATCTTAAATAAATAAGTGGGACGAGAAGACCCTATAGAATTTTAAATAAATTTGTTTTACTAGAATTTAGAATTAACAACTGAAAAAATTACTTTATTTTTTGTTGGGGTGACATTATAATAAATAAAACTTTAAATGAACTTTTCATAAATTAATGCTTAATTGATCCAATTTTTTGATTATAAGATTAAATTACCTTAGGGATAACAGCGTTATTAATTTGGAGAGTTCATATCGATAAATTAGATTGCGACCTCGATGTTGGATTAAGAAAAGAGTTTAGAGCAAAATCTAAATATTCTAGGTCTGTTCGACCTTTAATTTCTTACATGATCTGAGTTCAAATCGGCGTGAGCCAGGTTGGTTTCTATCTACTAATATATTTTTGATATTAGTACGAAAGGACCATATCAAATAATTTAATTTATTCTATTTTAGCAAGAAGTGCATTAAATTTAGAATTTAATTATGTAATAATATTACATGTAGAAAATGTTTATAATTACTGTTTTAATTACTGCTTTGTTTATTTTGATTGGTGTTGCATTTTTAACTTTGATGGAGCGTAAGATTTTAAGATATATTCAAATTCGTAAGGGTCCAAATAAAGTAGGATTTATCGGTATTTTACAACCATTTTCAGATGCTATTAAGTTATTCTTAAAAGAGAGAAATATACCAATGTTATCCAATTATTTAATTTATATAATTAGACCTGTGTTAGGCTTATTTAATTCTTTACTATTGTGAGTTATTTATCCATACCTAATCAATTGTGTTTCGTTCAATATGGGTATAATATTTTTTTTTTGTTGTACAAGAATAGGGGTTTATAGTTTAATGATTACAGGCTGATCATCAAATTCTAATTACGCTATATTAGGTTGTATTCGATCAATTGCTCAAACTATTTCATATGAAGTCAGTCTTGTATTAATTATTTTGTGCCCTATTGTAATGATTGAGAGTTTTAATTTAATTGAATTTTATTTTTTTCAACAATTTATATGATTAGTATTTCTGTTTTTTCCTTTGAGAATTTGTTGAATTTCATCATCAATAGCTGAAACTAATCGATCACCATTTGATTTTTCTGAAGGGGAATCAGAATTAGTTTCTGGATTTAATGTTGAATATAGAGGTGTAGGATTTGCATTTATTTTTTTAGCTGAATATGCTAGAATTATTTTTATGAGTATAATATTTTGTTTAATATTTCTAGGTAGAAAAATTAATTCTTTGGTTTTTCCTATTCAACTAACATTAATTTCATTTTTATTTATTTGAGTTCGAGGTACTTTACCTCGTTATCGTTATGATAAATTAATATATTTAGCATGAAAATCATATTTACCAGTAAGTTTAAATTTATTGATTTTTTTTTCATGATTAAATCTATTATTTAGTTCATTAAAAATTGTATTAATATTAAGTTAATAGAACTTAATTTTCTTTTCTTTACTTTCAAAGTAAATGCTTTATTTATAAGCTAATTAACTATTTAATTAATTTATCTCAAAAAGATTTAATTATAGGGTCTAAAACAAAATATATAAAATAAATTGTTGTTAAAAGTATCCCAATCTTGATATATGGGTATTCAACAGGACAAGCTCCAATCCAAGTTAATAAAATTAAAACAATGAATAAATATCAAAATAAAATCTGATTAATAGGGTAATTTAATAGTCCTATAAATTTTGAATTGTTTATGAAGGGAACAAAAATTAAAATAAAAATTGATATAAATAATGCAATTACTCCTCCTAATTTATTAGGAATAGATCGTAGGATTGCATATGCAAATAAGAAGTATCATTCTGGTTGAATATGTTTTGGAGTAACTAATGGGTTTGCTGGAGTAAAATTATCAGGGTCACTTAATTTATATGGTTCAAGTATCATATAACAAAGAAAAATAATTAAAATTAATAAAAATCCTAGTACATCTTTAATAGAAAAATAAGGATGGAATGGAATTTTATCATTATTTGAATTAATTCCAAGTGGATTGTTTGACCCCAAAACATGCAAGAAAATAAGGTGTACAATTGTTAATGCTAAAACAACAAATGGTATAATAAAATGGAAAGAATAAAATCGAGTTAATGTTGCATTATCAACAGCAAATCCTCCTCAAATTCAATTTACTAAAATTGTTCCAAGATATGGAATTGCTGACAATAAATTCGTAATGACTGTTGCTCCTCAAAATGATATTTGTCCCCATGGAAGGACATAACCTATAAAAGCAGTAGCTATTAAAGTTAATAAAATGATCACTCCTACAGCTCAAGTTTCAAAATTTTTATATGAACCATAATATAGTCCTCGCCCAACATGCAAATAAACACAAATAAAAAACAATGAGGCTCCATTTGCGTGTGAAATTCGTAATATTCATCCATGATTAATATCACGACAAATATGTCTTAATCTATTAAATGCACTTGCTACATCTGCATTATAATGTATTGACAAAAATAATCCAGTTAAAATTTGAACAACTAAACATATTCCTAGCAGCGATCCATAATTTCATCAATATGATAAATTCGTAGCTGCCGGTAAATCAATTAGTGAATTATTTATTATTTTAATTAATGGGTGTATACGTCGAGTGATGTTTAACATTCATTAAAATTTTCTTCGTAAAGGAGACAATTTAATTCTAATAATATTCACAACAACAATCAATGTAAATAGAAGATAAATAACTAACATAATAGTTATTATTCCTGACGGAAATATATATAATTTTTTAATTATAAATCTATCAAATAAATTATTCATTTCCAATAATTTATTAACTCTATCTATCTTAAATCTAATAGTATTTATAATTATGATCAAAATTCAAATAATTATGTTTAATATTAATAATTTTATTGAAAAATAAAATTTTTCATTTGAAGCAATTCTTGATATATATATAAATAAAATTAATATTCCTCCAATAAAAACAAGAAATAAGATATAAGAAAAAAAATAAGAATTTATATAAAATATACAAATAATTCTAGTTAGTATTGTTTGTATTAATAAAATAGATCCTATTGATAATGGGTGCTTCATAAAAATAAAATTTATTGATAATAGAATTGTAATTGATATTATAATTTTCATACAGAAGATAATTTAATAAAAATGTAAGCTTTGGGTGCTTGAAATGATTCTTTACTCTCTTCTGAAGTTTTAAAATTATTAATTTATCTTAGATTTACAAGATCTAAATTTTTTTTAAACTATTAAAACGAATGAATTTGTCATTACCTTTATTGTATTTAATTATATTTATATCGGGCATTATCTCATTATGTTTAAATCGAAAACATATCATAATAAGTTTATTAAGATTAGAATTAATAATTTTAAGATTATTTTGTATATTTTCTGCATTTCTATCAATTGAATTAAATGATATATATATATTAATAGTTTTGCTAACATTTAGTGTTTGTGAAGGAGTTGTAGGATTATCAAGATTGATTAATATGATTCGATCACATGGTAATGATCAACTATTATCAATATCTTTAAAAACATGTTAAAATTAGTTTTATTTTCATTATTTTTAACCCCTTTATTATTTAACATATGGTTATTAAGAAATATACTAATTCTTTTAGTGCTATTTATCATCTTATTCTTTAGAAAAGATTTAATTATACTAAGATATAACATACATATAGATAATATTTCATATAGATTAATTATTCTTACAATTTGAATTACCTTCTTAATAATTAATTCTAGTCCCTTATATAAATATAATAATATAAATTTATTTTTGTTTATAGTGTTATTATTAATAACATTATTAATTTTATCATTTTGTTCATACAATATTATAATATTTTATATCTTTTTTGAAACTAGTTTGATCCCTACCATAATTATTATTATAGGATGGGGGTATCAACCTGAACGAGTGAATGCCAGATATTATTTATTGTTTTATACTTTATTCGCATCTCTCCCCATATTAGTTTCAATTATATATATGTATAGAAATAATATAACTAATATTATAATGTTAATGAGATCAGATAACAGGTTTATTTACTTAGGGATAACATTAGCATTCATAATTAAGGTTCCATTATTTATATGTCATTTTTGATTACCAAAAGCTCATGTCGAAGCACCTGTTTCTGGTTCTATAATTTTGGCTGGAATTCTTTTAAAATTAGGAACTTATGGCTTAATTCGTGTTATATATATTATACCAGTAATATTTATCAATTATAGATTCATCTGAATTTCTATTTCATTAATAGGGGGAATTATGATTAGATTATCTTGTATAATGCAAATTGATATAAAATCTATAATTGCATACTCTTCTGTAGCTCACATAAGATTAGTTATTAGAGGAATTATAACAATAAATATATGAGGTATAGTCGGAGCATATTTCATAATAATTGGACATGGTTTATGTTCATCTGCTTTATTTTGCTTAGCAAATATTTCTTATGAACGTTCGGGAAGACGTAGAATCCTAATTAATAAAGGAATATTAAGATTTATGCCTTCAATAACTCTCATATGATTTTTAATATCTTCTAGAAATATTTCATGTCCTCCAACAATTAGTCTAGCAGGAGAAATTATAATTTTAAATAGATTAATGTCTTGAAATCCATTGTGTATAATTTTCCTATCTTTTTCTTCATTTTTATCAGCTTGTTATAGTTTATATCTATACTCTCATACCCAACATGGAATAATTTTCTCGGGTTGTTACTCTTTTAATTCTGGGAACGTACGTGAATTTTTTTAAATTATAATACATTGAATTCCATTAAATTTAATTATTTTGAAATTAACATTATTGATATAATTCAATTAGTTTAAAATAAAACATTAAATTGTGGATTTAAAAATATAAATCTATATTGGATCATTACTAAAAATAAACTTAATACATATATTTTCTTAATTTTATTAATTTTAAGATTAATAATATTAATTTTATCAATAAATTTGATTATTTTTGATTATGCAGTTATAATAGAATGACTAATTGTTACAATTAATTCATGTAATATTTATATAACATTAATTTTTGATTTTATATCAACTTTATTTCTTTCAACTGTTATATTTATTTCATCAATGGTTATATTATATAGAGGTATATATATGATAAATGATAAATATATTAATCGATTTATTTATATTATTATAATATTTGTAATGTCAATAGTATTATTAATTATTAGACCTAATATAGTAAGCATTCTCATTGGATGAGATGGATTAGGATTAGTATCATATTGTTTAGTTGTTTATTATCAAAATTTAAATTCTAGAAATGCTGGAATACTAACGGCATTAATAAATCGTATTGGAGATGTTATAATCCTTTTATTAATTGCATGAATAATAAATTTTGGATCTTGAAATTTGATATCTTTTATTAATAAGATAATAATGAGTCCAATAATTATGCTAGTTGTTATTGCAGGATTTACAAAAAGAGCTCAAATTCCTTTTTCTTCATGACTTCCAGCAGCTATAGCTGCTCCAACTCCAGTATCGGCCCTTGTTCACTCATCAACATTAGTTACTGCAGGAGTATATTTAATTATTCGATTCAGAAATTTAATTATATCATTCAATTTAATTCAAGTATTTTTAATGTTATCATTACTAACAATAATTATATCAGGTCTAGCTGCAAATTTTGAATTTGACTTAAAAAAAATTATTGCATTATCAACTTTAAGACAATTAGGAATTATAATATCAATTTTAATATTTGGTTATCCAATATTATCTTTTTTTCATCTTATTATTCATGCTTTATTTAAGGCATCACTTTTTTTGTGCTGGAGTATTGATTCATAGATTAATGAATAATCAAGATATTCGCATAATAGGCTGTATAAGTTATAATATACCAACAACTAGAACATTCATAAATATTGCAAATTTATCATTATGTGGGATACCCTTTATGAGAGGGTTTTATTCAAAAGATTTAATTATAGAAATAATATGCTCCAGAAATATTAACTTTTTAATTTTATTATTGATATATATTGGAATTGGAATAACATCTTTCTATTCTGCCCGATTAACATATTTTTCAATAAACATAAATTTTAGTTATTATAATTTTAGTTCACAAAACGAGTCATTTAATAGTATATTAAAGAGAATCATGATTTTATCTATTTATTCAATTTTATCAGGGTCTATATTTAGATGAATCATATTTAATAATCCTGTAAGAATTATTCTCCCCATAGAGGGGAAACTAATAGCAATGGCTTTATCTTTTTTAGGGTTATTATTGGATATGAAATATCCATGTTTTCATCCATAGTAAAAAAATTTACAAGAGAGTTCATAAATTCCATATGATTTTTAAAACAACTATCAACTTTTCATACTCAATTTCTTTTTTTAAAAAATTCACTTATATTTCAAAAATCAATTGATTTGGGGTGAGGAGAAAAAATTGGGCCTCAAGGCATGATTGAATTGATAAAATTAATTATAATATTTAATATTAATATAAGAAAAAATAATTTCAAGATTCAAATAATAACATTTATTGCTTGATTTCTAATTATGATATATTTAAATAGCTTAAACATTAGAGCATAATATTGAAGATATTAAGGTAATAAATATTTTTAAATATTTATAAGGATTTTTCCTCTCTTTTCAATGAAAATGAAATGTTTTATAAACTTTATAAATAAGGAAAAAACGGAATTTAACCGCTTTAAAAGCTAGTTAGCAGCTGCTTTTATTCTTATTTCCTTTTAACTGGAAATTATATATTCAATAACTTTATTAACAATAAAGTGCCTTATTTTTGGCTTCAATTAATAAACAAAGGAATAAAGATTCTTTTTTTAGGTCGAAACTAAATGTATTTATTACTTCATTGCTTTTAAGAATGGCTAGTATGAGCACCTATTGATTGCAATCCAATAATTTAATTAAATACATTCCCATTAAATTCAATTTAACATACTATTTTTTCATTCATGATATAAGCCTAATATTAAAAATAACAAAAATAACAATATCACTAAATAAATTTCAATAATATTAATAGTTGATATTGCAATAACTATGGGTATAATAATCACTAATTCAACATCAAAAATAAGGAAGATGACTGCAATTATAAAAAAATGTCTTGAAAAAGGAATTCGAGATGACTCAAAAGGATCAAATCCACACTCAAATGGAGATGATTTTTCACGATCAATTATTGATTTAGTTGACACAAAATATAAAAGAGTTATTAAAGTAAATAAAATTAATAATATCATAATACAATAACTTACAACATTGAAAATTATTCTATTTAAAAATTAATCCTTTTAATTGGAAGTTAAATATACTTATATACTAATAGAATATTTATCTACCCCATCAGTAAATTGATATATATAAAAATAGTCAAACAATATCAACAAAATGTCAATATCAAGCAGCTGCTTCAAAACCAAAATGATGAGCTCTAGAAAAATGAAATTTCAATTGACGTAATAAACAAATTATAATGAATGTTCTTCCAATAATAACATGAATTCCATGAAACCCTGTTGATACAAAAAACGTTGATCCGTATACAGAATCTGAAATACAAAACGATGATTCAAAATATTCATATATTTGAAGAATAGTAAAATATATACCTAATATTAAAGTTAATAAAATACCATAAACAGATTCATTATATTTACTTTCTATTATGGAATGATGAGCTCACGTAATTGTTACTCCAGAACACAATAAAATTATAGTATTTAATAGAGGAATTTGTATTGGGTTAAAAGGCATAATTCCAGAAGGAGGTCAATTTATACCAATTTCTATGACAGGTCTTAATCTTCTATGAAAAAATCCCCAAAAGAAAGAAATAAAAAATAAAATTTCTGATACAATAAATAAAATTATTCCTAATTTTAGACCTCTCACTACAACTATTGTATGAAATCCTATAAACGTCCCTTCACGCGAAATGTCACGTCATCATTGAATTATAGTTAAAATTAAAATTAAAAATCCAAAAGATAATAAAATAAAATTTTGTATATGAAATATTATTACTATACCAGAAACAAAAGTTAGAGCTCCAATTGACCCCGTTAGAGGTCACGGTCTACAATCAACTAAATGATACGGATGATTATTCATTAAGATACTTCTCTATAATACAGAGTTCTTAAAACTGTAAAAACATAAGATTGAATTATACAAACTGCTGATTCAAATAATATCAATAATATCTGAATTAAAATAATTAAATTTATATAAATTTCTAAATTAGTTGATCTATTTCCTAATAATGTTATTAGTAAATGACCGGCAATCATATTTGCTGTTAGACGAACAGCCAAGGACCCTGGTCGAATTAAATTTCTGACAGTTTCAATACATACCATGAAAGGTATTAAAATTATTGGAGTTCCTATTGGAACTAAATGACAAAACATATGATTTGTATTATTAATAAATCCAAATAAAATAAAAGTCAATCAAAGAGGAAGAGCTAAACTAAGAGAAAATACTAAATGTCTTGATCTAGTGAAAATATATGGAAACAATCCAAGAAAGTTATTGAATAGAATAAAAATAAATAAAGAACAAAATAATAATGATCTACCAAAAGATCCTGAACTTATTAATAAATTTAATTCAAAACTTATTGTATTTAAAACTTTATTTATAAAAATTACATAACGACTGGGAATATATCATAACCCTATAGGCATGAATAATAATAAAATTAAAGAACTTAATCAATTTAATGAAAATAACCCTGTTGATGGATCAAAAGTTGAAAATAAATTTGTTATCATAATCAATTATATAAATTATTAAAATTATTAATCAAATTTATCTTTGGAATTTTCATAAAAGAAAAATAAATAAAAGTTATAATTAAAGTAACAATTAATAAAAAAAAGAAAAACATAAAACATCAATTTATTGGAGATATTTGTGGGATAGAAAAATACCATTCTTAGTTTCTTGAATCTGACAGATTGATGTTTTTATAATAAACTAACTTTTCATCATTAAAAGTAGTCGTTAGTTACTATAAATTGGTTTAAGAGACCATCACTTACTTTCAGTCACTTAATGAATAACTTATTAATCAATTAATAAAACAATTTATATCAACTCTTTCAATAACAATAGGTATAAATCTATGATTTGCTCCACAAATTTCAGAACATTGACCAAATGATATACCAGGTCGATTGATAAATATTCTCGCTTGGTTTAATCGACCAGGCACGGCATCCACTTTAATTCTCATAGATGGTATAGCTCATGAATGAATAACATCAAATGATGAAATCAATAATCGAATTTGAGTACTAAAAGGTAAAATCGTTCGATTATCTACTTCTAATAAACGGAATTCTCTAATTAATATATCATTTTGAGATTTTATATAAGAATCAAATTCAATATTTAAAAAATCTGAATATTCATATGATCAATATCATTGATGACCAATAATTTTTAAAGTTATTAAAGGTTTATTAATTTCATCCAATAAGTATAATAATCGTAAAGATGGGAATGCAATAAAAATTAATGTTAAGGCAGGCAAAAGTGTTCAAAAAAATTAAATTAATTGTCCTTCTAATAAAAGTCGATTAATAATATTATTAAATATGATAACTGTTATTATATAAGTAACAATTGAAGTGATAATAATTAAAATAGTTAAAGTATGATCATGAAAAAATATTAACTGTTCTATTAATGGTGATATAGCGTCCTGCATATTAATATAAGATCAATTAGAAATTTCTAACAAAAGTTATTTATATATGAATCTTAAATTCATCGCACTTCATCTGCCATATTAGAATTGAACTAATAATGGAATCTCACTATATGAGTGCTCAGACGGAGGAAGTTTATGTAACCATTCAATAGAAGAATTTATATTAATTGAATATAAAATCAATCGATGTGAAATAAATCTTTCTCAAATAATAAACAATAAAAATAAAATTCCAATAAATGAAATTCTTCTTCCAATAGAAGATACAATGTTTCATGATATAAATGCATCAGGATAATCTGAATATCGACGTGGTATACCTCTCAATCCTAAAAAATGTTGGGGAAAAAAGGTTAAATTTACCCCTATAAACATAATCAAAAAATGAATTTTTAATCAATTAGAATTTAAAGATAATCCAGTAAATAAAGGATATCAATGAATAAATCTTCCTAAAATTGCAAATACTGCACCTATTGATAACACATAATGAAAATGAGCTACAACATAATATGTATCATGTAATACAATATCAATTGATGAATTAGCCAAAATCACCCCAGTCAACCCACCAATAGTAAAAAGAAAAACAAAACCTACTGCTCATAAAATTGAAGGTCTTATCTTGATTTTAACTCCTCTCAAAGTTGCTAATCATCTAAAAACTTTAATTCCAGTTGGAACAGCAATAATTATTGTAGCAGAAGTAAAATAAGCCCGTGTATCAACATCCATACCAACTGTAAATATATGATGTGCTCAAACAACAAATCCTAAAATACCAATTGATATTATAGCATAAATTATTCCTAGTGATCCAAAAGATTCAATTTTTCCTCTCTCTTGAGTGATAATGTGAGAAATTAGTCCAAATCCAGGCAAAATTAAAATATATACTTCAGGATGTCCAAAAAATCAAAATAAATGTTGATATAAAATTGGATCTCCTCCACCTGAAGGATCAAAAAAAGAAGTATTTAAATTTCGATCAGTTAATAATATTGTAATTGCACCAGCTAAAACTGGTAATGAAAGCAATAATAAAAAAGCAGTAATTAATACTGCCCACACAAATAAAGGTAACCGATCTATGTATATTCCCATTGATCGTATATTAAAAATTGTTCTAATAAAATTAACTGCACCTAGGATTGAGCTAGCTCCAGCCAAATGTAAAGAAAAAATAGTTAAATCAACACAAGATCCTGAGTGTGCAACGCCTCTTGACAACGGAGGATAAACTGTCCAACCAGTACCTACACCTCTATCAACCATTCTACCAATTAATAATAATGTCAATGAAGGTGGTAATAATCAAAAACTTATATTATTTATTCGAGGGAAAGCCATATCAGGAGCACCAATTATCAAAGGAACCAATCAATTCCCAAATCCTCCAATCATAACTGGCATCACTATAAAAAAAATTATAACAAAAGCATGAGCAGTAACAATCACATTATAAATTTGATCATCTCCAATAAAAGATCCAGGAATGCCTAATTCAACACGAATAAGAACTCTTAAAGTTGTACCTACTATTCCCGATCAAATCCCAAAAATGAAATATAATGTTCCAATGTCTTTATGATTAGTTGAGAAAAATCACTTATTCATAACTAATCATTGATTTATTCCCAATTGAGATGACTGAATTAGGTAATAAACTGTAAATTTATTTATGGATATGCTTTCCTCTCAATAATCTAATCTAATCTAATATTTCTTCCCTATTCTCCTATTTTTTTCTTCAATCTAGTCTTATATTTAATAATAATATTAAATTGCAAATTTAAAGGTGATTAAAATAAATCTAAGGCTTACAATAAATTATATTTTTAACTTTGAAGGATAATAGTTTTATTAACTTAAAACCTTACTAATTCATAACATTAAATAAGGTTACAACTATAAATCCAATCAATAAAGAATTTACTATAAATAATGTATTATTTAATCTAAAAGTTGACAACTTTAAAGATATATTGGTTATCATTAATCCTGTCATTACAACTCGCAAATAATAAAATAACACTAATAAAGCAGTTATTACTAAAATTAAACATAAAAAATACATTTTATTAACCAAAAGACAATAAATTATCATAAATTTTGGGAAAAACCCTAAAAATGGTGGTAATCCACCTATTGACATAAAAATAGTTATTAACATTAATGATTTAACCCTATTGTTAAACAAAATAAAAATTTGATTTAAATAATTCATATTATTTATTCAAAACAGATAACAAGTCAAAAATAAAGAGAGGGAATAAATTAAAAAATATACCAGTCATATATAATTTATCAATATAACCCCTCTAAAAATTCAACTTAAATTGTAAATTGATGAATATGCTAAAATTTTTCGAATTGATGAATAACACAGTCCCCCTAATGAGCCTCAAATACATGATAAAACAATAAATAAAATCAATCTTATATCTAAATAACTCAATAAAATAATGGGAATAATCCTCTGAACAGTTATAATTAAAAAAGACACTAGTCAAGATAATCCATCAATTACTGAAACATATCAATAATGGAATGGAGGAGATCCAATTTTAATTATTAAACTAATTATAATAAAATATTTTACTTGAAATAATATTCCTAAAATAACAACAAACAGGAATAATAGTCTTGAACCCATTCTCTGAATAATAAAATATTTAATTATTGACTCAGATGAGTAAACTCTTATTTTATTTATCATAAAAGGCAAAAATGATACTATATTTATTTCGACTCCTATTCAACAACCCAGTCAATTGTTTGAACAAATCACCAATATAATACCAAAAAATAAGAATGCCACAAATACTATATAAGAAGAATTTTTTTTAATTAAAAAGAGGATAATTTTCCATAAATGAGGTATGAACCCATTAGCTTAATTTTAGCTTATCTTTTATATGTTGTAGTTTATGAAGAACATTAATTTTTGATATTAAAAGACAGTTTAATTCTGTTAACATAATAAGAGTATAATATTACATAATTTATTCTATCAAAATAACCCTTTTTCATTCAGGCATCTTATTTTTTTTCTTGTTTTTTTTTTTTTTTTTTTTTATATATATGGCTTATAATATCTGGTGTACGGTTTATTATACAATAGACTTACAGCCAATACTAGATTCGCAACTTTATATACTCTTTCCTTCATTTCTTCCTATCTCTATTTATTGATTAAAATAAAATTACGGAACTGAATAACTAGTAACAGTTAAAGAGTTAGCTAAAATACAATAATTACATCAATTTTTGTACACCCACATTTTGCAAATCCGGTTAATAAAATATATGCTTACAGTATATTTATAGTTAAATTAAAAATATTAATGTTAATACTACTGTATTACCATATTTATATATTCATATATAATAAATATATATACATATGTATATATATATATATATATAATAGTATGTTTTTCTTTTTTTTTTTATTTAGAATTAAAAAAAAGAAAAACATACTATTATTATTATAAATATTTATATAAATACACTTGTGGCTTTATTTTAAGTCTAAACAAGCATTAAATCCGTTCATTATTAATTCACTTAGCCATCTCAAACACTCATATGGTGATTCTTAATATAAATAAGTTTGTTTCACCATATTTCTTTACAATTATACTGTAATACTTACTACTAAATGTCTCGAGTCCATTTCTCTTTCATTTAAGTACATAAAACAGTCATAATTACAATTTAAACAATATCTGGTAATGGCGTCCATAGCGACCATGTTCGATTGTTTATAATTACATGTAACGCTATTATTCCTTATCTTATTACACATGTTTGACATCCTAACACTAATATTGTAACAGGACGACCTTTCGGTGGCTGTAATCTGATCAAATCCCACTGTTTGGGCTAGCCACTTGGTCACCAGACCGCTGTATGCCGGTCGTTACAAAAGAATAAAAAATAAAATGGAAAATTCAATAATAATAGAATTTTCAAATAATAAAATAATTTTGTTTATGTTTAAGAGGTATGTATACAAGATCAATCTGTGTTTTAAAAGATTCTGGTAAAATTTTAGTAACAGGTAGGTATTTATTGACCGTCGAGCACTTCTTGAAGATTTGCACCAAGTCTGGAGTTAAATATATTAACTCCAGGTAATAATCGATTGGTGACCTTCCTTACTGGTCCAATATCCTGTTCAAAATAGAGTATATTCTTTTCACTTAATACCTTCAGCCTTATAAATACCCTTAAATTACCCTGTGAAATAAATACAGATACAAAATAATAGAAATATAAAGATTTATTGACAATTTTAGATAAATAATCGATATTTTATCGATGGAGAGCAATTATCGACTCTGTCTCAGGAATTATCGATTGTCATACAGAACAAAATTTTATGTTATATTATATTAAAGACAGGTTCTTTGAGCGATTAAGAATTAATAGTCAGAGAAGGGTGACGAGAAAGTATAACATTAACAGTTAACACATATAAATACAATAATTACTATTCAATAGTATTTAAATAATTCAGGTTATGATATTAGAATAAATGTTTTGTCGAACCAATGAAGACTGATGTGACGTCAGTCTCTGCGATGTAGTAGGCAGGTTTCGTTTTCAAGATGGCCGCTCCTTGGGTTGGTCTCGGCTATTGTATATGCGTCGAGTCAGAAAATTACTATAAAATTACCTTCATCAAGGTCTAAAATGTCCCCGCACTGGTATAATAAGTCTGTTAATCTATTTAGTGTATTCTGGTGAAGTGTTCAGTGTAAACTTGCGTTAGTTAGGTTATTTTCTATTTGTGCAACTATTACGGTTAAGTTTTCAAGTTGCGGTTAGGTTTGTAGAGTAAATCAGTTGTAATATAATGTTTTACCGTTTACTGTCACTCGTATAGTGAAGTTAGAGGTTTATTTTCACTATTGTCGTGAATGTTTTTATATTATTGGTTTCAAAAAGTGTTTAATTTGTCTAACTCTCGTTCACTGATTTCAATGGCTAAAACGTTAGCTTCATGTTCGACTCGGTTTAAAGAACGTTTTTGTCACACACCTATTCAGCTTGATATTCAACAAAAGACTAATTAACTTGGTCATAAATCTTGCCCAGTTAATCCTTGAAAAAGTATTGTTAACATTTTTCGATTTCATACACATTAGAAAATATTACATTATATATGGAATTTTTCTATTTTATTCCTTACTTTTATGAATTATTAATCTTATTATTAGTTTAATCATCTTATTCCCTTTAAATTGATGTATTATAGTCCATATCTGTAGACATTTTGTGGAAATTAACAAATTTTGTTCACACTTTGGAAATATAGGCTCAAAATTGGATTTCCGTTTTTATACAAAATACCTTCCATTTTAAATATTATTAATACTATTATAATAAATTTTAATTAGTCATATTTCTCTTCCTTTCCTTAAATACATATAAATTACACCTTTGAACTGGTTTTTTGTGTTAATTTGTAGATTTGATATTGCTCTCTAAAATTAATTAATTTATATATTTTGACAATTTACAAAATGTTAAGGTATATTTCCTTATTGTCATTTTAATTCATAGGATCATTCCTAGTAGTAGTTAATTGTGTTATCTTATATAAATCTGGGTAGTTTACAGGATTTATTAGTGAATTATACTATTTTATATTGGTTCTCTGATTTCACCAAATGGCCTAGATTTTAGAATTTTATATTTCTTTCTTTCTCAATAAATTAAACTTGATTCCTCCTCTGACTTTACATAACTACAATTATATGAAAATAACATGATCTATAACTTATTGTTTTGTGTAGTAGTTAATTAACACTACAGTTATTAAAATAATTAATTATGAACATTGTTTATTAATCTGCACAATTTAACATGTTGCAGATACAGCATAAACATATCTCTTTTGACTATTTTTAATCTAACATAGCATACCTTTTAGTACATTATTACTGGTATGTAGGTTATTATTTATCAAACATAATTCTTTTTTTAAAACACATAACATAACTCTTATTTTCTAATAAACCTTACAAATACATTTATTTAATACATTGATTTTAGGACTGTGAAATAATAGTCTATTTAAACATGTTACACTTATTCATACTATATTAGTACCATTCCTTTTTGGTTTAAATCATTATTATTGTGATTCCCCACATCAGCAAACATTAATTCCCATACTCTATTTATTATCATCCTTTTTTACAAAGGTCTTTTAAATAAGGATTTACATTAAAATAATAAAATACTGGAAACCTTCCATTTTATTATTTTATTATGCTGTTTATTATTTAGATTTTAAAGTTGTGGTATAGCATACTACTAAGTTATAGTATCACCAACTTTAAGTTTATTGCTTTTTTTAAAAAACACTTAAACAAATTCACTTTCACTGTTGGTTCTGATATTCTGAGTCTTATTATCTCAGACCAGACCTTTAGTCATCATGGACCGTTAAGACTAGTTTATTTTCTTTATTACACAATAGCTTTAGCCGGTGCACTTCTTATAACGCTATACAACACTTTAGTTTTCTCAATAATTACATTTTTATAAGATTTTGGGGATGTTATACTTTCTTTGACATAGTTTTTGTGGGTTTGGGGATTGATAGTAGTTTATATAATAATAGGTTTTACTACGGTGTTTCTTTCATACTATGTCTTCCTCTCCTCCTGTCTTCCTTCTTGTCCTTCTTCATATCTTCCTTCTGGTATTCATTCTTGTCCCTCTTCTAGTTTTCATTCTTGTCCCTCGTCTAGTCTTCACTCTTCTGTTCTTCTTTCCTCATTCTTGGGAACCAAGGTACTTGGTGTTATCACGACTGAGGTTTAGTTTGGAGTATTGAATTTCTTCACTGAACTGACTTTATTCTTCTATTTGTTTTTAGAGTATTTTGGTATTCACCACTCTTCGATTGAGTCTCTTTTTTCGGGATATTGTCTTATGTAACTGGTTTATTGCTCTGAGCTTCCTGGGTAACGTACTGGTATTATTTATGAGTTGATGAGTTGCTTCAATACTTTCTTTGGTTTCTTTTAACAGTGGTTTTTATATATTATGTAGTGAGGATTTTTATCTTATTGTGTTTCATTCCTCTGATTTATTTAAATGTCATTTAATATTATTACAACATTTTTTGATGTAATTAAATTTTATCATTTCATATGATTTACAATGTAGTGGATTTTCTGTCACGCTACAGAATGCCCTTCTCCAGAAGTAATTTTTTCAGACTATACTTGCTTTGTCTGAAACAATTGCTTATGATAATTATTCAAAGTTTGTTATTATTTTGGACTTCCTTCCATTTTAAAATTCTCTTATTTATATCTGAGTTTATATCACTCTCACTTGATCTTCCTTGATAGTAATAGTCTTCTGAGTTTCATATTTATTATTTCATTTTTATATTTCTTCTTAGTATTTTCTCCTTGGGATATTTTCTCCCTATCGTTCCCTACTTTGTGAGCTGGTTCAGTTCAGAGAGGCACTGTACGCTACTTTCCTCTGCTGTCCAATACTTCACACATATTTGAGTACAGAGGCAAATCATCTCTGCTCAAAAAATATATTAATCCTGCTGGAATTATCATCAGACAGATTAAAAAATTATTCAGAATAGTACACATTTGTTACTATTTAAAAAATATCTTTGGGATACTTCACTTATTACTTATTATACTTCTCAGAGATTTTAATATTTCTATCTCAGTTGTTCATCTGACTTATTATCTGGATGTTTCTTTCATTTGATATTATGGTAGGAAGCTCTTCTATTATTACATTTTTATAAGATTTTGTTATCATATAATTCTTTTGGTTATAAATTCTTTATTACCTTCTGGTTTTTTCATTATAATCTGCATTATTTGTAGTAGCATATCTTTGTGACATTTTTAGACTGTTTCTTAGTTCTTAAAATTTCCACCTGTTCTATTTTCTAGAATTTTTTATAACTGTCATTATCATAATTGTCATTTAATTTATAAACCATTTTATATTAATTCATTTAATTACATACATTTTTGACATTATTTTCACATTATTCCGGTCATTGCTATTATACTTGCAAGTGCTGGTTTTTTTATTTATTTCATTATGAGGTCATATTTTCTCCTCATACCACTTAAAGTTTCATTCTCTCATAATTCCAAAGAAGTTTTTGTACTTTATTTTATTCACTCACTTAAATCGTATTAAAGAATTTTTTTTTCTTTTTTATTTCCTTCAATAACATTTTACGGAAAGGTTTTTACTCTTCATATTGAACTTAGACATGATTAAACTGTCTAGAATTATTTGTTTTTTGACCTTAGATGGTTTTATTTCTAAATTCTCTCCTTCTTTATTATTATATTATAGCCATAAAGTTTTTTTTTTTTTACATTTTCTTGGTATGTAAGGTGAACTTACTTATTTTTTAGAATTTAGTTGATTTTATGTTTTTTAAACTTCTTCTCTTCTATTCTAGCCATAAAGTTTTTTCACATTTTCTTGGTATGTAAGGTGAACTTACTTATTTTTTTTGAATGTAGTTGTTTTTATGTTTTTTAAAACTTCTTCTCTTCTATTCTAGCCATAAAGTTTTTTCATATTTTCTTGGTATGTAAGATGAACTTACTTATTTTTTGAATTTAGTTGTTTTTTAAATTCTAATTCTGTTTTATATTACTGCCACATAGACTTTTCATAAATGATTGTAATAGTTTTCATAATTATATGGTAAACATATCATATTAGTTTCATAAATATTGTATGACTCTTTCCTTGTCTTTATTCAAACGTATTTCTTCTTATTATTATTTCTTTATACCCAGGTGGATGCTTTTTATTATAGTGCATTGTTGCTCATAGTTCCTTTATAAGGTGTAGTTTCTTAATTAATTTATTTCTTAAATTCCCATTTTGGTTCTTTGTCCCTTCTTCTTCTCATTTTTCCTCAGTGGTAATTATTTTCATCTTCTTTGTGGTGGTTTTGCCGTTGTCGGTTATCATGACATCCATCCCTTTTACCACCTCATTATGTATCCGTATAGATCCTTATCAGATCCAAACTTTTGCTCCTACGCGCCGGATAGTACCTCGGTTGGTCCCGTTCTAGGCTCCTCCGCCTTTCTTCGTATCTTCGGTAACTGCTCCCTCTATGGTGGTTGAAACCTCGCTGTCTTCCATCTGTGGCCCGTATGAAGTTCACTCTTGGGCGAGGAAACCTATTATTACTAAAATTACTATTATTGGGACCCACACGATTAGCATTATTATGGTAAGGACTATTACCATAATTGGGGCTTCTCTGACTATTTACGTTATCAGGGTAGGGATTGTGGTTACCCTGATAACCATTAGAGGGTCGATTCGGGTTTTGATAATTTGGACCCGTATTATTATTATCATGGTCATTAGTATTGTTCCCATTATTATATTGTCTTATATTCCAATATGTCTCTGGTCCATATGCTGTATGACATGAAAAATATCTGTGAGGGTCTTCATCTGGTTTATCCATTATTTGCTTCTCTGAATCCCCATAATCTGGCTCATCATCACATATCCATCCGGAAGGTATACATTTTTGTGTAATTGTACACTGGAATAGTCCCGGATCGCGCACTAATGGAACACACTCTGGTGATTCACCAGTGCCATCGTCACAGTCTGATAAGATGTTATATTTCCATCTTTCTGAAATACACTGTTTAGTTCCGCACTGGAACTGATCTGGTCCACATGTTGTATTCCGTTTACCTCTGGTCCTTTCCCAGTGATAAACTACTGTTTGGTGGTACATTATTTCTGAGATTACCTTGAATCTCCTTCCGAAATTTCTGTAATTACTGATTTCTTCATGGTCGGTAATTGGAATATTATTGACATCCATTAAACCATGGTTCATCATTTCTATTTCTTCCTTGGTTTTCCTTAATTTCCTTGGAAGCGTTGTCCTCCTTTCCCTTGGTTCTACTTCCATATCTGTAGTATTTTCTTTATTCCCGTTAGTTTTCTTCTCAGGCAATACTGTAACTGGTTCAATTGTTTTTTCATTCGGTATTTCTTCTGGTTCTGGTTGGTTATCATATTTTATTTCTTCGGTTTTCTCCTTTCTTAATTCTTCCCTTTTTAATCTGTCCTCTCTCATTTCCTCATTCGTTTCATCCAGTTTCTTATTGATATTGTCCAGTTTGTTATTCAAGTCTTCACTCAATTTCTTGCTAGTTTCTTCCATTTTGGACTCTATGTTCTTATTCATTTGTAAGATTATCTCCATCAGCTTTTCCATCATCTCCATTATTGTAAGTTCTGCCATTTTTGTTTATCTTTGTTGCCCTTCTTCCTGACTGGATAACCGCTGCCAGGCTTATCTATTCAAGCCCTCTAAGTTGGACGCCACTTTGTAACAGTACGGCCTTTCGGTGGCTGCCTTCTACCTTAACACCCAGCGTTGGATTCGTCACTTTGTAAGAAGACCTTATATGTGACTGTAATCAAATCCCACTGTTTGGGCTAGCCACTTGGTCACCAGACCGCTGTATGCCGGTCGTTACAAAAGAATAAAAAATAAAATGGAAAATTCAATAATAATAGAATTTTCAAATAATAAAATAATTTTGTTTATGTTTAAGAGGTATGTATACAAGATCAATCTGTGTTTTAAAAGATTCAGGTAAAATTTTAGTAACAGGTAGGTATTTATTGACCGTCGAGCACTTCTTGAAGATTTGCACCAAGTCTGGAGTTAAATATATTAACTCCAGGTAATAATCGATTGGTGACCTTCCTTACTGGTCCAATATCCTGTTCAAAATAGAGTATATTCTTTTCACTTAATACCTTCAGCCTTATAAATACCCTTAAATTACCCTGTGAAATAAATACAGATACAAAATAATAGAAATATAAAGATTTATTGACAATTTTAGATAAATAATCGATATTTTATCGATGGAGAGCAATTATCGACTCTGTCTCAGGAATTATCAATTGTCATACAGAACAAAATTTTATGTTATATTATATTAAAGACAGGTTCTTTGAGCGATTAAGAATTAATAGTCAGAGAAGGGTGACGAGAAAGTATAACATTAACAGTTAACACATATAAATACAATAATTACTATTCAATAGTATTTAAATAATTCAGGTTATGATATTAGAATAAATGTTTTGTCGAACCAATGAAGACTGATGTGACGTCAGTCTCTGCGATGTAGTAGGCAGGTTTCGTTTTCAAGATGGCCGCTCCTTGGGTTGGTCTCGGCTATTGTATATGCGTCGAGTCAGAAAATTACTATAAAATTACCTTCATCAAGGTCTAAAATGTCCCCGCACTGGTATAATAAGTCTGTTAATCTATTTAGTGTATTCTGGTGAAGTGTTCAGTGTAAACTTGCGTTAGTTAGGTTATTTTCTATTTGTGCAACTATTACGGTTAAGTTTTCAAGTTGCGGTTAGGTTTGTAGAGTAAATCAGTTGTAATATAATGTTTTACCGTTTACTGTCACTCGTATAGTGAAGTTAGAGGTTTATTTTCACTATTGTCGTGAATGTTTTTATATTATTGGTTTCAAAAAGTGTTTAATTTGTCTAACTCTCGTTCACTGATTTCAATGGCTAAAACGTTAGCTTCATGTTCGACTCGGTTTAAAGAACGTTTTTGTCACACACCTATTCAGCTTGATATTCAACAAAAGACTAATTAACTTGGTCATAAATCTTGCCCAGTTAATCCTTGAAAAAGTATTGTTAACATTTTTCGATTTCATACACATTAGAAAATATTACATTATATATGGAATTTTTCTATTTTATTCCTTACTTTTATGAATTATTAATCTTATTATTAGTTTAATCATCTTATTCCCTTTAAATTGATGTATTATAGTCCATATCTGTAGACATTTTGTGGAAATTAACAAATTTTGTTCACACTTTGGAAATATAGGCTCAAAATTGGATTTCCGTTTTTATACAAAATACCTTCCATTTTAAATATTATTAATACTATTATAATAAATTTTAATTAGTCATATTTCTCTTCCTTTCCTTAAATACATATAAATTACACCTTTGAACTGGTTTTTTGTGTTAATTTGTAGATTTGATATTGCTCTCTAAAATTAATTAATTTATATATTTTGACAATTTACAAAATGTTAAGGTATATTTCCTTATTGTCATTTTAATTCATAGGATCATTCCTAGTAGTAGTTAATTGTGTTATCTTATATAAATCTGGGTAGTTTACAGGATTTATTAGTGAATTATACTATTTTATATTGGTTCTCTGATTTCACCAAATGGCCTAGATTTTAGAATTTTATATTTCTTTCTTTCTCAATAAATTAAACTTGATTCCTCCTCTGACTTTACATAACTACAATTATATGAAAATAACATGATCTATAACTTATTGTTTTGTGTAGTAGTTAATTAACACTACAGTTATTAAAATAATTAATTATGAACATTGTTTATTAATCTGCACAATTTAACATATTGCAGATACAGCATAAACATATCTCTTTTGACTATTTTTAATCTAACATAGCATACCTTTTAGTACATTATTACTGGTATGTAGGTTATTATTTATCAAACATAATTCTTTTTTTAAAACACATAACATAACTCTTATTTTCTAATAAACCTTACAAATACATTTATTTAATACATTGATTTTAGGACTGTGAAATAATAGTCTATTTAAACATGTTACACTTATTCATACTATATTAGTACCATTCCTTTTTGGTTTAAATCATTATTATTGTGATTCCCCACATCAGCAAACATTAATTCCCATACTCTATTTATTATCATCCTTTTTTACAAAGGTCTTTTAAATAAGGATTTACATTAAAATAATAAAATACTGGAAACCTTCCATTTTATTATTTTATTATGCTGTTTATTATTTAGATTTTAAAGTTGTGGTATAGCATACTACTAAGTTATAGTATCACCAACTTTAAGTTTATTGCTTTTTTTAAAAAACACTTAAACAAATTCACTTTCACTGTTGGTTCTGATATTCTGAGTCTTATTATCTCAGACCAGACCTTTAGTCATCATGGACCGTTAAGACTAGTTTATTTTCTTTATTACACAATAGCTTTAGCCGGTGCACTTCTTATAACGCTATACAACACTTTAGTTTTCTCAATAATTACATTTTTATAAGATTTTGGGGATGTTATACTTTCTTTGACATAGTTTTTGTGGGTTTGGGGATTGATAGTAGTTTATATAATAATAGGTTTTACTACGGTGTTTCTTTCATACTATGTCTTCCTCTCCTCCTGTCTTCCTTCTTGTCCTTCTTCATATCTTCCTTCTGGTATTCATTCTTGTCCCTCTTCTAGTTTTCATTCTTGTCCCTCGTCTAGTCTTCACTCTTCTGTTCTTCTTTCCTCATTCTTGGGAACCAAGGTACTTGGTGTTATCACGACTGAGGTTTAGTTTGGAGTATTGAATTTCTTCACTGAACTGACTTTATTCTTCTATTTGTTTTTAGAGTATTTTGGTATTCACCACTCTTCGATTGAGTCTCTTTTTTCGGGATATTGTCTTATGTAACTGGTTTATTGCTCTGAGCTTCCTGGGTAACGTACTGGTATTATTTATGAGTTGATGAGTTGCTTCAATACTTTCTTTGGTTTCTTTTAACAGTGGTTTTTATATATTATGTAGTGAGGATTTTTATCTTATTGTGTTTCATTCCTCTGATTTATTTAAATGTCATTTAATATTATTACAACATTTTTTGATGTAATTAAATTTTATCATTTCATATGATTTACAATGTAGTGGATTTTCTGTCACGCTACAGAATGCCCTTCTCCAGAAGTAATTTTTTCAGACTATACTTGCTTTGTCTGAAACAATTGCTTATGATAATTATTCAAAGTTTGTTATTATTTTGGACTTCCTTCCATTTTAAAATTCTCTTATTTATATCTGAGTTTATATCACTCTCACTTGATCTTCCTTGATAGTAATAGTCTTCTGAGTTTCATATTTATTATTTCATTTTTATATTTCTTCTTAGTATTTTCTCCTTGGGATATTTTCTCCCTATCGTTCCCTACTTTGTGAGCTGGTTCAGTTCAGAGAGGCACTGTACGCTACTTTCCTCTGCTGTCCAATACTTCACACATATTTGAGTACAGAGGCAAATCATCTCTGCTCAAAAAATATATTAATCCTGCTGGAATTATCATCAGACAGATTAAAAAATTATTCAGAATAGTACACATTTGTTACTATTTAAAAAATATCTTTGGGATACTTCACTTATTACTTATTATACTTCTCAGAGATTTTAATATTTCTATCTCAGTTGTTCATCTGACTTATTATCTGGATGTTTCTTTCATTTGATATTATGGTAGGAAGCTCTTCTATTATTACATTTTTATAAGATTTTGTTATCATATAATTCTTTTGGTTATAAATTCTTTATTACCTTCTGGTTTTTTCATTATAATCTGCATTATTTGTAGTAGCATATCTTTGTGACATTTTTAGACTGTTTCTTAGTTCTTAAAATTTCCACCTGTTCTATTTTCTAGAATTTTTTATAACTGTCATTATCATAATTGTCATTTAATTTATAAACCATTTTATATTAATTCATTTAATTACATACATTTTTGACATTATTTTCACATTATTCCGGTCATTGCTATTATACTTGCAAGTGCTGGTTTTTTTATTTATTTCATTATGAGGTCATATTTTCTCCTCATACCACTTAAAGTTTCATTCTCTCATAATTCCAAAGAAGTTTTTGTACTTTATTTTATTGACTCACTTAAATCGTATTAAAGAATTTTTTTTTCTTTTTTATTTCCTTCAATAACATTTTATGGAAAGGTTTTTACTCTTCATATTGAACTTAGACATGATTAAACTGTCTAGAATTATTTGTTTTTTGACCTTAGATGGTTTTATTTCTAAATTCTCTCCTTCTTTATTATTATATTATAGCCATAAAGTTTTTTTTTTTTTACATTTTCTTGGTATGTAAGGTGAACTTACTTATTTTTTAGAATTTAGTTGATTTTATGTTTTTTAAAACTTCTTTTCTTCTATTCTAGCCATAAAGTTTTTTCATATTTTCTTGGTATGTAAGGTGAACTTACTTATTTTTTGAATTTAGTTGTTTTTATTTTTTTTTTTAAACTTCTTCTCTGCTATTCTAGCCATAAAGTTTTTTCACATTTTCTTGGTATGTAAGGTGAACTTACTTATTTTTTTGAATTTAGTTGATTTTATGTTTTTTAAACTTCTTCTCTTCTATTCTAGCCATAAAGTTTTTTCACATTTTCTTGGTATGTAAGGTGAACTTACTTATTTTTTTTGAATGTAGTTGTTTTTATGTTTTTTAAAACTTCTTCTCTTCTATTCTAGCCATAAAGTTTTTTCATATTTTCTTGGTATGTAAGATGAACTTACTTATTTTTTGAATTTAGTTGTTTTTTAAATTCTAATTCTGTTTTATATTACTGCCACATAGACTTTTCATAAATGATTGTAATAGTTTTCATAATTATATGGTAAACATATCATATTAGTTTCATAAATATTGTATGACTCTTTCCTTGTCTTTATTCAAACGTATTTCTTCTTATTATTATTTCTTTATACCCAGGTGGATGCTTTTTATTATAGTGCATTGTTGCTCATAGTTCCTTTATAAGGTGTAGTTTCTTAATTAATTTATTTCTTAAATTCCCATTTTGGTTCTTTGTCCCTTCTTCTTCTCATTTTTCCTCAGTGGTAATTATTTTCATCTTCTTTGTGGTGGTTTTGCCGTTGTCGGTTATCATGACATCCATCCCTTTTACCACCTCATTATGTATCCGTATAGATCCTTATCAGATCCAAACTTTTGCTCCTACGCGCCGGATAGTACCTCGGTTGGTCCCGTTCTAGGCTCCTCCGCCTTTCTTCGTATCTTCGGTAACTGCTCCCTCTATGGTGGTTGAAACCTCGCTGTCTTCCATCTGTGGCCCGTATGAAGTTCACTCTTGGGCGAGGAAACCTATTATTACTAAAATTACTATTATTGGGACCCACACGATTAGCATTATTATGGTAAGGACTATTACCATAATTGGGGCTTCTCTGACTATTTACGTTATCAGGGTAGGGATTGTGGTTACCCTGATAACCATTAGAGGGTCGATTCGGGTTTTGATAATTTGGACCCGTATTATTATTATCATGGTCATTAGTATTGTTCCCATTATTATATTGTCTTATATTCCAATATGTCTCTGGTCCATATGCTGTATGACATGAAAAATATCTGTGAGGGTCTTCATCTGGTTTATCCATTATTTGCTTCTCTGAATCCCCATAATCTGGCTCATCATCACATATCCATCCGGAAGGTATACATTTTTGTGTAATTGTACACTGGAATAGTCCCGGATCGCGCACTAATGGAACACACTCTGGTGATTCACCAGTGCCATCGTCACAGTCTGATAAGATGTTATATTTCCATCTTTCTGAAATACACTGTTTAGTTCCGCACTGGAACTGATCTGGTCCACATGTTGTATTCCGTTTACCTCTGGTCCTTTCCCAGTGATAAACTACTGTTTGGTGGTACATTATTTCTGAGATTACCTTGAATCTCCTTCCGAAATTTCTGTAATTACTGATTTCTTCATGGTCGGTAATTGGAATATTATTGACATCCATTAAACCATGGTTCATCATTTCTATTTCTTCCTTGGTTTTCCTTAATTTCCTTGGAAGCGTTGTCCTCCTTTCCCTTGGTTCTACTTCCATATCTGTAGTATTTTCTTTATTCCCGTTAGTTTTCTTCTCAGGCAATACTGTAACTGGTTCAATTGTTTTTTCATTCGGTATTTCTTCTGGTTCTGGTTGGTTATCATATTTTATTTCTTCGGTTTTCTCCTTTCTTAATTCTTCCCTTTTTAATCTGTCCTCTCTCATTTCCTCATTCGTTTCATCCAGTTTCTTATTGATATTGTCCAGTTTGTTATTCAAGTCTTCACTCAATTTCTTGCTAGTTTCTTCCATTTTGGACTCTATGTTCTTATTCATTTGTAAGATTATCTCCATCAGCTTTTCCATCATCTCCATTTTTGTAAGTTCTGCCATTTTTGTTTATCTTTGTTGCCCTTCTTCCTGACTGGATAACCGCTGCCAGGCTTATCTATTCAAGCCCTCTAAGTTGGACGCCACTTTGTAACAGTACGGCCTTTCGGTGGCTGCCTTCTACCTTAACACCCAGCGTTGGATTCGTCACTTTGTAAGAAGACCTTATATGTGACTGTAATCAAATCCCACTGTTTGGGCTAGCCACTTGGTCACCAGACCGCTGTATGCCGGTCGTTACAAAAGAATAAAAAATAAAATGGAAAATTCAATAATAATAGAATTTTCAAATAATAAAATAATTTTGTTTATGTTTAAGAGGTATGTATACAAGATCAATCTGTGTTTTAAAAGATTCTGGTAAAATTTTAGTAACAGGTAGGTATTTATTGACCGTCGAGCACTTCTTGAAGATTTGCACCAAGTCTGGAGTTAAATATATTAACTCCAGGTAATAATCGATTGGTGACCTTCCTTACTGGTCCAATATCCTGTTCAAAATAGAGTATATTCTTTTCACTTAATACCTTCAGCCTTATAAATACCCTTAAATTACCCTGTGAAATAAATACAGATACAAAATAATAGAAATATAAAGATTTATTGACAATTTTAGATAAATAATCGATATTTTATCGATGGAGAGCAATTATCGACTCTGTCTCAGGAATTATCAATTGTCATACAGAACAAAATTTTATGTTATATTATATTAAAGACAGGTTCTTTGAGCGATTAAGAATTAATAGTCAGAGAAGGGTGACGAGAAAGTATAACATTAACAGTTAACACATATAAATACAATAATTACTATTCAATAGTATTTAAATAATTCAGGTTATGATATTAGAATAAATGTTTTGTCGAACCAATGAAGACTGATGTGACGTCAGTCTCTGCGATGTAGTAGGCAGGTTTTGTTTTCAAGATGGCCGCTCCTTGGGTTGGTCTCGGCTATTGTATATGCGTCGAGTCAGAAAATTACTATAAAATTACCTTCATCAAGGTCTAAAATGTCCCCGCACTGGTATAATAAGTCTGTTAATCTATTTAGTGTATTCTGGTGAAGTGTTCAGTGTAAACTTGCGTTAGTTAGGTTATTTTCTATTTGTGCAACTATTACGGTTAAGTTTTCAAGTTGCGGTTAGGTTTGTAGAGTAAATCAGTTGTAATATAATGTTTTACCGTTTACTGTCACTCGTATAGTGAAGTTAGAGGTTTATTTTCACTATTGTCGTGAATGTTTTTATATTATTGGTTTCAAAAAGTGTTTAATTTGTCTAACTCTCGTTCACTGATTTCAATGGCTAAAACGTTAGCTTCATGTTCGACTCGGTTTAAAGAACGTTTTTGTCACACACCTATTCAGCTTGATATTCAACAAAAGACTAATTAACTTGGTCATAAATCTTGCCCAGTTAATCCTTGAAAAAGTATTGTTAACATTTTTCGATTTCATACACATTAGAAAATATTACATTATATATGGAATTTTTCTATTTTATTCCTTACTTTTATGAATTATTAATCTTATTATTAGTTTAATCATCTTATTCCCTTTAAATTGATGTATTATAGTCCATATCTGTAGACATTTTGTGGAAATTAACAAATTTTGTTCACACTTTGGAAATATAGGCTCAAAATTGGATTTCCGTTTTTATACAAAATACCTTCCATTTTAAATATTATTAATACTATTATAATAAATTTTAATTAGTCATATTTCTCTTCCTTTCCTTAAATACATATAAATTACACCTTTGAACTGGTTTTTTGTGTTAATTTGTAGATTTGATATTGCTCTCTAAAATTAATTAATTTATATATTTTGACAATTTACAAAATGTTAAGGTATATTTCCTTATTGTCATTTTAATTCATAGGATCATTCCTAGTAGTAGTTAATTGTGTTATCTTATATAAATCTGGGTAGTTTACAGGATTTATTAGTGAATTATACTATTTTATATTGGTTCTCTGATTTCACCAAATGGCCTAGATTTTAGAATTTTATATTTCTTTCTTTCTGAATAAATTAAACTTGATTCCTCCTCTGACTTTACATAACTACAATTATATGAAAATAACATGATCTATAACTTATTGTTTTGTGTAGTAGTTAATTAACACTACAGTTATTAAAATAATTAATTATGAACATTGTTTATTAATCTGCACAATTTAACATATTGCAGATACAGCATAAACATATCTCTTTTGACTATTTTTAATCTAACATAGCATACCTTTTAGTACATTATTACTGGTATGTAGGTTATTATTTATCAAACATAATTCTTTTTTTAAAACACATAACATAACTCTTATTTTCTAATAAACCTTACAAATACATTTATTTAATACATTGATTTTAGGACTGTGAAATAATAGTCTATTTAAACATGTTACACTTATTCATACTATATTAGTACCATTCCTTTTTGGTTTAAATCATTATTATTGTGATTCCCCACATCAGCAAACATTAATTCCCATACTCTATTTATTATCATCCTTTTTTACAAAGGTCTTTTAAATAAGGATTTACATTAAAATAATAAAATACTGGAAACCTTCCATTTTATTATTTTATTATGCTGTTTATTATTTAGATTTTAAAGTTGTGGTATAGCATACTACTAAGTTATAGTATCACCAACTTTAAGTTTATTGCTTTTTTTAAAAAACACTTAAACAAATTCACTTTCACTGTTGGTTCTGATATTCTGAGTCTTATTATCTCAGACCAGACCTTTAGTCATCATGGACCGTTAAGACTAGTTTATTTTCTTTATTACACAATAGCTTTAGCCGGTGCACTTCTTATAACGCTATACAACACTTTAGTTTTCTCAATAATTACATTTTTATAAGATTTTGGGGATGTTATACTTTCTTTGACATAGTTTTTGTGGGTTTGGGGATTGATAGTAGTTTATATAATAATAGGTTTTACTACGGTGTTTCTTTCATACTATGTCTTCCTCTCCTCCTGTCTTCCTTCTTGTCCTTCTTCATATCTTCCTTCTGGTATTCATTCTTGTCCCTCTTCTAGTTTTCATTCTTGTCCCTCGTCTAGTCTTCACTCTTCTGTTCTTCTTTCCTCATTCTTGGGAACCAAGGTACTTGGTGTTATCACGACTGAGGTTTAGTTTGGAGTATTGAATTTCTTCACTGAACTGACTTTATTCTTCTATTTGTTTTTAGAGTATTTTGGTATTCACCACTCTTCGATTGAGTCTCTTTTTTCGGGATATTGTCTTATGTAACTGGTTTATTGCTCTGAGCTTCCTGGGTAACGTACTGGTATTATTTATGAGTTGATGAGTTGCTTCAATACTTTCTTTGGTTTCTTTTAACAGTGGTTTTTATATATTATGTAGTGAGGATTTTTATCTTATTGTGTTTCATTCCTCTGATTTATTTAAATGTCATTTAATATTATTACAACATTTTTTGATGTAATTAAATTTTATCATTTCATATGATTTACAATGTAGTGGATTTTCTGTCACGCTACAGAATGCCCTTCTCCAGAAGTAATTTTTTCAGACTATACTTGCTTTGTCTGAAACAATTGCTTATGATAATTATTCAAAGTTTGTTATTATTTTGGACTTCCTTCCATTTTAAAATTCTCTTATTTATATCTGAGTTTATATCACTCTCACTTGATCTTCCTTGATAGTAATAGTCTTCTGAGTTTCATATTTATTATTTCATTTTTATATTTCTTCTTAGTATTTTCTCCTTGGGATATTTTCTCCCTATCGTTCCCTACTTTGTGAGCTGGTTCAGTCCAGAGAGGCACTGTACGCTACTTTCCTCTGCTGTCCAATACTTCACACATATTTGAGTACAGAGGCAAATCATCTCTGCTCAAAAAATATATTAATCCTGCTGGAATTATCATCAGACAGATTAAAAAATTATTCAGAATAGTACACATTTGTTACTATTTAAAAAATATCTTTGGGATACTTCACTTATTACTTATTATACTTCTCAGAGATTTTAATATTTCTATCTCAGTTGTTCATCTGACTTATTATCTGGATGTTTCTTTCATTTGATATTATGGTAGGAAGCTCTTCTATTATTACATTTTTATAAGATTTTGTTATCATATAATTCTTTTGGTTATAAATTCTTTATTACCTTCTGTTTTTTTCATTATAATCTGCATTATTTGTAGTAGCATATCTTTGTGACATTTTTAGACTGTTTCTTAGTTCTTAAAATTTCCACCTGTTCTATTTTCTAGAATTTTTTATAACTGTCATTATCATAATTGTCATTTAATTTATAAACCATTTTATATTAATTCATTTAATTACATACATTTTTGACATTATTTTCACATTATTCCGGTCATTGCTATTATACTTGCAAGTGCTGGTTTTTTTATTTATTTCATTATGAGGTCATATTTTCTCCTCATACCACTTAAAGTTTCATTCTCTCATAATTCCAAAGAAGTTTTTGTACTTTATTTTATTCACTCACTTAAATCGTATTAAAGAATTTTTTTTTCTTTTTTATTTCCTTCAATAACATTTTACGGAAAGGTTTTTACTCTTCATATTGAACTTAGACATGATTAAACTGTCTAGAATTATTTGTTTTTTGACCTTAGATGGTTTTATTTCTAAATTCTCTCCTTCTTTATTATTATATTATAGCCATAAAGTTTTTTTTTTTTTACATTTTCTTGGTATGTAAGGTGAACTTACTTATTTTTTAGAATTTAGTTGATTTTATGTTTTTTAAAACTTCTTTTCTTCTATTCTAGCCATAAAGTTTTTTCATATTTTCTTGGTATGTAAGGTGAACTTACTTATTTTTTGAATTTAGTTGTTTTTATTTTTTTTTTTAAACTTCTTCTCTGCTATTCTAGCCATAAAGTTTTTTCACATTTTCTTGGTATGTAAGGTGAACTTACTTATTTTTTTGAATTTAGTTGATTTTATGTTTTTTAAACTTCTTCTCTTCTATTCTAGCCATAAAGTTTTTTCACATTTTCTTGGTATGTAAGGTGAACTTACTTATTTTTTTTGAATGTAGTTGTTTTTATGTTTTTTAAAACTTCTTCTCTTCTATTCTAGCCATAAAGTTTTTTCATATTTTCTTGGTATGTAAGATGAACTTACTTATTTTTTGAATTTAGTTGTTTTTTAAATTCTAATTCTGTTTTATATTACTGCCACATAGACTTTTCATAAATGATTGTAATAGTTTTCATAATTATATGGTAAACATATCATATTAGTTTCATAAATATTGTATGACTCTTTCCTTGTCTTTATTCAAACGTATTTCTTATTATTATTATTTCTTTATACCCAGGTGGATGCTTTTTATTATAGTGCATTGTTGCTCATAGTTCCTTTATAAGGTGTAGTTTCTTAATTAATTTATTTCTTAAATTCCCATTTTGGTTCTTTGTCCCTTCTTCTTCTCATTTTTCCTCAGTGGTAATTATTTTCATCTTCTTTGTGGTGGTTTTGCCGTTGTCGGTTATCATGACATCCATCCCTTTTACCACCTCATTATGTATCCGTATAGATCCTTATCAGATCCAAACTTTTGCTCCTACGCGCCGGATAGTACCTCGGTTGGTCCCGTTCTAGGCTCCTCCGCCTTTCTTCGTATCTTCGGTAACTGCTCCCTCTATGGTGGTTGAAACCTCGCTGTCTTCCATCTGTGGCCCGTATGAAGTTCACTCTTGGGCGAGGAAACCTATTATTACTAAAATTACTATTATTGGGACCCACACGATTAGCATTATTATGGTAAGGACTATTACCATAATTGGGGCTTCTCTGACTATTTACGTTATCAGGGTAGGGATTGTGGTTACCCTGATAACCATTAGAGGGTCGATTCGGGTTTTGATAATTTGTACCCGTATTATTATTATCATGGTCATTAGTATTGTTCCCATTATTATATTGTCTTATATTCCAATATGTCTCTGGTCCATATGCTGTATGACATGAAAAATATCTGTGAGGGTCTTCATCTGGTTTATCCATTATTTGCTTCTCTGAATCCCCATAATCTGGCTCATCATCACATATCCATCCGGAAGGTATACATTTTTGTGTAATTGTACACTGGAATAGTCCCGGATCGCGCACTAATGGAACACACTCTGGTGATTCACCAGTGCCATCGTCACAGTCTGATAAGATGTTATATTTCCATCTTTCTGAAATACACTGTTTAGTTCCGCACTGGAACTGATCTGGTCCACATGTTGTATTCCGTTTACCTCTGGTCCTTTCCCAGTGATAAACTACTGTTTGGTGGTACATTATTTCTGAGATTACCTTGAATCTCCTTCCGAAATTTCTGTAATTACTGATTTCTTCATGGTCGGTAATTGGAATATTATTGACATCCATTAAACCATGGTTCATCATTTCTATTTCTTCCTTGGTTTTCCTTAATTTCCTTGGAAGCGTTGTTCTCCTTTCCCTTGGTTCTACTTCCATATCTGTAGTATTTTCTTTATTCCCGTTAGTTTTCTTCTCAGGCAATACTGTAACTGGTTCAATTGTTTTTTCATTCGGTATTTCTTCTGGTTCTGGTTGGTTATCATATTTTATTTCTTCGGTTTTCTCCTTTCTTAATTCTTCCCTTTTTAATCTGTCCTCTCTCATTTCCTCATTCGTTTCATCCAGTTTCTTATTGATATTGTCCAGTTTGTTATTCAAGTCTTCACTCAATTTCTTGCTAGTTTCTTCCATTTTGGACTCTATGTTCTTATTCATTTGTAAGATTATCTCCATCAGCTTTTCCATCATCTCCATTTTTGTAAGTTCTGCCATTTTTGTTTATCTTTGTTGCCCTTCTTCCTGACTGGATAACCGCTGCCAGGCTTATCTATTCAAGCCCTCTAAGTTGGACGCCACTTTGTAACAGTACGGCCTTTCGGTGGCTGCCTTCTACCTTAACACCCAGCGTTGGATTCGTCACTTTGTAAGAAGACCTTATATGTGACTGTAATCAAATCCCACTGTTTGGGCTAGCCACTTGGTCACCAGACCGCTGTATGCCGGTCGTTACAAAAGAATAAAAAATAAAATGGAAAATTCAATAATAATAGAATTTTCAAATAATAAAATAATTTTGTTTATGTTTAAGAGGTATGTATACAAGATCAATCTGTGTTTTAAAAGATTCTGGTAAAATTTTAGTAACAGGTAGGTATTTATTGACCGTCGAGCACTTCTTGAAGATTTGCACCAAGTCTGGAGTTAAATATATTAACTCCAGGTAATAATCGATTGGTGACCTTCCTTACTGGTCCAATATCCTGTTCAAAATAGAGTATATTCTTTTCACTTAATACCTTCAGCCTTATAAATACCCTTAAATTACCCTGTGAAATAAATACAGATACAAAATAATAGAAATATAAAGATTTATTGACAATTTTAGATAAATAATCGATATTTTATCGATGGAGAGCAATTATCGACTCTGTCTCAGGAATTATCAATTGTCATACAGAACAAAATTTTATGTTATATTATATTAAAGACAGGTTCTTTGAGCGATTAAGAATTAATAGTCAGAGAAGGGTGACGAGAAAGTATAACATTAACAGTTAACACATATAAATACAATAATTACTATTCAATAGTATTTAAATAATTCAGGTTATGATATTAGAATAAATGTTTTGTCGAACCAATGAAGACTGATGTGACGTCAGTCTCTGCGATGTAGTAGGCAGGTTTTGTTTTCAAGATGGCCGCTCCTTGGGTTGGTCTCGGCTATTGTATATGCGTCGAGTCAGAAAATTACTATAAAATTACCTTCATCAAGGTCTAAAATGTCCCCGCACTGGTATAATAAGTCTGTTAATCTATTTAGTGTATTCTGGTGAAGTGTTCAGTGTAAACTTGCGTTAGTTAGGTTATTTTCTATTTGTGCAACTATTACGGTTAAGTTTTCAAGTTGCGGTTAGGTTTGTAGAGTAAATCAGTTGTAATATAATGTTTTACCGTTTACTGTCACTCGTATAGTGAAGTTAGAGGTTTATTTTCACTATTGTCGTGAATGTTTTTATATTATTGGTTTCAAAAAGTGTTTAATTTGTCTAACTCTCGTTCACTGATTTCAATGGCTAAAACGTTAGCTTCATGTTCGACTCGGTTTAAAGAACGTTTTTGTCACACACCTATTCAGCTTGATATTCAACAAAAGACTAATTAACTTGGTCATAAATCTTGCCCAGTTAATCCTTGAAAAAGTATTGTTAACATTTTTCGATTTCATACACATTAGAAAATATTACATTATATATGGAATTTTTCTATTTTATTCCTTACTTTTATGAATTATTAATCTTATTATTAGTTTAATCATCTTATTCCCTTTAAATTGATGTATTATAGTCCATATCTGTAGACATTTTGTGGAAATTAACAAATTTTGTTCACACTTTGGAAATATAGGCTCAAAATTGGATTTCCGTTTTTATACAAAATACCTTCCATTTTAAATATTATTAATACTATTATAATAAATTTTAATTAGTCATATTTCTCTTCCTTTCCTTAAATACATATAAATTACACCTTTGAACTGGTTTTTTGTGTTAATTTGTAGATTTGATATTGCTCTCTAAAATTAATTAATTTATATATTTTGACAATTTACAAAATGTTAAGGTATATTTCCTTATTGTCATTTTAATTCATAGGATCATTCCTAGTAGTAGTTAATTGTGTTATCTTATATAAATCTGGGTAGTTTACAGGATTTATTAGTGAATTATACTATTTTATATTGGTTCTCTGATTTCACCAAATGGCCTAGATTTTAGAATTTTATATTTCTTTCTTTCTGAATAAATTAAACTTGATTCCTCCTCTGACTTTACATAACTACAATTATATGAAAATAACATGATCTATAACTTATTGTTTTGTGTAGTAGTTAATTAACACTACAGTTATTAAAATAATTAATTATGAACATTGTTTATTAATCTGCACAATTTAACATATTGCAGATACAGCATAAACATATCTCTTTTGACTATTTTTAATCTAACATAGCATACCTTTTAGTACATTATTACTGGTATGTAGGTTATTATTTATCAAACATAATTCTTTTTTTAAAACACATAACATAACTCTTATTTTCTAATAAACCTTACAAATACATTTATTTAATACATTGATTTTAGGACTGTGAAATAATAGTCTATTTAAACATGTTACACTTATTCATACTATATTAGTACCATTCCTTTTTGGTTTAAATCATTATTATTGTGATTCCCCACATCAGCAAACATTAATTCCCATACTCTATTTATTATCATCCTTTTTTACAAAGGTCTTTTAAATAAGGATTTACATTAAAATAATAAAATACTGGAAACCTTCCATTTTATTATTTTATTATGCTGTTTATTATTTAGATTTTAAAGTTGTGGTATAGCATACTACTAAGTTATAGTATCACCAACTTTAAGTTTATTGCTTTTTTTAAAAAACACTTAAACAAATTCACTTTCACTGTTGGTTCTGATATTCTGAGTCTTATTATCTCAGACCAGACCTTTAGTCATCATGGACCGTTAAGACTAGTTTATTTTCTTTATTACACAATAGCTTTAGCCGGTGCACTTCTTATAACGCTATACAACACTTTAGTTTTCTCAATAATTACATTTTTATAAGATTTTGGGGATGTTATACTTTCTTTGACATAGTTTTTGTGGGTTTGGGGATTGATAGTAGTTTATATAATAATAGGTTTTACTACGGTGTTTCTTTCATACTATGTCTTCCTCTCCTCCTGTCTTCCTTCTTGTCCTTCTTCATATCTTCCTTCTGGTATTCATTCTTGTCCCTCTTCTAGTTTTCATTCTTGTCCCTCGTCTAGTCTTCACTCTTCTGTTCTTCTTTCCTCATTCTTGGGAACCAAGGTACTTGGTGTTATCACGACTGAGGTTTAGTTTGGAGTATTGAATTTCTTCACTGAACTGACTTTATTCTTCTATTTGTTTTTAGAGTATTTTGGTATTCACCACTCTTCGATTGAGTCTCTTTTTTCGGGATATTGTCTTATGTAACTGGTTTATTGCTCTGAGCTTCCTGGGTAACGTACTGGTATTATTTATGAGTTGATGAGTTGCTTCAATACTTTCTTTGGTTTCTTTTAACAGTGGTTTTTATATATTATGTAGTGAGGATTTTTATCTTATTGTGTTTCATTCCTCTGATTTATTTAAATGTCATTTAATATTATTACAACATTTTTTGATGTAATTAAATTTTATCATTTCATATGATTTACAATGTAGTGGATTTTCTGTCACGCTACAGAATGCCCTTCTCCAGAAGTAATTTTTTCAGACTATACTTGCTTTGTCTGAAACAATTGCTTATGATAATTATTCAAAGTTTGTTATTATTTTGGACTTCCTTCCATTTTAAAATTCTCTTATTTATATCTGAGTTTATATCACTCTCACTTGATCTTCCTTGATAGTAATAGTCTTCTGAGTTTCATATTTATTATTTCATTTTTATATTTCTTCTTAGTATTTTCTCCTTGGGATATTTTCTCCCTATCGTTCCCTACTTTGTGAGCTGGTTCAGTTCAGAGAGGCACTGTACGCTACTTTCCTCTGCTGTCCAATACTTCACACATATTTGAGTACAGAGGCAAATCATCTCTGCTCAAAAAATATATTAATCCTGCTGGAATTATCATCAGACAGATTAAAAAATTATTCAGAATAGTACACATTTGTTACTATTTAAAAAATATCTTTGGGATACTTCACTTATTACTTATTATACTTCTCAGAGATTTTAATATTTCTATCTCAGTTGTTCATCTGACTTATTATCTGGATGTTTCTTTCATTTGATATTATGGTAGGAAGATCTTCTATTATTACATTTTTATACGATTTTGTTATCATATAATTCTTTTGGTTATAAATTCTTTATTACCTTCTGGTTTTTTCATTATAATCTGCATTATTTGTAGTAGCATATCTTTGTGACATTTTTAGACTGTTTCTTAGTTCTTAAAATTTCCACCTGTTCTATTTTCTAGAATTTTTTATAACTGTCATTATCATAATTGTCATTTAATTTATAAACCATTTTATATTAATTCATTTAATTACATACATTTTTGACATTATTTTCACATTATTCCGGTCATTGCTATTATACTTGCAAGTGCTGGTTTTTTTATTTATTTCATTATGAGGTCATATTTTCTCCTCATACCACTTAAAGTTTCATTCTCTCATAATTCCAAAGAAGTTTTTGTACTTTATTTTATTCACTCACTTAAATCGTATTAAAGAATTTTTTTTTCTTTTTTATTTCCTTCAATAACATTTTACGGAAAGGTTTTTACTCTTCATATTGAACTTAGACATGATTAAACTGTCTAGAATTATTTGTTTTTTGACCTTAGATGGTTTTATTTCTAAATTCTCTCCTTCTTTATTATTATATTATAGCCATAAAGTTTTTTTTTTTTTACATTTTCTTGGTATGTAAGGTGAACTTACTTATTTTTTAGAATTTAGTTGATTTTATGTTTTTTAAAACTTCTTTTCTTCTATTCTAGCCATAAAGTTTTTTCATATTTTCTTGGTATGTAAGGTGAACTTACTTATTTTTTGAATTTAGTTGTTTTTATTTTTTTTTTTAAACTTCTTCTCTGCTATTCTAGCCATAAAGTTTTTTCACATTTTCTTGGTATGTAAGGTGAACTTACTTATTTTTTTGAATTTAGTTGATTTTATGTTTTTTAAACTTCTTCTCTTCTATTCTAGCCATAAAGTTTTTTCACATTTTCTTGGTATGTAAGGTGAACTTACTTATTTTTTTTGAAGGTAGTTGTTTTTATGTTTTATAAAACTTCTTCTCTTCTATTCTAGCCATAAAGTTTTTTCATATTTTCTTGGTATGTAAGATGAACTTACTTATTTTTTGAATTTAGTTGTTTTTTAAATTCTAATTCTGTTTTATATTACTGCCACATAGACTTTTCATAAATGATTGTAATAGTTTTCATAATTATATGGTAAACATATCATATTAGTTTCATAAATATTGTATGACTCTTTCCTTGTCTTTATTCAAACGTATTTCTTATTATTATTATTTCTTTATACCCAGGTGGATGCTTTTTATTATAGTGCATTGTTGCTCATAGTTCCTTTATAAGGTGTAGTTTCTTAATTAATTTATTTCTTAAATTCCCATTTTGGTTCTTTGTCCCTTCTTCTTCTCATTTTTCCTCAGTGGTAATCATTTTCATCTTCTTTGTGGTGGTTTTGCCGTTGTCGGTTATCATGACATCCATCCCTTTTACCACCTCATTATGTATCCGTATAGATCCTTATCAGATCCAAACTTTTGCTCCTACGCGCCGGATAGTACCTCGGTTGGTCCCGTTCTAGGCTCCTCCGCCTTTCTTCGTATCTTCGGTAACTGCTCCCTCTATGGTGGTTGAAACCTCGCTGTCTTCCATCTGTGGCCCGTATGAAGTTCACTCTTGGGCGAGGAAACCTATTATTACTAAAATTACTATTATTGGGACCCACACGATTAGCATTATTATGGTAAGGACTATTACCATAATTGGGGCTTCTCTGACTATTTACGTTATCAGGGTAGGGATTGTGGTTACCCTGATAACCATTAGAGGGTCGATTCGGGTTTTGATAATTTGGACCCGTATTATTATTATCATGGTCATTAGTATTGTTCCCATTATTATATTGTCTTATATTCCAATATGTCTCTGGTCCATATGCTGTATGACATGAAAAATATCTGTGAGGGTCTTCATCTGGTTTATCCATTATTTGCTTCTCTGAATCCCCATAATCTGGCTCATCATCACATATCTATCCGGAAGGTATTCATTTTTGTGTAATTGTACACTGGAATAGTCCCGGATCTCGCACTAATGGAACACACTCTGGTGATTCACCAGTGCCATCGTCACAGTCTGATAAGATGTTATATTTCCATCTTTCTGAAATACACTGTTTAGTTCCGCACTGGAACTGATCTGGTCCACATGTTGTATTCCGTTTACCTCTGGTCCTTTCCCAGTGATAAACTACTGTTTGGTGGTACATTATTTCTGAGATTACCTTAAATCTCCTTCCGAAATTTCTGTAATTACTGATTTCTTCATGGTCGGTAATTGGAATATTATTGACATCCATTAAACCATGGTTCATCATTTCTATTTCTTCCTTGGTTTTCCTTAATTTCCTTGGAAGCGTTGTCCTCCTTTCCCTTGGTTCTACTTCCATATCTGTAGTATTTTCTTTATTCCCGTTAGTTTTCTTCTCAGGCAATACTGTAACTGGTTCAATTGTTTTTTCATTCGGTATTTCTTCTGGTTCTGGTTGGTTATCATATTTTATTTCTTCGGTTTTCTCCTTTCTTAATTCTTCCCTTTTTAATCTGTCCTCTCTCATTTCCTCATTCGTTTCATCCAGTTTCTTATTGATATTGTCCAGTTTGTTATTCAAGTCTTCACTCAATTTCTTGCTAGTTTCTTCCATTTTGGACTCTATGTTCTTATTCATTTGTAAGATTATCTCCATCAGCTTTTCCATCATCTCCATTTTTGTAAGTTCTGCCATTTTTGTTTATCTTTGTTGCCCTTCTTCCTGACTGGATAACCGCTGCCAGGCTTATCTATTCAAGCCCTCTAAGTTGGACGCCACTTTGTAACAGTACGGCCTTTCGGTGGCTGCCTTCTACCTTAACACCCAGCGTTGGATTCGTCACTTTGTAAGAAGACCTTATATGTGACTGTAATCAAATCCCACTGTTTGGGCTAGCCACTTGGTCACCAGACCGCTGTATGCCGGTCGTTACAAAAGAATAAAAAATAAAATGGAAAATTCAATAATAATAGAATTTTCAAATAATAAAATAATTTTGTTTATGTTTAAGAGGTATGTATACAAGATCAATCTGTGTTTTAAAAGATTCTGGTAAAATTTTAGTAACAGGTAGGTATTTATTGACCGTCGAGCACTTCTTGAAGATTTGCACCAAGTCTGGAGTTAAATATATTAACTCCAGGTAATAATCGATTGGTGACCTTCCTTACTGGTCCAATATCCTGTTCAAAATAGAGTATATTCTTTTCACTTAATACCTTCAGCCTTATAAATACCCTTAAATTACCCTGTGAAATAAATACAGATACAAAATAATAGAAATATAAAGATTTATTGACAATTTTAGATAAATAATCGATATTTTATCGATGGAGAGCAATTATCGACTCTGTCTCAGGAATTATCAATTGTCATACAGAACAAAATTTTATGTTATATTATATTAAAGACAGGTTCTTTGAGCGATTAAGAATTAATAGTCAGAGAAGGGTGACGAGAAAGTATAACATTAACAGTTAACACATATAAATACAATAATTACTATTCAATAGTATTTAAATAATTCAGGTTATGATATTAGAATAAATGTTTTGTCGAACCAATGAAGACTGATGTGACGTCAGTCTCTGCGATGTAGTAGGCAGGTTTTGTTTTCAAGATGGCCGCTCCTTGGGTTGGTCTCGGCTATTGTATATGCGTCGAGTCAGAAAATTACTATAAAATTACCTTCATCAAGGTCTAAAATGTCCCCGCACTGGTATAATAAGTCTGTTAATCTATTTAGTGTATTCTGGTGAAGTGTTCAGTGTAAACTTGCGTTAGTTAGGTTATTTTCTATTTGTGCAACTATTACGGTTAAGTTTTCAAGTTGCGGTTAGGTTTGTAGAGTAAATCAGTTGTAATATAATGTTTTACCGTTTACTGTCACTCGTATAGTGAAGTTAGAGGTTTATTTTCACTATTGTCGTGAATGTTTTTATATTATTGGTTTCAAAAAGTGTTTAATTTGTCTAACTCTCGTTCACTGATTTCAATGGCTAAAACGTTAGCTTCATGTTCGACTCGGTTTAAAGAACGTTTTTGTCACACACCTATTCAGCTTGATATTCAACAAAAGACTAATTAACTTGGTCATAAATCTTGCCCAGTTAATCCTTGAAAAAGTATTGTTAACATTTTTCGATTTCATACACATTAGAAAATATTACATTATATATGGAATTTTTCTATTTTATTCCTTACTTTTATGAATTATTAATCTTATTATTAGTTTAATCATCTTATTCCCTTTAAATTGATGTATTATAGTCCATATCTGTAGACATTTTGTGGAAATTAACAAATTTTGTTCACACTTTGGAAATATAGGCTCAAAATTGGATTTCCGTTTTTATACAAAATACCTTCCATTTTAAATATTATTAATACTATTATAATAAATTTTAATTAGTCATATTTCTCTTCCTTTCCTTAAATACATATAAATTACACCTTTGAACTGGTTTTTTGTGTTAATTTGTAGATTTGATATTGCTCTCTAAAATTAATTAATTTATATATTTTGACAATTTACAAAATGTTAAGGTATATTTCCTTATTGTCATTTTAATTCATAGGATCATTCCTAGTAGTAGTTAATTGTGTTATCTTATATAAATCTGGGTAGTTTACAGGATTTATTAGTGAATTATACTATTTTATATTGGTTCTCTGATTTCACCAAATGGCCTAGATTTTAGAATTTTATATTTCTTTCTTTCTGAATAAATTAAACTTGATTCCTCCTCTGACTTTACATAACTACAATTATATGAAAATAACATGATCTATAACTTATTGTTTTGTGTAGTAGTTAATTAACACTACAGTTATTAAAATAATTAATTATGAACATTGTTTATTAATCTGCACAATTTAACATATTGCAGATACAGCATAAACATATCTCTTTTGACTATTTTTAATCTAACATAGCATACCTTTTAGTACATTATTACTGGTATGTAGGTTATTATTTATCAAACATAATTCTTTTTTTAAAACACATAACATAACTCTTATTTTCTAATAAACCTTACAAATACATTTATTTAATACATTGATTTTAGGACTGTGAAATAATAGTCTATTTAAACATGTTACACTTATTCATACTATATTAGTACCATTCCTTTTTGGTTTAAATCATTATTATTGTGATTCCCCACATCAGCAAACATTAATTCCCATACTCTATTTATTATCATCCTTTTTTACAAAGGTCTTTTAAATAAGGATTTACATTAAAATAATAAAATACTGGAAACCTTCCATTTTATTATTTTATTATGCTGTTTATTATTTAGATTTTAAAGTTGTGGTATAGCATACTACTAAGTTATAGTATCACCAACTTTAAGTTTATTGCTTTTTTTAAAAAACACTTAAACAAATTCACTTTCACTGTTGGTTCTGATATTCTGAGTCTTATTATCTCAGACCAGACCTTTAGTCATCATGGACCGTTAAGACTAGTTTATTTTCTTTATTACACAATAGCTTTAGCCGGTGCACTTCTTATAACGCTATACAACACTTTAGTTTTCTCAATAATTACATTTTTATAAGATTTTGGGGATGTTATACTTTCTTTGACATAGTTTTTGTGGGTTTGGGGATTGATAGTAGTTTATATAATAATAGGTTTTACTACGGTGTTTCTTTCATACTATGTCTTCCTCTCCTCCTGTCTTCCTTCTTGTCCTTCTTCATATCTTCCTTCTGGTATTCATTCTTGTCCCTCTTCTAGTTTTCATTCTTGTCCCTCGTCTAGTCTTCACTCTTCTGTTCTTCTTTCCTCATTCTTGGGAACCAAGGTACTTGGTGTTATCACGACTGAGGTTTAGTTTGGAGTATTGAATTTCTTCACTGAACTGACTTTATTCTTCTATTTGTTTTTAGAGTATTTTGGTATTCACCACTCTTCGATTGAGTCTCTTTTTTTCGGGATATTGTCTTATGTAACTGGTTTATTGCTCTGAGCTTCCTGGGTAACGTACTGGTATTATTTATGAGTTGATGAGTTGCTTCAATACTTTCTTTGGTTTCTTTTAACAGTGGTTTTTATATATTATGTAGTGAGGATTTTTATCTTATTGTGTTTCATTCCTCTGATTTATTTAAATGTCATTTAATATTATTACAACATTTTTTGATGTAATTAAATTTTATCATTTCATATGATTTACAATGTAGTGGATTTTCTGTCACGCTACAGAATGCCCTTCTCCAGAAGTAATTTTTTCAGACTATACTTGCTTTGTCTGAAACAATTGCTTATGATAATTATTCAAAGTTTGTTATTATTTTGGACTTCCTTCCATTTTAAAATTCTCTTATTTATATCTGAGTTTATATCACTCTCACTTGATCTTCCTTGATAGTAATAGTCTTCTGAGTTTCATATTTATTATTTCATTTTTATATTTCTTCTTAGTATTTTCTCCTTGGGATATTTTCTCCCTATCGTTCCCTACTTTGTGAGCTGGTTCAGTTCAGAGAGGCACTGTACGCTACTTTCCTCTGCTGTCCAATACTTCACACATATTTGAGTACAGAGGCAAATCATCTCTGCTCAAAAAATATATTAATCCTGCTGGAATTATCATCAGACAGATTAAAAAATTATTCAGAATAGTACACATTTGTTACTATTTAAAAAATATCTTTGGGATACTTCACTTATTACTTATTATACTTCTCAGAGATTTTAATATTTCTATCTCAGTTGTTCATCTGACTTATTATCTGGATGTTTCTTTCATTTGATATTATGGTAGGAAGCTCTTCTATTATTACATTTTTATAAGATTTTGTTATCATATAATTCTTTTGGTTATAAATTCTTTATTACCTTCTGGTTTTTTCATTATAATCTGCATTATTTGTAGTAGCATATCTTTGTGACATTTTTAGACTGTTTCTTAGTTCTTAAAATTTCCACCTGTTCTATTTTCTAGAATTTTTTATAACTGTCATTATCATAATTGTCATTTAATTTATAAACCATTTTATATTAATTCATTTAATTACATACATTTTTGACATTATTTTCACATTATTCCGGTCATTGCTATTATACTTGCAAGTGCTGGTTTTTTTATTTATTTCATTATGAGGTCATATTTTCTCCTCATACCACTTAAAGTTTCATTCTCTCATAATTCCAAAGAAGTTTTTGTACTTTATTTTATTCACTCACTTAAATCGTATTAAAGAATTTTTTTTCTTTTTTATTTCCTTCAATAACATTTTACGGAAAGGTTTTTACTCTTCATATTGAACTTAGACATGATTAAACTGTCTAGAATTATTTGTTTTTTTGACCTTAGATGGTTTTATTTCTAAATTCTCTCCTTCTTTATTATTATATTATAGCCATAAAGTTTTTTTTTTTTTACATTTTCTTGGTATGTAAGGTGAACTTACTTATTTTTTAGAATTTAGTTGATTTTATGTTTTTTAAAACTTCTTTTCTTCTATTCTAGCCATAAAGTTTTTTCATATTTTCTTGGTATGTAAGGTGAACTTACTTATTTTTTGAATTTAGTTGTTTTTATTTTTTTGTTTAAACTTCTTCTCTGCTATTCTAGCCATAAAGTTTTTTCACATTTTCTTGGTATGTAAGGTGAACTTACTTATTTTTTTTGAATGTAGTTGTTTTTATGTTTTTTAAAACTTCTTCTCTTCTATTCTAGCCATAAAGTTTTTTCATATTTTCTTGGTATGTAAGATGAACTTACTTATTTTTTGAATTTAGTTGTTTTTTAAATTCTAATTCTGTTTTATATTACTGCCACATAGACTTTTCATAAATGATTGTAATAGTTTTCATAATTATATGGTAAACATATCATATTAGTTTCATAAATATTGTATGACTCTTTCCTTGTCTTTATTCAAACGTATTTCTCATTATTATTATGTCTTTATACCCAGGTGGATGCTTTTTATTATAGTGCATTGTTGCTCATAGTTCCTTTATAAGGTGTAGTTTCTTAATTAATTTATTTCTTAAATTCCCATTTTGGTTCTTTGTCCCTTCTTCTTCTCATTTTTCCTCAGTGGTAATTATTTTCATCTTCTTTGTGGTGGTTTTGCCGTTGTCGGTTATCATGACATCCATCCCTTTTACCACCTCATTATGTATCCGTATAGATCCTTATCAGATCCAAACTTTTGCTCCTACGCGCCGGATAGTACCTCGGTTGGTCCCGTTCTAGGCTCCTCCGCCTTTCTTCGTATCTTCGGTAACTGCTCCCTCTATGGTGGTTGAAACCTCGCTGTCTTCCATCTGTGGCCCGTATGAAGTTCACTCTTGGGCGAGGAAACCTATTATTACTAAAATTACTATTATTGGGACCCACACGATTAGCATTATTATGGTAAGGACTATTACCATAATTGGGGCTTCTCTGACTATTTACGTTATCAGGGTAGGGATTGTGGTTACCCTGATAACCATTAGAGGGTCGATTCGGGTTTTGATAATTTGGACCCGTATTATTATTATCATGGTCATTAGTATTGTTCCCATTATTATATTGTCTTATATTCCAATATGTCTCTGGTCCATATGCTGTATGACATGAAAAATATCTGTGAGGGTCTTCATCTGGTTTATCCATTATTTGCTTCTCTGAATCCCCATAATCTGGCTCATCATCACATATCCATCCGGAAGGTATACATTTTTGTGTAATTGTACACTGGAATAGTCCCGGATCGCGCACTAATGGAACACACTCTGGTGATTCACCAGTGCCATCGTCACAGTCTGATAAGATGTTATATTTCCATCTTTCTGAAATACACTGTTTAGTTCCGCACTGGAACTGATCTGGTCCACATGTTGTATTCCGTTTACCTCTGGTCCTTTCCCAGTGATAAACTACTGTTTGGTGGTACATTATTTCTGAGATTACCTTGAATCTCCTTCCGAAATTTCTGTAATTACTGATTTCTTCATGGTCGGTAATTGGAATATTATTGACATCCATTAAACCATGGTTCATCATTTCTATTTCTTCCTTGGTTTTCCTTAATTTCCTTGGAAGCGTTGTCCTCCTTTCCCTTGGTTCTACTTCCATATCTGTAGTATTTTCTTTATTCCCGTTAGTTTTCTTCTCAGGCAATACTGTAACTGGTTCAATTGTTTTTTCATTCGGTATTTCTTCTGGTTCTGGTTGGTTATCATATTTTATTTCTTCGGTTTTCTCCTTTCTTAATTCTTCCCTTTTTAATCTGTCCTCTCTCATTTCCTCATTCGTTTCATCCAGTTTCTTATTGATATTGTCCAGTTTGTTATTCAAGTCTTCACTCAATTTCTTGCTAGTTTCTTCCATTTTGGACTCTATGTTCTTATTCATTTGTAAGATTATCTCCATCAGCTTTTCCATCATCTCCATTTTTGTAAGTTCTGCCATTTTTGTTTATCTTTGTTGCCCTTCTTCCTGACTGGATAACCGCTGCCAGGCTTATCTATTCAAGCCCTCTAAGTTGGACGCCACTTTGTAACAGTACGGCCTTTCGGTGGCTGCCTTCTACCTTAACACCCAGCGTTGGATTCGTCACTTTGTAAGAAGACCTTATATGTGACTGTAATCAAATCCCACTGTTTGGGCTAGCCACTTGGTCACCAGACCGCTGTATGCCGGTCGTTACAAAAGAATAAAAAATAAAATGGAAAATTCAATAATAATAGAATTTTCAAATAATAAAATAATTTTGTTTATGTTTAAGAGGTATGTATACAAGATCAATCTGTGTTTTAAAAGATTCTGGTAAAATTTTAGTAACAGGTAGGTATTTATTGACCGTCGAGCACTTCTTGAAGATTTGCACCAAGTCTGGAGTTAAATATATTAACTCCAGGTAATAATCGATTGGTGACCTTCCTTACTGGTCCAATATCCTGTTCAAAATAGAGTATATTCTTTTCACTTAATACCTTCAGCCTTATAAATACCCTTAAATTACCCTGTGAAATAAATACAGATACAAAATAATAGAAATATAAAGATTTATTGACAATTTTAGATAAATAATCGATATTTTATCGATGGAGAGCAATTATCGACTCTGTCTCAGGAATTATCAATTGTCATACAGAACAAAATTTTATGTTATATTATATTAAAGACAGGTTCTTTGAGCGATTAAGAATTAATAGTCAGAGAAGGGTGACGAGAAAGTATAACATTAACAGTTAACACATATAAATACAATAATTACTATTCAATAGTATTTAAATAATTCAGGTTATGATATTAGAATAAATGTTTTGTCGAACCAATGAAGACTGATGTGACGTCAGTCTCTGCAATGTAGTAGGCAGGTTTCGTTTTCAAGATGGCCGCTCCTTGGGTTGGTCTCGGCTATTGTATATGCGTCGAGTCAGAAAATTACTATAAAATTACCTTCATCAAGGTCTAAAATGTCCCCGCACTGGTATAATAAGTCTGTTAATCTATTTAGTGTATTCTGGTGAAGTGTTCAGTGTAAACTTGCGTTAGTTAGGTTATTTTCTATTTGTGCAACTATTACGGTTAAGTTTTCAAGTTGCGGTTAGGTTTGTAGAGTAAATCAGTTGTAATATAATGTTTTACCGTTTACTGTCACTCGTATAGTGAAGTTAGAGGTTTATTTTCACTATTGTCGTGAATGTTTTTATATTATTGGTTTCAAAAAGTGTTTAATTTGTCTAACTCTCGTTCACTGATTTCAATGGCTAAAACGTTAGCTTCATGTTCGACTCGGTTTAAAGAACGTTTTTGTCACACACCTATTCAGCTTGATATTCAACAAAAGACTAATTAACTTGGTCATAAATCTTGCCCAGTTAATCCTTGAAAAAGTATTGTTAACATTTTTCGATTTCATACACATTAGAAAATATTACATTATATATGGAATTTTTCTATTTTATTCCTTACTTTTATGAATTATTAATCTTATTATTAGTTTAATCATCTTATTCCCTTTAAATTGATGTATTATAGTCCATATCTGTAGACATTTTGTGGAAATTAACAAATTTTGTTCACACTTTGGAAATATAGGCTCAAAATTGGATTTCCGTTTTTATACAAAATACCTTCCATTTTAAATATTATTAATACTATTATAATAAATTTTAATTAGTCATATTTCTCTTCCTTTCCTTAAATACATATAAATTACACCTTTGAACTGGTTTTTTGTGTTAATTTGTAGATTTGATATTGCTCTCTAAAATTAATTAATTTATATATTTTGACAATTTACAAAATGTTAAGGTATATTTCCTTATTGTCATTTTAATTCATAGGATCATTCCTAGTAGTAGTTAATTGTGTTATCTTATATAAATCTGGGTAGTTTACAGGATTTATTAGTGAATTATACTATTTTATATTGGTTCTCTGATTTCACCAAATGGCCTAGATTTTAGAATTTTATATTTCTTTCTTTCTCAATAAATTAAACTTGATTCCTCCTCTGACTTTACATAACTACAATTATATGAAAATAACATGATCTATAACTTATTGTTTTGTATAGTAGTTAATTAACACTACAGTTATTAAAATAATTAATTATGAACATTGTTTATTAATCTGCACAATTTAACATATTGCAGATACAGCATAAACATATCTCTTTTGACTATTTTTAATCTAACATAGCATACCTTTTAGTACATTATTACTGGTATGTAGGTTATTATTTATCAAACATAATTCTTTTTTTAAAACACATAACATAACTCTTATTTTCTAATAAACCTTACAAATACATTTATTTAATACATTGATTTTAGGACTGTGAAATAATAGTCTATTTAAACATGTTACACTTATTCATACTATATTAGTACCATTCCTTTTTGGTTTAAATCATTATTATTGTGATTCCCCACATCAGCAAACATTAATTCCCATACTCTATTTATTATCATCCTTTTTTACAAAGGTCTTTTAAATAAGGATTTACATTAAAATAATAAAATACTGGAAACCTTCCATTTTATTATTTTATTATGCTGTTTATTATTTAGATTTTAAAGTTGTGGTATAGCATACTACTAAGTTATAGTATCACCAACTTTAAGTTTATTGCTTTTTTTAAAAAACACTTAAACAAATTCACTTTCACTGTTGGTTCTGATATTCTGAGTCTTATTATCTCAGACCAGACCTTTAGTCATCATGGACCGTTAAGACTAGTTTATTTTCTTTATTACACAATAGCTTTAGCCGGTGCACTTCTTATAACGCTATACAACACTTTAGTTTTCTCAATAATTACATTTTTATAAGATTTTGGGGATGTTATACTTTCTTTGACATAGTTTTTGTGGGTTTGGGGATTGATAGTAGTTTATATAATAATAGGTTTTACTACGGTGTTTCTTTCATACTATGTCTTCCTCTCCTCCTGTCTTCCTTCTTGTCCTTCTTCATATCTTCCTTCTGGTATTCATTCTTGTCCCTCTTCTAGTTTTCATTCTTGTCCCTCGTCTAGTCTTCACTCTTCTGTTCTTCTTTCCTCATTCTTGGGAACCAAGGTACTTGGTGTTATCACGACTGAGGTTTAGTTTGGAGTATTGAATTTCTTCACTGAACTGACTTTATTCTTCTATTTGTTTTTAGAGTATTTTGGTATTCACCACTCTTCGATTGAGTCTCTTTTTTCGGGATATTGTCTTATGTAACTGGTTTATTGCTCTGAGCTTCCTGGGTAACGTACTGGTATTATTTATGAGTTGATGAGTTGCTTCAATACTTTCTTTGGTTTCTTTTAACAGTGGTTTTTATATATTATGTAGTGAGGATTTTTATCTTATTGTGTTTCATTCCTCTGATTTATTTAAATGTCATTTAATATTATTACAACATTTTTTGATGTAATTAAATTTTATCATTTCATATGATTTACAATGTAGTGGATTTTCTGTCACGCTACAGAATGCCCTTCTCCAGAAGTAATTTTTTCAGACTATACTTGCTTTGTCTGAAACAATTGCTTATGATAATTATTCAAAGTTTGTTATTATTTTGGACTTCCTTCCATTTTAAAATTCTCTTATTTATATCTGAGTTTATATCACTCTCACTTGATCTTCCTTGATAGTAATAGTCTTCTGAGTTTCATATTTATTATTTCATTTTTATATTTCTTCTTAGTATTTTCTCCTTGGGATATTTTCTCCCTATCGTTCCCTACTTTGTGAGCTGGTTCAGTTCAGAGAGGCACTGTACGCTACTTTCCTCTGCTGTCCAATAATTCACACATATTTGAGTACAGAGGCAAATCATCTCTGCTCAAAAAATATATTAATCCTGCTGGAATTATCATCAGACAGATTAAAAAATTATTCAGAATAGTACACATTTGTTACTATTTAAAAAATATCTTTGGGATACTTCACTTATTACTTATTATACTTCTCAGAGATTTTAATATTTCTATCTCAGTTGTTCATCTGACTTATTATCTGGATGTTTCTTTCATTTGATATTATGGTAGGAAGCTCTTCTATTATTACATTTTTATAAGATTTTGTTATCATATAATTCTTTTGGTTATAAATTCTTTATTACCTTCTGGTTTTTTCATTATAATCTGCATTATTTGTAGTAGCATATCTTTGTGACATTTTTAGACTGTTTCTTAGTTCTTAAAATTTCCACCTGTTCTATTTTCTAGAATTTTTTATAACTGTCATTATCATAATTGTCATTTAATTTATAAACCATTTTATATTAATTCATTTAATTACATACATTTTTGACATTATTTTCACATTATTCCGGTCATTGCTATTATACTTGCAAGTGCTGGTTTTTTTATTTATTTCATTATGAGGTCATATTTTCTCCTCATACCACTTAAAGTTTCATTCTCTCATAATTCCAAAGAAGTTTTTGTACTTTATTTTATTCACTCACTTAAATCGTATTAAAGAATTTTTTTTTCTTTTTTATTTCCTTCAATAACATTTTACGGAAAGGTTTTTACTCTTCATATTGAACTTAGACATGATTAAACTGTCTAGAATTATTTGTTTTTTGACCTTAGATGGTTTTATTTCTAAATTCTCTCCTTCTTTATTATTATATTATAGCCATAAAGTTTTTTTTTTTTTACATTTTCTTGGTATGTAAGGTGAACTTACTTATTTTTTAGAATTTAGTTGATTTTATGTTTTTTAAAACTTCTTTTCTTCTATTCTAGCCATAAAGTTTTTTCATATTTTCTTGGTATGTAAGGTGAACTTACTTATTTTTTGAATTTAGTTGTTTTTATTTTTTTTTTTAAACTTCTTCTCTGCTATTCTAGCCATAAAGTTTTTTCACATTTTCTTGGCATGTAAGGTGAACTTACTTATTTTTTTGAATTTAGTTGATTTTATGTTTTTTAAACTTCTTCTCTTCTATTCTAGCCATAAAGTTTTTTCACATTTTCTTGGTATGTAAGGTGAACTTACTTATTTTTTTTGAATGTAGTTGTATTTATGTTTTTTAAAACTTCTTCTCTTCTATTCTAGCCATAAAGTTTTTTCATATTTTCTTGGTATGTAAGATGAACTTACTTATTTTTTGAATTTAGTTGTTTTTTAATTTTTATTCTGTTTTATATTACTGCCACATAGACTTTTCATAAATGATTGTAATAGTTTTCATAATTATATGGTAAACATATCATATTACTTTCATAAATATTTTATGACTCTTTCCTTGTCTTTATTCAAACGTATTTCTTATTATTATTATTTCTTTATACCCAGGTGGATGCTTTTTATTATAGTGCATTGTTGCTCATAGTTCCTTTATAAGGTGTAGTTTCTTAATTAATTTATTTCTTAAATTCCCATTTTGGTTCTTTGTCCCTTCTTCTTCTCATTTTTCCTCAGTGGTAATTATTTTCATCTTCTTTGTGGTGGTTTTGCCGTTGTCGGTTATCATGACATCCATCCCTTTTACCACCTCATTATGTATCCGTATAGATCCTTATCAGATCCAAACTTTTGCTCCTACGCGCCGGATAGTACCTCGGTTGGTCCCGTTCTAGGCTCCTCCGCCTTTCTTCGTATCTTCGGTAACTGCTCCCTCTATGGTGGTTGAAACCTCGCTGTCTTCCATCTGTGGCCCGTATGAAGTTCACTCTTGGGCGAGGAAACCTATTATTACTAAAATTACTATTATTGGGACCCACACGATTAGCATTATTATGGTAAGGACTATTACCATAATTGGGGCTTCTCTGACTATTTACGTTATCAGGGTAGGGATTGTGGTTACCCTGATAACCATTAGAGGGTCGATTCGGGTTTTGATAATTTGGACCCGTATTATTATTATCATGGTCATTAGTATTGTTCCCATTATTATATTGTCTTATATTCCAATATGTCTCTGGTCCATATGCTGTATGACATGAAAAATATCTGTGAGGGTCTTCATCTGGTTTATCCATTATTTGCTTCTCTGAATCCCCATAATCTGGCTCATCATCACATATCCATCCGGAAGGTATACATTTTTGTGTAATTGTACACTGGAATAGTCCCAGATCGCGCACTAATGGAACACACTCTGGTGATTCACCAGTGCCATCGTCACAGTCTGATAAGATGTTATATTTCCATCTTTCTGAAATACACTGTTTAGTTCCGCACTGGAACTGATCTGGTCCACATGTTGTATTCCGTTTACCTCTGGTCCTTTCCCAGTGATAAACTACTGTTTGGTGGTACATTATTTCTGAGATTACCTTGAATCTCCTTCCGAAATTTCTGTAATTACTGATTTCTTCATGGTCGGTAATTGGAATATTATTGACATCCATTAAACCATGGTTCATCATTTCTATTTCTTCCTTGGTTTTCCTTAATTTCCTTGGAAGCGTTGTCCTCCTTTCCCTTGGTTCTACTTCCATATCTGTAGTATTTTCTTTATTCCCGTTAGTTTTCTTCTCAGGCAATACTGTAACTGGTTCAATTGTTTTTTCATTCGGTATTTCTTCTGGTTCTGGTTGGTTATCATATTTTATTTCTTCGGTTTTCTCCTTTCTTAATTCTTCCCTTTTTAATCTGTCCTCTCTCATTTCCTCATTCGTTTCATCCAGTTTCTTATTGATATTGTCCAGTTTGTTATTCAAGTCTTCACTCAATTTCTTGCTAGTTTCTTCCATTTTGGACTCTATGTTCTTATTCATTTGTAAGATTATCTCCATCAGCTTTTCCATCATCTCCATTTTTGTAAGTTCTGCCATTTTTGTTTATCTTTGTTGCCCTTCTTCCTGACTGGATAACCGCTGCCAGGCTTATCTATTCAAGCCCTCTAAGTTGGACGCCACTTTGTAACAGTACGGCCTTTCGGTGGCTGCCTTCTACCTTAACACCCAGCGTTGGATTCGTCACTTTGTAAGAAGACCTTATATGTGACTGTAATCAAATCCCACTGTTTGGGCTAGCCACTTGGTCACCAGACCGCTGTATGCCGGTCGTTACAAAAGAATAAAAAATAAAATGGAAAATTCAATAATAATAGAATTTTCAAATAATAAAATAATTTTGTTTATGTTTAAGAGGTATGTATACAAGATCAATCTGTGTTTTAAAAGATTCTGGTAAAATTTTAGTAACAGGTAGGTATTTATTGACCGTCGAGCACTTCTTGAAGATTTGCACCAAGTCTGGAGTTAAATATATTAACTCCAGGTAATAATCGATTGGTGACCTTCCTTACTGGTCCAATATCCTGTTCAAAATAGAGTATATTCTTTTCACTTAATACCTTCAGCCTTATAAATACCCTTAAATTACCCTGTGAAATAAATACAGATACAAAATAATAGAAATATAAAGATTTATTGACAATTTTAGATAAATAATCGATATTTTATCGATGGAGAGCAATTATCGACTCTGTCTCAGGAATTATCAATTGTCATACAGAACAAAATTTTATGTTATATTATATTAAAGACAGGTTCTTTGAGCGATTAAGAATTAATAGTCAGAGAAGGGTGACGAGAAAGTATAACATTAACAGTTAACACATATAAATACAATAATTACTATTCAATAGTATTTAAATAATTCAGGTTATGATATTAGAATAAATGTTTTGTCGAACCAATGAAGACTGATGTGACGTCAGTCTCTGCGATGTAGTAGGCAGGTTTTGTTTTCAAGATGGCCGCTCCTTGGGTTGGTCTCGGCTATTGTATATGCGTCGAGTCAGAAAATTACTATAAAATTACCTTCATCAAGGTCTAAAATGTCCCCGCACTGGTATAATAAGTCTGTTAATCTATTTAGTGTATTCTGGTGAAGTGTTCAGTGTAAACTTGCGTTAGTTAGGTTATTTTCTATTTGTGCAACTATTACGGTTAAGTTTTCAAGTTGCGGTTAGGTTTGTAGAGTAAATCAGTTGTAATATAATGTTTTACCGTTTACTGTCACTCGTATAGTGAAGTTAGAGGTTTATTTTCACTATTGTCGTGAATGTTTTTATATTATTGGTTTCAAAAAGTGTTTAATTTGTCTAACTCTCGTTCACTGATTTCAATGGCTAAAACGTTAGCTTCATGTTCGACTCGGTTTAAAGAACGTTTTTGTCACACACCTATTCAGCTTGATATTCAACAAAAGACTAATTAACTTGGTCATAAATCTTGCCCAGTTAATCCTTGAAAAAGTATTGTTAACATTTTTCGATTTCATACACATTAGAAAATATTACATTATATATGGAATTTTTCTATTTTATTCCTTACTTTTATGAATTATTAATCTTATTATTAGTTTAATCATCTTATTCCCTTTAAATTGATGTATTATAGTCCATATCTGTAGACATTTTGTGGAAATTAACAAATTTTGTTCACACTTTGGAATAATAGGCTCAAAATTGGATTTCCGTTTTTATACAAAATACCTTCCATTTTAAATATTATTAATACTATTATAATAAATTTTAATTAGTCATATTTCTCTTCCTTTCCTTAAATACATATAAATTACACCTTTGAACTGGTTTTTTGTGTTAATTTGTAGATTTGATATTGCTCTCTAAAATTAATTAATTTATATATTTTGACAATTTACAAAATGTTAAGGTATATTTCCTTATTGTCATTTTAATTCATAGGATCATTCCTAGTAGTAGTTAATTGTGTTATCTTATATAAATCTGGGTAGTTTACAGGATTTATTAGTGAATTATACTATTTTATATTGGTTCTCTGATTTCACCAAATGGCCTAGATTTTAGAATTTTATATTTCTTTCTTTCTGAATAAATTAAACTTGATTCCTCCTCTGACTTTACATAACTACAATTATATGAAAATAACATGATCTATAACTTATTGTTTTGTGTAGTAGTTAATTAACACTACAGTTATTAAAATAATTAATTATGAACATTGTTTATTAATCTGCACAATTTAACATATTGCAGATACAGCATAAACATATCTCTTTTGACTATTTTTAATCTAACATAGCATACCTTTTAGTACATTATTACTGGTATGTAGGTTATTATTTATCAAACATAATTCTTTTTTTAAAACACATAACATAACTCTTATTTTCTAATAAACCTTACAAATACATTTATTTAATACATTGATTTTAGGACTGTGAAATAATAGTCTATTTAAACATGTTACACTTATTCATACTATATTAGTACCATTCCTTTTTGGTTTAAATCATTATTATTGTGATTCCCCACATCAGCAAACATTAATTCCCATACTCTATTTATTATCATCCTTTTTTACAAAGGTCTTTTAAATAAGGATTTACATTAAAATAATAAAATACTGGAAACCTTCCATTTTATTATTTTATTATGCTGTTTATTATTTAGATTTTAAAGTTGTGGTATAGCATACTACTAAGTTATAGTATCACCAACTTTAAGTTTATTGCTTTTTTTAAAAAACACTTAAACAAATTCACTTTCACTGTTGGTTCTGATATTCTGAGTCTTATTATCTCAGACCAGACCTTTAGTCATCATGGACCGTTAAGACTAGTTTATTTTCTTTATTACACAATAGCTTTAGCCGGTGCACTTCTTATAACGCTATACAACACTTTAGTTTTCTCAATAATTACATTTTTATAAGATTTTGGGGATGTTATACTTTCTTTGACATAGTTTTTGTGGGTTTGGGGATTGATAGTAGTTTATATAATAATAGGTTTTACTACGGTGTTTCTTTCATACTATGTCTTCCTCTCCTCCTGTCTTCCTTCTTGTCCTTCTTCATATCTTCCTTCTGGTATTCATTCTTGTCCCTCTTCTAGTTTTCATTCTTGTCCCTCGTCTAGTCTTCACTCTTCTGTTCTTCTTTCCTCATTCTTGGGAACCAAGGTACTTGGTGTTATCACGACTGAGGTTTAGTTTGGAGTATTGAATTTCTTCACTGAACTGACTTTATTCTTCTATTTGTTTTTAGAGTATTTTGGTATTCACCACTCTTCGATTGAGTCTCTTTTTTCGGGATATTGTCTTATGTAACTGGTTTATTGCTCTGAGCTTCCTGGGTAACGTACTGGTATTATTTATGAGTTGATGAGTTGCTTCAATACTTTCTTTGGTTTCTTTTAACAGTGGTTTTTATATATTATGTAGTGAGGATTTTTATCTTATTGTGTTTCATTCCTCTGATTTATTTAAATGTCATTTAATATTATTACAACATTTTTTGATGTAATTAAATTTTATCATTTCATATGATTTACAATGTAGTGGATTTTCTGTCACGCTACAGAATGCCCTTCTCCAGAAGTAATTTTTTCAGACTATACTTGCTTTGTCTGAAACAATTGCTTATGATAATTATTCAAAGTTTGTTATTATTTTGGACTTCCTTCCATTTTAAAATTCTCTTATTTATATCTGAGTTTATATCACTCTCACTTGATCTTCCTTGATAGTAATAGTCTTCTGAGTTTCATATTTATTATTTCATTTTTATATTTCTTCTTAGTATTTTCTCCTTGGGATATTTTCTCCCTATCGTTCCCTACTTTGTGAGCTGGTTCAGTTCAGAGAGGCACTGTACGCTACTTTCCTCTGCTGTCCAATACTTCACACATATTTGAGTACAGAGGCAAATCATCTCTGCTCAAAAAATATATTAATCCTGCTGGAATTATCATCAGACAGATTAAAAAATTATTCAGAATAGTACACATTTGTTACTATTTAAAAAATATCTTTGGGATACTTCACTTATTACTTATTATACTTCTCAGAGATTTTAATATTTCTATCTCAGTTGTTCATCTGACTTATTATCTGGATGTTTCTTTCATTTGATATTATGGTAGGAAGCTCTTCTATTATTACATTTTTATAAGATTTTGTTATCATATAATTCTTTTGGTTATAAATTCTTTATTACCTTCTGGTTTTTTCATTATAATCTGCATTATTTGTAGTAGCATATCTTTGTGACATTTTTAGACTGTTTCTTAGTTCTTAAAATTTCCACCTGTTCTATTTTCTAGAATTTTTTATAACTGTCATTATCATAATTGTCATTTAATTTATAAACCATTTTATATTAATTCATTTAATTACATACATTTTTGACATTATTTTCACATTATTCCGGTCATTGCTATTATACTTGCAAGTGCTGGTTTTTTTATTTATTTCATTATGAGGTCATATTTTCTCCTCATACCACTTAAAGTTTCATTCTCTCATAATTCCAAAGAAGTTTTTGTACTTTATTTTATTCACTCACTTAAATCGTATTAAAGAATTTTTTTTCTTTTTTATTTCCTTCAATAACATTTTACGGAAAGGTTTTTACTCTTCATATTGAACTTAGACATGATTAAACTGTCTAGAATTATTTGTTTTTTGACCTTAGATGGTTTTATTTCTAAATTCTCTCCTTCTTTATTATTATATTATAGCCATAAAGTTTTTTTTTTTTTTACATTTTCTTGGTATGTAAGGTGAACTTACTTATTTTTTAGAATTTAGTTGATTTTATGTTTTTTAAAACTTCTTTTCTTCTATTCTAGCCATAAAGTTTTTTCATATTTTCTTGGTATGTAAGGTGAACTTACTTATTTTTTGAATTTAGTTGTTTTTATTTTTTTGTTTAAACTTCTTCTCTGCTATTCTAGCCATAAAGTTTTTTCACATTTTCTTGGTATGTAAGGTGAACTTACTTATTTTTTTTGAATGTAGTTGTTTTTATGTTTTTTAAAACTTCTTCTCTTCTATTGTAGCCATAAAGTTTTTTCATATTTTCTTGGTATGTAAGATGAACTTACTTATTTTTTGAATTTAGTTGTTTTTTAAATTCTAATTCTGTTTTATATTACTGCCACATAGACTTTTCATAAATGATTGTAATAGTTTTCATAATTATATGGTAAACATATCATATTAGTTTCATAAATATTGTATGACTCTTTCCTTGTCTTTATTCAAACGTATTTCTTATTATTATTATTTCTTTATACCCAGGTGGATGCTTTTTATTATAGTGCATTGTTGCTCATAGTTCCTTTATAAGGTGTAGTTTCTTAATTAATTTATTTCTTAAATTCCCATTTTGGTTCTTTGTCCCTTCTTCTTCTCATTTTTCCTCAGTGGTAATTATTTTCATCTTCTTTGTGGTGGTTTTGCCGTTGTCGGTTATCATGACATCCATCCCTTTTACCACCTCATTATGTATCCGTATAGATCCTTATCAGATCCAAACTTTTGCTCCTACGCGCCGGATAGTACCTCGGTTGGTCCCGTTCTAGGCTCCTCCGCCTTTCTTCGTATCTTCGGTAACTGCTCCCTCTATGGTGGTTGAAACCTCGCTGTCTTCCATCTGTGGCCCGTATGAAGTTCACTCTTGGGCGAGGAAACCTATTATTACTAAAATTACTATTATTGGGACCCACACGATTAGCATTATTATTGTAAGGACTATTACCATAATTGGGGCTTCTCTGACTATTTACGTTATCAGGGTAGGGATTGTGGTTACCCTGATAACCATTAGAGGGTCGATTCGGGTTTTGATAATTTGGACCCGTATTATTATTATCATGGTCATTAGTATTGTTCCCATTATTATATTGTCTTATATTCCAATATGTCTCTGGTCCATATGCTGTATGACATGAAAAATATCTGTGAGGGTCTTCATCTGGTTTATCCATTATTTGCTTCTCTGAATCCCCATAATCTGGCTCATCATCACATATCTATCCGGAAGGTATACATTTTTGTGTAATTGTACACTGGAATAGTCCCGGATCGCGCACTAATGGAACACACTCTGGTGATTCACCAGTGCCATCGTCACAGTCTGATAAGATGTTATATTTCCATCTTTCTGAAATACACTGTTTAGTTCCGCACTGGAACTGATCTGGTCCACATGTTGTATTCCGTTTACCTCTGGTCCTTTCCCAGTGATAAACTACTGTTTGGTGGTACATTATTTCTGAGATTACCTTGAATCTCCTTCCGAAATTTCTGTAATTACTGATTTCTTCATGGTCGGTAATTGGAATATTATTGACATCCATTAAACCATGGTTCATCATTTCTATTTCTTCCTTGGTTTTCCTTAATTTCCTTGGAAGCGTTGTCCTCCTTTCCCTTGGTTCTACTTCCATATCTGTAGTATTTTCTTTATTCCCGTTAGTTTTCTTCTCAGGCAATACTGTAACTGGTTCAATTGTTTTTTCATTCGGTATTTCTTCTGGTTCTGGTTGGTTATCATATTTTATTTCTTCGGTTTTCTCCTTTCTTAATTCTTCCCTTTTTAATCTGTCCTCTCTCATTTCCTCATTCGTTTCATCCAGTTTCTTATTGATATTGTCCAGTTTGTTATTCAAGTCTTCACTCAATTTCTTGCTAGTTTCTTCCATTTTGGACTCTATGTTCTTATTCATTTGTAAGATTATCTCCATCAGCTTTTCCATCATCTCCATTTTTGTAAGTTCTGCCATTTTTGTTTATCTTTGTTGCCCTTCTTCCTGACTGGATAACCGCTGCCAGGCTTATCTATTCAAGCCCTCTAAGTTGGACGCCACTTTGTAACAGTACGGCCTTTCGGTGGCTGCCTTCTACCTTAACACCCAGCGTTGGATTCGTCACTTTGTAAGAAGACCTTATATGTGACTGTAATCAAATCCCACTGTTTGGGCTAGCCACTTGGTCACCAGACCGCTGTATGCCGGTCGTTACAAAAGAATAAAAAATAAAATGGAAAATTCAATAATAATAGAATTTTCAAATAATAAAATAATTTTGTTTATGTTTAAGAGGTATGTATACAAGATCAATCTGTGTTTTAAAAGATTCTGGTAAAATTTTAGTAACAGGTAGGTATTTATTGACCGTCGAGCACTTCTTGAAGATTTGCACCAAGTCTGGAGTTAAATATATTAACTCCAGGTAATAATCGATTGGTGACCTTCCTTACTGGTCCAATATCCTGTTCAAAATAGAGTATATTCTTTTCACTTAATACCTTCAGCCTTATAAATACCCTTAAATTACCCTGTGAAATAAATACAGATACAAAATAATAGAAATATAAAGATTTATTGACAATTTTAGATAAATAATCGATATTTTATCGATGGAGAGCAATTATCGACTCTGTCTCAGGAATTATCAATTGTCATACAGAACAAAATTTTATGTTATATTATATTAAAGACAGGTTCTTTGAGCGATTAAGAATTAATAGTCAGAGAAGGGTGACGAGAAAGTATAACATTAACAGTTAACACATATAAATACAATAATTACTATTCAATAGTATTTAAATAATTCAGGTTATGATATTAGAATAAATGTTTTGTCGAACCAATGAAGACTGATGTGACGTCAGTCTCTGCGATGTAGTAGGCAGGTTTTGTTTTCAAGATGGCCGCTCCTTGGGTTGGTCTCGGCTATTGTATATGCGTCGAGTCAGAAAATTACTATAAAATTACCTTCATCAAGGTCTAAAATGTCCCCGCACTGGTATAATAAGTCTGTTAATCTATTTAGTGTATTCTGGTGAAGTGTTCAGTGTAAACTTGCGTTAGTTAGGTTATTTTCTATTTGTGCAACTATTACGGTTAAGTTTTCAAGTTGCGGTTAGGTTTGTAGAGTAAATCAGTTGTAATATAATGTTTTACCGTTTACTGTCACTCGTATAGTGAAGTTAGAGGTTTATTTTCACTATTGTCGTGAATGTTTTTATATTATTGGTTTCAAAAAGTGTTTAATTTGTCTAACTCTCGTTCACTGATTTCAATGGCTAAAACGTTAGCTTCATGTTCGACTCGGTTTAAAGAACGTTTTTGTCACACACCTATTCAGCTTGATATTCAACAAAAGACTAATTAACTTGGTCATAAATCTTGCCCAGTTAATCCTTGAAAAAGTATTGTTAACATTTTTCGATTTCATACACATTAGAAAATATTACATTATATATGGAATTTTTCTATTTTATTCCTTACTTTTATGAATTATTAATCTTATTATTAGTTTAATCATCTTATTCCCTTTAAATTGATGTATTATAGTCCATATCTGTAGACATTTTGTGGAAATTAACAAATTTTGTTCACACTTTGGAATAATAGGCTCAAAATTGGATTTCCGTTTTTATACAAAATACCTTCCATTTTAAATATTATTAATACTATTATAATAAATTTTAATTAGTCATATTTCTCTTCCTTTCCTTAAATACATATAAATTACACCTTTGAACTGGTTTTTTGTGTTAATTTGTAGATTTGATATTGCTCTCTAAAATTAATTAATTTATATATTTTGACAATTTACAAAATGTTAAGGTATATTTCCTTATTGTCATTTTAATTCATAGGATCATTCCTAGTAGTAGTTAATTGTGTTATCTTATATAAATCTGGGTAGTTTACAGGATTTATTAGTGAATTATACTATTTTATATTGGTTCTCTGATTTCACCAAATGGCCTAGATTTTAGAATTTTATATTTCTTTCTTTCTGAATAAATTAAACTTGATTCCTCCTCTGACTTTACATAACTACAATTATATGAAAATAACATGATCTATAACTTATTGTTTTGTGTAGTAGTTAATTAACACTACAGTTATTAAAATAATTAATTATGAACATTGTTTATTAATCTGCACAATTTAACATATTGCAGATACAGCATAAACATATCTCTTTTGACTATTTTTAATCTAACATAGCATACCTTTTAGTACATTATTACTGGTATGTAGGTTATTATTTATCAAACATAATTCTTTTTTTAAAACACATAACATAACTCTTATTTTCTAATAAACCTTACAAATACATTTATTTAATACATTGATTTTAGGACTGTGAAATAATAGTCTATTTAAACATGTTACACTTATTCATACTATATTAGTACCATTCCTTTTTGGTTTAAATCATTATTATTGTGATTCCCCACATCAGCAAACATTAATTCCCATACTCTATTTATTATCATCCTTTTTTACAAAGGTCTTTTAAATAAGGATTTACATTAAAATAATAAAATACTGGAAACCTTCCATTTTATTATTTTATTATGCTGTTTATTATTTAGATTTTAAAGTTGTGGTATAGCATACTACTAAGTTATAGTATCACCAACTTTAAGTTTATTGCTTTTTTTAAAAAACACTTAAACAAATTCACTTTCACTGTTGGTTCTGATATTCTGAGTCTTATTATCTCAGACCAGACCTTTAGTCATCATGGACCGTTAAGACTAGTTTATTTTCTTTATTACACAATAGCTTTAGCCGGTGCACTTCTTATAACGCTATACAACACTTTAGTTTTCTCAATAATTACATTTTTATAAGATTTTGGGGATGTTATACTTTCTTTGACATAGTTTTTGTGGGTTTGGGGATTGATAGTAGTTTATATAATAATAGGTTTTACTACGGTGTTTCTTTCATACTATGTCTTCCTCTCCTCCTGTCTTCCTTCTTGTCCTTCTTCATATCTTCCTTCTGGTATTCATTCTTGTCCCTCTTCTAGTTTTCATTCTTGTCCCTCGTCTAGTCTTCACTCTTCTGTTCTTCTTTCCTCATTCTTGGGAACCAAGGTACTTGGTGTTATCACGACTGAGGTTTAGTTTGGAGTATTGAATTTCTTCACTGAACTGACTTTATTCTTCTATTTGTTTTTAGAGTATTTTGGTATTCACCACTCTTCGATTGAGTCTCTTTTTTCGGGATATTGTCTTATGTAACTGGTTTATTGCTCTGAGCTTCCTGGGTAACGTACTGGTATTATTTATGAGTTGATGAGTTGCTTCAATACTTTCTTTGGTTTCTTTTAACAGTGGTTTTTATATATTATGTAGTGAGGATTTTTATCTTATTGTGTTTCATTCCTCTGATTTATTTAAATGTCATTTAATATTATTACAACATTTTTTGATGTAATTAAATTTTATCATTTCATATGATTTACAATGTAGTGGATTTTCTGTCACGCTACAGAATGCCCTTCTCCAGAAGTAATTTTTTCAGACTATACTTGCTTTGTCTGAAACAATTGCTTATGATAATTATTCAAAGTTTGTTATTATTTTGGACTTCCTTCCATTTTAAAATTCTCTTATTTATATCTGAGTTTATATCACTCTCACTTGATCTTCCTTGATAGTAATAGTCTTCTGAGTTTCATATTTATTATTTCATTTTTATATTTCTTCTTAGTATTTTCTCCTTGGGATATTTTCTCCCTATCGTTCCCTACTTTGTGAGCTGGTTCAGTTCAGAGAGGCACTGTACGCTACTTTCCTCTGCTGTCCAATACTTCACACATATTTGAGTACAGAGGCAAATCATCTCTGCTCAAAAAATATATTAATCCTGCTGGAATTATCATCAGACAGATTAAAAAATTATTCAGAATAGTACACATTTGTTACTAATTAAAAAATATCTTTGGGATACTTCACTTATTACTTATTATACTTCTCAGAGATTTTAATATTTCTATCTCAGTTGTTCATCTGACTTATTATCTGGATGTTTCTTTCATTTGATATTATGGTAGGAAGCTCTTCTATTATTACATTTTTATAAGATTTTGTTATCATATAATTCTTTTGGTTATAAATTCTTTATTACCTTCTGGTTTTTTCATTATAATCTGCATTATTTGTAGTAGCATATCTTTGTGACATTTTTAGACTGTTTCTTAGTTCTTAAAATTTCCACCTGTTCTATTTTCTAGAATTTTTTATAACTGTCATTATCATAATTGTCATTTAATTTATAAACCATTTTATATTAATTCATTTAATTACATACATTTTTGACATTATTTTCACATTATTCCGGTCATTGCTATTATACTTGCAAGTGCTGGTTTTTTTATTTATTTCATTATGAGGTCATATTTTCTCCTCATACCACTTAAAGTTTCATTCTCTCATAATTCCAAAGAAGTTTTTGTACTTTATTTTATTCACTCACTTAAATCGTATTAAAGAATTTTTTTTCTTTTTTATTTCCTTCAATAACATTTTACGGAAAGGTTTTTACTCTTCATATTGAACTTAGACATGATTAAACTGTCTAGAATTATTTGTTTTTTGACCTTAGATGGTTTTATTTCTAAATTCTCTCCTTCTTTATTATTATATTATAGCCATAAAGTTTTTTTTTTTTTTACATTTTCTTGGTATGTAAGGTGAACTTACTTATTTTTTAGAATTTAGTTGATTTTATGTTTTTTAAAACTTCTTTTCTTCTATTCTAGCCATAAAGTTTTTTCATATTTTCTTGGTATGTAAGGTGAACTTACTTATTTTTTGAATTTAGTTGTTTTTATTTTTTTTTTTAAACTTCTTCTCTGCTATTCTAGCCATAAAGTTTTTTCACATTTTCTTGGTATGTAAGGTGAACTTACTTATTTTTTTGAATTTAGTTGATTTTATGTTTTTTAAACTTCTTCTCTTCTATTCTAGCCATAAAGTTTTTTCACATTTTCTTGGTATGTAAGGTGAACTTACTTATTTTTTTTGAATGTAGTTGTTTTTATGTTTTTTAAAACTTCTTCTCTTCTATTCTAGCCATAAAGTTTTTCTGTTTTATATTACTGCCACATAGACTTTTCATAAATGATTGTAATAGTTTTCATAATTATATGGTAAACATATCATATTAGTTTCATAAATATTGTATGACTCTTTCCTTGTCTTTATTCAAACGTATTTCTTATTATTATTATTTCTTTATACCCAGGTGGATGCTTTTTATTATAGTGCATTGTTGCTCATAGTTCCTTTATAAGGTGTAGTTTCTTAATTAATTTATTTCTTAAATTCCCATTTTGGTTCTTTGTCCCTTCTTCTTCTCATTTTTCCTCAGTGGTAATTATTTTCATCTTCTTTGTGGTGGTTTTGCCGTTGTCGGTTATCATGACATCCATCCCTTTTACCACCTCATTATGTATCCGTATAGATCCTTATCAGATCCAAACTTTTGCTCCTACGCGCCGGATAGTACCTCGGTTGGTCCCGTTCTAGGCTCCTCCGCCTTTCTTCGTATCTTCGGTAACTGCTCCCTCTATGGTGGTTGAAACCTCGCTGTCTTCCATCTGTGGCCCGTATGAAGTTCACTCTTGGGCGAGGAAACCTATTATTACTAAAATTACTATTATTGGGACCCACACGATTAGCATTATTATGGTAAGGACTATTACCATAATTGGGGCTTCTCTGACTATTTACGTTATCAGGGTAGGGATTGTGGTTACCCTGATAACCATTAGAGGGTCGATTCGGGTTTTGATAATTTGGACCCGTATTATTATTATCATGGTCATTAGTATTGTTCCCATTATTATATTGTCTTATATTCCAATATGTCTCTGGTCCATATGCTGTATGACATGAAAAATATCTGTGAGGGTCTTCATCTGGTTTATCCATTATTTGCTTCTCTGAATCCCCATAATCTGGCTCATCATCACATATCCATCCGGAAGGTATACATTTTTGTGTAATTGTACACTGGAATAGTCCCGGATCGCGCACTAATGGAACACACTCTGGTGATTCACCAGTGCCATCGTCACAGTCTGATAAGATGTTATATTTCCATCTTTCTGAAATACACTGTTTAGTTCCGCACTGGAACTGATCTGGTCCACATGTTGTATTCCGTTTACCTCTGGTCCTTTCCCAGTGATAAACTACTGTTTGGTGGTACATTATTTCTGAGATTACCTTGAATCTCCTTCCGAAATTTCTGTAATTACTGATTTCTTCATGGTCGGTAATTGGAATATTATTGACATCCATTAAACCATGGTTCATCATTTCTATTTCTTCCTTGGTTTTCCTTAATTTCCTTGGAAGCGTTGTCCTCCTTTCCCTTGGTTCTACTTCCATATCTGTAGTATTTTCTTTATTCCCGTTAGTTTTCTTCTCAGGCAATACTGTAACTGGTTCAATTGTTTTTTCATTCGGTATTTCTTCTGGTTCTGGTTGGTTATCATATTTTATTTCTTCGGTTTTCTCCTTTCTTAATTCTTCCCTTTTTAATCTGTCCTCTCTCATTTCCTCATTCGTTTCATCCAGTTTCTTATTGATATTGTCCAGTTTGTTATTCAAGTCTTCACTCAATTTCTTGCTAGTTTCTTCCATTTTGGACTCTATGTTCTTATTCATTTGTAAGATTATCTCCATCAGCTTTTCCATCATCTCCATTTTTGTAAGTTCTGCCATTTTTGTTTATCTTTGTTGCCCTTCTTCCTGACTGGATAACCGCTGCCAGGCTTATCTATTCAAGCCCTCTAAGTTGGACGCCACTTTGTAACAGTACGGCCTTTCGGTGGCTGCCTTCTACCTTAACACCCAGCGTTGGATTCGTCACTTTGTAAGAAGACCTTATATGTGACTGTAATCAAATCCCACTGTTTGGGCTAGCCACTTGGTCACCAGACCGCTGTATGCCGGTCGTTACAAAAGAATAAAAAATAAAATGGAAAATTCAATAATAATAGAATTTTCAAATAATAAAATAATTTTGTTTATGTTTAAGAGGTATGTATACAAGATCAATCTGTGTTTTAAAAGATTCTGGTAAAATTTTAGTAACAGGTAGGTATTTATTGACCGTCGAGCACTTCTTGAAGATTTGCACCAAGTCTGGAGTTAAATATATTAACTCCAGGTAATAATCGATTGGTGACCTTCCTTACTGGTCCAATATCCTGTTCAAAATAGAGTATATTCTTTTCACTTAATACCTTCAGCCTTATAAATACCCTTAAATTACCCTGTGAAATAAATACAGATACAAAATAATAGAAATATAAAGATTTATTGACAATTTTAGATAAATAATCGATATTTTATCGATGGAGAGCAATTATCGACTCTGTCTCAGGAATTATCAATTGTCATACAGAACAAAATTTTATGTTATATTATATTAAAGACAGGTTCTTTGAGCGATTAAGAATTAATAGTCAGAGAAGGGTGACGAGAAAGTATAACATTAACAGTTAACACATATAAATACAATAATTACTATTCAATAGTATTTAAATAATTCAGGTTATGATATTAGAATAAATGTTTTGTCGAACCAATGAAGACTGATGTGACGTCAGTCTCTGCGATGTAGTAGGCAGGTTTCGTTTTCAAGATGGCCGCTCCTTGGGTTGGTCTCGGCTATTGTATATGCGTCGAGTCAGAAAATTACTATAAAATTACCTTCATCAAGGTCTAAAATGTCCCCGCACTGGTATAATAAGTCTGTTAATCTATTTAGTGTATTCTGGTGAAGTGTTCAGTGTAAACTTGCGTTAGTTAGGTTATTTTCTATTTGTGCAACTATTACGGTTAAGTTTTCAAGTTGCGGTTAGGTTTGTAGAGTAAATCAGTTGTAATATAATGTTTTACCGTTTACTGTCACTCGTATAGTGAAGTTAGAGGTTTATTTTCAGTATTGTCGTGAATGTTTTTATATTATTGGTTTCAAAAAGTGTTTAATTTGTCTAACTCTCGTTCACTGATTTCAATGGCTAAAACGTTAGCTTCATGTTCGAATCGGTTTAAAGAACGTTTTTGTCACACACCTATTCAGCTTGATATTCAACAAAAGACTAATTAACTTGGTCATAAATCTTGCCCAGTTAATCCTTGAAAAAGTATTGTTAACATTTTTCGATTTCATACACATTAGAAAATATTACATTATATATGGAATTTTTCTATTTTATTCCTTACTTTTATGAATTATTAATCTTATTATTAGTTTAATCATCTTATTCCCTTTAAATTGATGTATTATAGTCCATATCTGTAGACATTTTGTGGAAATTAACAAATTTTGTTCACACTTTGGAAATATAGGCTCAAAATTGGATTTCCGTTTTTATACAAAATACCTTCCATTTTAAATATTATTAATACTATTATAATAAATTTTAATTAGTCATATTTCTCTTCCTTTCCTTAAATACATATAAATTACACCTTTGAACTGGTTTTTTGTGTTAATTTGTAGATTTGATATTGCTCTCTAAAATTAATTAATTTATATATTTTGACAATTTACAAAATGTTAAGGTATATTTCCTTATTGTCATTTTAATTCATAGGATCATTCCTAGTAGTAGTTAATTGTGTTATCTTATATAAATCTGGGTAGTTTACAGGATTTATTAGTGAATTATACTATTTTATATTGGTTCTCTGATTTCACCAAATGGCCTAGATTTTAGAATTTTATATTTCTTTCTTTCTGAATAAATTAAACTTGATTCCTCCTCTGACTTTACATAACTACAATTATATGAAAATAACATGATCTATAACTTATTGTTTTGTGTAGTAGTTAATTAACACTACAGTTATTAAAATAATTAATTATGAACATTGTTTATTAATCTGCACAATTTAACATATTGCAGATACAGCATAAACATATCTCTTTTGACTATTTTTAATCTAACATAGCATACCTTTTAGTACATTATTACTGGTATGTAGGTTATTATTTATCAAACATAATTCTTTTTTTAAAACACATAACATAACTCTTATTTTCTAATAAACCTTACAAATACATTTATTTAATACATTGATTTTAGGACTGTGAAATAATAGTCTATTTAAACATGTTACACTTATTCATACTATATTAGTACCATTCCTTTTTGGTTTAAATCATTATTATTGTGATTCCCCACATCAGCAAACATTAATTCCCATACTCTATTTATTATCATCCTTTTTTACAAAGGTCTTTTAAATAAGGATTTACATTAAAATAATAAAATACTGGAAACCTTCCATTTTATTATTTTATTATGCTGTTTATTATTTAGATTTTAAAGTTGTGGTATAGCATACTACTAAGTTATAGTATCACCAACTTTAAGTTTATTGCTTTTTTTAAAAAACACTTAAACAAATTCACTTTCACTGTTGGTTCTGATATTCTGAGTCTTATTATCTCAGACCAGACCTTTAGTCATCATGGACCGTTAAGACTAGTTTATTTTCTTTATTACACAATAGCTTTAGCCGGTGCACTTCTTATAACGCTATACAACACTTTAGTTTTCTCAATAATTACATTTTTATAAGATTTTGGGGATGTTATACTTTCTTTGACATAGTTTTTGTGGGTTTGGGGATTGATAGTAGTTTATATAATAATAGGTTTTACTACGGTGTTTCTTTCATACTATGTCTTCCTCTCCTCCTGTCTTCCTTCTTGTCCTTCTTCATATCTTCCTTCTGGTATTCATTCTTGTCCCTCTTCTAGTTTTCATTCTTGTCCCTCGTCTAGTCTTCACTCTTCTGTTCTTCTTTCCTCATTCTTGGGAACCAAGGTACTTGGTGTTATCACGACTGAGGTTTAGTTTGGAGTATTGAATTTCTTCACTGAACTGACTTTATTCTTCTATTTGTTTTTAGAGTATTTTGGTATTCACCACTCTTCGATTGAGTCTCTTTTTTCGGGATATTGTCTTATGTAACTGGTTTATTGCTCTGAGCTTCCTTGGTAACGTACTGGTATTATTTATGAGTTGATGAGTTGCTTCAATACTTTCTTTGGTTTCTTTTAACAGTGGTTTTTATATATTATGTAGTGAGGATTTTTATCTTATTGTGTTTCATTCCTCTGATTTATTTAAATGTCATTTAATATTATTACAACATTTTTTGATGTAATTAAATTTTATCATTTCATATGATTTACAATGTAGTGGATTTTCTGTCACGCTACAGAATGCCCTTCTCCAGAAGTAATTTTTTCAGACTATACTTGCTTTGTCTGAAACAATTGCTTATGATAATTATTCAAAGTTTGTTATTATTTTGGACTTCCTTCCATTTTAAAATTCTCTTATTTATATCTGAGTTTATATCACTCTCACTTGATCTTCCTTGATAGTAATAGTCTTCTGAGTTTCATATTTATTATTTCATTTTTATATTTCTTCTTAGTATTTTCTCCTTGGGATATTTTCTCCCTATCGTTCCCTACTTTGTGAGCTGGTTCAGTTCAGAGAGGCACTGTACGCTACTTTCCTCTGCTGTCCAATACTTCACACATATTTGAGTACAGAGGCAAATCATCTCTGCTCAAAAAATATATTAATCCTGCTGGAATTATCATCAGACAGATTAAAAAATTATTCAGAATAGTACACATTTGTTACTATTTAAAAAATATCTTTGGGATACTTCACTTATTACTTATTATACTTCTCAGAGATTTTAATATTTCTATCTCAGTTGTTCATCTGACTTATTATCTGGATGTTTCTTTCATTTGATATTATGGTAGGAAGCTCTTCTATTATTACATTTTTATAAGATTTTGTTATCATATAATTCTTTTGGTTATAAATTCTTTATTACCTTCTGGTTTTTTCATTATAATCTGCATTATTTGTAGTAGCATATCTTTGTGACATTTTTAGACTGTTTCTTAGTTCTTAAAATTTCCACCTGTTCTATTTTCTAGAATTTTTTATAACTGTCATTATCATAATTGTCATTTAATTTATAAACCATTTTATATTAATTCATTTAATTACATACATTTTTGACATTATTTTCACATTATTCCGGTCATTGCTATTATACTTGCAAGTGCTGGTTTTTTTATTTATTTCATTATGAGGTCATATTTTCTCCTCATACCACTTAAAGTTTCATTCTCTCATAATTCCAAAGAAGTTTTTGTACTTTATTTTATTCACTCACTTAAATCGTATTAAAGAATTTTTTTTTCTTTTTTATTTCCTTCAATAACATTTTACGGAAAGGTTTTTACTCTTCATATTGAACTTAGACATGATTAAACTGTCTAGAATTATTTGTTTTTTGACCTTAGATGGTTTTATTTCTAAATTCTCTCCTTCTTTATTATTATATTATAGCCATAAAGTTTTTTTTTTTTTTACATTTTCTTGGTATGTAAGGTGAACTTACTTATTTTTTAGAATTTAGTTGATTTTATGTTTTTTAAAACTTCTTTTCTTCTATTCTAGCCATAAAGTTTTTTCATATTTTCTTGGTATGTAAGGTGAACTTACTTATTTTTTGAATTTAGTTGTTTTTATTTTTTTGTTTAAACTTCTTCTCTGCTATTCTAGCCATAAAGTTTTTTCACATTTTCTTGGTATGTAAGGTGAACTTACTTATTTTTTTGAATTTAGTTGATTTTATGTTTTTTAAACTTCTTCTCTTCTATTCTAGCCATAAAGTTTTTTCACATTTTCTTGGTATGTAAGGTGAACTTACTTATTTTTTTTGAATGTAGTTGTTTTTATGTTTTTTAAAACTTCTTCTCTTCTATTCTAGCCATAAAGTTTTTCTGTTTTATATTACTGCCACATAGACTTTTCATAAATGATTGTAATAGTTTTCATAATTATATGGTAAACATATCATATTAGTTTCATAAATATTGTATGACTCTTTCCTTGTCTTTATTCAAACGTATTTCTTATTATTATTATTTCTTTATACCCAGGTGGATGCTTTTTATTATAGTGCATTGTTGCTCATAGTTCCTTTATAAGGTGTAGTTTCTTAATTAATTTATTTCTTAAATTCCCATTTTGGTTCTTTGTCCCTTCTTCTTCTCATTTTTCCTCAGTGGTAATTATTTTCATCTTCTTTGTGGTGGTTTTGCCGTTGTCGGTTATCATGACATCCATCCCTTTTACCACCTCATTATGTATCCGTATAGATCCTTATCAGATCCAAACTTTTGCTCCTACGCGCCGGATAGTACCTCGGTTGGTCCCGTTCTAGGCTCCTCCGCCTTTCTTCGTATCTTCGGTAACTGCTCCCTCTATGGTGGTTGAAACCTCGCTGTCTTCCATCTGTGGCCCGTATGAAGTTCACTCTTGGGCGAGGAAACCTATTATTACTAAAATTACTATTATTGGGACCCACACGATTAGCATTATTATGGTAAGGACTATTACCATAATTGGGGCTTCTCTGACTATTTACGTTATCAGGGTAGGGATTGTGGTTACCCTGATAACCATTAGAGGGTCGATTCGGGTTTTGATAATTTGGACCCGTATTATTATTATCATGGTCATTAGTATTGTTCCCATTATTATATTGTCTTATATTCCAATATGTCTCTGGTCCATATGCTGTATGACATGAAAAATATCTGTGAGGGTCTTCATCTGGTTTATCCATTATTTGCTTCTCTGAATCCCCATAATCTGGCTCATCATCACATATCCATCCGGAAGGTATACATTTTTGTGTAATTGTACACTGGAATAGTCCCGGATCGCGCACTAATGGAACACACTCTGGTGATTCACCAGTGCCATCGTCACAGTCTGATAAGATGTTATATTTCCATCTTTCTGAAATACACTGTTTAGTTCCGCACTGGAACTGATCTGGTCCACATGTTGTATTCCGTTTACCTCTGGTCCTTTCCCAGTGATAAACTACTGTTTGGTGGTACATTATTTCTGAGATTACCTTGAATCTCCTTCCGAAATTTCTGTAATTACTGATTTCTTCATGGTCGGTAATTGGAATATTATTGACATCCATTAAACCATGGTTCATCATTTCTATTTCTTCCTTGGTTTTCCTTAATTTCCTTGGAAGCGTTGTCCTCCTTTCCCTTGGTTCTACTTCCATATCTGTAGTATTTTCTTTATTCCCGTTAGTTTTCTTCTCAGGCAATACTGTAACTGGTTCAATTGTTTTTTCATTCGGTATTTCTTCTGGTTCTGGTTGGTTATCATATTTTATTTCTTCGGTTTTCTCCTTTCTTAATTCTTCCCTTTTTAATCTGTCCTCTCTCATTTCCTCATTCGTTTCATCCAGTTTCTTATTGATATTGTCCAGTTTGTTATTCAAGTCTTCACTCAATTTCTTGCTAGTTTCTTCCATTTTGGACTCTATGTTCTTATTCATTTGTAAGATTATCTCCATCAGCTTTTCCATCATCTCCATTTTTGTAAGTTCTGCCATTTTTGTTTATCTTTGTTGCCCTTCTTCCTGACTGGATAACCGCTGCCAGGCTTATCTATTCAAGCCCTCTAAGTTGGACGCCACTTTGTAACAGTACGGCCTTTCGGTGGCTGCCTTCTACCTTAACACCCAGCGTTGGATTCGTCACTTTGTAAGAAGACCTTATATGTGACTGTAATCAAATCCCACTGTTTGGGCTAGCCACTTGGTCACCAGACCGCTGTATGCCGGTCGTTACAAAAGAATAAAAAATAAAATGGAAAATTCAATAATAATAGAATTTTCAAATAATAAAATAATTTTGTTTATGTTTAAGAGGTATGTATACAAGATCAATCTGTGTTTTAAAAGATTCTGGTAAAATTTTAGTAACAGGTAGGTATTTATTGACCGTCGAGCACTTCTTGAAGATTTGCACCAAGTCTGGAGTTAAATATATTAACTCCAGGTAATAATCGATTGGTGACCTTCCTTACTGGTCCAATATCCTGTTCAAAATAGAGTATATTCTTTTCACTTAATACCTTCAGCCTTATAAATACCCTTAAATTACCCTGTGAAATAAATACAGATACAAAATAATAGAAATATAAAGATTTATTGACAATTTTAGATAAATAATCGATATTTTATCGATGGAGAGCAATTATCGACTCTGTCTCAGGAATTATCAATTGTCATACAGAACAAAATTTTATGTTATATTATATTAAAGACAGGTTCTTTGAGCGATTAAGAATTAATAGTCAGAGAAGGGTGACGAGAAAGTATAACATTAACAGTTAACACATATAAATACAATAATTACTATTCAATAGTATTTAAATAATTCAGGTTATGATATTAGAATAAATGTTTTGTCGAACCAATGAAGACTGATGTGACGTCAGTCTCTGCGATGTAGTAGGCAGGTTTCGTTTTCAAGATGGCCGCTCCTTGGGTTGGTCTCGGCTATTGTATATGCGTCGAGTCAGAAAATTACTATAAAATTACCTTCATCAAGGTCTAAAATGTCCCCGCACTGGTATAATAAGTCTGTTAATCTATTTAGTGTATTCTGGTGAAGTGTTCAGTGTAAACTTGCGTTAGTTAGGTTATTTTCTATTTGTGCAACTATTACGGTTAAGTTTTCAAGTTGCGGTTAGGTTTGTAGAGTAAATCAGTTGTAATATAATGTTTTACCGTTTACTGTCACTCGTATAGTGAAGTTAGAGGTTTATTTTCACTATTGTCGTGAATGTTTTTATATTATTGGTTTCAAAAAGTGTTTAATTTGTCTAACTCTCGTTCACTGATTTCAATGGCTAAAACGTTAGCTTCATGTTCGACTCGGTTTAAAGAACGTTTTTGTCACACACCTATTCAGCTTGATATTCAACAAAAGACTAATTAACTTGGTCATAAATCTTGCCCAGTTAATCCTTGAAAAAGTATTGTTAACATTTTTCGATTTCATACACATTAGAAAATATTACATTATATATGGAATTTTTCTATTTTATTCCTTACTTTTATGAATTATTAATCTTATTATTAGTTTAATCATCTTATTCCCTTTAAATTGATGTATTATAGTCCATATCTGTAGACATTTTGTGGAAATTAACAAATTTTGTTCACACTTTGGAAATATAGGCTCAAAATTGGATTTCCGTTTTTATACAAAATACCTTCCATTTTAAATATTATTAATACTATTATAATAAATTTTAATTAGTCATATTTCTCTTCCTTTCCTTAAATACATATAAATTACACCTTTGAACTGGTTTTTTGTGTTAATTTGTAGATTTGATATTGCTCTCTAAAATTAATTAATTTATATATTTTGACAATTTACAAAATGTTAAGGTATATTTCCTTATTGTCATTTTAATTCATAGGATCATTCCTAGTAGTAGTTAATTGTGTTATCTTATATAAATCTGGGTAGTTTACAGGATTTATTAGTGAATTATACTATTTTATATTGGTTCTCTGATTTCACCAAATGGCCTAGATTTTAGAATTTTATATTTCTTTCTTTCTCAATAAATTAAACTTGATTCCTCCTCTGACTTTACATAACTACAATTATATGAAAATAACATGATCTATAACTTATTGTTTTGTGTAGTAGTTAATTAACACTACAGTTATTAAAATAATTAATTATGAACATTGTTTATTAATCTGCACAATTTAACATATTGCAGATACAGCATAAACATATCTCTTTTGACTATTTTTAATCTAACATAGCATACCTTTTAGTACATTATTACTGGTATGTAGGTTATTATTTATCAAACATAATTCTTTTTTTAAAACACATAACATAACTCTTATTTTCTAATAAACCTTACAAATACATTTATTTAATACATTGATTTTAGGACTGTGAAATAATAGTCTATTTAAACATGTTACACTTATTCATACTATATTAGTACCATTCCTTTTTGGTTTAAATCATTATTATTGTGATTCCCCACATCAGCAAACATTAATTCCCATACTCTATTTATTATCATCCTTTTTTACAAAGGTCTTTTAAATAAGGATTTACATTAAAATAATAAAATACTGGAAACCTTCCATTTTATTATTTTATTATGCTGTTTATTATTTAGATTTTAAAGTTGTGGTATAGCATACTACTAAGTTATAGTATCACCAACTTTAAGTTTATTGCTTTTTTTAAAAAACACTTAAACAAATTCACTTTCACTGTTGGTTCTGATATTCTGAGTCTTATTATCTCAGACCAGACCTTTAGTCATCATGGACCGTTAAGACTAGTTTATTTTCTTTATTACACAATAGCTTTAGCCGGTGCACTTCTTATAACGCTATACAACACTTTAGTTTTCTCAATAATTACATTTTTATAAGATTTTGGGGATGTTATACTTTCTTTGACATAGTTTTTGTGGGTTTGGGGATTGATAGTAGTTTATATAATAATAGGTTTTACTACGGTGTTTCTTTCATACTATGTCTTCCTCTCCTCCTGTCTTCCTTCTTGTCCTTCTTCATATCTTCCTTCTGGTATTCATTCTTGTCCCTCTTCTAGTTTTCATTCTTGTCCCTCGTCTAGTCTTCACTCTTCTGTTCTTCTTTCCTCATTCTTGGGAACCAAGGTACTTGGTGTTATCACGACTGAGGTTTAGTTTGGAGTATTGAATTTCTTCACTGAACTGACTTTATTCTTCTATTTGTTTTTAGAGTATTTTGGTATTCACCACTCTTCGATTGAGTCTCTTTTTTCGGGATATTGTCTTATGTAACTGGTTTATTGCTCTGAGCTTCCTGGGTAACGTACTGGTATTATTTATGAGTTGATGAGTTGCTTCAATACTTTCTTTGGTTTCTTTTAACAGTGGTTTTTATATATTATGTAGTGAGGATTTTTATCTTATTGTGTTTCATTCCTCTGATTTATTTAAATGTCATTTAATATTATTACAACATTTTTTGATGTAATTAAATTTTATCATTTCATATGATTTACAATGTAGTGGATTTTCTGTCACGCTACAGAATGCCCTTCTCCAGAAGTAATTTTTTCAGACTATACTTGCTTTGTCTGAAACAATTGCTTATGATAATTATTCAAAGTTTGTTATTATTTTGGACTTCCTTCCATTTTAAAATTCTCTTATTTATATCTGAGTTTATATCACTCTCACTTGATCTTCCTTGATAGTAATAGTCTTCTGAGTTTCATATTTATTATTTCATTTTTATATTTCTTCTTAGTATTTTCTCCTTGGGATATTTTCTCCCTATCGTTCCCTACTTTGTGAGCTGGTTCAGTTCAGAGAGGCACTGTACGCTACTTTCCTCTGCTGTCCAATACTTCACACATATTTGAGTACAGAGGCAAATCATCTCTGCTCAAAAAATATATTAATCCTGCTGGAATTATCATCAGACAGATTAAAAAATTATTCAGAATAGTACACATTTGTTACTATTTAAAAAATATCTTTGGGATACTTCACTTATTACTTATTATACTTCTCAGAGATTTTAATATTTCTATCTCAGTTGTTCATCTGACTTATTATCTGGATGTTTCTTTCATTTGATATTATGGTAGGAAGCTCTTCTATTATTACATTTTTATAAGATTTTGTTATCATATAATTCTTTTGGTTATAAATTCTTTATTACCTTCTGGTTTTTTCATTATAATCTGCATTATTTGTAGTAGCATATCTTTGTGACATTTTTAGACTGTTTCTTAGTTCTTAAAATTTCCACCTGTTCTATTTTCTAGAATTTTTTATAACTGTCATTATCATAATTGTCATTTAATTTATAAACCATTTTATATTAATTCATTTAATTACATACATTTTTGACATTATTTTCACATTATTCCGGTCATTGCTATTATACTTGCAAGTGCTGTTTTTTTTATTTATTTCATTATGAGGTCATATTTTCTCCTCATACCACTTAAAGTTTCATTCTCTCATAATTCCAAAGAAGTTTTTGTACTTTATTTTATTCACTCACTTAAATCGTATTAAAGAATTTTTTTTTCTTGTTTATTTCCTTCAATAACATTTTACGGAAAGGTTTTTACTCTTCATATTGAACTTAGACATGATTAAACTGTCTAGAATTATTTGTTTTTTGACCTTAGATGGTTTTATTTCTAAATTCTCTCCTTCTTTATTATTATATTATAGCCATAAAGTTTTTTTTTTTTTACATTTTCTTGGTATGTAAGGTGAACTTACTTATTTTTTAGAATTTAGTTGATTTTATGTTTTTTAAAACTTCTTTTCTTCTATTCTAGCCATAAAGTTTTTTCATATTTTCTTGGTATGTAAGGTGAACTTACTTATTTTTTGAATTTAGTTGTTTTTATTTTTTTTTTTAAACTTCTTCTCTGCTATTCTAGCCATAAAGTTTTTTCACATTTTCTTGGTATGTAAGGTGAACTTACTTATTTTTTTGAATTTAGTTGATTTTATGTTTTTTAAACTTCTTCTCTTCTATTCTAGCCATAAAGTTTTTTCACATTTTCTTGGTATGTAAGGTGAACTTACTTATTTTTTTTGAATGTAGTTGTTTTTATGTTTTTTAAAACTTCTTCTCTTCTATTCTAGCCATAAAGTTTTTTCATATTTTCTTGGTATGTAAGATGAACTTACTTATTTTTTGAATTTAGTTGTTTTTTAAATTCTAATTCTGTTTTATATTACTGCCACATAGACTTTTCATAAATGATTGTAATAGTTTTCATAATTATATGGTAAACATATCATATTAGTTTCATAAATATTGTATGACTCTTTCCTTGTCTTTATTCAAACGTATTTCTTATTATTATTATTTCTTTATACCCAGGTGGATGCTTTTTATTATAGTGCATTGTTGCTCATAGTTCCTTTATAAGGTGTAGTTTCTTAATTAATTTATTTCTTAAATTCCCATTTTGGTTCTTTGTCCCTTCTTCTTCTCATTTTTCCTCAGTGGTAATTATTTTCATCTTCTTTGTGGTGGTTTTGCCGTTGTCGGTTATCATGACATCCATCCCTTTTACCACCTCATTATGTATCCGTATAGATCCTTATCAGATCCAAACTTTTGCTCCTACGCGCCGGATAGTACCTCGGTTGGTCCCGTTCTAGGCTCCTCCGCCTTTCTTCGTATCTTCGGTAACTGCTCCCTCTATGGTGGTTGAAACCTCGCTGTCTTCCATCTGTGGCCCGTATGAAGTTCACTCTTGGGCGAGGAAACCTATTATTACTAAAATTACTATTATTGGGACCCACACGATTAGCATTATTATGGTAAGGACTATTACCATAATTGGGGCTTCTCTGACTATTTACGTTATCAGGGTAGGGATTGTGGTTACCCTGATAACCATTAGAGGGTCGATTCGGGTTTTGATAATTTGGACCCGTATTATTATTATCATGGTCATTAGTATTGTTCCCATTATTATATTGTCTTATATTCCAATATGTCTCTGGTCCATATGCTGTATGACATGAAAAATATCTGTGAGGGTCTTCATCTGGTTTATCCATTATTTGCTTCTCTGAATCCCCATAATCTGGCTCATCATCACATATCCATCCGGAAGGTATACATTTTTGTGTAATTGTACACTGGAATAGTCCCGGATCGCGCACTAATGGAACACACTCTGGTGATTCACCAGTGCCATCGTCACAGTCTGATAAGATGTTATATTTCCATCTTTCTGAAATACACTGTTTAGTTCCGCACTGGAACTGATCTGGTCCACATGTTGTATTCCGTTTACCTCTGGTCCTTTCCCAGTGATAAACTACTGTTTGGTGGTACATTATTTCTGAGATTACCTTGAATCTCCTTCCGAAATTTCTGTAATTACTGATTTCTTCATGGTCGGTAATTGGAATATTATTGACATCCATTAAACCATGGTTCATCATTTCTATTTCTTCCTTGGTTTTCCTTAATTTCCTTGGAAGCGTTGTCCTCCTTTCCCTTGGTTCTACTTCCATATCTGTAGTATTTTCTTTATTCCCGTTAGTTTTCTTCTCAGGCAATACTGTAACTGGTTCAATTGTTTTTTCATTCGGTATTTCTTCTGGTTCTGGTTGGTTATCATATTTTATTTCTTCGGTTTTCTCCTTTCTTAATTCTTCCCTTTTTAATCTGTCCTCTCTCATTTCCTCATTCGTTTCATCCAGTTTCTTATTGATATTGTCCAGTTTGTTATTCAAGTCTTCACTCAATTTCTTGCTAGTTTCTTCCATTTTGGACTCTATGTTCTTATTCATTTGTAAGATTATCTCCATCAGCTTTTCCATCATCTCCATTTTTGTAAGTTCTGCCATTTTTGTTTATCTTTGTTGCCCTTCTTCCTGACTGGATAACCGCTGCCAGGCTTATCTATTCAAGCCCTCTAAGTTGGACGCCACTTTGTAACAGTACGGCCTTTCGGTGGCTGCCTTCTACCTTAACACCCAGCGTTGGATTCGTCACTTTGTAAGAAGACCTTATATGTGACTGTAATCAAATCCCACTGTTTGGGCTAGCCACTTGGTCACCAGACCGCTGTATGCCGGTCGTTACAAAAGAATAAAAAATAAAATGGAAAATTCAATAATAATAGAATTTTCAAATAATAAAATAATTTTGTTTATGTTTAAGAGGTATGTATACAAGATCAATCTGTGTTTTAAAAGATTCTGGTAAAATTTTAGTAACAGGTAGGTATTTATTGACCGTCGAGCACTTCTTGAAGATTTGCACCAAGTCTGGAGTTAAATATATTAACTCCAGGTAATAATCGATTGGTGACCTTCCTTACTGGTCCAATATCCTGTTCAAAATAGAGTATATTCTTTTCACTTAATACCTTCAGCCTTATAAATACCCTTAAATTACCCTGTGAAATAAATACAGATACAAAATAATAGAAATATAAAGATTTATTGACAATTTTAGATAAATAATCGATATTTTATCGATGGAGAGCAATTATCGACTCTGTCTCAGGAATTATCAATTGTCATACAGAACAAAATTTTATGTTATATTATATTAAAGACAGGTTCTTTGAGCGATTAAGAATTAATAGTCAGAGAAGGGTGACGAGAAAGTATAACATTAACAGTTAACACATATAAATACAATAATTACTATTCAATAGTATTTAAATAATTCAGGTTATGATATTAGAATAAATGTTTTGTCGAACCAATGAAGACTGATGTGACGTCAGTCTCTGCGATGTAGTAGGCAGGTTTCGTTTTCAAGATGGCCGCTCCTTGGGTTGGTCTCGGCTATTGTATATGCGTCGAGTCAGAAAATTACTATAAAATTACCTTCATCAAGGTCTAAAATGTCCCCGCACTGGTATAATAAGTCTGTTAATCTATTTAGTGTATTCTGGTGAAGTGTTCAGTGTAAACTTGCGTTAGTTAGGTTATTTTCTATTTGTGCAACTATTACGGTTAAGTTTTCAAGTTGCGGTTAGGTTTGTAGAGTAAATCAGTTGTAATATAATGTTTTACCGTTTACTGTCACTCGTATAGTGAAGTTAGAGGTTTATTTTCACTATTGTCGTGAATGTTTTTATATTATTGGTTTCAAAAAGTGTTTAATTTGTCTAACTCTCGTTCACTGATTTCAATGGCTAAAACGTTAGCTTCATGTTCGACTCGGTTTAAAGAACGTTTTTGTCACACACCTATTCAGCTTGATATTCAACAAAAGACTAATTAACTTGGTCATAAATCTTGCCCAGTTAATCCTTGAAAAAGTATTGTTAACATTTTTCGATTTCATACACATTAGAAAATATTACATTATATATGGAATTTTTCTATTTTATTCCTTACTTTTATGAATTATTAATCTTATTATTAGTTTAATCATCCTATTCCCTTTAAATTGATGTATTATAGTCCATATCTGTAGACATTTTGTGGAAATTAACAAATTTTGTTCACACTTTGGAAATATAGGCTCAAAATTGGATTTCCGTTTTTATACAAAATACCTTCCATTTTAAATATTATTAATACTATTATAATAAATTTTAATTAGTCATATTTCTCTTCCTTTCCTTAAATACATATAAATTACACCTTTGAACTGGTTTTTTGTGTTAATTTGTAGATTTGATATTGCTCTCTAAAATTAATTAATTTATATATTTTGACAATTTACAAAATGTTAAGGTATATTTCCTTATTGTCATTTTAATTCATAGGATCATTCCTAGTAGTAGTTAATTGTGTTATCTTATATAAATCTGGGTAGTTTACAGGATTTATTAGTGAATTATACTATTTTATATTGGTTCTCTGATTTCACCAAATGGCCTAGATTTTAGAATTTTATATTTCTTTCTTTCTGAATAAATTAAACTTGATTCCTCCTCTGACTTTACATAACTACAATTATATGAAAATAACATGATCTATAACTTATTGTTTTGTGTAGTAGTTAATTAACACTACAGTTATTAAAATAATTAATTATGAACATTGTTTATTAATCTGCACAATTTAACATATTGCAGATACAGCATAAACATATCTCTTTTGACTATTTTTAATCTAACATAGCATACCTTTTAGTACATTGTTACTGGTATGTAGGTTATTATTTATCAAACATAATTCTTTTTTTAAAACACATAACATAACTCTTATTTTCTAATAAACCTTACAAATACATTTATTTAATACATTGATTTTAGGACTGTGAAATAATAGTCTATTTAAACATGTTACACTTATTCATACTATATTAGTACCATTCCTGTTTGGTTTAAATCATTATTATTGTGATTCCCCACATCAGCAAACATTAATTCCCATACTCTATTTATTATCATCCTTTTTTACAAAGGTCTTTTAAATAAGGATTTACATTAAAATAATAAAATACTGGAAACCTTCCATTTTATTATTTTATTATGCTGTTTATTATTTAGATTTTAAAGTTGTGGTATAGCATACTACTAAGTTATAGTATCACCAACTTTAAGTTTATTGCTTTTTTTAAAAAACACTTAAACAAATTCACTTTCACTGTTGGTTCTGATATTCTGAGTCTTATTATCTCAGACCAGACCTTTAGTCATCATGGACCGTTAAGACTAGTTTATTTTCTTTATTACACAATAGCTTTAGCCGGTGCACTTCTTATAACGCTATACAACACTTTAGTTTTCTCAATAATTACATTTTTATAAGATTTTGGGGATGTTATACTTTCTTTGACATAGTTTTTGTGGGTTTGGGGATTGATAGTAGTTTATATAATAATAGGTTTTACTACGGTGTTTCTTTCATACTATGTCTTCCTCTCCTCCTGTCTTCCTTCTTGTCCTTCTTCATATCTTCCTTCTGGTATTCATTCTTGTCCCTCTTCTAGTTTTCATTCTTGTCCCTCGTCTAGTCTTCACTCTTCTGTTCTTCTTTCCTCATTCTTGGGAACCAAGGTACTTGGTGTTATCACGACTGAGGTTTAGTTTGGAGTATTGAATTTCTTCACTGAACTGACTTTATTCTTCTATTTGTTTTTAGAGTATTTTGGTATTCACCACTCTTCGATTGAGTCTCTTTTTTCGGGATATTGTCTTATGTAACTGGTTTATTGCTCTGAGCTTCCTTGGTAACGTACTGGTATTATTTATGAGTTGATGAGTTGCTTCAATACTTTCTTTGGTTTCTTTTAACAGTGGTTTTTATATATTATGTAGTGAGGATTTTTATCTTATTGTGTTTCATTCCTCTGATTTATTTAAATGTCATTTAATATTATTACAACATTTTTTGATGTAATTAAATTTTATCATTTCATATGATTTACAATGTAGTGGATTTTCTGTCACGCTACAGAATGCCCTTCTCCAGAAGTAATTTTTTCAGACTATACTTGCTTTGTCTGAAACAATTGCTTATGATAATTATTCAAAGTTTGTTATTATTTTGGACTTCCTTCCATTTTAAAATTCTCTTATTTATATCTGAGTTTATATCACTCTCACTTGATCTTCCTTGATAGTAATAGTCTTCTGAGTTTCATATTTATTATTTCATTTTTATATTTCTTCTTAGTATTTTCTCCTTGGGATATTTTCTCCCTATCGTTCCCTACTTTGTGAGCTGGTTCAGTTCAGAGAGGCACTGTACGCTACTTTCCTCTGCTGTCCAATACTTCACACATATTTGAGTACAGAGGCAAATCATCTCTGCTCAAAAAATATATTAATCCTGCTGGAATTATCATCAGACAGATTAAAAAATTATTCAGAATAGTACACATTTGTTACTATTTAAAAAATATCTTTGGGATACTTCACTTATTACTTATTATACTTCTCAGAGATTTTAATATTTCTATCTCAGTTGTTCATCTGACTTATTATCTGGATGTTTCTTTCATTTGATATTATGGTAGGAAGCTCTTCTATTATTACATTTTTATAAGATTTTGTTATCATATAATTCTTTTGGTTATAAATTCTTTATTACCTTCTGGTTTTTTCATTATAATCTGCATTATTTGTAGTAGCATATCTTTGTGATATTTTTAGACTGTTTCTTAGTTCTTAAAATTTCCACCTGTTCTATTTTCTAGAATTTTTTATAACTGTCATTATCATAATTGTCATTTAATTTATAAACCATTTTATATTAATTCATTTAATTACATACATTTTTGACATTATTTTCACATTATTCCGGTCATTGCTATTATACTTGCAAGTGCTGTTTTTTTTATTTATTTCATTATGAGGTCATATTTTCTCCTCATACCACTTAAAGTTTCATTCTCTCATAATTCCAAAGAAGTTTTTGTATTTTATTTTATTCACTCACTTAAATCGTATTAAAGAATTTTTTTTTCTTGTTTATTTCCTTCAATAACATTTTACGGAAAGGTTTTTACTCTTCATATTGAACTTAGACATGATTAAACTGTCTAGAATTATTTGTTTTTTGACCTTAGATGGTTTTATTTCTAAATTCTCTCCTTCTTTATTATTATATTATAGCCATAAAGTTTTTTTTTTTTTACATTTTCTTGGTATGTAAGGTGAACTTACTTATTTTTTAGAATTTAGTTGATTTTATGTTTTTTAAAACTTCTTTTCTTCTATTCTAGCCATAAAGTTTTTTCATATTTTCTTGGTATGTAAGGTGAACTTACTTATTTTTTGAATTTAGTTGTTTTTATTTTTTTTTTTAAACTTCTTCTCTGCTATTCTAGCCATAAAGTTTTTTCACATTTTCTTGGTATGTAAGGTGAACTTACTTATTTTTTTGAATTTAGTTGATTTTATGTTTTTTAAACTTCTTCTCTTCTATTCTAGCCATAAAGTTTTTTCACATTTTCTTGGTATGTAAGGTGAACTTACTTATTTTTTTTGAATGTAGTTGTTTTTATGTTTTTTAAAACTTCTTCTCTTCTATTCTAGCCATAAAGTTTTTTCATATTTTCTTGGTATGTAAGATGAACTTACTTATTTTTTGAATTTAGTTGTTTTTTAAATTCTAATTCTGTTTTATATTACTGCCACATAGACTTTTCATAAATGATTGTAATAGTTTTCATAATTATATGGTAAACATATCATATTAGTTTCATAAATATTGTATGACTCTTTCCTTGTCTTTATTCAAACGTATTTCTTATTATTATTATTTCTTTATACCCAGGTGGATGCTTTTTATTATAGTGCATTGTTGCTCATAGTTCCTTTATAAGGTGTAGTTTCTTAATTAATTTATTTCTTAAATTCCCATTTTGGTTCTTTGTCCCTTCTTCTTCTCATTTTTCCTCAGTGGTAATTATTTTCATCTTCTTTGTGGTGGTTTTGCCGTTGTCGGTTATCATGACATCCATCCCTTTTACCACCTCATTATGTATCCGTATAGATCCTTATCAGATCCAAACTTTTGCTCCTACGCGCCGGATAGTACCTCGGTTGGTCCCGTTCTAGGCTCCTCCGCCTTTCTTCGTATCTTCGGTAACTGCTCCCTCTATGGTGGTTGAAACCTCGCTGTCTTCCATCTGTGGCCCGTACGAAGTTCACTCTTGGGCGAGGAAACCTATTATTACTAAAATTACTATTATTGGGACCCACACGATTAGCATTATTATGGTAAGGACTATTACCATAATTGGGGCTTCTCTGACTATTTACGTTATCAGGGTAGGGATTGTGGTTACCCTGATAACCATTAGAGGGTCGATTCGGGTTTTGATAATTTGGACCCGTATTATTATTATCATGGTCATTAGTATTGTTCCCATTATTATATTGTCTTATATTCCAATATGTCTCTGGTCCATATGCTGTATGACATGACAAATATCTGTGAGGGTCTTCATCTGGTTTATCCATTATTTGCTTCTCTGAATCCCCATAATCTGGCTCATCATCACATATCCATCCGGAAGGTATACATTTTTGTGTAATTGTACACTGGAATAGTCCCGGATCGCGCACTAATGGAACACACTCTGGTGATTCACCAGTGCCATCGTCACAGTCTGATAAGATGTTATATTTCCATCTTTCTGAAATACACTGTTTAGTTCCGCACTGGAACTGATCTGGTCCACATGTTGTATTCCGTTTACCTCTGGTCCTTTCCCAGTGATAAACTACTGTTTGGTGGTACATTATTTCTGAGATTACCTTGAATCTCCTTCCGAAATTTCTGTAATTACTGATTTCTTCATGGTCGGTAATTGGAATATTATTGACATCCATTAAACCATGGTTCATCATTTCTATTTCTTCCTTGGTTTTCCTTAATTTCCTTGGAAGCGTTGTCCTCCTTTCCCTTGGTTCTACTTCCATATCTGTAGTATTTTCTTTATTCCCGTTAGTTTTCTTCTCAGGCAATACTGTAACTGGTTCAATTGTTTTTTCATTCGGTATTTCTTCTGGTTCTGGTTGGTTATCATATTTTATTTCTTCGGTTTTCTCCTTTCTTAATTCTTCCCTTTTTAATCTGTCCTCTCTCATTTCCTCATTCGTTTCATCCAGTTTCTTATTGATATTGTCCAGTTTGTTATTCAAGTCTTCACTCAATTTCTTGCTAGTTTCTTCCATTTTGGACTCTATGTTCTTATTCATTTGTAAGATTATCTCCATCAGCTTTTCCATCATCTCCATTTTTGTAAGTTCTGCCATTTTTGTTTATCTTTGTTGCCCTTCTTCCTGACTGGATAACCGCTGCCAGGCTTATCTATTCAAGCCCTCTAAGTTGGACGCCACTTTGTAACAGTACGGCCTTTCGGTGGCTGCCTTCTACCTTAACACCCAGCGTTGGATTCGTCACTTTGTAAGAAGACCTTATATGTGACTGTAATCAAATCCCACTGTTTGGGCTAGCCACTTGGTCACCAGACCGCTGTATGCCGGTCGTTACAAAAGAATAAAAAATAAAATGGAAAATTCAATAATAATAGAATTTTCAAATAATAAAATAATTTTGTTTATGTTTAAGAGGTATGTATACAAGATCAATCTGTGTTTTAAAAGATTCTGGTAAAATTTTAGTAACAGGTAGGTATTTATTGACCGTCGAGCACTTCTTGAAGATTTGCACCAAGTCTGGAGTTAAATATATTAACTCCAGGTAATAATCGATTGGTGACCTTCCTTACTGGTCCAATATCCTGTTCAAAATAGAGTATATTCTTTTCACTTAATACCTTCAGCCTTATAAATACCCTTAAATTACCCTGTGAAATAAATACAGATACAAAATAATAGAAATATAAAGATTTATTGACAATTTTAGATAAATAATCGATATTTTATCGATGGAGAGCAATTATCGACTCTGTCTCAGGAATTATCAATTGTCATACAGAACAAAATTTTATGTTATATTATATTAAAGACAGGTTCTTTGAGCGATTAAGAATTAATAGTCAGAGAAGGGTGACGAGAAAGTATAACATTAACAGTTAACACATATAAATACAATAATTACTATTCAATAGTATTTAAATAATTCAGGTTATGATATTAGAATAAATGTTTTGTCGAACCAATGAAGACTGATGTGACGTCAGTCTCTGCGATGTAGTAGGCAGGTTTCGTTTTCAAGATGGCCGCTCCTTGGGTTGGTCTCGGCTATTGTATATGCGTCGAGTCAGAAAATTACTATAAAATTACCTTCATCAAGGTCTAAAATGTCCCCGCACTGGTATAATAAGTCTGTTAATCTATTTAGTGTATTCTGGTGAAGTGTTCAGTGTAAACTTGCGTTAGTTAGGTTATTTTCTATTTGTGCAACTATTACGGTTAAGTTTTCAAGTTGCGGTTAGGTTTGTAGAGTAAATCAGTTGTAATATAATGTTTTACCGTTTACTGTCACTCGTATAGTGAAGTTAGAGGTTTATTTTCACTATTGTCGTGAATGTTTTTATATTATTGGTTTCAAAAAGTGTTTAATTTGTCTAACTCTCGTTCACTGATTTCAATGGCTAAAACGTTAGCTTCATGTTCGACTCGGTTTAAAGAACGTTTTTGTCACACACCTATTCAGCTTGATATTCAACAAAAGACTAATTAACTTGGTCATAAATCTTGCCCAGTTAATCCTTGAAAAAGTATTGTTAACATTTTTCGATTTCATACACATTAGAAAATATTACATTATATATGGAATTTTTCTATTTTATTCCTTACTTTTATGAATTATTAATCTTATTATTAGTTTAATCATCCTATTCCCTTTAAATTGATGTATTATAGTCCATATCTGTAGACATTTTGTGGAAATTAACAAATTTTGTTCACACTTTGGAAATATAGGCTCAAAATTGGATTTCCGTTTTTATACAAAATACCTTCCATTTTAAATATTATTAATACTATTATAATAAATTTTAATTAGTCATATTTCTCTTCCTTTCCTTAAATACATATAAATTACACCTTTGAACTGGTTTTTTGTGTTAATTTGTAGATTTGATATTGCTCTCTAAAATTAATTAATTTATATATTTTGACAATTTACAAAATGTTAAGGTATATTTCCTTATTGTCATTTTAATTCATAGGATCATTCCTAGTAGTAGTTAATTGTGTTATCTTATATAAATCTGGGTAGTTTACAGGATTTATTAGTGAATTATACTATTTTATATTGGTTCTCTGATTTCACCAAATGGCCTAGATTTTAGAATTTTATATTTCTTTCTTTCTGAATAAATTAAACTTGATTCCTCCTCTGACTTTACATAACTACAATTATATGAAAATAACATGATCTATAACTTATTGTTTTGTGTAGTAGTTAATTAACACTACAGTTATTAAAATAATTAATTATGAACATTGTTTATTAATCTGCACAATTTAACATATTGCAGATACAGCATAAACATATCTCTTTTGACTATTTTTAATCTAACATAGCATACCTTTTAGTACATTATTACTGGTATGTAGGTTATTATTTATCAAACATAATTCTTTTTTTAAAACACATAACATAACTCTTATTTTCTAATAAACCTTACAAATACATTTATTTAATACATTGATTTTAGGACTGTGAAATAATAGTCTATTTAAACATGTTACACTTATTCATACTATATTAGTACCATTCCTTTTTGGTTTAAATCATTATTATTGTGATTCCCCACATCAGCAAACATTAATTCCCATACTCTATTTATTATCATCCTTTTTTACAAAGGTCTTTTAAATAAGGATTTACATTAAAATAATAAAATACTGGAAACCTTCCATTTTATTATTTTATTATGCTGTTTATTATTTAGATTTTAAAGTTGTGGTATAGCATACTACTAAGTTATAGTATCACCAACTTTAAGTTTATTGCTTTTTTTAAAAAACACTTAAACAAATTCACTTTCACTGTTGGTTCTGATATTCTGAGTCTTATTATCTCAGACCAGACCTTTAGTCATCATGGACCGTTAAGACTAGTTTATTTTCTTTATTACACAATAGCTTTAGCCGGTGCACTTCTTATAACGCTATACAACACTTTAGTTTTCTCAATAATTACATTTTTATAAGATTTTGGGGATGTTATACTTTCTTTGACATAGTTTTTGTGGGTTTGGGGATTGATAGTAGTTTATATAATAATAGGTTTTACTACGGTGTTTCTTTCATACTATGTCTTCCTCTCCTCCTGTCTTCCTTCTTGTCCTTCTTCATATCTTCCTTCTGGTATTCATTCTTGTCCCTCTTCTAGTTTTCATTCTTGTCCCTCGTCTAGTCTTCACTCTTCTGTTCTTCTTTCCTCATTCTTGGGAACCAAGGTACTTGGTGTTATCACGACTGAGGTTTAGTTTGGAGTATTGAATTTCTTCACTGAACTGACTTTATTCTTCTATTTGTTTTTAGAGTATTTTGGTATTCACCACTCTTCGATTGAGTCTCTTTTTTCGGGATATTGTCTTATGTAACTGGTTTATTGCTCTGAGCTTCCTGGGTAACGTACTGGTATTATTTATGAGTTGATGAGTTGCTTCAATACTTTCTTTGGTTTCTTTTAACAGTGGTTTTTATATATTATGTAGTGAGGATTTTTATCTTATTGTGTTTCATTCCTCTGATTTATTTAAATGTCATTTAATATTATTACAACATTTTTTGATGTAATTAAATTTTATCATTTCATATGATTTACAATGTAGTGGATTTTCTGTCACGCTACAGAATGCCCTTCTCCAGAAGTAATTTTTTCAGACTATACTTGCTTTGTCTGAAACAATTGCTTATGATAATTATTCAAAGTTTGTTATTATTTTGGACTTCCTTCCATTTTAAAATTCTCTTATTTATATCTGAGTTTATATCACTCTCACTTGATCTTCCTTGATAGTAATAGTCTTCTGAGTTTCATATTTATTATTTCATTTTTATATTTCTTCTTAGTATTTTCTCCTTGGGATATTTTCTCCCTATCGTTCCCTACTTTGTGAGCTGGTTCAGTTCAGAGAGGCACTGTACGCTACTTTCCTCTGCTGTCCAATACTTCACACATATTTGAGTACAGAGGCAAATCATCTCTGCTCAAAAAATATATTAATCCTGCTGGAATTATCATCAGACAGATTAAAAAATTATTCAGAATAGTACACATTTGTTACTATTTAAAAAATATCTTTGGGATACTTCACTTATTACTTATTATACTTCTCAGAGATTTTAATATTTCTATCTCAGTTGTTCATCTGACTTATTATCTGGATGTTTCTTTCATTTGATATTATGGTAGGAAGCTCTTCTATTATTACATTTTTATAAGATTTTGTTATCATATAATTCTTTTGGTTATAAATTCTTTATTACCTTCTGGTTTTTTCATTATAATCTGCATTATTTGTAGTAGCATATCTTTGTGACATTTTTAGACTGTTTCTTAGTTCTTAAAATTTCCACCTGTTCTATTTTCTAGAATTTTTTATAACTGTCATTATCATAATTGTCATTTAATTTATAAACCATTTTATATTAATTCATTTAATTACATACATTTTTGACATTATTTTCACATTATTCCGGTCATTGCTATTATACTTGCAAGTGCTGGTTTTTTTATTTATTTCATTATGAGGTCATATTTTCTCCTCATACCACTTAAAGTTTCATTCTCTCATAATTCCAAAGAAGTTTTTGTACTTTATTTTATTCACTCACTTAAATCGTATTAAAGAATTTTTTTTTCTTTTTTATTTCCTTCAATAACATTTTACGGAAAGGTTTTTACTCTTCATATTGAACTTAGACATGATTAAACTGTCTAGAATTATTTGTTTTTTGACCTTAGATGGTTTTATTTCTAAATTCTCTCCTTCTTTATTATTATATTATAGCCATAAAGTTTTTTTTTTTTTACATTTTCTTGGTATGTAAGGTGAACTTACTTATTTTTTAGAATTTAGTTGATTTTATGTTTTTTAAAACTTCTTTTCTTCTATTCTAGCCATAAAGTTTTTTCATATTTTCTTGGTATGTAAGGTGAACTTACTTATTTTTTGAATTTAGTTGTTTTTATTTTTTTTTTTAAACTTCTTCTCTGCTATTCTAGCCATAAAGTTTTTTCACATTTTCTTGGTATGTAAGGTGAACTTACTTATTTTTTTGAATTTAGTTGATTTTATGTTTTTTAAACTTCTTCTCTTCTATTCTAGCCATAAAGTTTTTTCACATTTTCTTGGTATGTAAGGTGAACTTACTTATTTTTTTTGAATGTAGTTGTTTTTATGTTTTTTAAAACTTCTTCTCTTCTATTCTAGCCATAAAGTTTTTTCATATTTTCTTGGTATGTAAGATGAACTTACTTATTTTTTGAATTTAGTTGTTTTTTAAATTCTAATTCTGTTTTATATTACTGCCACATAGACTTTTCATAAATGATTGTAATAGTTTTCATAATTATATGGTAAACATATCATATTAGTTTCATAAATATTGTATGACTCTTTCCTTGTCTTTATTCAAACGTATTTCTTATTATTATTATTTCTTTATACCCAGGTGGATGCTTTTTATTATAGTGCATTGTTGCTCATAGTTCCTTTATAAGGTGTAGTTTCTTAATTAATTTATTTCTTAAATTCCCATTTTGGTTCTTTGTCCCTTCTTCTTCTCATTTTTCCTCAGTGGTAATTATTTTCATCTTCTTTGTGGTGGTTTTGCCGTTGTCGGTTATCATGACATCCATCCCTTTTACCACCTCATTATGTATCCGTATAGATCCTTATCAGATCCAAACTTTTGCTCCTACGCGCCGGATAGTACCTCGGTTGGTCCCGTTCTAGGCTCCTCCGCCTTTCTTCGTATCTTCGGTAACTGCTCCCTCTATGGTGGTTGAAACCTCGCTGTCTTCCATCTGTGGCCCGTATGAAGTTCACTCTTGGGCGAGGAAACCTATTATTACTAAAATTACTATTATTGGGACCCACACGATTAGCATTATTATGGTAAGGACTATTACGATAATTGGGGCTTCTCTGACTATTTACGTTATCAGGGTAGGGATTGTGGTTACCCTGATAACCATTAGAGGGTCGATTCGGGTTTTGATAATTTGGACCCGTATTATTATTATCATGGTCATTAGTATTGTTCCCATTATTATATTGTCTTATATTCCAATATGTCTCTGGTCCATATGCTGTATGACATGAAACATATCTTGAGGGTCTTCATCTGGTTTATCCATTATTTGCTTCTCTGAATCCCCATAATCTGGCTCATCATCACATATCCATCCGGAAGGTATACATTTTTGTGTAATTGTACACTGGAATAGTCCCGGATCGCGCACTAATGGAACACACTCTGGTGATTCACCAGTGCCATCGTCACAGTCTGATAAGATGTTATATTTCCATCTTTCTGAAATACACTGTTTAGTTCCGCACTGGAACTGATCTGGTCCACATGTTGTATTCCGTTTACCTCTGGTCCTTTCCCAGTGATAAACTACTGTTTGGTGGTACATTATTTCTGAGATTACCTTGAATCTCCTTCCGAAATTTCTGTAATTACTGATTTCTTCATGGTCGGTAATTGGAATATTATTGACATCCATTAAACCATGGTTCATCATTTCTATTTCTTCCTTGGTTTTCCTTAATTTCCTTGGAAGCGTTGTCCTCCTTTCCCTTGGTTCTACTTCCATATCTGTAGTATTTTCTTTATTCCCGTTAGTTTTCTTCTCAGGCAATACTGTAACTGGTTCAATTGTTTTTTCATTCGGTATTTCTTCTGGTTCTGGTTGGTTATCATATTTTATTTCTTCGGTTTTCTCCTTTCTTAATTCTTCCCTTTTTAATCTGTCCTCTCTCATTTCCTCATTCGTTTCATCCAGTTTCTTATTGATATTGTCCAGTTTGTTATTCAAGTCTTCACTCAATTTCTTGCTAGTTTCTTCCATTTTGGACTCTATGTTCTTATTCATTTGTAAGATTATCTCCATCAGCTTTTCCATCATCTCCATTTTTGTAAGTTCTGCCATTTTTGTTTATCTTTGTTGCCCTTCTTCCTGACTGGATAACCGCTGCCAGGCTTATCTATTCAAGCCCTCTAAGTTGGACGCCACTTTGTAACAGTACGGCCTTTCGGTGGCTGCCTTCTACCTTAACACCCAGCGTTGGATTCGTCACTTTGTAAGAAGACCTTATATGTGACTGTAATCAAATCCCACTGTTTGGGCTAGCCACTTGGTCACCAGACCGCTGTATGCCGGTCGTTACAAAAGAATAAAAAATAAAATGGAAAATTCAATAATAATAGAATTTTCAAATAATAAAATAATTTTGTTTATGTTTAAGAGGTATGTATACAAGATCAATCTGTGTTTTAAAAGATTCTGGTAAAATTTTAGTAACAGGTAGGTATTTATTGACCGTCGAGCACTTCTTGAAGATTTGCACCAAGTCTGGAGTTAAATATATTAACTCCAGGTAATAATCGATTGGTGACCTTCCTTACTGGTCCAATATCCTGTTCAAAATAGAGTATATTCTTTTCACTTAATACCTTCAGCCTTATAAATACCCTTAAATTACCCTGTGAAATAAATACAGATACAAAATAATAGAAATATAAAGATTTATTGACAATTTTAGATAAATAATCGATATTTTATCGATGGAGAGCAATTATCGACTCTGTCTCAGGAATTATCAATTGTCATACAGAACAAAATTTTATGTTATATTATATTAAAGACAGGTTCTTTGAGCGATTAAGAATTAATAGTCAGAGAAGGGTGACGAGAAAGTATAACATTAACAGTTAACACATATAAATACAATAATTACTATTCAATAGTATTTAAATAATTCAGGTTATGATATTAGAATAAATGTTTTGTCGAACCAATGAAGACTGATGTGACGTCAGTCTCTGCGATGTAGTAGGCAGGTTTCGTTTTCAAGATGGCCGCTCCTTGGGTTGGTCTCGGCTATTGTATATGCGTCGAGTCAGAAAATTACTATAAAATTACCTTCATCAAGGTCTAAAATGTCCCCGCACTGGTATAATAAGTCTGTTAATCTATTTAGTGTATTCTGGTGAAGTGTTCAGTGTAAACTTGCGTTAGTTAGGTTATTTTCTATTTGTGCAACTATTACGGTTAAGTTTTCAAGTTGCGGTTAGGTTTGTAGAGTAAATCAGTTGTAATATAATGTTTTACCGTTTACTGTCACTCGTATAGTGAAGTTAGAGGTTTATTTTCACTATTGTCGTGAATGTTTTTATATTATTGGTTTCAAAAAGTGTTTAATTTGTCTAACTCTCGTTCACTGATTTCAATGGCTAAAACGTTAGCTTCATGTTCGACTCGGTTTAAAGAACGTTTTTGTCACACACCTATTCAGCTTGATATTCAACAAAAGACTAATTAACTTGGTCATAAATCTTGCCCAGTTAATCCTTGAAAAAGTATTGTTAACATTTTTCGATTTCATACACATTAGAAAATATTACATTATATATGGAATTTTTCTATTTTATTCCTTACTTTTATGAATTATTAATCTTATTATTAGTTTAATCATCCTATTCCCTTTAAATTGATGTATTATAGTCCATATCTGTAGACATTTTGTGGAAATTAACAAATTTTGTTCACACTTTGGAAATATAGGCTCAAAATTGGATTTCCGTTTTTATACAAAATACCTTCCATTTTAAATATTATTAATACTATTATAATAAATTTTAATTAGTCATATTTCTCTTCCTTTCCTTAAATACATATAAATTACACCTTTGAACTGGTTTTTTGTGTTAATTTGTAGATTTGATATTGCTCTCTAAAATTAATTAATTTATATATTTTGACAATTTACAAAATGTTAAGGTATATTTCCTTATTGTCATTTTAATTCATAGGATCATTCCTAGTAGTAGTTAATTGTGTTATCTTATATAAATCTGGGTAGTTTACAGGATTTATTAGTGAATTATACTATTTTATATTGGTTCTCTGATTTCACCAAATGGCCTAGATTTTAGAATTTTATATTTCTTTCTTTCTGAATAAATTAAACTTGATTCCTCCTCTGACTTTACATAACTACAATTATATGAAAATAACATGATCTATAACTTATTGTTTTGTGTAGTAGTTAATTAACACTACAGTTATTAAAATAATTAATTATGAACATTGTTTATTAATCTGCACAATTTAACATATTGCAGATACAGCATAAACATATCTCTTTTGACTATTTTTAATCTAACATAGCATACCTTTTAGTACATTGTTACTGGTATGTAGGTTATTATTTATCAAACATAATTCTTTTTTTAAAACACATAACATAACTCTTATTTTCTAATAAACCTTACAAATACATTTATTTAATACATTGATTTTAGGACTGTGAAATAATAGTCTATTTAAACATGTTACACTTATTCATACTATATTAGTACCATTCCTTTTTGGTTTAAATCATTATTATTGTGATTCCCCACATCAGCAAACATTAATTCCCATACTCTATTTATTATCATCCTTTTTTACAAAGGTCTTTTAAATAAGGATTTACATTAAAATAATAAAATACTGGAAACCTTCCATTTTATTATTTTATTATGCTGTTTATTATTTAGATTTTAAAGTTGTGGTATAGCATACTACTAAGTTATAGTATCACCAACTTTAAGTTTATTGCTTTTTTTAAAAAACACTTAAACAAATTCACTTTCACTGTTGGTTCTGATATTCTGAGTCTTATTATCTCAGACCAGACCTTTAGTCATCATGGACCGTTAAGACTAGTTTATTTTCTTTATTACACAATAGCTTTAGCCGGTGCACTTCTTATAACGCTATACAACACTTTAGTTTTCTCAATAATTACATTTTTATAAGATTTTGGGGATGTTATACTTTCTTTGACATAGTTTTTGTGGGTTTGGGGATTGATAGTAGTTTATATAATAATAGGTTTTACTACGGTGTTTCTTTCATACTATGTCTTCCTCTCCTCCTGTCTTCCTTCTTGTCCTTCTTCATATCTTCCTTCTGGTATTCATTCTTGTCCCTCTTCTAGTTTTCATTCTTGTCCCTCGTCTAGTCTTCACTCTTCTGTTCTTCTTTCCTCATTCTTGGGAACCAAGGTACTTGGTGTTATCACGACTGAGGTTTAGTTTGGAGTATTGAATTTCTTCACTGAACTGACTTTATTCTTCTATTTGTTTTTAGAGTATTTTGGTATTCACCACTCTTCGATTGAGTCTCTTTTTTCGGGATATTGTCTTATGTAACTGGTTTATTGCTCTGAGCTTCCTGGGTAACGTACTGGTATTATTTATGAGTTGATGAGTTGCTTCAATACTTTCTTTGGTTTCTTTTAACAGTGGTTTTTATATATTATGTAGTGAGGATTTTTATCTTATTGTGTTTCATTCCTCTGATTTATTTAAATGTCATTTAATATTATTACAACATTTTTTGATGTAATTAAATTTTATCATTTCATATGATTTACAATGTAGTGGATTTTCTGTCACGCTACAGAATGCCCTTCTCCAGAAGTAATTTTTTCAGACTATACTTGCTTTGTCTGAAACAATTGCTTATGATAATTATTCAAAGTTTGTTATTATTTTGGACTTCCTTCCATTTTAAAATTCTCTTATTTATATCTGAGTTTATATCACTCTCACTTGATCTTCCTTGATAGTAATAGTCTTCTGAGTTTCATATTTATTATTTCATTTTTATATTTCTTCTTAGTATTTTCTCCTTGGGATATTTTCTCCCTATCGTTCCCTACTTTGTGAGCTGGTTCAGTTCAGAGAGGCACTGTACGCTACTTTCCTCTGCTGTCCAATACTTCACACATATTTGAGTACAGAGGCAAATCATCTCTGCTCAAAAAATATATTAATCCTGCTGGAATTATCATCAGACAGATTAAAAAATTATTCAGAATAGTACACATTTGTTACTATTTAAAAAATATCTTTGGGATACTTCACTTATTACTTATTATACTTCTCAGAGATTTTAATATTTCTATCTCAGTTGTTCATCTGACTTATTATCTGGATGTTTCTTTCATTTGATATTATGGTAGGAAGCTCTTCTATTATTACATTTTTATAAGATTTTGTTATCATATAATTCTTTTGGTTATAAATTCTTTATTACCTTCTGGTTTTTTCATTATAATCTGCATTATTTGTAGTAGCATATCTTTGTGACATTTTTAGACTGTTTCTTAGTTCTTAAAATTTCCACCTGTTCTATTTTCTAGAATTTTTTATAACTGTCATTATCATAATTGTCATTTAATTTATAAACCATTTTATATTAATTCATTTAATTACATACATTTTTGACATTATTTTCACATTATTCCGGTCATTGCTATTATACTTGCAAGTGCTGGTTTTTTTATTTATTTCATTATGAGGTCATATTTTCTCCTCATACCACTTAAAGTTTCATTCTCTCATAATTCCAAAGAAGTTTTTGTACTTTATTTTATTCACTCACTTAAATCGTATTAAAGAATTTTTTTTTCTTTTTTATTTCCTTCAATAACATTTTACGGAAAGGTTTTTACTCTTCATATTGAACTTAGACATGATTAAACTGTCTAGAATTATTTGTTTTTTGACCTTAGATGGTTTTATTTCTAAATTCTCTCCTTCTTTATTATTATATTATAGCCATAAAGTTTTTTTTTTTTTACATTTTCTTGGTATGTAAGGTGAACTTACTTATTTTTTAGAATTTAGTTGATTTTATGTTTTTTAAAACTTCTTTTCTTCTATTCTAGCCATAAAGTTTTTTCATATTTTCTTGGTATGTAAGGTGAACTTACTTATTTTTTGAATTTAGTTGTTTTTATTTTTTTTTTTAAACTTCTTCTCTGCTATTCTAGCCATAAAGTTTTTTCACATTTTCTTGGTATGTAAGGTGAACTTACTTATTTTTTTGAATTTAGTTGATTTTATGTTTTTTAAACTTCTTCTCTTCTATTCTAGCCATAAAGTTTTTTCACATTTTCTTGGTATGTAAGGTGAACTTACTTATTTTTTTTGAATGTAGTTGTTTTTATGTTTTTTAAAACTTCTTCTCTTCTATTCTAGCCATAAAGTTTTTTCATATTTTCTTGGTATGTAAGATGAACTTACTTATTTTTTGAATTTAGTTGTTTTTTAAATTCTAATTCTGTTTTATATTACTGCCACATAGACTTTTCATAAATGATTGTAATAGTTTTCATAATTATATGGTAAACATATCATATTAGTTTCATAAATATTGTATGACTCTTTCCTTGTCTTTATTCAAACGTATTTCTTATTATTATTATTTCTTTATACCCAGGTGGATGCTTTTTATTATAGTGCATTGTTGCTCATAGTTCCTTTATAAGGTGTAGTTTCTTAATTAATTTATTTCTTAAATTCCCATTTTGGTTCTTTGTCCCTTCTTCTTCTCATTTTTCCTCAGTGGTAATTATTTTCATCTTCTTTGTGGTGGTTTTGCCGTTGTCGGTTATCATGACATCCATCCCTTTTACCACCTCATTATGTATCCGTATAGATCCTTATCAGATCCAAACTTTTGCTCCTACGCGCCGGATAGTACCTCGGTTGGTCCCGTTCTAGGCTCCTCCGCCTTTCTTCGTATCTTCGGTAACTGCTCCCTCTATGGTGGTTGAAACCTCGCTGTCTTCCATCTGTGGCCCGTATGAAGTTCACTCTTGGGCGAGGAAACCTATTATTACTAAAATTACTATTATTGGGACCCACACGATTAGCATTATTATGGTAAGGACTATTACGATAATTGGGGCTTCTCTGACTATTTACGTTATCAGGGTAGGGATTGTGGTTACCCTGATAACCATTAGAGGGTCGATTCGGGTTTTGATAATTTGGACCCGTATTATTATTATCATGGTCATTAGTATTGTTCCCATTATTATATTGTCTTATATTCCAATATGTCTCTGGTCCATATGCTGTATGACATGAAACATATCTTGAGGGTCTTCATCTGGTTTATCCATTATTTGCTTCTCTGAATCCCCATAATCTGGCTCATCATCACATATCCATCCGGAAGGTATACATTTTTGTGTAATTGTACACTGGAATAGTCCCGGATCGCGCACTAATGGAACACACTCTGGTGATTCACCAGTGCCATCGTCACAGTCTGATAAGATGTTATATTTCCATCTTTCTGAAATACACTGTTTAGTTCCGCACTGGAACTGATCTGGTCCACATGTTGTATTCCGTTTACCTCTGGTCCTTTCCCAGTGATAAACTACTGTTTGGTGGTACATTATTTCTGAGATTACCTTGAATCTCCTTCCGAAATTTCTGTAATTACTGATTTCTTCATGGTCGGTAATTGGAATATTATTGACATCCATTAAACCATGGTTCATCATTTCTATTTCTTCCTTGGTTTTCCTTAATTTCCTTGGAAGCGTTGTCCTCCTTTCCCTTGGTTCTACTTCCATATCTGTAGTATTTTCTTTATTCCCGTTAGTTTTCTTCTCAGGCAATACTGTAACTGGTTCAATTGTTTTTTCATTCGGTATTTCTTCTGGTTCTGGTTGGTTATCATATTTTATTTCTTCGGTTTTCTCCTTTCTTAATTCTTCCCTTTTTAATCTGTCCTCTCTCATTTCCTCATTCGTTTCATCCAGTTTCTTATTGATATTGTCCAGTTTGTTATTCAAGTCTTCACTCAATTTCTTGCTAGTTTCTTCCATTTTGGACTCTATGTTCTTATTCATTTGTAAGATTATCTCCATCAGCTTTTCCATCATCTCCATTTTTGTAAGTTCTGCCATTTTTGTTTATCTTTGTTGCCCTTCTTCCTGACTGGATAACCGCTGCCAGGCTTATCTATTCAAGCCCTCTAAGTTGGACGCCACTTTGTAACAGTACGGCCTTTCGGTGGCTGCCTTCTACCTTAACACCCAGCGTTGGATTCGTCACTTTGTAAGAAGACCTTATATGTGACTGTAATCAAATCCCACTGTTTGGGCTAGCCACTTGGTCACCAGACCGCTGTATGCCGGTCGTTACAAAAGAATAAAAAATAAAATGGAAAATTCAATAATAATAGAATTTTCAAATAATAAAATAATTTTGTTTATGTTTAAGAGGTATGTATACAAGATCAATCTGTGTTTTAAAAGATTCTGGTAAAATTTTAGTAACAGGTAGGTATTTATTGACCGTCGAGCACTTCTTGAAGATTTGCACCAAGTCTGGAGTTAAATATATTAACTCCAGGTAATAATCGATTGGTGACCTTCCTTACTGGTCCAATATCCTGTTCAAAATAGAGTATATTCTTTTCACTTAATACCTTCAGCCTTATAAATACCCTTAAATTACCCTGTGAAATAAATACAGATACAAAATAATAGAAATATAAAGATTTATTGACAATTTTAGATAAATAATCGATATTTTATCGATGGAGAGCAATTATCGACTCTGTCTCAGGAATTATCAATTGTCATACAGAACAAAATTTTATGTTATATTATATTAAAGACAGGTTCTTTGAGCGATTAAGAATTAATAGTCAGAGAAGGGTGACGAGAAAGTATAACATTAACAGTTAACACATATAAATACAATAATTACTATTCAATAGTATTTAAATAATTCAGGTTATGATATTAGAATAAATGTTTTGTCGAACCAATGAAGACTGATGTGACGTCAGTCTCTGCGATGTAGTAGGCAGGTTTCGTTTTCAAGATGGCCGCTCCTTGGGTTGGTCTCGGCTATTGTATATGCGTCGAGTCAGAAAATTACTATAAAATTACCTTCATCAAGGTCTAAAATGTCCCCGCACTGGTATAATAAGTCTGTTAATCTATTTAGTGTATTCTGGTGAAGTGTTCAGTGTAAACTTGCGTTAGTTAGGTTATTTTCTATTTGTGCAACTATTACGGTTAAGTTTTCAAGTTGCGGTTAGGTTTGTAGAGTAAATCAGTTGTAATATAATGTTTTACCGTTTACTGTCACTCGTATAGTGAAGTTAGAGGTTTATTTTCACTATTGTCGTGAATGTTTTTATATTATTGGTTTCAAAAAGTGTTTAATTTGTCTAACTCTCGTTCACTGATTTCAATGGCTAAAACGTTAGCTTCATGTTCGACTCGGTTTAAAGAACGTTTTTGTCACACACCTATTCAGCTTGATATTCAACAAAAGACTAATTAACTTGGTCATAAATCTTGCCCAGTTAATCCTTGAAAAAGTATTGTTAACATTTTTCGATTTCATACACATTAGAAAATATTACATTATATATGGAATTTTTCTATTTTATTCCTTACTTTTATGAATTATTAATCTTATTATTAGTTTAATCATCCTATTCCCTTTAAATTGATGTATTATAGTCCATATCTGTAGACATTTTGTGGAAATTAACAAATTTTGTTCACACTTTGGAAATATAGGCTCAAAATTGGATTTCCGTTTTTATACAAAATACCTTCCATTTTAAATATTATTAATACTATTATAATAAATTTTAATTAGTCATATTTCTCTTCCTTTCCTTAAATACATATAAATTACACCTTTGAACTGGTTTTTTGTGTTAATTTGTAGATTTGATATTGCTCTCTAAAATTAATTAATTTATATATTTTGACAATTTACAAAATGTTAAGGTATATTTCCTTATTGTCATTTTAATTCATAGGATCATTCCTAGTAGTAGTTAATTGTGTTATCTTATATAAATCTGGGTAGTTTACAGGATTTATTAGTGAATTATACTATTTTATATTGGTTCTCTGATTTCACCAAATGGCCTAGATTTTAGAATTTTATATTTCTTTCTTTCTGAATAAATTAAACTTGATTCCTCCTCTGACTTTACATAACTACAATTATATGAAAATAACATGATCTATAACTTATTGTTTTGTGTAGTAGTTAATTAACACTACAGTTATTAAAATAATTAATTATGAACATTGTTTATTAATCTGCACAATTTAACATATTGCAGATACAGCATAAACATATCTCTTTTGACTATTTTTAATCTAACATAGCATACCTTTTAGTACATTATTACTGGTATGTAGGTTATTATTTATCAAACATAATTCTTTTTTTAAAACACATAACATAACTCTTATTTTCTAATAAACCTTACAAATACATTTATTTAATACATTGATTTTAGGACTGTGAAATAATAGTCTATTTAAACATGTTACACTTATTCATACTATATTAGTACCATTCCTTTTTGGTTTAAATCATTATTATTGTGATTCCCCACATCAGCAAACATTAATTCCCATACTCTATTTATTATCATCCTTTTTTACAAAGGTCTTTTAAATAAGGATTTACATTAAAATAATAAAATACTGGAAACCTTCCATTTTATTATTTTATTATGCTGTTTATTATTTAGATTTTAAAGTTGTGGTATAGCATACTACTAAGTTATAGTATCACCAACTTTAAGTTTATTGCTTTTTTTAAAAAACACTTAAACAAATTCACTTTCACTGTTGGTTCTGATATTCTGAGTCTTATTATCTCAGACCAGACCTTTAGTCATCATGGACCGTTAAGACTAGTTTATTTTCTTTATTACACAATAGCTTTAGCCGGTGCACTTCTTATAACGCTATACAACACTTTAGTTTTCTCAATAATTACATTTTTATAAGATTTTGGGGATGTTATACTTTCTTTGACATAGTTTTTGTGGGTTTGGGGATTGATAGTAGTTTATATAATAATAGGTTTTACTACGGTGTTTCTTTCATACTATGTCTTCCTCTCCTCCTGTCTTCCTTCTTGTCCTTCTTCATATCTTCCTTCTGGTATTCATTCTTGTCCCTCTTCTAGTTTTCATTCTTGTCCCTCGTCTAGTCTTCACTCTTCTGTTCTTCTTTCCTCATTCTTGGGAACCAAGGTACTTGGTGTTATCACGACTGAGGTTTAGTTTGGAGTATTGAATTTCTTCACTGAACTGACTTTATTCTTCTATTTGTTTTTAGAGTATTTTGGTATTCACCACTCTTCGATTGAGTCTCTTTTTTCGGGATATTGTCTTATGTAACTGGTTTATTGCTCTGAGCTTCCTGGGTAACGTACTGGTATTATTTATGAGTTGATGAGTTGCTTCAATACTTTCTTTGGTTTCTTTTAACAGTGGTTTTTATATATTATGTAGTGAGGATTTTTATCTTATTGTGTTTCATTCCTCTGATTTATTTAAATGTCATTTAATATTATTACAACATTTTTTGATGTAATTAAATTTTATCATTTCATATGATTTACAATGTAGTGGATTTTCTGTCACGCTACAGAATGCCCTTCTCCAGAAGTAATTTTTTCAGACTATACTTGCTTTGTCTGAAACAATTGCTTATGATAATTATTCAAAGTTTGTTATTATTTTGGACTTCCTTCCATTTTAAAATTCTCTTATTTATATCTGAGTTTATATCACTCTCACTTGATCTTCCTTGATAGTAATAGTCTTCTGAGTTTCATATTTATTATTTCATTTTTATATTTCTTCTTAGTATTTTCTCCTTGGGATATTTTCTCCCTATCGTTCCCTACTTTGTGAGCTGGTTCAGTTCAGAGAGGCACTGTACGCTACTTTCCTCTGCTGTCCAATACTTCACACATATTTGAGTACAGAGGCAAATCATCTCTGCTCAAAAAATATATTAATCCTGCTGGAATTATCATCAGACAGATTAAAAAATTATTCAGAATAGTACACATTTGTTACTATTTAAAAAATATCTTTGGGATACTTCACTTATTACTTATTATACTTCTCAGAGATTTTAATATTTCTATCTCAGTTGTTCATCTGACTTATTATCTGGATGTTTCTTTCATTTGATATTATGGTAGGAAGCTCTTCTATTATTACATTTTTATAAGATTTTGTTATCATATAATTCTTTTGGTTATAAATTCTTTATTACCTTCTGGTTTTTTCATTATAATCTGCATTATTTGTAGTAGCATATCTTTGTGACATTTTTAGACTGTTTCTTAGTTCTTAAAATTTCCACCTGTTCTATTTTCTAGAATTTTTTATAACTGTCATTATCATAATTGTCATTTAATTTATAAACCATTTTATATTAATTCATTTAATTACATACATTTTTGACATTATTTTCACATTATTCCGGTCATTGCTATTATACTTGCAAGTGCTGGTTTTTTTATTTATTTCATTATGAGGTCATATTTTCTCCTCATACCACTTAAAGTTTCATTCTCTCATAATTCCAAAGAAGTTTTTGTACTTTATTTTATTCACTCACTTAAATCGTATTAAAGAATTTTTTTTTCTTTTTTATTTCCTTCAATAACATTTTACGGAAAGGTTTTTACTCTTCATATTGAACTTAGACATGATTAAACTGTCTAGAATTATTTGTTTTTTGACCTTAGATGGTTTTATTTCTAAATTCTCTCCTTCTTTATTATTATATTATAGCCATAAAGTTTTTTTTTTTTTACATTTTCTTGGTATGTAAGGTGAACTTACTTATTTTTTAGAATTTAGTTGATTTTATGTTTTTTAAAACTTCTTTTCTTCTATTCTAGCCATAAAGTTTTTTCATATTTTCTTGGTATGTAAGGTGAACTTACTTATTTTTTGAATTTAGTTGTTTTTATTTTTTTTTTTAAACTTCTTCTCTGCTATTCTAGCCATAAAGTTTTTTCACATTTTCTTGGTATGTAAGGTGAACTTACTTATTTTTTTGAATTTAGTTGATTTTATGTTTTTTAAACTTCTTCTCTTCTATTCTAGCCATAAAGTTTTTTCACATTTTCTTGGTATGTAAGGTGAACTTACTTATTTTTTTTGAATGTAGTTGTTTTATGTTTTTTAAAACTTCTTCTCTTCTATTCTAGCCATAAAGTTTTTTCATATTTTCTTGGTATGTAAGATGAACTTACTTATTTTTTGAATTTAGTTGTTTTTTAAATTCTAATTCTGTTTTATATTACTGCCACATAGACTTTTCATAAATGATTGTAATAGTTTTCATAATTATATGGTAAACATATCATATTAGTTTCATAAATATTGTATGACTCTTTCCTTGTCTTTATTCAAACGTATTTCTTATTATTATTATTTCTTTATACCCAGGTGGATGCTTTTTATTATAGTGCATTGTTGCTCATAGTTCCTTTATAAGGTGTAGTTTCTTAATTAATTTATTTCTTAAATTCCCATTTTGGTTCTTTGTCCCTTCTTCTTCTCATTTTTCCTCAGTGGTAATTATTTTCATCTTCTTTGTGGTGGTTTTGCCGTTGTCGGTTATCATGACATCCATCCCTTTTACCACCTCATTATGTATCCGTATAGATCCTTATCAGATCCAAACTTTTGCTCCTACGCGCCGGATAGTACCTCGGTTGGTCCCGTTCTAGGCTCCTCCGCCTTTCTTCGTATCTTCGGTAACTGCTCCCTCTATGGTGGTTGAAACCTCGCTGTCTTCCATCTGTGGCCCGTATGAAGTTCACTCTTGGGCAAGGAAACCTATTATTACTAAAATTACTATTATTGGGACCCACACGATTAGCATTATTATGGTAAGGACTATTACCATAATTGGGGCTTCTCTGACTATTTACGTTATCAGGGTAGGGATTGTGGTTACCCTGATAACCATTAGAGGGTCGATTCGGGTTTTGATAATTTGGACCCGTATTATTATTATCATGGTCATTAGTATTGTTCCCATTATTATATTGTCTTATATTCCAATATGTCTCTGGTCCATATGCTGTATGACATGAAAAATATCTGTGAGGGTCTTCATCTGGTTTATCCATTATTTGCTTCTCTGAATCCCCATAATCTGGCTCATCATCACATATCCATCCGGAAGGTATACATTTTTGTGTAATTGTACACTGGAATAGTCCCGGATCGCGCACTAATGGAACACACTCTGGTGATTCACCAGTGCCATCGTCACAGTCTGATAAGATGTTATATTTCCATCTTTCTGAAATACACTGTTTAGTTCCGCACTGGAACTGATCTGGTCCACATGTTGTATTCCGTTTACCTCTGGTCCTTTCCCAGTGATAAACTACTGTTTGGTGGTACATTATTTCTGAGATTACCTTGAATCTCCTTCCGAAATTTCTGTAATTACTGATTTCTTCATGGTCGGTAATTGGAATATTATTGACATCCATTAAACCATGGTTCATCATTTCTATTTCTTCCTTGGTTTTCCTTAATTTCCTTGGAAGCGTTGTCCTCCTTTCCCTTGGTTCTACTTCCATATCTGTAGTATTTTCTTTATTCCCGTTAGTTTTCTTCTCAGGCAATACTGTAACTGGTTCAATTGTTTTTTCATTCGGTATTTCTTCTGGTTCTGGTTGGTTATCATATTTTATTTCTTCGGTTTTCTCCTTTCTTAATTCTTCCCTTTTTAATCTGTCCTCTCTCATTTCCTCATTCGTTTCATCCAGTTTCTTATTGATATTGTCCAGTTTGTTATTCAAGTCTTCACTCAATTTCTTGCTAGTTTCTTCCATTTTGGACTCTATGTTCTTATTCATTTGTAAGATTATCTCCATCAGCTTTTCCATCATCTCCATTTTTGTAAGTTCTGCCATTTTTGTTTATCTTTGTTGCCCTTCTTCCTGACTGGATAACCGCTGCCAGGCTTATCTATTCAAGCCCTCTAAGTTGGACGCCACTTTGTAACAGTACGGCCTTTCGGTGGCTGCCTTCTACCTTAACACCCAGCGTTGGATTCGTCACTTTGTAAGAAGACCTTATATGTGACTGTAATCAAATCCCACTGTTTGGGCTAGCCACTTGGTCACCAGACCGCTGTATGCCGGTCGTTACAAAAGAATAAAAAATAAAATGGAAAATTCAATAATAATAGAATTTTCAAATAATAAAATAATTTTGTTTATGTTTAAGAGGTATGTATACAAGATCAATCTGTGTTTTAAAAGATTCTGGTAAAATTTTAGTAACAGGTAGGTATTTATTGACCGTCGAGCACTTCTTGAAGATTTGCACCAAGTCTGGAGTTAAATATATTAACTCCAGGTAATAATCGATTGGTGACCTTCCTTACTGGTCCAATATCCTGTTCAAAATAGAGTATATTCTTTTCACTTAATACCTTCAGCCTTATAAATACCCTTAAATTACCCTGTGAAATAAATACAGATACAAAATAATAGAAATATAAAGATTTATTGACAATTTTAGATAAATAATCGATATTTTATCGATGGAGAGCAATTATCGACTCTGTCTCAGGAATTATCAATTGTCATACAGAACAAAATTTTATGTTATATTATATTAAAGACAGGTTCTTTGAGCGATTAAGAATTAATAGTCAGAGAAGGGTGACGAGAAAGTATAACATTAACAGTTAACACATATAAATACAATAATTACTATTCAATAGTATTTAAATAATTCAGGTTATGATATTAGAATAAATGTTTTGTCGAACCAATGAAGACTGATGTGACGTCAGTCTCTGCGATGTAGTAGGCAGGTTTCGTTTTCAAGATGGCCGCTCCTTGGGTTGGTCTCGGCTATTGTATATGCGTCGAGTCAGAAAATTACTATAAAATTACCTTCATCAAGGTCTAAAATGTCCCCGCACTGGTATAATAAGTCTGTTAATCTATTTAGTGTATTCTGGTGAAGTGTTCAGTGTAAACTTGCGTTAGTTAGGTTATTTTCTATTTGTGCAACTATTACGGTTAAGTTTTCAAGTTGCGGTTAGGTTTGTAGAGTAAATCAGTTGTAATATAATGTTTTACCGTTTACTGTCACTCGTATAGTGAAGTTAGAGGTTTATTTTCACTATTGTCGTGAATGTTTTTATATTATTGGTTTCAAAAAGTGTTTAATTTGTCTAACTCTCGTTCACTGATTTCAATGGCTAAAACGTTAGCTTCATGTTCGACTCGGTTTAAAGAACGTTTTTGTCACACACCTATTCAGCTTGATATTCAACAAAAGACTAATTAACTTGGTCATAAATCTTGCCCAGTTAATCCTTGAAAAAGTATTGTTAACATTTTTCGATTTCATACACATTAGAAAATATTACATTATATATGGAATTTTTCTATTTTATTCCTTACTTTTATGAATTATTAATCTTATTATTAGTTTAATCATCCTATTCCCTTTAAATTGATGTATTATAGTCCATATCTGTAGACATTTTGTGGAAATTAACAAATTTTGTTCACACTTTGGAAATATAGGCTCAAAATTGGATTTCCGTTTTTATACAAAATACCTTCCATTTTAAATATTATTAATACTATTATAATAAATTTTAATTAGTCATATTTCTCTTCCTTTCCTTAAATACATATAAATTACACCTTTGAACTGGTTTTTTGTGTTAATTTGTAGATTTGATATTGCTCTCTAAAATTAATTAATTTATATATTTTGACAATTTACAAAATGTTAAGGTATATTTCCTTATTGTCATTTTAATTCATAGGATCATTCCTAGTAGTAGTTAATTGTGTTATCTTATATAAATCTGGGTAGTTTACAGGATTTATTAGTGAATTATACTATTTTATATTGGTTCTCTGATTTCACCAAATGGCCTAGATTTTAGAATTTTATATTTCTTTCTTTCTCAATAAATTAAACTTGATTCCTCCTCTGACTTTACATAACTACAATTATATGAAAATAACATGATCTATAACTTATTGTTTTGTGTAGTAGTTAATTAACACTACAGTTATTAAAATAATTAATTATGAACATTGTTTATTAATCTGCACAATTTAACATATTGCAGATACAGCATAAACATATCTCTTTTGACTATTTTTAATCTAACATAGCATACCTTTTAGTACATTATTACTGGTATGTAGGTTATTATTTATCAAACATAATTCTTTTTTTAAAACACATAACATAACTCTTATTTTCTAATAAACCTTACAAATACATTTATTTAATACATTGATTTTAGGACTGTGAAATAATAGTCTATTTAAACATGTTACACTTATTCATACTATATTAGTACCATTCCTTTTTGGTTTAAATCATTATTATTGTGATTCCCCACATCAGCAAACATTAATTCCCATACTCTATTTATTATCATCCTTTTTTACAAAGGTCTTTTAAATAAGGATTTACATTAAAATAATAAAATACTGGAAACCTTCCATTTTATTATTTTATTATGCTGTTTATTATTTAGATTTTAAAGTTGTGGTATAGCATACTACTAAGTTATAGTATCACCAACTTTAAGTTTATTGCTTTTTTTAAAAAACACTTAAACAAATTCACTTTCACTGTTGGTTCTGATATTCTGAGTCTTATTATCTCAGACCAGACCTTTAGTCATCATGGACCGTTAAGACTAGTTTATTTTCTTTATTACACAATAGCTTTAGCCGGTGCACTTCTTATAACGCTATACAACACTTTAGTTTTCTCAATAATTACATTTTTATAAGATTTTGGGGATGTTATACTTTCTTTGACATAGTTTTTGTGGGTTTGGGGATTGATAGTAGTTTATATAATAATAGGTTTTACTACGGTGTTTCTTTCATACTATGTCTTCCTCTCCTCCTGTCTTCCTTCTTGTCCTTCTTCATATCTTCCTTCTGGTATTCATTCTTGTCCCTCTTCTAGTTTTCATTCTTGTCCCTCGTCTAGTCTTCACTCTTCTGTTCTTCTTTCCTCATTCTTGGGAACCAAGGTACTTGGTGTTATTACGACTGAGGTTTAGTTTGGAGTATTGAATTTCTTCACTGAACTGACTTTATTCTTCTATTTGTTTTTAGAGTATTTTGGTATTCACCACTCTTCGATTGAGTCTCTTTTTTCGGGATATTGTCTTATGTAACTGGTTTATTGCTCTGAGCTTCCTGGGTAACGTACTGGTATTATTTATGAGTTGATGAGTTGCTTCAATACTTTCTTTGGTTTCTTTTAACAGTGGTTTTTATATATTATGTAGTGAGGATTTTTATCTTATTGTGTTTCATTCCTCTGATTTATTTAAATGTCATTTAATATTATTACAACATTTTTTGATATAATTAAATTTTATCATTTCATATGATTTACAATGTAGTGGATTTTCTGTCACGCTACAGAATGCCCTTCTCCAGAAGTAATTTTTTCAGACTATACTTGCTTTGTCTGAAACAATTGCTTATGATAATTATTCAAAGTTTGTTATTATTTTGGACTTCCTTCCATTTTAAAATTCTCTTATTTATATCTGAGTTTATATCACTCTCACTTGATCTTCCTTGATAGTAATAGTCTTCTGAGTTTCATATTTATTATTTCATTTTTATATTTCTTCTTAGTATTTTCTCCTTGGGATATTTTCTCCCTATCGTTCCCTACTTTGTGAGCTGGTTCAGTTCAGAGAGGCACTGTACGCTACTTTCCTCTGCTGTCCAATACTTCACACATATTTGAGTACAGAGGCAAATCATCTCTGCTCAAAAAATATATTAATCCTGCTGGAATTATCATCAGACAGATTAAAAAATTATTCAGAATAGTACACATTTGTTACTATTTAAAAAATATCTTTGGGATACTTCACTTATTACTTATTATACTTCTCAGAGATTTTAATATTTCTATCTCAGTTGTTCATCTGACTTATTATCTGGATGTTTCTTTCATTTGATATTATGGTAGGAAGCTCTTCTATTATTACATTTTTATAAGATTTTGTTATCATATAATTCTTTTGGTTATAAATTCTTTATTACCTTCTGGTTTTTTCATTATAATCTGCATTATTTGTAGTAGCATATCTTTGTGACATTTTTAGACTGTTTCTTAGTTCTTAAAATTTCCACCTGTTCTATTTTCTAGAATTTTTTATAACTGTCATTATCATAATTGTCATTTAATTTATAAACCATTTTATATTAATTCATTTAATTACATACATTTTTGACATTATTTTCACATTATTCCGGTCATTGCTATTATACTTGCAAGTGCTGGTTTTTTTATTTATTTCATTATGAGGTCATATTTTCTCCTCATACCACTTAAAGTTTCATTCTCTCATAATTCCAAAGAAGTTTTTGTACTTTATTTTATTCACTCACTTAAATCGTATTAAAGAATTTTTTTTTCTTTTTTATTTCCTTCAATAACATTTTACGGAAAGGTTTTTACTCTTCATATTGAACTTAGACATGATTAAACTGTCTAGAATTATTTGTTTTTTGACCTTAGATGGTTTTATTTCTAAATTCTCTCCTTCTTTATTATTATATTATAGCCATAAAGTTTTTTTTTTTTTACATTTTCTTGGTATGTAAGGTGAACTTACTTATTTTTTAGAATTTAGTTGATTTTATGTTTTTTAAAACTTCTTTTCTTCTATTCTAGCCATAAAGTTTTTTCATATTTTCTTGGTATGTAAGGTGAACTTACTTATTTTTTGAATTTAGTTGTTTTTATTTTTTTTTTTAAACTTCTTCTCTGCTATTCTAGCCATAAAGTTTTTTCACATTTTCTTGGTATGTAAGGTGAACTTACTTATTTTTTTGAATTTAGTTGATTTTATGTTTTTTAAACTTCTTCTCTTCTATTCTAGCCATAAAGTTTTTTCACATTTTCTTGGTATGTAAGGTGAACTTACTTATTTTTTTTGAATGTAGTTGTTTTATGTTTTTTAAAACTTCTTCTCTTCTATTCTAGCCATAAAGTTTTTTCATATTTTCTTGGTATGTAAGATGAACTTACTTATTTTTTGAATTTAGTTGTTTTTTAAATTCTAATTCTGTTTTATATTACTGCCACATAGACTTTTCATAAATGATTGTAATAGTTTTCATAATTATATGGTAAACATATCATATTAGTTTCATAAATATTGTATGACTCTTTCCTTGTCTTTATTCAAACGTATTTCTTATTATTATTATTTCTTTATACCCAGGTGGATGCTTTTTATTATAGTGCATTGTTGCTCATAGTTCCTTTATAAGGTGTAGTTTCTTAATTAATTTATTTCTTAAATTCCCATTTTGGTTCTTTGTCCCTTCTTCTTCTCATTTTTCCTCAGTGGTAATTATTTTCATCTTCTTTGTGGTGGTTTTGCCGTTGTCGGTTATCATGACATCCATCCCTTTTACCACCTCATTATGTATCCGTATAGATCCTTATCAGATCCAAACTTTTGCTCCTACGCGCCGGATAGTACCTCGGTTGGTCCCGTTCTAGGCTCCTCCGCCTTTCTTCGTATCTTCGGTAACTGCTCCCTCTATGGTGGTTGAAACCTTGCTGTCTTCCATCTGTGGCCCGTATGAAGTTCACTCTTGGGCAAGGAAACCTATTATTACTAAAATTACTATTATTGGGACCCACACGATTAGCATTATTATGGTAAGGACTATTACCATAATTGGGGCTTCTCTGACTATTTACGTTATCAGGGTAGGGATTGTGGTTACCCTGATAACCATTAGAGGGTCGATTCGGGTTTTGATAATTTGGACCCGTATTATTATTATCATGGTCATTAGTATTGTTCCCATTATTATATTGTCTTATATTCCAATATGTCTCTGGTCCATATGCTGTATGACATGAAAAATATCTGTGAGGGTCTTCATCTGGTTTATCCATTATTTGCTTCTCTGAATCCCCATAATCTGGCTCATCATCACATATCCATCCGGAAGGTATACATTTTTGTGTAATTGTACACTGGAATAGTCCCGGATCGCGCACTAATGGAACACACTCTGGTGATTCACCAGTGCCATCGTCACAGTCTGATAAGATGTTATATTTCCATCTTTCTGAAATACACTGTTTAGTTCCGCACTGGAACTGATCTGGTCCACATGTTGTATTCCGTTTACCTCTGGTCCTTTCCCAGTGATAAACTACTGTTTGGTGGTACATTATTTCTGAGATTACCTTGAATCTCCTTCCGAAATTTCTGTAATTACTGATTTCTTCATGGTCGGTAATTGGAATATTATTGACATCCATTAAACCATGGTTCATCATTTCTATTTCTTCCTTGGTTTTCCTTAATTTCCTTGGAAGCGTTGTCCTCCTTTCCCTTGGTTCTACTTCCATATCTGTAGTATTTTCTTTATTCCCGTTAGTTTTCTTCTCAGGCAATACTGTAACTGGTTCAATTGTTTTTTCATTCGGTATTTCTTCTGGTTCTGGTTGGTTATCATATTTTATTTCTTCGGTTTTCTCCTTTCTTAATTCTTCCCTTTTTAATCTGTCCTCTCTCATTTCCTCATTCGTTTCATCCAGTTTCTTATTGATATTGTCCAGTTTGTTATTCAAGTCTTCACTCAATTTCTTGCTAGTTTCTTCCATTTTGGACTCTATGTTCTTATTCATTTGTAAGATTATCTCCATCAGCTTTTCCATCATCTCCATTTTTGTAAGTTCTGCCATTTTTGTTTATCTTTGTTGCCCTTCTTCCTGACTGGATAACCGCTGCCAGGCTTATCTATTCAAGCCCTCTAAGTTGGACGCCACTTTGTAACAGTACGGCCTTTCGGTGGCTGCCTTCTACCTTAACACCCAGCGTTGGATTCGTCACTTTGTAAGAAGACCTTATATGTGACTGTAATCAAATCCCACTGTTTGGGCTAGCCACTTGGTCACCAGACCGCTGTATGCCGGTCGTTACAAAAGAATAAAAAATAAAATGGAAAATTCAATAATAATAGAATTTTCAAATAATAAAATAATTTTGTTTATGTTTAAGAGGTATGTATACAAGATCAATCTGTGTTTTAAAAGATTCTGGTAAAATTTTAGTAACAGGTAGGTATTTATTGACCGTCGAGCACTTCTTGAAGATTTGCACCAAGTCTGGAGTTAAATATATTAACTCCAGGTAATAATCGATTGGTGACCTTCCTTACTGGTCCAATATCCTGTTCAAAATAGAGTATATTCTTTTCACTTAATACCTTCAGCCTTATAAATACCCTTAAATTACCCTGTGAAATAAATACAGATACAAAATAATAGAAATATAAAGATTTATTGACAATTTTAGATAAATAATCGATATTTTATCGATGGAGAGCAATTATCGACTCTGTCTCAGGAATTATCAATTGTCATACAGAACAAAATTTTATGTTATATTATATTAAAGACAGGTTCTTTGAGCGATTAAGAATTAATAGTCAGAGAAGGGTGACGAGAAAGTATAACATTAACAGTTAACACATATAAATACAATAATTACTATTCAATAGTATTTAAATAATTCAGGTTATGATATTAGAATAAATGTTTTGTCGAACCAATGAAGACTGATGTGACGTCAGTCTCTGCGATGTAGTAGGCAGGTTTCGTTTTCAAGATGGCCGCTCCTTGGGTTGGTCTCGGCTATTGTATATGCGTCGAGTCAGAAAATTACTATAAAATTACCTTCATCAAGGTCTAAAATGTCCCCGCACTGGTATAATAAGTCTGTTAATCTATTTAGTGTATTCTGGTGAAGTGTTCAGTGTAAACTTGCGTTAGTTAGGTTATTTTCTATTTGTGCAACTATTACGGTTAAGTTTTCAAGTTGCGGTTAGGTTTGTAGAGTAAATCAGTTGTAATATAATGTTTTACCGTTTACTGTCACTCGTATAGTGAAGTTAGAGGTTTATTTTCACTATTGTCGTGAATGTTTTTATATTATTGGTTTCAAAAAGTGTTTAATTTGTCTAACTCTCGTTCACTGATTTCAATGGCTAAAACGTTAGCTTCATGTTCGACTCGGTTTAAAGAACGTTTTTGTCACACACCTATTCAGCTTGATATTCAACAAAAGACTAATTAACTTGGTCATAAATCTTGCCCAGTTAATCCTTGAAAAAGTATTGTTAACATTTTTCGATTTCATACACATTAGAAAATATTACATTATATATGGAATTTTTCTATTTTATTCCTTACTTTTATGAATTATTAATCTTATTATTAGTTTAATCATCCTATTCCCTTTAAATTGATGTATTATAGTCCATATCTGTAGACATTTTGTGGAAATTAACAAATTTTGTTCACACTTTGGAAATATAGGCTCAAAATTGGATTTCCGTTTTTATACAAAATACCTTCCATTTTAAATATTATTAATACTATTATAATAAATTTTAATTAGTCATATTTCTCTTCCTTTCCTTAAATACATATAAATTACACCTTTGAACTGGTTTTTTGTGTTAATTTGTAGATTTGATATTGCTCTCTAAAATTAATTAATTTATATATTTTGACAATTTACAAAATGTTAAGGTATATTTCCTTATTGTCATTTTAATTCATAGGATCATTCCTAGTAGTAGTTAATTGTGTTATCTTATATAAATCTGGGTAGTTTACAGGATTTATTAGTGAATTATACTATTTTATATTGGTTCTCTGATTTCACCAAATGGCCTAGATTTTAGAATTTTATATTTCTTTCTTTCTGAATAAATTAAACTTGATTCCTCCTCTGACTTTACATAACTACAATTATATGAAAATAACATGATCTATAACTTATTGTTTTGTGTAGTAGTTAATTAACACTACAGTTATTAAAATAATTAATTATGAACATTGTTTATTAATCTGCACAATTTAACATATTGCAGATACAGCATAAACATATCTCTTTTGACTATTTTTAATCTAACATAGCATACCTTTTAGTACATTATTACTGGTATGTAGGTTATTATTTATCAAACATAATTCTTTTTTTAAAACACATAACATAACTCTTATTTTCTAATAAACCTTACAAATACATTTATTTAATACATTGATTTTAGGACTGTGAAATAATAGTCTATTTAAACATGTTACACTTATTCATACTATATTAGTACCATTCCTTTTTGGTTTAAATCATTATTATTGTGATTCCCCACATCAGCAAACATTAATTCCCATACTCTATTTATTATCATCCTTTTTTACAAAGGTCTTTTAAATAAGGATTTACATTAAAATAATAAAATACTGGAAACCTTCCATTTTATTATTTTATTATGCTGTTTATTATTTAGATTTTAAAGTTGTGGTATAGCATACTACTAAGTTATAGTATCACCAACTTTAAGTTTATTGCTTTTTTTAAAAAACACTTAAACAAATTCACTTTCACTGTTGGTTCTGATATTCTGAGTCTTATTATCTCAGACCAGACCTTTAGTCATCATGGACCGTTAAGACTAGTTTATTTTCTTTATTACACAATAGCTTTAGCCGGTGCACTTCTTATAACGCTATACAACACTTTAGTTTTCTCAATAATTACATTTTTATAAGATTTTGGGGATGTTATACTTTCTTTGACATAGTTTTTGTGGGTTTGGGGATTGATAGTAGTTTATATAATAATAGGTTTTACTACGGTGTTTCTTTCATACTATGTCTTCCTCTCCTCCTGTCTTCCTTCTTGTCCTTCTTCATATCTTCCTTCTGGTATTCATTCTTGTCCCTCTTCTAGTTTTCATTCTTGTCCCTCGTCTAGTCTTCACTCTTCTGTTCTTCTTTCCTCATTCTTGGGAACCAAGGTACTTGGTGTTATTACGACTGAGGTTTAGTTTGGAGTATTGAATTTCTTCACTGAACTGACTTTATTCTTCTATTTGTTTTTAGAGTATTTTGGTATTCACCACTCTTCGATTGAGTCTCTTTTTTCGGGATATTGTCTTATGTAACTGGTTTATTGCTCTGAGCTTCCTGGGTAACGTACTGGTATTATTTATGAGTTGATGAGTTGCTTCAATACTTTCTTTGGTTTCTTTTAACAGTGGTTTTTATATATTATGTAGTGAGGATTTTTATCTTATTGTGTTTCATTCCTCTGATTTATTTAAATGTCATTTAATATTATTACAACATTTTTTGATATAATTAAATTTTATCATTTCATATGATTTACAATGTAGTGGATTTTCTGTCACGCTACAGAATGCCCTTCTCCAGAAGTAATTTTTTCAGACTATACTTGCTTTGTCTGAAACAATTGCTTATGATAATTATTCAAAGTTTGTTATTATTTTGGACTTCCTTCCATTTTAAAATTCTCTTATTTATATCTGAGTTTATATCACTCTCACTTGATCTTCCTTGATAGTAATAGTCTTCTGAGTTTCATATTTATTATTTCATTTTTATATTTCTTCTTAGTATTTTCTCCTTGGGATATTTTCTCCCTATCGTTCCCTACTTTGTGAGCTGGTTCAGTTCAGAGAGGCACTGTACGCTACTTTCCTCTGCTGTCCAATACTTCACACATATTTGAGTACAGAGGCAAATCATCTCTGCTCAAAAAATATATTAATCCTGCTGGAATTATCATCAGACAGATTAAAAAATTATTCAGAATAGTACACATTTGTTACTATTTAAAAAATATCTTTGGGATACTTCACTTATTACTTATTATACTTCTCAGAGATTTTAATATTTCTATCTCAGTTGTTCATCTGACTTATTATCTGGATGTTTCTTTCATTTGATATTATGGTAGGAAGCTCTTCTATTATTACATTTTTATAAGATTTTGTTATCATATAATTCTTTTGGTTATAAATTCTTTATTACCTTCTGGTTTTTTCATTATAATCTGCATTATTTGTAGTAGCATATCTTTGTGACATTTTTAGACTGTTTCTTAGTTCTTAAAATTTCCACCTGTTCTATTTTCTAGAATTTTTTATAACTGTCATTATCATAATTGTCATTTAATTTATAAACCATTTTATATTAATTCATTTAATTACATACATTTTTGACATTATTTTCACATTATTCCGGTCATTGCTATTATACTTGCAAGTGCTGGTTTTTTTATTTATTTCATTATGAGGTCATATTTTCTCCTCATACCACTTAAAGTTTCATTCTCTCATAATTCCAAAGAAGTTTTTGTACTTTATTTTATTCACTCACTTAAATCGTATTAAAGAATTTTTTTTCTTTTTTATTTCCTTCAATAACATTTTACGGAAAGGTTTTTACTCTTCATATTGAACTTAGACATGATTAAACTGTCTAGAATTATTTGTTTTTTGACCTTAGATGGTTTTATTTCTAAATTCTCTCCTTCTTTATTATTATATTATAGCCATAAAGTTTTTTTTTTTTTTACATTTTCTTGGTATGTAAGGTGAACTTACTTATTTTTTAGAATTTAGTTGATTTTATGTTTTTTAAAACTTCTTTTCTTCTATTCTAGCCATAAAGTTTTTTCATATTTTCTTGGTATGTAAGGTGAACTTACTTATTTTTTGAATTTAGTTGTTTTTATTTTTTTTTTTAAACTTCTTCTCTGCTATTCTAGCCATAAAGTTTTTTCACATTTTCTTGGTATGTAAGGTGAACTTACTTATTTTTTTGAATTTAGTTGATTTTATGTTTTTTAAACTTCTTCTCTTCTATTCTAGCCATAAAGTTTTTTCACATTTTCTTGGTATGTAAGGTGAACTTACTTATTTTTTTTGAATGTAGTTGTTTTTATGTTTTTTAAAACTTCTTCTCTTCTATTCTAGCCATAAAGTTTTTTCATATTTTCTTGGTATGTAAGATGAACTTACTTATTTTTTGAATTTAGTTGTTTTTTAAATTCTAATTCTGTTTTATATTACTGCCACATAGACTTTTCATAAATGATTGTAATAGTTTTCATAATTATATGGTAAACATATCATATTAGTTTCATAAATATTGTATGACTCTTTCCTTGTCTTTATTCAAACGTATTTCTTATTATTATTATTTCTTTATACCCAGGTGGATGCTTTTTATTATAGTGCATTGTTGCTCATAGTTCCTTTATAAGGTGTAGTTTCTTAATTAATTTATTTCTTAAATTCCCATTTTGGTTCTTTGTCCCTTCTTCTTCTCATTTTTCCTCAGTGGTAATTATTTTCATCTTCTTTGTGGTGGTTTTGCCGTTGTCGGTTATCATGACATCCATCCCTTTTACCACCTCATTATGTATCCGTATAGATCCTTATCAGATCCAAACTTTTGCTCCTACGCGCCGGATAGTACCTCGGTTGGTCCCGTTCTAGGCTCCTCCGCCTTTCTTCGTATCTTCGGTAACTGCTCCCTCTATGGTGGTTGAAACCTCGCTGTCTTCCATCTGTGGCCCGTATGAAGTTCACTCTTGGGCGAGGAAACCTATTATTACTAAAATTACTATTATTGGGACCCACACGATTAGCATTATTATGGTAAGGACTATTACCATAATTGGGGCTTCTCTGACTATTTACGTTATCAGGGTAGGGATTGTGGTTACCCTGATAACCATTAGAGGGTCGATTCGGGTTTTGATAATTTGGACCCGTATTATTATTATCATGGTCATTAGTATTGTTCCCATTATTATATTGTCTTATATTCCAATATGTCTCTGGTCCATATGCTGTATGACATGAAAAATATCTGTGAGGGTCTTCATCTGGTTTATCCATTATTTGCTTCTCTGAATCCCCATAATCTGGCTCATCATCACATATCCATCCGGAAGGTATACATTTTTGTGTAATTGTACACTGGAATAGTCCCGGATCGCGCACTAATGGAACACACTCTGGTGATTCACCAGTGCCATCGTCACAGTCTGATAAGATGTTATATTTCCATCTTTCTGAAATACACTGTTTAGTTCCGCACTGGAACTGATCTGGTCCACATGTTGTATTCCGTTTACCTCTGGTCCTTTCCCAGTGATAAACTACTGTTTGGTGGTACATTATTTCTGAGATTACCTTGAATCTCCTTCCGAAATTTCTGTAATTACTGATTTCTTCATGGTCGGTAATTGGAATATTATTGACATCCATTAAACCATGGTTCATCATTTCTATTTCTTCCTTGGTTTTCCTTAATTTCCTTGGAAGCGTTGTCCTCCTTTCCCTTGGTTCTACTTCCATATCTGTAGTATTTTCTTTATTCCCGTTAGTTTTCTTCTCAGGCAATACTGTAACTGGTTCAATTGTTTTTTCATTCGGTATTTCTTCTGGTTCTGGTTGGTTATCATATTTTATTTCTTCGGTTTTCTCCTTTCTTAATTCTTCCCTTTTTAATCTGTCCTCTCTCATTTCCTCATTCGTTTCATCCAGTTTCTTATTGATATTGTCCAGTTTGTTATTCAAGTCTTCACTCAATTTCTTGCTAGTTTCTTCCATTTTGGACTCTATGTTCTTATTCATTTGTAAGATCATCTCCATCAGCTTTTCCATCATCTCCATTTTTGTAAGTTCTGCCATTTTTGTTTATCTTTGTTGCCCTTCTTCCTGACTGGATAACCGCTGCCAGGCTTATCTATTCAAGCCCTCTAAGTTGGACGCCACTTTGTAACAGTACGGCCTTTCGGTGGCTGCCTTCTACCTTAACACCCAGCGTTGGATTCGTCACTTTGTAAGAAGACCTTATATGTGACTGTAATCAAATCCCACTGTTTGGGCTAGCCACTTGGTCACCAGACCGCTGTATGCCGGTCGTTACAAAAGAATAAAAAATAAAATGGAAAATTCAATAATAATAGAATTTTCAAATAATAAAATAATTTTGTTTATGTTTAAGAGGTATGTATACAAGATCAATCTGTGTTTTAAAAGATTCTGGTAAAATTTTAGTAACAGGTAGGTATTTATTGACCGTCGAGCACTTCTTGAAGATTTGCACCAAGTCTGGAGTTAAATATATTAACTCCAGGTAATAATCGATTGGTGACCTTCCTTACTGGTCCAATATCCTGTTCAAAATAGAGTATATTCTTTTCACTTAATACCTTCAGCCTTATAAATACCCTTAAATTACCCTGTGAAATAAATACAGATACAAAATAATAGAAATATAAAGATTTATTGACAATTTTAGATAAATAATCGATATTTTATCGATGGAGAGCAATTATCGACTCTGTCTCAGGAATTATCAATTGTCATACAGAACAAAATTTTATGTTATATTATATTAAAGACAGGTTCTTTGAGCGATTAAGAATTAATAGTCAGAGAAGGGTGACGAGAAAGTATAACATTAACAGTTAACACATATAAATACAATAATTACTATTCAATAGTATTTAAATAATTCAGGTTATGATATTAGAATAAATGTTTTGTCGAACCAATGAAGACTGATGTGACGTCAGTCTCTGCGATGTAGTAGGCAGGTTTCGTTTTCAAGATGGCCGCTCCTTGGGTTGGTCTCGGCTATTGTATATGCGTCGAGTCAGAAAATTACTATAAAATTACCTTCATCAAGGTCTAAAATGTCCCCGCACTGGTATAATAAGTCTGTTAATCTATTTAGTGTATTCTGGTGAAGTGTTCAGTGTAAACTTGCGTTAGTTAGGTTATTTTCTATTTGTGCAACTATTACGGTTAAGTTTTCAAGTTGCGGTTAGGTTTGTAGAGTAAATCAGTTGTAATATAATGTTTTACCGTTTACTGTCACTCGTATAGTGAAGTTAGAGGTTTATTTTCACTATTGTCGTGAATGTTTTTATATTATTGGTTTCAAAAAGTGTTTAATTTGTCTAACTCTCGTTCACTGATTTCAATGGCTAAAACGTTAGCTTCATGTTCGACTCGGTTTAAAGAACGTTTTTGTCACACACCTATTCAGCTTGATATTCAACAAAAGACTAATTAACTTGGTCATAAATCTTGCCCAGTTAATCCTTGAAAAAGTATTGTTAACATTTTTCGATTTCATACACATTAGAAAATATTACATTATATATGGAATTTTTCTATTTTATTCCTTACTTTTATGAATTATTAATCTTATTATTAGTTTAATCATCTTATTCCCTTTAAATTGATGTATTATAGTCCATATCTGTAGACATTTTGTGGAAATTAACAAATTTTGTTCACACTTTGGAAATATAGGCTCAAAATTGGATTTCCGTTTTTATACAAAATACCTTCCATTTTAAATATTATTAATACTATTATAATAAATTTTAATTAGTCATATTTCTCTTCCTTTCCTTAAATACATATAAATTACACCTTTGAACTGGTTTTTTGTGTTAATTTGTAGATTTGATATTGCTCTCTAAAATTAATTAATTTATATATTTTGACAATTTACAAAATGTTAAGGTATATTTCCTTATTGTCATTTTAATTCATAGGATCATTCCTAGTAGTAGTTAATTGTGTTATCTTATATAAATCTGGGTAGTTTACAGGATTTATTAGTGAATTATACTATTTTATATTGGTTCTCTGATTTCACCAAATGGCCTAGATTTTAGAATTTTATATTTCTTTCTTTCTCAATAAATTAAACTTGATTCCTCCTCTGACTTTACATAACTACAATTATATGAAAATAACATGATCTATAACTTATTGTTTTGTGTAGTAGTTAATTAACACTACAGTTATTAAAATAATTAATTATGAACATTGTTTATTAATCTGCACAATTTAACATATTGCAGATACAGCATAAACATATCTCTTTTGACTATTTTTAATCTAACATAGCATACCTTTTAGTACATTATTACTGGTATGTAGGTTATTATTTATCAAACATAATTCTTTTTTTAAAACACATAACATAACTCTTATTTTCTAATAAACCTTACAAATACATTTATTTAATACATTGATTTTAGGACTGTGAAATAATAGTCTATTTAAACATGTTACACTTATTCATACTATATTAGTACCATTCCTTTTTGGTTTAAATCATTATTATTGTGATTCCCCACATCAGCAAACATTAATTCCCATACTCTATTTATTATCATCCTTTTTTACAAAGGTCTTTTAAATAAGGATTTACATTAAAATAATAAAATACTGGAAACCTTCCATTTTATTATTTTATTATGCTGTTTATTATTTAGATTTTAAAGTTGTGGTATAGCATACTACTAAGTTATAGTATCACCAACTTTAAGTTTATTGCTTTTTTTAAAAAACACTTAAACAAATTCACTTTCACTGTTGGTTCTGATATTCTGAGTCTTATTATCTCAGACCAGACCTTTAGTCATCATGGACCGTTAAGACTAGTTTATTTTCTTTATTACACAATAGCTTTAGCCGGTGCACTTCTTATAACGCTATACAACACTTTAGTTTTCTCAATAATTACATTTTTATAAGATTTTGGGGATGTTATACTTTCTTTGACATAGTTTTTGTGGGTTTGGGGATTGATAGTAGTTTATATAATAATAGGTTTTACTACGGTGTTTCTTTCATACTATGTCTTCCTCTCCTCCTGTCTTCCTTCTTGTCCTTCTTCATATCTTCCTTCTGGTATTCATTCTTGTCCCTCTTCTAGTTTTCATTCTTGTCCCTCGTCTAGTCTTCACTCTTCTGTTCTTCTTTCCTCATTCTTGGGAACCAAGGTACTTGGTGTTATCACGACTGAGGTTTAGTTTGGAGTATTGAATTTCTTCACTGAACTGACTTTATTCTTCTATTTGTTTTTAGAGTATTTTGGTATTCACCACTCTTCGATTGAGTCTCTTTTTTCGGGATATTGTCTTATGTAACTGGTTTATTGCTCTGAGCTTCCTGGGTAACGTACTGGTATTATTTATGAGTTGATGAGTTGCTTCAATACTTTCTTTGGTTTCTTTTAACAGTGGTTTTTATATATTATGTAGTGAGGATTTTTATCTTATTGTGTTTCATTCCTCTGATTTATTTAAATGTCATTTAATATTATTACAACATTTTTTGATGTAATTAAATTTTATCATTTCATATGATTTACAATGTAGTGGATTTTCTGTCACGCTACAGAATGCCCTTCTCCAGAAGTAATTTTTTCAGACTATACTTGCTTTGTCTGAAACAATTGCTTATGATAATTATTCAAAGTTTGTTATTATTTTGGACTTCCTTCCATTTTAAAATTCTCTTATTTATATCTGAGTTTATATCACTCTCACTTGATCTTCCTTGATAGTAATAGTCTTCTGAGTTTCATATTTATTATTTCATTTTTATATTTCTTCTTAGTATTTTCTCCTTGGGATATTTTCTCCCTATCGTTCCCTACTTTGTGAGCTGGTTCAGTTCAGAGAGGCACTGTACGCTACTTTCCTCTGCTGTCCAATACTTCACACATATTTGAGTACAGAGGCAAATCATCTCTGCTCAAAAAATATATTAATCCTGCTGGAATTATCATCAGACAGATTAAAAAATTATTCAGAATAGTACACATTTGTTACTATTTAAAAAATATCTTTGGGATACTTCACTTATTACTTATTATACTTCTCAGAGATTTTAATATTTCTATCTCAGTTGTTCATCTGACTTATTATCTGGATGTTTCTTTCATTTGATATTATGGTAGGAAGCTCTTCTATTATTACATTTTTATAAGATTTTGTTATCATATAATTCTTTTGGTTATAAATTCTTTATTACCTTCTGGTTTTTTCATTATAATCTGCATTATTTGTAGTAGCATATCTTTGTGACATTTTTAGACTGTTTCTTAGTTCTTAAAATTTCCACCTGTTCTATTTTCTAGAATTTTTTATAACTGTCATTATCATAATTGTCATTTAATTTATAAACCATTTTATATTAATTCATTTAATTACATACATTTTTGACATTATTTTCACATTATTCCGGTCATTGCTATTATACTTGCAAGTGCTGGTTTTTTTATTTATTTCATTATGAGGTCATATTTTCTCCTCATACCACTTAAAGTTTCATTCTCTCATAATTCCAAAGAAGTTTTTGTACTTTATTTTATTCACTCACTTAAATCGTATTAAAGAATTTTTTTTCTTTTTTATTTCCTTCAATAACATTTTACGGAAAGGTTTTTACTCTTCATATTGAACTTAGACATGATTAAACTGTCTAGAATTATTTGTTTTTTGACCTTAGATGGTTTTATTTCTAAATTCTCTCCTTCTTTATTATTATATTATAGCCATAAAGTTTTTTTTTTTTTACATTTTCTTGGTATGTAAGGTGAACTTACTTATTTTTTTGAATTTAGTTGATTTTATGTTTTTTAAACTTCTTCTCTTCTATTCTAGCCATAAAGTTTTTTCACATTTTCTTGGTATGTAAGGTGAACTTACTTATTTTTTTTGAATGTAGTTGTTTTTATGTTTTTTAAAACTTCTTCTCTTCTATTCTAGCCATAAAGTTTTTTCATATTTTCTTGGTATGTAAGATGAACTTACTTATTTTTTGAATTTAGTTGTTTTTTAAATTCTAATTCTGTTTTATATTACTGCCACATAGACTTTTCATAAATGATTGTAATAGTTTTCATAATTATATGGTAAACATATCATATTAGTTTCATAAATATTGTATGACTCTTTCCTTGTCTTTATTCAAACGTATTTCTTATTATTATTATTTCTTTATACCCAGGTGGATGCTTTTTATTATAGTGCATTGTTGCTCATAGTTCCTTTATAAGGTGTAGTTTCTTAATTAATTTATTTCTTAAATTCCCATTTTGGTTCTTTGTCCCTTCTTCTTCTCATTTTTCCTCAGTGGTAATTATTTTCATCTTCTTTGTGGTGGTTTTGCCGTTGTCGGTTATCATGACATCCATCCCTTTTACCACCTCATTATGTATCCGTATAGATCCTTATCAGATCCAAACTTTTGCTCCTACGCGCCGGATAGTACCTCGGTTGGTCCCGTTCTAGGCTCCTCCGCCTTTCTTCGTATCTTCGGTAACTGCTCCCTCTATGGTGGTTGAAACCTCGCTGTCTTCCATCTGTGGCCCGTATGAAGTTCACTCTTGGGCGAGGAAACCTATTATTACTAAAATTACTATTATTGGGACCCACACGATTAGCATTATTATGGTAAGGACTATTACCATAATTGGGGCTTCTCTGACTATTTACGTTATCAGGGTAGGGATTGTGGTTACCCTGATAACCATTAGAGGGTCGATTCGGGTTTTGATAATTTGGACCCGTATTATTATTATCATGGTCATTAGTATTGTTCCCATTATTATATTGTCTTATATTCCAATATGTCTCTGGTCCATATGCTGTATGACATGAAAAATATCTGTGAGGGTCTTCATCTGGTTTATCCATTATTTGCTTCTCTGAATCCCCATAATCTGGCTCATCATCACATATCCATCCGGAAGGTATACATTTTTGTGTAATTGTACACTGGAATAGTCCCGGATCGCGCACTAATGGAACACACTCTGGTGATTCACCAGTGCCATCGTCACAGTCTGATAAGATGTTATATTTCCATCTTTCTGAAATACACTGTTTAGTTCCGCACTGGAACTGATCTGGTCCACATGTTGTATTCCGTTTACCTCTGGTCCTTTCCCAGTGATAAACTACTGTTTGGTGGTACATTATTTCTGAGATTACCTTGAATCTCCTTCCGAAATTTCTGTAATTACTGATTTCTTCATGGTCGGTAATTGGAATATTATTGACATCCATTAAACCATGGTTCATCATTTCTATTTCTTCCTTGGTTTTCCTTAATTTCCTTGGAAGCGTTGTCCTCCTTTCCCTTGGTTCTACTTCCATATCTGTAGTATTTTCTTTATTCCCGTTAGTTTTCTTCTCAGGCAATACTGTAACTGGTTCAATTGTTTTTTCATTCGGTATTTCTTCTGGTTCTGGTTGGTTATCATATTTTATTTCTTCGGTTTTCTCCTTTCTTAATTCTTCCCTTTTTAATCTGTCCTCTCTCATTTCCTCATTCGTTTCATCCAGTTTCTTATTGATATTGTCCAGTTTGTTATTCAAGTCTTCACTCAATTTCTTGCTAGTTTCTTCCATTTTGGACTCTATGTTCTTATTCATTTGTAAGATCATCTCCATCAGCTTTTCCATCATCTCCATTTTTGTAAGTTCTGCCATTTTTGTTTATCTTTGTTGCCCTTCTTCCTGACTGGATAACCGCTGCCAGGCTTATCTATTCAAGCCCTCTAAGTTGGACGCCACTTTGTAACAGTACGGCCTTTCGGTGGCTGCCTTCTACCTTAACACCCAGCGTTGGATTCGTCACTTTGTAAGAAGACCTTATATGTGACTGTAATCAAATCCCACTGTTTGGGCTAGCCACTTGGTCACCAGACCGCTGTATGCCGGTCGTTACAAAAGAATAAAAAATAAAATGGAAAATTCAATAATAATAGAATTTTCAAATAATAAAATAATTTTGTTTATGTTTAAGAGGTATGTATACAAGATCAATCTGTGTTTTAAAAGATTCTGGTAAAATTTTAGTAACAGGTAGGTATTTATTGACCGTCGAGCACTTCTTGAAGATTTGCACCAAGTCTGGAGTTAAATATATTAACTCCAGGTAATAATCGATTGGTGACCTTCCTTACTGGTCCAATATCCTGTTCAAAATAGAGTATATTCTTTTCACTTAATACCTTCAGCCTTATAAATACCCTTAAATTACCCTGTGAAATAAATACAGATACAAAATAATAGAAATATAAAGATTTATTGACAATTTTAGATAAATAATCGATATTTTATCGATGGAGAGCAATTATCGACTCTGTCTCAGGAATTATCAATTGTCATACAGAACAAAATTTTATGTTATATTATATTAAAGACAGGTTCTTTGAGCGATTAAGAATTAATAGTCAGAGAAGGGTGACGAGAAAGTATAACATTAACAGTTAACACATATAAATACAATAATTACTATTCAATAGTATTTAAATAATTCAGGTTATGATATTAGAATAAATGTTTTGTCGAACCAATGAAGACTGATGTGACGTCAGTCTCTGCGATGTAGTAGGCAGGTTTCGTTTTCAAGATGGCCGCTCCTTGGGTTGGTCTCGGCTATTGTATATGCGTCGAGTCAGAAAATTACTATAAAATTACCTTCATCAAGGTCTAAAATGTCCCCGCACTGGTATAATAAGTCTGTTAATCTATTTAGTGTATTCTGGTGAAGTGTTCAGTGTAAACTTGCGTTAGTTAGGTTATTTTCTATTTGTGCAACTATTACGGTTAAGTTTTCAAGTTGCGGTTAGGTTTGTAGAGTAAATCAGTTGTAATATAATGTTTTACCGTTTACTGTCACTCGTATAGTGAAGTTAGAGGTTTATTTTCACTATTGTCGTGAATGTTTTTATATTATTGGTTTCAAAAAGTGTTTAATTTGTCTAACTCTCGTTCACTGATTTCAATGGCTAAAACGTTAGCTTCATGTTCGACTCGGTTTAAAGAACGTTTTTGTCACACACCTATTCAGCTTGATATTCAACAAAAGACTAATTAACTTGGTCATAAATCTTGCCCAGTTAATCCTTGAAAAAGTATTGTTAACATTTTTCGATTTCATACACATTAGAAAATATTACATTATATATGGAATTTTTCTATTTTATTCCTTACTTTTATGAATTATTAATCTTATTATTAGTTTAATCATCCTATTCCCTTTAAATTGATGTATTATAGTCCATATCTGTAGACATTTTGTGGAAATTAACAAATTTTGTTCACACTTTGGAAATATAGGCTCAAAATTGGATTTCCGTTTTTATACAAAATACCTTCCATTTTAAATATTATTAATACTATTATAATAAATTTTAATTAGTCATATTTCTCTTCCTTTCCTTAAATACATATAAATTACACCTTTGAACTGGTTTTTTGTGTTAATTTGTAGATTTGATATTGCTCTCTAAAATTAATTAATTTATATATTTTGACAATTTACAAAATGTTAAGGTATATTTCCTTATTGTCATTTTAATTCATAGGATCATTCCTAGTAGTAGTTAATTGTGTTATCTTATATAAATCTGGGTAGTTTACAGGATTTATTAGTGAATTATACTATTTTATATTGGTTCTCTGATTTCACCAAATGGCCTAGATTTTAGAATTTTATATTTCTTTCTTTCTGAATAAATTAAACTTGATTCCTCCTCTGACTTTACATAACTACAATTATATGAAAATAACATGATCTATAACTTATTGTTTTGTGTAGTAGTTAATTAACACTACAGTTATTAAAATAATTAATTATGAACATTGTTTATTAATCTGCACAATTTAACATATTGCAGATACAGCATAAACATATCTCTTTTGACTATTTTTAATCTAACATAGCATACCTTTTAGTACATTATTACTGGTATGTAGGTTATTATTTATCAAACATAATTCTTTTTTTAAAACACATAACATAACTCTTATTTTCTAATAAACCTTACAAATACATTTATTTAATACATTGATTTTAGGACTGTGAAATAATAGTCTATTTAAACATGTTACACTTATTCATACTATATTAGTACCATTCCTTTTTGGTTTAAATCATTATTATTGTGATTCCCCACATCAGCAAACATTAATTCCCATACTCTATTTATTATCATCCTTTTTTACAAAGGTCTTTTAAATAAGGATTTACATTAAAATAATAAAATACTGGAAACCTTCCATTTTATTATTTTATTATGCTGTTTATTATTTAGATTTTAAAGTTGTGGTATAGCATACTACTAAGTTATAGTATCACCAACTTTAAGTTTATTGCTTTTTTTAAAAAACACTTAAACAAATTCACTTTCACTGTTGGTTCTGATATTCTGAGTCTTATTATCTCAGACCAGACCTTTAGTCATCATGGACCGTTAAGACTAGTTTATTTTCTTTATTACACAATAGCTTTAGCCGGTGCACTTCTTATAACGCTATACAACACTTTAGTTTTCTCAATAATTACATTTTTATAAGATTTTGGGGATGTTATACTTTCTTTGACATAGTTTTTGTGGGTTTGGGGATTGATAGTAGTTTATATAATAATAGGTTTTACTACGGTGTTTCTTTCATACTATGTCTTCCTCTCCTCCTGTCTTCCTTCTTGTCCTTCTTCATATCTTCCTTCTGGTATTCATTCTTGTCCCTCTTCTAGTTTTCATTCTTGTCCCTCGTCTAGTCTTCACTCTTCTGTTCTTCTTTCCTCATTCTTGGGAACCAAGGTACTTGGTGTTATCACGACTGAGGTTTAGTTTGGAGTATTGAATTTCTTCACTGAACTGACTTTATTCTTCTATTTGTTTTTAGAGTATTTTGGTATTCACCACTCTTCGATTGAGTCTCTTTTTTCGGGATATTGTCTTATGTAACTGGTTTATTGCTCTGAGCTTCCTGGGTAACGTACTGGTATTATTTATGAGTTGATGAGTTGCTTCAATACTTTCTTTGGTTTCTTTTAACAGTGGTTTTTATATATTATGTAGTGAGGATTTTTATCTTATTGTGTTTCATTCCTCTGATTTATTTAAATGTCATTTAATATTATTACAACATTTTTTGATGTAATTAAATTTTATCATTTCATATGATTTACAATGTAGTGGATTTTCTGTCACGCTACAGAATGCCCTTCTCCAGAAGTAATTTTTTCAGACTATACTTGCTTTGTCTGAAACAATTGCTTATGATAATTATTCAAAGTTTGTTATTATTTTGGACTTCCTTCCATTTTAAAATTCTCTTATTTATATCTGAGTTTATATCACTCTCACTTGATCTTCCTTGATAGTAATAGTCTTCTGAGTTTCATATTTATTATTTCATTTTTATATTTCTTCTTAGTATTTTCTCCTTGGGATATTTTCTCCCTATCGTTCCCTACTTTGTGAGCTGGTTCAGTTCAGAGAGGCACTGTACGCTACTTTCCTCTGCTGTCCAATACTTCACACATATTTGAGTACAGAGGCAAATCATCTCTGCTCAAAAAATATATTAATCCTGCTGGAATTATCATCAGACAGATTAAAAAATTATTCAGAATAGTACACATTTGTTACTATTTAAAAAATATCTTTGGGATACTTCACTTATTACTTATTATACTTCTCAGAGATTTTAATATTTCTATCTCAGTTGTTCATCTGACTTATTATCTGGATGTTTCTTTCATTTGATATTATGGTAGGAAGCTCTTCTATTATTACATTTTTATAAGATTTTGTTATCATATAATTCTTTTGGTTATAAATTCTTTATTACCTTCTGGTTTTTTCATTATAATCTGCATTATTTGTAGTAGCATATCTTTGTGACATTTTTAGACTGTTTCTTAGTTCTTAAAATTTCCACCTGTTCTATTTTCTAGAATTTTTTATAACTGTCATTATCATAATTGTCATTTAATTTATAAACCATTTTATATTAATTCATTTAATTACATACATTTTTGACATTATTTTCACATTATTCCGGTCATTGCTATTATACTTGCAAGTGCTGGTTTTTTTATTTATTTCATTATGAGGTCATATTTTCTCCTCATACCACTTAAAGTTTCATTCTCTCATAATTCCAAAGAAGTTTTTGTACTTTATTTTATTCACTCACTTAAATCGTATTAAAGAATTTTTTTTTCTTTTTTATTTCCTTCAATAACATTTTACGGAAAGGTTTTTACTCTTCATATTGAACTTAGACATGATTAAACTGTCTAGAATTATTTGTTTTTTGACCTTAGATGGTTTTATTTCTAAATTCTCTCCTTCTTTATTATTATATTATAGCCATAAAGTTTTTTTTTTTTTACATTTTCTTGGTATGTAAGGTGAACTTACTTATTTTTTAGAATTTAGTTGATTTTATGTTTTTTAAAACTTCTTTTCTTCTATTCTAGCCATAAAGTTTTTTCATATTTTCTTGGTATGTAAGGTGAACTTACTTATTTTTTGAATTTAGTTGTTTTTATTTTTTTTTTTAAACTTCTTCTCTGCTATTCTAGCCATAAAGTTTTTTCACATTTTCTTGGTATGTAAGGTGAACTTACTTATTTTTTTGAATTTAGTTGATTTTATGTTTTTTAAACTTCTTCTCTTCTATTCTAGCCATAAAGTTTTTTCACATTTTCTTGGTATGTAAGGTGAACTTACTTATTTTTTTTGAATGTAGTTGTTTTTATGTTTTTTAAAACTTCTTCTCTTCTATTCTAGCCATAAAGTTTTTTCATATTTTCTTGGTATGTAAGATGAACTTACTTATTTTTTGAATTTAGTTGTTTTTTAAATTCTAATTCTGTTTTATATTACTGCCACATAGACTTTTCATAAATGATTGTAATAGTTTTCATAATTATATGGTAAACATATCATATTAGTTTCATAAATATTGTATGACTCTTTCCTTGTCTTTATTCAAACGTATTTCTTATTATTATTATTTCTTTATACCCAGGTGGATGCTTTTTATTATAGTGCATTGTTGCTCATAGTTCCTTTATAAGGTGTAGTTTCTTAATTAATTTATTTCTTAAATTCCCATTTTGGTTCTTTGTCCCTTCTTCTTCTCATTTTTCCTCAGTGGTAATTATTTTCATCTTCTTTGTGGTGGTTTTGCCGTTGTCGGTTATCATGACATCCATCCCTTTTACCACCTCATTATGTATCCGTATAGATCCTTATCAGATCCAAACTTTTGCTCCTACGCGCCGGATAGTACCTCGGTTGGTCCCGTTCTAGGCTCCTCCGCCTTTCTTCGTATCTTCGGTAACTGCTCCCTCTATGGTGGTTGAAACCTCGCTGTCTTCCATCTGTGGCCCGTATGAAGTTCACTCTTGGGCAAGGAAACCTATTATTACTAAAATTACTATTATTGGGACCCACACGATTAGCATTATTATGGTAAGGACTATTACCATAATTGGGGCTTCTCTGACTATTTACGTTATCAGGGTAGGGATTGTGGTTACCCTGATAACCATTAGAGGGTCGATTCGGGTTTTGATAATTTGGACCCGTATTATTATTATCATGGTCATTAGTATTGTTCCCATTATTATATTGTCTTATATTCCAATATGTCTCTGGTCCATATGCTGTATGACATGAAAAATATCTGTGAGGGTCTTCATCTGGTTTATCCATTATTTGCTTCTCTGAATCCCCATAATCTGGCTCATCATCACATATCCATCTGGAAGGTATACATTTTTGTGTAATTGTACACTGGAATAGTCCCGGATCGCGCACTAATGGAACACACTCTGGTGATTCACCAGTGCCATCGTCACAGTCTGATAAGATGTTATATTTCCATCTTTCTGAAATACACTGTTTAGTTCCGCACTGGAACTGATCTGGTCCACATGTTGTATTCCGTTTACCTCTGGTCCTTTCCCAGTGATAAACTACTGTTTGGTGGTACATTATTTCTGAGATTACCTTGAATCTCCTTCCGAAATTTCTGTAATTACTGATTTCTTCATGGTCGGTAATTGGAATATTATTGACATCCATTAAACCATGGTTCATCATTTCTATTTCTTCCTTGGTTTTCCTTAATTTCCTTGGAAGCGTTGTCCTCCTTTCCCTTGGTTCTACTTCCATATCTGTAGTATTTTCTTTATTCCCGTTAGTTTTCTTCTCAGGCAATACTGTAACTGGTTCAATTGTTTTTTCATTCGGTATTTCTTCTGGTTCTGGTTGGTTATCATATTTTATTTCTTCGGTTTTCTCCTTTCTTAATTCTTCCCTTTTTAATCTGTCCTCTCTCATTTCCTCATTCGTTTCATCCAGTTTCTTATTGATATTGTCCAGTTTGTTATTCAAGTCTTCACTCAATTTCTTGCTAGTTTCTTCCATTTTGGACTCTATGTTCTTATTCATTTGTAAGATTATCTCCATCAGCTTTTCCATCATCTCCATTTTTGTAAGTTCTGCCATTTTTGTTTATCTTTGTTGCCCTTCTTCCTGACTGGATAACCGCTGCCAGGCTTATCTATTCAAGCCCTCTAAGTTGGACGCCACTTTGTAACAGTACGGCCTTTCGGTGGCTGCCTTCTACCTTAACACCCAGCGTTGGATTCGTCACTTTGTAAGAAGACCTTATATGTGACTGTAATCAAATCCCACTGTTTGGGCTAGCCACTTGGTCACCAGACCGCTGTATGCCGGTCGTTACAAAAGAATAAAAAATAAAATGGAAAATTCAATAATAATAGAATTTTCAAATAATAAAATAATTTTGTTTATGTTTAAGAGGTATGTATACAAGATCAATCTGTGTTTTAAAAGATTCTGGTAAAATTTTAGTAACAGGTAGGTATTTATTGACCGTCGAGCACTTCTTGAAGATTTGCACCAAGTCTGGAGTTAAATATATTAACTCCAGGTAATAATCGATTGGTGACCTTCCTTACTGGTCCAATATCCTGTTCAAAATAGAGTATATTCTTTTCACTTAATACCTTCAGCCTTATAAATACCCTTAAATTACCCTGTGAAATAAATACAGATACAAAATAATAGAAATATAAAGATTTATTGACAATTTTAGATAAATAATCGATATTTTATCGATGGAGAGCAATTATCGACTCTGTCTCAGGAATTATCAATTGTCATACAGAACAAAATTTTATGTTATATTATATTAAAGACAGGTTCTTTGAGCGATTAAGAATTAATAGTCAGAGAAGGGTGACGAGAAAGTATAACATTAACAGTTAACACATATAAATACAATAATTACTATTCAATAGTATTTAAATAATTCAGGTTATGATATTAGAATAAATGTTTTGTCGAACCAATGAAGACTGATGTGACGTCAGTCTCTGCGATGTAGTAGGCAGGTTTCGTTTTCAAGATGGCCGCTCCTTGGGTTGGTCTCGGCTATTGTATATGCGTCGAGTCAGAAAATTACTATAAAATTACCTTCATCAAGGTCTAAAATGTCCCCGCACTGGTATAATAAGTCTGTTAATCTATTTAGTGTATTCTGGTGAAGTGTTCAGTGTAAACTTGCGTTAGTTAGGTTATTTTCTATTTGTGCAACTATTACGGTTAAGTTTTCAAGTTGCGGTTAGGTTTGTAGAGTAAATCAGTTGTAATATAATGTTTTACCGTTTACTGTCACTCGTATAGTGAAGTTAGAGGTTTATTTTCACTATTGTCGTGAATGTTTTTATATTATTGGTTTCAAAAAGTGTTTAATTTGTCTAACTCTCGTTCACTGATTTCAATGGCTAAAACGTTAGCTTCATGTTCGACTCGGTTTAAAGAACGTTTTTGTCACACACCTATTCAGCTTGATATTCAACAAAAGACTAATTAACTTGGTCATAAATCTTGCCCAGTTAATCCTTGAAAAAGTATTGTTAACATTTTTCGATTTCATACACATTAGAAAATATTACATTATATATGGAATTTTTCTATTTTATTCCTTACTTTTATGAATTATTAATCTTATTATTAGTTTAATCATCCTATTCCCTTTAAATTGATGTATTATAGTCCATATCTGTAGACATTTTGTGGAAATTAACAAATTTTGTTCACACTTTGGAAATATAGGCTCAAAATTGGATTTCCGTTTTTATACAAAATACCTTCCATTTTAAATATTATTAATACTATTATAATAAATTTTAATTAGTCATATTTCTCTTCCTTTCCTTAAATACATATAAATTACACCTTTGAACTGGTTTTTTGTGTTAATTTGTAGATTTGATATTGCTCTCTAAAATTAATTAATTTATATATTTTGACAATTTACAAAATGTTAAGGTATATTTCCTTATTGTCATTTTAATTCATAGGATCATTCCTAGTAGTAGTTAATTGTGTTATCTTATATAAATCTGGGTAGTTTACAGGATTTATTAGTGAATTATACTATTTTATATTGGTTCTCTGATTTCACCAAATGGCCTAGATTTTAGAATTTTATATTTCTTTCTTTCTGAATAAATTAAACTTGATTCCTCCTCTGACTTTACATAACTACAATTATATGAAAATAACATGATCTATAACTTATTGTTTTGTGTAGTAGTTAATTAACACTACAGTTATTAAAATAATTAATTATGAACATTGTTTATTAATCTGCACAATTTAACATATTGCAGATACAGCATAAACATATCTCTTTTGACTATTTTTAATCTAACATAGCATACCTTTTAGTACATTATTACTGGTATGTAGGTTATTATTTATCAAACATAATTCTTTTTTTAAAACACATAACATAACTCTTATTTTCTAATAAACCTTACAAATACATTTATTTAATACATTGATTTTAGGACTGTGAAATAATAGTCTATTTAAACATGTTACACTTATTCATACTATATTAGTACCATTCCTTTTTGGTTTAAATCATTATTATTGTGATTCCCCACATCAGCAAACATTAATTCCCATACTCTATTTATTATCATCCTTTTTTACAAAGGTCTTTTAAATAAGGATTTACATTAAAATAATAAAATACTGGAAACCTTCCATTTTATTATTTTATTATGCTGTTTATTATTTAGATTTTAAAGTTGTGGTATAGCATACTACTAAGTTATAGTATCACCAACTTTAAGTTTATTGCTTTTTTTAAAAAACACTTAAACAAATTCACTTTCACTGTTGGTTCTGATATTCTGAGTCTTATTATCTCAGACCAGACCTTTAGTCATCATGGACCGTTAAGACTAGTTTATTTTCTTTATTACACAATAGCTTTAGCCGGTGCACTTCTTATAACGCTATACAACACTTTAGTTTTCTCAATAATTACATTTTTATAAGATTTTGGGGATGTTATACTTTCTTTGACATAGTTTTTGTGGGTTTGGGGATTGATAGTAGTTTATATAATAATAGGTTTTACTACGGTGTTTCTTTCATACTATGTCTTCCTCTCCTCCTGTCTTCCTTCTTGTCCTTCTTCATATCTTCCTTCTGGTATTCATTCTTGTCCCTCTTCTAGTTTTCATTCTTGTCCCTCGTCTAGTCTTCACTCTTCTGTTCTTCTTTCCTCATTCTTGGGAACCAAGGTACTTGGTGTTATTACGACTGAGGTTTAGTTTGGAGTATTGAATTTCTTCACTGAACTGACTTTATTCTTCTATTTGTTTTTAGAGTATTTTGGTATTCACCACTCTTCGATTGAGTCTCTTTTTTCGGGATATTGTCTTATGTAACTGGTTTATTGCTCTGAGCTTCCTGGGTAACGTACTGGTATTATTTATGAGTTGATGAGTTGCTTCAATACTTTCTTTGGTTTCTTTTAACAGTGGTTTTTATATATTATGTAGTGAGGATTTTTATCTTATTGTGTTTCATTCCTCTGATTTATTTAAATGTCATTTAATATTATTACAACATTTTTTGATATAATTAAATTTTATCATTTCATATGATTTACAATGTAGTGGATTTTCTGTCACGCTACAGAATGCCCTTCTCCAGAAGTAATTTTTTCAGACTATACTTGCTTTGTCTGAAACAATTGCTTATGATAATTATTCAAAGTTTGTTATTATTTTGGACTTCCTTCCATTTTAAAATTCTCTTATTTATATCTGAGTTTATATCACTCTCACTTGATCTTCCTTGATAGTAATAGTCTTCTGAGTTTCATATTTATTATTTCATTTTTATATTTCTTCTTAGTATTTTCTCCTTGGGATATTTTCTCCCTATCGTTCCCTACTTTGTGAGCTGGTTCAGTTCAGAGAGGCACTGTACGCTACTTTCCTCTGCTGTCCAATACTTCACACATATTTGAGTACAGAGGCAAATCATCTCTGCTCAAAAAATATATTAATCCTGCTGGAATTATCATCAGACAGATTAAAAAATTATTCAGAATAGTACACATTTGTTACTATTTAAAAAATATCTTTGGGATACTTCACTTATTACTTATTATACTTCTCAGAGATTTTAATATTTCTATCTCAGTTGTTCATCTGACTTATTATCTGGATGTTTCTTTCATTTGATATTATGGTAGGAAGCTCTTCTATTATTACATTTTTATAAGATTTTGTTATCATATAATTCTTTTGGTTATAAATTCTTTATTACCTTCTGGTTTTTTCATTATAATCTGCATTATTTGTAGTAGCATATCTTTGTGACATTTTTAGACTGTTTCTTAGTTCTTAAAATTTCCACCTGTTCTATTTTCTAGAATTTTTTATAACTGTCATTATCATAATTGTCATTTAATTTATAAACCATTTTATATTAATTCATTTAATTACATACATTTTTGACATTATTTTCACATTATTCCGGTCATTGCTATTATACTTGCAAGTGCTGGTTTTTTTATTTATTTCATTATGAGGTCATATTTTCTCCTCATACCACTTAAAGTTTCATTCTCTCATAATTCCAAAGAAGTTTTTGTACTTTATTTTATTCACTCACTTAAATCGTATTAAAGAATTTTTTTTCTTTTTTATTTCCTTCAATAACATTTTACGGAAAGGTTTTTACTCTTCATATTGAACTTAGACATGATTAAACTGTCTAGAATTATTTGTTTTTTGACCTTAGATGGTTTTATTTCTAAATTCTCTCCTTCTTTATTATTATATTATAGCCATAAAGTTTTTTTTTTTTTTACATTTTCTTGGTATGTAAGGTGAACTTACTTATTTTTTAGAATTTAGTTGATTTTATGTTTTTTAAAACTTCTTTTCTTCTATTCTAGCCATAAAGTTTTTTCATATTTTCTTGGTATGTAAGGTGAACTTACTTATTTTTTGAATTTAGTTGTTTTTATTTTTTTTTTTAAACTTCTTCTCTGCTATTCTAGCCATAAAGTTTTTTCACATTTTCTTGGTATGTAAGGTGAACTTACTTATTTTTTTGAATTTAGTTGATTTTATGTTTTTTAAACTTCTTCTCTTCTATTCTAGCCATAAAGTTTTTTCACATTTTCTTGGTATGTAAGGTGAACTTACTTATTTTTTTTGAATGTAGTTGTTTTTATGTTTTTTAAAACTTCTTCTCTTCTATTCTAGCCATAAAGTTTTTTCATATTTTCTTGGTATGTAAGATGAACTTACTTATTTTTTGAATTTAGTTGTTTTTTAAATTCTAATTCTGTTTTATATTACTGCCACATAGACTTTTCATAAATGATTGTAATAGTTTTCATAATTATATGGTAAACATATCATATTAGTTTCATAAATATTGTATGACTCTTTCCTTGTCTTTATTCAAACGTATTTCTTATTATTATTATTTCTTTATACCCAGGTGGATGCTTTTTATTATAGTGCATTGTTGCTCATAGTTCCTTTATAAGGTGTAGTTTCTTAATTAATTTATTTCTTAAATTCCCATTTTGGTTCTTTGTCCCTTCTTCTTCTCATTTTTCCTCAGTGGTAATTATTTTCATCTTCTTTGTGGTGGTTTTGCCGTTGTCGGTTATCATGACATCCATCCCTTTTACCACCTCATTATGTATCCGTATAGATCCTTATCAGATCCAAACTTTTGCTCCTACGCGCCGGATAGTACCTCGGTTGGTCCCGTTCTAGGCTCCTCCGCCTTTCTTCGTATCTTCGGTAACTGCTCCCTCTATGGTGGTTGAAACCTCGCTGTCTTCCATCTGTGGCCCGTATGAAGTTCACTCTTGGGCGAGGAAACCTATTATTACTAAAATTACTATTATTGGGACCCACACGATTAGCATTATTATGGTAAGGACTATTACCATAATTGGGGCTTCTCTGACTATTTACGTTATCAGGGTAGGGATTGTGGTTACCCTGATAACCATTAGAGGGTCGATTCGGGTTTTGATAATTTGGACCCGTATTATTATTATCATGGTCATTAGTATTGTTCCCATTATTATATTGTCTTATATTCCAATATGTCTCTGGTCCATATGCTGTATGACATGAAAAATATCTGTGAGGGTCTTCATCTGGTTTATCCATTATTTGCTTCTCTGAATCCCCATAATCTGGCTCATCATCACATATCCATCCGGAAGGTATACATTTTTGTGTAATTGTACACTGGAATAGTCCCGGATCGCGCACTAATGGAACACACTCTGGTGATTCACCAGTGCCATCGTCACAGTCTGATAAGATGTTATATTTCCATCTTTCTGAAATACACTGTTTAGTTCCGCACTGGAACTGATCTGGTCCACATGTTGTATTCCGTTTACCTCTGGTCCTTTCCCAGTGATAAACTACTGTTTGGTGGTACATTATTTCTGAGATTACCTTGAATCTCCTTCCGAAATTTCTGTAATTACTGATTTCTTCATGGTCGGTAATTGGAATATTATTGACATCCATTAAACCATGGTTCATCATTTCTATTTCTTCCTTGGTTTTCCTTAATTTCCTTGGAAGCGTTGTCCTCCTTTCCCTTGGTTCTACTTCCATATCTGTAGTATTTTCTTTATTCCCGTTAGTTTTCTTCTCAGGCAATACTGTAACTGGTTCAATTGTTTTTTCATTCGGTATTTCTTCTGGTTCTGGTTGGTTATCATATTTTATTTCTTCGGTTTTCTCCTTTCTTAATTCTTCCCTTTTTAATCTGTCCTCTCTCATTTCCTCATTCGTTTCATCCAGTTTCTTATTGATATTGTCCAGTTTGTTATTCAAGTCTTCACTCAATTTCTTGCTAGTTTCTTCCATTTTGGACTCTATGTTCTTATTCATTTGTAAGATCATCTCCATCAGCTTTTCCATCATCTCCATTTTTGTAAGTTCTGCCATTTTTGTTTATCTTTGTTGCCCTTCTTCCTGACTGGATAACCGCTGCCAGGCTTATCTATTCAAGCCCTCTAAGTTGGACGCCACTTTGTAACAGTACGGCCTTTCGGTGGCTGCCTTCTACCTTAACACCCAGCGTTGGATTCGTCACTTTGTAAGAAGACCTTATATGTGACTGTAATCAAATCCCACTGTTTGGGCTAGCCACTTGGTCACCAGACCGCTGTATGCCGGTCGTTACAAAAGAATAAAAAATAAAATGGAAAATTCAATAATAATAGAATTTTCAAATAATAAAATAATTTTGTTTATGTTTAAGAGGTATGTATACAAGATCAATCTGTGTTTTAAAAGATTCTGGTAAAATTTTAGTAACAGGTAGGTATTTATTGACCGTCGAGCACTTCTTGAAGATTTGCACCAAGTCTGGAGTTAAATATATTAACTCCAGGTAATAATCGATTGGTGACCTTCCTTACTGGTCCAATATCCTGTTCAAAATAGAGTATATTCTTTTCACTTAATACCTTCAGCCTTATAAATACCCTTAAATTACCCTGTGAAATAAATACAGATACAAAATAATAGAAATATAAAGATTTATTGACAATTTTAGATAAATAATCGATATTTTATCGATGGAGAGCAATTATCGACTCTGTCTCAGGAATTATCAATTGTCATACAGAACAAAATTTTATGTTATATTATATTAAAGACAGGTTCTTTGAGCGATTAAGAATTAATAGTCAGAGAAGGGTGACGAGAAAGTATAACATTAACAGTTAACACATATAAATACAATAATTACTATTCAATAGGATTTAAATAATTCAGGTTATGATATTAGAATAAATGTTTTGTCGAACCAATGAAGACTGATGTGACGTCAGTCTCTGCGATGTAGTAGGCAGGTTTCGTTTTCAAGATGGCCGCTCCTTGGGTTGGTCTCGGCTATTGTATATGCGTCGAGTCAGAAAATTACTATAAAATTACCTTCATCAAGGTCTAAAATGTCCCCGCACTGGTATAATAAGTCTGTTAATCTATTTAGTGTATTCTGGTGAAGTGTTCAGTGTAAACTTGCGTTAGTTAGGTTATTTTCTATTTGTGCAACTATTACGGTTAAGTTTTCAAGTTGCGGTTAGGTTTGTAGAGTAAATCAGTTGTAATATAATGTTTTACCGTTTACTGTCACTCGTATAGTGAAGTTAGAGGTTTATTTTCACTATTGTCGTGAATGTTTTTATATTATTGGTTTCAAAAAGTGTTTAATTTGTCTAACTCTCGTTCACTGATTTCAATGGCTAAAACGTTAGCTTCATGTTCGACTCGGTTTAAAGAACGTTTTTGTCACACACCTATTCAGCTTGATATTCAACAAAAGACTAATTAACTTGGTCATAAATCTTGCCCAGTTAATCCTTGAAAAAGTATTGTTAACATTTTTCGATTTCATACACATTAGAAAATATTACATTATATATGGAATTTTTCTATTTTATTCCTTACTTTTATGAATTATTAATCTTATTATTAGTTTAATCATCTTATTCCCTTTAAATTGATGTATTATAGTCCATATCTGTAGACATTTTGTGGAAATTAACAAATTTTGTTCACACTTTGGAAATATAGGCTCAAAATTGGATTTCCGTTTTTATACAAAATACCTTCCATTTTAAATATTATTAATACTATTATAATAAATTTTAATTAGTCATATTTCTCTTCCTTTCCTTAAATACATATAAATTACACCTTTGAACTGGTTTTTTGTGTTAATTTGTAGATTTGATATTGCTCTCTAAAATTAATTAATTTATATATTTTGACAATTTACAAAATGTTAAGGTATATTTCCTTATTGTCATTTTAATTCATAGGATCATTCCTAGTAGTAGTTAATTGTGTTATCTTATATAAATCTGGGTAGTTTACAGGATTTATTAGTGAATTATACTATTTTATATTGGTTCTCTGATTTCACCAAATGGCCTAGATTTTAGAATTTTATATTTCTTTCTTTCTCAATAAATTAAACTTGATTCCTCCTCTGACTTTACATAACTACAATTATATGAAAATAACATGATCTATAACTTATTGTTTTGTGTAGTAGTTAATTAACACTACAGTTATTAAAATAATTAATTATGAACATTGTTTATTAATCTGCACAATTTAACATATTGCAGATACAGCATAAACATATCTCTTTTGACTATTTTTAATCTAACATAGCATACCTTTTAGTACATTATTACTGGTATGTAGGTTATTATTTATCAAACATAATTCTTTTTTTAAAACACATAACATAACTCTTATTTTCTAATAAACCTTACAAATACATTTATTTAATACATTGATTTTAGGACTGTGAAATAATAGTCTATTTAAACATGTTACACTTATTCATACTATATTAGTACCATTCCTTTTTGGTTTAAATCATTATTATTGTGATTCCCCACATCAGCAAACATTAATTCCCATACTCTATTTATTATCATCCTTTTTTACAAAGGTCTTTTAAATAAGGATTTACATTAAAATAATAAAATACTGGAAACCTTCCATTTTATTATTTTATTATGCTGTTTATTATTTAGATTTTAAAGTTGTGGTATAGCATACTACTAAGTTATAGTATCACCAACTTTAAGTTTATTGCTTTTTTTAAAAAACACTTAAACAAATTCACTTTCACTGTTGGTTCTGATATTCTGAGTCTTATTATCTCAGACCAGACCTTTAGTCATCATGGACCGTTAAGACTAGTTTATTTTCTTTATTACACAATAGCTTTAGCCGGTGCACTTCTTATAACGCTATACAACACTTTAGTTTTCTCAATAATTACATTTTTATAAGATTTTGGGGATGTTATACTTTCTTTGACATAGTTTTTGTGGGTTTGGGGATTGATAGTAGTTTATATAATAATAGGTTTTACTACGGTGTTTCTTTCATACTATGTCTTCCTCTCCTCCTGTCTTCCTTCTTGTCCTTCTTCATATCTTCCTTCTGGTATTCATTCTTGTCCCTCTTCTAGTTTTCATTCTTGTCCCTCGTCTAGTCTTCACTCTTCTGTTCTTCTTTCCTCATTCTTGGGAACCAAGGTACTTGGTGTTATCACGACTGAGGTTTAGTTTGGAGTATTGAATTTCTTCACTGAACTGACTTTATTCTTCTATTTGTTTTTAGAGTATTTTGGTATTCACCACTCTTCGATTGAGTCTCTTTTTTCGGGATATTGTCTTATGTAACTGGTTTATTGCTCTGAGCTTCCTGGGTAACGTACTGGTATTATTTATGAGTTGATGAGTTGCTTCAATACTTTCTTTGGTTTCTTTTAACAGTGGTTTTTATATATTATGTAGTGAGGATTTTTATCTTATTGTGTTTCATTCCTCTGATTTATTTAAATGTCATTTAATATTATTACAACATTTTTTGATGTAATTAAATTTTATCATTTCATATGATTTACAATGTAGTGGATTTTCTGTCACGCTACAGAATGCCCTTCTCCAGAAGTAATTTTTTCAGACTATACTTGCTTTGTCTGAAACAATTGCTTATGATAATTATTCAAAGTTTGTTATTATTTTGGACTTCCTTCCATTTTAAAATTCTCTTATTTATATCTGAGTTTATATCACTCTCACTTGATCTTCCTTGATAGTAATAGTCTTCTGAGTTTCATATTTATTATTTCATTTTTATATTTCTTCTTAGTATTTTCTCCTTGGGATATTTTCTCCCTATCGTTCCCTACTTTGTGAGCTGGTTCAGTTCAGAGAGGCACTGTACGCTACTTTCCTCTGCTGTCCAATACTTCACACATATTTGAGTACAGAGGCAAATCATCTCTGCTCAAAAAATATATTAATCCTGCTGGAATTATCATCAGACAGATTAAAAAATTATTCAGAATAGTACACATTTGTTACTATTTAAAAAATATCTTTGGGATACTTCACTTATTACTTATTATACTTCTCAGAGATTTTAATATTTCTATCTCAGTTGTTCATCTGACTTATTATCTGGATGTTTCTTTCATTTGATATTATGGTAGGAAGCTCTTCTATTATTACATTTTTATAAGATTTTGTTATCATATAATTCTTTTGGTTATAAATTCTTTATTACCTTCTGGTTTTTTCATTATAATCTGCATTATTTGTAGTAGCATATCTTTGTGACATTTTTAGACTGTTTCTTAGTTCTTAAAATTTCCACCTGTTCTATTTTCTAGAATTTTTTATAACTGTCATTATCATAATTGTCATTTAATTTATAAACCATTTTATATTAATTCATTTAATTACATACATTTTTGACATTATTTTCACATTATTCCGGTCATTGCTATTATACTTGCAAGTGCTGGTTTTTTTATTTATTTCATTATGAGGTCATATTTTCTCCTCATACCACTTAAAGTTTCATTCTCTCATAATTCCAAAGAAGTTTTTGTACTTTATTTTATTCACTCACTTAAATCGTATTAAAGAATTTTTTTTCTTTTTTATTTCCTTCAATAACATTTTACGGAAAGGTTTTTACTCTTCATATTGAACTTAGACATGATTAAACTGTCTAGAATTATTTGTTTTTTGACCTTAGATGGTTTTATTTCTAAATTCTCTCCTTCTTTATTATTATATTATAGCCATAAAGTTTTTTTTTTTTTACATTTTCTTGGTATGTAAGGTGAACTTACTTATTTTTTTGAATTTAGTTGATTTTATGTTTTTTAAACTTCTTCTCTTCTATTCTAGCCATAAAGTTTTTTCACATTTTCTTGGTATGTAAGGTGAACTTACTTATTTTTTTTGAATGTAGTTGTTTTTATGTTTTTTAAAACTTCTTCTCTTCTATTCTAGCCATAAAGTTTTTTCATATTTTCTTGGTATGTAAGATGAACTTACTTATTTTTTGAATTTAGTTGTTTTTTAAATTCTAATTCTGTTTTATATTACTGCCACATAGACTTTTCATAAATGATTGTAATAGTTTTCATAATTATATGGTAAACATATCATATTAGTTTCATAAATATTGTATGACTCTTTCCTTGTCTTTATTCAAACGTATTTCTTATTATTATTATTTCTTTATACCCAGGTGGATGCTTTTTATTATAGTGCATTGTTGCTCATAGTTCCTTTATAAGGTGTAGTTTCTTAATTAATTTATTTCTTAAATTCCCATTTTGGTTCTTTGTCCCTTCTTCTTCTCATTTTTCCTCAGTGGTAATTATTTTCATCTTCTTTGTGGTGGTTTTGCCGTTGTCGGTTATCATGACATCCATCCCTTTTACCACCTCATTATGTATCCGTATAGATCCTTATCAGATCCAAACTTTTGCTCCTACGCGCCGGATAGTACCTCGGTTGGTCCCGTTCTAGGCTCCTCCGCCTTTCTTCGTATCTTCGGTAACTGCTCCCTCTATGGTGGTTGAAACCTCGCTGTCTTCCATCTGTGGCCCGTATGAAGTTCACTCTTGGGCGAGGAAACCTATTATTACTAAAATTACTATTATTGGGACCCACACGATTAGCATTATTATGGTAAGGACTATTACCATAATTGGGGCTTCTCTGACTATTTACGTTATCAGGGTAGGGATTGTGGTTACCCTGATAACCATTAGAGGGTCGATTCGGGTTTTGATAATTTGGACCCGTATTATTATTATCATGGTCATTAGTATTGTTCCCATTATTATATTGTCTTATATTCCAATATGTCTCTGGTCCATATGCTGTATGACATGAAAAATATCTGTGAGGGTCTTCATCTGGTTTATCCATTATTTGCTTCTCTGAATCCCCATAATCTGGCTCATCATCACATATCCATCCGGAAGGTATACATTTTTGTGTAATTGTACACTGGAATAGTCCCGGATCGCGCACTAATGGAACACACTCTGGTGATTCACCAGTGCCATCGTCACAGTCTGATAAGATGTTATATTTCCATCTTTCTGAAATACACTGTTTAGTTCCGCACTGGAACTGATCTGGTCCACATGTTGTATTCCGTTTACCTCTGGTCCTTTCCCAGTGATAAACTACTGTTTGGTGGTACATTATTTCTGAGATTACCTTGAATCTCCTTCCGAAATTTCTGTAATTACTGATTTCTTCATGGTCGGTAATTGGAATATTATTGACATCCATTAAACCATGGTTCATCATTTCTATTTCTTCCTTGGTTTTCCTTAATTTCCTTGGAAGCGTTGTCCTCCTTTCCCTTGGTTCTACTTCCATATCTGTAGTATTTTCTTTATTCCCGTTAGTTTTCTTCTCAGGCAATACTGTAACTGGTTCAATTGTTTTTTCATTCGGTATTTCTTCTGGTTCTGGTTGGTTATCATATTTTATTTCTTCGGTTTTCTCCTTTCTTAATTCTTCCCTTTTTAATCTGTCCTCTCTCATTTCCTCATTCGTTTCATCCAGTTTCTTATTGATATTGTCCAGTTTGTTATTCAAGTCTTCACTCAATTTCTTGCTAGTTTCTTCCATTTTGGACTCTATGTTCTTATTCATTTGTAAGATCATCTCCATCAGCTTTTCCATCATCTCCATTTTTGTAAGTTCTGCCATTTTTGTTTATCTTTGTTGCCCTTCTTCCTGACTGGATAACCGCTGCCAGGCTTATCTATTCAAGCCCTCTAAGTTGGACGCCACTTTGTAACAGTACGGCCTTTCGGTGGCTGCCTTCTACCTTAACACCCAGCGTTGGATTCGTCACTTTGTAAGAAGACCTTATATGTGACTGTAATCAAATCCCACTGTTTGGGCTAGCCACTTGGTCACCAGACCGCTGTATGCCGGTCGTTACAAAAGAATAAAAAATAAAATGGAAAATTCAATAATAATAGAATTTTCAAATAATAAAATAATTTTGTTTATGTTTAAGAGGTATGTATACAAGATCAATCTGTGTTTTAAAAGATTCTGGTAAAATTTTAGTAACAGGTAGGTATTTATTGACCGTCGAGCACTTCTTGAAGATTTGCACCAAGTCTGGAGTTAAATATATTAACTCCAGGTAATAATCGATTGGTGACCTTCCTTACTGGTCCAATATCCTGTTCAAAATAGAGTATATTCTTTTCACTTAATACCTTCAGCCTTATAAATACCCTTAAATTACCCTGTGAAATAAATACAGATACAAAATAATAGAAATATAAAGATTTATTGACAATTTTAGATAAATAATCGATATTTTATCGATGGAGAGCAATTATCGACTCTGTCTCAGGAATTATCAATTGTCATACAGAACAAAATTTTATGTTATATTATATTAAAGACAGGTTCTTTGAGCGATTAAGAATTAATAGTCAGAGAAGGGTGACGAGAAAGTATAACATTAACAGTTAACACATATAAATACAATAATTACTATTCAATAGTATTTAAATAATTCAGGTTATGATATTAGAATAAATGTTTTGTCGAACCAATGAAGACTGATGTGACGTCAGTCTCTGCGATGTAGTAGGCAGGTTTCGTTTTCAAGATGGCCGCTCCTTGGGTTGGTCTCGGCTATTGTATATGCGTCGAGTCAGAAAATTACTATAAAATTACCTTCATCAAGGTCTAAAATGTCCCCGCACTGGTATAATAAGTCTGTTAATCTATTTAGTGTATTCTGGTGAAGTGTTCAGTGTAAACTTGCGTTAGTTAGGTTATTTTCTATTTGTGCAACTATTACGGTTAAGTTTTCAAGTTGCGGTTAGGTTTGTAGAGTAAATCAGTTGTAATATAATGTTTTACCGTTTACTGTCACTCGTATAGTGAAGTTAGAGGTTTATTTTCACTATTGTCGTGAATGTTTTTATATTATTGGTTTCAAAAAGTGTTTAATTTGTCTAACTCTCGTTCACTGATTTCAATGGCTAAAACGTTAGCTTCATGTTCGACTCGGTTTAAAGAACGTTTTTGTCACACACCTATTCAGCTTGATATTCAACAAAAGACTAATTAACTTGGTCATAAATCTTGCCCAGTTAATCCTTGAAAAAGTATTGTTAACATTTTTCGATTTCATACACATTAGAAAATATTACATTATATATGGAATTTTTCTATTTTATTCCTTACTTTTATGAATTATTAATCTTATTATTAGTTTAATCATCTTATTCCCTTTAAATTGATGTATTATAGTCCATATCTGTAGACATTTTGTGGAAATTAACAAATTTTGTTCACACTTTGGAAATATAGGCTCAAAATTGGATTTCCGTTTTTATACAAAATACCTTCCATTTTAAATATTATTAATACTATTATAATAAATTTTAATTAGTCATATTTCTCTTCCTTTCCTTAAATACATATAAATTACACCTTTGAACTGGTTTTTTGTGTTAATTTGTAGATTTGATATTGCTCTCTAAAATTAATTAATTTATATATTTTGACAATTTACAAAATGTTAAGGTATATTTCCTTATTGTCATTTTAATTCATAGGATCATTCCTAGTAGTAGTTAATTGTGTTATCTTATATAAATCTGGGTAGTTTACAGGATTTATTAGTGAATTATACTATTTTATATTCTTAACTAAAAATGAACTTTTTTCATGTGAAAAACTTACTATTTTATCGGACGCGTTTCGGCTTAGTATCCGCCTTCTTCAGCTTTGGTGACAGACTGCCAGCATTTTGTAACGGTTGTGTGGAAGGTGAAGTGGGGGTGGTGTGTGGCGGAAGGGGATTGGCGCGGGGATTCAATTTATTGTTTGTTTTCTGTATAATTGTGTCAAAAAGTGTATGTGATTTATATTGTAATTGATCGTTGAGTATGTTGTTTGGTTGTGTTGTGTGGTGTTTATATATTTCATATTGTTCAGTTGTGTTGAGTTTTTGACCTTTGGGTATGTAATGTAGAATTTCAAGATTAGTGTCTATGTTGGTGTAACTGTGGTTTTCTGTGTGTATGTGTGTGGCAAATGCAGAGTGTCACACACATACACACAGAAAACCACAGTTACACCAACATAGACACTAATCTTGAAATTCTACATTACATACCCAAAGGTCAAAAACTCAACACAACTGAACAATATGAAATATATAAACACCACACAACACAACCAAACAACATACTCAACGATCAATTACAATATAAATCACATACACTTTTTGACACAATTATACAGAAAACAAACAATAAATTGAATCCCCGCGCCAATCCCCTTCCGCCACACACCACCCCCACTTCACCTTCCACACAACCGTTACAAAATGCTGGCAGTCTGTCACCAAAGCTGAAGAAGGCGGATACTAAGCCGAAACGCGTCCGATAAAATAGTAAGTTTTTCACATGAAAAAAGTTCATTTTTAGTTAAGTGTAGTGCTGTGAAAGAAGAGATGAATAATCAAGACAACTATTTTATATTGGTTCTCTGATTTCACCAAATGGCCTAGATTTTAGAATTTTATATTTCTTTCTTTCTCAATAAATTAAACTTGATTCCTCCTCTGACTTTACATAACTACAATTATATGAAAATAACATGATCTATAACTTATTGTTTTGTGTAGTAGTTAATTAACACTACAGTTATTAAAATAATTAATTATGAACATTGTTTATTAATCTGCACAATTTAACATATTGCAGATACAGCATAAACGTATCTCTTTTGACTATTTTTAATCTAACATAGCATACCTTTTAGTACATTATTACTGGTATGTAGGTTATTATTTATCAAACATAATTCTTTTTTTAAAACACATAACATAACTCTTATTTTCTAATAAACCTTACAAATACATTTATTTAATACATTGATTTTAGGACTGTGAAATAATAGTCTATTTAAACATGTTACACTTATTCATACTATATTAGTACCATTCCTTTTTGGTTTAAATCATTATTATTGTGATTCCCCACATCAGCAAACATTAATTCCCATACTCTATTTATTATCATCCTTTTTTACAAAGGTCTTTTAAATAAGGATTTACATTAAAATAATAAAATACTGGAAACCTTCCATTTTATTATGCTGTTTATTATTTAGATTTTAAAGTTGTGATATAGCATACTACTAAGTTATAGTATCACCAACTTTAAGTTTATTGCTTTTTTTAAAAAACATTTAAACAAATTCACTTTCACTGTTGGTTCTGATATTCTGAGTCTTATTATCTCAGACCAGACCTTTAGTCATCATGGACCGTTAAGACTAGTTTATTTTCTTTATTACACAATAGCTTTAGCCGGTGCACTTCTTATAACGCTATACAACACTTTAGTTTTCTCAATAATTACATTTTTATAAGATTTTGGGGATGTTATACTTTCTTTGACATAGTTTTTGTGGGTTTGGGGATTGATAGTAGTTTATATAATAATAGGTTTTACTACGGTGTTTCTTTCATACTATGTCTTCCTCTCCTCCTGTCTTCCTTCTTGTCCTTCTTCATATCTTCCTTCTGGTATTCATTCTTGTCCCTCTTCTAGTTTTCATTCTTGTCCCTCGTCTAGTCTTCACTCTTCTGTTCTTCTTTCCTCATTCTTGGGAACCAAGGTACTTGGTGTTATCACGACTGAGGTTTAGTTTGGAGTATTGAATTTCTTCACTGAACTGACTTTATTCTTCTATTTGTTTTTAGAGTATTTTGGTATTCACCACTCTTCGATTGAGTCTCTTTTTTTGGGATATTGTCTTATGTAACTGGTTTATTGCTCTGAGCTTCCTGGGTAACGTACTGGTATTATTTATGAGTTGATGAGTTGCTTCAATACTTTCTTTGGTTTCTTTTAACAGTGGTTTTTATATATTATGTAGTGAGGATTTTTATCTTATTGTGTTTCATTCCTCTGATTTATTTAAATGTCATTTAATATTATTACAACATTTTTTGATGTAATTAAATTTTATCATTTCATATGATTTACAATGTAGTGGATTTTCTGTCACGCTACAATATGTACATTTATTTACATTTGTTCACATTTTATTTTGCAAAAATGTTATTTTTTATATACTTATAGTATTATCAAAAATACCTTCTGTTCTCATTTCTCTAATTTGTCACTTTTTTAATTATTTTATCGCACAAGGTATATAATGTTATTAATTAAAATAGTGTACAATTGTTGTACCTTGTTGGTTTAATGTATTTATTAACTTTTCGTTATCTGAAAGCTCTTCAATTCTTATTACAATGCTTATTTACATCTGGTTTGACAAGTGCAGTTAGTTAGTTTATAATATTTCAATTATAAAACTACTACTATTACATTTGAGATGTGTTCTCATAGCAGTATCAGACATTTCTCTAACTACTGATAACATTTTTCATAATCTTTTGATAAGTTTTGATATTGCTTTTTGATTAACTATCTTGTCACTTTGGGTTTCTGTTCTTTTGGCTTTATGATATCATATTCAATCTGATTCATTTGCTGTGTATTTCAGTACACATGGTATTTTAATGGTTTGCATCATTATTCATAATTAGTCTTTGTTTGAAACAATTGTTGATAGTTGCTTGGTTTAACTAATATACATGATTTTATGTTATAGGTGCACTTTCTATGAGGTTATGTGTCAGTTGTCTGGCAACAATGTGCAGCATATTCTTATGCAGTATTTGACTCTACTATTACCATTTCATTATGGGATTCTACTACAATGGTTTAATTATTAAGTAATACACATGTTTACACTATTTGTTGAAACAATAACACAGGTATTCTTAGTCTAATAATATTACATTTCTTGGTGGGTTGCACCTAGTTTTTGGTACATTGATAGTTTTATACATAACAAACTAGCTTATTTGCTACTGTTTGTTCTGGAATTCATCCATATTTTGTCCTGTCTTGCTATGGCATTCAGGCACACTTCATTTTAAGGCTTACAAAGCTTTTATTATTAGTCCCTATGAACAATTATTTTACTGTTCTGTCTCATATTTCTTTTGGTGGTCTTAATGATTATTTATATGATATTATAATCTTGATTAAACTTGTCACACTAATTGTCTGTGCATTTGAACTAGTTAATCTTGGATTCTTTCACTTATAATGGTTAATCATTTTCCTCTGTTATAAACATTCTCACTTGTATTGTCTGTGGTGTTTATTTGGGGTAAAAATGGTTATCATATCACAGGTTGTCACATTTATATTAAGTTTTCACTGTTATTGTTTGTTATCACTCAATGATGCTAAACACTGGTTTCTTTGTTGTTGATCTTCGAATAATCATTACACTTCTTCCGGTCACTATATTAATTTTAGTTCCTTGTATACCTTGTGAATGTTGATTTCTTGTACTGTCCATACATTATCTTCATTCTTCGTGGTATGTTTCCTTTCCTCTTCTTCTTCCTTTCTTCTTCTGGTTAACTGTTGCTCACTATCGGTGTTCTCCTGGGTTATACATTACTTGTGATAATCAATGTTCCCTTAGTCTTGTCATATTCTTCAATATTTTTATTCGTGGTAGTTATTGTTCCATAGTATTTTATACTAATAAACAAATTTGTTTGTTTTATCATCATTGTGGTTGTACTTGATTCGTATCCTCTTGATTTTAATGATTATTTTCGTTGTTTCCCCTCACTATTCGGGATCTATTGGGCCTGGATTCTAACATATTATATTGGCTCGTTGTCATTTTCTCTCTCTTTTGTACTCGATGATATCCATATTACTCTTCCTTCTTCTTTGTTGGGTTGTTTCAATAATATTCGTTCGTATATACACACTTTGTCTATATTCTCCTGTTCCTTATTTTATGCACTTTGAAATATTTTCCTGATCTCCCTTTACTTGACGTAATAGATAGTTATTTTATGTAACTGCCAATTTGGTACGTTACAATATATATATATATATATATATATTGTAGCATGACAGATAATCCACACAAATACATTACTCAATGATCATTAATAAAGCTCTAATATATGGAATATCCAGATGAGAATTAATTAAAATGCACTGTTTAATAATATATTCACAAGGAAGGTTGAATAAAGAAAATTTCTGCAAATAATATAATATAATACAAATTTAAAAACCCAGAAGACTAAAAATAATAATAACAAAATTACCCAGGTAAGATAGAAGCAGGCAATTAATATACCCCGTCAAAGAAACCAGACCAGAAAAAACAAAGCTACTGAAGAAAGAAGAAGGAAGAATAATTAAAACTACTACTACAGAAGAAAGAAGAAAGAAGACTAATTAAAGCTACTGAAGACAGAAGAAACAAAACTAATCAAAACTCAAAGAAGAAAGAAGAATAATTAAAACTACTATTACTGAAGAATGAAGAAAGAAGAACAATCAAAGATACAGAAGACAGAAGAAAGAAGAATAATTAAAACTACTATTACTGAAGAAAGAAGAACAATCAAAGATACAGAAGACAGAAGAAAGAAGAATAATTAAAACTACTAATACTGAAGAAGGAAGAAAGAAGAACAATCAAAGCTACTGAAGACAGAAGAAACAAAACTAATCAAAACTCAAAGAAGAAAGAAGAATAATTAAAACTACTATTACTGAAGAATGAAGAAAGAAGAACAATCAAAGATACAGAAGACAGAAGAAAGAAGAATAATTAAAACTACTATTACTGAAGAAAGAAGAACAATCAAAGATACAGAAGACAGAAGAAAGAAGAATAATTAAAACTACTATTACTGAAGAAAGAAGAACAATCAAAGATACAGAAGACAGAAGAAAGAAGAATAATTAAAACTACTATTACTGAAGAAAGAAGAACTAATTAAAACTACTGAAGACAGAAGAAAGAAGAACAATCAAAGCTACTGAAGAAGGAAGAAAGAAGAATAATTAAGACGATCCATATAAAACAAAAACCCCATAGGGAAAGAACCCCCAAAAAACTCCAAAATCAATGAATGCCCAAAGAGAAAGTATAACACCCTAAAAAACCATATCACTGTAAAACTGACAAAAACTAAAAGTGTTAGCTGTAGTAAATATTAGTGCATTCAAAAAGTTATTGTGTAATGTGCATAAACAAATCTTCACAGTTCCCCCATGGTTGAATATTTCATATTAAAAACTAGAAAAAGACTAGTAAATATAGTAATAATTCACCATGGAAAAGTGTAAGTGATCAAATTATAACTAATAAACTTTAAGAAAGGTGCATGAGTAGCAGTACAAAGTAACAAACTTTAAGTTTTGTGAACAGTGTCTACTTTGATAATGAAGTAGTAATTTTACTAATAAAAAGCTACTAAAACTGTACGAACATTCCATAGAATGGAATATAACTTAGATAGCCAGGGTTATACTTTAAGAGGGGGCATAAATCTTATAAAATGGGGAATTACAGAACTAACTGTTTATGATGAAGTAGTAGAAGGTATTAACAATTATATATGGATCCAAATGTGGGGTTCCAATTAAATATAGCATTTAGATAAGTAAGGGTTAGTCATAAGAGATATTAGTATTATAATTGTTATTTTATTGTTCATGTTAATTTAGGAATGCATTATCTAAAATTAGATATCATTCCAATGTTGTAGAAATACTTTTTATTATGTTATTAGGTGATATACCAAAACAATGTTATTAAGAACACCAGTTTTATATATCTGGGTGTTATATTTTAATTGTATAATCTATAATTACTGTTATGCCAGATCAGAGAACTAATTTTTAATCAAATATATCAGAGTCAGAAGTCAGAGAAGGAAATAAAATAATTACATTAGTAAAACATTCTGCAAATAGCCACAATTCAAATCTAGGCAATATAATAAAGTTAAAATGCAGAATAATTAATAAACCTAATCTTATAAACCAGTCAAACTGACAATATTCAGGCAAAATAAACTCAACATATCAAATACTATGTAAATAAGGCTTTCTAAAGATATGGTCATTATATGAGTAAAATTATTTAATTGTCTAATAAAATACCATTAAAACTGAAATAGATTAACTAACACTATCCTAGGGGAAGTCATATACAATTGAATTATATTAAAAAACCATCATTAGTATACTAAATTGCAATAAAATAAGTGAGAATTGATAATTATACAAATTTCAGATTTCATAGAATAATAATTATATTAGTTAAAATGGCTATTATTTACATAGAAGACAGGGAAGTATAATTTTAGGCCTACCTCCCAAAAAATTATAAGAAATATAATTTTCAGATAAAACTTTGTAATACTAACTTAATTACTATCAAAATAAGTAGAATAGAATAGTGAAAACGAATATGTATTTTATATTTCAAACAGTTAACTAATAACGAATTTAATTTATGAACATAATGTACATTTTTAAAGTGTAACGAAATTATGGCAATTTTAAACAATGTCTGAAATATATTATATAGGCTAAGATTTTCATGAGACGAAGGAAATACAGACAGTTCATTATTATGCGTTGACGAGTGCACTTAAAGTAACCTTTCGCCAGAAATAACCTTTAATGGCGTTTTTGTTATAAACCGTATCTCAGTGAAAATTTTGAAAATAATTATTTTAAACTATTTTATAGATCGTGAAGTGGTGAAAGTGACCAATGAACACAGTAACACTAATAAATTGAACCACACATAACTAGATAAGCAGAATAACACTGATATTACACCAAATATAGACCGAAATTTAGAGGTTAAACACGACACACATAAACACAACGAGATATATCCAGTGACAACATTCTACACAAAGTGAACTTTCCATGATACACCAGCGACAATAAACTATACTCCAGGACGATCGTATACAATTGCTGAGAGCATTTACTTGAAGGAAGGACACCTTTATTACAACAAAAACATCATCAACGCTGGAGGCTTCCTTGCGCATGCGTCAGTCAACCATTTCGGTCTGGTCCGCTGCAGTATAAAGAAACGATATGGCGACTATTGGTTCGAAATCAAATTATATATAAACTTTTAATATTTTTAATTATTATTGTATTGTTAAATTTTAAGACATTTAATAAGTGTAAGTGTTATACTTTCCTTCCCACAACCTTCTCTGGCTATATATTTTAATAACCGTTTAAAGAACCCTATTTTATAATACCAATATAAATTGTTTATATCGACCGTCCATGAGCGTGTCGATACTGTATTGTGATATCAATTTTAATCAAACAATTTCATTATTTTTGTTAATAAACATTCTATTTCGGTAAATTGGAGTTGATTCTTTATTATAAAAAAGACTTAACAAGTAATTAATGAAGAAACCCAACTAACTGAAGGGCGGTATACACGAAACAACAACGTTTCAAAAAGAAGAAGAAGAGAGCCGTCTTTCATTCAAACTGGGAGTTAACAAGATTATCTTTTCAACAAAATTACTGAAAATGACACTGTTATTAGAATAACCACGATACCATTTCATTTATAATTTCAACCGACTAACTCGATTTGTTCCTAAATTTTAAGAACAAGTTACCCAAAGAACATTTTCCAGAAAATTAAAAATTTTTTTTTTTATAAAATTTTAAATTTTACTTTTATTTTTCAAATTGCTACAACAGCAATATACACAGATTTTATTTGTAACTACGAAGACTAGGAACATTACCAAATTGACGTTTCCGGAGCGGAACGTCAGAAAACTACACACGTACGTACATAAAATATTTTGTTACAGAACACCTTGTATTATTACAAATTGACGTATCCAACGTGGGACAGAATAACACGACAGAAATATTATTTATCATTTATTATAGACACCACTCACAGTATTATTACAAAAATACATCCATCGCAGAAGTTGAAGAAACTAGGACTTCAACGTATTATTACAAAATTGGCTAGCCCAACCAGTGGGGCTTACAGGAGAACACAATCTACATACATCAACCTTTTATTTATTTTATTATACCCACTCAATCACCGTTATATAACAAAATTGGCGTCCAACTAAAGGGCTGTAATTAGGGGTTGAAATTACTGTAATTACTTACCCAATTCCTAATTCAGCTTGGCAGCGGTTATCCAGCCAGGGAATCAGGGAAAATAATGCGTCGTGCCACATCAAAGAAGAGAGCGGCGGAGGCCGAGAAAGAACTCGAGATGGAGGATAAGGAGGCGACCCCAGTGGAGGACGTGGAAAAGATACTAGAACGGGTAGAACATCAACAACCAGCACCACCAGAGAAACAACCCGAAAAACCCACTCAAACAGGGGACGTCCATGTCCAAGACCAGGAGAAATCCAAAACAACAGAAGAAAGTAAAATGGACAAATTAATGGAAATGTTCATGCAAATAAGGAAGGACAACCAAGCAACAAAGGAAGAGTTGAAAAAAGACATGGAAGAAAACAGCAAGAAGATGGAAGAAAACTTGAAGAAGGACAACCAAGCAACCAAGGAAGAATTAAGCAAGAAAATGGATTCCACCGAAGAAAACTTGAACAAGAAAATGGATTCCACCGAAGAAAACTTGAACAAGAAAATGGATTCTACCACAGAAGAAAATAATAAAAGATTTGAAGATTTGAAGAATGATAACCAATCTTTAAGGGAAGAATTGAAGAAGGACAACCAAGAAACAAAAGAAGAATTGGGCCGTAAAATAGAAAGGACCAATAAGAGAATTGAGGAAACCAGTAAAAAGGTGGAAAAGAAAATGGAAGAAAAGATGGAAGAAACCAATAAGAAAATCGAAAGTGATCATTAACAGTTAAGGGAAGAGTTAAGAGAAGATAACCAACTGTTACGGGAAGAATTACGGGAAGTGAACCAGGAGAATCTCGACAAATTAGACGAACGAATGGAGCTATTAAGAAAAGAAATGAACAAGGAACTCATGGAAAACAAGAAATCTATGACCAAAAGGTGGAAGATGAAACCATAACTATAAATCAACAGATAAGAGAAGTTGATGGAAGATGTCGAATGACGGAAGTGGAGGTACAAGAGTTCAAGGAAGTGGTGAACACCAAGGTCACAAATCTTGAAGAATCTACTCGCAAGAAAGCAGAAGAAAACCGAAGGGAAAGCCAGGAAGAACTTAGCAAGGTACGAACTCGAATTACAGAAAGATGCGACGGAATGGAGGAAGCAATGACTAACATCACTGGTCAAGTGAGACAGAACCAGGAGGACATGGAAGCAATTCGGAGCCGACCAACCAGCTTTACTAATATCCCAATAAACGAGAACAGAGAATGGCTTAACTTTCGCCAGTATAAAAGGAAGCCAATGGAGTTCTTGGCCCGTATCGAAGAATATATGGCCAAATATAAAAGTAATCGATGGTCCAATAATCGTGAACTATTAGACGAATCATTCCGTGATATGACGGATAATTGGTGGATGGCGAACAGGAGCGAAATAACCGATTATCCGCAGTTCAAAAGTCTGTTCAAGTCTAAGTATTGGTCAGAGACCACCCAGAATTTAATAAGGGACAACATCTGCAATGGCCGATATAGAACTCAGTTTGGCAGTACCATGACTGCGTACTTTCTTGGGAAGGTGTGCCTGGCCAAGCACCTGGAACCAGCTATACCGGAGGAATGCCTGGTGAACAAGCTTTCTTATCATTACGACGAAGAAGTCATAAGAGCTCGAAGAGGTAGTCAGATAAAGACCATACAGGCGATGACGGAGCTATTGGAAAACTATGAGAATGAAGAATACTACAGGCAGAGCAGAAGAAGAAACGAGCGGCCGGAAGTTCGAAATAATCCGTCATCAAACAATAATAATCAACCGGTCAACATTGGGTACCAAGGAAATAGATATAACCCGAATTACCATAATCAACACCCCACGAATGGTAACAACAACAATAATAACCATGGGAATATAAACCCAAATAATAACAGAAATAATAACGGGTTCTCCGGAAATCGAGGTAATTATTACCCGAATAATTATAGGAATAGACAAAGAAACGCCAATCCTACAAATAACACCGAGCGGTTTGACAATAACAATAGGGGTTACCCTAATCAGAATAACAACAACAACAGGTTCTCCCGACACCGGGTAAATTTTATACGGGCGGAAGGAAACAACCACCGCAGGTATAACCAGCAACGGCGAAACAGCGTACGCGAGTACGAAGATCTAAACCGAAGCCGAGAACGGGACAACTCTAGTTATAATTTGCCGAGGCGAAGTACTAGCCTAGATGACCCGGAGCGGCGTACAAATAGAGAACAAACCTACGAACCGAGAACTGAAAGACTGGAACCTACTCAAGGTTTCCCCACTGATGCCTCTGTTGGTCCGAGTAATAACCAAGATGAGGAGAATTTAAACGGGAGGAGGCAGTAATAAACAATAAGGACCTTTTGCTGCTTCTATCGCCTGGGTATGTAAATGAATTGCCGATAGTAAATAATCCCAATAAAATTACAATCATTCGATGTAATTACTTGAAAAATATTAGAAATGAATTACTGGAGGAGGACAACGCTCGCCTCCCTATAGTAAATAATGAAATAATATACATTAATGCAGAAGTCGAAGGAACATTCGCACAACTAATGATTGATACCGGTGCGAATGTATCCATAATTAATACAACAGAATTGGAAAGAATCCAAGGAAATTGTGGTAAGTTATTGCCAACCTTACCTATAAATAACATTGTATTAATCGGTGCCACGGGTCGCCAAAACAAGACAATCAGAAAACAAGTATCATTGAATGTCGTTAGTAAGGGTATAGCGATGAACATGGTCTTCTTAATTGCGGCAGGATTACCTTTCAACATATTAGTGGGATGTGATGTACTGAGAAGGAACTCGGCTATTATTGATTTACGAATGGAGAAGGTATCACTCTTTACCGGAGATCTGACCTGGACGGCCGATTTAGTCGGTAGTGAGATGACACTTCCCAGCAGTATCCACCAGCAAATACGTAGTATAAATCATACTAATACTAACACTATTTCCAATAATATAGTATATGAAACTACAGACGAAGATTTATGGTACCAGAAAATACAGGAGATAAGGGATTTCCGAAGCGGAATTAATAGAGAAAAGTTACCCAATACCCAAGCGAATCAGTTGATACAGATTTATGAAAGGTACCGATCAGTATTTTCCGATGAGCCAGGCAAGGTTAGAAACTATCAATGTACACTTCAATTCCGAGATACAGTAGAGTTTAATAGGAAATCCTATCCTATCGCACATTCTCGAAAAGAGGCAGTAAGAGCGGAAATTAATCGAATGATTAATAACGATATAATAGAACCTAGTCAATCCCCGTACACCAGCCCTATTGTCGCAATTCCCAAGAAAAACGGCGAAGTCCGGCTTTGTTTGGTTGCTCGGGAAATAAACAAGAAAATCATTAATGATAGAACATCGCCCGGTGAGATTGAGGAAATCCTGAAACGCTTCCATGGTACCCAATACTTCAGCACTTGGGATACGGTGTGCGGATACTGGCAGGTAGAGTTGCACCCACGGAGTCGCCAATATCTGGCTTTCATATTCGAGGGGCGTAATTACCAATTCAAAAGATTGCCCTTCGGATTGGTAAACTCAGTTGCCATCTTTGTGACCTGCATGGACCAGATATTGGGACAAGAAGCACTTCAGTTTACAACGGTATACGTCGACGACTTACTGATAACATCTAAGACGTGGGAGGAACACTGTTACCGGGTGGAACATGTGCTAAAAAAATTATCTGCCAGTAACGTCACGCTGAAGTTGGAAAAATCCAAGTTTATTGCCAGAGAAGTGCAATTTTTAGGATTTAACTTGGACGATCAAGGAATCGCACCGTCGGCAGAAAAGGTAGAAGCCATCCAGAAATTCCCGGCACCCAAAAACAGGAAGCAATTGCAGTCATTCCTGGGACTCTGCAATTATTATAGAAAGTTCCAGGAACAATATTCAGAGTTAACTGCGAGGTTTCAACCTCAATTATCATCTAAAAACAAGTGGGTATGGTGTAAGGAACAAGAGGGGATTTTTCAACAAATTAAGGACAAATTTCTGGCTACCATAATCCTTCGCCACCCAAACTTTAAGTTACCGTTCTTCATGAATTGCGATGCCAGCAACATCAGTCTGGGAACGACACTGTATCAAGAGGACGAGAAGGGTCAACCTCAAGTAATTAGCTTCGCAAGCAGGTCTTTGAACCAATGCGAAAGGAATTACACAGTGACGGAAAAAGAGTTACTGAGCGTGGTATTCGCTTGCGGTAAGTTCCGCACTTACATTTTGGGATACCCGGTGACTGTCCGAACTGACCATAAATCTATTTCATTCTTAAAAAGCTGCAAACTGAACCATGGCAGACTAACGAGGTGGATACTTGCCCTTCAAGAATACCATCTACAATGGGAGTACATCCCTGGTAAGAAAAATATAGTAGCAGATGTGTTATCCCGGGTCAATGTGGAGGAACAAACTTTCGAAGGGGAGAAAGAAAGCGTGCTGAAAATATATCATCTTCTTAGCACCAGGGCCGATTTAACAACAATATTAACCAACATGAGTACCCACCAACAAGCGGACCCAAAATTGAGAAACCTCAAACTTCGGCTAGAAGAGGGAGATGAAACCATTGCTATATATTACCAGATGAATAAACAAATACTGTTCATTAAAACATCTTTGAAGGAAGAGATTTGGAAGGTAGTTGTCCCGACACAGATCGAAAAGGGATTGATCGTGAATTACCATATACGTTACGGGCACATGGGTGCCCTCAAGGTAATAAAGGCTCTGGAGGAGAGCTGCTATATAAAAAACATCAATAGAAAGGTCCGAATGTATATAAAGAGTTGTAAGATCTGCCAGCTGGTAAAAACTAATAATGAGAAGAAGGAAGGTGTGATGATCCCAATCACTTCCCAAGCGAAATTGGAGAAGGTGTTCCTCGATATCTGCGGACCATTTCCCCGTAGTGGAGGTCGACACCGATATCGGTACCTAACAATCATAATGGACCACTTCACCAAATATATTAAGCTATACCCTACTAACCGAGCGACTACACGGAAAATTCTGGGGATACTAACTGAACAGTATATCCCACACCTGGGGAAACCATCTTCGATCATTACTGATCATGGAACCCAGTTTAAGGGTGGAAATTGGCGGGATACGTTATTGTCAATGGGCATTCGTACATACAAGACCTCGGTCTACCATCCGAGCAGTAATCCGGCAGAGCGGGTGTTGCGAGAAGTGGGGAGGATCCTCAGGACTTATTGTCACCATCAACAAAAAAGGTGGCAAGACTATTTAGAAGCCACGGAGGAATTCCTCAACTTAGCTTACCATCCAGCTATAGGGATTACCCCATATTCTGCTATGTACGAGAAACCACCCCCACGAGAGATCACAGATATCCTCGAGTTCCCCAGTAACCATGTGTACAGATTTGATAAAGCTAAGTTCTTCAACAAGGTGGCAGAAGACCAGTTAAAACGGCAGAATAAATATCAAAAGGCCAGTGGCAAAGTAATAATATATGAGAAGGGAGAAAAAATTTTACTAAGAAATCGTGAACTTCCCAGCACACTGGAAGGAATAACGAAAAAGTTATTACTATTATACACCGGACCATATATAATATCCAATGTGAAAAATAACAATACCTATGAAATAAAGGAGATCGATTCAGACAGGATAAAGGGAGTATATAACCAGGCTTCCATGAAAAAATATTATGAGTAAGGGAAGGTATAGAAGAAGTAAGAAAATCTCAAAATTCAAAAATGAAGTAATGACTACTTACTACCTATTATTTAGGAAACAATTTATGGACAAGAGAAAATGAATTTTGAATTGAACCACTAAATTCAAAAATGAAGTAATGACTACTTACTGCCTACCATTTAGGAAACAATTTATGAATCAAAGAGAAAATGAATTTTGAATTAAATCATCAAAATTCAAAAACCCAAGTAAAAACAATTTACTACCTTATTTTAAAAACAACTTTTAGAAATGAACAAGGAGAAAAAGAATTTGGATAACACATTACAAACAATTATATATGGGACCAATTCTGAAAAACTTTCCAGAATAAAGAAATGGCAATACAAATCACTGATACCATTTAAATGAATAAACTTATTGTGAAGTAAAATTAATGGGAATTTTATGTCAAATAAACAGAGATATTAAACATATGGAATTAATAAATAAAGAGTGCATTTGGATAAAAAGCAAGAGCAGAATAAAATCTTGAAAAAGAAAGGAAAAACTATGTATAAATAAATCCATAAGAAAAAGATGATCATATAATCAATGTCAATTATTAAAAAGACAATTAAAAGAGTAATTGAAAAAACATAATACTAGTGGAACTATTCACAAGAATTAAGAAAGGAACAAAAATATAATACAAAATATATGCTACCAATGACCAGAAGGAGATTGTGATAACAGTCAAAAAATGACAGAGAATTAAAAACTTTACACTGAATAATAAGTGATGATTATATTATACCAGCTTCCAACCACAAGGAGAAATAAAATGCCAGCAGAGCTAACCATTGAGAAAAATAACAGATAGAGATTCACTAAGATAGAAATATAAATAGATCTGTTCGTATACGAAGTGAAATATCCAAAGATATTTAATTTTTTTTTTTTATAGTCATAAGGTGGACTATTCTTATATAATTTTTATAAATGACTGTCTGAGATAAGTCCAGCAGTGTTATTATGTATTGGTCAGAGATGATTTACCTCTGTTATCAATAAATGACGTAGTATGGCCAGCAGAGTGTGAAGCCTACAGAGCCCCTCTGGACACTGCCCCAGCTAACGTATTAGGGAATTTTAGGGAATAAATATCCCAAGGATAAAGAAACGAGTTAAGAAGAAAATGGAAAAATAAAAAATAACGAACCTCAGATGACTATTACTATCAGTAAGAATCCAGTTAATAATGAGATATAAATAAGCTCAAAAATATAGGAGAAAAAATTTTAGAAATGTGAAGGAAGTAAAGAAATATAATTTATAATGTAATGTCATAAGCAATTACTTCAGACAAACTAAGTATGATCTGAACTAATCACTTCTGGAAGAGAGCAATCTGTAGCATGACAGATAATCCACACAAATACATTACTCAATGATCATTAATAAAGCTCTAATATATGGAATATCCAGATGAGAATTAATTAAAATGCACTGTTTAATAATATATTCACAAGAAAGGTTGAATAAAGAAAATTTCTGCAAATAATATAATATAATACAAATTTAAAAACCCAGAAGACTAAAAATAATAATAACAAAATTACCCAGGTAAGATAGAAGCAGGCAATTAATATACCCCGTCAAAGAAACCAGACCAGAAAAAACAAAGCTACTGAAGAAAGAAGAAGGAAGAATAATTAAAACTACTACTACAGAAGAAAGAAGAAAGAAGACTAATTAAAGCTACTGAAGACAGAAGAAACAAAACTAATCAAAACTCAAAGAAGAAAGAAGAATAATTAAAACTACTATTACTGAAGAATGAAGAAAGAAGAACAATCAAAGATACAGAAGACAGAAGAAAGAAGAATAATTAAAACTACTATTACTGAAGAAAGAAGAACAATCAAAGATACAGAAGACAGAAGAAAGAAGAATAATTAAAACTACTAATACTGAAGAAGGAAGAAAGAAGAACAATCAAAGCTACTGAAGACAGAAGAAACAAAACTAATCAAAACTCAAAGAAGAAAGAAGAATAATTAAAACTACTATTACTGAAGAATGAAGAAAGAAAAACAATCAAAGATACAGAAGACAGAAGAAAGAAGAATAATTAAAACTACTATTACTGAAGAAAGAAGAACAATCAAAGATACAGAAGACAGAAGAAAGAAGAATAATTAAAACTACTATTACTGAAGAAAGAAGAACAATCAAAGATACAGAAGACAGAAGAAAGAAGAATAATTAAAACTACTATTACTGAAGAAAGAAGAACTAATTAAAACTACTGAAGACAGAAGAAAGAAGAACAATCAAAGCTACTGAAGAAGGAAGAAAGAAGAATAATTAAGACGATCCATATAAAACAAAAACCCCATAGGGAAAGAACCCCCAAAAAACCCCAAAATCAATGAATGCCCAAAGAGAAAGTATAACACCCTAAAAAACCATATCACTGTAAAACTGACAAAAACTAAAAGTGTTAGCTGTAGTAAATATTAGTGCATTCAAAAAGTTATTGTGTAATGTGCATAAACAAATCTTCACAGTTCCCCCATGGTTGAATATTTCATATTAAAAACTAGAAAAAGACTAGTAAATATAGTAATAATTCACCATGGAAAAGTGTAAGTGATCAAATTATAACTAATAAACTTTAAGAAAGGTGCATGAGTAGCAGTACAAAGTAACAAACTTTAAGTTTTGTGAACAGTGTCTACTTTGATAATGAAGTAGTAATTTTACTAATAAAAAGCTACTAAAACTGTATGAACATTCCATAGAATGGAATATAACTTAGATAGCCAGGGTTATACTTTAAGAGGGGGCATAAATCTTATAAAATGGGGAATTACAGAACTAACTGTTTATGATGAAGTAGTAGAAGGTATTAACAATTATATATGGATCCAAATGTGGGGTTCCAATTAAATATAGCATTTAGATAAGTAAGGGTTAGTCATAAGAGATATTAGTATTATAATTGTTATTTTATTGTTCATGTTAATTTAGGAATGCATTATCTAAAATTAGATATCATTCCAATGTTGTAGAAATACTTTTTATTATGTTATTAGGTGATATACCAAAACAATGTTATTAAGAACACCAGTTTTATATATCTGGGTGTTATATTTTAATTGTATAATCTATAATTACTGTTATGCCAGATCAGAGAACTAATTTTTAATCAAATATATCAGAGTCAGAAGTCAGAGAAGGAAATAAAATAATTACATTAGTAAAACATTCTGCAAATAGCCACAATTCAAATCTAGGCAATATAATAAAGTTAAAATGCAGAATAATTAATAAACCTAATCTTATAAACCAGTCAAACTGACAATATTCAGGCAAAATAAACTCAACATATCAAATACTATGTAAATAAGGCTTTCTAAAGATATGGTCATTATATGAGTAAAATTATTTAATTGTCTGATAAAATACCATTAAAACTGAAATAGATTAACTAACACTATCCTAGGGGAAGTCATATACAATTGAATTATATTAAAAAACCATCATTAGTATACTAAATTGCAATAAAATAAGTGAGAATTGATAATTATACAAATTTCAGATTTCATAGAATAATAATTATATTAGTTAAAATGGCTATTATTTACATAGAAGACAGGGAAGTATAATTTTAGGCCTACCTCCCAAAAAATTATAAGAAATATAATTTTCAGATAAAACTTTGTAATACTAACTTAATTACTATCAAAATAAGTAGAATAGAATAGTGAAAACGAATATGTATTTTATATTTCAAACAGTTAACTAATAACGAATTTAATTTATGAACATAATGTACATTTTTAAAGTGTAACGAAATTATGGCAATTTTAAACAATGTCTGAAATATATTATATAGGCTAAGATTTTCATGAGACGAAGGAAATACAGACAGTTCATTATTATGCGTTGACGAGTGCACTTAAAGTAACCTTTCGCCAGAAATAACCTTTAATGGCGTTTTTGTTATAAACCGTATCTCAGTGAAAATTTTGAAAATAATTATTTTAAACTATTTTATAGATCGTGAAGTGGTGAAAGTGACCAATGAACACAGTAACACTAATAAATTGAACCACACATAACTAGATAAGCAGAATAACACTGATATTACACCAAATATAGACCGAAATTTAGAGGTTAAACACGACACACATAAACACAACGAGATATATCCAGTGACAACATTCTACACAAAGTGAACTTTCCATGATACACCAGCGACAATAAACTATACTCCAGGACGATCGTATACAATTGCTGAGAGCATTTACTTGAAGGAAGGACACCTTTATTACAACAAAAACATCATCAACGCTGGAGGCTTCCTTGCGCATGCGTCAGTCAACCATTTCGGTCTGGTCCGCTGCAGTATAAAGAAACGATATGGCGACTATTGGTTCGAAATCAAATTATATATAAACTTTTAATATTTTTAATTATTATTGTATTGTTAAATTTTAAGACATTTAATAAGTGTAAGTGTTATACTTTCCTTCCCACAACCTTCTCTGGCTATATATTTTAATAACCGTTTAAAGAACCCTATTTTATAATACCAATATAAATTGTTTATATCGACCGTCCCTGAGCGAGTCGATACTGTATTGTGATATCAATTTTAATCAAACAATTTCATTATTTTTGTTAATAAACATTCTATTTCGGTAAATTGGAGTTGATTCTTTATTATAAAAAAGACTTAACAAGTAATTAATGAAGAAACCCAACTAACTGAAGGGCGGTATACACGAAACAACAACGTTTCAAAAAGAAGAAGAAGAGAGCCGTCTTTCATTCAAACTGGGAGTTAACAAGATTATCTTTTCAACAAAATTACTGAAAATGACACTGTTATTAGAATAACCACGATACCATTTCATTTATAATTTCAACCGACTAACTCGATTTGTTCCTAAATTTTAAGAACAAGTTACCCAAAGAACATTTTCCAGAAAATTAAAATTTTTTTTTTTATAAAATTTTAAATTTTACTTTTATTTTTCAAATTGCTACAACAGCAATATACACAGATTTTATTTGTAACTACGAAGACTAGGAACATTACCAAATTGACGTTTCCGGAGCGGAACGTCAGAAAACTACACACGTACGTACATAAAATATTTTGTTACAGAACACCTTGTATTATTACAAATTGACGTATCCAACGTGGGACAGAATAACACGACAGAAATATTATTTATCATTTATTATAGACACCACTCACAGTATTATTACAAAAATACATCCATCGCAGAAGTTGAAGAAACTAGGACTTCAACGTATTATTACAAAATTGGCTAGCCCAACCAGTGGGGCTTACAGGAGAACACAATCTACATACATCAACCTTTTATTTATTTTATTATACCCACTCAATCACCGTTATATAACAAAATTGGCGTCCAACTAAAGGGCTGTAATTAGGGGTTGAAATTACTGTAATTACTTACCCAATTCCTAATTCAGCTTGGCAGCGGTTACCCAGCCAGGGAATCAGGGAAAATAATGCGTCGTGCCACATCAAAGAAGAGAGCGGCGGAGGCCGAGAAAGAACTCGAGATGGAGGATAAGGAGGCGACCCCAGTGGAGGACGTGGAAAAGATACTAGAACGGGTAGAACATCAACAACCAGCACCACCAGAGAAACAACCCGAAAAACCCACTCAAACAGGGGACGTCCATGTCCAAGACCAGGAGAAATCCAAAACAACAGAAGAAAGTAAAATGGACAAATTAATGGAAATGTTCATGCAAATAAGGAAGGACAACCAAGCAACAAAGGAAGAGTTGAAAAAAGACATGGAAGAAAACAGCAAGAAGATGGAAGAAAACTTGAAGAAGGACAACCAAGCAACCAAGGAAGAATTAAGCAAGAAAATGGATTCCACCGAAGAAAACTTGAACAAGAAAATGGATTCCACCGAAGAAAACTTGAACAAGAAAATGGATTCTACCACAGAAGAAAATAATAAAAGATTTGAAGAATGATAACCAATCTTTAAGGGAAGAATTGAAGAAGGACAACCAAGAAACAAAAGAAGAATTGGGCCGTAAAATAGAAAGGACCAATAAGAGAATTGAGGAAACCAGTAAAAAGGTGGAAAAGAAAATGGAAGAAAATAAGAAGAATTTGGAAGAAAAGATGGAAGAAACCAATAAGAAAATCGAAAGTGATCATCAACAGTTAAGGGAAGAGTTAAGAGAAGATAACCAACTGTTACGGGAAGAATTACGGGAAGTGAACCAGGAGAATCTCGACAAATTAGACGAACGAATGGAGCTATTAAGAAAAGAAATGAACAAGGAACTCATGGAAAACAAGAAATCTATGACCAAAAGGCTGGAAGATGAAACCATAACTATAAATCAACAGATAAGAGAAGTTGATGGAAGATGTCGAATGACGGAAGTGGAGGTACAAGAGTTCAAGGAAGTGGTGAACACCAAGGTCACAAATCTTGAAGAATCTACTCGCAAGAAAGCAGAAGAAAACCGAAGGGAAAGCCAGGAAGAACTTAGCAAGGTACGAACTCGAATTACAGAAAGATGCGACGGAATGGAGGAAGCAATGACTAACATCACTGGTCAAGTGAGACAGAACCAGGAGGACATGGAAGCAATTCGGAGCCGACCAACCAGCTTTACTAATATCCCAATAAACGAGAACAGAGAATGGCTTAACTTTCGCCAGTATAAAAGGAAGCCAATGGAGTTCTTGGCCCGTATCGAAGAATATATGGCCAAACATAAAAGTAATCGATGGTCCAATAATCGTGAACTATTAGACGAATCATTCCGTGATATGACGGATAATTGGTGGATGGCGAACAGGAGCGAAATAACCGATTATCCGCAGTTCAAAAGTCTGTTCAAGTCTAAGTATTGGTCAGAGACCACCCAGAATTTAATAAGGGACAACATCTGCAATGGCCGATATAGAACTCAGTTTGGCAGTACCATGACTGCGTACTTTCTTGGGAAGGTGTGCCTGGCCAAGCACCTGGAACCAGCTATACCGGAGGAATGCCTGGTGAACAAGCTTTCTTATCATTACGACGAAGAAGTCATAAGAGCTCGAAGAGGTAGTCAGATAAAGACCATACAGGCGATGACGGAGCTATTGGAAAACTATGAGAATGAAGAATACTACAGGCAGAGCAGAAGAAGAAACGAGCGGCCGGAAGTTCGAAATAATCCGTCATCAAACAATAATAATCAACCGGTCAACATTGGGTACCAAGGAAATAGATATAACCCGAATTACCATAATCAACACCCCACGAATGGTAACAACAACAATAATAACCATGGGAATATAAACCCAAATAATAACAGAAATAATAACGGGTTCTCCGGAAATCGAGGTAATTATTACCCGAATAATTATAGGAATAGACAAAGAAACGCCAATCCTACAAATAACACCGAGCGGTTTGACAATAACAATAGGGGTTACCCTAATCAGAATAACAACAACAACAGGTTCTCCCGACACCGGGTAAATTTTATACGGGCGGAAGGAAACAACCACCGCAGGTATAACCAGCAACGGCGAAACAGCGTACGCGAGTACGAAGATCTAAACCGAAGCCGAGAACGGGACAACTCTAGTTATAATTTGCCGAGGCGAAGTACTAGCCTAGATGACCCGGAGCGGCGTACAAATAGAGAACAAACCTACGAACCGAGAACTGAAAGACTGGAACCTACTCAAGGTTTCCCCACTGATGCCTCTGTTGGTCCGAGTAATAACCAAGATGAGGAGAATTTAAACGGGAGGAGGCAGTAATAAACAATAAGGACCTTTTGCTGCTTCTATCGCCTGGGTATGTAAATGAATTGCCGATAGTAAATAATCCCAATAAAATTACAATCATTCGATGTAATTACTTGAAAAATATTAGAAATGAATTACTGGAGGAGGACAACGCTCGCCTCCCTATAGTAAATAATGAAATAATATACATTAATGCAGAAGTCGAAGGAACATTCGCACAACTAATGATTGATACCGGTGCGAATGTATCCATAATTAATACAACAGAATTGGAAAGAATCCAAGGAAATTGTGGTAAGTTATTGCCAACCTTACCTATAAATAACATTGTATTAATCGGTGCCACGGGTCGCCAAAACAAGACAATCAGAAAACAAGTATCATTGAATGTCGTTAGTAAGGGTATAGCGATGAACATGGTCTTCTTAATTGCGGCAGGATTACCTTTCAACATATTAGTGGGATGTGATGTACTGAGAAGGAACTCGGCTATTATTGATTTACGAATGGAGAAGGTATCACTCTTTACCGGAGATCTGACCTGGACGGCCGATTTAGTCGGTAGTGAGATGACACTTCCCAGCAGTATCCACCAGCAAATACGTAGTATAAATCATACTAATACTAACACTATTTCCAATAATATAGTATATGAAACTACAGACGAAGATTTATGGTACCAGAAAATACAGGAGATAAGGGATTTCCGAAGCGGAATTAATAGAGAAAAGTTACCCAATACCCAAGCGAATCAGTTGATACAGATTTATGAAAGGTACCGATCAGTATTTTCCGATGAGCCAGGCAAGGTTAGAAACTATCAATGTACACTTCAATTCCGAGATACAGTAGAGTTTAATAGGAAATCCTATCCTATCGCACATTCTCGAAAAGAGGCAGTAAGAGCGGAAATTAATCGAATGATTAATAACGATATAATAGAACCTAGTCAATCCCCGTACACCAGCCCTATTGTCGCAATTCCCAAGAAAAACGGCGAAGTCCGGCTTTGTTTGGATGCTCGGGAAATAAACAAGAAAATCATTAATGATAGAACATCGCCCGGTGAGATTGAGGAAATCCTGAAACGCTTCCATGGTATCCAATACTTCAGCACTTGGGATACGGTGTGCGGATACTGGCAGGTAGAGTTGCACCCACGGAGTCGCCAATATCTGGCTTTCATATTCGAGGGGCGTAATTACCAATTCAAAAGATTGCCCTTCGGATTGGTAAACTCAGTTGCCATCTTTGTGACCTGCATGGACCAGATATTGGGACAAGAAGCACTTCAGTTTACAACGGTATACGTCGACGACTTACTGATAACATCTAAGACGTGGGAGGAACACTGTTACCGGGTGGAACATGTGCTAAAAAAATTATCTGCCAGTAACGTCACGCTGAAGTTGGAAAAATCCAAGTTTATTGCCAGAGAAGTGCAATTTTTAGGATTTAACTTGGACGATCAAGGAATCGCACCGTCGGCAGAAAAGGTAGAAGCCATCCAGAAATTCCCGGCACCCAAAAACAGGAAGCAATTGCAGTCATTCCTGGGACTCTGCAATTATTATAGAAAGTTCCAGGAACAATATTCAGAGTTAACTGCGAGGTTTCAACCTCAATTATCATCTAAAAACAAGTGGGTATGGTGTAAGGAACAAGAGGGGATTTTTCAACAAATTAAGGACAAATTTCTGGCTACCATAATCCTTCGCCACCCAAACTTTAAGTTACCGTTCTTCATGAATTGCGATGCCAGCAACATCCGTCTGGGAACGACACTGTATCAAGAGGATGAGAAGGGTCAACCTCAAGTAATTAGCTTCGCAAGCAGGTCTTTGAACCAATGCGAAAGGAATTACACAGTGACGGAAAAAGAGTTACTGAGCGTGGTATTCGCTTGCGGTAAGTTCCGCACTTACATTTTGGGATACCCGGTGACTGTCCGAACTGACCATAAATCTATTTCATTCTTAAAAAGCTGCAAACTGAACCATGGCAGACTAACGAGGTGGATACTTGCCCTTCAAGAATACCATCTACAATGGGAGTACATCCCTGGTAAGAAAAATATAGTAGCAGATGTGTTATCCCGGGTCAATGTGGAGGAACAAACTTTCGAAGGGGAGAAAGAAAGCGTGCTGAAAATATATCATCTTCTTAGCACCAGGGCCGATTTAACAACAATATTAACCAACATGAGTACCCACCAACAAGCGGACCCAAAATTGAGAAACCTCAAACTTCGGCTAGAAGAGGGAGATGAAACCGTTGCTATATATTACCAGATGAATAAACAAATACTGTTCATTAAAACATCTTTGAAGGAAGAGATTTGGAAGGTAGTTGTCCCGACACAGATCGAAAAGGGATTGATCGTGAATTACCATATACGTTACGGGCACATGGGTGCCCTCAAGGTAATAAAGGCTCTGGAGGAGAGCTGCTATATAAAAAACATCAATAGAAAGGTCCGAATGTATATAAAGAGTTGTAAGATCTGCCAGCTGGTAAAAACTAATAATGAGAAGAAGGAAGGTGTGATGATCCCAATCACTTCCCAAGCGAAATTGGAGAAGGTGTTCCTCGATATCTGCGGACCATTTCCCCGTAGTGGAGGTCGACACCGATATCGGTACCTAACAATCATAATGGACCACTTCACCAAATATATTAAGCTATACCCTACTAACCGAGCGACTACACGGAAAATTCTGGGGATACTAACTGAACAGTATATCCCACACCTGGGGAAACCATCTTCGATCATTACTGATCATGGAACCCAGTTTAAGGGTGGAAATTGGCGGGATACGTTATTGTCAATGGGCATTCGTACATACAAGACCTCGGTCTACCATCCGAGCAGTAATCCGGCAGAGCGGGTGTTGCGAGAAGTGGGGAGGATCCTCAGGACTTATTGTCACCATCAACAAAAAAGGTGGCAAGACTATTTAGAAGCCACGGAGGAATTCCTCAACTTAGCTTACCATCCAGCTATAGGGATAACCCCATATTCTGCTATGTACGAGAAACCACCCCCACGAGAGATCACAGATATCCTCGAGTTCCCCAGTAACCATGTGTACAGATTTGATAAAGCTAAGTTCTTCAACAAGGTGGCAGAAGACCAGTTAAAACGGCAGAATAAATATCAAAAGGCCAGTGGCAAAGTAATAATATATGAGAAGGGAGAAAAAATTTTACTAAGAAATCGTGAACTTCCCAGCACACTGGAAGGAATAACGAAAAAGTTATTACTATTATACACCGGACCATATATAATATCCAATGTGAAAAATAACAATACCTATGAAATAAAGGAGATCGATTCAGACAGGATAAAGGGAGTATATAACCAGGCTTCCATGAAAAAATATTATGAGTAAGGGAAGGTATAGAAGAAGTAAGAAAATCTCAAAATTCAAAAATGAAGTAATGACTACTTACTACCTATTATTTAGAAAACAATTTATGGACAAGAGAAAATGAATTTTGAATTGAACCACTAAATTCAAAAATGAAGTAATGACTACTTACTGCCTACCATTTAGGAAACAATTTATGAATCAAAGAGAAAATGAATTTTGAATTAAATCATCAAAATTCAAAAACCCAAGTAAAAACAATTTACTACCTTATTTTAAAAACAACTTTTAGAAATGAACAAGGAGAAAAAGAATTTGGATAACACATTACAAACAATTATATATGGGACCAATTCTGAAAAACTTTCCAGAATAAAGAAATGGCAATACAAACCACTGATACCATTTAAATGAATAAACTTATTGTGAAGTAAAATTAATGGGAATTTTATGTCAAATAAACAGAGATATTAAACATATGGAATTAATAAATAAAGAGTGCATTTGGATAAAAAGCAAGAGCAGAATAAAATCTTGAAAAAGAAAGGAAAAACTATGTATAAATAAATCCATAAGAAAAAGATGATCATATAATCAATGTCAATTATTAAAAAGACAATTAAAAGAGTAATTGAAAAAACATAATACTAGTGGAACTATTCACAAGAATTAAGAAAGGAACAAAAATATAATACAAAATATATGCTACCAATGACCAGAAGGAGATTGTGATAACAGTCAAAAAATGACAGAGAATTAAAAACTTTACACTGAATAATAAGTGATGATTATATTATACCAGCTTCCAACCACAAGGAGAAATAAAATGCCAGCAGAGCTAACCATTGAGAAAAATAACAGATAGAGATTCACTAAGATAGAAATATAAATAGATCTGTTCGTATACAAAGTGAAATATCCAAAGATATTTAATTTTTTTTTTATAGTCATAAGGTGGACTATTCTTATATAATTTTTATAAATGACTGTCTGAGATAAGTCCAGCAGTGTTATTATGTATTGGTCAGAGATGATTTACCTCTGTTATCAATAAATGACGTAGTATGGCCAGCAGAGTGTGAAGCCTACAGAGCCCCTCTGGACACTGCCCCAGCTAACGTATTAGGGAATTTTAGGGAATAAATATCCCAAGGATAAAGAAACGAGTTAAGAAGAAAATGGAAAAATAAAAAATAACGAACCTCAGATGACTATTACTATCAGTAAGAATCCAGTTAATAATGAGATATAAATAAGCTCAAAAATATAGGAGAAAAAATTTTAGAAATGTGAAGGAAGTAAAGAAATATAATTTATAATATAATGTCATAAGCAATTACTTCAGACAAACTAAGTATGATCTGAACTAATCACTTCTGGAAGAGAGCAATCTGTAGCATGACAGATAATCCACACAAATACATTACTCAATGATCATTAATAAAGCTCTAATATATGGAATATCCAGATGAGAATTAATTAAAATGCACTGTTTAATAATATATTCACAAGGAAGGTTGAATAAAGAAAATTTCTGCAAATAATATAATATAATACAAATTTAAAAACCCAGAAGACTAAAAATAATAATAACAAAATTACCCAGGTAAGATAGAAGCAGGCAATTAATATACCCCGTCAAAGAAACCAGACCAGAAAAAACAAAGCTACTGAAGAAAGAAGAAGGAAGAATAATTAAAACTACTACTACAGAAGAAAGAAGAAAGAAGACTAATTAAAGCTACTGAAGACAGAAGAAACAAAACTAATCAAAACTCAAAGAAGAAAGAAGAATAATTAAAACTACTATTACTGAAGAATGAAGAAAGAAGAACAATCAAAGATACAGAAGACAGAAGAAAGAAGAATAATTAAAACTACTATTACTGAAGAAAGAAGAACAATCAAAGATACAGAAGACAGAAGAAAGAAGAATAATTAAAACTACTAATACTGAAGAAGGAAGAAAGAAGAACAATCAAAGCTACTGAAGACAGAAGAAACAAAACTAATCAAAACTCAAAGAAGAAAGAAGAATAATTAAAACTACTATTACTGAAGAATGAAGAAAGAAGAACAATCAAAGATACAGAAGACAGAAGAAAGAAGAATAATTAAAACTACTATTACTGAAGAAAGAAGAACAATCAAAGATACAGAAGACAGAAGAAAGAAGAATAATTAAAACTACTATTACTGAAGAAAGAAGAACAATCAAAGATACAGAAGACAGAAGAAAGAAGAATAATTAAAACTACTATTACTGAAGAAAGAAGAACTAATTAAAACTACTGAAGACAGAAGAAAGAAGAACAATCAAAGCTACTGAAGAAGGAAGAAAGAAGAATAATTAAGACGATCCATATAAAACAAAAACCCCATAGGGAAAGAACCCCCAAAAAACCCCAAAATCAATGAATGCCCAAAGAGAAAGTATAACACCCTAAAAAACCATATCACTGTAAAACTGACAAAAACTAAAAGTGTTAGCTGTAGTAAATATTAGTGCATTCAAAAAGTTATTGTGTAATGTGCATAAACAAATCTTCACAGTTCCCCCATGGTTGAATATTTCATATTAAAAACTAGAAAAAGACTAGTAAATATAGTAATAATTCACCATGGAAAAGTGTAAGTGATCAAATTATAACTAATAAACTTTAAGAAAGGTGCATGAGTAGCAGTACAAAGTAACAAACTTTAAGTTTTGTGAACAGTGTCTACTTTGATAATGAAGTAGTAATTTTACTAATAAAAAGCTACTAAAACTGTATGAACATTCCATAGAATGGAATATAACTTAGATAGCCAGGGTTATACTTTAAGAGGGGGCATAAATCTTATAAAATGGGGAATTACAGAACTAACTGTTTATGATGAAGTAGTAGAAGGTATTAACAATTATATATGGATCCAAATGTGGGGTTCCAATTAAATATAGCATTTAGATAAGTAAGGGTTAGTCATAAGAGATATTAGTATTATAATTGTTATTTTATTGTTCATGTTAATTTAGGAATGCATTATCTAAAATTAGATATCATTCCAATGTTGTAGAAATACTTTTTATTATGTTATTAGGTGATATACCAAAACAATGTTATTAAGAACACCAGTTTTATATATCTGGGTGTTATATTTTAATTGTATAATCTATAATTACTGTTATGCCAGATCAGAGAACTAATTTTTAATCAAATATATCAGAGTCAGAAGTCAGAGAAGGAAATAAAATAATTACATTAGTAAAACATTCTGCAAATAGCCACAATTCAAATCTAGGCAATATAATAAAGTTAAAATGCAGAATAATTAATAAACCTAATCTTATAAACCAGTCAAACTGACAATATTCAGGCAAAATAAACTCAACATATCAAATACTATGTAAATAAGGCTTTCTAAAGATATGGTCATTATATGAGTAAAATTATTTAATTGTCTGATAAAATACCATTAAAACTGAAATAGATTAACTAACACTATCCTAGGGGAAGTCATATACAATTGAATTATATTAAAAAACCATCATTAGTATACTAAATTGCAATAAAATAAGTGAGAATTGATAATTATACAAATTTCAGATTTCATAGAATAATAATTATATTAGTTAAAATGGCTATTATTTACATAGAAGACAGGGAAGTATAATTTTAGGCCTACCTCCCAAAAAATTATAAGAAATATAATTTTCAGATAAAACTTTGTAATACTAACTTAATTACTATCAAAATAAGTAGAATAGAATAGTGAAAACGAATATGTATTTTATATTTCAAACAGTTAACTAATAACGAATTTAATTTATGAACATAATGTACATTTTTAAAGTGTAACGAAATTATGGCAATTTTAAACAATGTCTGAAATATATTATATAGGCTAAGATTTTCATGAGACGAAGGAAATACAGACAGTTCATTATTATGCGTTGACGAGTGCACTTAAAGTAACCTTTCGCCAGAAATAACCTTTAATGGCGTTTTTGTTATAAACCGTATCTCAGTGAAAATTTTGAAAATAATTATTTTAAACTATTTTATAGATCGTGAAGTGGTGAAAGTGACCAATGAACACAGTAACACTAATAAATTGAACCACACATAACTAGATAAGCAGAATAACACTGATATTACACCAAATATAGACCGAAATTTAGAGGTTAAACACGACACACATAAACACAACGAGATATATCCAGTGACAACATTCTACACAAAGTGAACTTTCCATGATACACCAGCGACAATAAACTATACTCCAGGACGATCGTATACAATTGCTGAGAGCATTTACTTGAAGGAAGGACACCTTTATTACAACAAAAACATCATCAACGCTGGAGGCTTCCTTGCGCATGCGTCAGTCAACCATTTCGGTCTGGTCCGCTGCAGTATAAAGAAACGATATGGCGACTATTGGTTCGAAATCAAATTATATATAAACTTTTAATATTTTTAATTATTATTGTATTGTTAAATTTTAAGACATTTAATAAGTGTAAGTGTTATACTTTCCTTCCCACAACCTTCTCTGGCTATATATTTTAATAACCGTTTAAAGAACCCTATTTTATAATACCAATATAAATTGTTTATATCGACCGTCCCTGAGCGAGTCGATACTGTATTGTGATATCAATTTTAATCAAACAATTTCATTATTTTTGTTAATAAACATTCTATTTCGGTAAATTGGAGTTGATTCTTTATTATAAAAAAGACTTAACAAGTAATTAATGAAGAAACCCAACTAACTGAAGGGCGGTATACACGAAACAACAACGTTTCAAAAAGAAGAAGAAGAGAGCCGTCTTTCATTCAAACTGGGAGTTAACAAGATTATCTTTTCAACAAAATTACTGAAAATGACACTGTTATTAGAATAACCACGATACCATTTCATTTATAATTTCAACCGACTAACTCGATTTGTTCCTAAATTTTAAGAACAAGTTACCCAAAGAACATTTTCCAGAAAATTAAAATTTTTTTTTTTTATAAAATTTTAAATTTTACTTTTATTTTTCTAAATATCACTATAATATTGACGACTCGGAACACAAAGTTTTTTATAAGTAAAAACGTAAAGTTTTACCTTACAGCCTAAACCGGCTTTCACCTATAGAAGGCTTCATCAGAGGCTGTCGTTAGTAGCGCTCAGCCTCTGATGAAGCCTTCTATAGGTGAAAGCCGGTTTAGGCTGTAAGGTAAAACTTTACGTTTTTACTTATAAAAAACTTTGTGTTCCGAGTCGTCAATATTATAGTGATATTTAGTTAAGTAACGGACACGTCATGGACAACGAAATCCAAGGATTTTATTTTTCAAATTGCTACAACAGCAATATACACAGATTTTATTTGTAACTACGAAGACTAGGAACATTACCAAATTGACGTTTCCGGAGCGGAACGTCAGAAAACTACACACGTACGTACATAAAATATTTTGTTACAGAACACCTTGTATTATTACAAATTGACGTATCCAACGTGGGACAGAATAACACGACAGAAATATTATTTATCATTTATTATAGACACCACTCACAGTATTATTACAAAAATACATCCATCGCAGAAGTTGAAGAAACTAGGACTTCAACGTATTATTACAAAATTGGCTAGCCCAACCAGTGGGGTTTACAGGAGAACACAATCTACATACATCAACCTTTTATTTATTTTATTATACCCACTCAATCACCGTTATATAACAATATATATATATATTGTAACACGAATTTTGTGTTACTTGTTTGTGTTGTGTTGTGGGCACTTAAATTATATACGCCGCCCGTTGGAAGCGTCAATTTGTTACAAATAATAATTAAATGGGATGAGGTCTCGCGAGTAAACAATAGAACGATTTGTGATGATATACGATCTCTTATGCTCCGACTAGCATGCGTCAATTTTAGCAAATTCAATATATATGTATTAGAATTATTCAACCACACTGTTGTTGTTGTCAATCTGTTACTATTAATATGATATGTTGAACGGCGAATGATTTTGTATTCTGCTGCTCGCTCCCACTATACATGCAGTTTCAATGACGTCACCCACAGTTGCCAACCGTTGTTGTGTCCGCTGTGCTCTGTGAACTTGTTTTTTAAATGAAACAGCAATAATAATGACGCAAATATAACACCAAACATATATCTTTATAGAAACCATTTATTTAGTAAAACATTGGTTAATTGTTTCTCGTTTCTTTTTATGGTAATCACAATTGTGGCAAAATTATGTGTCTTCTTTACCAGTTGGTACAGTAGTTGCAGATATTATTCAGTATTCAGGCAGACCAAAATAATGCGTTGGTTATTATTTCTATTAAAATGAATTATCTCAGGGCGTATCTGGTTCGGGGATTACATTTAAACAAATAAAACTTTCTATAAATCAAAATACAAATTTTACAGGTCAAGGATATTGCAAAGTTTTAGAGTGTAAAGTGCACACAGGCAGTCGAGTAGTGATTGCTAGTTATTATAGGTTATGTCCAGTTTATGTGTTTATTAGTTATTATTAAAGGTTCTTATGGTGTTTAAAAAGGTGTAAAGTTCAATTCGTGTTATTCGTGAGTGTTCTTAGTGTTGGTGTGATATGGTGTCTGTAGTTTTATTTGATTAATTCTTAGAAAGTCGTGTATACAAATGTTGGTGTTGATACAGAATATAATAAAATGTTCGAATTCACCAGATCCTCTTCTTTAAATGGTTCTAGGACGAAAATAGGGTCCTCGTCTGCTTCGGTTCTTCTCCCTGGATCTCACTTCTTCTATTTCAAATGCTGGATGTTCCTCACTTGGTTGTAATAGTTCGTATTATGTACATCTATTTGTTTTAATATGTCTGGAACGTGTTTTCACAGTTTATAGTTTAATTATATAAGACGTTTTACTAACGCGTCTGTACGCTATGACCGTTGTTAAAGAAGTCCTATTTTATTTATCTGAAATTTCTGGTTGCTAAGGTAAAACTTGAAATCTGGTTGGTTGATTCAGATATACATTGTCATACAAATTCATTATTTCAATGTCTGAATTTGTTCAAAACTTTTAAATTAGTATAACTTTTCTGTACTGATTGGGAATTTAAAACTATTAGCAACATTATTTTGGTCTTTACATTTGTGACATATAGACACTAAACATGCCTACTTTTACTTAAGAAATACAGATGTTACATTTTTGTTACTTGAATTTTTCTTAAATAACTTAGAACGGATTATTTTGCTTCTAGATTTGTTGTGTATCCTAGTAACTATAAATCTATTCATCCTTGAACATTTGTTTTACAAAATTCTAATAGTATTTCCTAAAATTTACAAAAGTTGGTTTTACATGGCTTCATACAGTTTGCCATCCACAAAACATTTGCTACTCCATTTATTTGTTCAAAAAATGTGATCATCCTTATATAACTACTGTCTGCTTTGTTATTTTTTTTATTTCTCATTAATTTAGAATGTTTGGTTGCTTTACTGGCTATTCTGATAACATCATTATATGAACAATAACAAAACAATATACAATCAAATCAATTTAGTGTCATGCCCACATGGCTATGACTTTTATGGACATTGAATAAATAAGTTAAACTTTCATTAAACATAAACAACTGTTTAACACTAGTAATAACATCTCCTTTCACTCCATCTTGCTTTGATAACTAATTAATTAATCCTTACTATTAATACATAACAAATATTTGAAAACAAAAGAGTTGTACTCTAACTCAGACATTTCAGTCTTGATTAATACTAGTAAACATATAATGAATATTTTATAATATAAGAATTGTATTCCATCTCAGACATTTAGCCTTGATTGATATTATTAACCATAATAAATATTTAAGAATAACAAAAAACACAATACTCTATTTCCAACATTTAAGTATAGAGTTCATTGACCTTAATATAAACAACACATCTGTCCCTTCATTATTTAAAGTATTTCTTAAAATTAAATTTATGCAGTCTTGGCTGTTTTTATTTTATTTTGGGGATGTACCCTTTGTCACTTCACTGATTTATTGCCTGCTCTTATTTTCATTTTAATAAATGTTATTAGATAAAGAGTGGCCCTCACTTAGAAACATTTTATATTCTGTTTTCATAATAATATTCTACCAAATATCATTTCTGTATTCAATACAAAACTTTAAACTTGTATATAGGCACTAATTCACTTAGTTCATGAATTTACACATTGACACTTGAAGTCTACTTAACATAATAAAATAGCTTGCACTGGTATTCTTTGATCTTATCTCTAATCAGTTTTATAGTCTTATAAGATTAATAATCTTATTTATATAGGATTATTAAGATTTGTTTTTTCCATTATATAAATAATTTCCACTGGTTCACTTTTAATTCTACCTTTAGACACTTTTGTTACTGATTGTTTTGGTTTCACTGATACATAATCTTCAGCTACTTCCTTATTTATTAAAATACATTTGATACTATAATACATTGTATTGTATTTCTACTTGTCATATTCATTGTTTTTGTGTTTGGTTCACATTTTTATTGTCATTAAAAGAACTAATTAATCTGTACAGTCTGTTCTGTTTGATTAATTATTGCTAGCTTTTCCCTCATCACTTCACTCTTGTTATAAAATATTAATGTGAATGAGTTATTATTTACACCTAAATAACCCCTAAATATCACAAACAAATAAACAAAACCCTAAATAACACAAAACACATAGTATCACCTGACAACATCAAATATCTAAAACAAATTAAACCAAACGCCCCTACACTAAATGCACTACCGAAATTACACAAACCCAATATTCCCATCAGACCACTTATAAACAACAAACAACACACAAGCACCTGCACACAAAATAGCTAGACATTTAGATAAATTGATCAGAAATAGCATAAATTTAACAAACAACACCACTGTCAAAAATAATTTAGATCTAGTGAATAAAACTCAACATGTACACATTCCCCACAATTCCACACTTGCTTCATTCGACATAACAAACCTATACACCAATGTTCCCATAAAAGAAACCATAATTACATTAGAACAATTACTAAAAATAAATAACACACCCGAAACACACATAAATGAGATCATCCATCTAACTAAAATTATCACAGATCAAAATTATTTCACACACAATAGCATGTATTACACACAAACAGATGGACTACCTATGGGCTCCCCTATATCAGGTATACTAGCAGAAATATTCATACACACCATAGAACAGAAACACATACTGAACAACAACAAATACACCGATAAAATAATATATTGGCACAGGTATGTTGATGACATTTTACTCCTTTACAACGGCAACAAAAGACAAATAGAAAATTTCCACAAATACATTAACACTATACACCATAAATTAAAATTCACACTTGACAGAATTAAATAACAGCATAAACTTTTTAGACCTTACAATCACCAAAACAAACAACACACACACATACAAAATATACAGAAAACCCACCACATCAGGCATGGTCATACACAACACATCCAACCACCCAACTCAACACAAACATGCAGCTTTCAACTACATGCTCCATAGGCTCACGTCAATACCCCTAAACACACATGATTACCAAGATGAATTAAACACAATTAAATACATAGCAGTCAAAAACGGATACAACCCCGAATTAATAAATAAACTACACAAACGAATCCTCAACACAAAAAGTAAAACACATCTGACCAACAGCACACAACCCAGTAAATACATAACACTTACATACTACAATTCCAATACACATAAAATTGCAAACACATTTAGGAAACAAAATTATAAAGTAGCCTACAGAACCAACAACACCATTGAAAACACATAAACAATACTAACAAAGACATTGACACATACAGCAAAACAGGGGTTTATAAATTAAATTGTAATGATTGCCAACAATTCTACATCGGCCAGACGGGAAGATCTTTTTCTTCCAGGTTTTCTGAACATTTAAAAGCCCTCACCACAAACTACATACATTCCACATTTGCCACATATTTACATAACGAAAACCACAGTTACACAAACACAGAACACAACATGGAAATATTACACTACTTACCTAAAAGTAGAAAACTAAACACAGCTGAACAACTTGAAATATACAGATATCACACACTACAACCAAACAACATATTAAATGAACAAATACATTACAAATCACATACACTATTTGACACACTGATCCACACACATAATTCGAACCTTAACGCCAATCCCTTCCCGCCATCAACCCCCACCACACACACCATTTTTCCGTAACGGTTATTCTGTAATCGACATCAGTATTAAACCCACTGAAGAAGAGAAACAACATCTCGAAACGTTTGGGACGTGACAACAGTAAGTTCATAGTGAAAGTATTATATATATTATTAAGTTATTATTTGTTATTCTCTGGACAACCTTATGACCACTATTCATTACAATTAGTTGTATGTTTCATGTATCTATAATAAAGTTTGTTATATTATTTCATTATATCATTCAAATTAATGACTTACTAATATTTCTTTTTACATAGTATTGTATGTTTGGGCCTATTATCCCTCAATTTGTATTTTGATTATCTTTGTAACTTGATACATTGAATGAAACCATTTGTTTCCTTATAGTACTGGTACGTAAGCTGTCTGTCTTGATAAGTATTATTTTGTCATTATTTAAAGTTCATGTCATAATCGGGGTATTTTGCATCACTTTGCCTAATCATTAATTTGGGTACGGTCAGTTGTGATACTAGTCAGTCTAAAATAGTTATTCGTTCCTCTTCACTATCATCTTGAAAGATATTTTTCTTCTTGTTTAGTTTCTTATCCATGGTCTTCATTAAATCTGGTACGATATTAAGTTGTTCCAAATGTAATGTTACAATATTGATATAAAACAATCAATGGTTATTGTTTATTGGTTCGGGGTTTAATTCAAGCTCCACGTTGGTATGCGCCAATTTGCTATAAAACGTGCGAATAGAAAATGATGATGTCACACTGTTGTGAGCGCCAATTTGAAATAAAATCCTTTCCTTTCAATGTTACGTGTGTAGCGAGTGTAATACTGTTACTGGTTTATCGTTAATTCAGCCCATGTTGACTTAACCAGTCTGTTTATAAGGAAACGTTTATTATGTTATCGTGTAGGTGACCTCCTGCAACTCAATACTAATAAAAGATTTTATTTATTATATCGTTTTTGTAATTTTTATGTAGACCATAGCCCTGTTTTACTCAATTACTAAATGTTTACCAGATGATAACACTATATTACATGTATTTTAGCTAATAATTCGATAATTCTCTCCAACCCTATTCAGTCCGTATTATTAAATTGATTCAAAAGTTGCGAAGGAAACACGTTAGTTCAGCAATCTCACGTTCCAACAGCTGTCTACAGCAAGCGCTGTTATTCGTAATTGGTTTACACTTATAGGTTAGTTTATTTCACCAGATATTTAATCACCTTCTTTACCTGTAAATTACTCCCCCATCAAAATACCATACCTATTCTACAATAATACAAAACATCTTTACATACAAGAAAGATTCTTTATTTGTAACACTTTTTAAATCCCAACAGTGTTCTTCACGGTTTTATGATAGTTATATCGATTGTACAATGTGGAATCGATTGGTTAATGTACTAGTCCTGTATATTACAATTTAAATATAATTTTATTTATCTCTTATCCCAGGGTGCGTGTGATTCTTTTAACGATTAGTAAGGCCAGGTAATGCAAAATTAAGGTTACTAAGTATTACAAATTGTTATTAATTCTTAATATATAAAATTAAATGTAAGCTGGTGTTACCGTACAATGCGATTCTCAAGATAGCTGTGTCTGTTTACTAACGCTTGAAGATTTACAGATGAGGTTACCTTGGTCCAGAAAATGTGTTCAGATTATTAATAAAGATGGAAAGGTGATGTCCCGGAGTGCCACAGGAATTCTTCTTTCTTCTTCACGATCCTCGTGGTTATCGGTCCCAGTGGAATTGGTGTCGTATTATAATTTCTTCCTTCTTGGACGTGCGGTTTATGTCTCCAGTACCAAAAGTTCTTGTGTATTTTTGGTTTGTTGTTTCATTAATTCAGACTTCTTGTCATTCAATAAGTATCCTGGTTCAATGGGAAATCGGGTTCATCACTAATTCCAATGGAATTAACCTGAAGAAGGAAAAAGTAATTCCGCTATCCTTTGGGTGTGTATGAGTATTTTTCTCAAACTCTAGTTTAGTAATTATTCATCAATTTGGTTTAAAGGAATTGGTTTGAATACTTTATATTTGTTGAGGTTAATTCTTTTTATTTTATTTCATTTTTTCGTTTAAATTGGTCTTCTCAACTGTTCTCAATAGCATATAACAATCGAATAATGAAAATCAACAAGCTTTTTTACATTTTAGTTACCCTAACAACCATTACTTTCTGTCATTGGATAATATTTGATATCCTAGAGCCAGAATTATAAAATATTACTACTCTTTTTTAATAAAATACTCCATGCTTGGAATTACACCAAATCACATAAAACTCTCAATCTACCTTATTAAACCGTATACATTTTACTATAGTTTCATCTGACTGGACTTATTAAAAAGTTATTAATTTCCTTTTACAAATATTAAATTTAGGCCTATTGGTTTTCTTACACCTGTTATAATATTGTTTTGTTTTTAACTTAATTTTTCTTTACCTGACCTACTGTACAATTAGTCACTGGTTTATGGCCACTTACATCAATTTTAATTTCCTGGTTTTAATTCATTATATTATTCAGTTCATCATTGAACCCTTCATTATTTTTTAACATAACTATAAGAACTACTTGCCAACTTTTTAACACTGATTGCCTTCTTGGCCAAGTTTACAAACATTATTTCAAACATCTTCATTAATCAATTACAGTAAATACATTTAACATAATATAATACCTAACACATGTACTTATACTTAATTATCTAAACACAATTTTAACATAAATGAAAGGAGTACCACTGACTAAGTACTTCTATAAAACAACAGCTCCACTCTTACTATCCACAAAACATAAAATAAATATCCTGTAAACACTATATCATGCTACAGTACAACACCAAGTACATTTTATAACACATTAAATATTAATTTGAATAGTATTTTATAATTAATTCCTACACATTAAACTCCTCCCATTAGACACAATGTTTATGTTTTACATCTTGTATTATACATTACTTATTATAGATTTAGGTACAGCTTTGATGTTTTAATTACTTAGTAACCTTACTATGTACCTCTAATGCATTCTTCAGGTGTGATGGACCCTCTTGTATTGAATTATAACCGGCTTCGGGCATTGTTTTAAACCATATTTACATAGTTTTTTATGTAACATTGGGGACCTCCACTCTGTTACGTTACATAACACTCCCCCTTCGAAAGAAGTTTATTTTGGCTGAATGTAGTTTAGAAAAAATAAACTTATAGTTCGTCCCTGATCAGGTTATCTTTTTACTCAATATATATTTTTTTTTTATATACCTGTTATTCGGTTAATGGTAATTGCTGTTTTCCTACTCAACTCTCTCTCTCTTGGAGGCAAATTCATCAATTATTTATTTCTCTGGGTAGTGGTACTTCCACATTTTACTTGATAAGGACTGGTCACACTAATCATATTAAACTTGTTTTAACACTTATTTTCTTATTTACTTCTATAAATTCGCTTTCTCAATTAAGCTTCTGTCTACTATCTTCCTTCTATTTTCTTCATCTATACTTCTGGAATCTAATATCAATCTATACAGCTATTTTATCATTATCCCTAAAATACTCAATTTCCCTAACATTTTTCCCTATCCTGTGCGGTGGTTCAGTTCGGGTGACCACTTTGGGTCCATAACTCCGCTGTCCATCCTTACACCTTCTGAGATCAGGGGAACATCATCCCTGCTCATGAAAATTATTGCCGGAACATTTCTATGGTCAATACATTAAAATAAAAAGATTATAAGTAGTCAATTAGCGACTAATACTAAACAGCTTTGGGATTCTTCATACTGTAGCTGTTTGCATTTATTTATATATTTCTTCTTCTTCTTGATTCCTTCTTCTTTCTCATTAACTAATGCATATAACATTATTGATAGGCATTATTTTAAAATCCTTTTGACTTTCCTTCTTGTGACGTATTTTCTCTGTATCATTTCTTCTTATATAATCTTCAATTCTGAGAAATTCTAATTATTGTTGTATTAATTATCATCCTCCTTCAGTTTCATTGGATTCATTAAATTATTCTTTATTCTTCTTATCTGAGCACATTACCATCAATTGTTTTTATTTCATTTTGTTTTTATTTGTCTCCAAGTCACGTTACTAAATATTTAGAATTAATATTAGGCAATTACCTGTATTATCTTCCGTCTTGTGACTTATTTAGTTTTTTCTTAAAACAACGTGTTTCGAGAATAAATTCTCATCATCAGGTTTAAAAATACTATAAAAACATCAAATTCACCCAAAAGGGGTCGTCAACTATTTAAAATACACAAACACAAAAACACCACACATAATTAAACACCGACACAGTCACGGCACAGTCCGATGCGCATCGTCTCGTTGCCAATGACCAACTGTTGCACTTTGTCTTATACGACCGTTATCATTGCCCGCTGACCCATCGATATCGATGGCCGTGTTGAACAGCAGATTCGATCGGAACGAAACTTTGTCATTAAGTAGCTGGTCCGTTTGTAACTTAGAAGCCCTGTATATCTCATATTCCTCCACAGCATTCATGTATGCACCCTTTTTACAATAATGAAGCAGTTTAAAGTTTGTGTGGAAGTCTGAGTACTTATGATTATACAGCATTAAATGCTGAGCGTAACTGGATCTAGTTTTCGAGATATCACTTTTGGGCAGGTGTTCTTTAAAACGTTCGGCTGACGGCCTGCCCGTTTGTCCTATATAGAATTTGTCACAGTCATCGCATTCAAGCTTGTACACTCCAGTTTTCTCTTCAGCCGGGATATGAGTTCTTTGTCCCAAACGTTTTTTGATGTTATTTGTGGTTTAAAGGCCACTGCTATTTTACGTTTTTTCAGCTCATTCTTTACAATGACTGGTAGTACATTTGTGTACTCAGTTACTATAAATTTAGTATCTTCTTTAGATGGGCCGGTTAATCTGCTTTTACTATTGATTTTTACCGAGTGTTTTCTTATAAGCTTGTCTATGATTCCACTGTTATACCCATTAGCGATAGCTATACTTTTGATTATATTAGTCTCTTCCACTCTGTCTTTTTGCTCAAGGGGAATAGCAAGCATTCTATGAACGAACGCGTTGAAGGCTGCCATTTTTTGGGAATATGGATGGTACGAATCAGCATGAATAGTAATATTCATGGTGGTGGGCTTTCTATAAATTTTGAATCTAAAACGGTCATTATATTTGCTGATAGTGAGATCAAGAAAGTTCAGGCAGCTATTATTCTCCATTTCTAGGGTAAATTGGATTTTCATGTTTATGCTGTTCATATATCCTTTCAAATTTTCTATTTGTCTACTCGTTCCATTGAATATCATAAAAGTGTTGTCAACGTAGCGTACGTAAAATTTAATTTTGTCTCGCTGTTTATTAAGACTAGACATTAAAAATGTATTCTCAAAGTGGTTCAAGTATAGGTCCGCTAAAATCCCCCCCGCTGTTTATTAAGACTAGACATTAAAAATGTATTCTCAAAGTGGTTCAAGTATAGGTCCTATACTTGAACCACTTTGAGAATACATTTTTAATGTCTAGTCTTAATAAACAGCGAGACAAAATTAAATTTTACGTACGCTACGTTGACAACACTTTTATGATATTCAATGGAACGAGTAGACAAATAGAAAATTTGAAAGGATATATGAACAGCATAAACATGAAAATCCAATTTACCCTAGAAATGGAGAATAATAGCTGCCTGAACTTTCTTGATCTCACTATCAGCAAATATAATGACCGTTTTAGATTCAAAATTTATAGAAAGCCCACCACCATGAATATTACTATTCATGCTGATTCGTACCATCCATATTCCCAAAAAATGGCAGCCTTCAACGCGTTCGTTCATAGAATGCTTGCTATTCCCCTTGAGCAAAAAGACAGAGTGGAAGAGACTAATATAATCAAAAGTATAGCTATCGCTAATGGGTATAACAGTGGAATCATAGACAAGCTTATAAGAAAACACTCGGTAAAAATCAATAGTAAAAGCAGATTAACCGGCCCATCTAAAGAAGATACTAAATTTATAGTAACTGAGTACACAAATGTACTACCAGTCATTGTAAAGAATGAGCTGAAAAAACGTAAAATAGCAGTGGCCTTTAAACCACAAATAACATCAAAAAACGTTTGGGACAAAGAACTCATATCCCGGCTGAAGAGAAAACTGGAGTGTACAAGCTTGAATGCGATGACTGTGACAAATTCTGTATAGGACAAACGGGCAGGCCGTCAGCCGAACGTTTTAAAGAACACCTGCCCAAAAGTGATATCTCGAAAACTAAATCCAGTTACGCTCAGCATTTAATGCTGTATAATCATAAGTACTCAGACTTCCACACAAACTTTAAACTGCTTCATTATTGTAAAAAGGGTGCATACATGAACGCTGTGGAGGAATATGAGATATACAGGGCTTCTAAGTTACAAACGGACCAGCTACTTAATGACAAAGTTTCGTTCCGATCTAATCTGCTGTACAACACGGCCATCGATATCGATGGGTCAGCGGGCAATGATAACGGTCGTATAAGACAAAGTGCAACAGTTGGTCATTGGCAACGAGACGATGCGCATCGGACTGTGCCGTGACTGTGTCGGTGTTTAATTATGTGTGGTGTTTTTGTGTTTGTGTATTTTAAATAGTTGACGACCCCTTTTGGGTGAATTTGATGTTTTTATAGTATTTTTAAACCTGATGATGAGAATTTATTCTCGAAACACGTTGTTTTAAGAAAAAACTAAATAAGTCACAAGACGGAAGATAATACAGGTAATTGCCTAATATTAATTCTAAATATTTGTTTTTATTTATTTCTTTATCCTTCTGTTCGTTACCATAAAAATATTATTTTTTCTTATTATTTCGTTTTAAATCAGTTCTTTATAAATATTATTTAGTCATCTGTCCTTACATTATCTTGGTGGTTTGTCTTTTTATTTTATATTATATCGTTTCGAAATTACTTGAGTAAGTTGTCCTTACAGTTTTTTAGAATTTTGGGGTTTTAAATTGATTCCACATAATTTATCTTAATTATTTTGTATTGGCCTCTGTTCGGGCTGCTCTACCAATATGGTTTTCCGGTGGATTCCGTAAATTATATGCAGTGGTAAATCTTTCAATGGCATCGTCGCAGTATGGATCATATACATACGGTTCTATGTCCTCGTCATTGCGTCTATTCCTTCCCTCAGCATTCCCAGAATTGGGATTAGGTTTACTGTTTCCACGATGATCCTCTTGGTGATTCCTCTCATCAGCCATGATATAGTTTACCCGAGCTATATGGGTTCCCTGGTCATTACTTGGTTGATTTTCCGAGGGTATGTCTCTCCTTTGTTCCCTGCTTCCTCCATCATTCTCGACGCTCCTATTTCTGTTTTGATTTCCTCCATTATCATTCCCTTGGTTATTATCCCAATAGTCTCTCCCGTTATCAAAATTCCTGCGGCCTGCGCTGTATCTGTTATTATTATAGTTATTATAATGATTGCCTTGGTAATGATTATTACGATAACGATTATTTATAAAGTGGTCATTCACCCTTCGGTGATAATTATTGTGTTTAAATCGATTTGTTCCTGGATGCGACTCTTGATTTGGCTCCTCCCTTCTATTGTTGGAATATTCACTTTGCCGTCGAGACCTTTGATAATAGTCTTCCATTTCGTAACTGGCCAACAAAGTTTCCATTGCTCCTACTGTCTTCACTTGTCCACTGCATCTGGCCTGAACTATCTCTTCTTCAAAATGGTAAGATAATTTATTTACCAAACATTCCTCTGGTATTCGCGGTTCCAAATGACGCGCCAAACACACCTTTCCCAAAAAGTAAGTAGTTGGTGACTGCTCTTGATTAAAATTGAATCTCCCGTTGGTAATGTTATCTCTAATCATGTTCTGTACGGAATCCGACCAGTATTTCGACCTAAAAGTCCTTTTAAACTCTTCATAATTACTCGTTTCATTCCGGACCGCTGACCACCAATTATCATTTATACTTTTAAAACAATCATCTAACAAACCTTTTATTACGTTCCATCGGGTCACCTTAATCCTACTAAACCATTCATCTATTCTCTCCAGAAATTCTATGGGATTTCCTCTATAAATTTTAAAATTGATATTTTCTTTTTGCTCTGGGGCTATGTGATGTGCCAGATACATTTGTCGATTTTGTAAAACTTCTATTGACTCCTTTATATTAATCAATTCCTGATTTTGTATATTTTCGACAGCTTCTTTATTTTGATCCACTTGGGTTTTTATTTGTGTTATCTCGTTATTTACTATTTCAATTCTCCCAGCTATATTAATTTGCACTTCGTCCAATTTCTCTTGGTTTCTAACTGTACTTCCTTTATCCTAGTTTTGTTATTATTTTCCCCTTGATTAATTTTGGCCTCTACTTCCACTGCGAGTTGTACGATGGTTTCATCTGTCTTTTCCAGACCCACCTTAATTTCAGTTATTTGCTGTCTTACTTCCTCTTCATAATTATCTACCCTTTTATTAAGTGTTTCATTGACATTTGCAACCCTTTCATTGATGACTTCCCTCAATGCTTGGTTTTGTTCATTTATAATTTGCCACAACTCCTTATTACTGTTTTCAATTTTCTCGTCTATTCGTTTGTTATTTTCCTGAATGTGCTTTAAACTTTCATCATTCCTGTCAAACCTTTCATTAATTTGGTTTAAGCTTTCATTTATTAGCCGGTTATTCTCATCAGTTTCCTCTTTATTTTTGTCAAACTTCTCATTCATTAGTTTGATTAAATTCTCACTCAAAATTTCGTTTTGTTTCTTTGAGTTTTCGTTGATACTGTCTATTTTTTCATTAGTTTGTCTATTATCTTCTTTGATACTGTCTATTTTGTTTTCCAGCTTTTCTGAATTTTCATTTATACTGTCTATTTTATTTTCGAGCTTTTCTAACATTTGTTTATTTTTCTCGTTAGTTTGTTTATTATCCTCCTTCATACTACTCATTAATTCTGTATTATTCTTCTTCATGCTACTCATTAATTCCATTAATTTTTCCCAATTTAATCCTCCTCTGGCTTCCTCTTTATCGCCCGCCTGTTGTTCCATTTCGGTGTCTGTAACTACCTCTGCTTCTTCTTCCCGTCTATCTTCTTCCGTTTCCTGGTCCTTCTCCATCCTTTTAGAAACACCTCTAGTATGCATTCCTGTGCCTCTAATAGTTGCCTGCTCAAGTTAAGTAATAATTAAGTCGACTTTTTACTTAACTAAAGCCCACTCGTTGAGCGCCAATTTGATATAAAACAATCAATGTTTATTGTTTATTGGTTCGGGGTTTAATTCAAGCTCCACGTTGGTATGCGCCAATTTGCTATAAAACGTGCGAATAGAAAATGATGATGTCACACTGTTGTGAGCGCCAATTTGAAATAAAATCCTTTCCTTTCAATGTTACGTGTGTAGCGAGTGTAATACTGTTACTGGTTTATCGTTAATTCAGCCCACGTTGACTTAACCAGTCTGTTTATAAGGAAACGTTTATTATGTTATCGTGTAGGTGACCTCCTGCAACTCAATACTAATAAAAGATTTTATTTATTATATCGTTATTGTAATTTTTATGTAGACCATAGCCCTGTTTTACTCAATTACTAAATGTTTACCAGATGATAACACTATATTACATGTATTTTAGCTAATAATTCGATAATTCTCTCCAACCCTATTCAGTCCGTATTATTAAATTGATTCAAAAGTTGCGAAGGAAACACGTTAGTTCAGCAATCTCACGTTCCAACAGCTGTCTACAGCAAGCGCTGTTATTCGTAATTGGCTTACACTTATAGGTTAGTTTATTTCACCAGATATTTAATCACCTTCTTTACCTGTAAATTACTCCCCCATCAAAATACCATACCTATTCTACAATAATACAAAACATCTTTACATACAAGAAAGATTCTTTATTTGTATTACTTTTTAAATGCCAACAGTGTTCTTCACGGTTTTATGATAGTTATATCGATTGTACAATGTGGAATCGATTGGTTAATGTACTAGTCCTGTATATTAGAATTTAAATATAATTTTATTTATCTCTTATCCCAGGGTGCGTGTGATTCTTTTAACGATTAGTAAGGCCAGGTAATGCAAAATTAAGGTTACTAAGTATTACAAATTGTTATTAATTCTTAATATATAAAATTAAATATAAGCTGGTGTTACCGTACAATGCGATTCTCAAGATAGCTGTGTCTGTTTACTAACGCTTGAAGATTTACAGATGAGGTTACCTTGGTCCAGAAAATGTGTTCAGATTATTAATAAAGATGGAAAGGTGATGTCCCGGAGTGCCACAGGAATTCTTCTTTCTTCTTCACGATCCTCGTGGTTATCGGTCCCAGTGGAATTGGTGTCGTATTATAATTTCTTCCTTCTTGGACGTGCGGTTTATGTCTCCAGTACCAAAAGTTCTTGTGTATTTTTGGTTTATTGTTTCATTAATTCAGACCTCTTGTCATTCAATAAGTATCCTGGTTCAATGGGAAATCGGGTTCATCACTAATTCCAATGGAATTAACCTGAAGAAGGAAAAAGTAATTCCGCTATCCTTTGGGTGTGTATGAGTATTTTTCTCAAACTCTAGTTTAGTAATTATTCATCAGTTTGGTTTAAAGGAATTGGTTTGAATACTTTATATTTGTTGAGGTTAATTCTTTTTATTTTATTTCATTTTTTCGTTTAAATTAGTCTTCTCAACTGTTCTCAATAGCATATAACAATCGAATAATGAAAATCAACAAGCTTTTTTACATTTTAGTTACCCTAACAACCATTACTTTCTGTCATTGGATAATATTTGATATCCTAGAGCCAGAATTATAAAATATTACTACTCTTTTTTAATAAAATACTCCATGCTTGGAATTACACCAAATCACATAAAACTCTCACTTAATCTACCTTATTAAACCGTATACATTTTACTATAGTTTCATCTGACTGGACTTATTAAAAAGTTATTAATTTCCTTTTACAAATATTAAATTTAGGCCTATTGGTTTTCTTACACCTGTTATAATATTGTTTTGTTTTTAACTTAATTTTTCTTTACCTGACCTACTGTACAATTAGTCACTGGTTTATGGCCACTTACATCAATTTTAATTTCCTGGTTTTAATTCATTATATTATTTAGTTCATCATTGAACCCTTCATTATTTTTTAACATAACTATAAGAACTACTTGCCAACTTTTTAACACTGATTGCCTTCTTGGCCAAGTTTACAAACATTATTTCAAACATCTTCATTAATCAATTACAGTAAATACATTTAACATAATATAATACCTAACACATGTACTTATACTTAATTATCTAAACACAATTTTAACATAAATGAAAGGAGTACCACTGACTAAGTACTTCTATAAAACAACAGCTCCACTCTTACTATCCACAAAACATAAAATAAATATCCTGTAAACACTATATCATGCTACAGTACAACACTAAGTACATTTTATAACACATTAAATATTAATTTGAATAGTATTTTATAATTAATTCCTACACATTAAACTCCTCCCATTAGACACAATGTTTATGTTTTACATCTTGTATTATACATTACTTATTATAGATTTAGGTACAGCTTTGATGTTTTAATTACTTAGTAACCTTACTATGTACCTCTAATGCATTCTTCAGGTGTGATGGACCCTCTTGTATTGAATTATAACCGGCTTCAGGCATTGTTTTAAACCATATTTACATAGTTTTTTATGTAACGTTGGGGACCTCCACTCTGTTACGTTACATAACATATATAACCTTTAAAGAGATGCTTAATTGACCCAGCCGCAGGAGTGTTCCAGCACGTGCCTGACCTGACATTGGATGACATGTCAGAATCTTGCATGAAATGGCACCAACAGGCGCCTACCCCTTGGTTCGAAAATTTTGTTATAACATAACTAGACCTGATACCGGAATAAAAAATCCCCAGCCCTTAAATTGAATGAAAATGAATAAGAGTTAAGAAACTACTTGATAAAAATGCAGCCAAACTAGCCGGTTCAACATGCTTCCAGACAACACACATTGATTTAATGAAATAAAAAAACTGTCCCCAACAACCCTTGCACCCATTCTAAAGCATAAAATGAATGCACGCTGAAATCATCCCGCGGGCGGGTTCACAATTATACTTGTATTAACTGTATTATAAACTCGGATTATATTGAAACTGTCCAGCCGGCACACCCCGATTAAACAGCTTAACGGAATAAAGTTAATCTGACTGTATGTTACATTCACGGCACATAGTGGTTCCTGCAGGCCAGGTTTGAATAAAGAAAATGTTCAAATATCACCTCATTTGATCCAGGTGGTCACATGGTTATAGCTTGCAGTGGTCTCCCTCCGCCGCGGCAGAACTAAGGTCTCAGAGGTTCAGAGCATGATGAAGATGTATGTACATCATGCGTTGGTCACGTCTCCGACTACCACGGGAACCCAGTAGGTCTTAGGGTGTTTTACTTGGCCATTAAAGAGGAGAAAAACCACAATTAAAAAGCTCTACCGACTAGAAGAGAGATAGACTGCTTGCAGGTCTGTAGCGGACGGCGGACTGAAACGACAAGCTCACAAATCCAAGCAGCCAAGCTAATTACGAGCTCCCCCAACAGGCAGCGCCAGGAAGCAGAGGGGCAAGATGATAACCGATCTGCACCGCGCAACATTTTCGTAGCAGACATTAATTACTAAAGCTAAATATCGAATTTTTTATTTTATACAAACAGCGGGTCATCAAAACCCCGGCACATGGTTTGTCTATTATTTTCTAACTGCTTTTCCAGTAATATTAGATTTATATTAATTTATCCTTTTACTTATTTATATTGCCATTGTTTATAATTTGGCTATTATCTACTATTCTCTATAAAATATAACATAACATAACATTTAGGCTTATGGTCTGTGTAATTCCTTCAGCCATATTCCTAGTCATAGATTTAATCAAACAATTCTTTAACAGGTATTATGCTACGTTTGTTTACACTTCGTTTTATATTACCGGTACTTATTTTTTTGTGATAAACATCATCACACCATTTAACTTTACTTAACTAACTATCCCTTAGAACATAGGATGTTGATTGACTTTGCCTTCCTATTCTTTACTACATTCTTTCTTAACTAAACTTTACTCTCTAACCATGGTAACACCTTCCCTTAATACTATTGTATTCCTCATCTACAATTAATCTTAATACTAACAATAACAAAATTCTTATTTAATAACACTTTTCACCAATAAACCTTTAGTGTTTATCACTGATTATTAGATGTTTATACCAATCAATAGTGTTTCTATTTATTTTGGGGTTTTACACTGTCACTTTGCACTTTTTATATTTTATTTAAGTGTTACTAGTGGGTATTCCCTAACATTAACTTTTATTTCTCACTTATTTATGTTCTCTATCTATCTATCTCTCTATCTCTCACTTTACAATGGTTAGTTATACTATTAACAAGTTCATGTCATTATAGAGTTATTTATTACATTGAATCTCTATTTATTTGGTTAGTGTACTTTGTTTGTCTTTACTTTATTGGATTTTAACAATTATCCTTTACATTGATTATTTAGTCGATACTAATAATTGTCTTTTACATTTGTTATTTATTGGTTTCTTTTTCATTATTATATTTGAGTGTAATATTTCTCCTTTTTCTGTTCTATATTATTTGTTTGTGTCTTTTCATTTCTTCTCATTTTATTTCATTTATACTTGGTTTGTTTCATTTTCATTTGCTTTCTTCTTCGATTTCATTTTATTTCCTTTTATTTTGGTTTTCCCCTTCTCATTTGGTTTCGTTTTATTTGGTCAATCACTTGGGTTGGGTCATAGTCGTTTGTCGCGTCATAGTCATTTTATTTTCTTTAGTTTAAATATTTTTATATAGTTGTTAATTCATCGTTTTTTCCCTGGTATTGGGGTGGATTGTTTGTGTTGTAACATAACGCCTCTCCTTCAAAATTGATCATTTTGGTAAAACACTAGCATAGTTTTTTATGAAATTATCAGATATACATAATTTTTTCCTTTTTCTTTTTGTTTATTTCTTCTTTCTTGTTTCTCTTCTTACTTGTTCCACTCCATTTTATTTAGATCTGGTTTTATTTATTTCCATTAGTGCATTCTCCCTGTTATATAATTTTTTCCCTAACTTTTAGTAGCTGGTTTCTTCAATTACTACATTTTTTTCTGAGACCAGAGGAATATCATCTCTGCTCAGTTAATTGATTGCTGGACCTATTCTCAGTCAATCTTAAATACCTTTATTGTCATCTTGTGACTTTCATTAATAATAATATTTTGGGGATTGTCCACTTCATGGTTTTTTAGATCATTTTAACTTTTTACTCATTCTTTCTTCCGCTGTACCTTTGCTATATTCTGTTTTCTACTCACACAGCTGATTGTTTTTATTTATTTAGTTGTTAATTTCATTATTTCTAACTTTTCATTAGTTTGTTTTTCTTTACTTCTTGTGATCATTTAAATTATTTTAGACATTTTTTTCTTCTTCTTTGTTGATTACCATTATTTTGCTTTAGCCATTTGCTGTATATATGTTTTATACACCTTTTTTTTGTACCAGTTCATTTTTTTTTTTCTTTAAATATTCTATATTCTTTGTAATTTTAGGTATTTGTCTTAGCAGTTCTTGCTTGGTTTTATTTTTGTTTGTTTTAATTGGTCTCCTTTCTAATTCTCTTACATTATTAATTCTGGTTTTTACTTTATTTGAGTAATTTGCTTTGTCTCATATATTATTTAAATATTATTGTAAGTTTGTTGGTCTTACTTTGTAGGAATTTTTGTAACTTATTCCTTTATTTTATATTTTGCCTCATATGTTATATAAATATTATTGTAAGTTGATCTTACATCTTTTTTGAATTTTGTAATTCTTGTCTTTTTATGATTGTTATGTGTTCCACCTGTCGGCCGTTTCTTCTTCTTCATCTATTTCTTGTCTCCCTCCCTGAGGTGTGTTGGATTGGTTTCCATTGTTTCTTGAGGGAATCCAGAGTTCTGGTGGGCAGGGCCGGCCCTAGACATTTTTCTAGTGTAAGCGAACTATATTTTGGCGCCCTTTCTACTGGGGGGGGGGTCAGGGGGGTATGAAATACCCCCCAGGTAGAGGAGCATTTCATATCCCCGCGGAAAAATTTGAAAATGAAGGCTTCAGAAATAGAGTTTTAGGTATATTTTAGTTTAATGTCAGGGTTATCAGTAATCTTATACACTACTTTCATAAAAAAAATCATGATACTTGTTTGAAAAGTTCACAAACTTGCATTTGCTATTTGTATAAAAATTCGCTGACTGTTACAGTAGTATTAAAATTATAATCTAGAAGCCATTTCAAAACCATTTTTATCTTAGGTTTTTTATGGAACTGTAAATTAAATTACCTTTCTTCCTAATTTTATAAGAGGCATGTGAGCTTTATTTTTTCCACAGTATTTTGCTGGAGATTGAAAAACTATTGCTAACGTTGTTTTAAACTCAAACTAGTTCAATGTTACTTAAAAATTGTGTTTGATTGACGATTTTGTTAACTTTGCTATGATATCTTTGTTGAGCATATAGTATTAATCACAATACAATTGCCTGTAAACATTTTTTAGACCTTGAGAAAATAAATACATAAATCTAAAAGTACACTTACGTTAAATTTTAAATTTGTGTTAGTGGTTGAAATCACAATCAGAATGATCACAGTTGCACACCACTATATAAAAATTATCCCGATTAGCGCTTTCAAGCCTCACAGCCCATCGTCAGATCGGAATAGGCAGAAATTATTTTAAAACAAACCCTTCACCCCTCTCCCCACCCTGCTCACACACAACAAGCTATAATATAAATGACCCTTCCCCACCCCCTAAACCCTGTCACACCATCTGCACAGTTACATATTTTTCTAGCAAATTCCTTGTGTTTCAGTGTTGTGTGTGTGTGTGTATGTGTGTGTGTGCATCCTTTTAAACTTACCCTCTTCCTCTCCACACACACGTGGGTCAGTCACACACTCTTATTTTAAAACATCCAATTAGTACTATGCAATATAATTCTTAATCTTATCTATCTGTCCTCTATCATTTACTTCTTAATCATGTTATAAAATATTTCTTCATTATCAAATTTAATTTTAATATTAATTAAATTGTCTAACCCTTTTTCTCTTTCTTTCAATATTTCTAACTCCTCTCTAAGCTTCCTTTCAACTGTGTTATTAATTACTTTTACAATTTCGTATTCTTCCAAAGGATTAACAAACTTATGGTTGTCTTCTATGAAATGTCTTGCATATAACGAATTGGTTGTTCTATTACCTTCTCCACGTTTGTGGTCAGACAACCTGCATACGAATTTTCATCCTGTCTCACCTAGGTACACTTTGTTGCAGTCTTTACATTTTAATTTATAAATTCCACTTTTCTGTAATACTGGAATTTTTTCTATATTCTTATTCCTTATCTTATCAAATACCGTTTCACATTTTTTAATAGCTATTTCTACTCCATATTTATTAAAACATTTCATAATTTTTCTAGTATGTGAACCTATGTATGTCAATGATCCTGCATAATTCTTTTGTTCTGGTTCTATTTTAGCTTTTTGTATGTTAACCCTTTTCATAACTTTATCCACTATGTTGGTGTTATAATTATTATTCCTTACAATTCCCTTTATCGTTTTTAACTCTCTATCTGTTGATTCGGTCTCTTTTAAACACTTCTGAGCTCTGTAACAAAATGAATTGATTGCCGCCATTTTATATCTATATGGGTGGTAAGACTCTCTTGGTATAATTATATCAGAATACGACTCTTTCCTAAATATCCCAAACTGTAGTTTCTCATTATCCTTAATTTCTATGTTCAAATCTAAGTAATTTATTTTCTTACCTCCTATCTCTTCTTTAAATTGTAAGTTTTTATCCTTATTATTTACCTCATTTATAAACTCATGCACTTCTTCTATGCTTCCTTCCCAAATTACTAATACATCATCAACGTATCTAGACCATAATTTTATATTGTCTTTATACTTAGTGGAAGTTATTAATTGCTTTTCAAAATCATTCATGTATATTTCAGCAAGAATAGGGGATAATGAAGACCCCATAGGTAAACCTTTTTTCTGTATATAAAACTTGTTATTAAACCTAAAATAGTTCTGATTTACACATTCTTTAATATGTAAATCAGGTAAATCATTTAATATGAGAGAATACAGGTATAAAAAGCAGTTGATGAAAGTAATTTCCAATGTCATAAAGAAATTTGAAACTCTTGCTGTGGTTCTCCATGAGTTCAAACCTCTCTTTAAGCGAGGATATTGCTGTGTCAAGCACGACAAAGAAGAAATTAACTTTGAACGATGTTCTCCCAGCCTGAACAGGTTCATCTTCAATCTCATAGGAGAATTGCCTTTTGTTTTCCTTGGATGGACTTGGGTTTCTTTTTCAAACTCAGCAGCAACATCAATTTTTTCTGCAATTTCTTTTGCATCTGTGATGACGTTATTGAGGCCTTCATCAGATCTTATCTTTTCTAGAAATCTCTGTACACTTTTAACGAGATCCATTAAACTTTGCAGATCAGATGTGACTTTTTGCAAGGCCTTACTCACCATGTTTATTTTAAACAGGATCTCATGCCAAGTTACTAAACAACACAGAAACTTGAAACTTTGCAGTTTTTTTGCGATTCCAAAAGCAGTGTTCCAGCCAAATGCATCGATCTTGAGAGGCTTCATACACGGCATCGTATATTTCCTCAATATGATATCTCAGAGGCAATAAGGCCTCAACCCTACTCTCCCCCCTGAGTATTGCTGAGAGGTTTCACTGTAAGTGTTGATGCGTGTTTCACCACAATTCTCCATCGGTGAGTTGAACTTAAGAAGAAGTTAAAGATTTCTTGAATAATACTAAAACAGTCAACTGCAATAGGGCAAGACAGGGCGGCATCGTTAACCACTAGATTAAGCGAGTGGTTTTCACATGGCACAAAAAATGCCTGAGAATTCGAATCAAGTATCCTTTTCTGAACTCCAATATGCTTTCCTTTCATGTTGGAGCCATTATCATATCCCTGTCCTCTCATGTTCTTTAAAGGGATGTTCCGTGTAGATACCTCACTGAGTACAATTTCTGTGAGGCCTTCACCTGTAGAATCCGTGATAGGTACGAAACCTAAAAACTGTTCTTTAATTGACACTTCCTCATTTTCTACAAATTTAACAAATCTCACCACCAATGTCATTTGCTCAGTGTGGCTTATATCAGGTGTAAAGTCCAGTATTATGGAATAATATGTTCCCTGTTTTAGCTCATTTAAAATACGGTCTTGGATCTTAGTGGACAAGAGACTAATAAACTCATTTTGTATATTTTTGCTTAAATAGTGAAAATGTGTCTCTTCAGAAGTAACTCTTCTCACATGTTCAGCCATGACAACATCGAATTTGGCAATGTATTCTACAAGTTTCAAAAAACTGCCATTGTTACGCTTGAAAAGAGTCTCTTTTGTTCCTCGAAAGGCCATTCCTTGAGTCCCTAATAATTGGACAATACAAAGTAAGCGTTTCAGAACTTAGTTCCAATGTTCTGTTTCAGCTCTGATAATTATTTCATTTTCTTTGTCAATCGTTTTATCCAAACGTAAACGCAAGGACAGTTCACGCCAAGATTGATAATTTTTGATGTGATTAAGAGACTTCTCATGACTGGTCAAAATCTTTGTCAAGTTTTGCCAATCTGAATATCCTTGGTCTCCAGCAAGAGATGAATTTGCATATCCAAAGACTTTGCAGGCAAAACAAAATACTTCATCTTTTAGTACTGAGTATAGTAACCAAATCCTGAGGACTTGTTCCCCATTGCAAAGTTTCCTTGTGTAATGATGTGAAGAAAACTTCCTACCTTTAGCGTCAAGGGGAAAATCTATGTCAGTGACTTGCACAGGTCCTCGCTCAACAAGCAGTTTTCATACCTCATCTGTGATTTTGGATGGCTACTCTCCACAGTCAGTTGATAGTGCCGATGACGTGCCTCTGGTCAGTTCCTGCAATAAAAATTAAGCTGTAGGCTACAGGCTACTTAGGCCTATTGACTTGTTGTCACATAGATGATTCAACACAATATATGTTGATATAACGTCTTAGATAAAAATTCGTCATGGCCTAGCAGTTTTCCTTTAAAACACGGGTCATTAAAAATGGCACTCACTAAAATGTTTATTGAGTGAATGCTTTTAACAATTAATTAGACTATCCTTAGTATACAACAAACACTACATATATTTCTCATATATAGTACAGCAGGTAGCAGTGGCGGGCGGTGAGTAAAATATCTGGTGAAGCAGCAGTTATAAAAATTCGAAATTAGGAACGATAAAAATTACGCCAAATAAATAAAATTAAAGTTGGTAACCTTTATTCTTAATAAGGAAACTAAAACAAATTTACAATTAAAAATTTATAAAATATTTCGAGATTTGTCTTTGTCAGTTATTAAAAAGGAAAGTAAACGAACGGACAGATGATTTATTTTCTTTTGTAGTAAATAACAAAGAAAAATCTATAGCTGAAATATTTTAATACATTTTTTAATTGTAACTTTGTCCTATGTTCTTCGTATGGCCTAGAAGAAAAAGGAGTATTTATCAGGCTTTAAGCTTTTAACCATGCACTGGGCCATTTTTGCTGATCACAAACAAGATACATGAATATTGCAGCAACAGTAAACTACAGTCGTATAAAAACAGATCTAACGCACTGTGTAGAGTACAATGACTTGCAGTGTGACAGTAGCAGAATGCAGTTTGTTTACGTTTCTCGCGATCGTGCACGCTCGGCTACGTTCGACTTTCTTCGCCACTAGCCCAAGCTAGCTTCCCCTGTCGTAAATAGCATGCTTTGGAAAAATAACAATTAAAGGACCATTTCTTTAGGCTTAGGCACATACAAAAATTAGACTGTAACAAAAGGAAACAAAAGAAAGTGTATTATCATTTTACTTATACTCTGCTTATAGGCTATATTACTGTGGTGTAAATCAAATCAACTTACAATTTCAATGGTTTGTTGACTTGTTGATGGTCCATTCACAGCCTCTGATATTGACAACTCATCATCATCGGTTTTGGTTATAGTTTTATCGTCCAATTTCGTTAAGGAAGTTGAAGCCGAAAAAAACTCTGCAAAGCTTTTGATTGCTTTTGATCTCCTTTCGAATGCTGTAATTTCCTTTTGCGGTTAAATGACCCAGATGGTTTTTTACTACTGGACATTATTTTAATTTTCAGAACAACTACAAGAATACAGGAAACTTGCAACTCAAGCCTATTACCTGTTAACAGGCAACAGCATACAGGTAACTTCATTCACACGACTGAATCGAACTACTGCGTCGACGCACTAGTTCGAGAATGGCGTTTTGAGCCAATAGTGGACGAGTTCATTCCCACTCCCACGCATGAATCACGGACGAGTTCATTTTACCCAAAGAGGGGTATCGTCTGGTCTGCATCCCAAGCGTGAAGTTGCCCTCCTTTTTTTACTTAAAGTTATGAATGAATTATTATTATACCCAATACTTTTGAATTATGTTTTATGTTGTATTTTTAACTGTGCATATGATTTATCTTATCTATGTTTTCTTGTCTTTACTGAAACTATTTCTGCGCCTTCTGGGTCTATATAGTTTGAGGCCGTGGCTGCCTGGCGCCATACGCTGCCGCATACTTCGCTTACATCAAGGACCGGCCTTGTTGGTGGGTTACGTTTATTGTACGGTATTCTGAAATTCTCCGCAGGATTGTCACTGAAAGGTATCCAGTCATAATTTTCATCTTCTTGTTGGTTACTTCCGGATGGTGTGCCCTTCTCTGGTTATCGCTTCCGGATCTGACTCCTTCAATATTATGAATTCGTTGTAGGTTTTCAGTATTCTCTTGCCTTGGGTGCTGGTTATTGCTCTGGGCGTTATTATTGTTTCATTCGTTTGATGGTGGTCTTGGGTAGCACCTCCCCTGATTGTTTCGAGTGCTCCCTCATATAAAGTGTACTTTGGGTTGATTGTTACGATTACGGTTATCTCCGTTCCCCCTATTAATATTATTCTGGTTATTCGGGTTATTATTGTTCCCGTAATAATTATTATTGTTGGGGTGGCCGTTTGGACGCTGGTTTGGACCATTGCCCCGGTAATTATTATTATTTTGATAGTTTCCGTTAAACGGTGGATTGCCCTGATTATAATTCGGGCAGTTACCCCTATATTGATAGTTATTATCGTTCCGGTTCAGGTTATTCTGGTTGTTGTTTTGGGGTTTGTTATTAGACGAATTGTAATTTGGTGGGTTCGGGTTTTCCTCCCAACGGTTGTACCTCAAGTTGACCATTCGGTTGCATCGATATTGGCCATAATTTTCATGGTCCTCCAAGAAGTTTGCCATTCCCTGGATAGTTTTTATTTGACCCTGTCTCCTGGCTTTTTGGACCACATCCTTGTAATGGTATCCTAACTGTATCACTAAAGATTCGTCCGGTATCCTCGGTTCTAAGTTTCTTGCTAAGCACACCTTCCCTAGAAAGTACGATGTTAGGGTGTGTCCTGCTTGCGGTTCGTACCTCTCGTTGCTGATATCATTTCTGACTACGTTTTGGGTGGACTCAGACCAGTATTTATCTCGGAACTGTGTTTTAAATTCCTGTGTACTGTTTATTTCTGGTCTGGTAGCCGTCCACCAATTGTCGTGGGTGTCCTTGAACATCTCATCAATTAGGCTTCTCACCGTTGTCCATCTTGTTTCCCTGTTTTTTTCGATTAGTTCCTCTACTCTTTTCAGGAATTCCATGGGATTGCGCCGGTAGCTGCAAAAGTTTATTATCTCCCTGTTCTCATTGGTAATAATGTGGGTATTGTTGCATGGTTTCTCTCTAAGTGCGTCCAGTTCTTCTTGCATTTGTTTTTCTCTTTGGCTAATTCCCTGGATCTTCTCCTGGTTTTCTCTGATCCGCCCATCTGCTTGGTTAAGGTTGGTATACACCCTTTTCACACGTTCACTTACGTCTGTCTGTATTTCCTTGTGCTTCTCCTCCAGCTTTTTGAGCACCTTTTTATTTTTTGTGCACTCTACTGACGTTATTAGTTGAAACTCATCCCTTGCAATTCTTCCTTCATCCTCGACTGCTTTAATTTTGTTTATTAACTCCCCACGGACTTGTACTATTGTTTCATTTGTCTCGGTGACAGTTTGTTTAATTTCTTCTCGACATTCTACCACCTGTTGTCTCAACTCATCTTTGGTATTCTCGCTATTTTCCTTCAATTGTCTTTGTAGTGTTTGATTATTATTTTCAATCTTATTATTCAATATTTCCAGATCTTTCTTGATCTGTCTCTTTAACTCTTCATTCTTCTCTTCTAATATCTCTTGGTTTCTCTTCAAGGCTTCATGGTTGCTTTCCATCTTATTATTCAGAAGTTCTATGTCCTCCTTGAGTTGTTTCTTTAACTCTTCACTATTTTGTCTGAAGAACTCCCTGTCTTCCTTTCTTTGTTCATTTGTTTCTTCCTTCTGCTTCTTAAAATTGTCATTAATTTGTCCAAATTGCTCCATCATAAACCTCATCAGTTCCTGCCTCTCTTCGGTTGGTGTAACTTTGTCCGGTAGATTTTCGATTGTATCTCCTGCTTGTTGTTCCCGTTCGCTGTCTTGACTTGGTTTCTCCTGTTGATTGCCGACTATTACATCTACTTCCGGTGTTGGTTGGGTTGGGTTTTCTGGTTGGTTCCCTTGGGCATCCTCTTCGATCATTTCCTCGACCATTTCTTCAATCATTTCCATTTCTTCTTCTTCTTCCGTACCCTCAGTTCCCTTCTTAGATTTTCCCCTTGTAACCATGGAATGTTTCATATTTTTTTGTAACCACCGCTAGTCTTCAATTCTAGCCTCACTAGTTGGTCGCCAATCTGTAACAACGAAATCTTTTGCGTACTCTTAAAAGTGTAATTATTGTGTGTTCGCCTCACACTGGGTGGTTGTTACTTTATGTTCACTCTGATGATGTCCGTAGCAATCTCTCGAATTACCAGTACATGCGAGTGGGAACCTAACCTGTTCTTCAGTAGGTGTTTATAAATCCCGGGTGGCGCCAAATTGTTTAACTAAAAACAATTAAATTACAAAATAGGATGATTGAGCGTTCTTAGCTATGATGGTATGGTGAATTCAAATTCACTCCCGCCTTCGTTCGACTTTCTTAATCGAGCTGTTAGTTTGCCAAGTTTCTGACGTGAGCGCTTACCGTCACCTTTGCTTATCGCTAAAATACACAAATATTATAATGCATTTTCCTATGGAATAAAGAACAGTGGTTACAACTCTGTACTAGTTTATTAAATTGTGATTCAGTATTATACAAAATTATATTTTGTTATTCAACAAATTTGCACCGGCAATTATTATAAGACAAAAATCTCAAGGTTCGGCGAAGCGATCTGAACGAATTATTTAGTCAGACATGGCGTCTGCTTGGTTGTTTACTATTAATTTCGTTCAGATTCTGGATTCTTGTGATTACAAAAAAATATTAATTTGATTACAATAAAGTACACTACCTTACATTAATTGTACTTATATAATATAATGTGTAATTATAATTTGTTCCTGAAGTGTTATAAAGTGTGTTTCAAAAGTTCGTAATTTTTATACAGGTTATTTTTCTAGTTAACATAAGTTTAGTGTTTTAATTTTTATTAATCTTTGAAAGAAATAGTATCATCAGTTTCTAGTGAGAGTTCAAAGTGTTATGAGAAAAAATTAAAGAGAATTTATTTCATAAATTCGGGTAACTCAGCAATACTTATCAAATCAGTTGACTTGAGGTGTAATGTCATTCAGTTGAAATGGGTTGGGGTTTTCAATAGTCATCAATCTTCAATCATCTTGGGATTTAAGTACGTCTGGCTTCTTTTTCGTATTAGTTGGTTGAAGTTTATTAATTTAGAATTTATTAATCTGTTATTTGGCATCAGTTGAATGTCCTAGTCCTTCATCATCTTCTTACTTCTTCATCGTTTCGAATTTGGATTACTTTTTAAACGTTTTATATTAAATTTTGGTCATTTACGGCTTGGCGTCTATTCCTTTTGAGCGTCAATAATGGACTAGTAAGTTCTAACGGAATATTCATAAATAACGTTCAGTTGTCATGGTAACTGATTGATTCTGATTGGCTGTACTTGACTTAAGCCCATTGTTATAATATTTGAATTTTTATTCAAAATGACTGTATATCTTCTGATTGCTATTATTCTTCTGTCTTCTTATTTATGTATGAGATATTATCACAACTGTTCGTATTTTCTTTCAAAGATCATTTTGACATCCCACAAAGCTGTGTTTGCTTATGTATTATGTTTGACAATTTTGTTGATATTATCTAATTACATTTCTTTCTTATTTTAAGTCCTTAATTTAACATTTATCTCTTAATATGATTCATTAATTATCATTGACTAGTTATTTGCCTTGGATTTGCTAATATCCTAGTTAATTTCTTACAATTTGTAGTTATTGGTTTTCTTCAGTTAGGCATTTCATAGGCCTAGGTAGTAATTGGCTATATGTTCTTAATTTATACAAATTACATATTATTTTACCTTTGTACATGTTTTGTTTTGGTATTACAAATGATTTGTTTACTTGTTGAATTGTTTAGGGTCTGTTTTATAATAATTGTATGTTTTCATTACTTTCCACATTATGGTTTGTCTATTATTTTCTAACTGCTTTTCCAGTAATATTAGATTTATATTAATTTATCCTTTTACTTATTTATATTGCCATTGTTTATAATTTGGCTATTATCTACTATTCTCTATAAAATATAACATAACATAACATTTAGGCTTATGGTCTGTATAATTCCTATAGCCATATTCCTTGTCATAGATTTAATCAAACAATTCTTTAACAGCTATTATGCTACGTTTGTTTACACTTTGTTTTATTATTACCGGTACTTATTTTTTTGTGATAAACATCATCACACCATTTAACTTTACTTAACTAACTATCCCTTAGAACATAGGATGTTGATTGATTTTGCCTTCCTATTCTTTACTACATTCTTTCTTAACTAAACTTTACTCTCTAACCATGGTAACACCTTCCCTTAATACTATTGTATTCCTCATCTACAATTAATCTTAATACTAACAATAACAAAATTCTGATTTAATAACACTTTTCACCAATAAACCTTTAGTGTTTATTACTGATTATTAGGTGTTTATACCTATCAATAGGGTTTCTATTTATTTTGGGGTTTTACACTGTCACTTTGCACTTTTATATTTTATTTAAGTGTTACTAGTGGGTATTCCCTAACATTAACTTTTCTTTCTCACTTATTTCTGTTCACTATCTATCTATCTCTCACTTTACAATGGTTAATTATACTATTAACAAGTTCGTGTTATTATAGAGTTATTTATTACATTGAATCTCTATTTATTTGGTTAGTGTATACACACATCAATTTAGGAAGTTGCCTGGTTAGCGCATGCGCAATGAATGAGCGTCTCCCACCATACAGTGTGACTATAAGTGTGGTGTTGTTTACACGTACAGTCTGCAAGCATTCCAAAAGTTACTGAGTTTCTGGGTTTTGTATTTTAATAGCTATCTTAGTGATTAGGTTTACCTTTTTGTGACATTATTTAAAACTAATTTGTTCGTATTGTTTTTCGCCGCGATACATTTTATATCTTTATTTTTTGTTATTAGTGATTGCTTAACAACAATGAGTAAGTTGTCGGGAAAGGTGCTTAAAAGCCAAACTCGCGAAGTTATATACAATGTGATGGAGTTTATGAAGAAGGAAGCAGATCATGGAGGGTTTTTAATAGACTGTAAAAAAGTTAGAGAAAGAGTGTCGGCTGCAGTTGGTGTAAGTCGGATGACACTAGCGAGAATAAACCAGGAAGTGAAGAGGCAGAGAAGCGAAGGGCAACCATTATTTGAAACGCCAAATAAGAAAAGGAAGAGAGAAAAGCCTCTGACAGATTTGGACGATTTTGATAAATCTGTTATACACCGAATGATCAACGGCTTTTACCTCGTCGAAAAATGTCTACCTACACTACCAAAATTACATTCAAAATTAGAAAGATTAAGGGTTTAATGGAGGGAAGACAAGTTTAAGGACAGTAATCAAACAGTTGGGTTTTAAATGGAAAAAGACGAGAAACAACAGACATGTACTTATTGAACAACAACACATAGCCTTCCACAGACATGAATATTTAAAAAACATTAGGAAATACAGAGAAGAAGGGCGACCAGTAGTTTACATGGATGAGACTTATATTCACTCATCACATGTGAGCCAGAAATCATGGGCAGACAATAACAATGATGGTGTCACTATACCCCTCACTAAAGGAGCAAGACTTATAATAATTCATGCGGGAGGAGAGATGGGTTTTATTGAAAACTGCTTCACCATGTGGAAATCAAGTCTGTGTTCAGGAGACTATCACAGTTCAATGAACTTTGAAAACTACCAAAAGTGGTTGACAGAAAAATTAATACCAAACCTGCCAGAAAAAAAGTGTACTTGTCATTGACAATGCACCATACCATAATGTGCAGTCAAAAAAGTATCCAACCTCCGCTTCAACTAAAAGTAAAATGCAAGAGTGGCTTCGAAGTAACCGAATACCTTTCGATGATTCGATGCTGAAGGTACAGTTGATTTCGTTACATAAACCAAGGATCAAAGAATATGTAATCGATTCGCTCCTTCAACAACACGGCCACACTGTATTGCGCTTACCTCCATACCATCCGGAGCTCAACCTAATAGAACTTATTTGAGCCGAGGTGAAGAACTGGGTAGCAACCAACACAACATTTACAATTGAAGACAAATGTTAACCAGACAAGCGTTACAACCACAAATAGAAAATGCTGTTGAAAATTTCATCATTCAACTTGGAGGGGAAGCCAGTGACACAGATGAGGATGACGCCAGCGGATGTAGTCAAATGGACACGGACAGTGCAGAAACTCTATCAGGAATTGAAGACTTAATGTGAAGTGTGGTTTACCTGCTGTCATAGCTGTTAACTTAGTTGAAAATTTTTTTGTTACAAAAAAGTACATTACTATAAAAAAAGTCATATTACTATATGACTAGCACAGTAAAAATTTTATTATTTTCTATTTGAACAGTTAGCAATTATTTGTGACCATAGGACTGCATATTACTGATCGTCTACTGAAATGAAATGAAAAAGAGCCCTGAAGATGACCTTGGAATCATGAAAGGTAATTTGTATAAACATAATTCCATTTTTCATTTTTGTTGTCTTGTGTAGGCCTACTTCTATAGTACGTAGTTCCAATGATCTATTTTACTGCATAAATAGGAGCAAGTGGGGTGAGGTGATGAATGGATTAATTTGATAATGTCAGCATATTTATAGGCCTACAATAATTTTACAATAATTTTCGGTATGCTTTGTTAGTGTTCTGTGTTTAATTTGTAGTACGTTAACGATTATAAATGTTGTTCTTTAGATCCAAAAATATTAAATAGAAAATAATTTGCATTACAAAATTTAGAAATTACAGTAGCACATAATTACCAGTAGTATTTGCATTTCGTTGTTTGGTTCTATTTTTAAAGTGACAGTGGATATTTTTCTTAAAACATAAAAATATAAGGCATATTTGCTACCACCTGGGGGCTATTAGCGCACGAGTGTGCAATTTTTATATTTAAAACAGCTCTTAAATTATTGAAATTTAAACAAACACTGACACAAACAAAGCGTTCCGAACACTGCTTGCAGTGGTGACTGTACCAACTAGTACACGTGTACTCACGTAGTAGTGGGAAGTTTGTCAGCGGAGGGGAAATTTCCCCTCTGTGGGTTTCCAGCTACGTTGATGTATGTATACTTTGTTTGTCTTTACTTTATTGGATTTTAACAATTATCCTTTACATTGATTATTTAGTCGATACTAATAATTATCTTTTACATTTGTTATTTATTGGTTTCTTTTACATTATTATATTTGAGTGTAACATTTCTCCTTTTTCTGTTCTATATTATTTGTTTGTGTCTTTTCATTTCTTCTCATTTTATTTCATTTATACTTGGTTTGTTTCATTTTCATTTGCCTTCTTCTTCGATTTCATTTTATTTCCTTTTATTTTGGTTTTCCCCTTCTCATTTGGTTTCGTTTTATTTGGTCAATCACTTGGGTTGTGTCATAGTCGTTTGTCGTGTCATAGTCATTTTATTTTCTTTAGTTTAAATATTTTTATATAGTTAATTCATCGTTTTTTCCCTGGTATTGGGGTGGCTTGTTTGTGTTGTAACAATATTTATTATGAATTAACATCTGCGAATTCAAATGAATGTTCATGCTATATCTCAAACGAAATATATTCAACTGATTATAGAAATTCCTTTAAAAACAGAAAACAGATTACTAGACTTGTATTCTGTAAAGTCCTTGCCGTATAGAGAACCTTCTATCAATAAGTTTATATATGTAAAGAGCAATACTGAGTACTTAGCATTAACTAAAACGCAACAAGAGTATGTTGAACTTACACACAAAGATGTAATTGCATGCAGAGGTTCCAAGTATAGTGTGTGTCCAGCCAATATACCTTTGTATTCGTACCATAACGACAGTTGTATCTATGCATTATTTGTTGGAGAGACCAGCAGTGCTCGTGTTCAATGTGAGAAGAAGGTTATACAGAATTTCAGCTGTCCAATTCTACATCAGATGCCGAACAAGGATGCGTGGATATATAGTGCACCAGAACCGATACGAGTTACCTGGAGATGCGATCAAGACACTAAGACCGAGATTCTTAAGGAGAGAGGAGTTCTTCTTAATCCACACCATTGTCATATATATTCCAAATATTTTACCTTATTACCACATACCTATGGACGAAGTATATATAACCTTACTAAGCCTATCATGATTGAACCACCAATATCCTCTTTGATTAGTCCATTCGAGGCTAAAATTTTAACAAATAATGTCACTCACATGAAGATTTCAGATGTTACAGAATTGAATATTGACGAAGTACTGCATGGGATACACAACGACTTCGATGACGTTTCACTGAACCGACTTATTAACGATATCCAAGAGATACAGCGAGAAAAGCAACAATCACGAAACGAACTATCTATTCGCTATGCCGGTGGCTTTACCATCATAATTATTGGAGCAGCATTGCTATTATATCTCGTCTACTGAACCAAGTCAGTCTCCAAATGTCTAACTTCTACTCTCATACCAGCAACGACATCGAGTGCTGAGGCAACACAAGAAGCAGCAGAGGACGTTCCAGAGGTAACTTCGCCAGACGGAATGAATGTTACAGCAGTCTACGTAAAACCAGGTGTTAGGGTTGCACATTCTCAGTTATAAATTAAAGAGTTTGTTGTGTTTGATTGTTTAGTAAAGCAATGTATTGAACCTACATAAAGAATTGAGAAGTACGTAAGAAAAATGTAAACAAGAAAAAATAATAATTATTATAATAGTTGTGAACATACCTAAGGAAAACAAAATTTTGAGTCTCATTATATTCAGCACTCTGTTTTGAATGTAACAGATAAAACTATGTTTAAATAGAAAAAGAGGCAATTATGTAGTTTGTAAATATCGCGTGATATATATATATATATATATATAAATGTGTACATCGACACAATGTGTTATCTACACACAGCTGAGCATGTACGGCTGCTTAGCGATAGCAATGACTGACCGTAGACGGCGCAGTCTTATCTTTTTGTTTTATTGGTTTGTTTACATGTAGATAAACAGATCAGATGTAGATTTCATGATGTAAACATAGTAGGTAATACTACTATACTACTTACTATATATATTGTAGTACATTCCAAGAACGTTGAGCTTGAGTAAAACTAAGTTGTTTATACTTTGGATAAATTTTGAAAAGCAAAGTACGTCCCATACTTTCCTTTTGTAAAGTAGGGAGGGGTGTTGTGCCCAGCACATTCCACGTTATGATTTTATATATATTTGTAAATGAGGATTCTACTCATACTCAAACTACTCAATGTATTATTTTATTTTATCTTAAGAATTATTTTAAGTAACAAACTGAGCGATTGTGAGGAAGTGTACTGACCATTTTTTATCGTGGCACTTGTAGCGTGTTATCAATCAAGGAAATAAGGATTGTTTACTTGTCAGTGTTCGCGAACGAATTCCGCTTTGGTTCACAAAAATCAATGTCAAATTGCCCTCCGTACGGGTACACAAAACTGATGAAATAATCTTAAGTTATGTTTGTATGAAGAATTTAATATTACAAAAAATTCTTGATCAGGAGGCATACTATCAAGATATAATAATTTATATAGTTATATAATTTTCCAGTTTGTTAGGGTGATTAAAAAACTAGCCTAACAAAAGAAAACACTATTTTGTATGTTTGAACTGAAAACAAGTTCCCTAAAGGATCCATGCAAATTGGATCAGCATTACACCAAAAGTTATGTAGCCTGAATGTGGAGAGAATTACCACTGGCTGCTAGTTTTTTGACAGCTGTGGTAAAAATGAAAACGGCACAGTCATCTAGATCTTTGTCATTGGTTACCGGTACTTATGAAGCACCTCATCATGTGAAGGCAATTGTCTTGTGTTTTCCGGTTGTGGAACACTCATTTATCCCTCCTGGTTGGGTGTTTGGTAACCTAGAGTAACACTTCAAAGACCACAGTGATAATTGAAAATCCTGAGAAATACTTGGAAGTGTTTGAAAGCTAACTACCTTTGTTCATCTAGGACAGGACTGTAAAGTTATGGATTGGAAAGTCTGGCCTGAAGAAGTTTTCAGGAAAACAAATAATAGTAACTTTTCAAAAATTGAAGAAAGTTGTTTTCAAAAGAAATAAAACAAGAACAATCATCCTTGTTCATGGTGAACAGTTTTATAATTTTGAAAGAGGTATGTTTAAAACACTTTGCAAAAGAGGTAAACCCAGTTACCTTGCAGAGATACAAAGAGATATTCCTGTTAAGAATGCTAAAATCAACAATTTTAAACAACTCACTCTGCACTTCAGGAAAGACTAGGAAGAAAACCCAATCCTGAAATTCTAAAAGGATTGTTTTTCTGAATGAAGAACTCTGCCTATTCCACTAGTTAATGACAAAGAAGATGTTGCTTTTGATTTGGTTCAAGACGAGGAAGGGATCCGATAAGTAATGATTCAAAAAAGTGCAATTTAATGTTGTTATCAACAATTTTTAATGTTTTTTATGTGTTCAACTATAAACTCAATTTAAAAATAAACTATGAACTATATCCAACTTGTAGTACAGTTTTACTGACAGGATTACTGTTGCCAACTTGTAATTTAAAGTTTATATGCCAGTTGTAAAGGTCTTTAACAAAATGTAACAAGTTTGTTGTAATTTGGTTTCTTTTGTAATATGAAATGTTTTGCACCATGATCCTATAAACAGAGGCCGAGCTCACAGTTGCAATACCTGTTATAAAAAACATAATAAATTCATTTTATTATTTTAAACAAATAATTTTAGAAAATTGTATGGTTATAGAACTTGAAGTAAAGGACATAAATGAAATTATTGCAATTTACAGAAGACAATGATGGGATCATCTGGAAAGGATGACAGAGGATCGATTGCTGAAAGTGGCACTGAACTATAAAGCCATTGGTAGAAGAGATGTGGGTCGTCCGAGGATGAGATGGGTGCCGGAACAGGTTTATATAACATAATCCGTGAAGAGGAGAAGAAGAAGAAGTATGGTTATAGAGCCTTTGGAAAATTAATATTATGATATTTCTTTAAATTAACAAAATATTTAAGGTAATGTTTTAACAGTTTTCTTGATTTTCTAATAATCTCAAGAATGGGTTTTATAGCAGAGCTACTCATGAGGAAAGAAGTTATTCAGTGTGTTATTAAATGAATCTATTCCCAACCTGTCTCACTCTACAGTATTGTATAACAAGTTGTATATCTACAGCCTCATGTAAAAGTTTTCAAAATTTAAATTAATAAACAAATTATCTTCACACAGCAAATAGACACAACATTCTTCGCAACCTACTGGGAACGTATAAAGCCTGTGCTTCAGTGGCCAGTGGTGAATATACCAGTATATTCACATCTATTTGTGACAGTTTCAGACTGTTGGATATTCCCAAACTGCCAGAAGATGGTAAATGAGCTTATGCTACACAGCCTATCTGTATTATTTATGGACTTATAATTAATAAATTAACATTCTGTTGAAAACATAGATGGACTTCTTTGTACAATTAGCATTAAATCTACAGTAATTCTGGTCCATTAATTATTTTTAGCCGAGTAAGACTAATTTGGACTAATTTGAAAATAGCACATTTCCAGAAACAGCATCTTTTGAGCTGATTATTTTTTAAATGATAGGTTTAGTGTTTACCTAAATGTTTATCCAAATTTCAGCCTTCGGACCCCCCATTTTCCCCGATTTTCCATGACTTTTCACTTCCGGCAAACAGCGGAGTGTGAGTCATTGAAGTTTTCCTCAATTTTTCTGATGATAACTTCACCAAATCAAAAAAATAAGAATACCAGCGTATTCCCTGGAAAATTTCCTATCCATCTGGGTTAGTCGTGCATTTTTTTAAAGGCAACATAACCTACAAAAAAATTGAAACTTGCAAAAATGTGCATTTTCAGATTTCTGTTAATAGTGAGTGAAATAATAATTTTTTCTTCATAAAAAAATTGTAGAATATAGTATTCCAATAGACAAATTTCCATATTAATTTTTACCCCAAAATATTTTGTCATTAAGCCACAATAAATTTTTCAATTTGAAAAGGGAAATTTCTCAAAATTGGGTCTAGTCATCACCCTGATATCACAGGACAAAGTTTTTTTTAAAATACTCGTATTTTTATGCTCTATCAGCTAGTAAAAAAAGTTTGTTCTTTTATAGCTTCCCAAATAATAATTTTTAATTTTTACCTTTTTTTTTGCGCTTGTACACAGCGAATGGCCGCGCGGGCTGAATCGAGTATACATATGCGCTGCCAAGCGGCAGTACTATGTACTGCACATTTGCACACTAATTGTAAATATAGTGATGTGATGAAGCGTTTTTGTTAATTGTGACATTTATATATTTTTATATATTATATATTGTTAAGAGCAGCTGATGCTCTGGCAAGTACATAAGAAGTATGTAAGAAGTAAGACATTGAGTATAGCCTTAGATTAAAACTATGAGGAGGTCTGTGAACCTCAAACAGTTATTTTGTATAAGTGAACTACAGACTGTGATTAAAATAAAATTACAAATATAATAATATTGAACAATAATTATAAAAGTCAGGTAGTGTAACAGTGTAAAAAGGTGAGAACAACAGTGACAGGCTTTAAGAAGTAAAAACAGTGTATAGTGTAAGTGAATAAACATATTTACAATATGAACATTGCATGAAACATGCAATTTATATGAAACAACAAGGTAACTCATATAGTGCAATAAAACCAAGGGGAAATAATTAAAAAATAAAGAATCATCCGTTACAGACTTATAATCTAATAGTGACGAAGATAAAATAAGATTCTACGGAATCATATTAATTATAAATTGGGAGACCGAACCTGTGACCCATAAATATATCATTGCCAAGACCTTAACTGAATAAATTAGTGTTTTAGTAAAAAGGAGGGGATTGTTGGAAAAATATTGAAACCAGGCAGAACGTGTCAATTTTACTGCTGGATTTTATACAAATTAAAGGCGGATACGAGACGAAATGATACAGAAAAACTATGGAAATAACTAGAAGAATGATGTTTTAATCAAAGGTACAAAAAACTGGAAGTCCAGGAACGAAGGATCAAGAAATAAACTTGAAAGAAAACTGCCAGATTGGTGAGATCTCTCCAATAATCCACCAAGATATTTGAAAACATTTTAACATTTAAAGATCGAGTCACAGTGATATATTATCACAAAAACTAAAAAAACTATAATAGTGAATTCGAATTGTACACAAGTAATTATTAGTATTAAGAGTTTCTTTTTAATTGTTCACTTGTCTTTTGTATGACCAAAGAACCCACTGATACACAACATACATCAACAACACCTAATTACCAAACATTATTTATAAATATTATGTTTTATGATATGTTTATGACTTATGTACTATACTTTGACATGACTTATACACGAACCCTGAGATTGAGATTTTTTATGCTCTACAACAGAAATGAGTTTCAAAAAGAGTAAATAAAAATATTGAATTTTAAACAAGAAAGAATAAGGAGTCTGAGTATTTATTCTAAAGTGTAAGAGTCTTTTCACATAATTGGCGACAAACTTGAGGGCTAGAAAAAGGGAATAAATAAAGATTGAGTAGAATTATAGTTGTCATTTCTAGCTGGCGATCATACAAAAGTGAACAAAATGGCCAAAAGAGGAACCTCATGTAGAAGAAACAGGACAGCTGATACTGATATGAATCTGGAAGAGAAATAGGCTCAACCTGCAATAGAAGTGGAAGTAGAAGCCAGCAATATGGAAGAAAAGCAACCATATAAACCAGCGTATACAGAGAACGTAGGCATGCAAGAAATGATAAGGCTTATGGAACAAATGAATAAAAATATAGGCGAACAAGTAAGTGAGTTGAAGGAGGATAATAAGGAAATAAAAAAGAAAATGGAAGATAATGGTAAAAAAATGGAAGAAGATAATAAGAAATCCAGAGAAAATAACGATAAAAACATAGAAACCTTAAGTAAGGAAATAAAAGACAATAGTAAGAAAATGGAAGAATTAAAAAATGATGGTAAACAGAAATGGAACAATTAAGTAAAAAAATGGAAGATATAATGGAAGAGAATAGTAAGAGGATGGAAGAGAAAATTGAAGATACCAATGAGGAAATAAAAGATAATAGTAAGAAAATGGAAGAATTAAGTCAGAAAATGGAAAATAATAACCAACAGTTGAAGGAAGAATTAAGTCAGAAAATGGAAAATAATAACCAACAGCTGAGAGAAGAAATAAAAGAGAATAATAAGAAGGTAGAAGAAAGCAATGAAAACTTGAAACAGCAAATCATAGGGGAAATTGCTGATATTAATCAGAAAATGGAACAGTACAACGATACTATCAAACAGCAAATTTCCTAAACAAAGGAACAGCTGAAGCAAACGAGTCAGGAGCTAAAGCAGTTTAGAGGTGATGTCTGTATACAGATTGAACACGTAGAAAATAATAACATAAAAAGAATAGAGTCAATGCAGATAGAGACACAGAAAAAATAGAAAAAGTGCACGAAAAGGTAGATGAGAAAATAGGGCACATAGAAGTCCACGTTACTAGTATACAGGACCACGTGACCAGTAATACTGAAAAAATCAAAGAGGATTGGTGAATATACGGGAAGAAATAGAGAGGATTAATAACCGGCCATTTAATGTACCTAACTTCCAATTTACTGACAACCGAGAAATAATCAATTTCAAAAACTATAGAAGGAATCCTATGGAATTTTTAGAAAGGATCGAAGAAAATATTATGAAAAATAGAGAAACCAGATGGACGGTAAGAAGCATACTGGACGAACATTTTAAAGAAATGACAGATAACTGGTGGACAGCCACACGACATGACATAAACAACTATTCGGAATTTAAGGCATTGTTTAAAACCAAGTATTGGTCCGAGTCCACTCAAAACATAGTGCGAGACAACCTGAGTAATGGTAAATACGATCCACAGAGAGGCACATCACCAACGGCATACTTCTTGGGAAAAGTGTACCTAGCTAGGAGTTTGGAACCCAAGTACCAGAGGAGTGGCTGGTAATGAAACTCGCCTACCATTACGAAGAGGGGATTGCCAGAGCAAGGCTAAACGGACAGATCAAAACCATACAGTCCATGGCCGCATTACTAGAAAGTTATGAGCACAAAAATTATTACCGTCGAGGTAGACGAGAAATGACTATCAGTTGAGAGACAGAAATAATACGGCGAATAATAATAATAATAATAATAATAATAATAATCAAAACAATAATGGCAATAGGGATAATTGATCAAGAGTGAATTATGTACGATCGAACAATCGAGATGGTAACCGCGGTTATAGAAGGCCAAACTATCAAGGACGCGGGAGCCTAGAAAACAACCACCCATATCCAACTGTCAATCGAGATAATGGCTATAACAATAATAATCACAACAGGAATTATCCAAGAAGGAGCCTAAGCAATGAAGATAACAGGAGATCAAATAATTATAATCCTGTGGGGAATAACAATGAGGAAAGGCATAATCTAAATAGCAATGAATCTCACCATAACAACGACGTTAGGGACCCTGACATTGACCATACTTTAAACGAGAGGCAGCAGTGAGAAATCTTGACAACCCATCACTGATCCGATCTTCTGGGTACCAACATAGACCACAAAAATACATACCTAATCAGACGATTACTGTAATTCACAATAACTATCTAAAAAACATACGCGAGGAATTATTGACTGAAGAATCTACCCATGGAGAAAATCATAATAATAATGAAATCTTATATATTAGAGCTGAAGTAAATGGGATAGCAACAGAAGTCATGATAGATACCGGGGTGAATGTCTCATTAATTGACACTATTGAGTTAGATAGGATACAAAGAGAGTGCAAAGAGATTATACCAACATTACCCATTAATAATAAGTTAACTCTAATCGGAGCTACTGGATGCCAAAATAAGTCTGTCAGAAAACAGGTGTCATTAGAAGTTAAAAGTAATGGATCTACAATTCCCATGACGTTTTTGGTCGCAAAAGACTTACCATTTAATCTGTTAGTCGGGTGCGATACGCTAAGGCGGCATTCGGCTATAATAGATCTGAGCAGAGAGAAGGTGTCTCTGATATCAGATGAAGTAGTATGGACGGCTGAGTTGATTGGTAGCCAAAGTGCCCCTCAGATCCGTACCAGCTATTATGTTAGGGATAATAAAATATATAGGGTTAGATCATTACAAAATAATATAGATTACCAAGATAATAATGAAGAAATGTGGCAGAACAAAAAAAAAGAGATCCAGAGATTCCAGGAAGAGAAAATGGAGTTAAATCTAAATGCAGAACAAACAAATAAACTAATATCCATTTATAACAAATACAGACATGTTTTCTCCGACATGCTCGGTAAAGTGAAAAACTCCAATGCAAGTTAAAGTTCAAAGAACCCTTAGAATTTAAAAGAAAATCCTATCCCATCACTCATTCCCTGAAGGAAGCGGTCAGAAACAAAATAAATAAAATGATGGCCGACGATATAATTGAATATAGTCACTCTCCATACACAAACCCCATAGTGGCAATTCCAAAGAAAAATGGAAGGTTAGACTTTGTCTTGATGCCCGCGAAATTAACAAAATAATAGTAAACGATAGAACATCTCCGGGGGTAATAGAGGAAATCTTAAAGAAATTTCACGGTACCAAGTACATCAGTACTTGGGACACAGTATGTGGGTACTGGCAAGTAGAATTGCATCTAGAGAGTCGGAAATATATGTCGTTCATATTCGATGGCCGGAATTACCAATTTAAGAGACTCCCATTTGGTCTCATTAACTCAGTGGCGATTTTCGTTAAATGCATAGATCAGGTATTGGGACAGGAAGCACTGCAGTTCACTACAGTATACGTAGACGATCTGTTAATTACTTCATCCGATTGGAACGAACACTGTGACCGAATAGAACACGTATTAAGAAAATTGTCCAAAAATAATGTTACATTGAAACTCTACAAGTCAAGACTTATTGCTGACAAATCCAATTTTTAGGATTTGTTTTGTCCAAGACGGGCATCTCACCGTCTCCCGACAAAGTAACTGCCATCCAGAATTTCCCTACTCCAAGAAATAGTAGACAATTGCAATCTTTCCTCGGATTATGCAATTATTACCGAAAATTCCAACATAATTACTCCAAGTTAACAGCAAGGTTTCAAAAACAATTAACTTAAAAGGAAAATGGAGATGGGGCTATGAACAAGACATAGTATTGAAATTGATTAAGGACACATTTTTAGAGACGGTTATACTACATCACCCTAATTTTAACCAACCCTTCTACCTAAACTGCAACACGAGCAACATAAGTCTGGGAGCAGAACTATACCAGGAAGATGTGGAAGGGAACCACTTGGTCATTAGTTTGCAAGCCGAGTGCTGAACAATTGTGAAAAGAATTATAATGTTACAGAAAAGGAATTACTTAGTGTGGTTTTTGCATGCAATAAATTTTGGACATATATCCTTGGATACCCGGTAACCATTAGATCCGATCATAAGTCAATCTCATTCTTAAGACGATGCAAGCTGAGTCATGGTAGATTAACAAGATGGGTATTGGCACTACAAGAGTACCACATCAACTGGGAATACATACCTGAAAGAAAGAATGTAGTCGCCGATGTACTATCTACGATTAATGTGGAAAAAATACCTTTGAGGCGGAGAAGGAGGAAATCGCCAAGGTATATCATATTATTAAAAGAAGAACCGACTTAGAAATGATCATTAACAAACTTAAACAACAACAGACAACTGACCCAAAACTATTACAGATAAGACAGAGATTAAATAATCAGGATGACAAAATATTACCATTTTATTACGTTCATGAAGATGTGTTATTTATAAAAGCAAATTTAAATCAAAACAATTGGAAGGTGGTTATACCCAAGACTATATAAAAGGAGTTAATCATCGATTACCATATTCGATATGCCCATATGGGTCCTCTGAAGGTAATTAAAGCGTTAGAGGAACAGGTATATATAAAAAATATAAATAGAAGTGTCTGAATGTATGTACGAACCTGCCATGTATGTCAACTGGTTAAATATAATAACGAGAGGAAAGACGGAACAATGATAGCCATTACCTCTACACATAAACTGGAAAAGGTATTCCTTGACATTTGTGGACCTTTCCCTCGTAGTGGAGGACAACATCGATACAAATTTATTATTATCATATGGGACCATTTCTCGAAATATACAAAATTATACCCTATAAATAGAGCGACCACAAAAAGAATTCTAGACATTATCAATCATAAGTATATACCTGAGTTGGAAACTCCAAGGACCATTATTACCGACCACGGCACTCAATTTAAGGGACAGATATGGAAGGAAACATTATTAAGGCATGGAGTCAAGAATTACAAGACATCTGTCTATCATCCGAGCAGCAATCCCGCAGAGAGAGTGTTGTGAGAGGTCAGAAGAATCCTGAGAACATACTGTTTCGATCAACAAAGGAAATGGAGTGAATATTTACCATCCACAGAAAACATTTTAAACTTAGCATACCATCAGAACATAGAAATGACCCCGTACATGGTAATGCATGAAAAACAACCACTCCGAGAAGTTACTGATCTGATTAGTTTTCCAGATTCACTGGAATATAAATTTGATAGAATTAAATTTTATAATAAGATGGTAGAAAAAACCAACAAACAAAGGGATAGGTATCAAAATCGACAACACAAAATCATTAATTATTCAGTAGGAGAAAAGGTACTGTTAAGAAATCGACAGTTACCTAGTACCATGGAGGGAGTAGCTAGGAAACTACTACTCTTGTACACTGGACCTTACATCATTAACAAAGACAAGACGAATAACACCTATGAATTAACAGACCCTACCAATCAACAACTTAAAGGAACCTACAACCAAGCTTCTCTGAAAAAGTGTTATGAAAACACCACACAAGAATGAATGATAATTTCATCAGTCTTATAAATATGCTATCCGAAATAATCATTCTTGAATAGAGGGCATTATATAAGGTAACAAGATTCCACCTCCAAAAAAAGACAAGTATACCATCAAAATTCATTTTGAAATATGCAGAAACGCAATCTTATTAGTATTAAAAGCATAGAAGAATAAAATAAACTTAATAAATACAGAAATGAAGAGACAATATATTACTTAAAGATAATTAATATTTTCAAGGAATAAAAAGTAATCGAGCAAAAAGGGAAATATTCTAATAAGTAAATCATTGGGAAATAGAGAGTGCAAATGTAGGAATTAAATAATGTAATTAATATGACAAAAGAATAACTGACGATGACAATTATACCCAGAAGAGACGATCAAATGACAAAAAATGTAAATAGTTATTAGAAAACAATTATAATGTACCAATATTAAACTTTGTATGTAAGAAGTAAGACATTGAGTATAGCCTTAGATTAAAACTATGAGGAGGTCTGCGAACCTCAAACAGGTATTTTGTATAAGCGAACTACAGACTGTGATTAAAATAAAATTTAATGGCTAATGTACCATGAAGGACGAGAGACGAGAGGACGAGCAGTGAGGACAAGAGGACATCCAGGAGGATTGAACCGAAGGAATCACTGGAGGACACGGGACAACTCTGCGGAATTTAAGGTGACGAAAAAACAATACATAATTATCAAAGAGAAAGACATTAAAAGACTTTAATAAAAAAACAGAAAAACAGAAACAAAACATTTTTGTAAGAGTAAATAATAAGTATGTAGATAGAGATAAAATCAATGTAATTCATGTGTAATCAGAAAATTATTTAATTATATTTCTTTAATGAACGTACAGTCAATGAAACGATAAGTTAAATCATTGCTGGGAAAATGAACAAGTAATTAATTTATTTAACTTTTTCTTAGTAAAAGCACATAACGTAGAACCATTGAAAATAATCAATTAAGTGTGCTAAAATGATTATAAAGCCGTAGAAAGGTATAAAGAAAATATAGAATAAGAATGTATTAATAATTGTTAACAAAAACACATTTAGACTGAGTAGGCAAGAAATCTTAATATAATGAAGAAAAGTTTTTAAATACACTTTATAATAGAATATCTAGAATTTAAGATATATGTTTGTGATGATAACATGGCAAGTAAAGACACTTTGAAACCATAGATAATGGATAGCATATGGCGTATTGATCATTATTTTTATATTATTGTTTTTTTATGTTTGTTTTCAGTAATAGATGAAACATATTACGATTCCTAAGAAGAGTTACTCTTATTATAATTACACCTGAACCCTAATTATACACGTACACGTTGTTAGTAATGTTATATAAAGTGTATGAGTTAAACTAATGTACAAATTAAATTACACAGAAGGTTAATTTGTTACTATATATATATATATATATATATATATATATTATAACGATTCATATTAGCGTCCTAACTAAGCGTTATATGAAAGTGTCTGACGGAGGGAGTATAGCAGCGTAAGCAAGAGAGAGAGCGTACAATCGCAGCCATCTCACTCTAACCTCGTCACAGCGACATCAGATACCGGTACGAACATGAAATTTTACTCAATACAAATTATCAGTTCAACCTGTGATAACTTAAAAACTAGTAAATATACGGCAATTCTGAAAACAGCATTGTATTCAGCAAGTGAAGCTTTATAAGTAGCCGCAATCTCAGTTAATATAATTAACAATTGACGAAGTTATACGGAAGACGTATGCCAAAAGGAAGAACGAGAGAATTATGCTACGTAGGAATTAGGTGTTTTCACACACACACACACACACACACACACACACACACAGATAAAGACCTAAGCAACAATATTCTGTGGTCAGATCTTTGAAAACACGTTTGCAAATACCTGTAATCAATCGATTTGCAAACACAGGAAGTATGATTTTAACTAGAAATTCTCTGCAGTTTCAAACCTGTCAAGGGGTGTTTTGTCGACCTGTTCGAGATTGTCGAAACTGAAGAAACGCATGATTTATTTGAACAACCAATCAGCATCCAGTATTTAAAACTGATGCCAACTCAAAGCGAGGGGTAGCATCACTCTTCGTTCGGATCTTCAATGCGCTAGTCGTGTATAAATTACGTACAGACATTTTTCAATCACGCAAAAGTGTAATTAAGATCAAATTCGAGAAGTAGTCCGCAGTCAATATGAACTAGTACCGTTTAACAACTCTCGCTGCGTAAAACAACGTTAATTAATTAAATTATTAATTAATTAATCATCAGCCGTGAAGGACCTGTGCGACAGAAGGCTACAGCATCTGTAATTGCCAGGGCATCTTCTACAGCATTGATCAACATCAATTCTTCTGTGCAAACACATCAAAAGGAGGACCTTTATGGATTCCTATCTTCGGTCAATGCATCAAACAGTAAGAAATAGATTCATTTAACTAAAAATGAACTTTTTTCATGTGAAAACTTACTAATTTTATTGGACGCGTTTCGGCTTAGTATCCGCCTTCTTCAGCTTTGGTAACAGACTGCCAGCATTTTGTAACGGTTGTGTGGAAGGTGAAGTGGGGGTGGTGTGTGGAGGAAGGGGATTGGCGCGGGGATTCAACTTACTGTTTTTTTCTGTATAATTGTGTCAAAAAGTGTATGTGATTTATATTGTAATTGATCGTTGAGTATGTTGTTTGGTTGTGTTGTGTGGTGTTTATATATTTCGTATTGTTCAGTTGTGTTGAGTTTTTGACCTTTGGGTATGTAATGTAAAATTTCAAGATTAGTGTCTATGTTGGTGTAACTGTGGTTTTCTGTGTGTATGTGTGTGGCAAATGCAGAGTGTATATTGTTGTTGGTTAAAGCTTTTAAGTGTTCAGAATAACGGGATGAAAAAGATCTTCCCGTCTGGCCTATGTAGAAACTATTGCAGTCATTACAATTTAATTTGTAAACACCTGTTTTGTTATATTTGTCTATGTCTGTGTTTGTATTACTGATGTGTTTTTTGATCGTATTGGTTGTTCTGAATGCTATTTTGTATTTGTGTTTTCTGAATGTATTGGCGATTTTGTGTGTGTATGAGTTGTGGTATGTGAGTGTGATGTACTTATTGTGTTGTGTGTTGATGGTATTTAGTGTTTTGTTGTTTTTGTTTTTGATGCGTTTGTGTAGTATGTTTATTAAATTGGGGTTATAACCGTTTTTTATTGCTATGTATTTTATTGTGTTGAGTTCGTCGGTGTAATCTTGTTTATTTAAGGGTATTTTAGTTAGTCTATGGAGCATATGGTTGAAGGCCGCATGTTTATGTTGTGTTGGGTGGTTTGATGTGTTGTGTATAACCATGTCGGTTGTGGTTGGTTTCCTGTATATTTTGTACGTGTGTGTATTGTTAGTTTTGTTAATTGTTAGGTCTAGAAAATTTATACTATTGTTTTGTTCAGTTTCCAGTGTAAATTTTAATTTGTGGTGTATAGTGTTTATGTATTTGTGGAAGTTTTCAACTTGTCTTGTGTTGCCTTTGAATAAAAGTAATATATCATCTACATACCTGTGCCAGTATATAATTTTGTTAGTGTATTTGTTGTTGTTTATTATGTGGTTCTGTTCAATGTTGTGTATATATATTTCTGCTAGTATTCCTGATAGGGGGGGTCCCATCGGGAGTCCTTCTGTTTGTGTGTATATTTTGTTATTGTATGTAAAGTAATTTTGTTCAGTTATTATTTTGGTAAGTGTGATGATTTCTTGTATGTGTGTTTCAGGTGTGTTGTTTTGTCTGAGTAGTTGTTCTAGTGTTTGTATGGTTTCTTTGATGGGGACATTAGTGTATAAATTGGTTATATCAAAAGATGCCAGGGTTGAGTTATGTGGGATGTGTATGTGTTTAGTTTTCCTGACTAGGTCAATGTTGTTTTTGATAGAGGTGTTGTTGCTGAGTTTTATGTTTTCTCTGATTATTTTGTCTAGTTGTTTTGCTATTTTGTGAGAGGGGGCCTGTGTGTTGTTTATTAATGGTCTGATTGGAATGTTAGGTTTATGTATTTTTGGTAAAGCATTTAGTTTAGGGGGGTTAGGTTTTATTTGTTTAAGGTATTTGGCGTTTTCTGGTTTGATTATATGTTTGGTGTTGTTTATAAATTTATTAATCTGTTTATGAAATTTTAGTGTGGGGTCTTTATTTATTTCCGTTATATTATTTTCGTTGAAGAAACTTTCGATTTTAGTGTTTAATTGGTGTTTGTCCATTATGACGCTAATGTTACCTTTGTCGGCTTTGAGGATTGTTGTGTTGTGTTCGAGTAACTTGTGTTTTACACTATTGAGTGTTTTCATTTGATTGTTGTGTATTTTTGGTTTTGTATGTGTGTTTTGAAGTTTTCTTTTTATGTCGTGACGTATCGGGTCTTGGTCGTTGAGGTGCGTGTTTTGTACAGCCGTTTCTGCGTCTATGATGATGTCGCGTATGTGTTTATTGTGATTTTTGATGTTAGTTGTATTAGTATTCAAATTATGTTTCAGTCCTTTGTTTAATAAATCCATTTCATCTTTTGTGAAATTAATGTGTGTTGTATTAACCACGCGTGCGTGGAATATGTGTGCCGGTTCAGGGATTGATTCAATTGTGTGTGTTGTAAGGTTAGTTATTTTTTTGTTGTGTCGATGTTGTATTGTCAATTTGAGTTTTTCTATGTTGTCTTGTGTGTGTTGTATTACATTTTCAAGTTCTGTGTGGTGTAATATTTGTGTGAGTTTCATGTGTAAGTTATATGCCTGTCTGTTGAGTGTGTCTTTTTTATGGTAAAAATAATTGATTATGTTGTTTAGGTTTATTTGTTCTAATTTCCGTTTGGTTTGTAGTGCTGTATGTGTGTTTTGTTTTATTGTAACTTGTGCGTGTGTTGGTATGATGTTGTGTTTTCGACAAGTTTTATTGAATGCTATGTGTAAGCAAGTTTTTGTTACTTGTTGCTTGGCGTTTCTGTACTTATTGATGAAATACGCTTTATCTGCGGTATTATAGACTAATTTATACACTAATGTCCCCATCAAAGTAACCATACAAACACTAGAACAACTACTCAGACACAACAACACACCTGAAACACACATACAAGAAATCATCACACTTACCAAAATAATAACTGAACAAAATTACTTTACATACAATAACAAAATATACACACAAACAGAAGGACTCCCGATGGGATCCCCCATATCAGGAATACTAGCAGAAATATATATACACAACATTGAACAGAACCACATAATAAACAACAACAAATACACTAACAAAATTATATACTGGCACAGGTATGTAGATGATATATTACTTTTATTCAAAGGCAACACAAGACAAGTTGAAAACTTCCACAAATACATAAACACTATACACCACAAATTAAAATTTACACTGGAAACTGAACAAAACAATAGTATAAATTTTCTAGACCTAACAATTAACAAAACTAACAATACACACACGTACAAAATATACAGGAAACCAACCACAACCGACATGGTTATACACAACACATCAAACCACCCAACACAACATAAACATGCGGCCTTCAACCATATGCTCCATAGACTAACTAAAATACCCTTAAATAAACAAGATTACACCGACGAACTCAACACAATAAAATACATAGCAATAAAAAACGGTTATAACCCCAATTTAATAAACATACTACACAAACGCATCAAAAACAAAAACAACAAAACACTAAATACCATCAACACACAACACAATAAGTACATCACACTCACATACCACAACTCATACACACACAAAATCGCCAATACATTCAGAAAACACAAATACAAAATAGCATTCAGAACAACCAATACGATCAAAAAACACATCAGTAATACAAACACAGACATAGACAAATATAACAAAACAGGTGTTTACAAATTAAATTGTAATGACTGCAATAGTTTCTACATAGGCCAGACGGGAAGATCTTTTTCATCCCGTTATTCTGAACACTTAAAAGCTTTAACCAACAACAATATACACTCTGCATTTGCCACACACATACACACAGAAAACCACAGTTACACCAACATAGACACTAATCTTGAAATTTTACATTACATACCCAAAGGTCAAAAACTCAACACAACTGAACAATACGAAATATATAAACACCACACAACACAACCAAACAACATACTCAACGATCAATTACAATATAAATCACATACACTTTTTGACACAATTATACAGAAAAAAACAGTAAGTTGAATCCCCGCGCCAATCCCCTTCCTCCACACACCACCCCCACTTCACCTTCCACACAACCGTTACAAAATGCTGGCAGTCTGTTACCAAAGCTGAAGAAGGCGGATACTAAGCCGTTCAGCTTTGGTAATTTTGTTCAGTTATTATTTTGGTAAGTGTGATGATTTCTTGTATGTGTGTTTCAGGTGTGTTGTTGTGTCTGAGTAGTTGTTCTAGTGTTTGTATGGTTACTTTGATGGGGACATTAGTGTATAAATTAGTCTATAATACCGCAGATAAAGCGTATTTCATCAATAAGTACAGAAACGCCAAGCAACAAGTAACAAAAACTTGCTTACACATAGCATTCAATAAAACTTGTCGAAAACACAACATCATACCAACACACGCACAAGTTACAATAAAACAAAACACACATACAGCACTACAAACCAAACGGAAATTAGAACAAATAAACCTAAACAACATAATCAATTATTTTTACCATAAAAAAGACACACTCAACAGACAGGCATATAACTTACACATGAAACTCACACAAATATTACACCACACAGAACTTGAAAATGTAATACAACACACACAAGACAACATAGAAAAACTCAAATTGACAATACAACATCGACACAACAAAAAAATAACTAACCTTACAACACACACAATTGAATCAATCCCTGAACCGGCACACATATTCCACGCACGCGTGGTTAATACAACACACATTAATTTCACAAAAGATGAAATGGATTTATTAAACAAAGGACTGAAACATAATTTGAATACTAATACAACTAACATCAAAAATCACAATAAACACATACGCGACATCATCATAGACGCAGAAACGGCTGTACAAAACACGCACCTCAACGACCAAGACCCGATACGTCACGACATAAAAAGAAAACTTCAAAACACACATACAAAACCAAAAATACACAACAATCAAATGAAAACACTCAATAGTGTAAAACACAAGTTACTCGAACACAACACAACAATCCTCAAAGCCGACAAAGGTAACATTAGCGTCATAATGGACAAACACCAATTAAACACTAAAATCGAAAGTTTCTTCAACGAAAATAATATAACGGAAATAAATAAAGACCCCACACTAAAATTTCATAAACAGATTAATAAATTTATAAACAACACCAAACATATAATCAAACCAGAAAACGCCAAATACCTTAAACAAATAAAACCTAACCCCCCTAAACTAAATGCATTACCAAAAATACATAAACCTAACATTCCAATCAGACCATTAATAAACAACACACAGGCCCCCTCTCACAAAATAGCAAAACAACTAGACAAAATAATCAGAGAAAACATAAAACTCAGCAACAACACCTCTATCAAAAACAACATTGACCTAGTCAGGAAAACTAAACACATACACATCCCACATAACTCAACCCTGGCATCTTTTGATATAACCAATTTATACACTAATGTCCCCATCAAAGAAACCATACAAACACTAGAACAACTACTCAGACAAAACAACACACCTGAAACACACATACAAGAAATCATCACACTTACCAAAATAATAACTGAACAAAATTACTTTACATACAATAACAAAATATACACACAAACAGAAGGACTCCCGATGGGACCCCCCCTATCAGGAATACTAGCAGAAATATATATACACAACATTGAACAGAACCACATAATAAACAACAACAAATACACTAACAAAATTATATACTGGCACAGGTATGTAGATGATATATTACTTTTATTCAAAGGCAACACAAGACAAGTTGAAAACTTCCACAAATACATAAACACTATACACCACAAATTAAAATTTACACTGGAAACTGAACAAAACAATAGTATAAATTTTCTAGACCTAACAATTAACAAAACTAACAATACACACACGTACAAAATATACAGGAAACCAACCACAACCGACATGGTTATACACAACACATCAAACCACCCAACACAACATAAACATGCGGCCTTCAACCATATGCTCCATAGACTAACTAAAATACCCTTAAATAAACAAGATTACACCGACGAACTCAACACAATAAAATACATAGCAATAAAAAACGGTTATAACCCCAATTTAATAAACATACTACACAAACGCATCAAAAACAAAAACAACAAAACACTAAATACCATCAACACACAACACAATAAGTACATCACACTCACATACCACAACTCATACACACACAAAATCGCCAATACATTCAGAAAACACAAATACAAAATAGCATTCAGAACAACCAATACGATCAAAAAACACATCAGTAATACAAACACAGACATAGACAAATATAACAAAACAGGTGTTTACAAATTAAATTGTAATGACTGCAATAGTTTCTACATAGGCCAGACGGGAAGATCTTTTTCATCCCGTTATTCTGAACACTTAAAAGCTTTAACCAACAACAATATACACTCTGCATTTGCCACACACATACACACAGAAAACCACAGTTACACCAACATAGACACTAATCTTGAAATTTTACATTACATACCCAAAGGTCAAAAACTCAACACAACTGAACAATACGAAATATATAAACACCACACAACACAACCAAACAACATACTCAACGATCAATTACAATATAAATCACATACACTTTTTGACACAATTATACAGAAAAAAACAGTAAGTTGAATCCCCGCGCCAATCCCCTTCCTCCACACACCACCCCCACTTCACCTTCCACACAACCGTTACAAAATGCTGGCAGTCTGTTACCAAAGCTGAAGAAGGCGGATACTAAGCCGAAACGCGTCCAATAAAATTAGTAAGTTTTCACATGAAAAAAGTTCATTTTTAGTTAAGTGTTAGTGCTGTGAAAGAAGAGATGAATAATCAAGACAACTATAGATTCATTGATCAATGAAATAAGCACTAAACAAATAATAAAAGCAATAAACAATTTTTAAAAGACACTAAGAATTTCACACTTTGTATTTTAATTATAAGATTAGCTCTAACATAGTATAGGAGTGTTGAATGGAAAGTGGGGTGTAGTATTGGACGTGCAAATTATTGCAGACCTGTTCTTTAGCACTGGTTTGGGAGATAGCAATCTCTTAATTAAACCAGATAAGAGCCATAGGTCGTTTGAACGTCTTAATCGTTACTTTTCACACTCACTCAGTAATTATAAGTGTTAGGGTAGAAATAAGTCCTACCATTAGCATTTTCAAGTTTAATAATAACTGATTAAAATGTTAATTAAAATAATCAAGCCAATATTAAAGTGTTATTTGTAACGATTCCCCTTGAAAACCACAATCACTGAACGAATCCTGAGAAAGAGTGTCTACATGCGCTGAGCTAAGCTGAAACCGTGTCATTTGTATCTGGGATTTGTTCTGGCGCCCAGGTAAAGTAATATCACGGGTAAGTAACATTTTATCTAACATTACAAATATTAGATAATTGTGTTAGATGAAAGGGAGCGTCATAAAGATTTGGCGCCGCAACTAAGGGGCACGATTAAAGCACCAAATTTATATATAGAAATAAGTTTTGTATAAATTTGGCGCGGCCAACTAAGAAGCTCGATTAAATCACCAAATTTAGCACAAAAGAAAGTTATATAATTTGGCGTTGCTATTACCCAAATGATTAGTTAAATTGTAATATTAATTGATTAGAAAAGAAGTAGAATTCAAGGTTACAAATAACTGTTAAATAATTGTTAAACTAATTTGTTAAAAATAAATTTAAAAAATGGCTAAATCATCAGCAGTAGATATGGCAGCAATTGAGCAAATGTTTAAGCAGTTGACCACTAAAATGGAAGAAACTAAAACTGAAATAAAAGAAACAAATAATAAAATTGAAAATACAAATAGTAAAATTGAAAAAATAGAAAGTAAAATTGAAAATACAAATATTAAGATTGAAAGTACCAATAATAAAATTGATGAAAATAATAAAAGTTTAGAAGAAAGTAATCAAAAATTAATAACTGATGTTAATAATAAAATTGAGCAAACTAATAAATATTTGTCTAGTGAAATGAAACAAATAAACGAAAACTTGTCTAGCCAAATAGAACAAAGTAGTAAAGAAGCTACATTTAAAATAGATGAAGAAATAGCAAATGTAGCTACTAATTTAGCTGTTAAAATAGATGAGAGTAATATTAGGTTTGATAAACATACCGAAGAAGTTAAAACTATGTTAGAAGAATTTAGAAAACAAGTAAACACTAATTTTCGCCGTCAAGACGAAAAACTAAATAAGTTTAGAAACGAATTTCATGAAAGGTTAGAACAGAAAGTAACCCTCATTAATCAACAATTCAGCGAAGTAACAGCTGAATTAAAAACACAAACACTTCTAAATAAAGAAGAAATCCAGAATACTAGGGAAGAGTGTACCCAACTGGGAGAAAATATTAAAGAAGTTAAGAAACAGGTAGAGAGTAAGGCTAACAGTGACGAAGTACATCAAAAGGTGGAACAGCAATTGAAGGTAATGCGGCGGGAAGATCTGACTAAAGCAATGAAGTCACAGCAAACCAAAGTAGTGAGGTGTGGCGGCTATAAGGAAGAACCGGAAAACCTTGCATTTTCAGGAAACCCACATGAGAATCCTGTGGAATTCCTAAAGCTGTTTGAAGCTTATGTAACTCGTGTAAATCCACTGATGGACGACGAGGACAAGAAGGACATGTTAGGCCGATTTCTCAAGAATTGGGCAGGTACGTGGTGGAAAGTCATCTCGGACAGAGTCCAAACCTGCTCAGACTTCAGAGAAAAATTCCTTGCTCAGTACTGGAACGTTCAGATACAAAGAAGGGTACGCGATCATCTAGAATTTGGTAAGTATCACCCGTCAATGAATATGACAACCACCAATTATGTGCTTAACGTAATGGCGGAAGTCAAGCATCAAACACCACCAATAGAAGAGAGAGACCTAGTATATAAGCTAGCGCGTCATTTCTCAGAACGCACTAGAGTAGCAACCACTACTAGAGGAGTGGATACTCTAGAAAAGTTCATAATGGTTGTAGATGAGTGTCAAGATTTAGAGAGGGACCTACAGCGTGTACGTAATCAGCTGAGTAACTACTCTAGAGGCGATCATCAAGAACCAACTTTCTACTCAACTAAGAGGAGAGTCAATGAACGCCCGAAAGAAAAAAAGTTTACCCCATATCCGGGTAATAAACCCCAAAATCAACCGGAATTGGAGAAGAAGGGTAGAAGTAGGAGTGTAGAAAACAAACCAAATAAAGGGTATAAAGTGTGTAAAACAACTATAACCTCTACCGAGCAGCAACCGTCGACTAGTAAAATGAATACGGGAAACGGGAAACCACTGCAGGTAGAAAAGAAACAAAACTAAACCTACCATTACCTGCAGTGAAACAACCCAAGAAAACAGGTAAAAAGAACGTAACTAATAATATAAAACAAGTGAGCGATAGGGAGTTCTTGTTAAAAGAAGAGCAAGAAGTGGGTAGAAACCATTATCCTGAATGTCCGGAAATAATTCTAGTAAGAGCGCTTATAGACACTGGCAGTGAAGTTACCTGTGTCAGCTCAAAGTTTGTAGATAATTGTCAGTTGCGAAATTGTCCCATACTACCCGTAAAACACTGTAATGTACAGGGAGCCACTGGAGCCAAAATGCAAAAGATAACTGAACAAATATATTTACCTGTCAGTTTAAATGGTAACCAAACCCAAATTGTAGCTCTAATAGTCCCGAAACTCATTCATGATTGTATTATTGGGGTAGATACGTTACTTGAATGGAAAGCAGAAATAAATTTTAAAAGAAATACCATTACAATGGAAATTAATACCAATAAAATTAATGTAAGTATTAAAGAGTTTAAGCATTGGAAGTCGGTAAGTGTAATAAAGAACTGTAAGCAGCTAAAGTCATTTCTAGGTTTTGCTAACTACTATCAAGTTTACAAGTAAATACGCGGAAAGTTCTGTTCCATTGTTAAAGTTGTTAAACAAAGGGATTAAATGGAAGTGGACAAAGGACCACGATGAAGCGCTGCAACAAGTGAAAAGTCTTTTTATAAATACTGTTGTATTAAATCATCCAAGAGTAGGAGAAAGATTTTACTTGCAAACAGACGCCAGCAATATTGCTATTGGAGCACACTTGTATCAGATTGATGAGAAGGGCCAAAAAGCGGTATTAGGATTTGTAAGTCGCACACTTAAAGGGCAGAATTAACCTATTTTACGACAGAAAAAGAGCTATTAGCGATAGTGCATAGCCTGTCTAAGTTTAGAAGTTATATTCTGGGTGCTAAACTTACTATAATCACCGACAATAAGGCGTTAGTATTTTTATTAAAGTGTAAATTGCTAGGTGCTCGTCTGACTCATTGGATCTTGGCTATACAAGAGTATCAATTTGAAATACAATATTGTAAAGCGAAAGACAACTTGGTAGCAGATGTACTCAGTAGAAATCCACCATCAGAAAACAACATGGAAACAGATAACATTAAATGTAGTAGCAATGATATTGGTATTTACGCGGTAAAGCATATAACAAAACCTGAAGTAGTTAGACGACTTAAGGAAATAGGGACTCATCAACAACAAGAGCCTAGGATTAGTATAGCTTGGAGAAGTGCAGTTACCAACACCAAACCAGGATTTTCCATATATGGAGGTAAGCTATATAAGCTATGTTCCCATAAGTGGAAGTTACTATTACCTAGCTGTATGATAGATGAACTTATTTGGGAATGCCACTTGTCATTGGGCCACGCTGGAGTTAAGAAATGCCATCTAGCATTAACAGAAAGTTTCATTGGAAAGGGGTTAGCAAAACGCATGAAAAGATTATTGCCTACTTGTGACCTGTGCCAGAAATGTAAACACCCAAACTTAGCTACAAGGGTAGAAATGCGAACGATCCAAGCAAAAGAGAAAGGAGAGTTATCAGCTGTGGATTATTACGGGCCTCTACCAAAAGCAAAAGGAGGGTAAACACTTTCTAGTGACGGTAGATTTCTTTTCTAAGTTTGTAAAATTATACCCAGTCCAAAGAGCCATGACAAAAGCGACTTAGAGCATTAACGAAGTTCTACATCCCACAGTATGGTAAACCAAGGAAAATATTATCCGACCAAGGAAAACAGTTCACCCATAACCTATGGAGAGAAACCTTGGAAGAACTAAATATAAAACCTATTCTTACATCCATACGTCACCCTCAAGCCAATTTAGCTGAGAGAATAAATAGAGAATTAGGGAGGTATTTTAGAATATTGTGCAGTCAGAACCATTCTGCATGGGTAGACTACTTGAGTTTTATTTCAGATTGTATTAATAATACATGTAATGAAACAACGGGGTACACACCTTCAGAATTATTTATTAATAAAGAACCTGTACATGTATGGACCAAAACCATAAAAAGTCCACCCAACTACAATCTACCTATTCCATGTGAGGTAAAAACCAGGATAGCAGAAGAAAGAATACAGAGAGAAGGCCAAAAAAGGGTAGAACGATATAATCGAACTCACAAGTTGGTAAGGTTTGTGGAAGGAGAGGAAGTGCTAGTGAAAGCGAATCCTGTATCCTCTGCCATAGATAATACAACGGCCAAGTTCTTTCCAATATTCATGGGATCGTATCGAATAGAAAAACAGATTGCAAGGTACACATATATGTTAAAAGATGTGGAGAAAAATAAAATTGTAGGAAAGTACCATGGGGATAGTTTAAGGAAATATAGACAAAATGTTGACTCATAAGGAAATAATAGTTTGAGCCATAAGGTATGTGAGTCAAACATGGTCAAATAAAATAAATATATAATTGTTTTGAATCAAAGTCAATGATAATAATAATAAATTTTATTTAAATAAATGTTAGTATTGTTATTTAAATTATTGACATTAATTAAGCCAAAATGATGATTAAAATATTAATGGTCATATAAATTTCCAATATACCATGTTAGGTTAAGTAACATTGTAATCTTTAGTTATAAGATAGATGTAAGGGAAATGGTATTAGTGCAAGTTTTGTGCGGGAAAAAGTGCGAAAGAATATGTGCAAATTTTTCATCAGTGTAAAACTGTACATTAGAAAAAAAAATTAATGATTTATAAGATAATCAATTTTTTTTACTGAGTGGGGGTATATATAACGATTCATATTAGCGTCCTAACTAAGCGTTATATGAAAGTGTCTGACGGAGGAAGTATAGCAGCGTAAGCAAGAGAGAGAGCGTTCAATCGCAGCCATCTCACTCTAACCTCGTCACAGCGACATCAGATACCGGTACGAACATGAAATTTTACTCAATACAAATTATCAGTTCAACCTGTGATAACTTAAAAACTAGTAAATATACGGTAATTCTGAAAACAGCATTGTATTCAGCAAGTGAAGCTTTATAAGTAGCCGCAATCTCAGTTAATATAATTAACAATTGACGAAGTTATACGGAAGACGTACGCCAAAAGGAATAACGAGAGAATTATGCTACGCAGGAATTAGGTGTTTTCACACACACATAGATAAAGACCTAAGCAACATATTCTGTGGTCAGATCTTTGAAAACACGTTTGAAAAATACCTGTAATCAATCGATTTGCAAACACAGGAAGTACGATTTTAACTAGAAATTCTCTGCAGTTTCAAACCTGTCAAGGGGTGTTTTGTCGACCTGTTCGAGATTGTCGAAACTGGAGAAACGCATGATTTATTTGAACAACCAATCAGCATCCAGTATTTAAAACTTACGCCAACTTAAAGCGAGGGGTAGCATCACTTTTCGTTCGGATTTTCAATGCGCTAGTCGTGTATAAATTACGTACAGAAATTTTTCAATCACGCAAAAGTGTAATTAAGATCAAATTCGAGAAGTAGTCCGCAGTCAATATGAACTAGTACCGTTCAACAATTCTCGCTGCGTAAAACAACGTTAATTAATTAAATTATTAATTAATTAATCATCAGCCGTGAAGGACCTGTGCGACAGAAGGCTACAGCATCTGTAATTGCGGGCATCTTCTACAGCATTGATCAACATCAATTCTTCTGTGCAAAACCATCAAAAGGAGGACCTCTATGGATTCCTATCTTCGGTCAACGCATCAAACAGTAAGAAATAGATTCATTGATCAATGAAATAAGCACTAAACAAATAATAAAAGCAATAAACAATTTTTAAAAGACACTAAGAATTTCACACTTTGTATTTTAATTATAAGATTAGCTCTAACATAGTATAGGAGTGTTGAATGGAAAGTGGGGTGTAGTATTGGACGTGCAAATTATTGCAGACCTGTTCTTTAGCACTGGTTTGGGAGATAGCAATCTCTTAATTAAACCAGATAAGAGCCATAGGTCGTTTGAACGTCTTAATCGTTACTTTTCACACTCACTCAGTAATTATAAGTGTTAGGGTAGAAATAAGTCCTACCATTAGCATTTTCAAGTTTAATAATAACTGATTAAAATGTTAATTAAAATAATCAAGCCAATATTAACGTGTTATTTGTAACGATTCCCCTTGAAAACCACAATCACTGAACGAATCCTGAGAAAGAGTGTCTACATGCGCTGAGCTAAGCTGAAACCGTGTCATTTGTATCTGGGATTTGTTCTGGCGCCCAGGTAAAGTAATATCACGGGTAAGTAACATTTTATCTAACATTACAAATATTAGATAATTGTGTTAGATGAAAGGGAGCGTCGTAATATATATATATATATATATATATATATATATATATTTATTGTACCGTTAAGAAATTTCCGTACTTTCTAAATTGTACCTTGTTTATATCTTGGTTGTTGTATGTGTACTTTGTTAATATTTTAAAGGATGATTATTTTATCAGGGTAATTTTTGTTGAGCGCCAATTTGCAATCACAGGTTGCAAATAAAATTTATTTGTAAAATAGTAAGTATTATCTTTGTTAAAATATCATAAAGGTTTCTATTTCAGCTATAATTCAATCTCTTTTAATCTTTTATTTAATAGATGATTATGATAACTAAAGCTCAGCAAAGCAGATTCGAATAGGCTGCCATATTTCTTGGTGAAGAGTGTTACCAACTTAATCTAGTTGATGAAGCAAATTCACAGTCACTGATATAGTGTTTATAATATCATACACATTTTTGTATCCATTAAATAAAGAAACGAAAACCTTTTATCTGTATTTATTAAACTCAAATCCTTTTATTATTTTCTTTAAATTGTTTTAAAAGACAAATATAATCATTAACAACAAAGTCTGACCGGCTGTTCTTTACATATGCTCAGTATGGCAGCAGTAGCAGTAGTAATTCTTATATCTCAGTATATACACATTTGATATATAATTACCTTAATATCCACTTTAGTGATACACAGTTTCGTCACTGATAACGCGTTTCGGGATTAAGTCCCATCCTCAGATACACATAATTAATAAACTAAAATATTAAAATCACGACCATGATACTGGCCAAGTCAAAAATAAATAAAATAAATTACAAATCGCATGTAATAAGTTTTGCTAACCACGGCTGGAGCTCCCGCATGCGTTCACCCGCAACCGCGATCGTCACGCGACTGGTCAAAGATTAAGACAAACTGATTGCAGTGTCGAACAGGTAATTTGACGCAAAATTTACCTGGTCATTTAATAAACTGTTTTTGGTGTTACTATCTTTTAAAGCTTTATAAATTAAAGCTTTAATTTAAGACACACTGCAGAACTATAAATTATAACTGAAGTAATAATTGTTATTATAAACTACTTATTTTGTTAGTATTTATATCCCCGTCCAAATCCGCCGAAATATGCAAATTTGTAATTTTAAACGAGACCTAAGTAAATTAAGGACGTGCAATGCATATTACATTTTTGGGTTGGGGGGGGGGATTGAGCCCCCTGACCCGCTGCATACGCCACTGCATGCTGACAGATATCACAAAGGTTATTCTGGTGGTTCCTCATAATTTTCTATTGCTGTTATTATGTGAGACGTATCATAACAAGCTTTAAGGTCACTGCAGTAGTGCCATATCACTTCACTCATGCGCTACATTTACACTCACATGAATTACACTACAAAGACAAACAAATAATATCAGCACATTCTCATAAAGACACGCACGCACGCATGCACGCGCGTGCACACACACACACACACACACACACACACACACACACACACACACACACACACCTCATGCTACTACTAACAAAGAGAGAAATAAATTCTCTCCTTTCCTCTGTCTTTTCTTTTTTATATATAGTTTTTGTGTTATCTTTTCAATTTTGTTAGTAATTATTTGCTTTATTCTTTATTAATATGACACTTTTGTTTACATTTTATTTGTTCTTAAAATGTACCATACCTTTAGGCTATGAACAATAAATACAATACAATAGAAAATTGAGATTATAGGTACCATTAGTAAACAATAAGTGTGTGTATATTATAAATACATCACATTATCATTAGTTATGTTATACGTTATTTAATAAAACACTTCATTTTTAATGAAATTTGGTAAAGAAAATTATACATATTATAATACAAAATATACATAAGAGTTTACTTATTACAATTATTTTTAAATTCTTTTAATCAGAACTGGATTTGCTATCTTCTGAACTTTCTTATGTTTCTGTAATCACCATATGTTCTATAGCCAAGTCTCGAGGACACTCTTTCTTGTAGTCTTCTTTTTGAATCTCTTCAGAATGTTGGATGCATTTTATCCACTCTTCAACCGTTACTTTAGCTGTCGCTTCATCCATCAGTCTTTCAAGGTCGGCCATTTTAAAAGTATTATTATGATCAACCAAAAGTATTATTCTTTCACCTGTGCCCACACCAACTCAATTGGGTTGTAATGTGCATGATAAGTTGGAAGGCATACAACCTCATGACCCATTTTGTAGGCTATTTGATCTGTTTCATATATTTTCGGTGCATTTTTTATTTTGTTTTTGTTTAGCAATTGAACCCTTGCATCTTGCATTGAAATTTCAATGTTATGATTTCTCAGCCATTCTTGAATTTCCATTTTTTCCAGTTTGATTTAGTAGCTATCTCAGCAAGTGCGGAATGATAACTCGGGTTATCCATTACTATGACAGAACTTTCTTCCAGTAAGTAGAAGAAGTTCACAAACCATTCTTTAAAAAATTCTGAATTCATTTTGTTGTGATAATCTGTATTTAATGCAGATTCTGTGCATGAAAAATTAATTTGGATTCCTTCACAAAGCCTGTTTCAGCTGGCCCCAAATGAAGTACAATTAATCTGCCACCTTTTCTGACAGGCACTTTTAAACCACCCCTTTCCTCTGGGTCCTGCCAAGTCATTGATTTGCTGTGATTTTGGTTCACCCATGTCTTGTTCAAATATGGGCCTATTTAAACCATCGTCCCGAATTTCATGCATTTTTCTCAGAAAAGTAGCACGAGCACAAGCAGTATCTACTCTTCCCATTAAACATTTTTGGCCATCACTACACTTTTTATATTTAAATCCAATTTGTTTAAAAATTCACTGCACTGATTTATTGAAACCCCTAAGATTTATTTGTTTTCTGCTGGATTTTTCCCAATGTTGGGTATTCTCCATGTTCTTAAAAAACAAAACACATTTTCCCACAACATGTGTGTCTTGACCAAATTTGTTATTATTTGCTTCTTTTTAAAAAGCTTCCATGGCGTACAAATTTAGGTTCATTTCCTTCACATCAATCAATGTCTCATTCCACGAATTGAACTGTTGATCGACTTATTCCACAAGCTTCAGCAATCAACTCTTGAGCCTTTTTAAAATTCAAATTTTCAACTTTCTTTGGATCATCCGCGAGACTCTGTAAAAAGTTGTAAACATTGACAGTGATATGTTTACCTTGCTTCCCTAAGTTCCTTTTACCAGATGTTCTTCTTCTACTTGATGAGACTGTAAGAGTCATCATTACTATCATCATTCATCATGAATAGGCCTTATATAATTTTCAAATAACAACAATAATATAATATAATAAAAATAATTAGTAACAAATTTACATGTGTAATCTTAGAACTACTTAATATCGCATAATGAGATTGAGATTGATATAAATATTTAAGGTAGCATAACTCTACAAAACACTCTGCTCTCTCTACTGAATGTAATATGTATGTGGGTTATGTGGAGAAGACGGAGATGGTTAAGTTAAATGTTTGCAAGAGACCTCCCCTCCCTGTCGATGCATGTGCAAACCAAGTGTAATGTGCGACAATGCTGGTGGTCAAGAGGAGAAGAAGATCTGTTCCTACTGTGTGACCTTGAAACTTATTATGGTAAGTCTTGCATTATAGGAGAGTTTTGATGTGTCAACAGATATTTGCTTGATTCATATTGTAACTTTTCTTTCTCTGTTACAAATTAATTATTTTTGTAAAGCAATTATTTTGAGATTTTATCGGGCGCCATGTTGCCACACTGTACAACAACATATGAGATTTACTATGCGGTCCAGGATTCGTTTTAACGAACCAGTAATTGCAAAATGTATTACCTGAAATAACTCACTCGTGCTTGTATTTTTTACCAATGACATTACCCTTTATTCATATAAAAACCCTACTTACATATTTGAAAAGACTCTAATGTGTGCCAAACATGCACGTTTTTACTATGCCTCGGGGCGTAGTCCGATTTATCTGGTAAACATATATTCACCTTTAAACATTTTTAGACCCTCCAAAATTAACATGTGTTACAACTACTGTATAATAAACATGATAAACAATAAATGATATTTGCACAACCCAGCACTTGTTAAAATTATTTTGTTCACGCTCTCTCTCTCTCTCTCTCTCTCTCATTCTCTGGTACAAATTTTTTAGTTGTTTTATGAGCTCATTTTGTTTATTAAATGCAAAAATTTGGTCATTTAAAATTTTGTAGTTATGAATTTACTGAAAGGTATAAATATTTGACAGCTGATACTTAGCTGCCGGTTTTTTGTGAACTTCGCACACCGCGAGTTCGCGGATTCTGGACGCTCACATCGTCGATCACTTTTGCCGATTTGTACGGCACCGGACACTGTTATTTAAAACACTTCTGGTGTAGTAAAATTTAAATATTCACACTCAGTGAATATGCCGGCCGCGTGATGTGCCGACCGGCTCTGTTCACTGTCCAGGCGAAAATGACGCAGAGTCTTTGTTAAACATTGCGTAGGTGGGGCAAAACTACGTCACCAGTCTTTTGTCTGTACAGCCAAGCCTCGGGTTGTTTACAAAAGTATGCATTCCTTCGGCTGACGTCACCATGGGCTAGGCATGTTTATCGCTATCTGTGACACATAGTTTTTTGCGATATCTGCATCTTTTCAACTAATTCGATCGAAATCCTGTCAATTCCAATATGCGTTGTATAAAATATTATAGAGTTCATTCACCAAAACTTTATAGGGATTATGAAATATTACAAAATTTATTACAAAATAAATAGTTAGGGAATAAAATACAATAATTATGGTTTTTAGGACCATATTTTTATAAAAGTATGATTGTACCAGAATTGTACCATCACAAAACCCCCTCAATGAAAGATTTTGTGCCGAAGCATAAAAAATTTCATTGACACATTCGTACTTCCTAAAGGGATCAGCCATGATATGTCTCCACAACCCCCTTACAATTTATATAAAAAGAAATACAATAACTCACCCGTGGTCCGATGATGATGACTGAACCTGCATGACCTTACTGGACTTCTCCTTCGAGATCCCAACACCATAAGGCCAATCAGGCGCGTAACGTTCCTGCTCTGACGCGCTGGCCAGCTCAGGACCGCCGTCATAACATCACCAAACACTGAAACAATAAATTAAAAATATCAAAATAGTGGCTTGGTATATTACTCTATCCTTAACTGATCTGTTTCCCCTTAGCTATGTGCTGGTTTGCGTTAATAAGCACTGGGTTTGCTTGAAATACAAGAAATATAAATACAAAAAATATAAAATACAAGAATTATATAGAATTGCTATTCTATTCATGGACTACCCTTTAATTGTAAAATCGTTTCGATTCCCATCGATAATCATTAACTCTTTCTGTTTCTTAATTAATGTAATTATAAAAGAAACAAATATTTAAATAAAATACATGGAAATCGACATATAAATCCCAAATAATACCTAAATCTCCCAATATTACTTAAAAATGGAGAAAAAAATTTTATAGAAAAAAATAATTAATAAAATCTTATTGAAATTAATATTATTATTAACAGTTAATAACTGGCGCTGTTAATAATAATTACCCCTCTTTCTCCTCCACACACACTATTAAGGTTAAAATTTCTATGTTAATACATAATACATCATAATCAACCTTGATATATTAATACAGTTAATACATTGAAATAGTCAATTCCTATTTAATCTTGATCAGAATTTACACATCCTACCTATTTAAATTTGCATTTAAATTATAAAAATTACAATTGCAATTAATTAATTAATAATTCTAAACTTTCATTAATTAGCCATCAATTATTTATTATAATTATAAAATTTATTTCAAATTATTATTAATATTCATACTACGTTATTATTATTTCATCTCATTCCTATTTCCTTTCTACTCTGAACTTTCTACCTAACCTTTCACATTCTATCATTGTTTAGTCTGGGTGACTCCTGTATTCACTATGCTTTTACTTATTTTTATACTCTTACTCACCTTTCTTCTAACTAACAACCAAATTTACCTATCATGACACCAATTTCTCAATTATAAACATCGTTCACCAATTTCATTCCGACGATAAATCCTATGGCACCGCGCGTTTTTGTACAGGAATGGGTGTTCCCTACCTGGCTATATTCATTCACTGGCTATATTCATTCATAATATTTTGCCCTTCCAAAAAATTCGGCAAATACTCCCTTAAACTACGCTATTACCTGCCACAACGCTATACGTTGGTCACTCCTTATCACCTCACCCCCACTACAAAATATCATCAGCAACAAATAAATGTTTAACCTTTACTTTATTCACCTCTACAAATAATCACTAACTACTGTGTCCCTAAATATCTAACACTCTCTTTGTATTATTTACTTCAAAATTCTTAACTATCTAACTCCCATTAACTTTAATTGAATAACTCACCTGCCTTTATCTATACCCAGGCTCTATTCCTTTTTTAAACATTCTACCTTACTGTAATCATTGACAATTGCATTATAAAATTTATCTCTCACCTACTCATAACAATACATCTCAATCTTCAAATATATATTCTTACTTAATCATTTATTATTCATTAGAAATTACCTTCATTACAAATTAAATAATAATTTAACTTCATTAGAGACTTTCTATTACAATTAATAATTTACAACTTCAGTTACAAAGTTAGTACAACTTTCTTTTGTACCATTTTAATTGAGTGATTACTCTTTAATTAATTAAACTTTCAATATTACTTTCACTTGTTTAATTAAAACAAAAACATGTTAATTGTTAATTAATAAAACTATGAAACTATAATTTACATACATGGTGTATATAAAATTTACCTGTAATACACAACATCAAAATACATAAATACATTGATATTAACACATATAAAATAATGAAAATTATACAATCCAAACTCATTATTTTGTCATTAATCAAAATCAGTCCATATGCAGTCCAATTCAAAATCACTGTTCACATATATTAAATGTTCATTACACAATAAAACAATCTATCCTCCATCATTGAATAACATTCTAATCTTAGGTCTATTTATCTTATTGTTTAGTAAATACAGTATATAATTATACTCATTATAATATTCATCAAACATTTTATATTCACTCACAATTTCGTTTACATTAACAGATGTATTTCCTATTAATTTATCATATGCCAGGTCACGATCGGGTACAGTTCTGTCTCCCTCAGTGTGATATTTTATAATCTTGTTAGTCATATAGTCATAATTATCATCATAATTTTCTACTACTACACCTGCTACTTCCCAAGGTAATTAATTGTTACCATTATTATCATCATCTATTATTATTTTAATTTCACTTTTACTACAAGGTATGTATTTACTATAATCATCCACCATCTCTACTCCTAACCTTTCTACAAGTTCTCTATACTTTCTATTTACTTTAAAAATTTCTATTACTCTCTTTCTCTCACCATATCTCTCACAATACCTCTCTACACTTTCTCTCTTAATATATTTCTCACCATAACACCAAGTTACACTCTCTCTCTCCAAATATGCAGGGGTCACTAACTCATAATTACTGCACCACCTATGAGGTACACAAAAACACCAAGGAACTCTATTTGTAGACCTTTCGTCTCCCAAATATAAATATAAGGAACTCTCGTCCTTATTAAAAATACGTGAAGACTTGACTTCACCCCCTAACACAACATCAAAGGAAAATTCTAACCCCTGCACCCCTTTAACAAATGTACTTTCTCTCAGCTCTCTCTCTGACTCAACACACTCAAACACCTCATTATCACTACCAATATTATCATTATCGTTTTCTAATATCATATCATTCTTACTACCTGTAAACTCTTATTCAAATTATCACTGTTACTTACTTTATTAATCAGTACTCCGTTTTTCGTCATATTTTCATGACTATTCACCTTCTGATTCTCTATTTGGATTAACTTCTCATCCAACTTTTAATTACTATATCACATTGCTTATTAAGATTATTGTAACGTTTTTTAATTTCTCTTTTTATTTCGTCAAACTTCTCATGGAAATCACTTTCAATTTGAACGTTTTGTGTTGTAATTTCATTTTTTATTTCAGTTTTGAAATTATTAAAATTTTCATTCTGTTTGTCACATTTACTGTCGACCTTTAATAGCAACTGCATCATTGCCGTTATGTCATCTGTTTTATTTTCCTGACTACTTGAGATGGAGGTTATTGTTACTGTCTCTGACTGTACAAATGCAGTCGTACTCGACTCGCCAATCTGACTAATTTGTGTTAATGGAACATCCATCTCACTAGTCAAATTTTCATCAGTTGTACTGATTTCTAATGTTTTATTGTCATTGGTACTCATTTTGGTTCTTATATCTCTAACACATATATGTTTATATCCTCGTAACTTAACCCTATCTTACACACGTGTTTATGTACTTACGAAATTATTTCAGGCAATTATTCCGCTTTCCTGGTAGGTATACTCCACATAAAATTTGTATGCAGAGTCCCTGTTATTACGGGCGACAATGTAACTTTTTTTTCTCTGTTACAAATTAATTATTTTTGTAAAGCAATTATTTTGAGATTTTATCGGGCGCCATGTCGCCACACTGTACAACAACATATGAGATTTACTATGCGGTCCAGGATTCGTGTTAACGAACCAGTAATTGCGAAATGTATTACCTGAAATAACTCACTCGTGCTTGTATTTTTTACCAATGACATTACCCTTTATTCATATAAAAACCCTACTTACATATTTGAAAAGGCTCTAATGTGTGCCAAACATGCACGTTTTTACTATGCCTCGGGGCGTAGTCCGATTTATCTGGTAAACATATATTCACCTTTAAACATTTTTAGACCCTCCAAAATAAACATGTGTTACAACTACTGTATAATAAACACGATAAACAATAAATGATATTTGCACAACCCAGCACTTGTTAAAATTATTTTGTTCACGCTCTCTCTCTCTCTCTCTCATTTTCTGGTACAAATTTTTAGTTGTTTTATGAGCTCATTTTGTTTATTAAATGCAAAAATTTGGTCATTTTAGATTTTGTAGTTATGAATTTACTGAAAGGTATAAATATTTGACAGCTGATACTTAGCTGCCGGTTTTTGTGAACTTCGCACACCGCGAGTTCGCAGATTCTGGACGCTCACATCGTCGATCACTTTTGCCGATTTGTACGGCACCGGACACTGTTATTTAAAACAATTCTGGTGTAAAATTTAAATATTCACACTCAGTGGATATGCCGGCCACGTGATGTGCCGACCGGCTCTGTTCATTGTCCAGGCGAAAATGACGCAGAGTCTTTGTTAAACATTGCGTAGGTGGGGAAAAACTACGTCACCAGTCTTCTGTCTGTACAGCCAAGCCTCGGGTTGTTTACAAAAGTATGCATTCCTTCGGCTGACGTCACCATGGGCTAGGCATGTTTATCGCTATATGTGACACATAGTTTTTTGCGATATCTGAATCTTTTCAACTAATTCGATGGAAATCCTGTCAATTCCAATATGCGTTGTATATAATATTATAGAGTTCAATCACCAAAACTTTATAGGGGTTATGAAATATTACAAAATTTATTACAAAATAAATAGTTAGGGAATAAAATATAATAATTATGATTTTTAGGACCATATTTTTATAAAAGTATGATTGTACCAGAATTGTACCATCACAAAACCCCCTCAATGAAAGATTTTGTGCCGAAGCATAAAAACTTTCATTGACACATTCGTACTTCCTAAAGGGATCAGCCAGGATATGTCTCCACAACCCCCCTACAATTTATATAAAAAGAAATACAATAACTCACCCGTGGTCCGATGATGATGACTGAAACTGCATGACCTTACTGGACTTCTCCTTCGAGATCCCAACACCATAAGGCCAATCAGGCGCGTAACGTTCCTGCTCTGACGTGCTGGCCAGCTCAGGACCGCGGTCATAACATCACCAAACACTGAAACAATAAATTAAAAATATCAAAATAGTGGCTTGGTATATTACTCTATCCTTAACTGAACTGTTTCCCCTTAGCTATGTGCTGGTTTGCGTTAATAAGCACTGGGTTTGCTTGAAATACAAGAAATACAAATACAAAAAATATAAAATACAAGAATTATATGAAATTGCCATTCTATTCATGGACTACCCTTTAATTGTAAAATCGTTTCGATTCCCATCGATAATAATTAACTCTTTCTGTTTCATAATTAATGTAATTATAAAAGAAACAAATATTTAAATAAAATACATGGAAATCCACATATAAATCCCAAATATTACCTAAATCTCCCAATATTACTTAAACATGGAGAAAAACATTTTATAGAAAAAACAAAATTAATAAAATCTTATTGAATTAAAATTATTATTAACAGTTAATAACTGGCGCTGTTAATAATAATTACCCCTCTTTCTCCTCCACACACACTATTTCTTATACATCAGGTTAAAATTTCTATGTTAATACATAATACATGATACATCATAATCAACCTTGATACATTAATACAGTTAATACATTGAAATAGTCAATTCCTATTTAATCTTGATCAGAATTTACACATCCTACCTATTTAAATTTGCATTTAAATTATAAAAATTACAATTGCAATTAATTAATTAATAATTCTAAACTTTCATTAATTAGCCATCAATTAATTATTATAATTATAAAATTTATTTCAAATTATTATTAATATTCATACTACGTTATTATTATTTCATCTCAATCCTATTTCCTTTCTACTCTGAACTTTCTACCTAACCTTTCACATTCTACCATTGTTTAGTCTGTGTGACTCCTGTATTCACTATGCTTTTACTTATTTTTATACTCTTACTCACCTTTCTTCTGACTAACAACCAAATTTACCTATCATGACACCAATTTCACAATTATAAACACCTTTCACTAATTTCATTCCGACGATAAATCCTATGGCACCGCGCGTCTTTGTACAGGAATGGGTGTTCCCTACCTGGCTATATTCATTCATAATATTTTGCCCTTCCAAAAAATTCGGCAAATACTCCCTTAAACTACGCTATTACCTGCCACAACGCTATACGTTGGTCACTCCTTATCACCTCACCCCCACTACAAAATATCATCAGCAACAAATAAATGTTTAACCTTTACTTTATTCACCTCTACAAATAATCACTAACTACTGTGTCCCTAAATATCTAACACTCTCTTTGTATTATTTACTTCAAAATTCTTAACTATCTAACTCCCATTAACTTTAATTGAATAACTCACCTGCCTTTATCTATACCCAGGCTCTATTCCTTTTTTAAACATTCTACCTTACTGTAATCATTGACAATTGCATTATAAAATTTATCTCTCACCTACTCATAACAATACATCTCAATCTTCAAATATATATTCTTACTTAATCATTTATTATTCATTAGAAATTACCTTCATTACAAATTAAATAATAATTTAACTTCATTAGAGACTTTCTATTACAATTAATAATTTACAACTTCAGTTACAAAGTTAGTACAACTTTCTTTTGTACCATTTTAATTGAGTGATTACTCTTTAATTAATTAAACTTTCAATATTACTTTCACTTGTTTAATTAAAACAAAAACATGTTAATTGTTAATTAATAAAACTATGAAACTATAATTTACATACATGGTGTATATAAAATTTACCTGTAATACACAACATCAAAATACATAAATACATTGATATTAACACATATAAAATAATGAAAATTATACAATCCAAACTCATTATTTTGTCATTAATCAAAATCAGTCCATATGCAGTCCAATTCAAAATCACTGTTCACATATATTAAATGTTCATTACACAATAAAACAATCTATCCTCCATCATTGAATAACATTCTAATCTTAGGTCTATTTATCTTATTGTTTAGTAAATACAGTATATAATTATACTCATTATAATATTCATCAAACATTTTATATTCACTCACAATTTCGTTTACATTAACAGATGTATTTCCTATTAATTTATCATATGCCAGGTCACGATCGGGTACAGTTCTGTCTCCCTCAGTGTGATATTTTATAATCTTGTTAGTCATATAGTCATAATTATCATCATAATTTTCTACTACTACACCTGCTACTTCCCAAGGTAATTAATTGTTACCATTATTATCATCATCTATTATTATTTTAATTTCACTTTTACTACAAGGTATGTATTTACTATAATCATCCACCATCTCTACTCCTAACCTTTCTACAAGTTCTCTATACTTTCTATTTACTTTAAAAATTTCTATTACTCTCTTTCTCTCACCATATCTCTCACAATACCTCTCTACACTTTCTCTCTTAATATATTTCTCACCATAACACCAAGTTACACTCTCTCTCTCCAAATATGCAGGGGTCACTAACTCATAATTACTGCACCACCTATGAGGTACACAAAAACACCAAGGAACTCTATTTGTAGACCTTTCGTCTCCCAAATATAAATATAAGGAACTCTCGTCCTTATTAAAAATACGTGAAGACTTGACTTCACCCCCTAACACAACATCAAAGGAAAATTCTAACCCCTGCACCCCTTTAACAAATGTACTTTCTCTCAGCTCTCTCTCTGACTCAACACACTCAAACACCTCATTATCACTACCAATATTATCATTATCGTTTTCTAATATCATATCATTCTTACTACCTGTAAACTCTTATTCAAATTATCACTGTTACTTACTTTATTAATCAGTACTCCGTTTTTCGTCATATTTTCATGACTATTCACCTTCTGATTCTCTATTTGGATTAACTTCTCATCCAACTTTTAATTACTATATCACATTGCTTATTAAGATTATTGTAACGTTTTTTAATTTCTCTTTTTATTTCGTCAAACTTCTCATGGAAATCACTTTCAATTTGAACGTTTTGTGTTGTAATTTCATTTTTTATTTCAGTTTTGAAATTATTAAAATTTTCATTCTGTTTGTCACATTTACTGTCGACCTTTAATAGCAACTGCATCATTGCCGTTATGTCATCTGTTTTATTTTCCTGACTACTTGAGATGGAGGTTATTGTTACTGTCTCTGACTGTACAAATGCAGTCGTACTCGACTCGCCAATCTGACTAATTTGTGTTAATGGAACATCCATCTCACTAGTCAAATTTTCATCAGTTGTACTGATTTCTAATGTTTTATTGTCATTGGTACTCATTTTGGTTCTTATATCTCTAACACATATATGTTTATATCCTCGTAACTTAACCCTATCTTACACACGTGTTTATGTACTTACGAAATTATTTCAGGCAATTATTCCGCTTTCCTGGTAGGTATACTCCACATAAAATTTGTATGCAGAGTCCCTGTTATTACGGGCGACAATGTAACTTTTTTTTCTCTGTTACAAATTAATTATTTTTGTAAAGCAATTATTTTGAGATTTTATCGGGCGCCATGTCGCCACACTGTACAACAACATATGAGATTTACTATGCGGTCCAGGATTCGTGTTAACGAACCAGTAATTGCGAAATGTATTACCTGAAATAACTCACTCGTGCTTGTATTTTTTACCAATGACATTACCCTTTATTCATATAAAAACCCTACTTACATATTTGAAAAGGCTCTAATGTGTGCCAAACATGCACGTTTTTACTATGCCTCGGGGCGTAGTCCGATTTATCTGGTAAACATATATTCACCTTTAAACATTTTTAGACCCTCCAAAATAAACATGTGTTACAACTACTGTATAATAAACACGATAAACAATAAATGATATTTGCACAACCCAGCACTTGTTAAAATTATTTTGTTCACGCTCTCTCTCTCTCTCTCTCATTTTCTGGTACAAATTTTTAGTTGTTTTATGAGCTCATTTTGTTTATTAAATGCAAAAATTTGGTCATTTTAGATTTTGTAGTTATGAATTTACTGAAAGGTATAAATATTTGACAGCTGATACTTAGCTGCCGGTTTTTTGTGAACTTCGCACACCGCGAGTTCGCAGATTCTGGACGCTCACATCGTCGATCACTTTTGCCGATTTGTACGGCACCGGACACTGTTATTTAAAACAATTCTGGTGTAAAATTTAAATATTCACACTCAGTGGATATGCCGGCCACGTGATGTGCCGACCGGCTCTGTTCATTGTCCAGGCGAAAATGACGCAGAGTCTTTGTTAAACATTGCGTAGGTGGGGAAAAACTACGTCACCAGTCTTCTGTCTGTACAGCCAAGCCTCGGGTTGTTTACAAAAGTATGCATTCCTTCGGCTGACGTCACCATGGGCTAGGCATGTTTATCGCTATATGTGACACATAGTTTTTTGCGATATCTGAATCTTTTCAACTAATTCGATGGAAATCCTGTCAATTCCAATATGCGTTGTATATAATATTATAGAGTTCAATCACCAAAACTTTATAGGGGTTATGAAATATTACAAAATTTATTACAAAATAAATAGTTAGGGAATAAAATATAATAATTATGATTTTTAGGACCATATTTTTATAAAAGTATGATTGTACCAGAATTGTACCATCACAAAACCCCCTCAATGAAAGATTTTGTGCCGAAGCATAAAAACTTTCATTGACACATTCGTACTTCCTAAAGGGATCAGCCAGGATATGTCTCCACAACCCCCCTACAATTTATATAAAAAGAAATACAATAACTCACCCGTGGTCCGATGATGATGACTGAAACTGCATGACCTTACTGGACTTCTCCTTCGAGATCCCAACACCATAAGGCCAATCAGGCGCGTAACGTTCCTACTCTGACGTGCTGGCCAGCTCAGGACCGCGGTCATAACATCACCAAACACTGAAACAATAAATTAAAAATATCAAAATAGTGGCTTGGTATATTACTCTATCCTTAACTGAACTGTTTCCCCTTAGCTATGTGCTGGTTTGCGTTAATAAGCACTGGGTTTGCTTGAAATACAAGAAATACAAATACAAAAAATATAAAATACAAGAATTATATGAAATTGCCATTCTATTCATGGACTACCCTTTAATTGTAAAATCGTTTCGATTCCCATCGATAATAATTAACTCTTTCTGTTTCATAATTAATGTAATTATAAAAGAAACAAATATTTAAATAAAATACATGGAAATCCACATATAAATCCCAAATATTACCTAAATCTCCCAATATTACTTAAACATGGAGAAAAACATTTTATAGAAAAAACAAAATTAATAAAATCTTATTGAATTAAAATTATTATTAACAGTTAATAACTGGCGCTGTTAATAATAATTACCCCTCTTTCTCCTCCACACACACTATTTCTTATACATCAGGTTAAAATTTCTATGTTAATACATAATACATGATACATCATAATCAACCTTGATACATTAATACAGTTAATACATTGAAATAGTCAATTCCTATTTAATCTTGATCAGAATTTACACATCCTACCTATTTAAATTTGCATTTAAATTATAAAAATTACAATTGCAATTAATTAATTAATAATTCTAAACTTTCATTAATTAGCCATCAATTATTTATTATAATTATAAAATTTATTTCAAATTATTATTAATATTCATACTACGTTATTATTATTTCATCTCAATCCTATTTCCTTTCTACTCTGAACTTTCTACCTAACCTTTCACATTCTACCATTGTTTAGTCTGTGTGACTCCTGTATTCACTATGCTTTTACTTATTTTTATACTCTTACTCACCTTTCTTCTGACTAACAACCAAATTTACCTATCATGACACCAATTTCACAATTATAAACACCTTTCACTAATTTCATTCCGACGATAAATCCTATGGCACCGCGCGTCTTTGTACAGGAATGGGTGTTCCCTACCTGGCTATATTCATTCATAATATTTTGCCCTTCCAAAAAATTCGGCAAATACTCCCTTAAACTACGCTATTACCTGCCACAACGCTATACGTTGGTCACTCCTTATCACCTCACCCCCACTACAAAATATCATCAGCAACAAATAAATGTTTAACCTTTACTTTATTCACCTCTACAAATAATCACTAACTACTGTGTCCCTAAATATCTAACACTCTCTTTGTATTATTTACTTCAAAATTCTTAACTATCTAACTCCCATTAACTTTAATTGAATAACTCACCTGCCTTTATCTATACCCAGGCTCTATTCCTTTTTTAAACATTCTACCTTACTGTAATCATTGACAATTGCATTATAAAATTTATCTCTCACCTACTCATAACAATACATCTCAATCTTCAAATATATATTCTTACTTAATCATTTATTATTCATTAGAAATTACCTTCATTACAAATTAAATAATAATTTAACTTCATTAGAGACTTTCTATTACAATTAATAATTTACAACTTCAGTTACAAAGTTAGTACAACTTTCTTTTGTACCATTTTAATTGAGTGATTACTCTTTAATTAATTAAACTTTCAATATTACTTTCACTTGTTTAATTAAAACAAAAACATGTTAATTGTTAATTAATAAAACTATGAAACTATAATTTACATACATGGTGTATATAAAATTTACCTGTAATACACAACATCAAAATACATAAATACATTGATATTAACACATATAAAATAATGAAAATTATACAATCCAAACTCATTATTTTGTCATTAATCAAAATCAGTCCATATGCAGTCCAATTCAAAATCACTGTTCACATATATTAAATGTTCATTACACAATAAAACAATCTATCCTCCATCATTGAATAACATTCTAATCTTAGGTCTATTTATCTTATTGTTTAGTAAATACAGTATATAATTATACTCATTATAATATTCATCAAACATTTTATATTCACTCACAATTTCGTTTACATTAACAGATGTATTTCCTATTAATTTATCATATGCCAGGTCACGATCGGGTACAGTTCTGTCTCCCTCAGTGTGATATTTTATAATCTTGTTAGTCATATAGTCATAATTATCATCATAATTTTCTACTACTACACCTGCTACTTCCCAAGGTAATTAATTGTTACCATTATTATCATCATCTATTATTATTTTAATTTCACTTTTACTACAAGGTATGTATTTACTATAATCATCCACCATCTCTACTCCTAACCTTTCTACAAGTTCTCTATACTTTCTATTTACTTTAAAAATTTCTATTACTCTCTTTCTCTCACCATATCTCTCACAATACCTCTCTACACTTTCTCTCTTAATATATTTCTCACCATAACACCAAGTTACACTCTCTCTCTCCAAATATGCAGGGGTCACTAACTCATAATTACTGCACCACCTATGAGGTACACAAAAACACCAAGGAACTCTATTTGTAGACCTTTCGTCTCCCAAATATAAATATAAGGAACTCTCGTCCTTATTAAAAATACGTGAAGACTTGACTTCACCCCCTAACACAACATCAAAGGAAAATTCTAACCCCTGCACCCCTTTAACAAATGTACTTTCTCTCAGCTCTCTCTCTGACTCAACACACTCAAACACCTCATTATCACTACCAATATTATCATTATCGTTTTCTAATATCATATCATTCTTACTACCTGTAAACTCTTATTCAAATTATCACTGTTACTTACTTTATTAATCAGTAATCCGTTTTTCGTCATATTTTCATGACTATTCACCTTCTGATTCTCTATTTGGATTAACTTCTCATCCAACTTTTAATTACTATATCACATTGCTTATTAAGATTATTGTAACGTTTTTTAATTTCTCTTTTTATTTCGTCAAACTTCTCATGGAAATCACTTTCAATTTGAACGTTTTGTGTTGTAATTTCATTTTTTATTTCAGTTTTGAAATTATTAAAATTTTCATTCTGTTTGTCACATTTACTGTCGACCTTTAATAGCAACTGCATCATTGCCGTTATGTCATCTGTTTTATTTTCCTGACTACTTGAGATGGAGGTTATTGTTACTGTCTCTGACTGTACAAATGCAGTCGTACTCGACTCGCCAATCTGACTAATTTGTGTTAATGGAACATCCATCTCACTAGTCAAATTTTCATCAGTTGTACTGATTTCTAATGTTTTATTGTCATTGGTACTCATTTTGGTTCTTATATCTCTAACACATATATGTTTATATCCTCGTAAATTAACCCTATCTTACACACGTGTTTATGTACTTACGAAATTATTTCAGGCAATTATTCCGCTTTCCTGGTAGGTATACTCCACATAAAATTTGTATGCAGAGTCCCTGTTATTACGGGCGACAATGTAACTTTTTTTTCTCTGTTACAAATTAATTATTTTTGTAAAGCAATTATTTTGAGATTTTATCGGGCGCCATGTCGCCACACTGTACAACAACATATGAGATTTACTATGCGGTCCAGGATTCGTGTTAACGAACCAGTAATTGCGAAATGTATTACCTGAAATAACTCACTCGTGCTTGTATTTTTTACCAATGACATTACCCTTTATTCATATAAAAACCCTACTTACATATTTGAAAAGGCTCTAATGTGTGCCAAACATGCACGTTTTTACTATGCCTCGGGGCGTAGTCCGATTTATCTGGTAAACATATATTCACCTTTAAACATTTTTAGACCCTCCAAAATAAACATGTGTTACAACTACTGTATAATAAACACGATAAACAATAAATGATATTTGCACAACCCAGCACTTGTTAAAATTATTTTGTTCACGCTCTCTCTCTCTCTCTCTCATTTTCTGGTACAAATTTTTAGTTGTTTTATGAGCTCATTTTGTTTATTAAATGCAAAAATTTGGTCATTTTAGATTTTGTAGTTATGAATTTACTGAAAGGTATAAATATTTGACAGCTGATACTTAGCTGCCGGTTTTTTGTGAACTTCGCACACCGCGAGTTCGCAGATTCTGGACGCTCACATCGTCGATCACTTTTGCCGATTTGTACGGCACCGGACACTGTTATTTAAAACAATTCTGGTGTAAAATTTAAATATTCACACTCAGTGGATATGCCGGCCACGTGATGTGCCGACCGGCTCTGTTCATTGTCCAGGCGAAAATGACGCAGAGTCTTTGTTAAACATTGCGTAGGTGGGGAAAAACTACGTCACCAGTCTTCTGTCTGTACAGCCAAGCCTCGGGTTGTTTACAAAAGTATGCATTCCTTCGGCTGACGTCACCATGGGCTAGGCATGTTTATCGCTATATGTGACACATAGTTTTTTGCGATATCTGAATCTTTTCAACTAATTCGATGGAAATCCTGTCAATTCCAATATGCGTTGTATATAATATTATAGAGTTCAATCACCAAAACTTTATAGGGGTTATGAAATATTACAAAATTTATTACAAAATAAATAGTTAGGGAATAAAATATAATAATTATGATTTTTAGGACCATATTTTTATAAAAGTATGATTGTACCAGAATTGTACCATCACAAAACCCCCTCAATGAAAGATTTTGTGCCGAAGCATAAAAACTTTCATTGACACATTCGTACTTCCTAAAGGGATCAGCCAGGATATGTCTCCACAACCCCCCTACAATTTATATAAAAAGAAATACAATAACTCACCCGTGGTCCGATGATGATGACTGAAACTGCATGACCTTACTGGACTTCTCCTTCGAGATCCCAACACCATAAGGCCAATCAGGCGCGTAACGTTCCTGCTCTGACGTGCTGGCCAGCTCAGGACCGCGGTCATAACATCACCAAACACTGAAACAATAAATTAAAAATATCAAAATAGTGGCTTGGTATATTACTCTATCCTTAACTGAACTGTTTCCCCTTAGCTATGTGCTGGTTTGCGTTAATAAGCACTGGGTTTGCTTGAAATACAAGAAATACAAATACAAAAAATATAAAATACAAGAATTATATGAAATTGCCATTCTATTCATGGACTACCCTTTAATTGTAAAATCGTTTCGATTCCCATCGATAATAATTAACTCTTTCTGTTTCATAATTAATGTAATTATAAAAGAAACAAATATTTAAATAAAATACATGGAAATCCACATATAAATCCCAAATATTACCTAAATCTCCCAATATTACTTAAACATGGAGAAAAACATTTTATAGAAAAAACAAAATTAATAAAATCTTATTGAATTAAAATTATTATTAACAGTTAATAACTGGCGCTGTTAATAATAATTACCCCTCTTTCTCCTCCACACACACTATTTCTTATACATCAGGTTAAAATTTCTATGTTAATACATAATACATGATACATCATAATCAACCTTGATACATTAATACAGTTAATACATTGAAATAGTCAATTCCTATTTAATCTTGATCAGAATTTACACATCCTACCTATTTAAATTTGCATTTAAATTATAAAAATTACAATTGCAATTAATTAATTAATAATTCTAAACTTTCATTAATTAGCCATCAATTATTTATTATAATTATAAAATTTATTTCAAATTATTATTAATATTCATACTACGTTATTATTATTTCATCTCAATCCTATTTCCTTTCTACTCTGAACTTTCTACCTAACCTTTCACATTCTACCATTGTTTAGTCTGTGTGACTCCTGTATTCACTATGCTTTTACTTATTTTTATACTCTTACTCACCTTTCTTCTGACTAACAACCAAATTTACCTATCATGACACCAATTTCACAATTATAAACACCTTTCACTAATTTCATTCCGACGATAAATCCTATGGCACCGCGCGTCTTTGTACAGGAATGGGTGTTCCCTACCTGGCTATATTCATTCATAATATTTTGCCCTTCCAAAAAATTCGGCAAATACTCCCTTAAACTACGCTATTACCTGCCACAACGCTATACGTTGGTCACTCCTTATCACCTCACCCCCACTACAAAATATCATCAGCAACAAATAAATGTTTAACCTTTACTTTATTCACCTCTACAAATAATCACTAACTACTGTGTCCCTAAATATCTAACACTCTCTTTGTATTATTTACTTCAAAATTCTTAACTATCTAACTCCCATTAACTTTAATTGAATAACTCACCTGCCTTTATCTATACCCAGGCTCTATTCCTTTTTTAAACATTCTACCTTACTGTAATCATTGACAATTGCATTATAAAATTTATCTCTCACCTACTCATAACAATACATCTCAATCTTCAAATATATATTCTTACTTAATCATTTATTATTCATTAGAAATTACCTTCATTACAAATTAAATAATAATTTAACTTCATTAGAGACTTTCTGTTACAATTAATAATTTACAACTTCAGTTACAAAGTTAGTACAACTTTCTTTTGTACCATTTTAATTGAGTGATTACTCTTTAATTAATTAAACTTTCAATATTACTTTCACTTGTTTAATTAAAACAAAAACATGTTAATTGTTAATTAATAAAACTATGAAACTATAATTTACATACATGGTGTATATAAAATTTACCTGTAATACACAACATCAAAATACATAAATACATTGATATTAACACATATAAAATAATGAAAATTATACAATCCAAACTCATTATTTTGTCATTAATCAAAATCAGTCCATATGCAGTCCAATTCAAAATCACTGTTCACATATATTAAATGTTCATTACACAATAAAACAATCTATCCTCCATCATTGAATAACATTCTAATCTTAGGTCTATTTATCTTATTGTTTAGTAAATACAGTATATAATTATACTCATTATAATATTCATCAAACATTTTATATTCACTCACAATTTCGTTTACATTAACAGATGTATTTCCTATTAATTTATCATATGCCAGGTCACGATCGGGTACAGTTCTGTCTCCCTCAGTGTGATATTTTATAATCTTGTTAGTCATATAGTCATAATTATCATCATAATTTTCTACTACTACACCTGCTACTTCCCAAGGTAATTAATTGTTACCATTATTATCATCATCTATTATTATTTTAATTTCACTTTTACTACAAGGTATGTATTTACTATAATCATCCACCATCTCTACTCCTAACCTTTCTACAAGTTCTCTATACTTTCTATTTACTTTAAAAATTTCTATTACTCTCTTTCTCTCACCATATCTCTCACAATACCTCTCTACACTTTCTCTCTTAATATATTTCTCACCATAACACCAAGTTACACTCTCTCTCTCCAAATATGCAGGGGTCACTAACTCATAATTACTGCACCACCTATGAGGTACACAAAAACACCAAGGAACTCTATTTGTAGACCTTTCGTCTCCCAAATATAAATATAAGGAACTCTCGTCCTTATTAAAAATACGTGAAGACTTGACTTCACCCCCTAACACAACATCAAAGGAAAATTCTAACCCCTGCACCCCTTTAACAAATGTACTTTCTCTCAGCTCTCTCTCTGACTCAACACACTCAAACACCTCATTATCACTACCAATATTATCATTATCGTTTTCTAATATCATATCATTCTTACTACCTGTAAACTCTTATTCAAATTATCACTGTTACTTACTTTATTAATCAGTACTCCGTTTTTCGTCATATTTTCATGACTATTCACCTTCTGATTCTCTATTTGGATTAACTTCTCATCCAACTTTTAATTACTATATCACATTGCTTATTAAGATTATTGTAACGTTTTTTAATTTCTCTTTTTATTTCGTCAAACTTCTCATGGAAATCACTTTCAATTTGAACGTTTTGTGTTGTAATTTCATTTTTTATTTCAGTTTTGAAATTATTAAAATTTTCATTCTGTTTGTCACATTTACTGTCGACCTTTAATAGCAACTGCATCATTGCCGTTATGTCATCTGTTTTATTTTCCTGACTACTTGAGATGGAGGTTATTGTTACTGTCTCTGACTGTACAAATGCAGTCGTACTCGACTCGCCAATCTGACTAATTTGTGTTAATGGAACATCCATCTCACTAGTCAAATTTTCATCAGTTGTACTGATTTCTAATGTTTTATTGTCATTGGTACTCATTTTGGTTCTTATATCTCTAACACATATATGTTTATATCCTCGTAACTTAACCCTATCTTAGACACGTGTTTATGTACTTACGAAATTATTTCAGGCAATTATTCCGCTTTCCTGGTAGGTATACTCCACATAAAATTTGTATGCAGAGTCCCTGTTATTACGGGCGACAATGTAACTTTTTTTTCTCTGTTACAAATTAATTATTTTTGTAAAGCAATTATTTTGAGATTTTATCGGGCGCCATGTCGCCACACTGTACAACAACATATGAGATTTACTATGCGGTCCAGGATTCGTGTTAACGAACCAGTAATTGCGAAATGTATTACCTGAAATAACTCACTCGTGCTTGTATTTTTTACCAATGACATTACCCTTTATTCATATAAAAACCCTACTTACATATTTGAAAAGGCTCTAATGTGTGCCAAACATGCACGTTTTTACTATGCCTCGGGGCGTAGTCCGATTTATCTGGTAAACATATATTCACCTTTAAACATTTTTAGACCCTCCAAAATAAACATGTGTTACAACTACTGTATAATAAACACGATAAACAATAAATGATATTTGCACAACCCAGCACTTGTTAAAATTATTTTGTTCACGCTCTCTCTCTCTCTCTCTCTCATTTTCTGGTACAAATTTTTAGTTGTTTTATGAGCTCATTTTGTTTATTAAATGCAAAAATTTGGTCATTTTAGATTTTGTAGTTATGAATTTACTGAAAGGTATAAATATTTGACAGCTGATACTTAGCTGCCGGTTTTTTGTGAACTTCGCACACCGCGAGTTCGCAGATTCTGGACGCTCACATCGTCGATCACTTTTGCCGATTTGTACGGCACCGGACACTGTTATTTAAAACAATTCTGGTGTAAAATTTAAATATTCACACTCAGTGGATATGCCGGCCACGTGATGTGCCGACCGGCTCTGTTCATTGTCCAGGCGAAAATGACGCAGAGTCTTTGTTAAACATTGCGTAGGTGGGGAAAAACTACGTCACCAGTCTTCTGTCTGTACAGCCAAGCCTCGGGTTGTTTACAAAAGTATGCATTCCTTCGGCTGACGTCACCATGGGCTAGGCATGTTTATCGCTATATGTGACACATAGTTTTTTGCGATATCTGAATCTTTTCAACTAATTCGATGGAAATCCTGTCAATTCCAATATGCGTTGTATATAATATTATAGAGTTCAATCACCAAAACTTTATAGGGGTTATGAAATATTACAAAATTTATTACAAAATAAATAGTTAGGGAATAAAATATAATAATTATGATTTTTAGGACCATATTTTTATAAAAGTATGATTGTACCAGAATTGTACCATCACAAAACCCCCTCAATGAAAGATTTTGTGCCGAAGCATAAAAACTTTCATTGACACATTCGTACTTCCTAAAGGGATCAGCCAGGATATGTCTCCACAACCCCCCTACAATTTATATAAAAAGAAATACAATAACTCACCCGTGGTCCGATGATGATGACTGAAACTGCATGACCTTACTGGACTTCTCCTTCGAGATCCCAACACCATAAGGCCAATCAGGCGCGTAACGTTCCTGCTCTGACGTGCTGGCCAGCTCAGGACCGCGGTCATAACATCACCAAACACTGAAACAATAAATTAAAAATATCAAAATAGTGGCTTGGTATATTACTCTATCCTTAACTGAACTGTTTCCCCTTAGCTATGTGCTGGTTTGCGTTAATAAGCACTGGGTTTGCTTGAAATACAAGAAATACAAATACAAAAAATATAAAATACAAGAATTATATGGAATTGCCATTCTATTCATGGACTACCCTTTAATTGTAAAATCGTTTCGATTCCCATCGATAATAATTAACTCTTTCTGTTTCATAATTAATGTAATTATAAAAGAAACAAATATTTAAATAAAATACATGGAAATCCACATATAAATCCCAAATATTACCTAAATCTCCCAATATTACTTAAACATGGAGAAAAACATTTTATAGAAAAAACAAAATTAATAAAATCTTATTGAATTAAAATTATTATTAACAGTTAATAACTGGCGCTGTTAATAATAATTACCCCTCTTTCTCCTCCACACACACTATTTCTTATACATCAGGTTAAAATTTCTATGTTAATACATAATACATGATACATCATAATCAACCTTGATACATTAATACAGTTAATACATTGAAATAGTCAATTCCTATTTAATCTTGATCAGAATTTACACATCCTTCCTATTTAAATTTGCATTTAAATTATAAAAATTACAATTGCAATTAATTAATTAATAATTCTAAACGTTCATTAATTAGCCATCAATTATTTATTATAATTATAAAATTTATTTCAAATTATTATTAATATTCATACTACGTTATTATTATTTCATCTCATTCCTATTTCCTTTCTACTCTGAACTTTCTACCTAACCTTTCACATTCTACCATTGTTTAGTCTGTGTGACTCCTGTATTCACTATGCTTTTACTTATTTTTATACTCTTACTCACCTTTCTTCTGACTAACAACCAAATTTACCTATCATGACACCAATTTCACAATTATAAACACCTTTCACTAATTTCATTCCGACGATAAATCCTATGGCACCGCGCGTCTTTGTACAGGAATGGGTGTTCCCTACCTGGCTATATTCATTCATAATATTTTGCCCTTCCAAAAAATTCGGCAAATACTCCCTTAAACTACGCTATTACCTGCCACAACGCTATACGTTGGTCACTCCTTATCACCTCACCCCCACTACAAAATATCATCAGCAACAAATAAATGTTTAACCTTCACTTTATTCACCTCTACAAATAATCACTAACTACTGTGTCCCTAAATATCTAACACTCTCTTTGTATTATTTACTTCAAAATTCTTAACTATCTAACTCCCATTAACTTTAATTGAATAACTCACCTGCCTTTATCTATACCCAGGCTCTATTCCTTTTTTAAACATTCTACCTTACTGTAATCATTGACAATTGCATTATAAAATTTATCTCTCACCTACTCATAACAATACATCTCAATCTTCAAATATATATTCTTACTTAATCATTTATTATTCATTAGAAATTACCTTCATTACAAATTAAATAATAATTTAACTTCATTAGAGACTTTCTATTACAATTAATAATTTACAACTTCAGTTACAAAGTTAGTACAACTTTCTTTTGTACCATTTTAATTGAGTGATTACTCTTTAATTAATTAAACTTTTAATATTACTTTCACTTGTTTAATTAAAACAAAAACATGTTAATTGTTAATTAATAAAACTATGAAACTATAATTTACATACATGGTGTATATAAAATTTACCTGTAATACACAACATCAAAATACATAAATACATTGATATTAACACATATAAAATAATGAAAATTATACAATCCAAACTCATTATTTTGTCATTAATCAAAATCAGTCCATATGCAGTCCAATTCAAAATCACTGTTCACATATATTAAATGTTCATTACACAATAAAACAATCTATCCTCCATCATTGAATAACATTCTAATCTTAGGTCTAATCATCTTATTGTTTAGTAAATACAGTATATAATTATACTCATTATAATATTCATCAAACATTTTATATTCACTCACAATTTCGTTTACATTAACAGATGTATTTCCTATTAATTTATCATATGCCAGGTCACGATCGGGTACAGTTCTGTCTCCCTCAGTGTGATATTTTATAATCTTGTTAGTCATATAGTCATAATTATCATCATAATTTTCTACTACTACACCTGCTACTTCCCAAGGTAATTAATTGTTACCATTATTATCATCATCTATTATTATTTTAATTTCACTTTTACTACAAGGTATGTATTTACTATAATCATCCACCATCTCTACTCCTAACCTTTCTACAAGTTCTCTATACTTTCTATTTACTTTAAAAATTTCTATTACTCTCTTTCTCTCACCATATCTCTCACAATACCTCTCTACACTTTCTCTCTTAATATATTTCTCACCATAACACCAAGTTACACTCTCTCTCTCCAAATATGCAGGGGTCACTAACTCATAATTACTGCACCACCTATGAGGTACACAAAAACACCAAGGAACTCTATTTGTAGACCTTTCGTCTCCCAAATATAAATATAAGGAACTCTCGTCCTTATTAAAAATACGTGAAGACTTGACTTCACCCCCTAACACAACATCAAAGGAAAATTCTAACCCCTGCACCCCTTTAACAAATGTACTTTCTCTCAGCTCTCTCTCTGACTCAACACACTCAAACACCTCATTATCACTACCAATATTATCATTATCGTTTTCTAATATCATATCATTCTTACTACCTGTAAACTCTTATTCAAATTATCACTGTTACTTACTTTATTAATCAGTACTCCGTTTTTCGTCATATTTTCATGACTATTCACCTTCTGATTCTCTATTTGGATTAACTTCTCATCCAACTTTTAATTACTATATCACATTGCTTATTAAGATTATTGTAATGTTTTTTAATTTCTCTTTTTATTTCGTCAAACTTCTCATGGAAATCACTTTCAATTTGAACGTTTTGTGTTGTAATTTCATTTTTTATTTCAGTTTTGAAATTATTAAAATTTTCATTCTGTTTGTCACATTTACTGTCGACCTTTAATAGCAACTGCATCATTGCCGTTATGTCATCTGTTTTATTTTCCTGACTACTTGAGATGGAGGTTATTGTTACTGTCTCTGACTGTACAAATGCAGTCGTACTCGACTCGCCAATCTGACTAATTTGTGTTAATGGAACATCCATCTCACTAGTCAAATTTTCATCAGTTGTACTGATTTCTAATGTTTTATTGTCATTGGTACTCATTTTGGTTCTTATATCTCTAACACATATATGTTTATATCCTCGTAACTTAACCCTATCTTACACACGTGTTTATGTACTTACGAAATTATTTCAGGCAATTATTCCGCTTTCCTGGTAGGTATACTCCACATAAAATTTGTATGCAGAGTCCCTGTTATTACGGGCGACAATGTAACTTTTTTTTCTCTGTTACAAATTAATTATTTTTGTAAAGCAATTATTTTGAGATTTTATCGGGCGCCATGTCGCCACACTGTACAACAACATATGAGATTTACTATGCGGTCCAGGATTCGTGTTAACGAACCAGTAATTGCGAAATGTATTACCTGAAATAACTCACTCGTGCTTGTATTTTTTACCAATGACATTACCCTTTATTCATATAAAAACCCTACTTACATATTTGAAAAGGCTCTAATGTGTGCCAAACATGCACGTTTTTACTATGCCTCGGGGCGTAATCCGATTTATCTGGTAAACATATATTCACCTTTAAACATTTTTAGACCCTCCAAAATAAACATGTGTTACAACTACTGTATAATAAACACGATAAACAATAAATGATATTTGCACAACCCAGCACTTGTTAAAATTATTTTGTTCACGCTCTCTCTCTCTCTCTCTCATTTTCTGGTACAAATTTTTAGTTGTTTTATGAGCTCATTTTGTTTATTAAATGCAAAAATTTGGTCATTTAAGATTTTGTAGTTATGAATTTACTGAAAGGTATAAATATTTGACAGCTGATACTTAGCTGCCGGTTTTTTGTGAACTTCGCACACCGCGAGTTCGCAGATTCTGGACGCTCACATCGTCGATCACTTTTGCCGATTTGTACGGCACCGGACACTGTTATTTAAAACAATTCTGGTGTAAAATTTAAATATTCAGACTCAGTGGATATGCCGGCCACGTGATGTGCCGACCGGCTCTGTTCATTGTCCAGGCGAAAATGACGCAGAGTCTTTGTTAAACATTGGGTAGGTGGGGAAAAACTACGTCACCAGTCTTCTGTCTGTACAGCCAAGCCTCGGGTTGTTTACAAAAGTATGCATTCCTTCGGCTGACGTCACCATGGGCTAGGCATGTTTATCGCTATATGTGACACATAGTTTTTTGCGATATCTGAATCTTTTCAACTAATTCGATCGAAATCCTGTCAATTCCAATATGCGTTGTATATAATATTATAGAGTTCAATCACCAAAACTTTATAGGGGTTATGAAATATTACAAAATTTATTACAAAATAAATAGTTAGGGAATAAAATATAATAATTATGATTTTTAGGACCATATTTTTATAAAAGTATGATTGTACCAGAATTGTACCATCACAAAACCCCCTCAATGAAAGATTTTGTGCCGAAGCATAAAAACTTTCATTGACACATTCGTACTTCCTAAAGGGATCAGCCAGGATATGTCTCCACAACCCCCCTACAATTTATATAAAAAGAAATACAATAACTCACCCGTGGTCCGATGATGATGACTGAAACTGCATGACCTTACTGGACTTCTCCTTCGAGATCCCAACACCATAAGGCCAATCAGGCGCGTAACGTTCCTGCTCTGACGTGCTGGCCAGCTCAGGACCGCGGTCATAACATCACCAAACACTGAAACAATAAATTAAAAATATCAAAATAGTGGCTTGGTATATTACTCTATCCTTAACTGAACTGTTTCCCCTTAGCTATGTGCTGGTTTGCGTTAATAAGCACTGGGTTTGCTTGAAATACAAGAAATACAAATACAAAAAATATAAAATACAAGAATTATATGGAATTGCCATTCTATTCATGGACTACCCTTTAATTGTAAAATCGTTTCGATTCCCATCGATAATAATTAACTCTTTCTGTTTCATAATTAATGTAATTATAAAAGAAACAAATATTTAAATAAAATACATGGAAATCCACATATAAATCCCAAATATTACCTAAATCTCCCAATATTACTTAAACATGGAGAAAAACATTTTATAGAAAAAACAAAATTAATAAAATCTTATTGAATTAAAATTATTATTAACAGTTAATAACTGGCGCTGTTAATAATAATTACCCCTCTTTCTCCTCCACACACACTATTTCTTATACATCAGGTTAAAATTTCTATGTTAATACATAATACATGATACATCATAATCAACCTTGATACATTAATACAGTTAATACATTGAAATAGTCAATTCCTATTTAATCTTGATCAGAATTTACACATCCTACCTATTTAAATTTGCATTTAAATTATAAAAATTACAATTGCAATTAATTAATTAATAATTCTAAACTTTCATTAATTAGCCATCAATTATTTATTATAATTATAAAATTTATTTCAAATTATTATTAATATTCATACTACGTTATTATTATTTCATCTCATTCCTATTTCCTTTCTACTCTGAACTTTCTACCTAACCTTTCACATTCTACCATTGTTTAGTCTGTGTGACTCCTGTATTCACTATGCTTTTACTTATTTTTATACTCTTACTCACCTTTCTTCTGACTAACAACCAAATTTACCTATCATGACACCAATTTCACAATTATAAACACCTTTCACTAATTTCATTCCGACGATAAATCCTATGGCACCGCGCGTCTTTGTACAGGAATGGGTGTTCCCTACCTGGCTATATTCATTCATAATATTTTGCCCTTCCAAAAAATTCGGCAAATACTCCCTTAAACTACGCTATTACCTGCCACAACGCTATACGTTGGTCACTCCTTATCACCTCACCCCCACTACAAAATATCATCAGCAACAAATAAATGTTTAACCTTTACTTTATTCACCTCTACAAATAATCACTAACTACTGTGTCCCTAAATATCTAACACTCTCTTTGTATTATTTACTTCAAAATTCTTAACTATCTAACTCCCATTAACTTTAATTGAATAACTCACCTGCCTTTATCTATACCCAGGCTCTATTCCTTTTTTAAACATTCTACCTTACTGTAATCATTGACAATTGCATTATAAAATTTATCTCTCACCTACTCATAACAATACATCTCAATCTTCAAATATATATTCTTACTTAATCATTTATTATTCATTAGAAATTACCTTCATTACAAATTAAATAATAATTTAACTTCATTAGAGACTTTCTATTACAATTAATAATTTACAACTTCAGTTACAAAGTTAGTACAACTTTCTTTTGTACCATTTTAATTGAGTGATTACTCTTTAATTAATTAAACTTTCAATATTACTTTCACTTGTTTAATTAAAACAAAAACATGTTAATTGTTAATTAATAAAACTATGAAACTATAATTTACATACATGGTGTATATAAAATTTACCTGTAATACACAACATCAAAATACATAAATACATTGATATTAACACATATAAAATAATGAAAATTATACAATCCAAACTCATTATTTTGTCATTAATCAAAATCAGTCCATATGCAGTCCAATTCAAAATCACTGTTCACATATATTAAATGTTCATTACACAATAAAACAATCTATCCTCCATCATTGAATAACATTCTAATCTTAGGTCTATTTATCTTATTGTTTAGTAAATACAGTATATAATTATACTCATTATAATATTCATCAAACATTTTATATTCACTCACAATTTCGTTTACATTAACAGATGTATTTCCTATTAATTTATCATATGCCAGGTCACGATCGGGTACAGTTCTGTCTCCCTCAGTGTGATATTTTATAATCTTGTTAGTCATATAGTCATAATTATCATCATAATTTTCTACTACTACACCTGCTACTTCCCAAGGTAATTAATTGTTACCATTATTATCATCATCTATTATTATTTTAATTTCACTTTTACTACAAGGTATGTATTTACTATAATCATCCACCATCTCTACTCCTAACCTTTCTACAAGTTCTCTATACTTTCTATTTACTTTAAAAAATTTCTATTACTCTCTTTCTCTCACCATATCTCTCACAACACCTCTCTACACTTTCTCTCTTAATATATTTCTCACCATAACACCAAGTTACACTCTCTCTCTCCAAATATGCAGGGGTCACTAACTCATAATTACTGCACCACCTATGAGGTACACAAAAACACCAAGGAACTCTATTTGTAGACCTTTCGTCTCCCAAATATAAATATAACGAACTCTCGTCCTTATTAAAAATACGTGAAGACTTGACTTCACCCCCTAACACAACATCAAAGGAAAATTCTAACCCCTGCACCCCTTTAACAAATGTACTTTCTCTCAGCTCTCTCTCTGACTCAACACACTCAAACACCTCATTATCACTACCAATATTATCATTATCGTTTTCTAATATCATATCATTCTTACTACCTGTAAACTCTTATTCAAATTATCACTGTTACTTACTTTATTAATCAGTACTCCGTTTTTCGTCATATTTTCATGACTATTCACCTTCTGATTCTCTATTTGGATTAACTTCTCATCCAACTTTTAATTACTATATGACATTGCTTATTAAGATTATTGTAACGTTTTTTAATTTCTCTTTTTATTTCGTCAAACTTCTCATGGAAATCACTTTCAATTTGAACGTTTTGTGTTGTAATTTCATTTTTTATTTCAGTTTTGAAATTATTAAAATTTTCATTCTGTTTGTCACATTTACTGTCGACCTTTAATAGCAACTGCATCATTGCCGTTATGTCATCTGTTTTATTTTCCTGACTACTTGAGATGGAGGTTATTGTTACTGTCTCTGACTGTACAAATGCAGTCGTACTCGACTCGCCAATCTGACTAATTTGTATTAATGGAACATCCATCTCACTAGTCAAATTTTCATCAGTTGTACTGATTTCTAATGTTTTATTGTCATTGGTACTCATTTTGGTTCTTATATCTCTAACACATATATGTTTATATCCTCGTAACTTAACCCTATCTTACACACGTGTTTATGTACTTACGAAATTATTTCAGGCAATTATTCCGCTTTCCTGGTAGGTATACTCCACATAAAATTTGTATGCAGAGTCCCTGTTATTACGGGCGACAATGTAACTTTTTTTTCTCTGTTACAAATTAATTATTTTTGTAAAGCAATTATTTTGAGATTTTATCGGGCGCCATGTCGCCACACTGTACAACAACATATGAGATTTACTATGCGGTCCAGGATTCGTGTTAACGAACCAGTAATTGCGAAATTTATTACCTGAAATAACTCACTCGTGCTTGTATTTTTTACCAATGACATTACCCTTTATTCATATAAAAACCCTACTTACATATTTGAAAAGGCTCTAATGTGTGCCAAACATGCACGTTTTTACTATGCCTCGGGGCGTAATCCGATTTATCTGGTAAACATATATTCACCTTTAAACATTTTTAGACCCTCCAAAATAAACATGTGTTACAACTACTGTATAATAAACACGATAAACAATAAATGATATTTGCACAACCCAGCACTTGTTAAAATTATTTTGTTTACGCTCTCTCTCTCTCTCTCTCTCATTTTCTGGTACAAATTTTTAGTTGTTTTATGAGCTCATTTTGTTTATTAAATGCAAAAATTTGGTCATTTAAGATTTTGTAGTTATGAATTTACTGAAAGGTATAAATATTTGACAGCTGATACTTAGCTGCCGGTTTTTTGTGAACTTCGCACACCGCGAGTTCGCAGATTCTGGACGCTCACATCGTCGATCACTTTTGCCGATTTGTACGGCACCGGACACTGTTATTTAAAACAATTCTGGTGTAAAATTTAAATATTCAGACTCAGTGGATATGCCGGCCACGTGATGTGCCGACCGGCTCTGTTCATTGTCCAGGCGAAAATGACGCAGAGTCTTTGTTAAACATTGGGTAGGTGGGGAAAAACTACGTCACCAGTCTTCTGTCTGTACAGCCAAGCCTCGGGTTGTTTACAAAAGTATGCATTCCTTCGGCTGACGTCACCATGGGCTAGGCATGTTTATCGCTATATGTGACACATAGTTTTTTGCGATATCTGAATCTTTTCAACTAATTCGATCGAAATCCTGTCAATTCCAATATGCGTTGTATATAATATTATAGAGTTCAATCACCAAAACTTTATAGGGGTTATGAAATATTACAAAATTTATTACAAAATAAATAGTTAGGGAATAAAATATAATAATTATGATTTTTAGGACCATATTTTTATAAAAGTATGATTGTACCAGAATTGTACCATCACAAAACCCCCTCAATGAAAGATTTTGTGCCGAAGCATAAAAACTTTCATTGACACATTCGTACTTCCTAAAGGGATCAGCCAGGATATGTCTCCACAACCCCCCTACAATTTATATAAAAAGAAATACAATAACTCACCCGTGGTCCGATGATGATGACTGAAACTGCATGACCTTACTGGACTTCTCCTTCGAGATCCCAACACCATAAGGCCAATCAGGCGCGTAACGTTCCTGCTCTGACGTGCTGGCCAGCTCAGGACCGCGGTCATAACATCACCAAACACTGAAACAATAAATTAAAAATATCAAAATAGTGGCTTGGTATATTACTCTATCCTTAACTGAACTGTTTCCCCTTAGCTATGTGCTGGTTTGCGTTAATAAGCACTGGGTTTGCTTGAAATACAAGAAATACAAATACAAAAAATATAAAATACAAGAATTATATGGAATTGCCATTCTATTCATGGACTACCCTTTAATTGTAAAATCGTTTCGATTCCCATCGATAATAATTAACTCTTTCTGTTTCATAATTAATGTAATTATAAAAGAAACAAATATTTAAATAAAATACATGGAAATCCACATATAAATCCCAAATATTACCTAAATCTCCCAATATTACTTAAACATGGAGAAAAACATTTTATAGAAAAAACAAAATTAATAAAATCTTATTGAATTAAAATTATTATTAACAGTTAATAACTGGCGCTGTTAATAATAATTACCCCTCTTTCTCCTCCACACACACTATTTCTTATACATCAGGTTAAAATTTCTATGTTAATACATAATACATGATACATCATAATCAACCTTGATACATTAATACAGTTAATACATTGAAATAGTCAATTCCTATTTAATCTTGATCAGAATTTACACATCCTACCTATTTAAATTTGCATTTAAATTATAAAAATTACAATTGCAATTAATTAATTAATAATTCTAAACTTTCATTAATTAGCCATCAATTATTTATTATAATTATAAAATTTATTTCAAATTATTATTAATATTCATACTACGTTATTATTATTTCATCTCATTCCTATTTCCTTTCTACTCTGAACTTTCTACCTAACCTTTCACATTCTACCATTGTTTAGTCTGTGTGACTCCTGTATTCACTATGCTTTTACTTATTTTTATACTCTTACTCACCTTTCTTCTGACTAACAACCAAATTTACCTATCATGACACCAATTTCACAATTATAAACACCTTTCACTAATTTCATTCCGACGATAAATCCTATGGCACCGCGCGTCTTTGTACAGGAATGGGTGTTCCCTACCTGGCTATATTCATTCATAATATTTTGCCCTTCCAAAAAATTCGGCAAATACTCCCTTAAACTACGCTATTACCTGCCACAACGCTATACGTTGGTCACTCCTTATCACCTCACCCCCACTACAAAATATCATCAGCAACAAATAAATGTTTAACCTTTACTTTATTCACCTCTACAAATAATCACTAACTACTGTGTCCCTAAATATCTAACACTCTCTTTGTATTATTTACTTCAAAATTCTTAACTATCTAACTCCCATTAACTTTAATTGAATAACTCACCTGCCTTTATCTATACCCAGGCTCTATTCCTTTTTTAAACATTCTACCTTACTGTAATCATTGACAATTGCATTATAAAATTTATCTCTCACCTACTCATAACAATACATCTCAATCTTCAAATATATATTCTTACTTAATCATTTATTATTCATTAGAAATTACCTTCATTACAAATTAAATAATAATTTAACTTCATTAGAGACTTTCTATTACAATTAATAATTTACAACTTCAGTTACAAAGTTAGTACAACTTTCTTTTGTACCATTTTAATTGAGTGATTACTCTTTAATTAATTAAACTTTCAATATTACTTTCACTTGTTTAATTAAAACAAAAACATGTTAATTGTTAATTAATAAAACTATGAAACTATAATTTACATACATGGTGTATATAAAATTTACCTGTAATACACAACATCAAAATACATAAATACATTGATATTAACACATATAAAATAATGAAAATTATACAATCCAAACTCATTATTTTGTCATTAATCAAAATCAGTCCATATGCAGTCCAATTCAAAATCACTGTTCACATATATTAAATGTTCATTACACAATAAAACAATCTATCCTCCATCATTGAATAACATTCTAATCTTAGGTCTATTTATCTTATTGTTTAGTAAATACAGTATATAATTATACTCATTATAATATTCATCAAACATTTTATATTCACTCACAATTTCGTTTACATTAACAGATGTATTTCCTATTAATTTATCATATGCCAGGTCACGATCGGGTACAGTTCTGTCTCCCTCAGTGTGATATTTTATAATCTTGTTAGTCATATAGTCATAATTATCATCATAATTTTCTACTACTACACCTGCTACTTCCCAAGGTAATTAATTGTTACCATTATTATCATCATCTATTATTATTTTAATTTCACTTTTACTACAAGGTATGTATTTACTATAATCATCCACCATCTCTACTCCTAACTTTTCTACAAGTTCTCTATACTTTCTATTTACTTTAAAAATTTCTATTACTCTCTTTCTCTCACCATATATCTCACAATACCTCTCTACACTTTCTCTCTTAATATATTTCTCACCATAACACCAAGTTACACTCTCTCTCTCCAAATATGCAGGGGTCACTAACTCATAATTACTGCACCAATTATGAGGTACACAAAAACACCAAGGAACTCTATTTGTAGACCTTTCGTCTCCCATATATAAATATAAGGAACTCTCATCCTTATTAAAAATACGTGAAGACTTGACTTCACCCCCTAACACAACATCAAAGGAAAATTCTAACCCCTGCACCCCTTTAACAAATGTACTTTCTCTCAGCTCTCTCTCTGACTCAACACACTCAAACACCTCATTATCACTACCAATATTATCATTATCATTTTCTAATATCATATCATTCTTACTACCTGTAAACTCATTATTCAAATTATCACTGTTACTTACTTTATTAATCAGTACTTCGTTTTTCGTCATATTTTCATGACTACTCACCTTCTGATTCTCTATTTGCATTAAATTCTCATCCAACTTTTAATTACTATATCACATTGCTTATTAAGATTATTGTAACGTTTTTTAATTTCTCTTTTTATTTCGTCAAACTTCTCATGGAAATCACTTTTAATTTGAACGTTTTGTGTTGTAATTTCATTTTTTATTTCAGTTTTGAAATTATTAAAATTTTCATTCTGTTTGTCACATTTACTGTCGACCTTTAATAGCAACTGCATCATTGCCGTTATGTCATCTGTTTTATTTTCCTGACTACTTGAGGTGGAGGTTATTGTTACTGTCTCTGACTGTACAAATGCAGTCGTACTCGACTCGCCAATCTGACTAATTTGTGTTAATGGAACATCCATCTCACTAGTCAAATTTTCATCAGTTGTACTGATTTCTAATGTTTTATTGTCATTGGTACTCATTTTGGTTCTTATATCTCTAACACATATATGTTTATATCCTCGTAACTTAACCCTATCTTACACACGTGTTTATGTACTTACGAAATTATTTCAGGCAATTATTCCGCTTTCCTGGTAGGTATACTCCACATAAAATTTGTATGCAGAGTCCCTGTTATTACGGGCGACAATGTAACTTTTTTTTCTCTGTTACAAATTAATTATTTTTGTAAAGCAATTATTTTGAGATTTTATTGGGCGCCATGTCGCCACACTGTACAACAACATATGAGATTTACTATGCGGTCCAGGATTCGTGTTAACGAACCAGTAATTGCGAAATGTATTACCTGAAATAACTCACTCGTGCTTGTATTTTTTACCAATGACATTACCCTTTATTCATATAAAAACCCTACTTACATATTTGAAAAGGCTCTAATGTGTGCCAAACATGCACGTTTTTACTATGCCTCGGGGCGTAATCCGATTTATCTGGTAAACATATATTCACCTTTAAACATTTTTAGACCCTCCAAAATAAACATGTGTTACAACTACTGTATAATAAACACGATAAACAATAAATGATATTTGCACAACCCAGCACTTGTTAAAATTATTTTGTTCACGCTCTCTCTCTCTCTCTCTCTCTCATTTTCTGGTAAAAATTTTTAGTTGTTTTATGAGCTCATTTTGTTTATTAAATGCAAAAATTTGGTCATTTAAGATTTTGTAGTTATGAATTTACTGAAAGGTATAAATATTTGACAGCTGATACTTAGCTGCCGGTTTTTTGTGAACTTCGCACACCGCGAGTTCGCAGATTCTGGACGCTCACATCGTCGATCACTTTTGCCGATTTGTACGGCACCGGACACTGTTATTTAAAACAATTCTGGTGTAAAATTTAAATATTCAGACTCAGTGGATATGCCGGCCACGTGATGTGCCGACCGGCTCTGTTCATTGTCCAGGCGAAAATGACGCAGAGTCTTTGTTAAACATTGGGTAGGTGGGGAAAAACTACGTCACCAGTCTTCTGTCTGTACAGCCAAGCCTCGGGTTGTTTACAAAAGTATGCATTCCTTCGGCTGACGTCACCATGGGCTAGGCATGTTTATCGCTATATGTGACACATATTTTTTTTGCGATATCTGAATCTTTTCAACTAATTCGATCGAAATCCTGTCAATTCCAATATGCGTTGTATATAATATTATAGAGTTCAATCACCAAAACTTTATAGGGGTTATGAAATATTACAAAATTTATTACAAAATAAATAGTTAGGGAATAAAATATAATAATTATGATTTTTAGGACCATATTTTTATAAAAGTATGATTGTACCAGAATTGTACCATCACAAAACCCCCTCAATGAAAGATTTTGTGCCGAAGCATAAAAACTTTCATTGACACATTCGTACTTCCTAAAGGGATCAGCCAGGATATGTCTCCACAACCCCCCTACAATTTATATAAAAAGAAATACAATAACTCACCCGTGGTCCGATGATGATGACTGAAACTGCATGACCTTACTGGACTTCTCCTTCGAGATCCCAACACCATAAGGCCAATCAGGCGCGTAACGTTCCTGCTCTGACGTGCTGGCCAGCTCAGGACCGCGGTCATAACATCACCAAACACTGAAACAATAAATTAAAAATATCAAAATAGTGGCTTGGTATATTACTCTATCCTTAACTGAACTGTTTCCCCTTAGCTATGTGCTGGTTTGCGTTAATAAGCACTGGGTTTGCTTGAAATACAAGAAATACAAATACAAAAAATATAAAATACAAGAATTATATGGAATTGCCATTCTATTCATGGACTACCCTTTAATTGTAAAATCGTTTCGATTCCCATCGATAATAATTAACTCTTTCTGTTTCATAATTAATGTAATTATAAAAGAAACAAATATTTAAATAAAATACATGGAAATCCACATATAAATCCCAAATATTACCTAAATCTCCCAATATTATTAAACATGGAGAAAAACATTTTATAGAAAAAACAAAATTAATAAAATCTTATTGAATTAAAATTATTATTAACAGTTAATAACTGGCGTTGTTAATAATAATTACCCCTCTTTCTCCTCCACACACACTATTTCTTATACATCAGGTTAAAATTTCTATGTTAATACATAATACATGATACATCATAATCAACCTTGATACATTAATACAGTTAATACATTGAAATAGTCAATTCCTATTTAATCTTGATCAGAATTTACACATCCTACCTATTTAAATTTGCATTTAAATTATAAAAATTACAATTGCAATTAATTAATTAATAATTCTAAACTTTCATTAATTAGCCATCAATTATTTATTATAATTATAAAATTTATTTCAAATTATTATTTATATTCATACTACGTTATTATTATTTCATCTCATTCCTATTTCCTTTCTACTCTGAACTTTCTACCTAACCTTTCACATTCTACCATTGTTTAGTCTGTGTGACTCCTGTATTCACTATGCTTTTACTTATTTTTATACTCTTACTCACCTTTCTTCTGACTAACAACCAAATTTACCTATCATGACACCAATTTCACATTTATAAACACCTTTCACTAATTTCATTCCGACGATAAATCCTATGGCACCGCGCGTCTTTGTACAGGAATGGGTGTTCCCTACCTGGCTATATTCATTCATAATATTTTGCCCTTCCAAAAAATTCGGCAAATACTCCCTTAAACTACGCTATTACCTGCCACAACGCTATACGTTGGTCACTCCTTATCAACTCACCCCCACTACAAAATATCATCAGCAACAAATAAATGTTTAACCTTTACTTTATTCACCTCTACAAATAATCACTAACTACTGTGTCCCTAAATATCTAACACTCTCTTTGTATTATTTACTTCAAAATTCTTAACTATCTAACTCCCATTAACTTTAATTGAATAACTCACCTGCCTTTATCTATACCCAGGCTCTATTCCTTTTTTAAACATTCTACCTTACTGTAATCATTGACAATTGCATTATAAAATTTATCTCTCACCTACTCATAACAATACATCTCAATCTTCAAATATATATTCTTACTTAATCATTTATTATTCATTAGAAATTACCTTCATTACAAATTAAATAATAATTTAACTTCATTAGAGACTTTCTATTACAATTAATAATTTACAACTTCAGTTACAAAGTTAGTACAACTTTCTTTTGTACCATTTTAATTGAGTGATTACTCTTTAATTAATTAAACTTTCAATATTACTTTCACTTGTTTAATTAAAACAAAAACATGTTAATTGTTAATTAATAAAACTATGAAACTATAATTTACATACATGGTGTATATAAAATTTACCTGTAATACACAACATCAAAATACATAAATACATTGATATTAACACATATAAAATAATGAAAATTATACAATCCAAACTCATTATTTTGTCATTAATCAAAATCAGTCCATATGCAGTCCAATTCAAAATCACTGTTCACATATATTAAATGTTCATTACACAATAAAACAATCTATCCTCCATCATTGAATAACATTCTAATCTTAGGTCTATTTATCTTATTGTTTAGTAAATACAGTATATAATTATACTCATTATAATATTCATCAAACATTTTATATTCACTCACAATTTCGTTTACATTAACAGATGTATTTCCTATTAATTTATCATATGCCAGGTCACGATCGGGTACAGTTCTGTCTCCCTCAGTGTGATATTTTATAATCTTGTTAGTCATATAGTCATAATTATCATCATAATTTTCTACTACTACACCTGCTACTTCCCAAGGTAATTAATTGTTACCATTATTATCATCATCTATTATTATTTTAATTTCACTTTTACTACAAGGTATGTATTTACTATAATCATCCACCATCTCTACTCCTAACCTTTCTACAAGTTCTCTATACTTTCTATTTACTTTAAAAATTTCTATTACTCTCTTTCTCTCACCATATATCTCACAATACCTCTCTACACTTTCTCTCTTAATATATTTCTCACCATAACACCAAGTTACACTCTCTCTCTCCAAATATGCAGGGGTCACTAACTCATAATTACTGCACCAATTATGAGGTACACAAAAACACCAAGGAACTCTATTTGTAGACCTTTCGTCTCCCATATATAAATATAAGGAACTCTCATCCTTATTAAAAATACGTGAAGACTTGACTTCACCCCCTAACACAACATCAAAGGAAAATTCTAACCCCTGCACCCCTTTAACAAATGTACTTTCTCTCAGCTCTCTCTCTGACTCAACACACTCAAACACCTCATTATCACTACCAATATTATCATTATCATTTTCTAATATCATATCATTCTTACTACCTGTAAACTCATTATTCAAATTATCACTGTTACTTACTTTATTAATCAGTACTTCGTTTTTCGTCATATTTTCATGACTACTCACCTTCTGATTCTCTATTTGCATTAAATTCTCATCCAACTTTTTAATTACTATATCACATTGCTTATTAAGATTATTGTTACGTTTTTTAATTTCTCTTTTTATTTCGTCAAACTTCTCATGGAAATCACTTTTAATTTGAACGTTTTGTGTTGTAATTTCAATTTTTATTTCAGTTTTGAAATTATTAAAATTTTCATTCTGTTTGTCACATTTACTGTCGATCTTTAATAGCAACTGCATCATTGCCATTATGTCATCTGTTTTATTTTGCTGACTACTTTAGATGGAGGTTATTGTTACTGTCTCTGACTGTACAAATGCAGTCGTACTCGACTCGCCAATCTGACTAATTTGTGTTAATGGAACATCCATCTCACTAGTCAAATTTTCATCAGTTGTACTGATTTCTAATGTTTTATTGTCATTGGTACTCATTTTGGTTCTTATATCTCTAACACATATATGTTTATAACCTCGTAACTTAACCCTATGTTACACACGTGTTTATGTACTAACGAAATTATTTCAGGCAATTATTCCGCTTTCCTGGTAGGTATACTCCACATAAAATTTGTATGCAGAGTCCCTGTTATTACGGGCGACAATGTAACTTTTTTTTCTCTGTTACAAATTAATTATTTTTGTAAAGCAATTATTTTGAGATTTTATCGGGCGCCATGTTGCCACACTGTACAACAACATATGAGATTTACTATGCGGTCCAGGATTCGTTTTAACGAACCAGTAATTGCGAAATGTATTACCTGAAATAACTCACTCGTGCTTGTATTTTTTACCAATGACATTACCCTTTATTCATATAAAAACCCTACTTACATATTTGAAAAGACTCTAATGTGTGCCAAACATGCACGTTTTTACTATGCCTCGTAGCGTAGTCCGATTTATCTGGAAAACATATATTCACCTTTAAACATTTTTAGACCCTCCAAAATAAACATGTGTTACAACTACTGTATAATAAACATGATAAACAATAAATGATATTTGCACAACCCAGCACTTGTTAAAATTATTTTGTTCACGCTCTCTCTCTCTCTCTCTCTCTCATTTTCTGGTAAAAATTTTTAGTTGTTTTATGAGCTCATTTTGTTTATTAAATGCAAAAATTTGGTCATTTAAGATTTTGTAGTTATGAATTTACTGAAAGGTATAAATATTTGACAGCTGATACTTAGCTGCCGGTTTTTTGTGAACTTCGCACACCGCGAGTTCGCAGATTCTGGACGCTCACATCGTCGATCACTTTTGCCGATTTGTACGGGACCGGACACTGTTATTTAAAACACTTCTGGTGTAAAATTTAAATATTCACACTCAGTGAATATGCCGGCCGCGTGATGTGACGACCGGCTCTGTTCATTGTCCAGGCGAAAATGACGCAGAGTCTTTGTTAAACATTGCGTAGGTGGGGCAAAACTACGTCACCAGTCTTCTGTCTGTACAGCCAAGCCTCGGGTTGTTTACAAAAGTATGCATTCCTTCGGCTGACGTCACCATGGGCTAGGCATGTTTATCGCTATATGTGACACATAGTTTTTGCGATATCTGCATTTTTTCAACTAATCCGATCGAAATCCTGTCAATTCCAATATGCGTTGTATATAATATTATAGAGTTCAATCACCAAAACTTTATAGGGGTTATGAAATATTACAAAATTTATTACAAAATAAATAGTTAGGGAATAAAATATAATAATTATGATTTTTAGGACCATATTTTTATAAAAGTATGATTGTACCAGAATTGTACCATCACAAAACCCCCTCAATGAAAGATTTTGTGCCGAAGCATAAAAACTTTCATTGACACATTCGTACTTCCTAAAGGGATCAGCCAGGATATGTCTCCACAACCCCCTTACAATTTATATAAAAAGAAATACAATAACTCACCCGTGGTCCGATGATGATGACTGAAACTGCATGACCTTACTGGACTTCTCCTTCGAGATCCCAACACTATAAGGCCAATCAGGCGCTAACGTTCCTGCTCTGACGCGCTGGCCAGCTCAGGACCGCGGTCATAACATCACCAAACACTGAAACAATAAATTAAAAATATCAAAATAGTGGCTTGGTATATTACTCTATCCTTAACTGAACTGTTTCCCCTTAGCTATGTGCTGGTTTGCGTTAATAAGCACTGGGTTTGCTTGAAATACAAGAAATACAAATACAAAAAATATAAAATACAAGAATTATATGGAATTGCCATTCTATTCATGGACTACCCTTTAATTGTAAAATCGTTTCGATTCCCATCGATAATAATTAACTCTTTCTGTTTCATAATAAATGTAATTATAAAAGAAACAAATATTTAAATAAAATTCCTTGGAAATCCACATATAATTCCCAAATATTACCTAAATCTCCCAATATTACTTAAACATGGAGAAAAACATTTTATAGAAAAAACAAAATTAATAAAATCTTATTGAAATTAATATTATTATTAACAGTTAATAACTGGCGCTGTTAATAATAATTACCCCTCTTTCTCCTCCACACACACTATTTCTTATACATCAGGTTAAAATTTCTATGTTAATACATAATACATGATACATCATAATCAACCTTGATACATTAATACAGTTAATACATTGAAATAGTCAATTCCTATTTAACCTTGATCAGAATTTACACATCCTACCTATTTAAATTTGCATTTAAATTATAAAAATTACAATTGCAATTAATTAATTAATAATTCTAAACTTTCATTAATTAGCCATCAATTATTTATTATAATTATAAAATTTATTTCAAATTATTATTAATATTCATACTACGTTATTATTATTTCATCTCATTCCTATTACCTTTCTACTCTGAACTTTCTACCTAACCTTTCACATTCTACCATTGTTTAGTCTGTGTGACTCCTGTATTCACTATGCTTTTACTTATTTTTATACTCTTACTCACCTTTCTTCTAACTAACAACCAAATTTACCTATCATGACACCAATTTCTCAATTATAAACACCTTTCACTAATTTCATTCCGACGATAAATCCTATGGCACCGCGCGTCTTTGTACAGGAATGGGTGTTCCCTACCTGGCTATATTCATTCATAATATTTTGCCCTTCCAAAAAATTCGGCAAACACTCCCTTAAACTACGCTATTACCTGCCACAACGCTATACGTTGGTCACTCCTTATCACCTCACCCCCACTACAAAATATCATCAGCAACAAATAAATGTTTAACCTTTACTTTATTCACCTCTACAAATAATCACTAACTACTGTGTCCCTAAATATCTAATACTCTCTTTGTATTATTTACTTCAAAATTTTTAACTATCTAACTCCCATTAACTTTAATTGAATAACTCACCTGCCTTTATCTATACCCAGGCTCTATTCCTTTTTTAAACATTCTACCTTACTGTAATCATTGACAATTGCATTATAAAATATATCTCTCACGTACTCATAACAATACATCTCAATCTTCAAATATATATTCTTACTTAATCATTTATTATTCATTAGAAATTACCTTCATTACAAATTAAATAATAATTTAACTTCATTAGAGACTTTCTATTACAATTAATAATTTACAACTTCAGTTACAAAGTTAGTACAACTTTCTTTTGTACCATTTTAATTGAGTGATTACTCTTTAATTAATTAAACTTTCAATATTACTTTCACTTGTTTAATTAAAACAAAAACATGTTAATTGTTGATTAATAAAACAATGAAACTATAATTTACATACATGGTGTATATAAAATTTACCTGTAATACACAACATCAAAATACATAAATACATTGATATTAACACATATAAAACAATGAAAAATATACAATCCAAACTCTTTATTTTGTCATTAATCAAAATCAGTCCATATGCAGTCCAATTCAAAATCACTGTTCACATATATTAAATGTTCATTACACAATAAAACAATCTATCCTCCATCATTGAATAACATTCTAATCTCAGGTCTATTTATCTTATTGTTTAGTAAATACAGTATATAATTATACTCATTATAATATTGATCAAACATTTTATATTCACTCACAATTTCGTTTACATTAATAGATGTATTTCCTATTAATTTATCATATGCCAGGTCACGATCGGGTACAGTTCTGTCTCCCTCAGTGTGGTATGTTATAATCTTGTTAGTCATATAGTCATAATTATCATCATAATTTTCTACTACTACACCTGTTACTTCCCAAGGTAAGTAATTGTTACCATTATTATCATCATCTATTATTATTTTAATTTCACTTTTACTACAAGGTATGTATTTACTATAATCATCCACCATCTCTACTCCTAACCTTTCTACAAGTTCTCTATACTTTCTATTTACTTTAAAAATTTCTATTACTCTCTTTCTCTCACCATATCTCTCACAATACCTCTCTACACTTTCTCTCTTAATATATTTCTCACCATAACACCAAGTTACACTCTCTCTCTCTCCAAATATGCAGGGGTCACTAACTCATAATTACTGCACCACCAATGAGGTACACAAAAACACCAAGGGACTCTATTTGTAGACCTTTCGTCTCCCATATATAAATTTAAGGAACTCTCATCCTTATTAAAAATACGTGAAGACTTGACTTCACCCCCTAACACAACATCAAAGGAAAATTCTAACCCCTGCACCCCTTTAACAAATGTACTTTCTCTCAGCTCTCTCTCTGACTCAACACACTCAAACACCTCCTTATAACTACCAATATTATCATTATCATTTTCTAATATCATATCATTCTTACTACCTGTAAACTCATTATTCAAATTATCACTGTTACTTACTTTATTAATCAGTACTTCGTTTTTCGTCATATTTTCATGACTACTCAACTTCTGATTCTCTATTTGCATTAAATTCTCATCCAACTTTTTAATTACTATATCACATTGCTTATTAAGATTATTGTTACGTTTTTTAATTTCTCTTTTTATTTCGTCAAACTTCTCATGGAAATCACTTTTAATTTGAACGTTTTGTGTTGTAATTTCATTTGTTATTACAGTTTTGAAATTTTTAAAATTTTCATTCTGTTTGTCACATTTACTGTCGATCTTTAATAGCAACTGCATCGTTGCCGTTATGTCATCTGTTTTATTTTCCTGACTACTTTAGATGGAGGTTATTGTTACTGTCTCTGACTGTACAAATGCAGTCGTACTCGACTCGCCAATCTGACTAATTTGTGTTAATGGAACATCCATCTCACTAGTCAAATTTTCATCAGTTGTACTGATTTCTAATGTTTTATTGTCATTGGTACTCATTTTGGTTCTTATATCTCTAACACATATATGTTTATAACCTCGTAACTTAACCCTATGTTACACACGTGTTTATGTACTAACGAAATTATTTCAGGCAATTATTCCGCTTTCCTGGTAGGTATACTCCACATAAAATTTGTATGCAGAGTCCCTGTTATTACGGGCGACAATGTAACTTTTTTTTCTCTGTTACAAATTAATTATTTTTGTAAAGCAATTATTTTGAGATTTTATCGGGCGCCATGTTGCCACACTGTACAACAACATATGAGATTTACTATGCGGTCCAGGATTCGTTTTAACGAACCAGTAATTGCGAAATGTATTACCTGAAATAACTCACTCGTGCTTGTATTTTTTTTTTTTACCAATGACATTACCCTTTATTCATATAAAAACCCTACTTACATATTTGAAAAGACTCTAATGTGTGCCAAACATGCACGTTTTTACTATGCCTCGGGGCGTAGTCCGATTTATCTGGTAAACATATATTCACTTTTAAACATTTTTAGACCCTCCAAAATAAACATGTGTTACAACTACTGTATAATAAACATGATAAACAATAAATGATATTTGCACAACCCAGCACTTGTTAAAATTATTTTGTTCACGCTCTCTCTCTCTCTCTCTCATTTTCTGGTACAAATTTTTAGTTGTTTTATGAGCTCATTTTGTTTATTAAATGCAAAAATTTGGTCATTTAAGATTTTGTAGTTATTAATTTACTGAAAGGTATAAATATTTGACAGCTGATACTTAGCTGCCGGTTTTTTGTGAACTTCGCACACCGCGAGTTCGCAGATTCTGGACGCTCACATCGTCGATCACTTTTGCCGATTTGTACGGCACCGGACACTGTTATTTAAAACACTTCTGGTGTAAAATTTAAATATTCACACTCAGTGAATATGCCGGCCGCGTGATGTGACGACCGGCTCTGTTCATTGTCCAGGCGAAAATGGCGCAGAGTCTTTGTTAAACATTGCGTAGGTGGGGCAAAACTACGTCACCAGTCTTCTGTCTGTACAGCCAAGCCTCGGGTTGTTTACAAAAGTATGCATTCCTTCGGCTGACGTCACCATGGGCTAGGCATGTTTATCGCTATATGTGACACATAGTTTTTTGCGATATCTGCATCTTTTCAACTAATTCGATCGAAATCCTGTCAATTCCAATATGCGTTGTATATAATGTTATAGAGTTCAATCACCAAAACTTTATAGGGGTTATGAAATATTACAAAATTTATTACAAAATAAATAGTTAGGGAATAAAATATAATAATTATGATTTTTAGGACCATATTTTTATAAAAGTATGATTGTACCAGAATTGTACCATCACAAAACCCCCTCAATGGAAGATTTTGTGCCGAAGCATAAAAACTTTCATTGACACATTCGTACTTCCTAAAGGGATCAGCCAGGATATGTCTCCACAACCCCCTTACAATTTATATAAAAAGAAATACAATAACTCACCCGTGGTCCGATGATGATAACTGAAACTGCATGACCTTACTGGACTTCTCCTTCGAGATCCCAACACTATAAGGCCAATCAGGCGCTAACGTTCCTGCTCTGACGCGCTGGCCAGCTCAGGACCGCGGTCATAACATCACCAAACACTGAAACAATAAATTAAAAATATCAAAATAGTGGCTTGGTATATTACTCTATCCTTAACTGAACTGTTTCCCCTTAGCTATGTGCTGGTTTGCGTTAATAAGCACTGGGTTTGCTTGAAATACAAGAAATACAAATACAAAAAATATAAAATACAAGAATTATATGGAATTGCCATTCTATTCATGGACTACCCTTTAATTGTAAAATCGTTTCGATTCCCATCGATAATAATTAACTCTTTCTGTTTCATAATTAATGTAATTATAAAAGAAACAAATATTTAAATAAAATACATGGAAATCCACATATAAATCCCAAATATTACCTAAATCTCCCAATATTACTTAAACATGGAGAAAAACATTTTATAGAAAAAACAAAATTAATAAAATCTTATTGAAATTAATATTATTATTAACAGTTAATAACTGGCGCTGTTAATAATAATTACCCCTCTTTCTCCTCCACGCACACTATTTCTTATACATCAGGTTAAAATTTCTATGTTAATACATAATACATGATACATCATAATCAACCTTGATACATTAATACTGTTAATACATTGAAATAGTCAATTCCTATTTAATCTTGATCAGAATTTACACATCCTACCTATTTAAATTTGCATTTAAATTATAAAAATTACAATTGCAATTAATTAATTAATAATTCTAAACTTTCATTAATTAGCCATTAATTATTTATTGTAATTATAAAATTTATTTCAAATTATTATTAATATTCATACTACGTTATTATTATTTCATCTCATTCCTATTTCCTTTCTACTCTGAACTTTCTACCTAACCTTTCACATTCTACCATTGTTTAGTCTGTGTGACTCCTGTATTCACTATGCTTTTACTTATTTTTATACTCTTACTCACCTTTCTTCTAACTAACAACCAAATTTACCTATCATGACACCAATTTCTCAATTATAAACACCGTTAACCAATTTCATACCGACGATAAATCCTATGGCACCGCGCGTCTTTGTACAGGAATGGGTGTTCCCTACCTGGCTATATTCATTCATAATATTTTGCCCTTCCAAAAAATTCGGCAAACACTCCCTTAAACTACGCTATTACCTGCCACAACGCTATACGTTGGTTACTCCTTATCACCTCACCCCCACTACAAAATATCATCAGCAACAAATAAATGTTTAACCTTTACTTTATTCACCTCTACAAATAATCACTAACTACTGTGTCCCTAAATATCTAATACTCTCTTTGTATTATTTACTTCAAAATTCTTAACTATCTAACACCCATTAACTTTAATTGAATAACTCACCTGCCTTTACCTATACCCAGGCTCTATTCCTTTTTTAAACATTCTACCTTACTGTAATCATTGACAATTGCATTATAAAATTTATCTCTCACCTACTCATAACAATACATCTCAATCTTCAAATATATATTCTTACTTAATCATTTATTATTCATTAGAAATTACCTTCATTACAAATTAAATAATAATTTAACTTCATTAGAGACTTTCTATTACAATTAATAATTTACAACTTAAGTTACAAAGTTAGTACAACTTTCTTTTGTACCATTTTAATTGAGTGATTACTCTTTAATTAATTAAACTTTCAATATTACTTTCACTTCTTTAATTAAAACAAAAACATGTTAATTGTTAATTAATAAAACTATGAAACTATAATTTACATACATGGTGTATATAAAATTTACCTGTAATACACAACATCAAAATACATAAATACATTGATATTAACACATATAAAACAATGAAAAATATACAATCCAAACTCATTATTTTGTCATTAATCAAAATCAGTCCATATGCAGTCCAATTCAAAATCACTGTTCACATATATTAAATGTTCATTACACAATAAAACAATCTATCCTCCATCATTGAATAACATTCTAATCTTAGGTCTATTTATCTTATTGTTTAGTAAATACAGTATGTAATTATACTCATTATAATATTGATCAAAAATTTATATTCACTCACAATTTCGTTTACATTAATAGATGTATTTCCTATTAATTTATCATATGCCAGGTCACGATCGGGTACAGTTCTGTCTCCCTCAGTGTGATATGTTATAATCTTGTTAGTCATATAGTCATAATTATCATCATAATTTTCTACTACTACACCTGTTACTTCCCAAGGTAAGTAATTGTTACCATTATTATCATCATCTATTATTATTTTAATTTCACTTTTACTACAAGGTATGTATTTACTATAATCATCCACCATCTCTACTCCTAACCTTTCTACAAGTTCTCTATACTTTCTATTTACTTTAAAAATTTCTATTACTCTCTTTCTCTCACCATATCTCTCACAATACCTCTCTACACTTTCTCTCTTAATATATTTCTCACCATAACACCAAGTTACACTCTCTCTCTCCAAATATGCAGGGGTCACTAAATCATAATTTCTGCACCACCAATGAGGTACACAAAAACACCAAGGGACTCTATTTGTAGACTTTTCGTCTCCCATATATAAATATAAGGAACTCTCATCCTTATTAAAAATACGTGAAGACTTGACTTCACCCCCTAACACAACATCAAAGGAAAATTCTAACCCCTGCACGCCTTTAACAAATGTACTTTCTCTCAGCTCTCTCTCTGACTCAACACACTCAAACACCTCATTATCACTACCAATATTATCATTATCATTTTCTAATATCATATCATTCTTACTACCTGTAAACTCATTATTCAAATTATCACTGTTACTTACTTTATTAATCAGTACTTCGTTTTTCGTCATATTTTCATGACTACTCACCTCCTGATTCTCTATTTGCATTAAATTCTCATCCAACTTTTTAATTACTATATCACATTGCTTATTAAGATTATTGTTACGTTTTTTAATTTTTCTTTTTATTTCGTCAAACTTCTCATGGAAATCACTTTCAATTTGAACGTTTTGTGTTGTAATTTCATTTTTTATTTCAGTTTTGAAATTATTAAAATTTTCATTCTGTTTGTCACATTTACTGTCGATCTTTAATAGCAACTGCATCATTGCCATTATGTCATCTGTTTTATTTTCCTGACTACTTTAGATGGAGGTTATTGTTACTGTCTCTGACTGTACAAATGCAGTCGTACTCGACTCGCCAATCTGACTAATTTGTGTTAATGGAACATCCATCTCACTAGTCAAATTTTCATCAGTTGTACTGATTTCTAATGTTTTATTGTCATTGGTACTCATTTTTGTTCTTATATCTCTAACACATATATGTTTATAACCTCGTAACTTAACCCTATCTTACACACGTGTTTATGTACTTACGAAATTATTTCAGGCAATTATTCCGCTTTCCTGGTAGGTATACTCCACATAAAATTTGTATGCAGAGTCCCTGTTATTACGGGCGACAATGTAACTTTTTTTTCTCTGTTACAAATTAATTATTTTTGTAAAGCAATTATTTTGAGATTTTATCGGGCGCCATGTTGCCACACTGTACAACAACATATGCGATTTACTATGCGGTCCAGGATTCGTTTTAACGAACCAGTAATTGCGAAATGTATTACCTGAAATAACTCACTCGTGCTTGTATTTTTTACCAATGACATTACCCTTTATTCATATAAAAACCCTACTTACATATTTGAAAAGACTCTAATGTGTGCCAAACATCCACGTTTTTACTATGCCTCGGGGCGTAGTCCGATTTATCTGGTAAACATATATTCACCTTTAAACATTTTTAGACCCTCCAAAATAAACATGTGTTACAACTACTGTATAATAAACATGATAAACAATAAATGATATTTGCACAACCCAGCACTTGTTAAAATTATTTTTTTCACGCTCTCTCTCTCTCTCATTCTCTGGTACAAATTTTTAGTTGTTTTATGAGCTCATTTTGTTTATTAAATGCAAAAATTTGGTCATTTAAGATTTTGTATTTATGAATTTACTGAAAGGTATAAATATTTGACAGCTGATACTTAGCTGCCGGTTTTTTGTGAACTTCGCACACCGCGAGTTCGCAGATTCTGGACGCTCACATCGTCGATCACTTTTGCCGATTTGTACGTCACCGGACACTGTTATTTAAAACACTTCTGGTGTAAAATTTAAATATTCACACTCAGTGAATATGCCGGCCGCGTGATGTGCCGACCGGCTCTGTTCATTGTCCAGGCGAAAATGACGCAGAGACTTTGTTAAACATTGCGTAGGTGGGGCAAAACTACGTCACCAGTCTTCTGTCTGTACAGCCAAGCCTCGGGTTGTTTACAAAAGAATGCATTCCTTCGGCTGACGTCACCATGGGCTAGGCATGTTTATCGCTATATGTGACACATAGTTTTTTGCGATATCTGCATCTTTTCAAATAATTCGATCGAAATCCTGTCAATTCCAATATGCGTTGTATATAATATTATAGAGTTCAATCACCAAAACTTTATAGGGGTTATGAAATATTACAAAATTTATTACAAAATAAATAGTTAGGGAATAAAATATAATAATTATGATTTTTAGGACCATATTTTTATAAAAGTATGATTGTACCTGAATTGTACCATCACAAAACCCCCTCAATGAAAGATTTTGTGCCGAAGCATACAAACTTTCATTGACACATTCGTACTTCCTAAAGGGATCAGCCAGGATATGTCTCCACAACCCCCTTACAATTTATATAAAAAGAAATACAATAACTCACCCGAGGTCCGATGATGATGACTGAAACTGCATGACCTTACTGGACTTCTCCTTCGAGATCCCAACACCATAAGGCCAATCAGGCGCGTAACGTTCCTGCTCTGACGCGCTGGCCAGCTCAGGACCGCCGTCATAACATCACCAAACACTGAAACAATAAATTAAAAATATCAAAATAGTGGCTTGGTATATTACTCTATCCTTAACTGATCTGTTTCCGCTTAGCTATGTGCTGGTTTGCGTTAATAAGCACTGTGTTTGCTTGAAATACAATAAATACAAATACAAAAAATATAAAATACAAGAATTATATGGAATTGCCATTCTATTCATGGACTACCCTTTAATTGTAAAATCGTATCGATTCCCATCGATAATAATTAACTCTTTCTGTTTCATAATTAATGTAATTATAAAAGAAACAAATATTTAAATAAAATACATGGAAATCCACATATAAATCCCAAATATTACCTAAATCTCCCAATATTACTTAAACATGGAGAAAAACATTTTATAGAAAAAACAAAATTAATAAAATCTTATTGAAATTAATATTATTATTAACAGTTAATAACTGGCGCTGTTAATAATAATTACCCCTCTTTCTCCTCCACGCACACTATTTCTTATACATCAGGTTAAAATTTCTATGTTAATACATAATACATGATACATCATAATCAACCTTGATACATTAATACAGTTAATACATTGAAATAGTCAATTCCTATTTAATCTTGATCAGAATTTACACATCCTACCTATTTAAATTTGCATTTAAATTATAAAAATTACAATTGCAATTAATTAATTAATAATTCTAAACTTTCATTAATTAGCCATCAATTATTTATTATAATTATAAAATTTATTTCAAATTATTATTAATATTCATACTACGTTATTATTATTTCATCTCATTCCTATTTCCTTTCTACTCTGAACTTTCTACCTAACCTTTCACATTCTACCATTGTTTAGTCTGTGTGACTCCTGTATTCACTATGCTTTTAATTATTTTTATACTCTTACTCACCTTTCTTCTAACTAACAACCAAATTTACCTATCATGACACCAATTTCTCAATTATAAACACCTTTCACTAATTTCATTCCGACGATAAATCCTATGGCACCGCGCGTCTTTGTACAGGAATGGGAGTTCCCTACCTGGCTATATTCATTCATAATATTTTGCCCTTCCAAAAAATTCGGCAAACACTCCCTTAAACTACGCTATTACCTGCCACAACGCTATACGTTGGTCACTCCTTACCACCTCACCCCCACTACAAAATATCATCAGCAACAAATAAATGTTTAACCTTTACTTTATTCACCTCTACAAATAATCACTAACTACTGTGTCCCTAAATATCTAATACTCTCTTTGTATTATTTACTTCAAAATTCTTAACTATCTAACTCCCATTAACTTTAATTGAATAACTCACCTGCCTTTATCTATACCCAGGCTCTATTCCTTTTTTAAACATTCTACCTTACTGTAATCATTGACAATTGCATTATAAAATTTATCTCTCACCTACTCATAACAATACATCTCAATCTTCAAATATATATTCTTACTTAATCATTTATTATTCATTAGAAATTACCTTCATTACAAATTAAATAATAATTTAACTTCATTAGAGACTTTCTATTAAAATTAATAATTTACAACTTCAGTTACAAAGTTAGTACAACTTTCTTTTGTACCATTTTAATTGAGTGATTACTCTTTAATTAATTAAACTTTCAATATTACTTTCACTTGTTTAATTAAAACAAAAACATCTTAATTGTTAATTAATAAAACTATGAAACTATAATTTACATACATGGTGTATATAAAATTTACCTGTAATACACAACATCAAAATACATAAATACATTGATATTAACACATATAAAACAATAAAAATTATACAATCCAAACTCATTATTTTGTCATTAATCAAAATCAGTCCATATGCAGTCCAATTCAAAATCACTGTTCACATATATTAAATGTTCATTACACAATAAAACAATCTATCCTCCATCATTGAATAACATTCTAATCTTAGGTCTATTTATCTTATTGTTTAGTAAATACAGTATATAATTATACTCATTATAGTATTCATCAAACATTTTATATTCACTCACAATTTCGTTTACATTAATAGATGTATTTCCTATTAATTTATCATATGCCAGGTCACGATCGGGTACAGTTCTGTCTCCCTCAGTGTGATATGTTATAATCTTGTTAGTCATATAGTCATAATTATCATCATAATTTTCTACTACTACACCTGCTACTTCCCAAGGTAATTAATTGTTACCATTATTATCATCATCTATTATTATTTTAATTTCACTTTTACTACAAGGTATGTATTTACTATAATCATCCACCATCTCTACTCCTAACCTTTCTACAAGTTCTCTATACTTTCTATTTACTTTAAAAATTTCTATTACTTTCTTTCTCTCACCATATCTCTCACAATACCTCTCTACACTTTCTCTCTTAATATATTTCTCACCATAACACCAAGTTACACTCTCTCTCTCCAAATATGCAGGGGTCACTAACTCATAATTACTGCACCAACTATGAGGTACACAAAAACAACAAGGAACTCTATTTGTAGACCTTTCGTCTCAAATATAAATATAAGGAACTCTCGTCCTTATTAAAAATACGTGAAGACTTGACTTCACCCCCTAACACAACATCAAAGGAAAATTCTAACCCCTGCACCCCTTTAAAAAATGTAATTTCTCTCAGCTCTCTCTCTGACTCAACACACTCAAACACCTCATTATCACTACCAATATTATCATTATCATTTTCTAATATCATATCATTCTTACTACCTGTAAACTCTTCTTCAAATTATCACTGTTACTTACTTTATTAATCAGTACTTCGTTTTTCGTCATATTTTCATGACTATTCACCTTCTGATTCTCTATTTGGATTAACTTCTCATCCAACTTTTAATTACTATATCACATTGCTTATTAAGATTATTGTTACGGTTTTTAATTTCTCTTTTTATTTCGTCAAACTTTTCATTGAAATCACTTTTAATTTGAACGTTTTGTGTTGTAATTTCATTTTTTATTTCAGTTTTGAAATTATTAAAATTTTCATTCTGTTTGTCACATTTACTGTCGACCTTTAATAGCAACTGCATCATTGCCGTTATGTCATCTGTTTTATTTTCCTGACTACTTGAGATGGAGGTTATTGTTACTGTCTCTGACTGTACAAATGCAGTCGTACTCGACTCGCCAATCTGACTAATTTGTGTTAATGGAACATCCATCTCACTAGTCAAATTTTCATCAGTTGTACTGATTTCTAATATTTTATTGTCATTGGTACTCATTTTGGTTCTTATATCTCTAACACATATATGTTTATAACCTCGTAACTTAACCCTATCTTACACACGTGTTTATGTACTTACGAAATTATTTCAGGCAATTATTCCGCTTTCCTGGTAGGTATACTCCACATAAAATTTGTATGCAGAGTCCCTGTTATTACGGGCGACAATGTAACTTTTTTTCTCTGTTACAAATTAATTATTTTTGTAAAGCAATTATTTTGAGATTTTATCGGGCGCCATGTTGCCACACTGTACAATAACATATGAGATTTACTATGCGGTCCAGGATTCGTTTTAACGAACCAGTAATTGCGAAATGTATTACCTGATATAACTCACTCGTGCTTGTATTTTTTACCAATGACATTACCCTTTATTCATATAAAAACCCTACTTACATATTTGAAAAGACTCTAATGTGTGCCAAACATGCACGTTTTTACTATGCCTCGAGGCGTAGTCCGATTTATCTGGTAAACATATATTCACCTTTAAACATTTTTAGACCCTACAAAATAAACATGTGTTACAACTACTGTATAATAAACATGATAATAAATGATATTTGCACAACCCAGCACTTGTAAAATTTTTTTTTTCACGCTCTCTCTCTCTCTCATTCTCTGGTACAAATTTTTAGTTGTTTTATGAGCTCATTTTGTTTATTAAATGCAAAAATTTGGTCATTTAAGATTTTGTATTTATGAATTTACTGAAAGGTATAAATATTTGACAGCTGATACTTAGCTGCCGGTTTTTTGTGAACTTCGCACACCGCGAGTTCGCAGATTCTGGACGCTCACATCGTCGATCACTTTTGCCGATTTGTACGGCACCGGACACTGTTATTTAAAACACTTCTGGTGTAAAATTTAAATATTCACACTCAGTGAATGTGCCGGGCGCGTGATGTGCCGACCGGCTCTGTTCATTGCCCAGGCGAAAATGGCGCAGAGTCTTTGTTAAACATTGCGTAGGTGGGGCAAAACTACGTCACCAGTCTTCTGTCTGTACAGCCATGCCTCGGGTTGTTTACAAAAGTATGCATTCCTTCGGCTGACGTCACCATGGGCTAGGCATGTTTATCGCTATATGTGACACATAGTTTTTTGCGATATCTTCATCTTTTCAACTAATTCGATCGAAATCCTGTCAATTCCAATATGCGTTGTATATAATATTATAGAGTTCAATCACCAAAACTTTATAGGGGTTATGAAATATTACAAAATTTATTACAAAATAAATAGTTAGGGAATAAAATATAATAATTATGATTTTTGGACCATATTTTTATAAAAGTATGATTGTACCTGAATTGTACCATCACAAAACCCCCTCAATGAAAGATTTTGTGCCGAAGCATAAAAACTTTCATTGACACATTCGTACTTCCTAAAGGGATCAGCCAGGATATGTCTCCACAACCCCCTTACAATTTATATAAAAAGAAATACAATAACTCACCCGTGGTCCGATGATGATGACTGAAACTGCATGACCTTACTGGACTTCTCCTTCGAGATCCCAACACCATAAGGCCAATCAGGCGCGTAACGTTCCTGCTCTGACGTGCTGGTCAGCTCAGGACCGCGGTCATAACATCACCAAACACTGAAACAATAAATTAAAAATATCAAAATAGTGGCTTGGTATATTACTCTATCCTTAACTGATCTGTTTCCCCTTAGCTATGTGCTGGTTTGCGTTAATAAGCACTGGGTTTGCTTGAAATACAAGAAATACAAATACAAAAAATATAAAATACAAGAATTATATGGAATTGCCATTCTATTCATGGACTACCCTTTAATTGTAAAATCGTTTCGATTCCCATCGATAATAATTAACTCTTTCTGTTTCATAATTAATGTAATTATAAAAGAAACAAATATTTAAATAAAATACATGGAAATCCACATATAAATCCCAAATATTACCTAAATCTCCCAATATTACTTAAACATGGAGAAAAACATTTTATAGAAAAAAAAAAATTAATAAAATCTTATTGAAATTAATATTATTATTAACAGTTAATAACTGGCGCTGTTAATAATAATTACCCCTCTTTCTCCTCCACACACACTATTTCTTATACATCAGGTTAAAATTTCTATGTTAATACATAATACATGATACATCATAATCAACCTTGATACATTAATACAGTTAATACATTGAAATAGTCAATTCCTATTTAATCTTGATCAGAATTTACACATCCTACCTATTTAAATTTGCATTTAAATTATAAAAATTACAATTGCAATTAATTAATTAATAATTCTAAACTTTCATTAATTAGCCATCAATTATTTATTATAATTATAAAATTTATTTCAAATTATTATTAATATTCATACTACGTTATTATTATTTCATCTCATTCCTATTTCCTTTCTACTCTGAACTTTCTACCTAACCTTTCACATTCTACCATTGTTTAGTCTGTGTGACTCCTGTATTCACTATGCTTTTAATTATTTTTATACTCTTACTCACCTTTCTTCTAACTAACAACCAAATTTACCTATCATGACACCAATTTCTCAATTATAAACACCTTTCACTAATTTCATTCCGACGATAAATCCTATGGCACCGCGCGTCTTTGTACAGGAATGGGAGTTCCCTACCTGGCTATATTCATTCATAATATTTTGCCCTTCCAAAAAATTCGGCAAACACTCCCTTAAACTACGCTATTACCTGCCACAACGCTATACGTTGGTCACTCCTTACCACCTCACCCCCACTACAAAATATCATCAGCAACAAATAAATGTTTAACCTTTACTTTATTCACCTCTACAAATAATCACTAACTACTGTGTCCCTAAATATCTAATACTCTCTTTGTATTATTTACTTCAAAATTCTTAACTATCTAACTCCCATTAACTTTAATTGAATAACTCACCTGCCTTTATCTATACCCAGGCTCTATTCCTTTTTTAAACATTCTACCTTACTGTAATCATTGACAATTGCATTATAAAATTTATCTCTCACCTACTCATAACAATACATCTCAATCTTCAAATATATATTCTTACTTAATCATTTATTATTCATTAGAAATTACCTTCATTACAAATTAAATAATAATTTAACTTCATTAGAGACTTTCTATTACAATTAATAATTTACAACTTCAGTTACAAAGTTAGTACAACTTTCTTTTGTACCATTTTAATTGAGTGATTACTCTTTAATTAATTAAACTTTCAATATTACTTTCACTTGTTTAATTAAAACAAAAACATGTTAATTGTTAATTAATAAAACTATGAAACTATAATTTACATACATGGTGTATATAAAATTTACCTGTAATACACAACATCAAAATACATAAATACATTGATATTAACACATATAAAACAATGAAAAATATACAATCCAAACTCATTATTTTGTCATTAATCAAAATCAGTCCATATGCAGTCCAATTCAAAATCACTGTTCACATATATTAAATGTTCATTACACAATAAAACAATCTATCCTCCATCATTGAATAACATTCTAAACTTAGGTCTATTTATCTTATTGTTTAGTAAATACAGTATATAATTATACTCATTATAATATTCATCAAACATTTTATATTCACTCACAATTTCGTTTACATTAATAGATGTATTTCCTATTAATTTATCATATGCCAGGTCACGATCGGGTACAGTTCTGTCTCCCTCAGTGTGATATGTTATAATCTTGTTAGTCATATAGTCATAATTATCATAATAATTTTCTACTACTACACCTGCTACTTCCCAAGGTAATTAATTGTTACCATTATTATCATCATCTATTATTATTTTAATTTCACTTTTACTACAAGGCATGTATTTACTCTAATCATCCACCATCTCTACTCCTAACCTTTCTACAAGTTCTCTATACTTTCTATTTACTTTAAAAATTTCTATTACTCTCTTTCTCTCACCATATCTCTCACAATACCTCTCTACACTTTCTCTCTTAATATATTTCTCACCATAACACCAAGTTACACTCTCTCTCTCCAAATATGCAGGGGTCACTAACTCATAATTACTGCACCACCTATGAGGTACACAAAAACACCAAGGAACTCTATTTGTATACCTTTCGTGTCCCAAATATAAATATAAGGAACTCTCGTCCTTATTAAAAGTACGTGAAGACTTGGCTTCACCCCCTAACACAACATCAAAGGAAAATTCTAACCCCTGCACCCCTTTAATAAATGTACTTTCTCTCAGCACTCTCTCTGACTCAACACACTCAAACACCTCATTATCACTACCAATATTATCATTATCATTTTCTAGTATCATATCATTCTTACTACCTGTAAACTCTTATTCAAATTATCACTGTTATTTACTTTATTAATCAGTACTTCGTTTTTCGTCATATTTTCACGACTATTCACCTTCTGATTCTCTATTTGGATTAACTTCTCATCCAACTTTTTAATTACTATATGACATTGCTTATTATGATTATAGTTACGTTTTTTAATTTCTCTTTTTATTTCGTCAAACTTCTCATGGAAATCACTTTTAATTTGAACGTTTTGTGTTGTAATTTCATTTTTTATTTCAGTTTTGAAATTTTTAAAATTTTTATTCTGTTTTTCACATTTACTGTCGACCTTTAATAGCAACTGCATCATTGCCGTTATGTCATCTGTTTTATTTTTCTGACCACTTGAGATGGAGGTTATTGTTACTGTCTCTGACTGTACAAATGCAGTCGTACTCGACTCGCCAATCTGACTAATTTGTGTTAATGGAACATCCATCTCACTTGTCAAATTTTCATCAGTTGTACTGATTTCTAATGTTTTATTGTCATTGGTACTCATTTTGGTTCTTATATCTCTAACACATATGTGTTTATAACCTCGTAACTTAACCCTATGTTACACACGTGTTTATGTACTTACGAAATTATTTCAGGCAATTATTCCGCTTTCCTGGTAGGTATACTCCACATAAAATTTGTATGCAGAGTCCCTGTTATTACGGGCGACAATGTAACTTTTTTTTCTCTGTTACAAATTAATTATTTTTGTAAAGCAATTATTTTGAGATTTTATCGGGCGCCATGTTGCCACACTGTACAACAACATATGAGATTTACTATGCGGTCCAGGATTCGTTTTAACGAACCAGTAATTGCGAAATGTATTACCTGAAATAACTCACTCGTGCTTGTATTTTTTACCAATGACATTACCCTTTATTCATATAAAAACCCTACTTACATATTTGAAAAGACTCTAATGGGTGCCAAACATGCACGTTTTTACTATGCCTCGGGGCGTAGTCCGATGTATCTGGTAAACATATATTCACCTTTAAACATTTTTAGTCCCTCCAAAATAAACATGTGTTACAACTAATGTATAATAAACATGATAAACAATAAATGATATTTGCACAACCCAGCACTTGTTAAAATTATTTTGTTCACGCTCTCTCTCTCTCTCTCTCTCATTCTCTGGTACAAATTTTTAGTTGTTTTATGAGCTCATTTTGTTTATTAAATGCAAAATTTTGGTCATTTAATATTTTGTAGTTATGAATTTACTGAAAGGTATAAATATTTGACAGCTGATACTTAGCTGCCGGTTTTTTGTGAACTTCGCACACCGCGAGTTCGCAGATTCTGGACGCTCACATCGTCGATCACTTTTGCCGATTTGTACGGCACCGGACACTGTTATTTAAAACACTTCTGGTGTAAAATTTAAATATTCACACTCAGTGAATATGCCGGCCGCGTGATGTGCCGACCGGCTCTGTTCACTGTCCAGGCGAAAATGACGCAGAGTCTTTGTTAAACATTGCGTAGGTGGGGCAAAACTACGTCACCAGTCTTCTGTCTGTACAGCCAAGCTTCGGGTTGTTTAAAAAAGTATGCATTCCTTCGGCTGACGTCACCATGGGCTAGGCATGTTTATCGCTATCTGTGACACATAGTTTTTTGCGATATCTGCATCTTTTCAACTAATTCGATCGAAATCCCGTCAATTCCAATATGCGTTGTATAAAATATTATAGAGTTCATTCACCAAAACTTTATAGGGGTTATGAAATATTACAAAATTTATTAAAAAATAAATAGTTAGGGAATAAATTATAATAATTATGATTTTTAGGACCATATTTTTATAAAAGTATGATTGTACCAGAATTGTACCATCACAAAACCCCCTCAATGAAAGATTTTGTGCCGAAGCATAAAAACTTTCATTGACACATTCGTACTTCCTAAAGGGATCAGCCAGGATATGTCTCCACAACCCCCTTACAATTTATATAAAAAGAAATACAATAACTCACCCGTGGTCCGATGATGATGACTGAAACTGCATGACCTTACTGGACTTCTCCTTCGAGATCCCAACACCATAAGGCCAATCAGGCGCGTAACGTTCCTGCTCTGACGCGCTGGCCAGCTCAGGACCGCGGTCATAACATCACCAAACACTGAAACAATAAATTAAAAATATCAAAATAGTGGCTTGGTATATTACTCTATCCTTAACTGATCTGTTTCCCCTTAGCTATGTGCTGGTTTGCGTTAATAAGCACTGGGTTTGCTTGAAATACAAGAAATACAAATACAAAAAATATAAAATACAAGAATTATATGGAATTGCCATTCTATTCATGGACTACCCTTTAATTGTAAAATCGTTTCGATTCCCATCGATAATAATTAACTCTTTCTGTTTCATAATTAATGTACTTATAAAAGAAACAAATATTTAAATAAAATACATGGAAATCCACATATAAATGCCAAATATTACCTAAATCTCCCAATATTACTTAAACATGGAGAAAACATTTTATAGAAAAAACAAAATTAATAAATTCTTACTGAAATTAATATTATTATTAACAGTTAATAACTGGCGCTGTTAATATTAATTACCCCTCTTTCTCCTCCACACACACTATTTTTTATACATCAGGTTAAAATTTCTATGTTAATACATAATACATGATACATCATAATCAACCTTGATACATTAATACTGTTAATATATTGAAATAGTCAATTCCTATTTAATCTTGATCAGAATTTACACATCCTACCTATTTAAATTTGCATTTAAATTATAAAAATTACAATTGCAATTAATTAATTAATAATTCTAAACTTTCATTAATTAGCCATCAATTATTTATTATAATTATAAAATTTATTTCAAATTATTATTAATATTCATACTACGTTATTATTATTTCATCTCATTCCTATTTCCTTTCTACTCTGAACTTTCTACCTAACCTTTAATATTCTACCATTGTTTAGTCTGTGTGACTCCTGTATTCACTATGCTTTTACTTATTTTTATACTCTTACTCACCTTTCTTCTAACTAACAACCAAATTTACCTATCATGACACCAATTTCTCAATTATAAACACCTTCACTAATTTCATTCCGACGATAAATCCTATGGCACCGCGCGTCTTTGTACAGGAATGGGTGTTCCCTACCTGGCTATATTCATTCATAATATTTTGCCCTTCCAAAAAATTCGGCAAACACTCCCTTAAACTACGCTATTACCTGCCACAACGCTATACGTTGGTCACTCCTTATCACCTCACCCCCACTACAAAATATCATCAGCAACAAATAAATGTTTAACCTTTACTTTATTCACCTCTACAAATAATCACTAACTACTGTGTCCCTAAATATCTAATACTCTGTTTGTATTATTTACTTCAAAATTCTTAACTATCTAACTCCCATTAACTTTAATTGAATAACTCACCTGCCTTTATCTATACCCAGGCTCTATTCCTTTTTTAAACATTCTACCTTACTGTAATCATTGACAATTGCATTATAAAATTTACCTCTCACCTACTCATAACAATACATCTCAATCTTCAAATATATATTCTTACTTAATCATTTATTATTCATTAGAAATTACCTTCATTACAAATTAAATAATAATTTAACTTCATTAGAGACTTTCTATTACAATTAATAGTTTACAACTTCCGTTACAAAGTTAGTACAACTTTCTTTTGTACCATTTTAATTGAGTGATTACTCTTTAACTAATTAAACTTTCAATATTACTTTCACTTGTTTAATTAAAACAAAAACATCTTAATTGTTAATTAATAAAACTATGAAACTATAATTTACATACATGGTGTATATAAAATTTACCTGTAATACACAACATCAAAATACATAAATACATTGATATTAACACATTTAAAACAATGAAAAATATACAATCCAAACTCATTATTTTGTCATTAATCAAAATCAGTCTATATGCAGTCCAATTCAAAATCACTGTTCACATATATTAAATGTTCATTACACAATAAAACAATCTATCCTCCATCATTGAATAACATTCTAATCTTAGGTCTATTTATCTCATTGTTTAGTAAATACAGTATATAATTATACTCATTATAATATTCATCAAACATTTTATATTCACTCACAATTTCGTTTACATTAATAGATGTATTTCCTATTAATTTATCATATGCCAGGTCACGATCGGGTACAGTTCTGTCTCCCTCAGTGTGATATGTTATAATCTTGTTAGTCATATAGTCATAATTATCATAATAATTTTCTACTACTACACCTGCTACTCCCAAGGTAATTAATTGTTACCATTATTATCATCATCTATTATTATTTTAATTTCACTTTTACTACAAGGTATGTATTTACTATAATCATCCATCATCCACCATCTCTACTCCTAAACTTTCTACAAGTTCTCTTTACATTCTATTTACTTTAAAAATTTCTATTACTCTCTTTCTCTCACCATATCTCTCACAATACCTCTCTACACTTTCTCTCTTAATATATTTCTCACCATAACACCAAGTTACACTCTCTCTCTCCAAATATGCAGGGGTCATTAACTCATAATTACTGCACCATCTATGGTGTACACAAAAACACCAAGGAACTCTATTTGTAGACCTTTCGTCTCCCAAATATAAATTTAAGGAACCCTCGTCCTTATTAAAAATACGTGAAGACTTGACTTCACCCCCTAACACAACATCTAAGGAAAATTCTAACCCCTGCACCCCTTTAACAAATGTACTTTCTCTCAGCTCTCTCTCTGACTCAACACACTCAAACACCTCATTATCGCTACCAATATTATCATTATTATTTTCTAGTATCATATCATTCTTACTACCTGTAAACTCATTATTCAAATTATCACTGTTACTTACTTTATTAATCAGTACTTCGTTTTTCGTCATATTTTCACGACTATTCACCTTCTGATTCTCTATTTGGATTAACTTCTCATCCAACTTTTAATTACTATATGACATTGCTTATTATGATTATAGTTACGTTTTTTAATTTCTCTTTTTATTTCGTCAAACTTCTCATGGAAATCACTTTTAATTTGAACGTTTTGTGTTGTAATTTCATTTTTTATTTCAGTTTTGAAATTATTAAAATTTTTATTCTGTTTTTCACATTTACTGTCGACCTTTAATAGCAACTGCATCATTGCCGTTATGTCATCTGTTTTATTTTCCTGACTACTTGAGATGGAGGTTATTGTTACTGTCTCTGACTGTACAAATGCAGTCGTACTCGACTCGCCAATCTGACTAATTTGTGTTAATGGAACATCCATCTCACTAGTCAAATTTTCATCAGTTGTACTGATTTCTAATGTTTTATCATTGGTACTCATTTTGGTTCTTATATCTCTAACACATATATGTTTATAACCTCGTAACTTAACCCTATCTTACACACGTGTTTATGTACTTACGAAATTATTTCAGGCAATTATTCCGCTTTCCTGGTAGGTATACGCCACATAAAATTTGTATGCAGAGTCCCTGTTATTACAGGCGACAATGTAACTTTTTTTTCTCTGTTACAAATTAATTATTTTTGTAAAGCAATTATTTTGAGATTTTATCGGGCGCCATGTTGCCACACTGTACAACAACATATGAGATTTACTATGCGGTCCAGGATTCGTGTTAACGAATCAGTAAATTGCGAAATGTATTACCTGAAATAACTCACTCGTGCTTGTATTTTTTACCAGTGACATTACCCTTTATTCATATAAAAACCCTACTTACATATTTGAAAAGACTCTAATGTGTGCCATTGTTAAAATTATTTTGTTCACGCTATCTCTCTCTCTCTCTCTCATTCTCTGGTACAAATTTTTAGTTGTTTTATGAGCTCATTTTGTTTATTAAATGCAAAAATTTGGTCATTTAAGATTTTGTAGTTATGAATTTACTGAAAGGTATAAATATTTGACAGCTGATACTTAGCTGCCGGTTTTTTGTGAACTTCGCACACCGCGAGTTCGCAGATTCTGGACGCTCACATCGTCGATCACTTTTGCCGATTTGTACGGCACCGGACACTGTTATTTAAAACACTTCTGGTGGTGTAAAATTTAAATATTCACACTCAGTGAATATGCCGGCCGCGTGATGTGCCGACCGGCTCTGTTCACTGTCCAGGCGAAAATGACGCAGAGTCTTTGTTAAACATTGCGTAGGTGGGGCAAAACTACGTCACCAGTCTTCTGTCTGTACAGCCAAGCCTCGGGTTGTTTACAAAAGTATGCATTCCTTCGGCTGACGTCACCATGGGCTAGGCATGTTTATCGCTATCTGTGACACATAGTTTTTTGCGATAGCTGCATCTTTTCAAATAATTCGATCGAAATCCCGTCAATTCCAATATGCGTTGTATAAAATATTATAGAGTTCATTCACCAAAACTTTATAGGGGTTATGAGATATTACAAAATTTATTACAAAATAAATAGTTAGGGAATAAATTATAATAATTATGATTTTTAGGAACATATTTTTATAAAAGTATGATTGTACCAGAATTGTACCATCACAAAACCCCCTCAATGAAAGATTTTGTGCCGAAGCATAAAAACTTTCATTGACACATTCGTACTTCCTAAAGGGATCAGCCAGGATATGTCTCCACAACCCCCTTACAATTTATATAAAAAGAAATACAATAACTCACCCGTGGTCCGATGATGATGACTGAAACTGCATGACCTTACTGGACTTTTCCTTCGAGATCCCAACACCATAAGGCCAATCAGGCGCGTAACGTTCCTGCTCTGACGCGCTGGCCAGCTCAGGACCGCGGTCATAACATCACCAAACACTGAAACAATAAATTAAAAATATCAAAATAGTGGCTTGGTATATTACTCTATCCTTAACTGATCTGTTTCCCCTTAGCTATGTGCTGGTTTGCGTTAATAAGCACTGGGTTTGTTTGAAATACATGAAATACAAATACAAAAAATATAAAATACAAGAATTATATGGAATTGCCATTCTATTCATGGACTACCCTTTAATTGTAAAATCGTTTCGATTCCCATCGATAATAATTTACTCTTTCTGTTTCATAATTAATGTAATTATAAAAGAAACAAATATTTAAATAAAATACATGGAAATCCACATATAAATGCCAAATATTACCTAAATCTCCCAATATTACTTAAACATGGAGAAAAACATTTTATAGAAAAAACAAAATTAATAAATTCTTACTGAAATTAATATTATTATTAACAGTTAATAACTGGCGCTGTTAATAATAATTACCCCTCTTTCTCCTCCACACACACTATTTCTTATACATCAGGTTAAAATTTCTATGTTAATACATAATACATGATACATCATAATCAACATTGATACATTAATACTGTTAATACATTGAAATAGTCAATTCCTATTTAATCTTGATCAGAATTTACACATCCTACCTATTTAAATTTGCATTTAAATTATAAAAATTACAATTGCAATTAATTAATTAATAATTCTAAACTTTCATTAATTAGCCATCAATTATTTATTATAATTATAAAATTTATTTCAAATTATTATTAATATTCATACTACGTTATTATTATTTCATCTCATTCCTATTTCCTTTCTACTCTGAACTTTCTACCTAACCTTTAATATTCTACCATTGTTTAGTCTGTGTGACTCCTGTATTCACTATGCTTTTACTTATTTTTATACTCTTACTCACCTTTCTTCTAACTAACAACCAAATTTACCTATCATGACACCAATTTCTCAATTATAAACACCTTCACTAATTTCATTCCGACGATAAATCCTATGGCACCGCGCGTCTTTGTACAGGAATGGGTGTTCCCTACCTGGCTATATTCATTCATAATATTTTGCCCTTCCAAAAAATTCGGCAAACACTCCCTTAAACTACGCTATTACCTGCCACAACGCTATACGTTGGTCACTCCTTATCACCTCACCCCCACTACAAAATATCATCAGCAACAAATAAATGTTTAACCTTTACTTTATTCACCTCTACAAATAATCACTAACTACTGTGTCCCTAAATATCTAATACTCTCTTTGTATTATTTACTTCAAAATTCTTAACTATCTAACTCCCATTAACTTTAATTGAATAACTCACCTGCCTTTATCTATACCCAGGCTCTATTCCTTTTTTAAACATTCTACCTTACTGTAATCATTGACAATTGCATTATAAAATTTATCTCTCACCTACTCATAACAATACATCTCAATCTTCAAATATATATTCTTACTTAATCATTTATTATTCATTAGAAATTACCTTCATTACAAATTAAATAATAATTTAACTTCATTAGAGACTTTCTATTACAATTAATAATTTACAACTTCAGTTACAAAGTTAGTACAACTTTCTTTTGTACCATTTTAATTGAGTGATTACTCTTTAATTAATTAAACTTTCAATATTACTTTCACTTGTTTAATTAAAACAAAAACATCTTAATTGTTAATTAATAAAACTATGAAACTATAATTTACATACATGGTGTATATAAAATTTACCTGTAATACACAACATCAAAATACATAAATACATTGATATTAACACATATAAAACAATGAAAAATATACAATCCAAACTCATTATTTTGTCATTAATCAAAATCAGTCTATATGCCGTCCAATTCAAAATCACTGTTCACATATATTAAATGTTCATTACACAATAAAACAATCTATCCTCCATCATTGAATAACATTCTAATCTTAGGTCTATTTATCTTATTGTTTACTAAATACAGTATATAATTATACTCATTATAATATTCATCAAACATTTTATATTCACTCACAATTTCGTTTACATTAATAGATGTATTTCCTATTAATTTATCATATGCCAGGTCACGATCGGGTACAGTTCTGTCTCCCTCAGTGTGATATGTTATAATCTTGTTAGTCATATAGTCATAATTATCATCATAATTCTCTACTACTACACCTGTTACTTCCCAAGGTAAGTAATTGTTACCATTATTATCATCATCTAATATTATTTTAATTTCACTTTTACTACAAAGTATGTATTTACTATAATCATCCACAATCTCTACTCCTAAACTTTCTACAATTTCTCTATACTTTCTATTTACTTTTAAAATTTCTATTACTCTCTTTCTCTCACCATATCTCTCACAATACCTCTCTACACTTTCTCTCTTAATATATTTCTCACCATAACACCAAGTTACACTCTCTCTCTCCAAATATGCAGGGGTCATTAACTCATAATTACTGCACCACCTATGGTGTACACAAAAACACCAAGGAACTCTATTTGTAGACCTTTCGTCTCCCAAATATAAATTTAAGGAACCCTCGTCCTTATTAAAAATACGTGAAGACTTGACTTCACCCCCTAACACAACATCTAAGGAAAATTCTAACCCCTGCACCCCTTTAACAAATGTACTTTCTCTCAGCTCTCTCTCTGACTCAACACACTCAAACACCTCATTATCACTACCAATATTATCATTATCATTTTCTAGTATCATATCATTCTTACTACCTGTAAACTCATTATTCAAATTATCACTGTTACTTACTTTATTAATCAGTACTTCGTTTTTCGTCATATTTTCACGACTATTCACCTTGTGATTCTCTATTTGGATTAACTTCTCATCCAACTTTTAATTACTATATGACATTGCTTATTATGATTATAGTTACGTTTTTTAATTTCTCTTTTTATTTCGTCAAACTTCTCATGGAAATCACTTTTAATTTGAACGTTTTGTGTTGTAATTTCATTTTTTATTTCAGTTTTGAAATTATTAAAATTTTTATTCTGTTTTTCACATTTACTGTCGACCTTTAATAGCAACTGCATCATTGCCGTTATGTCATCTGTTTTATTTTCCTGACTACTTGAGATGGAGGTTATTGTTACTGTCTCTGACTGTACAAATGCAGTCGTACTCGACTCGCCAATCTGACTAATTTGTGTTAATGGAACATCCATCTCACTAGTCAAATTTTCATCAGTTGTACTGATTTCTAATGTTTTATCATTGGTACTCATTTTGGTTCTTATATCTCTAACACATATATGTTTATAACCTCGTAACTTAACCCTATCTTACACACGTGTTTATGTACTTACGAAATTATTTCAGGCAATTATTCCGCTTTCCTGGTAGGTATACGCCACATAAAATTTGTATGCAGAGTCCCTGTTATTACGGGCGACAATGTAACTTTTTTTTCTCTGTTACAAATTAATTATTTTTGTAAAGCAATTATTTTGAGATTTTATCGGGCGCCATGTTGCCACACTGTACAACAACTTATGAGATTTACTATGCGGTCCAGGATTCGTGTTAACGAATCAGTAAATTGCGAAATGTATTACCTGAAATAACTCACTCGTGCTTGTATTTTTTACCAATGACATTACCCTTTATTCATATAAAAACCCTACTTACATATTTGAAAAGACTCTAATGTGTGCCAAACATGCACGTTTTTACTATGCCTCGGGGCGTAGTCCGATGTATCTGGTAAACATATATTCACCTTTAAACATTTTTAGTCCCTCCAAAATAAACATGTGTTACAACTAATGTATAATAAACATGATAAACAATAAATGATATTTGCACAACCCAGCACTTGTTAAAATTATTTTGTTCACGCTCTCTCTCTCTCTCTCATTCTCTGGTACCAATTTTTAGTTGTTTTATGAGCTCATTTTGTTTATTAAATGCAAAAATTTGGTCATTTAAGATTTTGTATTTATGAATTTACTGAAAGGTATAAATATTTGATAGCTGATACTTAGCTGCCGGTTTTTTGTGAACTTCGCACACCGCGAGTTCGCAGATTCTGGACGCTCACATCGTCGATCACTTTTGCCGATTTGTACGGCACCGGACACTGTTATTTAAAACACTTCTGGTGTAAAATTTAAATATTCACACTCAGTGAATATGCCGGCCGCGTGATGTGCCGACCGGCTCTGTTCACTGTCCAGGCGAAAATGACGCAGAGTCTTTGTTAAACATTGGGTAGGTGGGGAAAAACTACGTCACCAGTCTTCTGTCTGTACAGCCAAGCCTCGGGTTGTTTACAAAAGTATGCATTCCTTCGGCTGACGTCACCATGGGCTAGGAATGTTTATCGCTATCTGTGACACATAGTTTTTTGCGATATCTGCATCTTTTCAACTAATTCGATCGAAATCCTGTCAATTCCAATATGCGTTGTATAAAATATTATAGAGTTCATTCACCAAAACTTTATAGGGGTTATGAAATATTACAAAATTTATTACAAAATAAATAGTTAGGGAATAAAATATAATAATTATGATTTTTAGGACCATATTTTTATAAAAGTATGATTGTACCAGAATTGTACCATCACAAAACCCCCTCAATGAAAGATTTTGTGCCGAAGCATAAAAACTTTCATTGACACATTCGTACTTCCTAAAGGGATCAGCCAGGATATGTCTCCACAACCCCCTTACAATTTATATAAAAAGGAATACAATAACTCACCCGTGGTCCGATGATGATGACTGAAACTGCATGACCTTACTGGACTTTTCCTTCGAGATCCCAACACCATAAGGCCAATCAGGCGCGTAACGTTCCTGCTCTGACGCGCTGGCCAGCTCAGGACCGCCGTCATAACATCACCAAACACTGAAACAATAAATTAAATATATCAAAATAGTGGCTTGGTATATTACTCTATCCTTAACTGATCTCTTACCCCTTAGCTATGTGCTGGTTTGCGTTAAAAAGCACTGGGTTTGCTTGAAATACAAGAAATACAAGTACAAAAAATATAAAATACAAGAATTATATGGAATTGCCATTCTATTCATGGACTACCCTTTAATTGTAAAATCGTTTCGATTCCCATCGATAATAATTAACTCTTTCTGTTTCATAATTGATGTAATTATAAAAGAAACAAATATTTAAATAAAATACATGGAAATCCACATATAAATCCCAAATATTACCTAAATCTCATAATATTACTTAAACATGGAGAAAAAACTTTTATAGAAAAAAAAAATTAATAAATTCTTATTGAAATTAATATTATTATTAACAGTTAATAACTGGCGCTGTTAATAATAATTACCCCTCTTTCTCCTCCACACACACTATTTCTTATACATCAGGTTAAAATTTCTATGTTAATACATAATACATGATACATCATAATCAACCTTGATACATTAATACTGTTAATACATTGAAATAGTCAATTCCTATTTAATCTTGATCAGAATTTACACATCCTACCTATTTAAATTTGCATTTAAATTATAAAAATTACAATTGCAATTAATTAATTAATAATTCTAAACTTTCATTAATTAGCCATCAATTATTTATTATAATTATAAAATTTATTTCAAATTATTATTAATATTCATACTACGTTATTATTATTTCATCTCATTCCTATTTCCTTTCTACTCTGAACTTTCTACCTAACCTTTCACATTCTACAATTGTTTAGTCTGTGTGACTCCTGTATTCACTATGCTTTTACTTATTTTTATACTCTTACTCACCTTTCTTCTAACTAACAACCAAATTTACCTATCATGACACCAATTTCTCAATTATAAACACCTTTCACTAATTTCATTCCGACGATAAATCCTATGGCACCGCGCGTCTTTGTACAGGAATGGGTGTTCCCTACCTGGCTATATTCATTCATAATATTTTGCCCTTCCAAAAAATTCGGCAAACACTCCCTTAAACTACGCTATTACCTGCCACAACGCTATACGTTGGTCACTCCTTATCACCTCACCCCCACTACAAAATATCATCAGCAACAAATAAATGTTTAATCTTTACTTTATTCACCTCTACAAATAATCACTAACTACTGTGTCCCTAAATATCTAATACTCTCTTTGTATTATTTACTTCAAAATTTTTAACTATCTAACTCCCATTAACTTTAATTGAATAACTCACCTGCCTTTATCTATACCCAGGCTCTATTCCTTTTTTAAACATTCTACCTTACTGTAATCATTGACAATTGCATTATAAAATTTATCTCTCACCTTCTCATAACAATACATCTCAATCTTCAAATATATATTCTTACTTAATCATTTATTATTCATTTGAAATTACCTTCATTACAAATTAAATAATAATTTAACTTCATTAGAGACTTTCTATTACAATTAATAATTTACAACTTCAGTTACAAAGTTAGTACAACTTTCTTTTGTACCATTTTAATTGAGTGATTACTCTTTAATTAATTAAACTTTCAATATTACTTTCACTTGTTTAATTAAAACAAAAACATCTTAATTGTTAATTAATAAAACTATGAAACTATAATTTACATACATGGTGTATATAAAATTTACCTGTAATACACAACATCAAAATACATAAATACATTGATATTAACACATATAAAACAATGAAAAATATACAATCCAAACTCATTATTTTGTCATTAATCAAAATCAGTCTATATGCCGTCCAATTCAAAATCACTGTTCACATATATTAAATGTTCATTACACAATAAAACAATCTATCCTCCATCATTGAATAACATTCTAATCTTAGGTCTATTTATCTTATTGTTTACTAAATACAGTATATAATTATACTCATTATAATATTCATCAAACATTTTATATTCCCTCACAATTTCGTTTACATTAATAGATGTATTTCCTATTAATTTATCATATGCCAGGTCACGATCGGGTACAGTTCTGTCTCCCTCAGTGTGATATGTTATAATCTTGTTAGTCATATAGTCATAATTATCATCATAATTTTCTACTACTACACCTGCTACTTCCCAAGGTAATTAATTGTTACCATTATTATCATCATCTATTATTATTTTAATTTCACTTTTACTACAAGGTATGTATTTACTATAGTCATCCACCATCTCTACTCCTAACCTTTCTACAAGTTCTCTATACTTTCTATTTACTTTTAAAATTTCTATTACTCTCTTTCTCTCACCATATCTCTCACAATACCTCTCTACACTTTCTCTCTTAATATATTTCTCACCATAACACCAAGTTACACTCTCTCTCTCCAAATATGCAGGGGTCATTAACTCATAATTACTGCACCACCTATGGTGTACACAAAAACACCAAGGAACTCTATTTGTAGACCTTTCGTCTCCCAAATATAAATTTAAGGAACCCTCGTCCTTATTAAAAATACGTGAAGACTTGACTTCACCCCCTAACACAACATCTAAGGAAAATTCTAACCCCTGCACCCCTTTAACAAATGTACTTTCTCTCAGCTCTCTCTCTGACTCAACACACTCAAACACCTCATTATCACTACCAATATTATCATTATCATTTTCTAGTATCATATCATTCTTACTACCTGTAAACTCATTATTCAAATTATCACTGTTACTTACTTTATTAATCAGTACTTCGTTTTTCGTCATATTTTCACGACTATTCACCTTCTGATTCTCTATTTGGATTAACTTCTCATCCAACTTTTAAGTACTATATGACATTGCTTATTATGATTATAGTTACGTTTTTTAATTTCTCTTTTTATTTCGTCAAACTTCTCATGGAAATCACTTTTAATTTGAACGTTTTGTGTTGTAATTTCATTTTTTATTTCAGTTTTGAAATTATTAAAATTTATATTCTGTTTTTCACATTTACTGTCGACCTTTAATAGCAACTGCATCATTGCCGTTATGTCATCTGTTTTATTTTCCTGACTACTTGAGATGGAGGTTATTGTTACTGTCTCTGACTGTACAAATGCAGTCGTACTCGACTCGCCAATCTGACTAATTTGTGTTAATGGAACATCCATCTCACTTGTCAAATTTTCATCAGTTGTACTGATTTCTAATGTTTTATCATTGGTACTCATTTTGGTTCTTATATCTCTAACACATATATGTTTATAACCTCGTAACTTAACCCTATCTTACACACGTGTTTATGTACTTACGAAATTATTTCAGGCAATTATTCCGCTTTCCTGGTAGGTATACGCCACATAATATTTGTATGCAGAGTCCCTGTTATTACGGGCGACAATGTAACTTTTTTTTCTCTGTTACAAATTAATTATTTTTGTAAAGCAATTATTTTGAGATTTTATCGGGCGCCATGTTGCCACACTGTACAACAACATATGAGATTTACTATGCGGTCCAGGATTCGTGTTAACGAATCAGTAAATTGCGAAATGTATTACCTGAAATAACTCACTCGTGCTTGTATTTTTTACCAATGACATTACCCTTTATTCATATAAAAACCCTACTTACATATTTGAAAAGACTCTAATGTGTGCCAAACATGCACGTTTTTACTATGCCTCGGGGCGTAGTCCGATGTATCTGGTAAACATATATTCACCTTTAAACATTTTTAGTCCCTCCAAAATAAACATGTGTTACAACTAATGTATAATAAACATGATAAACAATAAATGATATTTGCACAACCCAGCACTTGTTAAAATTATTTTGTTCACGCTCTCTCTCTCTCTCTCATTCTCTGGTACCAATTTTTAGTTGTTTTATGAGCTCATTTTGTTTATTAAATGCAAAAATTTGGTCATTTAAGATTTTGTATTTATGAATTTACTGAAAGGTATAAATATTTGATAGCTGATACTTAGCTGCCGGTTTTTTGTGAACTTCGCACACCGCGAGTTCGCAGATTCTGGACGCTCACATCGTCGATCACTTTTGCCGATTTGTACGGCACCGGACACTGTTATTTAAAACACTTCTGGTGTAAAATTTAAATATTCACACTCAGTGAATATGCCGGCCGCGTGAGGTGCCGACCGGCTCTGTTCACTGTCCAGGCGAAAATGACGCAGAGTCTTTGTTAAACATTGGGTAGGTGGGGAAAAACTACGTCACCAGTCTTCTGTCTGTACAGCCAAGCCTCGGGTTGTTTACAAAAGTATGCATTCCTTCGGCTGACGTCACCATGGGCTAGGAATGTTTATCGCTATCTGTGACACATAGTTTTTTGCGATATCTGCATCTTTTCAACTAATTCGATCGAAATCCTGTCAATTCCAATATGCGTTGTATAAAATATTATAGAGTTCATTCACCAAAACTTTATAGGGGTTATGAAATATTACAAAATTTATTACAAAATAAATAGTTAGGGAATAAAATATAATAATTATGATTTTTAGGACCATATTTTTATAAAAGTATGATTGTACCAGAATTGTACCATCACAAAACCCCCTCAATGAAAGATTTTGTGCCGAAGCATAAAAACTTTCATTGACACATTCGTACTTCCTAAAGGGATCAGCCAGGATATGTCTCCACATCCCCCTTACAATTTATATAAAAAGGAATACAATAACTCACCCGTGGTCCGATGATGATGACTGAAACTGCATGACCTTACTGGACTTTTCCTTCGAGATCCCAACACCATAAGGCCAATCAGGCGCGTAACGTTCCTGCTCTGACGCGCTGGCCAGCTCAGGACCGCCGTCATAACATCACCAAACACTGAAACAATAAATTAAATATATCAAAATAGTGGCTTGGTATATTACTCTATCCTTAACTGATCTGTTACCCCTTAGCTATGTGCTGGTTTGCGTTAAAAAGCACTGGGTTTGCTTGAAATACAAGAAATACAAGTACAAAAAATATAAAATACAAGAATTATATGGAATTGCCATTCTATTCATGGACTACCCTTTAATTGTAAAATCGTTTCGATTCCCATCGATAATAATTAACTCTTTCTGTTTCATAATTAATGTAATTATAAAAGAAACAAATATTTAAATAAAATACATGGAAATCCACATATAAATCCCAAATATTACCTAAATCTCCCAATATTACTTAAACATGGAGAAAAACATTTTATAGAAAAAAAAAATTAATAAATTCTTATTGAAATTAATATTATTATTAACAGTTAATAACTGGCGCTGTTAATAATAATTACCCCTCTTTCTCCTCCACACACACTATTTCTTATACATCAGGTTAAAATTTCTATGTTAATACATAATACATGATACATCATAATCAACCTTGATACATTAATACAGTTAATACATTGAAATAGTCAATTCCTATTTAATCTTGATCAGAATTTACACATCCTACCTATTTAAATTTGCATTTAAATTATAAAAATTACAATTGCAATTAATTAATTAATAATTCTAAACTTTCATTAATTAGCCATCAATTATTTATTATAATTATAAAATTTATTTCAAATTATTATTAATATTCATACTACGTTATTATTATTTCATCTCATTCCTATTTCCTTTCTACTCTGAACTTTCTACCTAACCTTTCACATTCTACAATTGTTTAGTCTGTGTGACTCCTGTATTCACTATGCTTTTACTTATTTTTATACTCTTACTCACCTTTCTTCTAACTAACAACCAAATTTACCTATCATGACACCAATTTCTCAATTATAAACACCTTTCACTAATTTCATTCTGACGATAAATCCTATGGCACCGCGCGTCTTTGTACAGGAATGGGTGTTCCCTACCTGGCTATATTCATTCATAATATTTTGCCCTTCCAAAAAATTCGGCAAACACTCCCTTAAACTACGCTATTACCTGCCACAACGCTATACGTTGGTCACTCCTTATCACCTTACCCCCACTACAAAATATCATCAGCAACAAATAAATGTTTAACCTATACTTTATTCACCTCTACAAATAATCACTAAATACTGTGTCCCTAAATATCTAATACTCTCTTTGTATTATTTACTTCAAAATTCTTAACTATCTAACTCCCATTAACTTTAATTGAATAACTCACCTGCCTTTATCTATACCCAGGCTCTATTCCTTTTTTAAACATTCTACCTTACTCTAATCATTGACAATTGCATTATAAAATTTATCTCTCACCTACTCATAACAATACATCTCAATCTTCAAATATATATTCTTACTTAATCATTTATTATTCATTAGAAATTACCTTCATTACAAATTAAATAATAATTTAACTTCATTAGAGACTTTCTATTACAATTAATAGTTTACAACTTCAGTTACAAAGTTAGTACAACTTTCTTTTGTACCATTTTAATTGAGTGATTACTCTTTAATTAATTAAACTTTCAATATTACTTTCACTTGTTTAATTAAAACAAAAACATCTTAATTGTTAATTAATAAAACTATGAAACTATAATTTACATACATGTTGTATATAAAATTTACCTGTAATACACAACATCAAAATACATAAATACATTGATATTAACACATATAAAACAATGAAAAATATACAATCCAAACTCATTATTTTGTCATTAATCAAAATCAGTGTATATGCAGTCCAATTCAAAATCACTGTTCACATATATTAAATGTTCATTATACAATAAAACAATCTATCCTCCATCATTGAATAACATTCTAATCTTAGGTCTATTTATCTTATTGTTTAGTAAATACAGTATATAATTATACTCATTATAATATTCATCAAACATTTTATATTCACTCACAATTTCGTTTACATTAATAGATGTATTTCCTATTAATTTATCATATGCCAGGTCACGATCGGGTACAGTTCTGTCTCCCTCAGTGTGATATGTTATAATCTTGTTAGTCATATAGTCATAATTATCATCATAATTTTCTACTACTACACCTGCTACTTCCCAAGGTAATTAATTGTTACCATTATTATCATCATCTATTATTATTTTAATTTCACTTTTACACAAGGTATGTATTTACTATAATCATCCACCATCTCTACTCCTAAACTTTCTACAAGTTCTCTATACATTCTATTTACTTTAAAAATTTCTATTACTCTCTTTCTCTCACCATATCTCTCACAATACCTCTCTACACTTTCTCTCTTAATATATTTCTCACCATAACACCAAGTTACACTCTCTCTCTCCAAATATGCAGGGGTCATTAACTCATAATTACTGCACCACCTATGGTGTACACAAAAACACCAAGGAACTCTATTTGTAGACCTTTCGTCTCCCAAATATAAATATAAGGAACCCTCGTCCTTATTAAAAATACGTGAAGACTTGACTTCACCCCCTAACACAACATCTAAGGAAAATTCTAACCCCTGCACCCCTTTAACTAATGTACTTTCTCTCAGCTCTCTCTCTGACTCAACACACTCAAACACCTCATTATCACTACCAATATTATCATTATCATTTTCTAGTATCATATCATTCTTACTACCTGTAAACTCATTATTCAAATTATCACTGTTACTTACTTTATTAATCAGTACTTCGTTTTTCGTCATATTTTCACGACTATTCACCTTCTGATTCTCTATTTGGATTAACTTCTCATCCAACTTTTAATTACTATATGACATTGCTTATTATGATTATAGTTACGTTTTTTAATTTCTTTTTTATTTCGTCAAACTTCTCATGGAAATCACTTTTAATTTGAACGTTTTGTGTTGTTATTTCATTTTTTATTTCAGTTTTGAAATTATTAAAATTTTTATTCTGTTTTTCACATTTACTGTCGACCTTTAATAGCAACTGCATCATTGCCGTTATGTCATCTGTTTTATTTTCCTGACTACTTGAGATGGAGGTTATTGTTACTGTCTCTGACTGTACAAATGCAGTCGTACTCGACTCGCCAATCTGACTAATTTGTGTTAATGGAACATCCATCTCACTAGTCAAATTTTCATCAGTTGTACTGATTTCTAATGTTTTATCATTGGTACTCATTTTGGTTCTTATATCTCTAACACATATATGTTTATAATCTCGTAACTTAACCCTATCTTACACACGTGTTTATGTACTTACGAAATTATTTCAGGCAATTATTCCGCTTTCCTGGTAGGTATACGCCACATAATATTTGTATGCAGAGTCCCTGTTATTACGGGCGACAATGTAACTTTTTTTTCTCTGTTACAAATTAATTATTTTTGTAAAGCAATTATTTTGAGATTTTATCGGGCGCCATGTTGCCACACTGTACAACAACATATGAGATTTACTATGCGGTCCAGGATTCGTGTTAACGAATCAGTAAATTGCGAAATGTATTACCTGAAATAACTCACTCGTGCTTGTTTTTTTACCAATGACATTAACCTTTATTCATATAAAAACCCTACTTACATATTTGAAAAGACTCTAATGAGTGCCAAACATGCACGTTTTTACTATGCCTCGGGGCGTAGTCCGATGTATCTGGTAAACATATATTCACCTTTAAACATTTTTAGTCCCTCCAAAATAAACATGTGTTACAACTAATGTATAATAAACATGATAAACAATAAATGATATTTGCACAACCCAGCACTTGTTAAAATTATTTTGTTCACGCTCTCTCTCTCTCTCTCATTCTCTGGTACCAATTTTTAGATGTTTTATGAGCTCATTTTGTTTATTAAATGCAAAAATTTGGTCATTTAAGATTTTGTATTTATGAATTTACTGAAAGGTATAAATATTTGATAGCTGATACTTAGCTGCCGGTTTTTTGTGAACTTCGCACACCGCGAGTTCGCAGATTCTGGACGCTCACATCGTCGATCACTTTTGCCGATTTGTACGGCACCGGACACTGTTATTTAAAACACTTCTGGTGTAAAATTTAAATATTCACACTCAGTGAATATGCCGGCCGCGTGATGTGCCGACCGGCTCTGTTCACTGTCCAGGCGAAAATGACGCAGAGTCTTTGTTAAACATTGGGTAGGTGGGGAAAAACTACGTCACCAGTCTTCTGTCTGTACAGCCAAGCCTCGGGTTGTTTACAAAAGTATGCATTCCTTCGGCTGACGTCACCATGGGCTAGGAATGTTTATCGCTATCTGTGACACATAGTTTTTTGCGATATCTGCATCTTTTCAACTAATTCGATCGAAATCCTGTCAATTCCAATATGCGTTGTATAAAATATTATAGAGTTCATTCACCAAAACTTTATAGGGGTTATGAAATATTACAAAATTTATTACAAAATAAATAGTTAGGGAATAAAATATAATAATTATGATTTTTAGGACCATATTTTTATAAAAGTATGATTGTACCAGAATTGTACCATCACAAAACCCCCTCAATGAAAGATTTTGTGCCGAAGCATAAAAACTTTCATTGACACATTCGTATTTCCTAAAGGGATCAGCCAGGATATGTCTCCACAACCCCCTTACAATTTATATAAAAAGAAATACAATAACTCACCCGTGGTCCGATGATGATGACTGAAACTGCATGACCTTACTGGACTTTTCCTTCGAGATCCCAACACCATAAGGCCAATCAGGCGCGTAACGTTCCTGCTCTGACGCGCTGGCCAGCTCAGGACCGCCGTCATAACATCACCAAACACTGAAACAATAAATTAAATATATCAAAATTGTGGCTTGGTATATTACTCTATCCTTAACTGATCTGTTACCCCTTAGCTATGTGCTGGTTTGCGTTAAAAAGCACTGGGTTTGCTTGAAATATAAGAAATACAAGTACAAAAAATATAAAATACAAGAATTATATGGAATTGCCATTCTATTCATGGACTACCCTTTAATTGTAAAATCGTTTCGATTCCCATCGATAATAATTAACTCTTTCTGTTTCATAATTAATGTAATTATAAAAGAAACAAATATTTAAATAAAATACATGGAAATCCACATATAAATCCCAAATATTACCTAAATCTCCCAATATTACTTAAACATGGAGAAAAAACTTTTATAGAAAAAACAAAATTAATAAATTCTTATTGAAATTAATATTATTATTAACAGTTAATAACTGGCGCTGTTAATAATAATTACCCCTCTTTCTCCTCCACACACACTATTTCTTATACATCAGGTTAAAATTTCTATGTTAATACATAATACATGATACATCATAATCAACCTTGATACATTAATACTGTTAATACATTGAAATAGTCAATTCCTATTTAATCTTGATCAGAATTTACACATCCTACCTATTTAAATTTGCATTTAAATTATAAAAATTACAATTGCAATTAATTAATTAATAATTCTAAACTTTCATTAATTAGCCATCAATTATTTATTATAATTATAAAATTTATTTCAAATTATTATTAATATTCATACTACGTTATTATTATTTCATCTCATTCCTATTTCCTTTCTACTCTGAACTTTCTACCTAACCTTTCACATTCTACAATTGTTTAGTCTGTGTGACTCCTGTATTCACTATGCTTTTACTTATTTTTATACTCTTACTCACCTTTCTTCTAACTAACAACCAAATTTACCTATCATGACACCAATTTCTCAATTATAAACACCTTTCACTAATTTCATTCCGACGATAAATCCTATGGCACCGCGCGTCTTTGTACAGGAATGGGTGTTCCCTACCTGGCTATATTCGTTCATAATATTTTGCCCTTCCAAAAAATTCGGCAAACACTCCCTTAAACTACGCTATTACCTGCCACAACGCTATACGTTGGTCACTCCTTATCACCTCACCCCCACTACAAAATATCATCAGCAACAAATAAATGTTTAATCTTTACTTTATTCACCTCTACAAATAATCACTAACTACTGTGTCCCTAAATATCTAATACTCTCTTTGTATTATTTACTTCAAAATTTTTGACTATCTAACTCCCATTAACTTTAATTGAATAACTCACCTGCCTTTATCTATACCCAGGCTCTATTCCTTTTTTAAACATTCTACCTTACTGTATCATTGACAATTGCATTATAAAATTTATCTCTCACCTACTCATAACAATACATCTCAATCTTCAAATATATATTCTTACTTAATCATTTATTATTCATTTGAAATTACCTTCATTACAAATTAAATAATAATTTAACTTCATTAGAGACTTTCTATTACAATTAATAATTTACAACTTCAGTTACAAAGTTAGTACAACTTTCTTTTGTACCATTTTAATTGAGTGATTACTCTTTAATTAATTAAACTTTCAATATTACTTTCACTTGTTTAATTAAAACAAAAACATCTTAATTGTTAATTAATAAAACTATGAAACTATAATTTACATACATGGTGTATATAAAATTTACCTGTAATACACAACATCAAAATACATAAATACATTGATATTAACACATATAAAACAATGAAAAATATACAATCCAAACTCATTATTTTGTCATTAATCAAAATCAGTCTATATGCCGTCCAATTCAAAATCACTGTTCACATATATTAAATGTTCATTACACAATAAAACAATCTATCCTCCATCATTGAATAACATTCTAATCTTAGGTCTATTTATCTTATTGTTTAGTAAATACAGTATATAATTATACTCATTATAATATTCATCAAACATTTTATATTCCCTCACAATTTCGTTTACATTAATAGATGTATTTCCTATTAATTTATCATATGCCAGGTCACGATCGGGTACAGTTCTGTCTCCCTCAGTGTGATATGTTATAATCTTGTTAGTCATATAGTCATAATTATCATCATAATTTTCTACTACTACACCTGCTACTTCCCAAGGTAATTAATTGTTACCATTATTATCATCATCTATTATTATTTTAATTTCACTTTTACTACAAGGTATGTATTTACTATAATCATCCACCGTCTCTACTCCTAACCTTTCTACAAGTTCTCTACACTTTCTATTTACTTTAAAAATTTCTATTACTCTCTTTCTCTCACCATATCTCTCACAATACCTCTCTACACTTTCTCTCTTAATATATTTCTCACCATAACACCAAGTTACACTCTCTCTCTCCAAATATGCAGGGGTCATTAACTCATAATTACTGCACCACCTATGATGTACACAATAACACCAAGGAACTCTATTTGTAGACCTTTCGTCTCCCAAATATAAATTTAAGGAACCCTCGTCCTTATTAAAAATACGTGAAGACTTGACTTCACCCCCTAACACAACATCTAAGGAAAATTCTAACCCCTGCACCCCTTTAACAAATGTACTTTCTCTTAGCTCTCTCTCTGACTCAACACACTCAAACACCTCATTATCACTACCAATATTATCATTATCAATTTCTAATATCATATCATTCTTACTACCTGTAAACTCATTATTCAAATTATCACTTTTACTTACTTTATTAATCAGTACTTCGTTTTTCGTCATATTTTCTTGATTACTCACCTTCTGATTCTCTATTTGGATTAACTTCTCATCCAACTTTTAATTACTATATGACATTGCTTATTATGATTATAGTTACGTTTTTTAATTTTTCTTTTTATTTCGTCAAACTTCTCATGGAAATCACTTTTAATTTGAACGTTTTGTGTTGTAATTTCATTTTTTATTTCAGTTTTGAAATTATTAAAATTTTTATTCTGTTTTTCACATTTACTGTCGACCTTTAATAGCAACTGCATCATTGCCGTTATGTCATCTGTTTTATTTTCCTGACTACTTGAGATGGAGGATATTGTTACTGTCTCTGACTGTACAAATGCAGTCGTACTCGACTCGCCAATCTGACTAATTTGTGTTAATGGAACATTCATCTCACTAGTCAAATTTTTATCAGTTGTACTGATTTCTAATGTTTTATTGTCATTGGTACTCATTTTGGTTCTTATATCTCTAACACATATATGTTTATAACCTCGTTACTTAACCCTATCTTACACACGTGTTTATGTACTTACGAAATTATTTCAGGCAATTATTCCGCTTTCCTGGTAGGTATACTCCACATAAAATTTGTATGCAGAGTCCCTGTTATTACGGGCGACAATGTAACTTTTTTTTCTCTGTTACAAATTAATTATTTTTGTAAAGCAGTTATTTTGAGATTTTATCGGGCGCCATGTTGCCACAGTGTACAACAACATATGAGATTTACTATGCGGTCCAGGATTCGTTTTAACGAACCAGTAATTGCGAAATGTATTACCTGAAATAACTCACTGGTGTTTGTATTTTTTACCAATGACATTACCCTTTATTCATATAAAAACCCTACTTACATATTTGAAAAGACTCTAATGTGTGCCAAACATGCACGTTTTTACTATTCCTCGGGGCGTAGTCCGATTTATCTGGTAAACATATATTCACCTTTAAACATTTTTAGACCCTCCAAAATAAACATGTGTTACAACTACTGTATAATAAACATGATAAACAATAAATGATATTTGCACAACCCAGCACTTGTTAAAATTATTTTGTTCACGCTCTCTCTCTCTCTCTCTCATTCTCTGGTACAAATTTTTAGTTGTTTTATGAGCTCATTTTGTTTATTAAATTGAAAAATTTGGTCATTTAAGATTTTGTATTTATGAATTTACTGAAAGGTATAAATATTTGATAACTGATACTTAGCTGCCGGTTTTTTGTGAACTTCGCACACCGCGAGTTCGCAGATTCTGGACGCTCACATCGTCGATTACTTTGGCCGATTTGTACGGCACCGGACACTGTTATTTAAAACACTTCTGGTGTAAAATTTAAATATTCACACTCAGTGAATATGCCGGCCGCGTGATGTGCCGACCGGCTCTGTTCACTGTCCAGGCGAAAATGACGCGGAGTCTTTGTTAAACATTGCGTAGGTGGGGCAAAACTACGTCACCAGTCTTCTGTCTGTACAGCCAAGCCTCGGGTTGTTTACAAAAGTATGCATTCCTTCGGCTGACGTCACCATGGGCTAGGCATGTTTATCGCTATCTGTGACACATAGTTTTTTGCGATATCTGCATCTTTTCAACTAATTCGATCGAAATCCTGTCAATTCCAATATGCGTTGTATAAAATATTATAGAGTTCATTCACCAAAACTTTATAGGGGTTATGAAATATTACAAAATTTATTACAAAATAAATAGTTAGGGAATAAAATATAATAATTATGATTTTTAGGACCATATTTTTATAAAAGTATGATTGTACCAGAATTGTACCATCACAAAACCCCCTCAATGAAAGATTTTGTGCCGAAGCATAAAAACTTTCATTGACACATTCGTACTTCCTAAAGGGATCAGCCAGGATATGTCTCCACAACCCCCTTACAATTTATATAAAAAGAAATACAATAACTCACCCTTGGTCCGATGATGATGACTGAAACTGCATGACCTTACTGGACTTCTCCTTCGAAATCCCAACACCATAAGGCCAATCAGGCGCGTAACGTTCCTGCTCTGACGCGCTGGCCAGCTCAGGACCGCCGTCATAACATCACCAAACACTGAAACAATAAATTAAAAACATCAAAATAGTGGCTTGGTATATTACTCTATCCTTAACTGATCTGTTTCCCCTTAGCTATGTGCTGGTTTGCGTTAAAAAGCACTGGGTTTGCTTGAAATACAAGAAATACAAATACAAAAAATATAAAATACAAGAATTATATGGAATTGCCATTCTATTCATGGACTACACTTTAATTGTAAAATCGTTTCGATTCCCATCGATAATAATTTACTCTTTCTGTTTCATAATTAATGTAATTATAAAAGAAACAAATATTTAAATAAAATACATGGAAATCCACATATAAATCCCAAATATTACCTAAATCTCCCAATATTACTTAAACATGGAGAAAAACATTTTATAGAAAAAAATAATTAATAAAATCTTATTGAAATTAATATTATTATTATTATTATTAACAGTTAATAACTGGCGCTGTTAATAATAATTACCCCTCTTTCTCCTCCACGCACACTATTTCTTATACATCAGGTTAAAATTTCTATGTTAATACATAATACATGATACATCATAGTCAACCATGATACATTAATACTGTTAATACATTGAAATAGTCAATTCCTATTTAATCTTGATCAGAATTTACACATCCTACCTATTTAAATTTGCATTTAAATTATAAAAATTACAATTGCAATTAATTAAATAATAATTCTAAACTTTCATTAATTAGCCATCAATTATTTATTATAATTATAAAATTTATTTCAAATTATTATTAATATTCATACTACGTTATTATTATTTCATCTCATTCCTATTTCCTTTCTACTCTGAACTTTCTACCTAACCTTTCACATTCTACAATTGTTTAGTCTGTGTGACTCCTGTATTCACTATGCTTTTACTTATTTTTATACTCTTACTCACCTTTCTTCTAACTAACAACCAAATTTACCTATCATGACACCAATTTCTCAATTATAAACACCTTTCACTAATTTCATTCCGACGATAAATCCTATGGCACCGCGCGTCTTTGTACAGGAATGGGTGTTCCCTACCTGGCTATATTCGTTCATAATATTTTGCCCTTCCAAAAAATTCGGCAAACACTCCCTTAAACTACGCTATTACCTGCCACAACGCTATACGTTGGTCACTCTTTATCACCTCACCCCCACTACAAAATATCATCAGCAACAAATAAATGTTTAACCTTTACTTTATTCACCTCTACAAATAATCACTAACTACTGTGTCCCTAAATATCTAATACTCTCTTTGTATTATTTACTTCAAAATTCTTAACTATCTAACTCCCATTAACTTTAATTGAATAACTCACCTGCCTTTATCTATACCCAGGCTCTATTCCTTTTTTAAACATTCTACCTTACTGTAATCATTGACAATTGCATTATAAAATTTATCTCTCACCTACTCATAACAATACATCTCAATCTTCAAATATATATTCTTACTTAATCATTTATTATTCATTAGAAATTACCTTCATTACAAATTAAATAATAATTTAACTTCATTAGAGACTTTCTATTACAATTAATAATTTACAACTTCAGTTACAAAGTTAGTACAACTTTCTTTTGTACCATTTTAATTGAGTGATTACTCTTTAATTAATTAAACTTTCAATATTAGTTTCACTTGTTTAATTAAAACAAAAACATGTTAATTGTTAATTAATAAAACTATGAAACTATAATTTACATACATGGTTTATATAAAATTTACCTGTAATACACAACATCAAAATACATAAATACGTTGATATTAACACATATAAAACAATGAAAAATATACAATCCAAACTCATTATTTTGTCATTAATCAAAATCAGTCCATATGCAGTCCAATTCAAAATCACTGTTCACATATATTAATGTTCATTACACAATAAAACAATCTATCCTCCATCATTGAATAACATTCTAATCTTAGGTCTATTTATCTTATTGTTTAGTAAATACAGTATATAATTATACTCATTGTAATATTCATCAAACATTTTATATTCACTCACAATTTCGTTTACATTAATAGATATATTTCCTATTAATTTATCATATGCCAGGTCACGATTGGGTACAGTTCTGTCTCCCTCAGTGTGATATGTTATAATCTTGTTAGTCATATAGTCATAATTATCATCATAATTTTCTACTACTACACCTGTTACTTCCCAAGGTAAGTAATTGTTACCATTATTATCATCATCTGTTATTATTTTAATTTCACTTTTACTACAAGTTATGTATTTACTATAATCATCCACCATCTCTACTCCTAACCTTTCTACAAGTTCTCTATACTTTCTATTTACTTTAAAATTTCTATTACTCTCTTTCTCTCACCATATCTCTCACAATACCTCTCTATACTTTCTCTCCTAATATTTTTCTCACCATAACACCAAGTTACACTCTCTCTCTCCAAATATGCAGGGGTCACTAACTCATAATTACTGCACCACCTATGATGTACAAAAAAACACAAAGGAACTCTTTTTGTAGGCCTTTCGTCTCCCAAATATAAATTTAAGAGACCCTCGTCCTTATTAAAAATACGTGAAGACTTGACTTCACCCCCTAACACAACATCAAAGGAAAATTCTAACCCCTGCACCCCTTTAACAAATGTACTTTCTCTCAGCTCTCTCTCTGACTCAACACACTCAAACACCTCATTATCACTACCAATATTATCATTATCATTTTCTAATATCATATCATTCTTACTACCTGTAAACTCATTATTCAAATTATCACTGTTTCTTACTTTATTAATCAGTACTTCTTTTTTCGTCATTTTTTCACGATTACTCACCTTCTGATTCTCTATTTGGATTAACTTCTCATCCAACTTTTAATTACTATATGACATTGCTTATTATGATTATAGTTACGTTTTTTAATTTCTCTTTTTATTTCGTCAAACTTCTCATGGAAATCACTTTTAATTTGAACGTTTTGTGTTGTAATTTCATTTTTTATTTCAGTTTTGAAATTATTAAAATTTTTATTCTGTTTTTCACATTTACTGTCGACCTTTAATAGCAACTGCATCATTGCCGTTATGTCATCGGTTTTATTTTCTTGACTACTTGAGATGGAGGTTATTGTTACTGTCTCTGACTGTACAAATGCAGTCGTGCTCGACTCGCCAATCTGACTAATTTGTTTTAATGGAACATCCATCTCACTAGTCAAATTTTCATCAGTTGTACTGATTTCTAATGTTTTATTGTCATTGGTACTCATTTTGGTTCTTATATCTCTAACACATATATGTTTATAACCTCGTAACTTAACCCTATCTTACACACGTGTTTATGTACTTACGAAATTATTTCAGGCAATTATTCCGCTTTCCTGGTAGGTATACTCCACATAAAATTTGTATGCAGAGTCCCTGTTATTACGGGCGACAATGTAACTTTTTTTTCTCTGTTACAAATTAATTATTTTTGTAAAGCAATTATTTTGAGATTTTGTCGGGCGCCATGTTGCCACACTGTACAACAACATATGAGATTTACTATGCGGTCCAGGATTCGTTTTAACGAACCAGTAATTGCGAAATGTATTACCTGAAATAACTCACTCGTGCTTGTTTTTTTTTACCAATGACATTACCCTTTATTCATATAAAAACCCTTCTTACATATTTGAAAAGACTCTAATGTGTGCCAAACATGCACGTTTTTACTATGCCTCGGGGCGTAGTCCGATTTATCTGGTAAACATATATTCACCTTTAAACATTTTTAGACCCTCCAAAATAAACATGTGTTACAACTACTGTATAATAAACATGATAAACAATAAATGATATTTGCACAACCCAGCACTTGTTAAAATTATTTTGTTCACGCTCTCTCTCTCTCTCTCTCTCTCTCTCTCTCATTCTCTGGTACAAATTTTTAGTTGTTTTATGAGCTCATTTTGTTTATTAAATTGAAAAATTTGGTCATTTAAGATTTTGTATTTATGAATTTACTGAAAGGTATAAATATTTGACAGCTGATACTTAGCTGCCGGTTTTTTGTGAACTTCGCACACCGCGAGTTCGCAGATTCTGGACGCTCACATCGTCGATCACTTTTGCCGATTTGTACGGCACCGGACCCTGTCATTTAAAACACTTCTGGTGGTGTAAAATTTAAATATTCACACTCAGTGAATATGCCGGCCGCGTGATGTGCCGACCGGCTCTGTTCACTGTCCAGGCGAAAATGACGCAGAGTCTTTGTTAAACATTGCGTAGGTGGGGCGAAACTACGTCACCAGTCTTTTGTCTGTACAGCCAAGCCTCGGGTTGTTTACAAAAGTATGCATTCCTTCGGCTGACGTCACCATGGGCTAGGCATGTTTATCGCTATTGTGACACATAGTTTTTTGCGATATCTGCATCTTTTCAACTAATTTGATCGAAATCCTGTCAATTCCAATATGCGTTGTATAAAATATTATAGAGTTCATTCACCAAAACGTTACAGGAATTATGAAATATTACAAAATTTATTAAAAATAAATAGTTAGGGAATAAAATACAATAATTATGGTTTGTAGGACCATATTTTTATAAAAGTATGATTGTACCAGAGTTGTACCATCACAAAACCCCCTCAATGAAAGATTTTGTGCCGAAGCATAAAAACTTTCATTGACACATTCGCACTTCCTAAAGGGATCAGCCAGGATATGTCTCCACAACCCCCTTACAATTTATATAAAAAGAAATACAATAAGACACCCGTGGTCCGATGATGATGACTGAACCTGCATGACCTTACTGGACTTCTCCTTCGAGATCCCAACACCATAAGGCCAATCAGGCGCGTAACGTTCCTGCTCTGACGCGCTGGCCAGCTCAGGACCGCGGTCATAACATCACCAAACACTGAAACAATAAATTAAAAATATGAAAATAGTGGCTTGGTATATTACTCTATCCTTAACTGATCTGTTTCCCCTTAGCTATGTGCTGGTTTGCGTTAATAAGCACTGGGTAGGCTTGAAATACAAGATATACAAATACAAAAAATATAGAATACAACTATTATATGGAATTGCCATTCTATTCATGGACTACCCTTTAATTTTAAAATGGTTTCGATTCCCATCGATAATAATTAACTCTTTCTGTTTCATAATTAATGTAATTATAAAAGAAACAAATATTTAAATAAAATACATGGAAATCCACATATAAATCCCAAATATTACCTAAATCTCCCAATATTACTTAAACATGGAGAAAAACATTTTATAGAAAAAACAAAATTAATAAATTCTTACTGAAATTAATATTATTATTAACAGTTAATAACTGGCGCTGTTAATAATAATTACCTCTCTTTCTCCTCCACACACACTATTTCTTATACATCAGGTTAAAATTTCTATGTTAGTACATAATACATGATACATCATAATCAACCTTGATACATTAATACTGTTAATACATTGAAATAGTCAATTCCTATTTAATCTTGATCAGAATTTACACATCCTACCTATTTAAATTTGCATTTAAATTATAAAAGTTACAATTGCAATTAATTAATTAATAATTCTAAACTTTTATTAATTAGCCATCAATTATTTATTATAATTATAAAATTTATTTCAAATTATTATTAATATTCATACTACGTTATTATTATTTCATCTCATTCCTATTTCCTTTCTACTCTGAACTTTCTACCTAACCTTTCACATTCTACCATTGTTTAGTCTGGGTGACTCCTGTATTCACTATGCTTTTACTTATTTTTATACTCTTACTCACCTTTCTTCTAACTAACAACCAAATTTACCTATCATGACACCAATTTCTCAATTATAAACACCTTTCACTAATTTCATTCCGACGATAAATCCTATGGCACCGCGCGTCTTTGTACAGGAATGGGTGTTCCCTACCTGGCTATATTCATTCATAATATTTTGCCCTTCCAAAAAATTCGGCAAACACTCCCTTAAACTACGCTATTACCTGCCACAACGCTATACGTTGGTCACTCCTTATCACCTCACCCCCACTACAAAATATCATCAGCAACAAATAAATGTTTAACCTTTACTTTATTCACCTCTACAAATAATCACTAACTACTGTTTCCCTAAATATCTAATACTTTCTTTGTATTATTTACTTCAAAATTCTTAACTATCTAACTCCCATTAACTTTAATTGAATAACTCACCTGCCTTTATCTATACCCAGGCTCTATTCCTTTTTTAAACATTCTACCTTACTGTAATCATTGACAATTGCATTATAAAATTTATCTCTCACCTACTCATAACAATACATCTTAATCTTCAAATATATATTCTTACTTAATCTTTTATTATTCATTAGAAATTACCTTCATTACAAATTAAATAATAATTTAACTTCATTAGAGACTTTCTATTACAATTAACATATTTACAACTCCAGTTACAAAGTTAGTACAACTTTCTTTTGTACCATTTTAATTGAGCGATTACTCTTTAATTAATTAAACTTTCAATATTACTTTCACTTGTTTAATTAAAACAAAAACATGTTAGTTGTTGATTAATAAAACAATGAAACTATAATTTACATACATGGTGTATATAAAATTTACCTGTAATACACAACATCAAAATACATAAATAGATTGATATTAACACATATAAAACAATGAAAAATATACAATCCAAACTCATTATTTTTCATTAATCAAAATCAGTCTATATGCAGTACAATTCAAAATCACTGTTCACATATATTAAATGTTCATTACACAATAAAACAATCTATCCTCCATCATTGAATAACATTCTAATCTCAGGTCTATTTATCTTATTGTTTAGTAAATACAGTATATAATTATACTCATTATAATATTCATCAAACATTTTATATTCACTCACAATTTCGTTTACATTAATAGATGTATTTCCTATTAATTTATCATATGCCAGGTCACGATCGGGTACAGTTCTGTCTCCCTCAGTGTGGTATGTTATAATCTTGTTAGTCATATAGTCATAATTATCATCATAATTTTCTACTACTACACCTGTTACTTCCCAAGGTAAGTAATTGTTACCATTATTATCATCATCTGTTATTATTTTAATTTCACTTTTACTACAAGGTATGTATTTACTATAATCATCCACCATCTCTACTCCTAACCTTTCTACAAGTTCTCTATACTTTCTATTTACTTTAAAAATTTCTATTACTCTCTTTCTCTCACCATATCTCTCACAATACCTCTCTATACTTTCTCTCCTAATATATTTCTCACCATAACACCAAGTTACACTCTCTCTCTCTCCAAATATGCATGCGTCACTAACTCACAATTACTGCACCACCTATGATGTACACAAAAACACCAAGGAACTCTATTTGTAGACCTTTCGTCTCCCAAATATAAATTTAAGGAACCCTCGTCCTTATTAAAAATACGTGAAGACTTGACTTCACCCCCTAACACAACATCTAAGGAAAATTCTAACCCCTGCACCCCTTTAACAAATGTACTTTCTCTCAGCTCTCTCTCTGACTCAACACACTCAAACACCTCATTATCACTACCAATATTATCATTATCATTTTCTAATATCATATCATTCTTACTACCTGTAAACTCATTATTCAAATTATCACTGTTACTTACTTTATTAATCAGTACTTCGTTTTTCGTCATATTTTCACGACTACCAACCTTCTGATTCTCTATTTGGATTAACTTCTCATCCAACTTTTAATTACTATATCACATTGCTTATTAAGATTATTATTACGTTTTTTAATTTCTCTTTTTATTTCGTCAAACTTCTCATGGAAATCACTTTTAATTTGAACGTTTTGTGTTGAAATTTCATTTTTTATTTCAGTTTTGAAATTATTAAAATTTTCATTCTGTTTGTCACATTTACTGTCGACCTTTAATAGCAACTGCATCATTGCCGTTATGTCATCTGTTTTATTTTCCTGACTACTTGAGATGGAGGTTATTGTTACTGTCTCTGACTGTACAAATGCAGTCGTACTCGACTCGCCAATCTGACTAATTTGTGTTAATGGAACATCCATCTCACTAGTCAAATTTTCATCAGTTGTACTGATTTCTAATGTTTTATTGTCATTGGTACTCATTTTGGTTCTTATATCTCTAACACATATATGTTTATATCCTCGTAACTTAACCCTATCTTACACACGTGTTTATGTACTTACGAAATTATTTCAGGCAATTATTCCGCTTTCCTGGTAGGTATACTCCACATAAAATTTGTATGCAGAGTCCCTGTTATTACGGGCGACAATGTAACTTTTTTTTCTCTGTTACAAATTAATTATTTTTGTAAAGCAATTATTTTGAGATTTTATCGGGCGCCATGTTGCCACAGTGTACAACAACATATGAGATTTACTATGCGGTCCAGGATTCGTTTTAACGAACCAGTAATTGCGAAATGTATTACCTGAAATAACTCACTGGTGTTTGTATTTTTTACCAATGACATTACCCTTTATTCATATAAAAACCCTACTTACATATTTGAAAAGACTCAAATGTGTGCCAAACATGCACGTTTTTACTATGCCTCGGGGCGTAGTCCGATTTATCTGGTAAACATATATTCACCTTTAAACATTTTTAGACCCTCCAAAATAAACATGTGTTACAACTACTGTATAATAAACATGATAAACAATAAATGATATTTGCACAACCCAGCACTTGTTAAAATTATTTTGTTCACGCTCTCTCTCTCTCTCTCTCTCTCTCTCTCATTCCCTGGTACAAATTTTTTAGTTGTTTTATGAGCTCATTTTGTTTATTAAATGCAAAAATTTGGTAATTTAAAATTTTGTAGTTATGAATTTACTGAAAGGTATAAATATTCGACAGCTGATACTTAGCTGCCGGCTTTTTGTTAACTTCGCACACCGCGAGTTCGCAGATTCTGGACGCTCACATCGTCGATCACTTTTGCCGATTTGTACGGCACCGGACCCTGTTATTTAAAACACTTCTGGTGGTGTAAAATTTAAATATTCACACTCAGTGAATATGCCGGCCGCGTGATGTGCCGACCGGCTCTGTTCACTGTCCAGGCGAAAATGACGCAGAGTCTTTGTTAAACATTGCGTAGGTGGGGCAAAACTACGTCACCAGTCTTTTGTCTGTACAGCCAAGCCTCGGGTTGTTTACAAAAGTATGCATTCCTTCCGCTGACGTCACCATGGGCTAGGCATGTTTATCGCTATTGTGACACATAGTTTTTTGCGATATCTGCATCTTTTCAACTAATTTGATCGAAATCCTGTCAATTCCAATATGCGTTGTATAAAATATTATAGAGTTCATTCACCAAAACGTTATAGGGATTATGAAATATTACAAAATTTATTAAAAATAAATAGTTAGGGAATAAAATACAATAATTATGGTTTTTAGGACCATATTTTTATAAAAGTATGATTGTACCAGAATTGTACCATCACAAAACCCCCTCAATGAAAGATTTTGTGCCGAAGCATAAAAACTTTCATTGACACATTCGCACTTCCTAAAGGGATCAGCCAGGATATGTCTCCACAACCCCCTTACAATTTATATAAAAAGAAATACAATAAGTCACCCGTGGTCCGATGATGATGACTGAACCTGCATGACCTTACTGGACTTCTCCTTCGAGATCCCAACACCATAAGGCCAGTCAGGCGCGTAACGTTCCTGCTCTGACGCGCTGGCCAGCTCAGGACCGCCATCATAACATCACCAAACACTGAAACAATAAATTAAAAATATCAAAATAGTGGCTTGGTATATTACTCTATCCTTAACTGATCTGTTTCCCCTTAGCTATGTGCTGGTTTGCGTTAATAAGCACTGGGTTTGCTTGAAATACAAGAAATACAAATACAAAAAATAGAAAATACAAGAATTATATAGAATTGCCATTCTATTCATGGACTACCCTTTAATTGTAAAATCGTTTCGATTCCCATCGATAATAATTAACTCTTTCTGTTTCATAATTAATGTAATTATAAAAGAAACAAATATTTAAATAAAATACATGGAAATCCACATATAAATCCCAAATATTACCTAAAGCTCCGAATATTACACAAACATGGAGAAAAACATTTTATAGAAAAAAAATAATTAATAAAATCTTATTGAAATTAATATTATTATTATTATTATTAACAGTTAATAACTGGCGCTGTTAATAATAATTACCCCTGTTTCTCCTCCACGCACACTATTTCTTATACATCAGGTTAAAATTTCTATGTTAATACATAATACATGATACATCATAATCAACCTTGATACATTAATACTGTTAATACATTGAAATAGTCAATTCCTATTTAATCTTGATCAGAATTTACACATCCTACCTATTTAAATTTGCATTTAAATTATAAAAATTACAATTGCAATTAATTAATTAATAATTCTAAACTTTCATTAATTAGCCATCAATTATTTATTATAATTATAAAATTTATTTCAAATTATTATTAATATTCATACTACGTTATTATTATTTCATCTCATTCCTATTTCCTTTCTACTCTGAACTTTCTACCTAACCTTTCACATTCTACAATTGTTTAGTCTGTGTGACCCCTGTATTCACTATGCTTTTACTTATTTTTATACTCTTACTCACCTTTCTTCTAACTAACAACCAAATTTACCTATCATGACACCAATTTCTCAATTATAAACACCTTTCACTAATTTCATTCCGACGATAAATCCTATGGCACCGCGCGTCTTTGTACAGGAATGGGTGTTCCCTACCTGGCTATATTCATTCATAATATTTTGCCCTTCCAAAAAATTCGGCAAACACTCCCTTAAACTACGCTATTACCTGCCACAACGCTATACGTTGGTCACTCCTTATCACCTCACCACCACTACAAAATATCATCAGCAACAAATAAATGTTTAACCTTTACTTTATTCACCTCTACAAATAATCACTAACTACTGTTTCCCTAAATATCTAATACTTTCTTTGTATTATTTACTTCAAAATTCTTAACTATCTAACTCCCATTAACTTTAATTGAATAACTCACCTGCCTTTATCTATACCCAGGCTCTATTCCTTTTTTAAACATTCTACCTTACTGTAATCATTGACAATTGCATTATAAAATTTATCTCTCACCTACTCATAACAATACATCTCAATCTTCAAATATATATTCTTACTTAATCATTTATTATTCATTAGAAATTACCTTCATTACAAATTAAATAATAATTTAACTTCATTAGAGACTTTCTATTACAACTAATAATTTACAACTTCAGTTACAAAGTTAGTAGAACTTTCTGTTGTACCATTTTGATTGAGCGATTACTCTTTAATTAATTAAACTTTCAATATTACTTTCACTTGTTTAATTAAAACAAAAACATGTTAGTTGTTGATTAATAAAACAATGAAACTATAATTTACATACATGGTGTATATAAAATTTACCTGTAATACACAACATCAAAATACATAAATACATTGATATTAACACATATAAAACAATGAAAAATATACAATCCAAACTCATTATTTTGTCATTAATCAAAATCAGTCTATATGCAGTCCAATTCAAAATCACTGTTCACATATATTAAATGTTCATTACACAATAAAACAATCTATCCTCCATCATTGAATAACATTCTAATCTTAGGTCTATTTATCTTATTGTTTAGTAAATACAGTATATAATTATACTCATTATAATATTCATCAAACATTTTATATTCACTCACAATTTCGTTTACATTAATAGATGTATTTCCTATTAATTTATCATATGCCAGGTCACGATCGGGTACAGTTCTGTCTCCCTCAGTGTGGTATGTTATAATCTTGTTAGTCATATAGTCATAATTATCATCATAATTTTCTACTACTACACCTGTTACTTCCCAAGGTAAGTAATTGTTACCATTATTATCATCATCTGTTATTATTTTAATTTCACTTTTACTACAAGGTATGTATTTACTATAATCATCCACCATCTCTACTCCTAACCTTTCTACAAGTTCTCTATACTTTCTATTTACTTTAAAAATTTCTATTACTCTCTTTCTCTCACCATATCTCTCACAATACCTCTCTATACTTTCTCTCCTAATATATTTCTCACCATAACACCAAGTTACACTCTCTCTCTCTCCAAATATGCAGGCGTCACTAACTCACAATTACTGCACCACCTATGATGTACACAAAAACACCAAGGAACTCTATTTGTAGACCTTTCGTCTCCCAAATATAAATTTAAGGAACCCTCGTCCTTATTAAAAATACGTGAAGACTTGACTTCACCCCCTAACACAACATCTAAGGAAAATTCTAACCCCTGCACCCCTTTAACAAATGTATTTTCTCTCAGCTCTCTCTCTGACACAACACAGGCAATTATTCCGCTTTCCTGGTAGGTATACTCCACATAAAATTTGTATGCAGAGTCCCTGTTATTACGGGCGACAATGTAACTTTTTTTTCTCTGTTACAAATTAATTATTTTTGTAAAGCAATTATTTTGAGATTTTATCGGGCGCCATGTTGCCACAGTGTACAACAACATATGAGATTTACTATGCGGTCCAGGATTCGTTTTAACGAACCAGTAATTGCGAAATGTATTACCTGAAATAACTCACTGGTGTTTGTATTTTTTACCAATGACATTACCCTTTATTCATATAAAAACCCTACTTACATATTTGAAAAGACTCAAATGTGTGCCAAACATGCACGTTTTTACTATGCCTAGGGGCGTAGTCCGATTTATCTGGTAAACATATATTCACCTTTAAACATTTTTAGACCCTCCAAAATAAACATGTGTTACAACTACTGTATAATAAACATGATAAACCATAAATGATATTTGCACAACCCAGCACTTGTTAAAATTATTTTGTTCACGCTCTCTCTCTCTCTCTCTCATTCTCTGGTACAAATTTTTAGTTGTTTTATGAGCTCATTTTGTTTATTAAATGCAAAAATTTGGTCATTTAAGATTTTGTAGTTATGAATTTACTGAAAGGTATAAATATTTGACAGCTGATACTTAGCTGCCGGATTTTTGTGAACTTCGCACACCGCGAGTTCGCAGATTCTGGACTCTCACATCGTCGATCACTTTTGCCGATTTGTACGGCACCGGACACTGTTATTTAAAACACTTCTGGTGGTGTAAAATTTAAATATTCACACTCAGTGAATATGCCGGCCGCGTGATGTGCCGACCGGCTCTGTTCACTGTCCAGGCGAAAATGACGCAGAGTCTTTGTTAAACATTGCGTAGGTGGGGCAAAACTACGTCACCAGTCTTCTGTCTGTACAGCCAAGCCTCGGGTTGTTTACAAAAGTATGCATTCCTTCGGCCGACGTCACCATGGGCTAGGCATGTTTATCGCTATCTGTGACACATAGTTTTTTGCGATATCTGCATCTTTTCAACTAATTCGATCGAAATCCTGTCAATTCCAATATGCGTTGTATAAAATATTATAGAGTTCATTCACCAAAACTTTATAGGGGTTATGAAATATTACAAAATTTATTACAAAATAATTAGTTAGGGAATAAATTATAATAATTATGATTTTTAGGACCATTTTTTATAAAAGTATGATTGTACCAGAATTGTACCTTCACAAAACCCCCTCAATGAAAGATTTTGTGCCGAAGTATAAAAACTTTTATTGACACATTCGTACTTCCTAAAGGGATCAGCCAGGATATGTCTCCACAACCCCCTTACAATTTATATAAAAAGAAATACAATAACTCACCCGTGGTCCGATGATGATGACTGAAACTGCATGACCTTACTGGACTTCTCCTTCGAGATCCCAACACCATAAGGCCAATCAGGCGCGTAACGTTCCTGCTATGACGCGCTGGCCAGCTCAGGACCGCGGTCATAACATCACCAAACACTGAAACAATAAATTAAAAATATGAAAATAGTGGCTTGGTATATTACTCTATCCTTAACTGATCTGTTTCCCCTTAGCTATGTGCTGGTTTGCGTTAATAAGCACTGGGTTTGCTTGAAATACAAGAAATACAAATACAAAAAATAGAAAATACAAGAATTATATAGAATTGCCATTCTATTCATGGACTACCCTTTAATTGTAAAATCGTTTCGATTCCCATCTATAATAATTAACCCTTTCTGTTTCATAATTAATGTAATTATAAAAGAAACAAATATTTAAATAAAATACATGGAAATCCACATATAAATCCCAAATATTACCTAAATCTCCCAATATTACTTAAACATGGAGAAAAACATTTTATAGAAATAAAAAAAAAATTAATAAAATCTTTTTGAAATTAATATTATTATTAACAGTTAATAACTGGCACTGTTAATAATAATTACCCCTCTTTCTCCTCCACACACACTATTTCTTATACATCAGGTTAAAATTTCTATGTTAATACATAATACATGATACATCATAATCAACCTTGATACATTAATACAGTTAATACATTGAAATAGTCAATTCCTATTTAATCTTGATCAGAATTTACACATCCTACCTATTTAAATTTGCATTTAAATTATAAAAACTACAATTGCAATTAATTAATTAATAATTCTAAACTTTCATTAATTAGCCATCAATTATTTATTATAATTATAAAATTTATTTCAAATTATTATTAATATTCATACTACGTTATTATTATTTCATCTCATTCCTATTTCCTTTCTACTCTGAACTTTCTACCTAACCTTTCACATTCTACCATTGTTTAGTCTGTGTGACTCCTGTATTCACTATGCTTTTACTTATTTTTATACTCTTACTCACCTTTCTTCTAACTAACAACCAAATTTACCTATCATGACACCAATTTCTCAATTATAAACACCTTTCACTAATTTCATTCCGACGATAAATCCTATGGCACCGCGCGTCTTTGTACAGGAATGGGTGTTCCCTACCTGGCTATATTCATTCATAATATGTTGTCCTTTCAAAAAATTCGGCAAACACTCCCTTAAACTACGCTATTACCTGCCACAACGCTATACGTTGGTCACTCCTTATCACCTCACCACCACTACAAAATATCATCAGCAACAAATAAATGTTTAACCTTTACTTTATTCACCTCTACAAATAATCACTAACTACTGTGTCCCTAAATATCTAATACTCTCTTTGTATTATTTACTTCAAATTTCTTAACTATCTAACTCCCATTAACTTTAATTGAATAACTCACCTGCCTTTATCTATACCCAGGCTCTATTCCTTTTTTAAACATTCTACCTTACTGTAATCATTGACAATTGCATTATAAAATTTATCTCTCACCTACTCATAACAATACATCTCAATCTTCAAATATATATTCTTACTTAATCATTTATTATTCATTAGAAATTACCTTCATTACAAATTAAATAATAATTTAACTTCATTAGAGACTTTCTATTACAATTAATAATTTACAACTTCAGTTACAAAGTTAGTACAACTTTCTTTTGTACCATTTTAATTGAGTGATTACTCTTTAATTAATTAAACTTTCAATATTACTTTCAATTGTTTAACTAAAACAAAAACATGTTAATTGTTGATTAATAAAACAATGAAACTATAATTTACATACATGGTGTATATAAAATTTACCTGTAATACACAACTACAAAATACATAAATACATTGATATTCACACATATAAAACAATGAAAAATATACAATCCAAACTCATTATTTTGTCATTAATCAAAATCAGTCCATATGCAGTCCAATTCAAAATCACTGTTCACATATATTAAATGTTCATTACACAATAAAACAATCTATCCTCCATCATTGAATAACATTCTAATCTTAGGTCTATTTATCTTATTGTTTAGTAAATACAGTATATAATTATACTCATTATAATATTCATCAAACATTTTATATTCCCTCACAATTTCGTTTGCATTAATAGATGTATTTCCTATTAATTTATCATATGCCAGGTCACGATCGGGTACAGTTCTGTCTCCCTCAGTGTGATATGTTATAATCTTGTTAGTCATATAGTCATAATTATCATCAAAATTCTCTACTACTACACCTGTTACTTCCCAAGGTAAGTAATTGTTACCATTATTATCATCATCTATTATTATTTTAATTTCACTTTTACTACAAGGTATGTATTTACTATAATCATCCACTATCTCTACTCCTAACCTTTCTACAAGTTCTCTATACTTTCTATTTACTTTAAAAATTTCTATTACTCTCTTTCTCTCACCATATCTCTCACAATACCTCTCTACACTTTCTCTCTTAATATATTTCTCACCATAACACCAAGTTACACTCTCTCTCTCCAAATATGCCGGGGTCACTAACTCATAATTACTGCACCACCTATGAGGTACACAAAAACACCAAGGAACTCTATTTGTAGACCTTTCGTCTCCCAAATATAAATTTAACGAACTCTCGTCCTTATTAAAAATACGTGAAGACTTGACTTCACCCCCTAACACAACATCAAAGGAAAATTCTAACCCCTGCACCCCTTTAATAAATGTACTTTCTCTCAGCTCTCTCTCTGACTCAACACACTCAAACACCTCATTACCACTACCAATATTATCATTATCATTTTCTAATATCATATCATTCTTACTACCTGTAGTCTCATTATTCAAATTATCACTGTTACTTACTTTATTAATCAGTACTTGGCTTTTCGTCATATTTTCACGACTACTCACCTTCTGATTCTCTAGGTATTTGGATTAACTGCTCATCCAACTTTTAATTACTATATCACATTGCTTATTAAGATTATTGTTACGTTTTTTAATTTCTCTTTTTATTTCGTCAAACTTCTCATGGAAATCACTTTTAATTTGAACGTTTTGTGTTGTAATTTCATTTTTTATTTCAGTTTTGAAATTATTAAAATTTTCATTCTGTTTGTCACATTTACTGTCGATCTTTAATAGCAACTGCATCATTGCCGTTATGGCATCTGTTTTATTTTCCTGACTACTTGAGATGGAGGTTATTGTTACTGTCTCTGATTGTACAAATGCAGTCGTACTCGACCCGCCAATCTGACTAATTTGTGTTAATGGAACATCCATCTCACTAGTCCAATTTTCATCAGTTGTACCGATTTCTAATGTTTTATTGTCATTGGTACTCATTTTGGTTCTTATATCTCTAACACATATATGTTTATAACCTCGTAACTTAACTCTGTCTTACAGACGTGTTTATGTACTTACGAAATTATTTCAGGCAATTATTCCGCTTTCCTGGTAGGTATACTCCACATAAAATTTTTATGCAGAGTCCCTGTTATTACGGGCGACAATGTAACTTTTTTTTTCTCTGTTACAAATTAATTATTTTTGTAAAGCAATTATTTTGAGATTTTATCGGGCGCCATGTTGCCACACTGTACAACAACATATGCGATTTACTATGCGGTCCAGGATTCGTGTTAACGAACCAGTAATTGCGAAATGTATTACCTGAAATAACTCACTGGTGCTTGTATTTTTTACCAATGACATTACCCTTTTTTCATATAAAAACCCTACTTACATATTTGAAAAGACTCTAATGTGTGCCAAACATGCACGTTTTTACTATGCCTCGGGGCGTAGTCCGATTTATCTTGTAAACATATATTCACCTTTAAACATTTTTAGACCCTCCAAAATAAACGTATGTTACAACTACTGTATAATAAACATGATAAACAATAAATGATATTTGCACAACCCAGCACTTGTTAAAATTATTTTGTTCACGCTCTCTCTCTCTCTCTCATTCTCTGGTACAAATTTTTTAGTTGTTTTATGAGCTCATTTTGTTTATTAAATGCAAAAATTTGGTAATTTAAAATTTTGTAGTTATGAATTTACTGAAAGGTATAAATATTCGACAGCTGATACTTAGCTGCCGGTTTTTTGTTAACTTCGCACACCGCGAGTTCGCAGATTCTGGACGCTCACATCGTCGATCACTTTTGCCGATTTGTACGGCACCGGACCCTGTTATTTAAAACACTTCTGGTGGTGTAAAATTTAAATATTCACACTCAGTGAATATGCCGGCCGCGTGATGTGCCGACCGGCTCTGTTCACTGTCCAGGCGAAAATGACGCAGAGTCTTTGTTAAACATTGCGTAGGTGGGGCAAAACTACGTCACCAGTCTTTTGTCTGTACAGCCAAGCCTCGGGTTGTTTACAAAAGTATGCATTCCTTCGGCTGACGTCACCATGGGCTAGGCATGTTTATCGCTATTGTGACACATAGTTTTTTGCGATATCTGCATCTTTTCAACTAATTTGATCGAAATCCTGTCAATTCCAATATGCGTTGTATAAAATATTATAGAGTTCATTCACCAAAACGTTATAGGGATTATGAAATATTACAAAATTTATTAAAAATAAATAGTTAGGGAATAAAATACAATAATTATGGTTTTTAGGACCATATTTTTATAAAAGTATGATTGTACCAGAATTGTACCATCACAAAACCCCCTCAATGAAAGATTTTGTGCCGAAGCATAAAAACTTTCATTGACACATTCGCACTTCCTAAAGGGATCAGCCAGGATATGTCTCCACAACCCCCTTACAATTTATATAAAAAGAAATACAATAAGTCACCCGTGGTCCGATGATGATGACTGAACCTGCATGACCTTTCTGGACTTCTCCTTCGAGATCCCAACACCATAAGGCCAATCAGGCGCGTAACGTTCCTGCTCTGACGCGCTGGCCAGCTCAGGACCGCCATCATAACATCACCAAACACTGAAACAATAAATTAAAAATATGAAAATAGTGGCTTGGTATATTACTCTATCCTTAACTGATCTGTTTCCCCTTAGCTATGTGCTGGTTTGCGTTAATAAGCACTGGGTTTGCTTGAAATACAAGAAATACAAATACAAAAAATAGAAAATACAAGAATTATATAGAATTGCCATTCTATTCATGGACTACCCTTTAATTGTAAAATCGTTTCGATTCCCATCGATAATAATTAACTCTTTCTGTTTCATAATTAATGTAATTATAAAAGAAACAAATATTTAAAAAAAATACATGGAAATCCACATATAAATCCCAAATATTACCTAAAGCTCCGAATATTACACAAACATGGAGAAAAACATTTTATAGAAAAAAAATAATTAATAAAATCTTATTGAAATTAATATTATTATTATTATTATTAACAGTTAATAACTGGCGCTGTTAATAATAATTACCCCTGTTTCTCCTCCACGCACACTATTTCTTATACATCAGGTTAAAATTTCTATGTTAATACATAATACATGATACATCATAATCAACCTTGATACATTAATACTGTTAATACATTGAAATAGTCAATTCCTATTTAATCTTGATCAGAATTTACACATCCTACCTATTTAAATTTGCATTTAAATTATAAAAATTACAATTGCAATTAATTAATTAATAATTCTAAACTTTCATTAATTAGCCATCAATTATTTATTATAATTATAAAATTTATTTCAAATTATTATTAATATTCATACTACGTTATTATTATTTCATCTCATTCCTATTTCCTTTCTACTCTGAACTTTCTACCTAACCTTTCACATTCTACCATTGTTTAGTCTGGGTGACTCCTGTATTCACTATGCTTTTACTTATTTTTATACTCTTACTCACCTTTCTTCTAACTAACAACCAAATTTACCTATCATGACACCAATTTCTCAATTATAAACACCTTTCACTAATTTCATTCCGACGATAAATCCTATGGCACCGCGCGTCTTTGTACAGGAATGGGTGTTCCCTACCTGGCTATATTCATTCATAATATTTTGCCCTTCCAAAAAATTCGGCAAACACTCCCTTAAACTACGCTATTACCTGCCACAACGCTATACGTTGGTCACTCCTTATCACCTCACCACCACTACAAAATATCATCAGCAACAAATAAATGTTTAACCTTTACTTTATTCACCTCTACAAATAATCACTAACTACTGTTTCCCTAAATATCTAATACTTTCTTTGTATTATTTACTTCAAAATTCTTAACTATCTAACTCCCATTAACTTTAATTGAATAACTCACCTGCCTTTATCTATACCCAGGCTCTATTCCTTTTTTAAACATTCTACCTTACTGTAATCATTGACAATTGCATTATAAAATTTATCTCTCACCTACTCATAACAATACATCTCAATCTTCAAATATATATTCTTACTTAATCATTTATTATTCATTAGAAATTACCTTCATTACAAATTAAATAATAATTTAACTTCATTAGAGACTTTCTATTACAACTAATAATTTACAACTTCAGTTACAAAGTTAGTAGAACTTTCTGTTGTACCATTTTGATTGAGCGATTACTCTTTAATTAATTAAACTTTCAATATTACTTTCACTTGTTTAATTAAAACAAAAACATGTTAGTTGTTGATTAATAAAACAATGAAACTATAATTTACATACATGGTGTATATAAAATTTACCTGTAATACACAACATCAAAATACATAAATACATTGATATTAACACATATAAAACAATGAAAAATATACAATCCAAACTCATTATTTTGTCATTAATCAAAATCAGTCTATATGCAGTCCAATTCAAAATCACTGTTCACATATATTAAATGTTCATTACACAATAAAACAATCTATCCTCCATCATTGAATAACATTCTAATCTTAGGTCTATTTATCTTATTGTTTAGTAAATACAGTATATAATTATACTCATTATAATATTCATCAAACATTTTATATTCACTCACAATTTCGTTTACATTAATAGATGTATTTCCTATTAATTTATCATATGCCAGGTCACGATCGGGTACAGTTCTGTCTCCCTCAGTGTGGTATGTTATAATCTTGTTAGTCATATAGTCATAATTATCATCATAATTTTCTACTACTACACCTGTTACTTCCCAAGGTAAGTAATTGTTACCATTATTATCATCATCTGTTATTATTTTAATTTCACTTTTACTACAAGGTATGTATTTACTATAATCATCCACCATCTCTACTCCTAACCTTTCTACAAGTTCTCTATACTTTCTATTTACTTTAAAAATTTCTATTACACTCTTTCTCTCACCATATCTCTCACAATACCTCTCTATACTTTCTCTCCTAATATATTTCTCACCATAACACCAAGTTACACTCTCTCTCTCTCCAAATATGCAGGCGTCACTAACTCACAATTACTGCACCACCTATGATGTACACAAAAACACCAAGGAACTCTATTTGTAGACCTTTCGTCTCCCAAATATAAATTTAAGGAACCCTCGTCCTTATTAAAAATACGTGAAGACTTGACTTCACCCCCTAACACAACATCTAAGGAAAATTCTAACCCCTGCACCCCTTTAACAAATGTACTTTCTCTCAGCTCTCTCTCTGACTCAACACACTCAACACCTCATTATCACTACCAATATTATCATTATCATTTTCTAATATCATATCATTGTTACTACCTGTAAACTCATTATTCAAATTATCACTGTTACTTACTTTATTAATCAGTACTTCGTTTTTCGTCATATTTTCACGACTACCAACCTTCTGATTCTCTATTTGGATTAACTTCTCATCCAACTTTTAATTACTATATCACATTGCTTATTAAGATTATTATTACGTTTTTTAATTTCTCTTTTTATTTCGTCAAACTTCTCATGGAAATCACTTTTAATTTGAACGTTTTGTGTTGAAATTTCATTTTTTATTTCAGTTTTGAAATTATTAAAATTTTCATTCTGTTTGTCACATTTACTGTCGACCTTTAATAGCAACTGCATCATTGCCGTTATGTCATCTGTTTTATTTTCCTGACTACTTGAGATGGAGGTTATTGTTACTATCTCTGACTGTACAAATGCAGTCGTACTCGACTCGCCAATCTGACTAATTTGTGTTAATGGAACATCCATCTCACTAGTCAAATTTTCATCAGTTGTACTGATTTCTAATGTTTTATTGTCATTGGTACTCATTTTGGTTCTTATATCTCTAACACATATATGTTTATAACCTCGTAACTTAACCCTATCTTACACACGTGTTTATGTACTTACGAAATTATTTCAGGCAATTATTCCGCTTTCCTGGTAGGTATACTCCACATAAAATTTGTATGCAGAGTCCCTGTTATTACGGGCGACAATGTAACTTTTTTTTCTCTGTTACAAATTAATTATTTTTGTAAAGCAATTATTTTGAGATTTTATCGGGCGCCATGTTGCCACACTGTACAACAACATATGAGATTTACTATGCGGTCCAGGATTCGTTTTAACGAACCAGTAATTGCGAAATGTATTACCTGAAATAACTCACTGGTGTTTGTATTTTTTACCAATGACATTACCCTTTATTCATATAAAAACCCTACTTACATATTTGAAAAGACTCAAATGTGTGCCAAACATGCACGTTTTTACTATGCCTCGGGGCGTAGTCCGATTTATCTGGTAAACATATATTCACCTTTAAACATTTTTAGACCCTCCAAAATAAACATGTGTTACAACTACTGTATAATAAACATGATAAACAATAAATGATATTTGCACAACCCAGCACTTGTTAAAATTATTTTGTTCACGCTCTCTCTCTCTCTCTCTCATTCTCTGGTACAAATTTTTAGTTGTTTTATGAGCTCATTTTGTTTATTAAATGCAAAAATTTGGTCATTTAAGATTTTGTAGTTATGAATTTACTGAAAGGTATAAATATTTGACAGCTGATACTTAGCTGCCGGTTTTTTGTGAACTTCGCACACCGCGAGTTCGCAGATTCTGGACGCTCACATCGTCGATCACTTTTGCCGATTTGTACGGCACCGGACACTGTTATTTAAAACACTTCTGGTGGTGTAAAATTTAAATATTCACACTCAGTGAATATGCCGGCCGCGTGATGTGCCGACCGGCTCTGTTCACTGTCCAGGCGAAAATGACGCAGAGTCTTTGTTAAACATTGCGTAGGTGGGGCAAAACTACGTCACCAGTCTTCTGTCTGTACAGCCAAGCCTCGGGTTGTTTACAAAAGTATGCATTCCTTCGGCCGACGTCACCATGGGCTAGGCATGTTTATCGCTATCTGTGACACATAGTTTTTTGCGATATCTGCATCTTTTCAACTAATTCGATCGAAATCCTGTCAATTCCAATATGCGTTGTATAAAATATTATAGAGTTCATTCACCAAAACTTTATAGGGGTTATGAAATATTACAAAATTTATTACAAAATAATTAGTTAGGGAATAAATTATAATAATTATGATTTTTAGGACCATTTTTTATAAAAGTATGATTGTACCAGAATTGTACCTTCACAAAACCCCCTCAATGAAAGATTTTGTGCCGAAGTATAAAAACTTTTATTGACACATTCGTACTTCCTAAAGGGATCAGCCAGGATATGTCTCCACAACCCCCTTACAATTTATATAAAAAGAAATACAATAACTCACCCGTGGTCCGATGATGATGACTGAAACTGCATGACCTTACTGGACTTCTCCTTCGAGATCCCAACACCATAAGGCCAATCAGGCGCGTAACGTTCCTGCTATGACGCGCTGGCCAGCTCAGGACCGCGGTCATAACATCACCAAACACTGAAACAATAAATTAAAAATATGAAAATAGTGGCTTGGTATATTACTCTATCCTTAACTGATCTGTTTCCCCTTAGCTATGTGCTGGTTTGCGTTAATAAGCACTGGGTTTGCTTGAAATACAAGAAATACAAATACAAAAAATAGAAAATACAAGAATTATATAGAATTGCCATTCTATTCATGGACTACCCTTTAATTGTAAAATCGTTTCGATTCCCATCTATAATAATTAACCCTTTCTGTTTCATAATTAATGTAATTATAAAAGAAACAAATATTTAAATAAAATACATGGAAATCCACATATAAATCCCAAATATTACCTAAATCTCCCAATATTACTTAAACATGGAGAAAAACATTTTATAGAAATAAAAAAAAAATTAATAAAATCTTTTTGAAATTAATATTATTATTAACAGTTAATAACTGGCGCTGTTAATAATAATTACCCCTCTTTCTCCTCCACACACACTATTTCTTATACATCAGGTTAAAATTTCTATGTTAATACATAATACATGATACATCATAATCAACCTTGATACATTAATACAGTTAATACATTGAAATAGTCAATTCCTATTTAATCTTGATCAGAATTTACACATCCTACCTATTTAAATTTGCATTTAAATTATAAAAACTACAATTGCAATTAATTAATTAATAATTCTAAACTTTCATTAATTAGCCATCAATTATTTATTATAATTATAAAATTTATTTCAAATTATTATTAATATTCATACTACGTTATTATTATTTCATCTCATTCCTATTTCCTTTCTACTCTGAACTTTCTACCTAACCTTTCACATTCTACCATTGTTTAGTCTGTGTGACTCCTGTATTCACTATGCTTTTACTTATTTTTATACTCTTACTCACCTTTCTTCTAACTAACAACCAAATTTACCTATCATGACACCAATTTCTCAATTATAAACACCTTTCACTAATTTCATTCCGACGATAAATCCTATGGCACCGCGCGTCTTTGTACAGGAATGGGTGTTCCCTACCTGGCTATATTCATTCATAATATGTTGTCCTTTCAAAAAATTCGGCAAACACTCCCTTAAACTACGCTATTACCTGCCACAACGCTATACGTTGGTCACTCCTTATCACCTCACCACCACTACAAAATATCATCAGCAACAAATAAATGTTTAACCTTTACTTTATTCACCTCTACAAATAATCACTAACTACTGTGTCCCTAAATATCTAATACTCTCTTTGTATTATTTACTTCAAATTTCTTAACTATCTAACTCCCATTAACTTTAATTGAATAACTCACCTGCCTTTATCTATACCCAGGCTCTATTCCTTTTTTAAACATTCTACCTTACTGTAATCATTGACAATTGCATTATAAAATTTATCTCTCACCTACTCATAACAATACATCTCAATCTTCAAATATATATTCTTACTTAATCATTTATTATTCATTAGAAATTACCTTCATTACAAATTAAATAATAATTTAACTTCATTAGAGACTTTCTATTACAATTAATAATTTACAACTTCAGTTACAAAGTTAGTACAACTTTCTTTTGTACCATTTTAATTGAGTGATTACTCTTTAATTAATTAAACTTTCAATATTACTTTCAATTGTTTAACTAAAACAAAAACATGTTAATTGTTGATTAATAAAACAATGAAACTATAATTTACATACATGGTGTATATAAAATTTACCTGTAATACACAACTACAAAATACATAAATACATTGATATTCACACATATAAAACAATGAAAAATATACAATCCAAACTCATTATTTTGTCATTAATCAAAATCAGTCCATATGCAGTCCAATTCAAAATCACTGTTCACATATATTAAATGTTCATTACACAATAAAACAATCTATCCTCCATCATTGAATAACATTCTAATCTTAGGTCTATTTATCTTATTGTTTAGTAAATACAGTATATAATTATACTCATTATAATATTCATCAAACATTTTATATTCACTCACAATTTCGTTTACATTAATAGATGTATTTCCTATTAATTTATCATATGCCAGGTCACGATCGGGTACAGTTCTGTCTCCCTCAGTGTGGTATGTTATAATCTTGTTAGTCATATAGTCATAATTATCATCATAATTTTCTACTACTACACCTGTTACTTCCCAAGGTAAGTAATTGTTACCATTATTATCATCATCTATTATTATTTTAATTTCACTTTTACTACAAGGTATGTATTTACTATAATCATCCACTATCTCTACTCCTAACCTTTCTACAAGTTCTCTATACTTTCTATTTACTTTAAAAATTTCTATTACTCTCTTTCTCTCACCATATCTCTCACAATACCTCTCTACACTTTCTCTCTTAATATATTTCTCACCATAACACCAAGTTACACTCTCTCTCTCCAAATATGCCGGGGTCACTAACTCATAATTACTGCACCATCTATGAGGTACACAAAAACACCAAGGAACTCTATTTGTAGACCTTTCGTCTCCCAAATATAAATTTAAGGAACTCTCGTCCTTATTAAAAATACGTGAAGACTTGACTTCACCCCCTAACACAACATCAAAGAAAAATTCTAACCCCTGCACCCCTTTAATAAATGTACTTTCTCTCAGCTCTCTCTCTGACTGAACACACTCAAACACCTCATTATCACTACCAATATTATCATTATCATTTTCTAATATCATATCATTCTTACTACCTGTAAACTCATTATTCAAATTATCACTGTTACTTACTTTATTAATCAGTACTTGGTTTTTCGTCATATTTTCACGACTACTCACCTTCTGATTCTCTAGGTATTTGGATTAACTTCTCATCCAACTTTTAATTACTATATCACATTTCTTATTAAGATTATTGTTACGTTTTTTAATTTCTCTTTTTATTTCGTCAAACTTCTCATGGAAATCACTTTAATTTGAACGTTTTGTGTTGTAATTTCATTTTTTATTTCAGTTTTGAAATTATTAAAATTTTCATTCTTTTTGTCACATTTACTGTCGATCTTTAATAGCAACTGCATCATTGCCGTTATGTCATCTGTTTTATTTTCCTGACGACTTGAGATGGAGGTTATTGTTACTGTCTCTGATTGTACAAATGCAGTCGTACTCGACCCGCCAATCTGACTAATTTGTGTTAAATCCATCTCACTAGTCAAATTTTCATCAGTTGTACCGATTTCTAATGTTTTATTGTCATTGGTACTCATTTTGGTTCTTATATCTCTAACACATATATGTTTATAACCTCGTAACTTAACCCTGTCTTACACACGTGTTTATGTACTTACGAAATTATTTCAGGCAATTATTCCGCTTTCCTGGTAGGTATACTCCACATAAAATTTTTATGCAGAGTCCCTGTTATTACGGGCGACAATGTAACTTTTTTTTCTCTGTTACAAATTAATTATTTTTGTAAAGCAATTATTTTGAGATTTTATCGGGCGCCATGTTGCCACACTGTACAACAACATATGCGATTTACTATGCGGTCCAGGATTCGTGTTAACGAACCAGTAATTGCGAAATGTATTACCTGAAATAACTCACTGGTGCTTGTATTTTTTACCAATGACATTACCCTTTTTTCATATAAAAACCCTACTTACATATTTGAAAAGACTCTAATGTGTGCCAAACATGTACGTTTTTACTATGCCTCGGGGCGTAGTCCGATTTATCTGGTAAACATATATTCACCTTTAAACATTTTTAGACCCTCCAAAATAAACGTGTGTTACAACTACTGTATAATAAACATGATAAACAATAAATGATATTTGCACAACCCAGCACTTGTTAAAATTATTTTGTTCACGCTCTCTCTCTCTCTCTCTCTCTCTCATTCCCTGGTAAAAATTTTTTAGTTGTTTTATGAGCTCATTTTGTTTATTAAATGCAAAAATTTGGTAATTTAAAATTTTGTAGTTATGAATTTACTGAAAGGTATAAATATTCGACAGCTGATACTTAGCTGCCGGCTTTTTGTTAACTTCGCACACCGCGAGTTCGCAGATTCTGGACGCTCACATCGTCGATCACTTTTGCCGATTTGTACGGCACCGGACCCTGTTATTTAAAACACTTCTGGTGGTGTAAAATTTAAATATTCACACTCAGTGAATATGCCGGCCGCGTGATGTGCCGACCGGCTCTGTTCACTGTCCAGGCGAAAATGACGCAGAGTCTTTGTTAAACATTGCGTAGGTGGGGCAAAACTACGTCACCAGTCTTTTGTCTGTACAACCAAGCCTCGGGTTGTTTACAAAAGTATGCATTCCTTCGGCTGACGTCACCATGGGCTAGGCATGTTTATCGCTATTGTGACACATAGTTTTTTGCGATATCTGCATCTTTTCAACTAATTTGATCGAAATCCTGTCAATTCCAATATGCGTTGTATAAAATATTATAGAGTTCATTCACCAAAACGTTATAGGGATTATGAAATATTACAAAATTTATTAAAAATAAATAGTTAAGGGAATAAAATACAATAATTATGGTTTTTAGGACCATATTTTTATAAAAGTATGATTGTACCAGAATTGTACCATCACAAAACCCCCTCAATGAAAGATTTTGTGCCGAAGCATAAAAACTTTCATTGACACATTCGCACTTCCTAAAGGGATCAGCCAGGATATGTCTCCACAACCCCCTTACAATTTATATAAAAAGAAATACAATAAGTCACCCTTGGTCCGATGATGATGACTGAACCTGCATGACCTTACTGGACTTCTCCTTCGAGATCCCAACACCATAAGGCCAATCAGGCGCGTAACGTTCCTGCTCTGACGCGCTGGCCAGCTCAGGACCGCCATCATAACATCACCAAACACTGAAACAATAAATTAAAAATATCAAAATAGTGGCTTGGTATATTACTCTATCCTTAACTGATCTGTTTCCCCTTAGCTATGTGCTGGTTTGCGTTAATAAGCACTGGGTTTGCTTGAAATACAAGAAATACAAATACAAAAAATAGAAAATACAAGAATTATATAGAATTGCCATTCTATTCATGGACTACCCTTTAATTGTAAAATCGTTTCGATTCCCATCGATAATAATTAACTCTTTCTGTTTCATAATTAATGTAATTATAAAAGAAACAAATATTTAAATAAAATACATGGAAATCCACATATAAATCCCAAATATTACCTAAAGCTCCGAATATTACACAAACATGGAGAAAAACATTTTATAGAAAAAAAATAATTAATAAAATCTTATTGAAATTAATATTATTATTATTATTATTAACAGTTAATAACTGGCGCTGTTAATAATAATTACCCCTGTTTCTCCTCCACGCACACTATTTCTTATACATCAGGTTAAAATTTCTATGTTAATACATAATACATGATACATCATAATCAACCTTGATACATTAATACTGTTAATACATTGAAATAGTCAATTCCTATTTAATCTTGATCAGAATTTACACATCCTACCTATTTAAATTTGCATTTAAACTATAAAAATTACAATTGCAATTAATTAATTAATAATTCTAAACTTTCATTAATTAGCCATCAATTATTTATTATAATTATAAAATTTATTTCAAATTATTTTTAATATTCATACTACGTTATTATTATTTCATCTCATTCCTATTTCCTTTCTACTCTGAACTTTCTACCTAACCTTTCACATTCTACCATTGTTTAGTCTGGGTGACTCCTGTATTCACTATGCTTTTACTTATTTTTATACTCTTACTCACCTTTCTTCTAACTAACAACCAAATTTACCTATCATGACACCAATTTCTCAATTATAAACACCTTTCACTAATTTCATTCCGACGATAAATCCTATGGCACCGCGCGTCTTTGTACAGGAATGGGTGTTCCCTACCTGGCTATATTCATTCATAATATTTTGCCCTTCCAAAAAATTCGGCAAACACTCCCTTAAACTACGCTATTACCTGCCACAACGCTATACGTTGGTCACTCCTTATCACCTCACCCCCACTACAAAATATCATCAGCAACAAATAAATGTTTAACCTTTACTTTATTCACCTCTACAAATAATCACTAACTACTGTTTCCCTAAATATCTAATACTTTCTTTGTATTATTTACTTCAAAATTCTTAACTATCTAACTCCCATTAACTTTAATTGAATAACTCACCTGCCTTTATCTATACCCAGGCTCTATTCCTTTTTTAAACATTCTACCTTACTGTAATCATTGACAATTGCATTATAAAATTTATCTCTCACCTACTCATAACAATACATCTCAATCTTCAAATATATATTCTTACTTAATCATTTATTATTCATTAGAAATTACCTTCATTACAAATTAAATAATAATTTAACTTCATTAGAGACTTTCTATTACAACTAATAATTTACAACTTCAGTTACAAAGTTAGTAGAACTTTCTGTTGTACCATTTTGATTGAGTGATTACTCTTTAATTAATTAAACTTTCAATATTACTTTCACTTGTTTAATTAAAACAAAAACGTGTTAATTGTTGATTAATAAAACAATGAAACTATAATTTACATACATGGTGTATATAAAATTTACCTGTAATACACAACATCAAAATACATAAATACATTGATATTAACACATATAAAACAATGAAAAATATACAATCCAAACTCATTATTTTGTCATTAATCAAAATCAGTCCATATGCAGTCCAATTCAAAATCACTGTTCACATATATTAAATGTTCATTACACAATAAAACAATCTATCCTCCATCATTGAATAACATTCTAATCTTAGGTCTATTTATCTTATTGTTTAGTAAATACAGTATATAATTATACTTATTATAATATTCATCAAACATTTTATATTCCCTCACAATTTCGTTTACATTAATAGATGTATTTCCTATTAATTTATCATATGCCAGGTCACGATCGGGTACAGTTCTGTCTCCCTCAGTGTGATATGTTATAATCTTGTTAGTCATATAGTCATAATTATCATCATAATTCTCTACTACTACACCTGTTACTTCCCAAGGTAAGTAATTGTTACCATTATTATCATCATCTATTATTATTTTAATTTCACTTTTACTACAAGGTATGTATTTACTATAATCATCCACTATCTCTACTCCTAACCTTTCTACAAGTTCTCTATACTTTCTATTTACTTTAAAAATTTCTATTACTCTCTTTCTCTCACCATATCTCTCACAATACCTCTCTACACTTTCTCTCTTAATATATTTCTCACCATAACACCAAGTTACACTCTCTCTCTCCAAATATGCCGGGGTCACTAACTCATAATTACTGCACCACCTATGAGGTACACAAAAACACCAAGGAACTCTATTTGTAGACCTTTCGTCTCCCAAATATAAATTTAAGGAACTCTCGTCCTTATTAAAAATACGTGAAGACTTGACTTCACCCCCTAACACAACATCAAAGGAAAATTCTAACCCCTGCACCCCTTTAATAAATGTACTTTCTCTCAGCTCTCTCTCTGACTCAACACACTCAAACACCTCATTACCACTACCAATATTATCATTATCATTTTCTAATATCATATCATTCTTACTACCTGTAGTCTCATTATTCAAATTATTACTGTTACTTACTTTATTAATCAGTACTTGGCTTTTCGTCATATTTTCACGACTACTCACCTTCTGATTCTCTAGGTATTTGGATTAACTTCTCATCCAACTTTTAATTACTATATCACATTGCTTATTAAGATTATTGTTACGTTTTTTAATTTCTCTTTTTATTTCGTCAAACTTCTCATGGAAATCACTTTTAATTTGAACGTTTTGTGTTGTAATTTCATTTTTTATTTCAGTTTTGAAATTATTAAAATTTTCATTCTGTTTGTCACATTTACTGTCGATCTTTAATAGCAACTGCATCATTGCCGTTATGTCATCTGTTTTATTTTCCTGACGACTTGAGATGGAGGTTATTGTTACTGTCTCTGATTGTACAAATGCAGTCGTACTCGACCCGCCAATCTGACTAATTTGTGTTAATGGAACATCCATCTCACTAGTCAAATTTTCATCAGTTGTACCAATTTCTAATGTTTTATTGTCATTGGTACTCATTTTGGTTCTTATATCTCTAACACATATATATTTATAACCTCGTAACTTAACCCTGTCTTACACACGTGTTTATGTTCTTACGAAATTATTTCAGGCAATTATTCCGCTTTCCTGGTAGGTATACTCCTCATAAAATTTTTATGCAGAGTCCCTGTTATTACGGGCGACAATGTAACTTTTTTTTTCTCTGTTACAAATTAATTATTTTTGTAAAGCAATTATTTTGAGATTTTATCGGGCGCCATGTTGCCACACTGTACAACAACATATGCGATTTACTATGCGGTCCAGGATTCGTGTTAACGAACCAGTAATTCCGAAATGTATTACCTGAAATAACTCATTCGTGCTTGTATTTTTTACCAATGACATTACCCTTTTTTCATTTAAAAACCCTACTTACATATTTGAAAAGACTCTAATGTGTGCCAAACATGCACGTTTTTACTATGCCTCGGGGCGTAGTCCGATTTATCTGGTAAACATATATTCACCTTTAAACATTTTTAGACCCTCCAAAATAAACGTGTGTTACAACTACTGTATAATAAACATGATAAACAATAAATGATATTTGCACAACCCAGCACTTGTTAAAATTATTTTGTTCACGCTCTCTCTCTCTCTCTCATTCTCTGGTACAAATTTTTTAGTTGTTTTATGAGCTCATTTTGTTTATTAAATGCAAAAATTTGGTAATTTAAAATTTTGTAGTTATGAATTTACTGAAAGGTATAAATATTCGACAGCTGATACTTAGCTGCCGGTTTTTTGTTAACTTCGCACACCGCGAGTTCGCAGATTCTGGACGCTCACATCGTCGATCACTTTTGCCGATTTGTACGGCACCGGACCCTGTTATTTAAAACACTTCTGGTGGTGTAAAATTTAAATATTCACACTCAGTGAATATGCCGGCCGCGTGATGTGCCGACCGGCTCTGTTCACTGTCCAGGCGAAAATGACGCAGAGTCTTTGTTAAACATTGCGTAGGTGGGGCAAAACTACGTCACCAGTCTTTTGTCTGTACAGCCAAGCCTCGGGTTGTTTACAAAAGTATGCATTCCTTCGGCTGACGTCACCATGGGCTAGGCATGTTTATCGCTATTGTGACACATAGTTTTTTGCGATATCTGCATCTTTTCAACTAATTTGATCGAAATCCTGTCAATTCCAATATGCGTTGTATAAAATATTATAGAGTTCATTCACCAAAACGTTATAGGGATTATGAAATATTACAAAATTTATTAAAAATAAATAGTTAGGGAATAAAATACAATAATTATGGTTTTTAGGACCATATTTTTATAAAAGTATGATTGTACCAGAATTGTACCATCACAAAACCCCCTCAATGAAAGATTTTGTGCCGAAGCATAAAAACTTTCATTGACACATTCGCACTTCCTAAAGGGATCAGCCAGGATATGTCTCCACAACCCCCTTACAATTTATATAAAAAGAAATACAATAAGTCACCCGTGGTCCGATGATGATGACTGAACCTGCATGACCTTACTGGACTTCTCCTTCGAGATCCCAACACCATAAGGCCAATCAGGCGCGTAACGTTCCTGCTCTGACGCGCTGGCCAGCTCAGGACCGCCATCATAACATCACCAAACACTGAAACAATAAATTAAAAATATCAAAATAGTGGCTTGGTATATTACTCTATCCTTAACTGATCTGTTTCCCCTTAGCTATGTGCTGGTTTGCGTTAATAAGCACTGGGTTTGCTTGAAATACAAGAAATACAAATACAAAAAATAGAAAATACAAGAATTATATAGAATTGCCATTCTATTCATGGACTACCCTTTAATTGTAAAATCGTTTCGATTCCCAACGATAATAATTAACTCTTTCTGTTTCATAATTAATGTAATTATAAAAGAAACAAATATTTAAATAAAATACATGGAAATCCACATATAAATCCCAAATATTACCTAAAGCTCCGAATATTACACAAACATGGAGAAAAACATTTTATAGAAAAAAAATAATTAATAAAATCTTATTGAAATTAATATTATTATTATTATTATTAACAGTTAATAACTGGCGCTGTTAATAATAATTACCCCTGTTTCTCCTCCACGCACACTATTTCTTATACATCAGGTTAAAATTTCTATGTTAATACATAATACATGATACATCATAATCAACCTTGATACATTAATACTGTTAATACATTGAAATAGTCAATTCCTATTTAATCTTGATCAGAATTTACACATCCTACCTATTTAAATTTGCATTTAAATTATAAAAATTACAATTGCAATTAATTAATTAATAATTCTAAACTTTCATTAATTAGCCATCAATTATTTATTATAATTATAAAATTTATTTCAAATTATTTTTAATATTCATACTACGTTATTATTATTTCATCTCATTCCTATTTCCTTTCTACTCTGAACTTTCTACCTAACCTTTCACATTCTACCATTGTTTAGTCTGGGTGACTCCTGTATTCACTATGCTTTTACTTATTTTTATACTCTTACTCACCTTTCTTCTAACTAACAACCAAATTTACCTATCATGACACCAATTTCTCAATTATAAACACCTTTCACTAATTTCATTCCGACGATAAATCCTATGGCACCGCGCGTCTTTGTACAGGAATGGGTGTTCCCTACCTGGCTATATTCATTCATAATATTTTGCCCTTCCAAAAAATTCGGCAAACACTCCCTTAAACTACGCTATTACCTGCCACAACGCTATACGTTGGTCACTCCTTATCACCTCACCCCCACTACAAAATATCATCAGCAACAAATAAATGTTTAACCTTTACTTTATTCACCTCTACAAATAATCACTAACTACTGTTTCCCTAAATATCTAATACTTTCTTTGTATTATTTACTTCAAAATTCTTAACTATCTAACTCCCATTAACTTTAATTGAATAACTCACCTGCCTTTATCTATACCCAGGCTCTATTCCTTTTTTAAACATTCTACCTTACTGTAATCATTGACAATTGCATTATAAAATTTATCTCTCACCTACTCATAACAATACATCTCAATCTTCAAATATATATTCTTACTTAATCATTTATTATTCATTAGAAATTACCTTCATTACAAATTAAATAATAATTTAACTTCATTAGAGACTTTCTATTACAACTAATAATTTACAACTTCAGTTACAAAGTTAGTAGAACTTTCTGTTGTACCATTTTGATTGAGTGATTACTCTTTAATTAATTAAACTTTCAATATTACTTTCACTTGTTTAATTAAAACAAAAACGTGTTAATTGTTGATTAATAAAACAATGAAACTATAATTTACATACATGGTGTATATAAAATTTACCTGTAATACACAACATCAAAATACATAAATACATTGATATTAACACATATAAAACAATGAAAAATATACAATCCAAACTCATTATTTTGTCATTAATCAAAATCAGTCCATATGCAGTTCAATTCAAAATCACTGTTCACATATATTAAATGTTCATTACACAATAAAACAATCTATCCTCCATCATTGAATAACATTCTAATCTTAGGTCTATTTATCTTATTGTTTAGTAAATACAGTATATAATTATACTCATTATAATATTCATCAAACATTTTATATTCCCTCACAATTTCGTTTACATTAATAGATGTATTTCCTATTAATTTATCATATGCCAGGTCACGATCGGGTACAGTTCTGTCTCCCTCAGTGTGATATGTTATAATCTTGTTAGTCATATAGTCATAATTATCATCATAATTCTCTACTACTACACCTGTTACTTCCCAAGGTAAGTAATTGTTACCATTATTATCATCATCTATTATTATTTTAATTTCACTTTTACTACAAGGTATGTATTTACTATAATCATCCACTATCTCTACTCCTAACCTTTCTACAAGTTCTCTATACTTTCTATTTACTTTAAAAATTTCTATTACTCTCTTTCTCTCACCATATCTCTCACAATACCTCTCTACACTTTCTCTCTTAATATATTTCTCACCATAACACCAAGTTACACTCTCTCTCTCCAAATATGCCGGGGTCACTAACTCATAATTACTGCACCACCTATGAGGTACACAAAAACACCAAGGAACTCTATTTGTAGACCTTTCGTCTCCCAAATATAAATTTAACGAACTCTCGTCCTTATTAAAAATACGTGAAGACTTGACTTCACCCCCTAACACAACATCAAAGGAAAATTCTAACCCCTGCACCCCTTTAATAAATGTACTTTCTCTCAGCTCTCTCTCTGACTCAACACACTCAAATACCTCATTACCACTACCAATATTATCATTATCATTTTCTAATATCATATCATTCTTACTACCTGTAGTCTCATTACTCAAATTATCACTGTTACTTACTTTATTAATCAGTACTTGGCTTTTCGTCATATTTTCACGACTACTCACCTTCTGATTCTCTAGGTATTTGGATTAACTTCTCATCCAACTTTTAATTACTATATCACATTGCTTATTAAGATTATTGTTACGTTTTTTAATTTCTCTTTTTATTTCGTCAAACTTCTCATGGAAATCACTTTTAATTTGAACGTTTTGTGTTGTAATTTCATTTTTTATTTCAGTTTTGAAATTATTAAAATTTTCATTCTGTTTGTCACATTTACTGTCGATCTTTAATAGCAACTGCATCATTGCCGTTATGTCATCTGTTTTATTTTCCTGACTACTTGAGATGGAGGTTATTGTTACTGTCTCTGATTGTACAAATGCAGTCGTACTCGACCCGCCAATCTGACTAATTTGTGTTAATGGAACATCCATCTCACTAGTCCAATTTTCATCAGTTGTACCGATTTCTAATGTTTTATTGTCATTGGTACTCATTTTGGTTCTTATATCTCTAACACATATATGTTTATAACCTCGTAACTTAACCCTGTCTTACAGACGTGTTTATGTACTTACGAAATTATTTCAGGCAATTATTCCGCTTTCCTGGTAGGTATACTCCACATAAAATTTTTATGCAGAGTCCCTGTTATTACGGGCTACAATGTAAGTTTTTTTTTCTCTGTTACAAATTAATTATTTTTGTAAAGCAATTATTTTGAGATTTTATCGGGCGCCATGTTGCCACACTGTACAACAACATATGCGATTTACTATGCGGTCCAGGATTCGTGTTAACGAACCAGTAATTGCGAAATGTATTACCTGAAATAACTCACTGGTGCTTGTATTATTTACCAATGACATTACCCTTTTTTCATATAAAAACCCTACTTACATATTTGAAAAGACTCTAATGTGTGCCAAACATGCACGTTTTTACTATGCCTCGGGGCGTAGTCCGATTTATCTTGTAAACATATATTCACCTTTAAACATTTTTAGACCCTCCAAAATAAACGTATGTTACAACTACTGTATAATAAACATGATAAACAATAAATGATATTTGCACAACCCAGCACTTGTTAAAATTATTTTGTTCACGCTCTCTCTCTCTCTCTCATTCTCTGGTACAAATTTTTTAGTTGTTTTATGAGCTCATTTTGTTTATTAAATGCAAAAATTTGGTAATTTAAAATTTTGTAGTTATGAATTTACTGAAAGGTATAAATATTCGACAGCTGATACTTAGCTGCCGGTTTTTTGTTAACTTCGCACACCGCGAGTTCGCAGATTCTGGACGCTCACATCGTCGATCACTTTTGCCGATTTGTACGGCACCGGACCCTGTTATTTAAAACACTTCTGGTGGTGTAAAATTTAAATATTCACACTCAGTGAATATGCCGGCCGCGTGATGTGCCGACCGGCTCTGTTCACTGTCCAGGCGAAAATGACGCAGAGTCTTTGTTAAACATTGCGTAGGTGGGGCAAAACTACGTCACCAGTCTTTTGTCTGTACAGCCAAGCCTCGGGTTGTTTACAAAAGTATGCATTCCTTCGGCTGACGTCACCATGGGCTAGGCATGTTTATCGCTATTGTGACACATAGTTTTTTGCGATATCTGCATCTTTTCAACTAATTTGATCGAAATCCTGTCAATTCCAATATGCGTTGTATAAAATTTTATAGAGTTCATTCACCAAAACGTTATAGGGATTATGAAATATTACAAAATTTATTAAAAATAAATAGTTAGGGAATAAAATACAATAATTATGGTTTTTAGGACCATATTTTTATAAAAGTATGATTGTACCAGAATTGTACCATCACAAAACCCCCTCAATGAAAGATTTTGTGCCTAAGCATAAAAACTTTCATTGACACATTCGCACTTCCTAAAGGGATCAGCCAGGATATGTCTCCACAACCCCCTTACAATTTATATAAAAAGAAGTACAATAAGTCACCCGTGGTCCGATGATGATGACTGAACCTGCATGACCTTACTGGACTTCTCCTTCGAGATCCCAACACCATAAGGCCAATCAGGCGCGTAACGTTCCTGCTCTGACGCGCTGGCCAGCTCAGGACCGCCATCATAACATCACCAAACACTGAAACAATAAATTAAAAATATCAAAATAGTGGCTTGGTATATTACTCTATCCTTAACTGATCTGTTTCCCCTTAGCTATGTGCTGGTTTGCGTTAATAAGCACTGGGTTTGCTTGAAATACAAGAAATACAAATACAAAAAATAGAAAATACAAGAATTATATAGAATTGCCATTCTATTCATGGACTACCCTTTAATTGTAAAATCATTTCGATTCCCATCGATAATAATTAACTCTTTCTGTTTCATAATTAATGTAATTATAAAAGAAACAAATATTTAAATAAAATACATGGAAATCCACATATAAATCCCAAATATTACCTAAAGCTCCGAATATTACACAAACATGGAGAAAAACATTTTATAGAAAAAAAATAATTAATAAAATCTTATTGAAATTAATATTATTATTATTATTATTAACAGTTAATAACTGGCGCTGTTAATAATAATTACCCCTGTTTCTCCTCCACGCACACTATTTCTTATACATCAGGTTAAAATTTCTATGTTAATACATAATACATGATACATCATAATCAACCTTGATACATTAATACTGTTAATACATTGAAATAGTCAATTCCTATTTAATCTTGATCAGAATTTACACATCCTACCTATTTAAATTTGCATTTAAATTATAAAAATTACAATTGCAATTAATTAATTAATAATTCTAAACTTTCATTAATTAGCCATCAATTATTTATTATAATTATAAAATTTATTTCAAATTATTTTTAATATTCATACTACGTTATTATTATTTCATCTCATTCCTATTTCCTTTCTACTCTGAACTTTCTACCTAACCTTTCACATTCTACCATTGTTTAGTCTGGGTGACTCCTGTATTCACTATGCTTTTACTTATTTTTATACTCTTACTCACCTTTCTTCTAACTAACAACCAAATTTACCTATCATGACACCAATTTCTCAATTATAAACACCTTTCACTAATTTCATTCCGACGATAAATCCTATGGCACCGCGCGTCTTTGTACAGGAATGGGTGTTCCCTACCTGGCTATATTCATTCATAATATTTTGCCCTTCCAAAAAATTCGGCAAACACTCCCTTAAACTACGCTATTACCTGCCACAACGCTATACGTTGGTCACTCCTTATCACCTCACCCCCACTACAAAATATCATCAGCAACAAATAAATGTTTAACCTTTACTTTATTCACCTCTACAAATAATCACTAACTACTGTTTCCCTAAATATCTAATACTTTCTTTGTATTATTTACTTCAAAATTCTTAACTATCTAACTCCCATTAACTTTAATTGAATAACTCACCTGCCTTTATCTATACCCAGGCTCTATTCCTTTTTTAAACATTCTACCTTACTGTAATCATTGACAATTGCATTATAAAATTTATCTCTCACCTACTCATAACAATACATCTCAATCTTCAAATATATATTCTTACTTAATCATTTATTATTCATTAGAAATTACCTTCATTACAAATTAAATAATAATTTAACTTCATTAGAGACTTTCTATTACAACTAATAATTTACAACTTCAGTTACAAAGTTAGTAGAACTTTCTGTTGTACCATTTTGATTGAGTGATTACTCTTTAATTAATTAAACTTTCAATATTACTTTCACTTGTTTAATTAAAACAAAAACGTGTTAATTGTTGATTAATAAAACAATGAAACTATAATTTACATACATGGTGTATATAAAATTTACCTGTAATACACAACATCAAAATACATAAATACATTGATATTAACACATATAAAACAATGAAAAATATACAATCCAAACTCATTATTTTGTCATTAATCAAAATCAGTCCATATGCAGTCCAATTCAAAATCACTGTTCACATATATTAAATGTTCATTACACAATAAAACAATCTATCCTCCATCATTGAATAACATTCTAATCTTAGGTCTATTTATCTTATTGTTTAGTAAATACAGTATATAATTATACTCATTATAATATTCATCAAACATTTTATATTCCCTCACAATTTCGTTTACATTAATAGATGTATTTCCTATTAATTTATCATATGCCAGGTCACGATCGGGTACAGTTCTGTCTCCCTCAGTGTGATATGTTATAATCTTGTTAGTCATATAGTCATAATTATCATCATAATTCTCTACTACTACACCTGTTACTTCCCAAGGTAAGTAATTGTTACCATTATTATCATCATCTATTATTATTTTAATTTCACTTTTACTACAAGGTATGTATTTACTATAATCATCCACTATCTCTACTCCTAACCTTTCTACAAGTTCTCTATACTTTCTATTTACTTTAAAAATTTCTATTACTCTCTTTCTCTCACCATATCTCTCACAATACCTCTCTACACTTTCTCTCTTAATATATTTCTCACCATAACACCAAGTTACACTCTCTCTCTCCAAATATGCCGGGGTCACTAACTCATAATTACTGCACCACCTATGAGGTACACAAAAACACCAAGGAACTCTATTTGTAGACCTTTCGTCTCCCAAATATAAATTTAAGGAACTCTCGTCCTTATTAAAAATACGTGAAGACTTGACTTCACCCCCTAACACAACATCAAAGGAAAATTCTAACCCCTGCACCCCTTTAATAAATGTACTTTCTCTCAGCTCTCTCTCTGACTCAACACACTCAAACACCTCATTACCACTACCAATATTATCATTATCATTTTCTAATATCATATCATTCTTACTACCTGTAGTCTCATTATTCAAATTATCACTGTTACTTACTTTATTAATCAGTACTTGGCTTTTCGTTATATTTTCTCGACTACTCACCTTCTGATTCTCTAGGTATTTGGATTAACTTCTCATCCAACTTTTAATTACTATATCACATTGCTTATTAAGATTATTGTTACGTTTTTTAATTTCTCTTTTTATTTCGTCAAACTTCTCATGGAAATCACTTTTAATTTGAACGTTTTGTGTTGTAATTTCATTTTTTATTTCAGTTTTGAAATTATTAAAATTTTCATTCTGTTTGTCACATTTACTGTCGATCTTTAATAGCAACTGCATCATTGCCGTTATGTCATCTGTTTTATTTTCCTGACTACTTGATATGGAGGTTATTGTTACTGTCTCTGATTGTACAAATGCAGTCGTACTCGACCCGCCAATCTGACTAATTTGTGTTAATGGAACATCCATCTCACTAGCCCAATTTTCATCAGTTGTACCGATTTCTAATGTTTTATTGTCATTGGTACTCATTTTGGTTCTTATATCTCTAACACATATATGTTTATAACCTCGTAACTTAACCCTGTCTTACAGACGTGTTTATGTACTTACGAAATTATTTCAGGCAATTATTCCGCTTTCCTGGTAGGTATACTCCACATAAAATTTTTATGCAGAGTCCCTGTTATTACGGGCGACAATGTAACTTTTTTTTTCTCTGTTTCAAATTAATTATTTTTGTAAAGCAATTATTTTGAGATTTTATCGGGCCCCATGTTGCCACACTGTACAACAACATATGCGATTTACTATGCGGTCCAGGATTCGTGTTAACGAACCAGTAATTGCGAAATGTATTACCTGAAATAACTCACTGGTGCTTGTATTATTTACCAATGACATTACCCTTTTTTCATATAAAAACCCTACTTACATATTTGAAAAGACTCTAATGTGTGCCAAACATGCACGTTTTTACTATGCCTCGGGGCGTAGTCCGATTTATCTTGTAAACATATATTCACCTTTAAACATTTTTAGACCCTCCAAAATAAACGTATGTTACAACTACTGTATAATAAACATGATAAACAATAAATGATATTTGCACAACCCAGCACTTGTTAAAATTATTTTGTTCACGCTCTCTCTCTCTCTCTCATTCTCTGGTACAAATTTTTTAGTTGTTTTATGAGCTCATTTTGTTTATTAAATGCAAAAATTTGGTAATTTAAAATTTTGTAGTTATGAATTTACTGAAAGGTATAAATATTCGACAGCTGATACTTAGCTGCCGGTTTTTTGTTAACTTCGCACACCGCGAGTTCGCAGATTCTGGACGCTCACATCGTCGATCACTTTTGCCGATTTGTACGGCACCGGACCCTGTTATTTAAAACACTTCTGGTGGTGTAAAATTTAAATATTCACACTCAGTGAATATGCCGGCCGCGTGATGTGCCGACCAGCTCTGTTCACTGTCCAGGCGAAAATGACGCAGAGTCTTTGTTAAACATTGCGTAGGTGGGGCAAAACTACGTCACCAGTCTTTTGTCTGTACAGCCAAGCCTCGGGTTGTTTACAAAAGTATGCATTCCTTCGGCTGACGTCACCATGGGCTAGGCATGTTTATCGCTATTGTGACACATAGTTTTTTGCGATATCTGCATCTTTTCAACTAATTTGATCGAAATCCTGTCAATTCCAATATGCGTTGTATAAAATATTATAGAGTTCATTCACCAAAACGTTATAGGGATTATGAAATATTACAAAATTTATTAAAAATAAATAGTTAGGGAATAAAATACAATAATTATGGTTTTTAGGACCATATTTTTATAAAAGTATGATTGTACCAGAATTGTACCATCACAAAACCCCCTCAATGAAAGATTTTGTGCCGAAGCATAAAAACTTTCATTGACACATTCGCACTTCCTAAAGGGATCAGCCAGGATATGTCTCCACAACCCCCTTACAATTTATATAAAAAGAAATACAATAAGTCACCCGTGGTCCGATGATGATGACTGAACCTGCATGACCTTACTGGACTTCTCCTTCGAGATCCCAACACCATAAGGCCAATCAGGCGCGTAACGTTCCTGCTCTGACGCGCTGGCCAGCTCAGGACCGCCATCATAACATCACCAAACACTGAAACAATAAATTAAAAATATCAAAATTGTGGCTTGGTATATTACTCTATCCTTAACTGATCTGTTTCCCCTTAGCTATGTGCTGGTTTGCGTTAATAAGCACTGGGTTTGCTTGAAATACAAGAAATACAAATACAAAAAATAGAAAATACAAGAATTATATAGAATTGCCATTCTATTCATGGACTACCCTTTAATTGTAAAATCGTTTCGATTCCCAACGATAATAATTAACTCTTTCTGTTTCATAATTAATGTAATTATAAAAGAAACAAATATTTAAATAAAATACATGGAAATCCACATATAAATCCCAAATATTACCTAAAGCTCCGAATATTACACAAACATGGAGAAAAACATTTTATAGAAAAAAAATAATTAATAAAATCTTATTGAAATTAATATTATTATTATTATTATTAACAGTTAATAACTGGCGCTGTTAATAATAATTACCCCTGTTTCTCCTCCACGCACACTATTTCTTATACATCAGGTTAAAATTTCTATGTTAATACATAATACATGATACATCATAATCAACCTTGATACATTAATACTGTTAATACATTGAAATAGTCAATTCCTATTTAATCTTGATCAGAATTTACACATCCTACCTATTTAAATTTGCATTTAAATTATAAAAATTACAATTGCAATTAATTAATTAATAATTCTAAACTTTCATTAATTAGCCATCAATTATTTATTATAATTATAAAATTTATTTCAAATTATTTTTAATATTCATACTACGTTATTATTATTTCATCTCATTCCTATTTCCTTTCTACTCTGAACTTTCTACCTAACCTTTCACATTCTACCATTGTTTAGTCTGGGTGACTCCTGTATTCACTATGCTTTTACTTATTTTTATACTCTTACTCACCTTTCTTCTAACTAACAACCAAATTTACCTATCATGACACCAATTTCTCAATTATAAACACCTTTCACTAATTTCATTCCGACGATAAATCCTATGGCACCGCGCGTCTTTGTACAGGAATGGGTGTTCCCTACCTGGCTATATTCATTCATAATATTTTGCCCTTCCAAAAAATTCGGCAAACACTCCCTTAAACTACGCTATTACCTGCCACAACGCTATACGTTGGTCACTCCTTATCACCTCACCCCCACTACAAAATATCATCAGCAACAAATAAATGTTTAACCTTTACTTTATTCACCTCTACAAATAATCACTAACTACTGTTTCCCTAAATATCTAATACTTTCTTTGTATTATTTACTTCAAAATTCTTAACTATCTAACTCCCATTAACTTTAATTGAATAACTCACCTGCCTTTATCTATACCCAGGCTCTATTCCTTTTTTAAACATTCTACCTTACTGTAATCATTGACAATTGCATTATAAAATTTATCTCTCACCTACTCATAACAATACATCTCAATCTTCAAATATATATTCTTACTTAATCATTTATTATTCATTAGAAATTACCTTCATTACAAATTAAATAATAATTTAACTTCATTAGAGACTTTCTATTACAACTAATAATTTACAACTTCAGTTACAAAGTTAGTAGAACTTTCTGTTGTACCATTTTGATTGAGTGATTACTCTTTAATTAATTAAACTTTCAATATTACTTTCACTTGTTTAATTAAAACAAAAACGTGTTAATTGTTGATTAATAAAACAATGAAACTATAATTTACATACATGGTGTATATAAAATTTACCTGTAATACACAACATCAAAATACATAAATACATTGATATTAACACATATAAAACAATGAAAAATATACAATCCAAACTCATTATTTTGTCATTAATCAAAATCAGTCCATATGCAGTTCAATTCAAAATCACTGTTCACATATATTAAATGTTCATTACACAATAAAACAATCTATCCTCCATCATTGAATAACATTCTAATCTTAGGTCTATTTATCTTATTGTTTAGTAAATACAGTATATAATTATACTCATTATAATATTCATCAAACATTTTATATTCCCTCACAATTTCGTTTACATTAATAGATGTATTTCCTATTAATTTATCATATGCCAGGTCACGATCGGGTACAGTTCTGTCTCCCTCAGTGTGATATGTTATAATCTTGTTAGTCATATAGTCATAATTATCATCATAATTCTCTACTACTACACCTGTTACTTCCCAAGGTAAGTAATTGTTACCATTATTATCATCATCTATTATTATTTTAATTTCACTTTTACTACAAGGTATGTATTTACTATAATCATCCACTATCTCTACTCCTAACCTTCCTACAAGTTCTCTATACTTTCTATTTACTTTAAAAATTTCTATTACTCTCTTTCTCTCACCATATCTCTCACAATACCTCTCTACACTTTCTCTCTTAATATATTTCTCACCATAACACCAAGTTACACTCTCTCTCTCCAAATATGCCGGGGTCACTAACTCATAATTACTGCACCACCTATGAGGTACACAAAAACACCAAGGAACTCTATTTGTAGACCTTTCGTCTCCCAAATATAAATTTAACGAACTCTCGTCCTTATTAAAAATACGTGAAGACTTGACTTCACCCCCTAACACAACATCAAAGGAAAATTCTAACCCCTGCACCCCTTTAATAAATGTACTTTCTCTCAGCTCTCTCTCTGACTCAACACACTCAAACACCTCATTACCACTACCAATATTATCATTATCATTTTCTAATATCATATCATTCTTACTACCTGTAGTCTCATTATTCAAATTATCACTGTTACTTACTTTATTAATCAGTACTTGGCTTTTCGTCATATTTTCACGACTACTCACCTTCTGATTCTCTAGGTATTTGGATTAACTTCTCATCCAACTTTTAATTACTATATCACATTGCTTATTAAGATTATTGTTACGTTTTTTAATTTTTCTTTTTATTTCGTCAAACTTCTCATGGAAATCACTTTTAATTTGAACGTTTTGTGTTGTAATTTCATTTTTTATTTCAGTTTTGAAATTATTAAAATTTTCATTCTGTTTGTCACATTTACTGTCGATCTTTAATAGCAACTGCATCATTGCCGTTATGTCATCTGTTTTATTTTCCTGACTACTTGAGATGGAGGTTATTGTTACTGTCTCTGATTGTACAAATGCAGTCGTACTCGACCCGCCAATCTGACTAATTTGTGTTAATGGAACATCCATCTCACTAGTCCAATTTTCATCAGTTGTACCGATTTCTAATGTTTTATTGTCATTGGTACTCATTTTGGTTCTTATATCTCTAACACATATATGTTTATAACCTCGTAACTTAACCCTGTCTTACAGACGTGTTTATGTACTTACGAAATTATTTCAGGCAATTATTCCGCTTTCCTGGTAGGTATACTCCACATAAAATTTTTATGCAGAGTCCCTGTTATTACGGGCTACAATGTAAGTTTTTTTTCTCTGTTACAAATTAATTATTTTTGTAAAGCAATTATTTTGAGATTTTATCGGGCGCCATGTTGCCACACTGTACAACAACATATGCGATTTACTATGCGGTCCAGGATTCGTGTTAACGAACCAGTAATTGCGAAATGTATTACCTGAAATAACTCACTGGTGCTTGTATTATTTACCAATGACATTACCCTTTTTTCATATAAAAACCCTACTTACATATTTGAAAAGACTCTAATGTGTGCCAAACATGCACGTTTTTACTATGCCTCGGGGCGTAGTCCGATTTATCTTGTAAACATATATTCACCTTTAAACATTTTTAGACCCTCCAAAATAAACGTATGTTACAACTACTGTATAATAAACATGATAAACAATAAATGATATTTGCACAACCCAGCACTTGTTAAAATTATTTTGTTCACGCTCTCTCTCTCTCTCTCTCATTCTCTGGCACAAATTTTTTAGTTGTTTTATGAGCTCATTTTGTTTATTAAATGCAAAAATTTGGTAATTTAAAATTTTGTAGTTATGAATTTACTGAAAGGTATAAATATTCGACAGCTGATACTTAGCTGCCGGTTTTTTGTTAACTTCGCACACCGCGAGTTCGCAGATTCTGGACGCTCACATCGTCGATCACTTTTGCCGATTTGTACGGCACCGGACCCTGTTATTTAAAACACTTCTGGTGGTGTAAAATTTAAATATTCACACTCAGTGAATATGCCGGCCGCGTGATGTGCCGACCGGCTCTGTTCACTGTCCAGGCGAAAATGACGCAGAGTCTTTGTTAAACATTGCGTAGGTGGGGCAAAACTACGTCACCAGTCTTTTGTCTGTACAGCCAAGCCTCGGGTTGTTTACAAAAGTATGCATTCCTTCGGCTGACGTCACCATGGGCTAGGCATGTTTATCGCTATTGTGACACATAGTTTTTTGCGATATCTGCATCTTTTCAACTAATTTGATCGAAATCCTGTCAATTCCAATATGCGTTGTATAAAATATTATAGAGTTCATTCACCAAAACGTTATAGGGATTATGAAATATTACAAAATTTATTAAAAATAAATAGTTAGGGAATAAAATACAATAATTATGGTTTTTAGGACCATATTTTTATAAAAGTATGATTATACCAGAATTGTACCATCACAAAACCCCCTCAATGAAAGATTTTGTGCCTAAGCATAAAAACTTTCATTGACACATTCGCACTTCCTAAAGGGATCAGCCAGGATATGTCTCCACAACCCCCTTACAATTTATATAAAAAGAAATACAATAAGTCACCCGTGGTCCGATGATGATGACTGAACCTGCACGACCTTACTGGACTTCTCCTTCGAGATCCCAACACCATAAGGCCAATCAGGCGCGTAACGTTCCTGCTCTGACGCGCTGGCCAGCTCAGGACCGCCATCATAACATCACCAAACACTGAAACAATAAATTAAAAATATCAAAATAGTGGCTTGGTATATTACTCTATCCTTAACTGATCTGTTTCCCCTTAGCTATGTGCTGGTTTGCGTTAATAAGCACTGGGTTTGCTTGAAATACAAGAAATACAAATACAAAAAATAGAAAATACAAGAATTATATAGAATTGCCATTCTATTCATGGACTACCCTTTAATTGTAAAATCGTTTCGATTCCCAACGATAATAATTAACTCTTTCTGTTTCATAATTAATGTAATTATAAAAGAAACAAATATTTAAATAAAATACATGGAAATCCACATATAAATCCCAAATATTACCTAAAGCTTCGAATATTACACAAACATGGAGAAAAACATTTTATAGAAAAAAAATAATTAATAAAATCTTATTGAAATTAATATTATTATTATTATTATTAACAGTTAAAAACTGGCGCTGTTAATAATAATTACCCCTGTTTCTCCTCCACGCACACTATTTCTTATACATCAGGTTAAAATTTCTATGTTAATACATAATACATGATACATCATAATCAACCTTGATACATTAATACTGTTAATACATTGAAATAGTCAATTCCTATTTAATCTTGATCAGAATTTACACATCCTACCTATTTAAATTTGCATTTAAATTATAAAAATTACAATTGCAATTAATTAATTAATAATTCTAAACTTTCATTAATTAGCCATCAATTATTTATTATAATTATAAAATTTATTTCAAATTATTATTAATATTCATACTACGTTATTATTATTTCATCTCATTCCTATTTCCTTTCTACTCTGAACTTTCTACCTAACCTTTCACATTCTACCATTGTTTAGTCTGGGTGACTCCTGTATTCACTATGCTTTTACTTATTTTTATACTCTTACTCACCTTTCTTCTAACTAACAACCAAATTTACCTATCATGACACCAATTTCTCAATTATAAACACCTTTCACTAATTTCATTCCGACGATAAATCCTATGGCACCGCGCGTCTTTGTACAGGAATGGGTGTTCCCTACCTGGCTATATTCATTCATAATATTTTGCCCTTCCAAAAAATTCGGCAAACACTCCCTTAAACTACGCTATTACCTGCCACAACGCTATACGTTGGTCACTCCTTATCACCTCACCCCCACTACAAAATATCATCAGCAACAAATAAATGTTTAACCTTTACTTTATTCACCTCTACAAATAATCACTAACTACTGTTTCCCTAAATATCTAATACTTTCTTTGTATTATTTACTTCAAAATTCTTAACTATCTAACTCCCATTAACTTTAATTGAATAACTCACCTGCCTTTATCTATACCCAGGCTCTATTCCTTTTTTAAACATTCTACCTTACTGTAATCATTGACAATTGCATTATAAAATTTATCTCTCACCTACTCATAACAATACATCTCAATCTTCAAATATATATTCTTACTTAATCATTTATTATTCATTAGAAATTACCTTCATTACAAATTAAATAATAATTTAACTTCATTAGAGACTTTCTATTACAACTAATAATTTACAACTTCAGTTACAAAGTTAGTACAACTTTCTGTTGTACCATTTTGATTGAGTGATTACTCTTTAATTAATTAAACTTTCAATATTACTTTCACTTGTTTAATTAAAACAAAAACGTGTTAATTGTTGATTAATAAAACAATGAAACTATAATTTACATACATGGTGTATATAAAATTTACCTGTAATACACAACATCAAAATACATAAATACATTGATATTAACACATATAAAACAATGAAAAATATACAATCCAAACTCATTATTTTGTCATTAATCAAAATCAGTCCATATGCAGTCCAATTCAAAATCACTGTTCACATATATTAAATGTTCATTACACAATAAAACAATCTATCCTCCATCATTGAATAACATTCTAATCTTAGGTCTATTTATCTTATTGTTTAGTAAATACAGTATATAATTATACTCATTATAATATTCATCAAACATTTTATATTCCCTCACAATTTCGTTTACATTAATAGATGTATTTCCTATTAATTTATCATATGCCAGGTCACGATCGGGTACAGTTCTGTCTCCCTCAGTGTGATATGTTATAATCTTGTTAGTCATATAGTCATAATTATCATCATAATTCTCTACTACTACACCTGTTACTTCCCAAGGTAAGTAATTGTTACCATTATTATCATCATCTATTATTATTTTAATTTCACTTTTACTACAAGGTATGTATTTACTATAATCATCCACTATCTCTACTCCTAACCTTTCTACAAGTTCTCTATACTTTCTATTTACTTTAAAAATTTCTATTACTCTCTTTCTCTCACCATATCTCTCACAATACCTCTCTACACTTTCTCTCTTAATATATTTCTCACCATAACACCAAGTTACACTCTCTCTCTCCAAATATGCCGGGGTCACTAACTCATAATTACTGCACCACCTATGAGGTACACAAAAACACCAAGGAACTCTATTTGTAGACCTTTCGTCTCCCAAATATAAATTTAAGGAACTCTCGTCCTTATTAAAAATACGTGAAGACTTGACTTCACCCCCTAACACAACATCAAAGGAAAATTCTAACCCCTGCACCCCTTTAATAAATGTACTTTCTCTCAGCTCTCTCTCTGACTCAACACACTCAAACACCTCATTACCACTACCAATATTATCATTATCATTTTCTAATATCATATCATTCTTACTACCTGTAGTCTCATTATTCAAATTATCACTGTTACTTACTTTATTAATCAGTACTTGGCTTTTCGTCATATTTTCACGACTACTCACCTTCTGATTCTCTAGGTATTTGGATTAACTTCTCATCCAACTTTTAATTACTATATCACATTGCTTATTAAGATTATTGTTACGTTTTTTAATTTCTCTTTTTATTTCGTCAAACTTCTCATGGAAATCACTTTTAATTTGAACGTTTTGTGTTGTAATTTCATTTTTTATTTCAGTTTTGAAATTATTAAAATTTTCATTCTGTTTGTCACATTTACTGTCGATCTTTAATAGCAACTGCATCATTGCCGTTATGTCATCTGTTTTATTTTCCTGACTACTTGAGATGGAGGTTATTGTTACTGTCTCTGATTGTACAAATGCAGTCGTACTCGACCCGCCAATCTGACTAATTTGTGTTAATGGAACATCCATCTCACTAGTCCAATTTTCATCAGTTGTACCGATTTCTAATGTTTTATTGTCATTGGTACTCATTTTGGTTCTTATATCTCTAACACATATATGTTTATAACCTCGTAACTTAACCCTGTCTTACAGACGTGTTTATGTACTTACGAAATTATTTCAGGCAATTATTCCGCTTTCCTGGTAGGTATACTCCACATAAAATTTTTATGCAGAGTCCCTGTTATTACGGGCGACAATGTAACTTTTTTTTTCTCTGTTTCAAATTAATTATTTTTGTAAAGCAATTATTTTGAGATTTTATCGGGCGCCATGTTGCCACACTGTACAACAACATATGCGATTTACTATGCGGTCCAGGATTCGTGTTAACGAACCAGTAATTGCGAAATGTATTACCTGAAATAACTCACTGGTGCTTGTATTATTTACCAATGACATTACCCTTTTTTCATATAAAAACCCTACTTACATATTTGAAAAGACTCTAATGTGTGCCAAACATGCACGTTTTTACTATGCCTCGGGGCGTAGTCCGATTTATCTTGTAAACATATATTCACCTTTAAACATTTTTAGACCCTCCAAAATAAACGTATGTTACAACTACTGTATAATAAACATGATAAACAATAAATGATATTTGCACAACCCAGCACTTGTTAAAATTATTTTGTTCACGCTCTCTCTCTCTCTCTCATTCTCTGGTACAAATTTTTTAGTTGTTTTATGAGCTCATTTTGTTTATTAAATGCAAAAATTTGGTAATTTAAAATTTTGTAGTTATGAATTTACTGAAAGGTATAAATATTCGACAGCTGATACTTAGCTGCCGGTTTTTTGTTAACTTCGCACACCGCGAGTTCGCAGATTCTGGACGCTCACATCGTCGATCACTTTTGCCGATTTGTACGGCACCGGACCCTGTTATTTAAAACACTTCTGGTGGTGTAAAATTTAAATATTCACACTCAGTGAATATGCCGGCCGCGTGATGTGCCGACCGGCTCTGTTCACTGTCCAGGCGAAAATGACGCAGAGTCTTTGTTAAACATTGCGTAGGTGGGGCAAAACTACGTCACCAGTCTTTTGTCTGTACAGCCAAGCCTCGGGTTGTTTACAAAAGTATGCATTCCTTCGGCTGACGTCACCATGGGCTAGGCATGTTTATCGCTATTGTGACACATAGTTTTTTGCGATATCTGCATCTTTTCAACTAATTTGATCGAAATCCTGTCAATTCCAATATGCGTTGTATAAAATATTATAGAGTTCATTCACCAAAACGTTATAGGGATTATGAAATATTACAAAATTTATTAAAAATAAATAGTTAGGGAATAAAATACAATAATTATGGTTTTTAGGACCATATTTTTATAAAAGTATGATTGTACCAGAATTGTACCATCACAAAACCCCCTCAATGAAAGATTTTGTGCCGAAGCATAAAAACTTTCATTGACACATTCGCACTTCCTAAAGGGATCAGCCAGGATATGTCTCCACAACCCCCTTACAATTTATATAAAAAGAAATACAATAAGTCACCCGTGGTCCGATGATGATGACTGAACCTGCATGACCTTACTGGACTTCTCCTTCGAGATCCCAACACCATAAGGCCAATCAGGCGCGTAACGTTCCTGCTCTGACGCGCTGGCCAGCTCAGGACCGCCATCATAACATCACCAAACACTGAAACAATAAATTAAAAATATCAAAATAGTGGCTTGGTATATTACTCTATCCTTAACTGATCTGTTTCCCCTTAGCTATGTGCTGGTTTGCGTTAATAAGCACTGGGTTTGCTTGAAATACAAGAAATACAAATACAAAAAATAGAAAATACAAGAATTATATAGAATTGCCATTCTATTCATGGACTACCCTTTAATTGTAAAATCGTTTCGATTCCCAACGATAATAATTAACTCTTTCTGTTTCATAATTAATGTAATTATAAAAGAAACAAATATTTAAATAAAATACATGGAAATCCACATATAAATCCCAAATATTACCTAAAGCTCCGAATATTACACAAACATGGAGAAAAACATTTTATAGAAAAAAAATAATTAATAAAATCTTATTGAAATTAATATTATTATTATTATTATTAACAGTTAAAAACTGGCGCTGTTAATAATAATTACCCCTGTTTCTCCTCCACGCACACTATTTCTTATACATCAGGTTAAAATTTCTATGTTAATACATAATACATGATACATCATAATCAACCTTGATACATTAATACTGTTAATACATTGAAATAGTCAATTCCTATTTAATCTTGATCAGAATTTACACATCCTACCTATTTAAATTTGCATTTAAATTATAAAAATTACAATTGCAATTAATTAATTAATAATTCTAAACTTTCATTAATTAGCCATCAATTATTTATTATAATTATAAAATTTATTTCAAATTATTATTAATATTCATACTACGTTATTATTATTTCATCTCATTCCTATTTCCTTTCTACTCTGAACTTTCTACCTAACCTTTCACATTCTACCATTGTTTAGTCTGGGTGACTCCTGTATTCACTATGCTTTTACTTATTTTTATACTCTTACTCACCTTTCTTCTAACTAACAACCAAATTTACCTATCATGACACCAATTTCTCAATTATAAACACCTTTCACTAATTTCATTCCGACGATAAATCCTATGGCACCGCGCGTCTTTGTACAGGAATGGGTGTTCCCTACCTGGCTATATTCATTCATAATATTTTGCCCTTCCAAAAAATTCGGCAAACACTCCCTTAAACTACGCTATTACCTGCCACAACGCTATACGTTGGTCACTCCTTATCACCTCACCCCCACTACAAAATATCATCAGCAACAAATAAATGTTTAACCTTTACTTTATTCACCTCTACAAATAATCACTAACTACTGTTTCCCTAAATATCTAATACTTTCTTTGTATTATTTACTTCAAAATTCTTAACTATCTAACTCCCATTAACTTTAATTGAATAACTCACCTGCCTTTATCTATACCCAGGCTCTATTCCTTTTTTAAACATTCTACCTTACTGTAATCATTGACAATTGCATTATAAAATTTATCTCTCACCTACTCATAACAATACATCTCAATCTTCAAATATATATTCTTACTTAATCATTTATTATTCATTAGAAATTACCTTCATTACAAATTAAATAATAATTTAACTTCATTAGAGACTTTCTATTACAACTAATAATTTACAACTTCAGTTACAAAGTTAGTAGAACTTTCTGTTGTACCATTTTGATTGAGTGATTACTCTTTAATTAATTAAACTTTCAATATTACTTTCACTTGTTTAATTAAAACAAAAACGTGTTAATTGTTGATTAATAAAACAATGAAACTATAATTTACATACATGGTGTATATAAAATTTACCTGTAATACACAACATCAAAATACATAAATACATTGATATTAACACATATAAAACAATGAAAAATATACAATCCAAACTCATTATTTTGTCATTAATCAAAATCAGTCCATATGCAGTCCAATTCAAAATCACTGTTCACATATATTAAATGTTCATTACACAATAAAACAATCTATCCTCCATCATTGAATAACATTCTAATCTTAGGTCTATTTATCTTATTGTTTAGTAAATACAGTATATAATTATACTCATTATAATATTCATCAAACATTTTATATTCCCTCACAATTTCGTTTACATTAATAGATGTATTTCCTATTAATTTATCATATGCCAGGTCACGATCGGGTACAGTTCTGTCTCCCTCAGTGTGATATGTTATAATCTTGTTAGTCATATAGTCATAATTATCATCATAATTCTCTACTACTACACCTGTTACTTCCCAAGGTAAGTAATTGTTACCATTATTATCATCATCTATTATTATTTTAATTTCACTTTTACTACAAGGTATGTATTTACTATAATCATCCACTATCTCTACTCCTAACCTTTCTACAAGTTCTCTATACTTTCTATTTACTTTAAAAATTTCTATTACTCTCTTTCTCTCACCATATCTCTCACAATACCTCTCTACACTTTCTCTCTTAATATATTTCTCACCATAACACCAAGTTACACTCTCTCTCTCCAAATATGCCGGGGTCACTAACTCATAATTACTGCACCACCTATGAGGTACACAAAAACACCAAGGAACTCTATTTGTAGACCTTTCGTCTCCCAAATATAAATTTAAGGAACTCTCGTCCTTATTAAAAATACGTGAAGACTTGACTTCACCCCCTAACACAACATCAAAGGAAAATTCTAACCCCTGCACCCCTTTAATAAATGTACTTTCTCTCAGCTCTCTCTCTGACTCAACACACTCAAACACCTCATTACCACTACCAATATTATCATTATCATTTTCTAATATCATATCATTCTTACTACCTGTAGTCTCATTATTCAAATTATCACTGTTACTTACTTTATTAATCAGTACTTGGCTTTTCGTCATATTTTTACGACTACTCACCTTCTGATTCTCTAGGTATTTGGATTAACTTCTCATCCAACTTTTAATTACTATATCACATTGCTTATTAAGATTATTGTTACGTTTTTTAATTTCTCTTTTTATTTCGTCAAACTTCTCATGGAAATCACTTTTAATTTGAACGTTTTGTGTTGTAATTTCATTTTTTATTTCAGTTTTGAAATTATTAAAATTTTCATTCTGTTTGTCACATTTACTGTCGATCTTTAATAGCAACTGCATCATTGCCGTTATGTCATCTGTTTTATTTTCCTGACTACTTGAGATGGAGGTTATTGTTACTGTCTCTGATTGTACAAATGCAGTCGTACTCGACCCGCCAATCTGACTAATTTGTGTTAATGGAACATCCATCTCACTAGTCCAATTTTCATCAGTTGTACCGATTTCTAATGTTTTATTGTCATTGGTACTCATTTTGGTTCTTATATCTCTAACACATATATGTTTATAACCTCGTAACTTAACCCTGTCTTACAGACGTGTTTATGTACTTACGAAATTATTTCAGGCAATTATTCCGCTTTCCTGGTAGGTATACTCCACATAAAATTTTTATGCAGAGTCCCTGTTATTACGGGCGACAATGTAACTTTTTTTTTCTCTGTTACAAATTAATTATTTTTGTAAAGCAATTATTTTGAGATTTTATCGGGCGCCATGTTGCCACACTGTACAACAACATATGCGATTTACTATGCGGTCCAGGATTCGTGTTAACGAACCAGTAATTGCGAAATGTATTACCTGAAATAACTCACTGGTGCTTGTATTTTTTACCAATGACATTACCCTTTTTTCATATAAAAACCCTACTTACATATTTGAAAAGACTCTAATGTGTGCCAAACATGCACGTTTTTACTATGCCTCGGGGCGTAGTCCGATTTATCTTGTAAACATATATTCACCTTTAAACATTTTTAGACCCTCCAAAATAAACGTATGTTACAACTACTGTATAATAAACATGATAAACAATAAATGATATTTGCACAACCCAGCACTTGTTAAAATTATTTTGTTCACGCTCTCTCTCTCTCTCTCATTCTCAAGAGAATCAAATAAAATCAAAATCAAATAAAGTAATATCAATTAAAGTACACTAACCAGAGAAATAGATATTAAATGTTATGAATAAGTCTATAATGATAAGTGAATCAGAACATGAAACTTGTTAACATTATAACTGATAATTGTGTATAAAACAGTAAAAAACCCAGAAGTGAGAGATAGGTAGGGAGTGAAGGTGATTAAGTGAATTTTTTAGTTGTTTTATGAGCTCATTTTGTTTATTAAATGCAAAAATTTGGTAATTTAAAATTTTGTAGTTATGAATTTACTGAAAGTTATAAATATTTGACAGCTGAGACTTAGCTGCCAGTTTTTTGTGAACTTCGCACACCGCGAGTTCGCAGATTCTGGACGCTCACATCGTCGATCACTTTTGCCGATTTGTACGGCACCGGACACTGTTATTTAAAACACTTCTGGTGGTGTAAAATTTAAATATTCACACTCAGTGAATATGCCGGCCGCGTGATGTGCCGACCGGCTCTGTTCACTGTCCAGGCGAAAATGACGCAGAGTCTTTGTTAAACATTGAGTAGGTGGGGCAAAACTACGTCAGCAGTCTTTTGTCTGTACAGCCAAGCCTCGGGTTGTTTAAAAAAGTATGCATTCCTTCGGCTGACGTCACCATGGGCTAGGCATGTTTATCGCTATCTGTGACACATAGTTTTTTGCGATATCTGCATCTTTTCAACTAATTCGATCGAAATCCTGTCAATTCCAATATGCGTTGTATAAAATATTATAGAGCTCATTCACCAAAACTTTATAGGGATTATGAAATATTACAAAATTTATTAAAAATAAATAGTTAGGGAATAAAATACAATAATTATGGTTTTTAGGACCATATTTTTATAAAAGTATGATTGTACCAGATTTATACCATCACAAAACCCCCTCAATGAAATATTTTGTACCGAAGCATAAAAAATTTCATTGACACATTCGTACTTCCTGAAGGGATCAGCCAGGATATGTCTCCACAACCCCCTTACAATTTATATAAAAAGAAATACAATAAGTCACCCGTGGTCCGATGATGATGACTGAACCTGCATGACCTTACTGGACTTCTCCTTCGAGATCCCAACACCATAAGGCCAATCAGGCGCGTAACGTTCCTGCTCTGACGCGCTGGCCAGCTCAGGACCGCCGTCATAACATCACCAAACACTGAAACAATAAATTAAAAATGTCAATATAGTGGCTTGGTATATTACTCTATCCTTAACTGATCTGTTTCCCCTTAGCTATGTGCTGGTTTGCGTTAATAAGCACTGGGTTTGCTTGAAATAAAGAAATACAAATACAAAAAATAGAAAATACAAGAATTATATAGAATTGCCATTCTATTCATGGACTACCCTTTAATTGTAAAATCATTTCGATTCCCATCGATAATAATTAACTCTTTCTGTTTCATAATTAATGTAATTATAAAAGAAACAAATATTTAAATAAAATACATGGAAATCCACATATAAATCCCAAATATTACCTAAATCTCCGAATATTACTCAAACATGGAGAAAAACATTTTATAGAAAAAAAATAATTAATAAAATCTTATTGAAATTAATATTATTATTATTATTAACAGTTAATAACTGGCGCTGTTAATAATATTTACCCCTCTTTCTCCTCCACACACGCTATTTCTTATACATCAGGTTAAAATTTCTATGTTAATACATAATACATGATACATCATAATCAACCTTGATACATTAATACTGTTAATACATTGAAATAGTCAATTCCTATTTAATCTTGATCAGAATTTACACATCCTACCTATTTGAATTTGCATTTAAATTATAAACATTACAATTGCAATTAATTAATTAATAATTCTAAACTTTCATTAATTAGCCATCAATTATTTATTATAATTATAAAATTTATTTCAAATTATTATTAATATTCATACTACGTTATTATTATTTCATCTCATTCCTATTTCCTTTCTACTCTGAACTTTCTACCTAACCTTTCACATTCTACCATTGTTTAGTCTGGGTGACTCCTGTATTCATTATGCTTTTACTTATTTTTATACTCTTACTCACCTTTCTTCTAACTAACAACCAAATTTACCTATCATGACACCAATTTCTCAATTATAAACACCTTTCACTAATTTCATTCCGACGACAAATCCTATGGCACCGCGCGTCTTTGTACAGGAATGGGTGTTCCCTACCTGGCTGTATTCATTCATAACATTTTGCCCTTCCAAATAATTCGGCAAACACTCCCTTAAACTACGCTATTACCTGCCACAACGCTATACGTTGGTCACTCCTTATCACCTCACCCCCACTACAAAATATCATCAGCAACAAATAAATGTTTAACCTTTACTTTATTCACCTCTACAAATAATCACTAACTACTGTGTCCCTAAATATCTAATACTCTCTTTGTATTATTTACTTCAAAATTCTTAACTATCTAACTCCCATTAACTTTAATTGAATAACTCACCTGCCTTTATCTATACCCAGGTTCTATTCCTTTTTTAAACATTCTACCTTACTGTAATCATTGAAAATTGCGTTATAAAATTTATCTCTCAACTACTCATAACAACACATCTCAATCTTCAAATATATATTCTTACTTAATCATTTATTATTCATTAGAAATTACCTTCATTACAAATTAAATAATAATTTAACTTCATTAGAGACTTTCTATTACAATTAATAATTTACAACTTCAGTTACAAAGTTAGTACAACTTTCTTTTGTACCATTTTAATTGAGTGATTACTCTTTAATTAATTAAACTTTCAATATTACTTTCAATTGTTTAACTAAAACAAAAACATGTTAATTGTTGATTAATAAAACAATTAAACTATAATTTACATACATGGTGTATATAAAATTTACCTGTAATACACAACTACAAAATACATAAATACATTGATATTCACACATATAAAACAATGAAAAATATACAATCCAAACTCATTATTTTGTCATTAATCAAAATCAGTCCATATGCAGTCCAATTCAAAATCACTGTTCACATATATTAAATGTTCATTACACAATAAAACAATCTATCCTCCATCATTGAATAACATTCTAATCTTAGGTCTATTTATCTTATTGTTTAGTAAATACAGTATATAATTATACTCATTATAATATTCATCAAACATTTTATATTCCCTCACAATTTCGTTTGCATTAATAGATGTATTTCCTATTAATTTATCATATGCCAGGTCACGATCGGGTACAGTTCTGTCTCCCTCAGTGTGATATGTTATAATCTTGTTAGTCATATAGTCATAATTATCATCATAATTCTCTACTACTACACCTGTTACTTCCCAAGGTAAGTAATTGTTACCATTATTATCATCATCTATTATTATTTTAATTTCACTTTTACTACAAGGTATGTATTTACTATAATCATCCACTATCTCTACTCCTAACCTTTCTACAAGTTCTCTATACTTTCTATTTACTTTAAAAATTTCTATTACTCTCTTTCTCTCACCATATCTCTCACAATACCTCTCTACACTTTCTCTCTTAATATATTTCTCACCATAACACCAAGTTACACTCTCTCTCTCCAAATATGCCGGGGTCACTAACTCATAATTACTGCACCACCTATGAGGTACACAAAAACACCAAGGAACTCTATTTGTAGACCTTTCGTCTCCCAAATATAAATTTAATGAACTCTCGTCCTTATTAAAAATACGTGAAGACTTGACTTCACCCCCTAACACAACATCAAAGGAAAATTCTAACCCCTGCACCCCTTTAACAAATGTACTTTCTCTCAGCTCTCTCTCTGACTCAACACACTCAAACACCTCATTATCACTACCAATATTATCATTATCATTTTCTAATATCATATCATTCTTACTACCTGTAAACTCATTATTCAAATTATCACTGTTACTTACTTTATTAATCCGTACTTCGTTTTTCGTCATATTTTCACGACTACTCACCTTCTGATTCTCTATTTGGATTAACTTCTCATCCAACTTTTTAATTACGAGTACTATATCACATTGCTTATTAAGATTATTGTTACGTTTTTTAATTTCTCTTTTTATTTCGTCAAACTTCTCATGGAAATCACTTTTAATTTGAACGTTTTGTGTTGTAATTTCATTTTTTATTTCAGTTTTGAAATTATTAAAATTTTCATTCTGTTTGTCACATTTACTGTCGATCTTTAATAGCAACTGCATCATTGCCGTTATGTCATCTGTTTTATTTTCCTGACTACTTGAGATGGAGGTTATTGTTACTGTCTCTGATTGTACAAATGCAGTCGTACTCGACCCGCCAATCTGACTAATTTGTGTTAATGGAACATCCATCTCACTAGTCCAATTTTCATCAGTTGTACCGATTTCTAATGTTTTATTGTCATTGGTACTCATTTTGGTTCTTATATCTCTAACACATATATGTTTATAACCTCGTAACTTAACCCTGTCTTACAGACGTGTTTATGTACTTACGAAATTATTTCAGGCAATTATTCCGCTTTCCTGGTAGGTATACTCCACATAAAATTTTTATGCAGGGTCCCTGTTATTACGGGCGACAATGTAACTTTTTTTTTCTCTGTTTCAAATTAATTATTTTTGTAAAGCAATTATTTTGAGATTTTATCGGGCGCCATGTTGCCACACTGTACAACAACATATGCGATTTACTATGCGGTCCAGGATTCGTGTTAACGAACCAGTAATTGCGAAATGTATTACCTGAAATAACTCACTGGTGCTTGTATTATTTACCAATGACATTACCCTTTTTTCATATAAAAACCCTACTTACATATTTGAAAAGACTCTAATGTGTGCCAAACATGCACGTTTTTACTATGCCTCGGGGCGTAGTCCGATTTATCTTGTAAACATATATTCACCTTTAAACATTTTTAGACCCTCCAAAATAAACGTATGTTACAACTACTGTATAATAAACATGATAAACAATAAATGATATTTGCACAACCCAGCACTTGTTAAAATTATTTTGTTCACGCTCTCTCTCTCTCTCTCATTCTCTGGTACAAATTTTTTAGTTGTTTTATGAGCTCATTTTGTTTATTAAATGCAAAAATTTGGTAATTTAAAATTTTGTAGTTATGAATTTACTGAAAGGTATAAATATTCGACAGCTGATACTTAGCTGCCGGTTTTTTGTTAACTTCGCACACCGCGAGTTCGCAGATTCTGGACGCTCACATCGTCGATCACTTTTGCCGATTTGTACGGCACCGGACCCTGTTATTTAAAACACTTCTGGTGGTGTAAAATTTAAATATTCACACTCAGTGAATATGCCGGCCGCGTGATGTGCCGACCGGCTCTGTTCACTGTCCAGGCGAAAATGACGCAGAGTCTTTGTTAAACATTGCGTAGGTGGGGCAAAACTACGTCACCAGTCTTTTGTCTGTACAGCCAAGCCTCGGGTTGTTTACAAAAGTATGCATTCCTTCGGCTGACGTCACCATGGGCTAGGCATGTTTATCGCTATTGTGACACATAGTTTTTTGCGATATCTGCATCTTTTCAACTAATTTGATCGAAATCCTGTCAATTCCAATATGCGTTGTATAAAATATTATAGAGTTCATTCACCAAAACGTTATAGGGATTATGAAATATTACAAAATTTATTAAAAATAAATAGTTAGGGAATAAAATACAATAATTATGGTTTTTAGGACCATATTTTTATAAAAGTATGATTGTACCAGAATTGTACCATCACAAAACCCCCTCAATGAAAGATTTTGTGCCGAAGCATAAAAACTTTCATTGACACATTCGCACTTCCTAAAGGGATCAGCCAGGATATGTCTCCACAACCCCCTTACAATTTATATAAAAAGAAATACAATAAGTCACCCGTGGTCCGATGATGATGACTGAACCTGCATGACCTTACTGGACTTCTCCTTCGAGATCCCAACACCATAAGGCCAATCAGGCGCGTAACGTTCCTGCTCTGACGCGCTGGCCAGCTCAGGACCGCCATCATAACATCACCAAACACTGAAACAATAAATTAAAAATATCAAAATAGTGGCTTGGTATATTACTCTATCCTTAACTGATCTGTTTCCCCTTAGCTATGTGCTGGTTTGCGTTAATAAGCACTGGGTTTGCTTGAAATACAAGAAATACAAATACAAAAAATAGAAAATACAAGAATTATATAGAATTGCCATTCTATTCATGGACTACCCTTTAATTGTAAAATCGTTTCGATTCCCAACGATAATAATTAACTCTTTCTGTTTCATAATTAATGTAATTATAAAAGAAACAAATATTTAAATAAAATACATGGAAATCCACATATAAATCCCAAATATTACCTAAAGCTCCGAATATTACACAAACATGGAGAAAAACATTTTATAGAAAAAAAATAATTAATAAAATCTTATTGAAATTAATATTATTATTATTATTATTAACAGTTAAAAACTGGCGCTGTTAATAATAATTACCCCTGTTTCTCCTCCACGCACACTATTTCTTATACATCAGGTTAAAATTTCTATGTTAATACATAATACATGATACATCATAATCAACCTTGATACATTAATACTGTTAATACATTGAAATAGTCAATTCCTATTTAATCTTGATCAGAATTTACACATCCTACCTATTTAAATTTGCATTTAAATTATAAAAATTACAATTGCAATTAATAAATTAATAATTCTAAACTTTCATTAATTAGCCATCAATTATTTATTATAATTATAAAATTTATTTCAAATTATTATTAATATTCATACTACGTTATTATTATTTCATCTCATTCCTATTTCCTTTCTACTCTGAACTTTCTACCTAACCTTTCACATTCTACCATTGTTTAGTCTGGGTGACTCCTGTATTCACTATGCTTTTACTTATTTTTATACTCTTACTCACCTTTCTTCTAACTAACAACCAAATTTACCTATCATGACACCAATTTCTCAATTATAAACACCTTTCACTAATTTCATTCCGACGATAAATCCTATGGCACCGCGCGTCTTTGTACAGGAATGGGTGTTCCCTACCTGGCTATATTCATTCATAATATTTTGCCCTTCCAAAAAATTCGGCAAACACTCCCTTAAACTACGCTATTACCTGCCACAACGCTATACGTTGGTCACTCCTTATCACCTCACCCCCACTACAAAATATCATCAGCAACAAATAAATGTTTAACCTTTACTTTATTCACCTCTACAAATAATCACTAACTACTGTTTCCCTAAATATCTAATACTTTCTTTGTATTATTTACTTCAAAATTCTTAACTATCTAACTCCCATTAACTTTAATTGAATAACTCACCTGCCTTTATCTATACCCAGGCTCTATTCCTTTTTTAAACATTCTACCTTACTGTAATCATTGACAATTGCATTATAAAATTTATCTCTCACCTACTCATAACAATACATCTCAATCTTCAAATATATATTCTTACTTAATCATTTATTATTCATTAGAAATTACCTTCATTACAAATTAAATAATAATTTAACTTCATTAGAGACTTTCTATTACAACTAATAATTTACAACTTCAGTTACAAAGTTAGTAGAACTTTCTGTTGTACCATTTTGATTGAGTGATTACTCTTTAATTAATTAAACTTTCAATATTACTTTCACTTGTTTAATTAAAACAAAAACGTGTTAATTGTTGATTAATAAAACAATGAAACTATAATTTACATACATGGTGTATATAAAATTTACCTGTAATACACAACATCAAAATACATAAATACATTGATATTAACACATATAAAACAATGAAAAATATACAATCCAAACTCATTATTTTGTCATTAATCAAAATCAGTCCATATGCAGTCCAATTCAAAATCACTGTTCACATATATTAAATGTTCATTACACAATAAAACAATCTATCCTCCATCATTGAATAACATTCTAATCTTAGGTCTATTTATCTTATTGTTTAGTAAATACAGTATATAATTATACTCATTATAATATTCATCAAACATTTTATATTCCCTCACAATTTCGTTTACATTAATAGATGTATTTCCTATTAATTTATCATATGCCAGGTCACGATCGGGTACAGTTCTGTCTCCCTCAGTGTGATATGTTATAATCTTGTTAGTCATATAGTCATAATTATCATCATAATTCTCTACTACTACACCTGTTACTTCCCAAGGTAAGTAATTGTTACCATTATTATCATCATCTATTATTATTTTAATTTCACTTTTACTACAAGGTATGTATTTACTATAATCATCCACTATCTCTACTCCTAACCTTTCTACAAGTTCTCTATACTTTCTATTTACTTTAAAAATTTCTATTACTCTCTTTCTCTCACCATATCTCTCACAATACCTCTCTACACTTTCTCTCTTAATATATTTCTCACCATAACACCAACTTACACACTGTCTCTCTCTCCAAATATGCCGGGGTCACTAACTCATAATTACTGCACCACCTATGAGGTACACAAAAACACCAAGGAACTCTATTTGTAGACCTTTCGTCTCCCAAATATAAATTTAAGGAACTCTCGTCCTTATTAAAAATACGTGAAGACTTGACTTCACCCCCTAACACAACATCAAAGGAAAATTCTAACCCCTGCACCCTTTTAATAAATGTACTTTCTCTCAGCTCTCTGTCTGACTCAACACACTCAAACACCTCATTACCACTACCAATATTATCATTATCATTTTCTAATATCATATCATTCTTACTACCTGTAGTCTCATTATTCAAATTATCACTGTTACTTACTTTATTAATCAGTACTTGGCTTTTCGTCATATTTTTACGACTACTCACCTTCTGATTCTCTAGGTATTTGGATTAACTTCTCATCCAACTTTTAATTACTATATCACATTGCTTATTAAGATTATTGTTACGTTTTTTAATTTCTCTTTTTATTTCGTCAAACTTCTCATGGAAATGACTTTTAATTTGAACGTTTTGTGTTGTAATTTCATTTTTTATTTCAGTTTTGAAATTATTAAAATTTTCATTCTGTTTGTCACATTTACTGTCGATCTTTAATAGCAACTGCATCATTGCCGTTATGTCATCTGTTTTATTTTCCTGACTACTTGAGATGGAGGTTATTGTTACTGTCTCTGATTGTACAAATGCAGTCGTACTCGACCCGCCAATCTGACTAATTTGTGTTAATGGAACATCCATCTCACTAGTCCAATTTTCATCAGTTGTACCGATTTCTAATGTTTTATTGTCATTGGTACTCATTTTGGTTCTTATATCTCTAACACATATATGTTTATAACCTCGTAACTAACCCTGTCTTACAGACGTGTTTATGTACTTACGAAATTATTTCAGGCAATTATTCCGCTTTCCTGGTAGGTATACTCCACATAAAATTTTTATGCAGAGTCCCTGTTATTACGGGCGACAATGTAACTTTTTTTTTCTCTGTTACAAATTAATTATTTTTGTAAAGCAATTATTTTGAGATTTTATCGGGCGCCATGTTGCCACACTGTACAACAACATATGCGATTTACTATGCGGTCCAGGATTCGTGTTAACGAACCAGTAATTGCGAAATGTATTACCTGAAATAACTCACTGGTGCTTGTATTTTTTACCAATGACATTACCCTTTTTTCATATAAAAACCCTACTTACATATTTGAAAAGACTCTAATGTGTGCCAAACATGCACGTTTTTACTATGCCTCGGGGCGTATTCCGATTTATCTTGTAAACATATATTCACCTTTAAACATTTTTAGACCCTCCAAAATAAACGTATGTTACAACTACTGTATAATAAACATGATAAACAATAAATGATATTTGCACAACCCAGCACTTGTTAAAATTATTTTGTTCACGCTCTCTCTCTCTCTCTCATTCTCATGTACAAATTTTTTAGTTGTTTTATGAGCTCATTTTGTTTATTAAATGCAAAAATTTGGTAATTTAAAATTTTGTAGTTATGAATTTACTGAAAGTTATAAATATTTGACAGCTGAGACTTAGCTGCCAGTTTTTTGTGAACTTCGCACACCGCGAGTTCGCAGATTCTGGACGCTCACATCGTCGATCACTTTTGCCGATTTGTACGGCACCGGACACTGTTATTTAAAACACTTCTGGTGGTGTAAAATTTAAATATTCACACTCAGTGAATATGCCGGCCGCGTGATGTGCCGACCGGCTCTGTTCACTGTCCAGGCGAAAATGACGCAGAGTCTTTGTTAAACATTGAGTAGGTGGGGCAAAACTACGTCAGCAGTCTTTTGTCTGTACAGCCAAGCCTCGGGTTGTTTAAAAAAGTATGCATTCCTTCGGCTGACGTCACCATGGGCTAGGCATGTTTATCGCTATCTGTGACACATAGTTTTTTGCGATATCTGCATCTTTTCAACTAATTCGATCGAAATCCTGTCAATTCCAATATGCGTTGTATAAAATATTATAGAGCTCATTCACCAAAACTTTATAGGGATTATGAAATATTACAAAATTTATTAAAAATAAATAGTTAGGGAATAAAATACAATAATTATGGTTTTTAGGACCATATTTTTATAAAAGTATGATTGTACCAGAATTATACCATCACAAAACCCCCTCAATGAAATATTTTGTACCGAAGCATAAAAAATTTCATTGACACATTCGTACTTCCTAAAGGGATCAGCCAGGATATGTCTCCACAACCCCCTTACAATTTATATAAAAAGAAATACAATAATTCACCCGTGGTCCGATGATGATGACTGAACCTGCATGACCTTACTGGACTTCTCCTTCGAGATCCCAACACCATAAGGCCAATCAGGCGCGTAACGTTCCTGCTCTGACGCGCTGGCCAGCTCAGGACCGCCGTCATAACATCACCAAACACTGAAACAATAAATTAAAAATGTCAATATAGTTGCTTGGTATATTACTCTATCCTTAACTGATCTGTTTCCCCTTAGCTATGTGCTGGTTTGCGTTAATAAGCACTGGGTTTGCTTGAAATAAAGAAATACAAATACAAAAAATAGAAAATACAAGAATTATATAGAATTGCCATTCTATTCATGGACTACCCTTTAATTGTAAAATCATTTCGATTCCCATCGATAATAATTAACTCTTTCTGTTTCATAATTAATGTAATTATAAAAGAAACAAATATTTAAATAAAATACATGGAAATCCACATATAAATCCCAAATATTACCTAAATCTCCGAATATTACTCAAACATGGAGAAAAACATTTTATAGAAAAAAAATAATTAATAAAATCTTATTGAAATTAATATTATTATTATTATTAACAGTTAATAACTGGCGCTGTTAATAATATTTACCCCTCTTTCTCCTCCACACACGCTATTTCTTATACATCAGGTTAAAATTTCTATGTTAATACATAATACATGATACATCATAATCAACCTTGATACATTAATACTGTTAATACATTGAAATAGTCAATTCCTATTTAATCTTGATCAGAATTTACACATCCTACCTATTTGAATTTGCATTTAAATTATAAACATTACAATTGCAATTAATTAATTATTAATTCTAAACTTTCATTAATTAGCCATCAATTATTTATTATAATTATAAAATTTATTTCAAATTATTATTAATATTCATACTACGTTATTATTATTTCATCTCATTCCTATTTCCTTTCTACTCTGAACTTTCTACCTAACCTTTCACATTCTACCATTGTTTAGTCTGGGTGACTCCTGTATTCATTATGCTTTTACTTATTTTTATACTCTTACTCACCTTTCTTCTAACTAACAACCAAATTTACCTATCATGACACCAATTTCTCAATTATAAACACCTTTCACTAATTTCATTCCGACGATAAATCCTATGGCACCGCGCGTCTTTGTACAGGAATGGGTGTTCCCTACCTGGCTGTATTCATTCATAACATTTTGCCCTTCCAAAAAATTCGGCAAACACTCCCTTAAACTACGCTATTACCTGCCACAACGCTATACGTTGGTCACTCCTTATCACCTCACCCCCACTACAAAATATCATCAGCAACAAATAAATGTTTAACCTTTACTTTATTCACCTCTACAAATAATCACTAACTACTGTGTCCCTAAATATCTAATACTCTCTTTGTATTATTTACTTCAAAATTCTTAACTATCTAACTCCCATTAACTTTAATTGAATAACTCACCTGCCTTTATCTATACCCAGGTTCTATTCCTTTTTTAAACATTCTACCTTACTGTAATCATTGAAAATTGCGTTATAAAATTTATCTCTCAACTACTCATAACAACACATCTCAATCTTCAAATATATATTCTTACTTAATCATTTATTATTCATTAGAAATTACCTTCATTACAAATTAAATAATAATTTAACTTCATTAGAGACTTTCTATTACAATTAATAATTTACAACTTCAGTTACAAAGTTAGTACAACTTTCTTTTGTACCATTTTAATTGAGTGATTACTCTTTAATTAATTAAACTTTCAATATTACTTTCACTTGTTTAATTGAACAAAAACTTGTTAAATGTTGATTAATAAAACAATGAAACTATAATTTACATACATGGTGTATATAAAATTTACCTGTAATACACAACATCAAAATACATAAATACATTGATATTAACACATATAAAACAATGAAAAATATACAATCCAAACTCATTATTTTGTCATTAATCAAAATCAGTCCATATGCAGTCCAATTCAAAATCACTGTTCACATATATTAAATGTTCATTACACAATAAAACAATCTATCCTCCATCATTGAATAACATTCTAATCTTAGGTTCTATTTATCTTATTGTTTAGTAAATACAGTATATAATTATACTCATTATAATATTCATCAAACATTTTATATTCACTCACAATTTCGTTTACATTAATAGATGTATTTCCTATTAATTTATCATATGCCAGGTCACGATCGGGTACAGTTCTGTCTCCCTCAGTGTGATATGGTATAATCTTGTTAGTCATATAGTCATAATTATCATCATAATTTTCTACTACTACACCTGTTACTTCCCAAGGTAAGTAATTGTTACCATTATTATCATCATCTATTATTATTTTAATATCCCTTTTACTACAAGGTATGTATTTACTATAATCATCCACAATCTCTACTCCTAACCTTTCTACAAGTTCTCTATACTTTCTATTTACTTTTAAAATTTCTATTACTCTCTTTCTCTCACCATATCTCTCACAATACCTCTCTACACTTTCTCTCTTAATATATTTCTCACCATAACACCAACTTACACACTGTCTCTCTCTCCAAATATGCAGGGGTCACTAACTCATAATTACTGCACCACCTATGAGGTACACAAAAACACCAAGGAACTCTATTTGTAGACCTTTCGTCTCCCAAATGTAAATTTAATGAACTCTCGTCCTTATTAAAAATACGTGAAGACTTGACTTCACCCCCTAACACAACATCAAAGGAAAATTCTAACCCCTGCACCCCTTTAACAAATGTACTTTCTCTCAGCTCTCTCTCTGACTCAACACACTCAAACACCTCATTATCACTACCAATATTATCATTATCATTTTCTAATATCATATCATTCTTACTACCTGTAAACTCATTATTCAAATTATCACTGTTACTTACTTTATTAATCCGTACTTCGTTTTTCGTCATATTTTCACGACTACTCACCTTCTGATTCTCTATTTGGATTAACTTCTCATCCAACTTTTTAATTACGAGTACTATATCACATTGCTTATTAAGATTATTGTTACGTTTTTTAATTTCTCTTTTTATTTCGTCAAACTTCTCATGGAAATCACTTTTAATTTGAACGTTTTGTGTTGTAATTTCATTTTTTATTTCAGTTTTGAAATTAGTAAAATTTTCATTCTGTTTGTCACATTTACTGTCAATCTTTAATAGCAACTGCATCATTGCCGTTATGTCATCTGTTTTATTTTCCTGACTACTTGAGATGGAGTTTATTGTTACTGTGTCTGACTGTACAAATGCAGTCGTACTCGACTCGCCAATCTGACTAATTTGTGTTAATGGAACATCCATCTCACTAGTCAAATTTTCATCAGTTGTACTGATTTCTAATGTTTGATTGTCATTGGTACTCATTTTGGTTCTTATATCTCTAACACATATATGTTTATAACCTCGTAACTTAACCCTATCTTACACACGTGTTTATGTTCTTACGAAATTATTTCAGGCAATTATTCCGCTTTCCTGGTAGGTATACTCCACATAAAATTTTTATGCAGAGTCCCTGTTATTACGGGCGACAATGTAACTTTTTTTTCTCTGTTACAAATTAATTATTTTTGTAAAGCAATTATTTTGAGATTTTATCGGGCGCCATGTTGCCACACTGTACAACTACATATGCGATTTACTATGCGGTCCAGGATTCGTGTTAACGAACCAGTAATTGCGAAATGTATTACCTGAAATAACTCACTGGTGCTTGTATTTTTTACCAATGACATTACCCTTTTTTCATATAAAAACCCTACTTACATATTTGAAAAGACTCTAATGTGTGCCAAACATGCACGTTTTTACTATGCCTCGGGGCGTAGTCCGATTTATCTGGTAAACATATATTCACCTTTAAACATTTTTAGACCCTCCAAAATAAACGTGTGTTACAACTACTGTATAATAAACATGATAAACAATAAATGATATTTGCACAACCCAGCACTTGTTAAAATTATTTTGTTCACGCTCTCTCTCTCTCTCTCTCATTCCCTGGTACAAATTTTTTAGTTGTTTTATGAGCTCATTTTGTTTATTAAATGCAAAAATTTGGTAATTTAAAATTTTGTAGTTATGAATTTACTGAAAGGTATAAATATTTGACAGCTGATACTTAGCTGCCGGTTTTTTGTGAACTTCGCACACCGCGAGTTCGCAGATTCTGGACGCTCACATCGTCGATCACTTTTGCCGATTTGTACGGCACCGGACCCTGTTATTTAAAACACTTCTGGTGGTGTAAAATTTAAATATTCACACTCAGTGAATATGCCGGCCGCGTGATGTGCCGACCGGCTCTGTTCACTGTCCAGGCGAAAATGACGCAGAGTCTTTGTTAAACATTGCGTAGGTGGGGCAAAACTACGTCAGCAGTCTTTTGTCTGTACAGCCAAGCCTCGGGTTGTTTACAAAAGTATGCATTCCTTCGGCTGACGTCACCATGGGCTAGGCATGTTTATCGCTATCTGTGACACATAGTTTTTTGCGATATCTGCATCTTTTCAACTAATTTGATCGAAATCCTGTCAATTCCAATATGCGTTGTATAAAATATTATAGAGTTCATTCACCAAAACTTTATAGGGATTATGAAATATTACAAAATTTATTAAAAATAAATAGTTAGGGAATAAAATACAATAATTATGGTTTTTAGGACCATATTTTTATAAAAGTATGATTGTACCAGAATTATACCATCACAAAAACCCCTCAATGAAAGATTTTGTGCCGAAGCATTAAAACTTTCATTGACACATTCGCACTTAATAAAGGGATCAGCCAGGATATGTCTCCACAACCCCCTTACAATTTATATAAAAAGAAATACAATAACTCACCCGTGGTCCGATGATGATGACTGAACCTGCATGACCTTACTGGACTTCTCCTTCGAGATCCCAACACCATAAGGCCAATCAGGCGCGTAACGTTCCTGCTCTGACGCGCTGGCCAGCTCAGGACCGCCGTCATAACATCACCAAACACTGAAACAATAAATTAAAAATGTCAATATAGTGGCTTGGTATATTACTCTATCCTTAACTGATCTGTTTCCCCTTAGCTATGTGCTGGTTTGCGTTAATAAGCACTGGGTTTGCTTGAAATACAAGAAATACAAATACAAAAAATAGAAAATACAAGAATTATATAGAATTGCCATTCTATTCATGGACTACCCTTTAATTGTAAAATCATTTCGATTCCCATCGATAATAATTAACTCTTTCTGTTTCATAATTAATGTAGTTATAAAAGAAACAAATATTTAAATAAAATACATGGAAATCCACATATAAATCCCAAATATTACCTAAATCTCCGAATATTACTCAAACATGGAGAAAAACATTTTAAAGAAAAAAAATAATTAATAAAATCTTATTGAAATTAATATTATTATTATTATTAACAGTTAATAACTGGCGCTGTTAATAATATTTACCCCTCTTTCTCCTCCACACACGCTATTTCTTATACATCAGGTTAAAATTTCTATGTTAATACATAATACATGATACATCATAATCAACCTTGATACATTAATACTGTTAATACATTGAAATAGTCAATTCCTATTTAATCTTGATCAGAATTTACACATCCTACCTATTTGAATTTGCATTTAAATTATAAACATTACAATTGCAATTAATTAATTAATAATTCTAACCTTTCATTAATTAGCCATCAATTATTTATTATAATTATAAAATTTATTTCAAATTATTATTAATATTCATACTACGTTATTATTATTTCATCTCATTCCTATTTCCTTTCTACTCTGAACTTTCTACCTAACCTTTCACATTCTACCATTGTTTAGTCTGGGTGACTCCTGTATTCATTATGCTTTTACTTATTTTTATACTCTTACTCACCTTTCTTCTAACTAACAACCAAATTTACCTATCATGACACCAATTTCTCAATTATAAACACCTTTCACTAATTTCATTCCGACGATAAATCCTATGGCACCGCGCGTCTTTGTACAGGAATGGGTGTTCCCTACCTGGCTGTATTCATTCATAACATTTTGCCCTTCCAAAAAATTCGGCAAACACTCCCTTAAACTACGGTATTACCTGCCACAACTCTATACGTTGGTCACTCCTTATCATCTCACCCCCACTACAAAATATCATCAGCAACAAATAAATGTTTAACCTTTACTTTATTCACCTCTACATATAATCACTAACTACTGTGTCCCTAAATATCTAATACTCTCTTTGTATTATTTACTTCAAAATTCTTAACTATCTAACTCCCATTAACTTTAATTGAATAACTCACCTGCCTTTATCTATACCCAGGTTCTATTCCTTTTTTAAACATTCTACCTTACTGTAATCATTGAAAATTGCGTTATAAAATTTATCTCTCACCTACTCATAACAACACATCTCAATCTTCAAATATATATTCTTACTTAATCATTTATTATTCATTAGAAATTACCTTCATTACAAATTAAATAATAATTTAACTTCATTAGAGACTTTCTATTACAATTAATAATTTACAACTTCAGTTACAAAGTTAGTACAACTTTCTTTTGTACCATTTTAATTGAGTGATTACTCTTTAATTAATTAAACTTTCAATATTACTTTCACTTGTTTAATTGAACAAAAACTTGTTAAATGTTGATTAATAAAACAATGAAACTATAATTTACATACATGGTGTATATAAAATTTACCTGTAATACACAACATCAAAATACATAAATACATTGATATTAACACATATAAAACAATGAAAAATATACAATCCAAACTCATTATTTTGTCATTAATCAAAATCAGTCCATATGCAGTCCAATTCAAAATCACTGTTCACATATATTAAATGTTCATTACACAATAAAACAATCTATCCTCCATCATTGAATAACATTCTAATCTTAGGTTCTATTTATCTTATTGTTTAGTAAATACAGTATATAATTATACTCATTATAATATTCATCAAACATTTTATATTCACTCACAATTTCGTTTACATTAATAGATGTATTTCCTATTAATTTATCATATGCCAGGTCACGATCGGGTACAGTTCTGTCTCCCTCAGTGTGATATGTTATAATCTTGTTAGTCATATAGTCATAATTATCATCATAATTTTCTACTACTACACCTGTTACTTCCCAAGGTAAGTAATTGTTACCATTATTATCATCATCTATTATTATTTTAATATCACTTTTACTACAAGGTATGTATTTACTATAATCATCCACAATCTCTACTCCTAACCTTTCTACAAGTTCTCTATACTTTCTATTTACTTTTAAAATTTCTATTACTCTCTTTCTCTCACCATATATCTCACAATACCTCTCTACACTTTCTCTCTTAATATATTTCTCACCATAACACCAACTTACACACTGTCTCTCTCTCCAAATATGCAGGGGTCACTAACTCATAATTACTGCACCACCTATGAGGTACACAAAAACACCAAGGAACTCTATTTGTAGACCTTTCGTCTCCCAAATATAAATATAAGTAACTCTCGTCCTTATTAAAAATACGTGAAGACTTGACTTCACCCCCTAACACAACATCAAAGGAAAATTCTAACCCCTGCACCCCTTTAACAAATGTACTTTCTCTCAGCTCTCTCTCTGACTCAACACACTCAAACACCTCATTATCACTACCAATATTATCACTATCATTTTCTAATATCATATCATTCTTACTACCTGTAAACTCATTATTCAAATTATCACTGTTACTTACTTTATTAATCCGTACTTCGTTTTTCGTCATATTTTCACGACTACTCACCTTCTGATTCTCTATTTGGATTAACTTCTCATCCAACTTTTTAATTACGAGTACTATATCACATTGCTTATTAAGATTATTGTTACTTTTTTAATTTCTCTTTTTATTTCGTCAAACTTCTCATGGAAATCACTTTTAATTTGAACGTTTTGTGTTGTAATTTCATTTTTTATTTCAGTTTTGAAATTAGTAAAATTTTCATTCTGTTTGTCACATTTACTGTCAATCTTTAATAGCAACTGCATCATTGCCGTTATGTCATCTGTTTTATTTTCCTGACTACTTGAGATGGAGTTTATTGTTTCTGTCTCTGACTGTACAAATGCAGTCGTACTCGACTCGCCAATCTGACTAATTTGTGTTAATGGAACATCCATCTCACTAGTCAAATTTTCATCAGTTGTACTGATTTCTAATGTTTTATTGTCATTGGTACTCATTTTGGTTCTTATATCTCTAACACATATATGTTTATAACCTCGTAACTTAACCCTATCTTACACACGTGTTTATGTTCTTACGAAATTATTTCAGGCAATTATTCCGCTTTCCTGGTAGGTATACTCCACATAAAATTTTTATGCAGAGTCCCTGTTATTACGGGCGACAATGTAACTTTTTTTTTCTCTGGTACATATTAATTATTTTTGTAAAGCAATTATTTTGAGATTTTATCGGGCGCCATGTTGCCACACTGTACAACAACATATGCGATTTACTATGCGGTCCAGGATTCGTGTTAACGAACCAGTAATTGCGAAATGTATTACCTGAAATAACTCACTGGTGCTTGTATTTTTTACCAATGACATTACCCTTTTTTCATATAAAAACTCTACTTACATATTTGAAAAGACTCTAATGTGTGCCTAACATGCACGTTTTTACTATGCCTCGGGGCGTAGTCCGATTTATCTGGTAAACATATATTCACCTTTAAACATTTTTAGATCCTCCAAAATAAACGTGTGTTACAACTACTGTATAATAAACATGATAAACAATAAATGATATTTGCACAACCCAGCACTTGTTAAAATTATTTTGTTCACGCTCTCTCTCTCTCTCTCATTCTCATGTACAAATTTTTTAGTTGTTTTATGAGCTCATTTTGTTTATTAAATGCAAAAATTTGGTAATTTAAAATTTTGTAGTTATGAATTTACTGAAAGGTATAAATATTTGACAGCTGATACTTAGCTGCCAGTTTTTTGTGAACTTCGCACACCGCGAGTTCGCAGATTCTGGACGCTCACATCGTCGATCACTTTTGCCGATTTGTACGGCACCGGACCCTGTTATTTAAAACACTTCTGGTGGTGTAAAATTTAAATATTCACACTCAGTGAATATGCCGGCCGCGTGATGTGCCGACCGGCTCTGTTCACTGTCCAGGCGAAAATGACGCAGAGTCTTTGTTAAACATTGCGTAGGTGGGGCAAAACTACGTCAGCAGTCTTTTGTCTGTACAGCCAAGCCTCGGGTTGTTTAAAAAAGTATGCATTACTTCGGCTGACGTCACCATGGGCTAGGCATGTTTATCGCTATCTGTGACACATAGTTTTTTGCGATATCTGCATCTTTTCAACTAATTTGATCGAAATCCTGTCAATTCCAATATGCGTTGTATAAAATATTATAGAGTTCATTCACCAAAACTTTATAGGGATTATGAAATATTACAAAATTTATTAAAAATAAATAGTTAGGGAATAAAATACAATAATTATGGTTTTTAGGACCATATTTTTATAAAAGTATGATTGTACCAGAATTATACCATCACAAAACCCTCTCAATGAAAGATTTTGTACCGAAGCATAAAAAATTTCATTGACACATTCGTACTTCCTAAAGGGATCAGCCAGGATATGTATCCACAACCCCTTACAATTTATATAAAAGGAAATACAATAACTCACCCGTGGTCCGATGATGATGACTGAACCTGCATGACCTTACTGGACTTCTCCTTCGAGATCCCAACACCATAAGGCCAATCAGGCGCGTAACGTTCCTGCTCTGACGCGCTGGCCAGCTCAGGACCGCCGTCATAACATCACCAAACACTGAAACAATAAATAAAAATGTCAATATAGTGGCTTGGTATATTACTCTATCCTTAACTGATCTGTTTCCCCTTAGCTATGTGCTGGTTTGCGTTAATAAGCACTGGGTTTGCTTGAAATACAAGAAATACAAATACAAAAAATAGAAAATACAAGAATTATATAGAATTGCCATTCTATTCATGGACTACCCTTTAATTGTAAAATCATTTCGATTCCCATCGATAATAATTAACTCTTTCTGTTTCATAATTAATGTAATTATAAAAGAAACAAATATTTAAATAAAATACATGGAAATCCACATATAAATCCCAAATATTACCTAAATCTCCGAATATTACTCAAACATGGAGAAAAACATTTTATAGAAAAAAAATAATTAATAAAATCTTATTGAAATTAATATTATTATTATTATTAACAGTTAATAACTGGCACTGTTAATAATAATTACCCCTCTTTCTCCTCCGCACACGCTATTTCTTATACATCAGGTTAAAATTTCTATGTTAATACATAATACATAATACATGATACGTCATACTCAACCTTGATACATTAATACAGTTAATACATTGAAATAGTCAATTCCTATTTAATCTTGATCAGAATTTACACATCCTACCTATTTGAATTTGCATTTAAATTATAAACATTACAATTGCAATTAATTAATTAATAATTCTAAACTTTCATTAATTAGCCATCAATTATTTATTATAATTATAAAATTTATTTCAAATTATTATTAATATTCATACTACGTTATTATTATTTCATCTCATTCCTATTTCCTTTCTACTCTGAACTTTCTACCTAACCTTTCACATTCTACCATTGTTTAGTCTGGGTGACTCCTGTATTCATTATGCTTTTACTTATTTTTATACTCTTACTCACCTTTCTTCTAACTAACAACCAAATTTACCTATCATGACACCAATTTCTCAATTATAAACACCTTTCACTAATTTCATTCCGACGATAAATCCTATGGCACCGCGCGTCTTTGTACAGGAATGGGTGTTCCCTACCTGGCTATATTCATTCATAATATTTTGCCCTTCTAAAAAATTCGGCAAACACTCCCTTAAACTACGCTATTACCTGCCACAATGCTATACGTTGGTCACTCCTTATCACCTCACCCCCACTACAAAATATCATCAGCAACAAATAAATGTTTAACCTTTACTTTATTCACCTCTACAAATAATCACTAACTACTGTGTCCCTAAATATCTAATACTCTCTTTGTATTATTTACTTCAAAATTCTTAACTATCTAACTCCCATTAACTTTAATTGAGTAACTCACCTGCCTTTATCTATACCCAGGCTCTATTCCTTTTTTAAACATTCTACCTTACTGTAATCATTGACAATTGCATTATAAAATTTATCTCTCACCTACTCATAACAATACATCTCAATCTTCAAATATATATTCTTACTTAATCATTTATTATTCATTAGAAATTACCTTCATTACAAATTAAATAATAATTTAACTTCATTAGAGACTTTCTATTACAATTAATAATTTACAACTTCAGTTACAAAGTTAGTACAACTTTCTTTTGTACCATTTTAATTGAGTGATTACTCTTTAATTAATTAAACTTTCAATATTACTTTCACTTGTTTAATTGAACAAAAACTTGTTAAATGTTGATTAATAAAACAATGAAACTATAATTTACATACATGGTGTATATAAAATTTACCTGTAATACACAACATCAAAATACATAAATACATTGATATTAACACATATAAAACAATGAAAAATATACAATCCAAACTCATTATTTTGTCATTAATCAAAATCAGTCCATATGCAGTCCAATTCAAAATCACTGTTCACATATATTAAATGTTCATTACACAATAAAACAATCTATCCTCCATCATTGAATAACATTCTAATCTTAGGTTCTATTTATCTTATTGTTTAGTAAATACAGTATATAATTATACTCATTATAATATTCATCAAACATTTTATATTCACTCACAATTTCGTTTACATTAATAGATGTATTTCCTATTAATTTATCATATGCCAGGTCACGATCGGGTACAGTTCTGTCTCCCTCAGTGTGATATGTTATAATCTTGTTAGTCATATAGTCATAATTATCATCATAATTTTCTACTACTACACCTGTTACTTCCCAAGGTAAGTAATTGTTACCATTATTATCATCATCTATTATTATTTTAATATCACTTTTACTACAAGGTATGTATTTACTATAATCATCCACAATCTCTACTCCTAACCTTTCTACAAGTTCTCTATACTTTCTATTTACTTTTAAAATTTCTATTACTCTCTTTCTCTCACCATATATCTCACAATACCTCTCTACACTTTCTCTCTTAATATATTTCTCACCATAACACCAACTTACACACTGTCTCTCTCTCCAAATATGCAGGGGTCACTAACTCATAATTACTGCACCACCTATGAGGTACACAAAAACACCAAGGAACTCTATTTGTAGACCTTTCGTCTCCCAAATATAAATATAAGTAACTCTCGTCCTTATTAAAAATACGTGAAGACTTGACTTCACCCCCTAACACAACATCAAAGGAAAATTCTAACCCCTGCACCCCTTTAACAAATGTACTTTCTCTCAGCTCTCTCTCTGACTCAACACACTCAAACACCTCATTATCACTACCAATATTATCACTATCATTTTCTAATATCATATCATTCTTACTACCTGTAAACTCATTATTCAAATTATCACTGTTACTTACTTTATTAATCCGTACTTCGTTTTTCGTCATATTTTCACGACTACTCACCTTCTGATTCTCTATTTGGATTAACTTCTCATCCAACTTTTTAATTACGAGTACTATATCACATTGCTTATTAAGATTATTGTTACTTTTTTAATTTCTCTTTTTATTTCGTCAAACTTCTCATGGAAATCACTTTTAATTTGAACGTTTTGTGTTGTAATTTCATTTTTTATTTCAGTTTTGAAATTAGTAAAATTTTCATTCTGTTTGTCACATTTACTGTCAATCTTTAATAGCAACTGCATCATTGCCGTTATGTCATCTGTTTTATTTTCCTGACTACTTGAGATGGAGTTTATTGTTTCTGTCTCTGACTGTACAAATGCAGTCGTACTCGACTCGCCAATCTGACTAATTTGTGTTAATGGAACATCCATCTCACTAGTCAAATTTTCATCAGTTGTACTGATTTCTAATGTTTTATTGTCATTGGTACTCATTTTGGTTCTTATATCTCTAACACATATATGTTTATAACCTCGTAACTTAACCCTATCTTACACACGTGTTTATGTTCTTACGAAATTATTTCAGGCAATTATTCCGCTTTCCTGGTAGGTATACTCCACATAAAATTTTTATGCAGAGTCCCTGTTATTACGGGCGACAATGTAACTTTTTTTTTCTCTGTTACATATTAATTATTTTTGTAAAGCAATTATTTTGAGATTTTATCGGGCGCCATGTTGCCACACTGTACAACAACATATGCGATTTACTATGCGGTCCAGGATTCGTGTTAACGAACCAGTAATTGCGAAATGTATTACCTGAAATAACTCACTGGTGCTTGTATTTTTTACCAATGACATTACCCTTTTTTCATATAAAAACTCTACTTACATATTTGAAAAGACTCTAATGTGTGCCTAACATGCACGTTTTTACTATGCCTCGGGGCGTAGTCCGATTTATCTGGTAAACATATATTCACCTTTAAACATTTTTAGATCCTCCAAAATAAACGTGTGTTACAACTACTTTATAATAAACATGATAAACAATAAATGATATTTGCACAACCCAGCACTTGTTAAAATTATTTTGTTCACGCTCTCTCTCTCTCTCTCTCTCTCATTCCCTGGTACAAATTTTTTAGTTGTTTTATGAGCTCATTTTGTTTATTAAATGCAAAAATTTGGTAATTTAAAATTTTGTAGTTATGAATTTACTGAAAGGTATAAATATTTGACAGCTGATACTTAGCTGCCAGTTTTTTGTGAACTTCGCACACCGCGAGTTCGCAGATTCTGGACGCTCACATCGTCGATCACTTTTGCCGATTTGTACGGCACCGGACCCTGTTATTTAAAACACTTCTGGTGGTGTAAAATTTAAATATTCACACTCAGTGAATATGCCGGCCGCGTGATGTGCCGACCGGCTCTGTTCACTGTCCAGGCGAAAATGACGCAGAGTCTTTGTTAAACATTGCGTAGGTGGGGCAAAACTACGTCAGCAGTCTTTTGTCTGTACAGCCAAGCCTCGGGTTGTTTAAAAAAGTATGCATTACTTCGGCTGACGTCACCATGGGCTAGGCATGTTTATCGCTATCTGTGACACATAGTTTTTTGCGATATCTGCATCTTTTCAACTAATTTGATCGAAATCCTGTCAATTCCAATATGCGTTGTATAAAATATTATAGAGTTCATTCACCAAAACTTTATAGGGATTATGAAATATTACAAAATTTATTAAAAATAAATAGTTAGGGAATAAAATACAATAATTATGGTTTTTAGGACCATATTTTTATAAAAGTATGATTGTACCAGAATTATACCATCACAAAACCCTCTCAATGAAAGATTTTGTACCGAAGCATAAAAAATTTCATTGACACATTCGTACTTCCTAAAGGGATCAGCCAGGATATGTATCCACAACCCCTTACAATTTATATAAAAAGAAATACAATAACTCACCCGTGGTCCGATGATGATGACTGAACCTGCATGACCTTACTGGACTTCTCCTTCGAGATCCCAACACCATAAGGCCAATCAGGCGCGTAACGTTCCTGCTCTGACGCGCTGGCCAGCTCAGGACCGCCGTCATAACATCACCAAACACTGAAACAATAAATAAAAATGTCAATATAGTGGCTTGGTATATTACTCTATCCTTAACTGATCTGTTTCCCCTTAGCTATGTGCTGGTTTGCGTTAATAAGCACTGGGTTTGCTTGAAATACAAGAAATACAAATACAAAAAATAGAAAATACAAGAATTATATAGAATTGCCATTCTATTCATGGACTACCCTTTAATTGTAAAATCATTTCGATTCCCATCGATAATAATTAACTCTTTCTGTTTCATAATTAATGTAATTATAAAAGAAACAAATATTTAAATAAAATACATGGAAATCCACATATAAATCCCAAATATTACCTAAATCTCCGAATATTACTCAAACATGGAGAAAAACATTTTATAGAAAAAAAATAATTAATAAAATCTTATTGAAATTAATATTATTATTATTATTAACAGTTAATAACTGGCACTGTTAATAATAATTACCCCTCTTTCTCCTCCGCACACGCTATTTCTTATACATCAGGTTAAAATTTCTATGTTAATACATAATACATAATACATGATACGTCATACTCAACCTTGATACATTAATACAGTTAATACATTGAAATAGTCAATTCCTATTTAATCTTGATCAGAATTTACACATCCTACCTATTTGAATTTGCATTTAAATTATAAACATTACAATTGCAATTAATTAATTAATAATTCTAAACTTTCATTAATTAGCCATCAATTATTTATTATAATTATAAAATTTATTTCAAATTATTATTAATATTCATACTACGTTATTATTATTTCATCTCATTCCTATTTCCTTTCTACTCTGAACTTTCTACCTAACCTTTCACATTCTACCATTGTTTAGTCTGGGTGACTCCTGTATTCATTATGCTTTTACTTATTTTTATACTCTTACTCACCTTTCTTCTAACTAACAACCAAATTTACCTATCATGACACCAATTTCTCAATTATAAACACCTTTCACTAATTTCATTCCGACGATAAATCCTATGGCACCGCGCGTCTTTGTACAGGAATGGGTGTTCCCTACCTGGCTATATTCATTCATAATATTTTGCCCTTCTAAAAAATTCGGCAAACACTCCCTTAAACTACGCTATTACCTGCCACAATGCTATACGTTGGTCACTCCTTATCACCTCACCCCCACTACAAAATATCATCAGCAACAAATAAATGTTTAACCTTTACTTTATTCACCTCTACAAATAATCACTAACTACTGTGTCCCTAAATATCTAATACTCTCTTTGTATTATTTACTTCAAAATTCTTAACTATCTAACTCCCATTAACTTTAATTGAGTAACTCACCTGCCTTTATCTATACCCAGGCTCTATTCCTTTTTTAAACATTCTACCTTACTGTAATCATTGACAATTGCATTATAAAATTTATCTCTCACCTACTCATAACAATACATCTCAATCTTCAAATATATATTCTTACTTAATCATTTATTATTCATTAGAAATTACCTTCATTACAAATTAAATAATAATTTAACTTCATTAGAGACTTTCTATTACAATTAATAATTTACAACTTCAGTTACAAAGTTAGTACAACTTTCTTTTGTACCATTTTAATTGAGTGATTACTCTTTAATTAATTAAACTTTCAATATTACTTTCACTTGTTTAATTAAAACAAAAACATGTTAATTGTTGATTAATAAAACAATGAAACTATAATTTACATACATGGTGTATATAAAATTTACCTGTAATACACAACATCAAAATACATAAATACATTGATATTAACACATATAAAACAATGAAAAATATACAATCCAAACTCATTATTTTGTCATTAATCAAAATCAGTCCATATGCAGTCCAATTCAAAATCACTGTTCACATATATTAAATGTTCATTACACAATAAAACAATCTATCCTCCATCATTGAATAACATTCTAATCTTAGGTTCTATTTATCTTATTGTTTAGTAAATACAGTATATAATTATACTCATTATAATATTCATCAAACATTTTATATTCACTCACAATTTCGTTTACATTAGTAGATGTATTTCCTATTAATTTATCATATGCCAGGTCACGATCGGGTACAGTTCTGTCTCCCTCAGTGTGATATGTTATAATCTTGTTAGTCATATAGTCATAATTATCATCATAATTTTCTACTACTACACCTGTTACTTCCCAAGGTAAGTAATTGTTACCATTATTATCATCATCTATTATTATTTTAATTTCACTTTTACGACAAGGTATGTATTTTTACTATAATCATCCACAATCTCTACTCCTAACCTTTCTACAAGTTCTCTATACTTTCTATTTACTTTTAAAATTTCTATTACTCTCTTTCTCTCACCATATATCTCACAATACCTCTCTACACTTTCTCTCTTAATATATTTCTCACCATAACACCAACTTACACACTGTCTCTCTCTCCAAATATGCAGGGGTCACTAACTCATAATTACTGCACCACCTATGAGGTACACAAAAACACCAAGGAACTCTATTTGTAGACCTTTCGTCTCCCAAATATAAATATAAGTAACTCTCGTCCTTATTAAAAATACGTGAAGACTTGACTTCACCCCCTAACACAACATCAAAGGAAAATTCTAACCCCTGCACCCCTTTAATAAATGTACTTTCTCTCAGCTCTCTCTCTGACTCAACACACTCAAACACCTCATTATCACTACCAATATTATCACTATCATTTTCTAATATCATATCATTCTTACTACCTGTAAACTCATTATTCAAATTATCACTGTTACTTACTTTATTAATCAGTACTTGGTTTTTCGTCATATTTTCACGACTACTCACCTTCTGATTCTCTAGGTATTTGGATTAACTTCTCATCCAACTTTTAATTACTATATCACATTGCTTATTAAGATTATTGTTACGTTTTTTAATTTCTCTTTTTATTTCGTCAAACTTCTCATGGAAATCACTTTTAATTTGAACGTTTTGTGTTGTAATTTTATTTTTTATTTCAGTTTTGAAATTATTAAAATTTTCATTCTGTTTGTCACATTTACTGTCGATCTTTAATAGCAACTGCATCATTGCCGTTATGTCATCTGTTTTATTTTCCTGACGACTTGAGATGGAGGTTATTGTTACTGTCTCTGATTGTACAAATGCAGTCGTACTCGACCCGCCAATCTGACTAATTTGTGTTAATGGAACATCCATCTCACTAGTCAAATTTTCATCAGTTGTACCAATTTCTAATGTTTTATTGTCATTGGTACTCATTTTGGTTCTTATATCTCTAACACATATATATTTATAACCTCGTAACTTAACCCTGTCTTACACACGTGTTTATGTTCTTACGAAATTATTTCAGGCAATTATTCCGCTTTCCTGGTAGGTATACTCCACATAAAATTTTTATGCAGAGTCCCTGTTATTACGGGCGACAATGTAACTTTTTTTTTCTCTGTTACAAATTAATTATTTTTGTAAAGCAATTATTTTGAGATTTTATCGGGCGCCATGTTGCCACACTGTACAACAACATATGCGATTTACTATGCGGTCCAGGATTCGTGTTAACGAACCAGTAATTGCGAAATGTATTACCTGAAATAACTCATTCGTGCTTGTATTTTTTACCAATGACATTACCCTTTTTTCATATAAAAACCCTACTTACATATTTGAAAAGACTCTAATGTGTGCCAAACATGCACGTTTTTACTATGCCTCGGGGCGTAGTCCGATTTATCTGGTAAACATATATTCACCTTTAAACATTTTTAGACCCTCCAAAATAAACGTGTGTTACAACTACTGTATAATAAACATGATAAACAATAAATGATATTTGCACAACCCAGCACTTGTTAAAATTATTTTGTTCACGCTCTCTCTCTCTCTCTCTCTCTCTCTCTCTCATTCCCTGGTTCAAATTTTTTAGTTGTTTTATGAGCTCATTTTGTTTATTAAATGCAAAAATTTGGTAATTTAAAATTTTGTAGTTATGAATTTACTGAAAGGTATAAATATTTGACAGCTGATACTTAGCTGCCAGTTTTTTGTGAACTTCGCACACCGCGAGTTCGCAGATTCTGGACGCTCACATCGTCGATCACTTTTGCCGATTTGTACGGCACCGGACCCTGTTATTTAAAACACTTCTGGTGGTGTAAAATTTAAATATTCACACTCAGTGAATATGCCGGCCGCGTGATGTGCCGACCGGCTCTGTTCACTGTCCAGGCGAAAATGACGCAGAGTCTTTGTTAAACATTGCGTAGGTGGGGCAAAACTACGTCAGCAGTCTTTTGTCTGTACAGCCAAGCCTCGGGTTGTTTAAAAAAGTATGCATTACTTCGGCTGACGTCACCATGGGCTAGGCATGTTTATCGCTATCTGTGACACATAGTTTTTTGCGATATCTGCATCTTTTCAACTAATTTGATCGAAATCCTGTCAATTCCAATATGCGTTGTATAAAATATTATAGAGTTCATTCACCAAAACTTTATAGGGATTATGAAATATTACAAAATTTATTAAAAATAAATAGTTAGGGAATAAAATACAATAATTATGGTTTTTAGGACCATATTTTTATAAAAGTATGATTGTACCAGAATTATACCATCACAAAACCCTCTCAATGAAAGATTTTGTACCGAAGCATAAAAAATTTCATTGACACATTCGTACTTCCTAAAGGGATCAGCCAGCATATGTATCCACAACCCCTTACAATTTATATAAAAAGAAATACAATAACTCACCCGTGGTCCGATGATGATGACTGAACCTGCATGACCTTACTGGACTTCTCCTTCGAGATCCCAACACCATAAGGCCAATCAGGCGCGTAACGTTCCTGCTCTGACGCGCTGGCCAGCTCAGGACCGCCGTCATAACATCACCAAACACTGAAACAATAAATAAAAATGTCAATATAGTGGCTTGGTATATTACTCTATCCTTAACTGATCTGTTTCCCCTTAGCTATGTGCTGGTTTGCGTTAATAAGCACTGGGTTTGCTTGAAATACAAGAAATACAAATACAAAAAATAGAAAATACAAGAATTATATAGAATTGCCATTCTATTCATGGACTACCCTTTAATTGTAAAATCATTTCGATTCCCATCGATAATAATTAACTCTTTCTGTTTCATAATTAATGTAATTATAAAAGAAACAAATATTTAAATAAAATACATGGAAATCCACATATAAATCCCAAATATTACCTAAATCTCCGAATATTACTCAAACATGGAGAAAAACATTTTATAGAAAAAAAATAATTAATAAAATCTTATTGAAATTAATATTATTATTATTATTAACAGTTAATAACTGGCACTGTTAATAATAATTACCCCTCTTTCTCCTCCGCACACGCTATTTCTTATACATCAGGTTAAAATTTCTATGTTAATACATAATACATAATACATGATACGTCATACTCAACCTTGATACATTAATACAGTTAATACATTGAAATAGTCAATTCCTATTTAATCTTGATCAGAATTTACACATCCTACCTATTTGAATTTGCATTTAAATTATAAACATTACAATTGCAATTAATTAATTAATAATTCTAAACTTTCATTAATTAGCCATCAATTATTTATTATAATTATAAAATTTATTTCAAATTATTATTAATATTCATACTACGTTATTATTATTTCATCTCATTCCTATTTCCTTTCTACTCTGAACTTTCTACCTAACCTTTCACATTCTACCATTGTTTAGTCTGGGTGACTCCTGTATTCATTATGCTTTTACTTATTTTTATACTCTTACTCACCTTTCTTCTAACTAACAACCAAATTTACCTATCATGACACCAATTTCTCAATTATAAACACCTTTCACTAATTTCATTCCGACGATAAATCCTATGGCACCGCGCGTCTTTGTACAGGAATGGGTGTTCCCTACCTGGCTATATTCATTCATAATATTTTGCCCTTCTAAAAAATTCGGCAAACACTCCCTTAAACTACGCTATTACCTGCCACAATGCTATACGTTGGTCACTCCTTATCACCTCACCCCCACTACAAAATATCATCAGCAACAAATAAATGTTTAACCTTTACTTTATTCACCTCTACAAATAATCACTAACTACTGTGTCCCTAAATATCTAATACTCTCTTTGTATTATTTACTTCAAAATTCTTAACTATCTAACTCCCATTAACTTTAATTGAGTAACTCACCTGCCTTTATCTATACCCAGGCTCTATTCCTTTTTTAAACATTCTACCTTACTGTAATCATTGACAATTGCATTATAAAATTTATCTCTCACCTACTCATAACAATACATCTCAATCTTCAAATATATATTCTTACTTAATCATTTATTATTCATTAGAAATTACCTTCATTACAAATTAAATAATAATTTAACTTCATTAGAGACTTTCTATTACAATTAATAATTTACAACTTCAGTTACAAAGTTAGTACAACTTTCTTTTGTACCATTTTAATTGAGTGATTACTCTTTAATTAATTAAACTTTCAATATTACTTTCACTTGTTTAATTAAAACAAAAACATGTTAATTGTTGATTAATAAAACAATGAAACTATAATTTACATACATGGTGTATATAAAATTTACCTGTAATACACAACATCAAAATACATAAATACATTGATATTAACACATATAAAACAATGAAAAATATACAATCCAAACTCATTATTTTGTCATTAATCAAAATCAGTCCATATGCAGTCCAATTCAAAATCACTGTTCACATATATTAAATGTTCATTACACAATAAAACAATCTATCCTCCATCATTGAATAACATTCTAATCTTAGGTTCTATTTATCTTATTGTTTAGTAAATACAGTATATAATTATACTCATTATAATATTCATCAAACATTTTATATTCACTCACAATTTCGTTTACATTAGTAGATGTATTTCCTATTAATTTATCATATGCCAGGTCACGATCGGGTACAGTTCTGTCTCCCTCAGTGTGATATGTTATAATCTTGTTAGTCATATAGTCATAATTATCATCATAATTTTCTACTACTACACCTGTTACTTCCCAAGGTAAGTAATTGTTACCATTATTATCATCATCTATTATTATTTTAATTTCACTTTTACGACAAGGTATGTATTTACTATAATCATCCACAATCTCTACTCCTAACCTTTCTACAAGTTCTCTATACTTTCTATTTACTTTTAAAATTTCTATTACTCTCTTTCTCTCACCATATATCTCACAATACCTCTCTACACTTTCTCTCTTAATATATTTCTCACCATAACACCAACTTACACACTGTCTCTCTCTCCAAATATGCAGGGGTCACTAACTCATAATTACTGCACCACCTATGAGGTACACAAAAACACCAAGGAACTCTATTTGTAGACCTTTCGTCTCCCAAATATAAATATAAGTAACTCTCGTCCTTATTAAAAATACGTGAAGACTTGACTTCACCCCCTAACACAACATCAAAGGAAAATTCTAACCCCTGCACCCCTTTAATAAATGTACTTTCTCTCAGCTCTCTCTCTGACTCAACACACTCAAACACCTCATTATCACTACCAATATTATCACTATCATTTTCTAATATCATATCATTCTTACTACCTGTAAACTCATTATTCAAATTATCACTGTTACTTACTTTATTAATCAGTACTTGGTTTTTCGTCATATTTTCACGACTACTCACCTTCTGATTCTCTAGGTATTTGGATTAACTTCTCATCCAACTTTTAATTACTATATCACATTGCTTATTAAGATTATTGTTACGTTTTTTAATTTCTCTTTTTATTTCGTCAAACTTCTCATGGAAATCACTTTTAATTTGAACGTTTTGTGTTGTAATTTTATTTTTTATTTCAGTTTTGAAATTATTAAAATTTTCATTCTGTTTGTCACATTTACTGTCGATCTTTAATAGCAACTGCATCATTGCCGTTATGTCATCTGTTTTATTTTCCTGACGACTTGAGATGGAGGTTATTGTTACTGTCTCTGATTGTACAAATGCAGTCGTACTCGACCCGCCAATCTGACTAATTTGTGTTAATGGAACATCCATCTCACTAGTCAAATTTTCATCAGTTGTACCAATTTCTAATGTTTTATTGTCATTGGTACTCATTTTGGTTCTTATATCTCTAACACATATATATTTATAACCTCGTAACTTAACCCTGTCTTACACACGTGTTTATGTTCTTACGAAATTATTTCAGGCAATTATTCCGCTTTCCTGGTAGGTATACTCCACATAAAATTTTTATGCAGAGTCCCTGTTATTACGGGCGACAATGTAACTTTTTTTTTCTCTGTTACAAATTAATTATTTTTGTAAAGCAATTATTTTGAGATTTTATCGGGCGCCATGTTGCCACACTGTACAACAACATATGCGATTTACTATGCGGTCCAGGATTCGTGTTAACGAACCAGTAATTGCGAAATGTATTACCTGAAATAACTCATTCGTGCTTGTATTTTTTACCAATGACATTACCCTTTTTTCATATAAAAACCCTACTTACATATTTGAAAAGACTCTAATGTGTGCCAAACATGCACGTTTTTACTATGCCTCGGGGCGTAGTCCGATTTATCTGGTAAACATATATTCACCTTTAAACATTTTTAGACCCTCCAAAATAAACGTGTGTTACAACTACTGTATAATAAACATGATAAACAATAAATGATATTTGCACAACCCAGCACTTGTTAAAATTATTTTGTTCACGCTCTCTCTCTCTCTCTCTCTCTCTCTCTCTCTCATTCCCTGGTACAAATTTTTTAGTTGTTTTATGAGCTCATTTTGTTTATTAAATGCAAAAATTTGGTAATTTAAAATTTTGTAGTTATGAATTTACTGAAAGGTATAAATATTTGACAGCTGATACTTAGCTGCCAGTTTTTTGTGAACTTCGCACACCGCGAGTTCGCAGATTCTGGACGCTCACATCGTCGATCACTTTTGCCGATTTGTACGGCACCGGACCCTGTTATTTAAAACACTTCTGGTGGTGTAAAATTTAAATATTCACACTCAGTGAATATGCCGGCCGCGTGATGTGCCGACCGGCTCTGTTCACTGTCCAGGCGAAAATGACGCAGAGTCTTTGTTAAACATTGCGTAGGTGGGGCAAAACTACGTCAGCAGTCTTTTGTCTGTACAGCCAAGCCTCGGGTTGTTTAAAAAAGTATGCATTACTTCGGCTGACGTCACCATGGGCTAGGCATGTTTATCGCTATCTGTGACACATAGTTTTTTGCGATATCTGCATCTTTTCAACTAATTTGATCGAAATCCTGTCAATTCCAATATGCGTTGTATAAAATATTATAGAGTTCATTCACCAAAACTTTATAGGGATTATGAAATATTACAAAATTTATTAAAAATAAATAGTTAGGGAATAAAATACAATAATTATGGTTTTTAGGACCATATTTTTATAAAAGTATGATTGTACCAGAATTATACCATCACAAAACCCTCTCAATGAAAGATTTTGTACCGAAGCATAAAAAATTTCATTGACACATTCGTACTTCCTAAAGGGATCAGCCAGGATATGTATCCACAACCCCTTACAATTTATATAAAAAGAAATACAATAACTCACCCGTGGTCCGATGATGATGACTGAACCTGCATGACCTTACTGGACTTCTCCTTCGAGATCCCAACACCATAAGGCCAATCAGGCGCGTAACGTTCCTGCTCTGACGCGCTGGCCAGCTCAGGACCGCCGTCATAACATCACCAAACACTGAAACAATAAATAAAAATGTCAATATAGTGGCTTGGTATATTACTCTATCCTTAACTGATCTGTTTCCCCTTAGCTATGTGCTGGTTTGCGTTAATAAGCACTGGGTTTGCTTGAAATACAAGAAATACAAATACAAAAAATAGAAAATACAAGAATTATATAGAATTGCCATTCTATTCATGGACTACCCTTTAATTGTAAAATCATTTCGATTCCCATCGATAATAATTAACTCTTTCTGTTTCATAATTAATGTAATTATAAAAGAAACAAATATTTAAATAAAATACATGGAAATCCACATATAAATCCCAAATATTACCTAAATCTCCGAATATTACTCAAACATGGAGAAAAACATTTTATAGAAAAAAAATAATTAATAAAATCTTATTGAAATTAATATTATTATTATTATTAACAGTTAATAACTGGCACTGTTAATAATAATTACCCCTCTTTCTCCTCCGCACACGCTATTTCTTATACATCAGGTTAAAATTTCTATGTTAATACATAATACATAATACATGATACGTCATACTCAACCTTGATACATTAATACAGTTAATACATTGAAATAGTCAATTCCTATTTAATCTTGATCAGAATTTACACATCCTACCTATTTGAATTTGCATTTAAATTATAAACATTACAATTGCAATTAATTAATTAATAATTCTAAACTTTCATTAATTAGCCATCAATTATTTATTATAATTATAAAATTTATTTCAAATTATTATTAATATTCATACTACGTTATTATTATTTCATCTCATTCCTATTTCCTTTCTACTCTGAACTTTCTACCTAACCTTTCACATTCTACCATTGTTTAGTCTGGGTGACTCCTGTATTCATTATGCTTTTACTTATTTTTATACTCTTACTCACCTTTCTTCTAACTAACAACCAAATTTACCTATCATGACACCAATTTCTCAATTATAAACACCTTTCACTAATTTCATTCCGACGATAAATCCTATGGCACCGCGCGTCTTTGTACAGGAATGGGTGTTCCCTACCTGGCTATATTCATTCATAATATTTTGCCCTTCTAAAAAATTCGGCAAACACTCCCTTAAACTACGCTATTACCTGCCACAATGCTATACGTTGGTCACTCCTTATCACCTCACCCCCACTACAAAATATCATCAGCAACAAATAAATGTTTAACCTTTACTTTATTCACCTCTACAAATAATCACTAACTACTGTGTCCCTAAATATCTAATACTCTCTTTGTATTATTTACTTCAAAATTCTTAACTATCTAACTCCCATTAACTTTAATTGAGTAACTCACCTGCCTTTATCTATACCCAGGCTCTATTCCTTTTTTAAACATTCTACCTTACTGTAATCATTGACAATTGCATTATAAAATTTATCTCTCACCTACTCATAACAATACATCTCAATCTTCAAATATATATTCTTACTTAATCATTTATTATTCATTAGAAATTACCTTCATTACAAATTAAATAATAATTTAACTTCATTAGAGACTTTCTATTACAATTAATAATTTACAACTTCAGTTACAAAGTTAGTACAACTTTCTTTTGTACCATTTTAATTGAGTGATTACTCTTTAATTAATTAAACTTTCAATATTACTTTCACTTGTTTAATTAAAACAAAAACATGTTAATTGTTGATTAATAAAACAATGAAACTATAATTTACATACATGGTGTATATAAAATTTACCTGTAATACACAACATCAAAATACATAAATACATTGATATTAACACATATAAAACAATGAAAAATATACAATCCAAACTCATTATTTTGTCATTAATCAAAATCAGTCCATATGCAGTCCAATTCAAAATCACTGTTCACATATATTAAATGTTCATTACACAATAAAACAATCTATCCTCCATCATTGAATAACATTCTAATCTTAGGTTCTATTTATCTTATTGTTTAGTAAATACAGTATATAATTATACTCATTATAATATTCATCAAACATTTTATATTCACTCACAATTTCGTTTACATTAGTAGATGTATTTCCTATTAATTTATCATATGCCAGGTCACGATCGGGTACAGTTCTGTCTCCCTCAGTGTGATATGTTATAATCTTGTTAGTCATATAGTCATAATTATCATCATAATTTTCTACTACTACACCTGTTACTTCCCAAGGTAAGTAATTGTTACCATTATTATCATCATCTATTATTATTTTAATTTCACTTTTACGACAAGGTATGTATTTACTATAATCATCCACAATCTCTACTCCTAACCTTTCTACAAGTTCTCTATACTTTCTATTTACTTTTAAAATTTCTATTACTCTCTTTCTCTCACCATATATCTCACAATACCTCTCTACACTTTCTCTCTTAATATATTTCTCACCATAACACCAACTTACACACTGTCTCTCTCTCCAAATATGCAGGGGTCACTAACTCATAATTACTGCACCACCTATGAGGTACACAAAAACACCAAGGAACTCTATTTGTAGACCTTTCGTCTCCCAAATATAAATTTAAGGAACCCTCGTCCTTATTAAAAATATGTGAAGACTTGACTTCACCCCCTAACACAACATCAAAGGAAAATTCTAACCCCTGCACCCCTTTAACAAATGTACTTTCTCTCAGCTCTCTCTCTGACTCAACACACTCAAACACCTCATTATCACTACCAATATTATCATTATCATTTTCTAATATCATATCATTCTTACTGCCTGTAAACTCATTATTCAAATTATCACTGTTACTTACTTTATTAATCCGTACTTCGTTTTTCGTCATATTTTCACGACTACTCACCTTCTGATTCTCTATTTGGATTAACTTCTCATCCAACTTTTTAATTACGAGTACTATATCACATTGCTTATTAAGATTATTGTTACGTTTTTTAATTTCTCTTTTTATTTCGTCAAACTTCTCATGGAAATCACTTTTAATTTGAACGTTTTGTGTTGTAATTTCATTTTTTATTTCAGTTTTGAAATTAGTAAAATTTTCATTCTGTTTGTCACATTTACTGTCAATCTTTAATAGCAACTGCATCATTGCCGTTATGTCATCTGTTTTATTTTCCTGACTACTTGCGATGGAGGTTATTGTTACTGTCTCTGACTGTACAAATGCAGTCGTACTCGACTCGCCAATTTGACTAATTTGTGTTAATGGAACATCCATCTCACTAGTCAAATTTTCATCAGTTGTACTGATTTCTAATGTTTGATTGTCATTGGTACTCATTTTGGTTCTTATATCTCTAACACATATATGTTTATAACCTCGTAACTTAACCCTATCTTACACTCGTGTTTATGTTCTTACGAAATTATTTCAGGCAATTATTCCGCTTTCCTGGTAGGTATACTCCACATAAAATTTTTATGCAGAGTCCCTGTTATTACGGGCGACAATGTAACTGTTTTTTTCTCTGTTACAAATTAATTATTTTTGTAAAGCAATTATTTTGAGATTTTATCGGGCGCCATGTTTCCACACTGTACAACAACATATGCGATTTACTATGCGGTCCAGGATTCGTGTTAACGAACCAGTAATTGCGAAATGTATTACCTGAAATAACACACTCGTGCTTGTATTTTTTACCAATGACATTACCCTTTATTCATATAAAACCCTACTTACATATTTGAAAAGACTCTAATGTGTGCCAAACATGCACGTTTTTACTATGCCTCGGGGCGTAGTCCGATTTATCTGGTAAACATATATTCACCTTTAAACATTTTTAGACCCTCCAAAATAAACATGTGTTACAACTACTATATAATAAACATGATAAACAATAAATGATATTTGCACAACCCAGCACTTGTTAAAATTATTTTGTTCACTCTCTCTCTCTCTCTCTCTCTCTCTCTCTCTCTCTCTCTCTCTCTCTCTCTCTCTCTCTCTCTCTGTCTCTCTCTCATTCTCTGGTACAAATTTTTTAGTTGTTTGTGAGCTCATTTTGTTTACTAATGCAAAATTTGGTCATTTAAAATTTTGTAGTTATGAATTTACTGAAAGGCATAAATATTTGACAGCTGATACTTAGCTGCCGGTTTTTTGTGAACTTCGCACACCGCGAGTTCGCAGATTCTGGACGCTCACATCGTCGATCACTTTTGCCGATTTGTACGGCACCGGATACTGTTATTAAAACACTTCTGGTGGTGTAAAATTTAAATATTCACACTCAGTGAATATGCCGGCCGCGTGATGTGCCGACCGGCTCTGTTCACTGTCCAGGCGAAAATGACGCAGAGTCTTTGTTAAACATTGCGTAGGTGGGGCAAAACTACGTCACCAGTCTTTTGTCTGTACAGCCAAGCCTCGGTTTGTTTATAAAAGTATGCATTCCTTCGGCTGACGTCACCATGGGCTAGGCATGTTTATCGCTATCTGTGACACATGGTTTTTTGCGATATCTGCATCTTTTCAACTAATTCGATCGAAATCCTGTCAATTCCAATATGCGTTATATAAAATATTATAGAGTTCATTCACCAAAACTTTATAGGGATTATGAAATATTACAAAATTTATTACAAAATAAATAGTTAGGGAATAAAATACAATAATTATGGTTTTTAGGACCATATTTTTATAAAAGTATCATTGTACCAGAATTATACCATCACAATATGTTTATTTCTATTTTGTTGTGTCTGTTCATGTTTTGTTGTGTTGCTGAATTGTAGAAGGTTAGTTTGTATACATGCATAGTAGTAGTGTAAATAAAATGGCAAAATGATCTGAAAATATATTGAATTATATACAAAAATATGGAGTTTGTTGTAAGACAGTATAGTCCAGGCGCCAAAGGTATTTGAGTATGCAAAATGTGAGGACCGGCAACTATGCTCAGATTCTTATACCTGAGACCCCAAGTAACAAAAAACTGGATGTTGCCATCAGCTGTGTTGGTCCCTTTCCCTTCTCCCCATTAGCCACGCCCCAAGCGTTAGAGCGCATAGCATGCCTAGCCGTTTAACGGCTTTATGCGTCAGTAGGATAAAAACCATTGTGAGTAACGGTATATTTTTTCGTGTTTACGAAATATAATTTGAGTTTTTTAGTTTTTGAGTGATAAATTAATAATTGTTATATTAAAATACGTGAGCAATGCCACTACAAGTGACAAATGTGAAGAGTAAAAGACCGAACGAGTTATCGTGTTTATTTTGTGATAAAACAGGCGACTTAGTTAAGGAACCAAAACCACAATCATTCATAAATATTCAAAAAGCAGCAGATCGAAGAAAAGATGACGTTAGTGAAAAGTTAAAAAATAATCCAGAGTTCGCAGCACTAGAATGTTCATGGCATCGAGGTTGTATGGCAAGTTATATAAGTGAAGAAAAAATAAGGCGAAGAGAAATAGCATTGAAAAAAGAGGAAGATGTGTCTACCTCCAATGCAGAAACAAGTGATTCAGGTAGGAAAAATATTCGTCAGTAGGGTAAGAATGAGAGTTCTAACGCGGAAGTGACGTCACTGCCCCCCTTTTGGCGCGAAATTCAAAAATCGTGGTGGTGGGGGTAGACTTTCGTTGCAGTGTGTCGTCGTGTGCAGAGGTTAGGATGGACCGGGGGGGTAGTGGTGTGTCCCACGTGACCTCGGTGGGCGTACCGAAGTTGTCGGCCATGTTGTCGGCATTCGGCCATGTTGTCGTCGTCGGCCATTTTGTGGGGTTATGTGTGCGTTGATTGGCGGAGGCGTGGCCGCCGTTCGCTGTTCGCCGTCCGGCGGGGGCTTGGCCGCGGCCTGGTCGTGGCTTGACCGCCGCCAGGAGTGGTGTGGTCGTCGTCCATTTTGTCGGCGGTGTAGCGGCCATGTTGGGAAAGTGGCGATGTTGTCGGGTTGTGCATGTGTGCTGGTTAAGGTTGGGCCACGTTGCCGCTTCGTGGTGTGTTATAGTGTATGGTTTTGGATATATACTGTGTTTTCCGGAAGGGTAGCCATGTTGGAAAAGCGTCGACGTTGTCAACTTGTGCATGTGTGTGCTGGTTTATCGTCGGCCACGTTGTCGGCTCGTGCATGTGTTATAGTGTACGGGTTTCAGATATATTTACACTGCCACCACTGTCCGGATATCGTCGATGTGAAGAGGTGAATTGCATTGCTGCCAACTCGAGAACTGTACATTTGAATGTGTGTTACCTTTATGGTAAGTATATATTGTAAAAATAAAAAATATGCACATCATCAGTGTGAAATTCTTGTTGACACAGTCCTTCGGTGCAAAATTTAAAATCATTTCACTTGTAAATATTGAATATATGCATTTATGCATATATATTTATGCATAGATAATTATTACTATAGTAATCTATATTGCACGAACGTAAAAAAATGTGTAGTGTTGTGTACATGTAAGAAATACACATGATATGCACTGCATAATTGAATGTCTAGTTGTAATGAATTGGCTTCGGCTATCTGAGCATAATATGTACACATGCTGGTGATGATGTAATCAATCCATCTGTGTGCCCATCTGTTACCAAAGCGTGAGAACGGAGGCTTTATTAGTCGTACATAATTTGAAGAACGCGAGTCGTTGGTGATGTAATATTATTAATTGGGCTCCAGCTGTCTGTGCATTTGTTAACGTTGTGTGCGTACATCCATTTGTTTAATAACAGAACCCGAGCCGTTGATTAAGTAATGAATAATAATTGGCTTCGGCTATCTGAGCATATGTACACATGCTGGTGATGATGTAATTGTCTAGCCATCTGTTACCAAAGCGTGAGAGCTAAGGCTTTATTAGTCGTACATAATTTGAAGAACACAAGTCGTTGGTGATGTAATATTATTAATTGGGCTCCAGCTGTCTGTGCATTTGTTAACGTTGTATGTGTGTGTGTGTGTTTGTGTGAACGAAGTGATGACCGTACATAATTATTGTGTGAAACAGAAAGCCAAGCTAAGTGATTGTCCTTGACTGCACGTGTAGCAGCTCTAGGTTTTTTTTTGTCGTTGAAACAGAAATCCAAGCTAAATGGTTGTCCTTGACTGCACGTGTAGCAGCTCTGGTTGATACCAGCTGCTTTCGCGTTCATCCTTGAGATAGCGTATATATACGCTGTACGAATTGCTCACATCATCACATTGTTCGACGAGACTTACATTCAGTAAAACTTAACTAGAACTCGTACAGAGTGAGTTTCATTTTTAAATAATTTTCATTTTTAAATAATTTTTTAATTTCGTTCGACGAGATTCACATTCAGTAACTCAACTAGAACTCGTACAAGGTAAGTTTCATTTTTAAATAATTTTTTAATTTCTAAAGTATAATATAATCAAGCAATTATTGTTTAATAATATTGATTTTTAAATTAGTTGTATGTAATAACACATGAATGCACATTGTGCAACATTCGTTCTAGCTTGTATATTGAGTGATGATTAGTGTTAATCTTTCAAGGATTTTTGAAACAAATATAGAATAAAAATGTTAAAGCAATACTGTTTAATTAAAATACATGTAATTAAAATATATTACAATTTAAAATACATATTATGTAATAGTGAACAGTGGTGACAAGTACAAAATACATAATATGTAAACATATACAATATGACATTTGTGTACAATATTCATCTAAATAAACTAATTACAAATTAAAATATGTAAACGTACATAGTAGTGACAAAAATTAATATGTAAACATGTGTGACAATTGTGTATGAATTACAACTAAGTAAAACTAATAATTAAAAGTTACAATAAATAAGTGCAATATGTTATGTCAAATATGTACAAAAAAATACACACACACACACAGTAGTGACAATTATAAAAATACAATTGTATACAATTATATTATGTGTAAGCAAATTAGATTTTAATTTATAAATTCATTACGCATAATAATTTATTTGTAATTGTTTTAATAATTTGTTTTGAATTAAATCAAAATGAAATAAGTGTAAGCACATTAATTTTAAAATACTATTTGTACACGTGTGCAATTACAATTATGAACAAATATATTTGTTAATTTTGAAGATGTCTATCCGGGCTTACTCTAAAATGTACACCACGTAAGCCTTGTTTTATTATCTAGACATACAGTAAGTATATTGATAATTAAATATAATTAAATTAAATGAAATATATGTGTAAGCACAATATATTATAAGTTAAAATACAACTAAGTACATGTTAATATATATATATAATCGTACGTGCAGCTAATGACAATCATGTGTATTCACAATGAAAATTATACATGGTAAGTGAGTATGTCCATTCGGTCTTACTGTACAATTTCTACTATGTACGCTCTATCCTTTTCTCCACGAAAAATTAGATGCAGTGAACACGGTACTAAATCTTTTAATTCGTCATCTTCGAAAACGCCTGCGTATCTTTTAGGTAGATATACGCGATATTTTAGTTTAGGGTCTTTATAATCTTGGAGAGTGACGAGTACGGCTTTCCCGTACTTTGCGTCTATATTCTGCATTTCTGCTATCGGATATTTTACGCCGATTATTAATTCTTTTATTTTTTTATATTCAATTGCGCTAATAGTTGCAAATTTTTCAGTGAATGATGCCATTTTAAAATAAAGAATTTTATATTTGTCTCACGCGTCTCTCAAGGACTGAACGAATAACGCTCGCGCACAGCGGAATAAATAGGGAGGTGTTGTGGAGGTGGAACCGGAGAGGGGGAACTACATAACGTACAGTAAGCGTTTATTTTTAACCGTGTGAACAGGATACGACTTGACTTCTCACGGCTCGATGGGTAGGCGGGGAAGAGGAGACGAGTCGGTTATTTTTTTTATGAATAGACAGGATGATGTAATTAACAGCACTCATGCGTGTTAGAACATGTCGGTGACGCTAATTTTTTTTATATGACTATACAGGGTGATGTAATCGTCAGAAAGGTTAATTTGTTTTACGTAAGCGCTAAACAATAATGTTTTCAATTAGTAATTTATCAGAAACATATTGATTACTCTAAAATCTGATACAACCCACTCGCGTAAAGCGTGTACTCTAGTATTTGTACATATTTCTGGAAGTAAGTGGTGCGCGAGACAAGCTGTTCCATGTATTGATTGTAATTGATCGAGTTTGGGACAACCGAAATCTTCTAAATTTATAATATTAAAATGCACGATACGCTTCTGTAGAAATTTTTGTTTGCAATCCTTTTACGAACACAAATTTAAAAGGAAATGAATATTTTTCTAATATCGGTACAAGATGTTCATACGATGTGTCCCCGTCCGTCCACGCTAGTCCATGATAATGGTCTGTTAACCATCTGTTTGTCCTCACATGTTTGTTTGTCCTCGAAACAATCATGTTTGCTGGAGGTGTAAATATCCAATGTCTGCTGGCAAATGCGGTGACATCCATAATGGCTAGTTCCTTAACGAGTTCGTTTCCATCGTTGTCGATGAAACAGTGAAAGTCAAGTATGACTGCTAGATTATCCTCGCACATCCTTTTTTCGTTATAAACAACGTGTTTGGTGTTACTAAGAACGCTGCAGGTCCGTCCGTCTTACGGAACAGACACGTTGTATGTTGTGAAACGCTCGTAAAGAATTTTTTCGGAACGTTTATTTTGTACCTTATATTTTCGTCACGGATCAGTGCAACAAATTTACAGGTCAAAATGTTGTATACAAAAATTTCTATAGGGTATAGTATTGTGTGCTTTAATTCACTACAGCGTATGTACTGGTACGGAGATAACAGCTCCATGCGTCCGTCTTCAACGCGTGCTGTTCAAACACTGAGGTATGCGATATTAGCGGAGTTGGATTAAACACTTTTGTCACGGCAGCATATATTTTCAAACCTTGTGTTCACTAATCGATTAAATTAAAGCGTGAAAACGAACTAGAAATACGCTCTCATGTAAGCGGTGCATGCGGTTCTACATAAGGGACAAGTATGTAGGGTTATGGCGCAATTCACACATGTGATAAAATGTCGACAGGGAATAAGTACAACTTCCACGTTTTGTGCGTAACAGACTTTGCACATTGTATCACGATTTGAGCTTCCTTCTACGGTTTTTATATTCTCCTTGATCGTGTCGGTGCGTTGTTCGTTCTCTGCTGTCGCTACTGCTGTTGGTGCTTGCGCTTCGGTAACGATACCCAGTGCCTTGATGATAAAATTTGTATCTTTCATTAACATTACGTAAGAGCACGCGGGGAAATGACGTGCGTGTTCCATCCAAGCATATTCTCCACGTTCCCATTTGTTTAATCCGCCTCCACAGCAAAAACAAATTACTCTATCGTTGCATCCAGTGTAAAAGAAACCCGCTTCTGATAATTCTTTAGGTGTTATCGTTAACGATACAGGCCATTCTTTAAAACTCTTTAAACGGTTTTCCAAGCTTCTGTAACGCGGGTACGGAGATGTGATTTTTTGAATTAAGATGACTTGCACTTCTTTATCGTCTGGTGATAAGGACTTGATTGTTGTTGCTGTCGCTTCACCGCATTGTTTGAAATAGCGGTCGTTCTTGGGATTGATATCATCATCATCGAAATCGTGTGAAAGCATCTTGTGCGTCCTCTCGCGAGTCGTGTTGATGAAACACTGAGCAAAAAAAAAAAATAGGAAGAAGAGGATAATCGTTTCCCCCTCCACAAAATAAAATACATGAAAAATGATTACATTTTTTTTAATAAAAAAAATTACATACATGTAAGTCATACATTACATTCTATTTACAGCAAATACATGAAAATTGATTACATTTTTTTTAAATAAAAAATCGCATACATGTAATGCACACATTACATTCTAAAAAGCAACATTATATTTACAGCAAAAAAAAAACAATAATTTATAGTAAATGTTTAATTATGTCTGCGCACTGTGTTGGATAACGGAGTGTACACGTTGAGCGAATCATGCAGTATCAAGCAATAGGCCGCGGTCTGAGCGGGGAAATTGCTCGATGACTCGAATTCCAATCTGACGTCGACTGGTGAAGACTTGAGCGACTCATCCTGTCTGCTACAATCGAAGACGAATAACGGTGCTTTTGCTTTGAACTCAGTAGGCGTTAGAAGTACGTTGGGTTGACTTCTGTGGTAGTACGACTTTTGAAATCGTGTGTACATGTCGTACAGCAATGCATAACGTCCGTTATCGATATCCAGGTTCAGGTTATCGTACGGGTAGTATTTGTCGTTCAGAAAGAGTCTCGCATTTGTCACTTTGCAGTGATCGAATTCATCGGCATGTTTTTTCAGATTATTCTTTCTGCTGGTCTGGAAGGTGAGTATCACGTACCGCGGTTTATCCAGTTGTGTAGTTGTTTTCACTGTCCAAGTCTGTCTGTCAGTCGTTGGTAAAACCGGGTACTCGTGCAGTTCCCAACTACGAAACGGTAAGAATAGTGGTAGGTCTTTGCGTATGATATCCAATAATCGTATCCGTACTTCGTTGTTCACGTACACGAACGGAATCATCCAAGAGATTTTGGTTAGTTCTATATCAGCGTTAGCGGGTGCATCCGTAGACGAGAACAGAGCGTTAACGTCAGTGGAAGTGCGTAATAGTATCAGTTCTTGTTTCATGTTTAAAATAACATGTGTGAAATCCTCAGCAAATCCCATCAGCATCCTCAACGGTATGCAAAAGTTGAATTCATTATTTTTACCGGATGGTGTTAGCTCGTCAGCTGTAGGAGCAACCCAGCCGGCATTTTGCATCGAAACAATGTCCTGCTTGCTGGCAGATAGTATGGTTTTAATAGTGGACGTGATGCCGACACTCTTGGTACGATCTACTTCCACACCGGCCAATTCGTAACAGATTTCTTCGAAGAGAAACGCGATCGCATTGTTGATCATTTTCACGTTCACATTACCGGTGTCAGTGGTTTTTTTGCTCAACTTGCCTTCAACGTACAGGAAACTTTCCATCGGTAAAGTGAAGACTTCCTGTTGCAGGATAGGTATACGTATCTCATCATTATTTCCATATCGTGACGCCGACGCGTACGGTGCATGAGGATGATATTCGTAATGTGTGATGTTGTCTTCAAAGAACGGTCGACGTTCAACCGATAAGACTATACCGCTGTCCGTCATGTTACTTGTTTCTCTTGAGTTTGAATCCTAGTGAAATCAGGTAGCGTCGGTTAGTTGCTGTTAATCGTGTCAACGACGAACTTCTACTGATACCTTTTCCAAAAGTGTTGTCCTCTTTTATCTTGCAGTGCGAGCCGTCGCTACCTCCGCTCTTCATCATCATGGAGGTTTCGGCGAAATAAATTCCCATGATTACTACACACGTTTCAAATGTATACGTGCAGTGATGACTTCCCCTTGAAAATTCACAATATCACCGTCCTGATCGTGTACGGACACTGTAACGTTACGCAAGTGTAGTACGTTAAGCGGAAAATAAATGACGTTTCTAGGCGTTTCGACTATCTTGAATCCTGGCTCAACCGTTGGATAGAACGAGTGCAATATATGCTCGTTTCGACCCGCCTTGTATGAACCTTGAACAGCGTTACACCTTATCTCCAAAACGTTCACTTTGTTAATGTTTACAGGCGCGTCCGACGTGTGTAATTTATATGCTTCTAACTTGCGGCTCTTGGAAAAACCCAACATGGTACCGATCGTGTGTTCCGTACATCCGAAATCAATATCGTATGAACAATAAATTTCACATTTCAATGTGTTGTTGTTGGGTCGTAGAGAAAATTTCGGGTCTGCTAGTTCTTTTTTCAGGTACGTTTCAATATCACTGATTTCATACACACCGGTCGGTATATTGACAGGGTCTAACGTTTTACGTGCTCCCTTTAGTACGGGGAAGACATTGTTTTTTCCACTCTCCACGTTCGGTATAGAGTTGTACGTGGTAAAGTCCAGCAGTCCTGCGTACCATTCACCGTCCGTCAATTCAAGCGGTGGAAAAAAGTTACAAACCAGTGCGCTCGGATCCGTTCCTGTGACGGTGACCGTAAGCGAAGACATCTTGTAGTTTACTGATCGTTCGATGTCAAAAACTCTAAACATAAATGTCCGCAGATGACTGTATCCGACGGCTGTTTTCGCATGTAATTGTAATGAACATCGGTCACGTTCGATCCAAAGTACCGTATTAGCTCGACAGGAGGACGTAGATTGCCGAATCCATCAAAGTACCAGACTCTGTCGCCTCGCTTCTTGTAGCATACGCAGTGCGTGCCCGGTCCGCTAGCGTCGTCCAGATTCACGATCGCACTTTTGTTCACCCACGGTGATGTACTAGGAAGTGTGTCGCGCATGTACACACCTCTGAAATAGGGTATACGCAATCGTTTCGTGTACTCATAAAGATCGTGATCGGACAATGGACGCACGGGTATTTTGATTAGTTTTTTCGGTACGGTCGAAGATAGAGTCCTGAAGCCTTTTTACCACCGCTCCTTCTTCGTCGTTTTCCTGTCCCTGTTGTCGTCGTCCTCCTCCTCTTCCTGATTGTCGTGCGTCGAACCGGCTTGCGTCGTCTGGTGCGACGTCGACGTTTACGCACACCACCACCACCACTACAGCATAGCCCGCTGCCTAACGCAGATTTCGCCTTCATCGCTGCGGCTACGGCTGCCGCGTACGCTCTTTCACTGATGCCTGAATTCAAAGCTTTAACTCGTTCCCACGCTTTACCGGCTAGCACACGATCCGCTATACCTCGTCGTTCGTTGTCCTTGTACTTGCTGTAAGCGATATCGTGTTCGCGACAGGCTTCGTCCAACTCGTTGATTCCTCGATCACCACGACTCAATCTCTCCTCTAGTTTCGTTCCTGGTCCACAGAACCTGTAGCCAGGCAGATGTAGTTCTACCGGTAATACGTCCACCGCTCGATTGATCAGTGTAGGTACTGACTTCGCGACGAATGGTATCGCGCTTTTAACTATTTTTCCGATAAGAACACGCCCCCCCTTTTTTTTATCAACACGGCTACGTAGTTCATACATGACTACTGTTTCGATTGCTCTCGATAAAGAGATCTCCAATCTTGCTCGTCGTTGGATTTGTCCAGATCACTAATCAACACGTTCGTCTCCGTCTTGTTAATAAGTAGTAAGTCTGCCTCTTCGGCACCAAGTGAAGTACGCGCTGCGCGTGTATGCAATTTATAGGTATACGATACCACTTTCTCCCAACGACGTTGGAACACTTTTGCGTGTTTGTACGTTTCGCTCTTCGCGTACCGCTTCACGTCCTCCAATTGACGTGCGTAACTGCATCTGTGGCCCGTGCGCCACCATCGCCAACGTTTAGAATGGTTTTTCCTTGTGCGTTAAAATAAGCATCGTTTACCGCGGTGATCGTGTGTCGGTTCAAAAATTCCAAATTCACTGCGTCCTTGTTGTTCATGGGTGGAGCTAACTGTGTTATCCGCACATTGCCGAACATTAGGTTAGAGTTCGTATCCTTCGGTATGATCTTCGAGTCCACGTATATTTTGGTCGCAGCGTCTCTCGCACGAATCGGTTCCCTCAGAGACTGTATGCGATGGTCCCGTGCGTCGACGACAGCCCCGTTCTTCTTGTTCGGTACCAACTGTGTGAAACGTAAGCATGAGTAGTCTACGTACTGCTTGTTGACGGCGTCCCCGAGATCGACAGGAGCGCCGAAGTTGAGGTGCTTACGACCTTTCGCATCTATTCCTTGCGCCGCCGACGGATCGTCAGCTAACAGACAATGGTCACGCACAAAGCGCAGTGGAACGGCATCGCTATCATCGCGCGGTTCGCCCAAATTATGTATTTTTTTTCCCGCTACGTCGAAGTGTCCGTCCTCGGTCATTGTGATACCAATATCCTCTCGCAGACTGCGTCGCGTCTCCCTTCGCGCTCTGACAGCGCTCTGGTGTCTGCCAAACTTGTCGACACTCATCTCGTGAATGATGCGTCTCGTTCGTTGTGCACGGCATTTATACGTATTCACGGAATAAATCGATTAGTTTTGATACGATCGTACTGTCTATGCATTTTATTCCGACAACGGAGAGTCCGTCGTTATGTTTTCCTTTTACAATCGTATTTAGAAATTCATCGTACACGTATACGTGTGTGTCTTTGAAGAAATAAATTTTTCCGTCGATGTATCGGAACGCACTATCAACGGCTTCTGGTAAGCCGACAAAACGATCTTTAATATATCCATGTTTCTTGATCGTGAACGTGCACTCGTCTATCTCGCCGTAATACATATCGTTGTACAACAGAAGAGTTCGACCCGTGTACGTGTGTATTGCAGCGTTTATTTTCGTCATCGTGCGAACACCGAGCGTTGTGATTGAACGCGGATACCCGTTCACTGGCTGCAGACTGTGTATATCAAACATGTATACATAGTTGTCTATGAAAAGCACCACTTCTTCGGTCTGCGGTCTCTGGTACATCGCCGAAACGTTGGTGAACGTCAGCGGTAAGAAAGTCAACCAATCCGTCAACAGAAGCGGACTCCTAACCGTTCGCTTCGACTCGAGATCCAATGTCCACAAAAAGTTATCGTGCACAATATACAGATGTCTGTTGATTATTAAAAATTGGTTAACGTTCTTTAGTCGACATAAATCCGTTGTCGTCCGCACGGTCTCGTTCGTTGTCGTCGTCGTCGTAGCGGGCGGCGGCGGCGGCGGCGGCTTCCCGTACAAGCGTTGAATGCCTGTTATATCGTCGTCTCTCAGGTCGAACGGTCCGTCCGAGCGTGGTACGTAGAACGAGTACATGATCGAATCCCTCTCGAGGGAATGTGACAGTCCTAACGCGTGTCCGATTTCGTGCGTTAGCACCTGAAGAAAACTGGTCTGATCGTCCGGTATTTCGGTTGCGTTCGTATAATTCCACGATTTGTAGTAGTCCATGTGTATTTCAGTAGTGTTATACGGTAAATCGGGCGGGTAGTAAGCGTGAGCGAGAATACCTCCTCGTCCGTCCAAATCGTACCCACAGATCGTGCACCTGGAAGTCAGACACCTGTGTTTAAAATATTTCATAGCGATGACCATGTCTGCGTTTATGTCGTTGGGCCGATATTCGAATTCCAGGTTCGAATGTTTCTGCCACACAGCGAACGCTTGTCGCGACGCTTCTATAGCGCTGGCGCTACCGTGAAAGAATCGCCACGACAAACGTCTCTTGGCCCACGGTGTTCGTAAGGTGTACGACACGAAATCTTCGTTACCGCATCTCCGCGCACGCATCAGATTCATCGTTTCATTGTTCAATTCTCCATTTACGGTTAAATTGTAATTCACTTGAAACGTGCGAAGGTAGGCGTCCATATTGATGGTGGTGTTGTCCGTGAGTCGTAAACTATCGTCGGGCACGTATCCGTATCGCACCAAATAATCTATAGCGAAATCTACATCGTTAGCGTTAACGCTCGATGCGACAACGGCACTTGTGCACACAATAATAAACACTAGCGCGATATCCATGTTGTCACAACCAAACGTGGAATGTCCCCGGTGCGTGTACGACAGTATTATTTATACTTTATCGGCTTTCAGAATCGAATAGGGAGCACGTCGACTACTTTCGACCCTTGAGAAACCTAACGGTGCTGTGAATCGTTTCTTCTTTTTTACAACGTACAGACCGTCGCGCGGAGTGTATTAACTGAACCTTGTTCTGTGTGTAACTCTTGACGTCTTTCTATTATCAGCTCTTCGTTGTTGCATTCTTTCCGCGCCAAGGTTAGCACGTACATCGTCTCTGATTCAACGTCGACTATGAAGGCAAACGCATCCGTTCTGTATTTATTTTTAACGGACGCTTTGATCACAAAATAATGCAAGGGATACAGTTTAGCAGTGACCATTTCGTTAACGTTAATGTGCTTACGCGGCATTAACGAGTCCTTTAAGATCGATTCCATCACGACGATGCTGCTGCTGCTAATGTCAGATGATGATATATACCGCTCTTGTTATACGATTATGTCTGCTTCACGTAGTTCTTCCACTATGGAGACGATTTCGTTCGTGTGCCCACTGTTTCCAACACGTTGTGATGCCATTAACAGTCGCAATCTGTCCACCAGTTCGTTCGGATCGTCCCAGTGCACGTAATCGATTTTGTCTTTTTTTCTCGTTAGCGTCATATACTATGTATCGATATTATTATGCCCCTGTCCTGTACGTTTCGGTGGAAACAGTTGCGATATTATTCGTTTATACTTTACACCTCTGTTCGCGTTCACCTGTGCGTTCGCTAAGTAATACTGCTTATGCGCGTTGGTGTTACGCAGTATATCTTTGTACGCTGTCAGATCTGATTCCTTGTAAATATTTTCATTAGGATGCTTCATGAATACAAGTTCGTAGAGTCCTGGTGTACCTTTGTATCGTTTACCGTTGATAATAATCGTATCGTCCGTTTCGATTTCGAACTGTGAATCACCAATCATCCATTTTCCGTTTTCATGTCTTACACCGTACGAATAGTCCATCAGACGATCGCGTTCGGACGAAACGATCATACGCATGTACTTGTTCGCTAACGATTCACTGTCGTATTTGTCCTGAAAATATCTACGCGCTTCACGTCTTCCTTCCGGTGTGTCTAACATTTTTTCAATGTTGAGACTAGGATCGTCCTCATCGTCATCACCTGATGTTTCGGCTATCACGGATGTTTTCAGGAAAGACGGTTTCGTTCGGGAACGAAGTGGTGTTCCTACATCGATCTTACTAATTGCATCCATCGGATCCTCTTCTTCTTCTTCTTCCTCTTCTTCTTCTCGTTTCATCTCTTTCACTCTTATCGGCTTTTCATTTGTTGTTTTACGTTTCTTTTCAAGCAATGCTTGCGAAATATTTGGTAACGGTTCCAGAATCGGTTTGTAACTTTTGGATAACGTTGCTTCTTCTTCACGAATACCATGTTTTACCGCACGGTATTTCTTCCGTATGTCATCACCGATCGTGTCGATATCACGTGCTAATCGTTTTTTCTTGTCATCCATCTCGATAAACGGCAGTACGACAACTAAAGTCGTTGACAGCAGGACATGTGTATTTAGCTAAACGTTTGACAACTTTTTTTGTTTAATCGTTAGGCGCGACTACTATGAAACGATCGAAACCGACTCTGTACCTACCGGTGTCGATAGAAGAATCCTTGTCCACAACGAGAAAGCCGTAACGATCTTTCCACGCTTCAGCGCACATGTTCTTAAACGTGTCATATTTAATGTCCGTGTTGACGTGATCGTTGTACACATGCTTCAAGTTGCGATCGTCCTGTTAGAACAATAAATTAGATTGGCATTGAAACGAACTAACTGTTTTGGCTCTTGACTGTACGTCTGACAAAGGTAAAACGCGTCCACACCGCTGTGTCGTCCCATAGAGAAATACTTGCGTATATTGTGTTGTCTTTCACAAGACACGTCATCGAACACCATAATAGAATCAGGATCGACCTCGTCGGGAGGCGGTACCTCTTCGTTATCGTTGTAGGCGTAATAACCCATTCCTTCGTTGGAAAGTTGTGTCATCAGGGTCTCCAGCATCTGATATTTGGGTTGAAATAGTGATTTAGAAAACACGTATAAGTTCGCGAATCTCAACCCGTTTACACCGAACAACAGGTTGAACATGACGTTTGTCTTCCCGCACGCGGAAGGTCCGCAGATGATCGAACGAACGGTATCGGGCAGAAGACGTCCGTGTTTACGTTTTGTTCTGCCACAACCACCTCCACCACCATCGCCGCACAATTTCGAATAGTCCACGTCCTTTATTTTTAATCTGTGCGCTTGTTGCAATATTTTCATGTTGTCGTTCCGTGCACAGTCTATTTAATAGTCGCACTATATTGCAGCAGTCGGTAGATATGTAACTGCATACACAAGTGTCCGGACCCGTTTCACAGTGCGGATCCGACCAAACACATTCTTTGTAGTGATCGAATCCGGTACCACTTGGTACTATTTCGTTAAGACGGAATCTCTTCACACGATTGATAACCCGTTGCCAGTACTCGTGCACTGTCAAGATTCTACGCATGCGTTCAACGTCGTTTGCAGTCGTGTTCACGATGTACTCATCGTAACCAGGATGCGACACAATGTCTTTTACACTGTATACAGCGTGCATGTTGTCATCATAACGCATCGATGGATACTGGTTCTATTTCCATGAGTCGAATAGTTGTTATACCAAGTTCTTCTTGTGTATCCACGAATCGTGTTTACCATCGATTCCTAACCATCTGACTTTTACACGATCGCCTTTACGTTGTACAATCTTTTCTACCAAGTACACGTCACCAACGTTCGATTTACTGATTTCATGTTCATAAAAACCACCTTTCAACACTTCTCCTGTATGATCCTTTAGCGAATAGGTAATGGGTACGCTGCCGGTACGCACCGAATGAACGAGAAATATCTCGTTTGTCCAATTTGGTGTGTATCCTTTGGCGAATGTCATTTTGTGTTTGCTTATACGCACACGATCGCCTACTTTGAATTTCGGTCGTTTATAAACGATGCTCCTCGCCGTGTTCTCACGAATCCTTTGTAGCACTGTACGTTCGTTGGATTCTTTCACCTGACACGGTTTCATTCCAATCGTTCTGTGCACGCTGTTGTTGTACGTGTTGACTAGTTCCGGTAACATATCCAACCAACGATAATGACCTTGTTCACTGAACGCACGATACATGTGCGTTTTCAACGTACGGTTAAAACGTTCCACAATGGAGGCCTTTTTTTCACTATACGTGGAACAGAGTGTGATACCGTATCTGCTCAGCAATTTTTGTACGCTACTGTTATAGTACTCTTTCCCGTTGTCTGTCTGCAGATATTTCATTTTATTAGCACGAAGAATCGGTTCCAGAGCTCGTGCGACCTCTACACCCGTCTTCGTTTTCAACGGAACAGCGTACGCGTACTTGCTAAACGCGTTAATGATTGTCATAAGGTACTTGAATCCCTTGTTCACCTTCGCGTGCGGTATCATCTCTACCAGGTCCGCTTGGTACAAGTCGTGAAGTCCCTTTAACTCCACCGCACGTCTCGGAAAATTCCTTCTTACCGGTCTGTGCAACTCCTTCGCGATAGTCTTGCGAACGCTCTGCTGTATATTCTTCACCTGTCGTTTCATTCTCATGTCGTCTAAACCGTGATTCACAATACGTCGGAACGTTGTAAAGCGTTAACTCAGTGCTGAACGTAACTCTCCTCGGTACCGTTCTGTTACGTCTGCTTTCCATCGCGTGACTGTAGTAAGATTTCCACTCCACGTCCAGTTATATCATCTCGACCGAACGGAGAAACAACGCGTTCTTCTTGTGATTGCGTAAGTACGTTAAAACATGCGCTAAACTGATTTTCATACATCCATTACGCACGAGGCTCATACCGATGTAATATCTCATGAGCGTGTGTTGTTTCATGTCCAACGCTCTTACGGTCTTGACGGAATTCATGTCTTTGAACATGACGCTGCGTATAATGTTGGCGCGATACTCGTGCATTTCCGCGACTATGACGTTATCGTTCACGGGTAGATGCTCGCACATGTGTTTAGCTTTGAGTTCTGTGATCGGACGATGACTTCTCGACTCCATATGCAGGTGTATAAGATACGAGTTCAACAACCAAAACTCGTCTGCCATAGCATCCGTGCATCGTTGCCACTGTTCGTATAAACGTCGGTCTTTCACGGTGTACCCTTTTTCATGTGAATACTGCAGACCGAAGTATTCACAATACTTGCGGAGTGTAGGCAATGCTTCCTTCAGAAAGGCTACAGAAAACAATCCCTGCGCCTTGTTGTTCACCAATGTGAACTGTTTCCCTCTCGCTAGTGTCGGTAACGAAGATGGTGGGCAGCGCACGTCAAAACTTACGTTGTAGCTAGGATCCACTGCGCACTTTGGCGCTATCATAATCGCGCTTCTGTATATTTCAATCGCTGTACGTATCGGAATAGTGCGCTCCGTAATGACAATGCAACACAAAGCGTGTGGGGTTGAACTTCCGTAGGCGAGCATGTCTGTGTACACAGTCGCATAGTTCATTCGTCCATGTGAATCATGTAAGCCGTGAACACGTTGAACGGCATGATACAGTTCAGGAATCGGTCGGAAAGGTGAAATAAAATTCCACGCGTGACGTACGGTACACTTGAACATATTCTTTTCGTAAACCACAAGTTCAATCGGTACATTGTTTCGATCACACTCTTCGATAAAATGAAGCTATCGTGATTTGTTGTGTATACGATCAGAGATTATCATCAACAGCACGATCGGTGGCAGATAACCGCTACGTTTCTTTATGTGACGCCAACAACGTCCGTGATATCTGTCAACACCGAACTTATAACGTGTACAGTAGTTACCACAAAATCGTTTTTTCTTCACAAAATACATGGAACACAAGTTGGAGCGTATCGCGCTTCGTAACGGTTTTGTTAGTGTGAAATGTTTCCCATCGTCGTATCGATAGACATCCATTGTGTCATCGATCTGTGATGCAAGTGATACAGCTTCGAAATTGACATGATATTTAAAGTGTATAGGTATAATTTTTATGAAATCTTTTGTTTTATTTTTTTATCATTGGCGCCATCAGTCAGACATTGAATTGTGTACACACATTTAGTAGTAGTACTAGTAATAGTAATACATATAGTACTACTAGTACTAGTATAGTACTAACACAGAGTACTACTAGTACTACCCAAACGGGTATGTTTGTACATGAGTTTATGTCGGCTCTGAAAAGAGCCGTTTTTGCGTGCGTCGACTTCTACAAGTGTTCACGAACGAAATTGCATGTGGGCATTGACGCCTTATGGACTTGGACAGGATCATCACCCGCCATCCAATCCATAATTCGTGTTTTACACTTGTAGCATCTTACAACATCATCATCGCCTTCGTAAATAAACCCGGCTTTGGCTAGGTCAAAAAATCTCACGTTCGTATTCGGAAATTTACGAACGTAAAATTTAATGTTACCTCGACGATGGATGTTATAAAAGCTTTTTAATCGGCTTGCAAAAGAATATGTGTGCACGTCCATATCTGAAGCAAGAATGTTGGTTTGTCGCGCTGCATTTCACTTCCTCGGTGGTAGCTGCGCGCGCAATCGTAGTGGGGATTGCTGTCGCCAATTGGTCGGTATGAAATAAAGCACAGTAGTGGGAACAAATAGCTGCGCACGCAGTCATCATAGATAGTATAAGTGGAGCGATGATCGCTGCGTTCACCTTCGAGTCTCGTGCAGGCTAACTTTCACGCACTGCATATAAAATTTTACTTATTTTCTAACTTTGTATCAGTATTCTAATGTTCTTCAAGTGAGCAAGTAATTGATTTTGCTTTTATTGTTATTCTAACAATGCAGACGTTTTCTGTTGATCGTAAACATTCGTTGCGTGGCTCGTTGGTGTCGTACGTTTACACACCTGTTGCAGAGGAAGAAGAAGAATGTGTCAACGATGTCATTACCTTTTTCGATGAAATTCACGATATTTACGTACGGACATTCTAAACGAACTGACACGTTTGCTTACTATAAAGTGGCATATAGCGCTAAAAGCGAGATTTGTCAAGTACATTGTAAACGCCGACACGAACGAGGACGAAGAAGTGACGAGTGAAGGCTATTTTCACGGACGATGTCATACGACATTGATCGCTGATCAGAACGTATTGCCTGAACGTTTAGAAGCTTCGTACGAAAAAATCATCGAATCGATTTATAAATTCACTCGTGAGGGTAGCGGATGGGCGTTGGATCATATAATCTCGTTAGAACTCGTTCTCTCACGATACCAACCGCTGGCCGCCTCCAGTTTCATCCGTACACCTCCTGAATTGTCTTGTACTAAATCCATCATCAACGTAAACAATACAGGCGATAAATGTGTTTTATATGGTCAGTGTTGGCCGCACTGTTTCCACAACACAGAGACAGCGAGCGTGTATCCAAATACAAATCACATATTCACAGTATCACCACTTCTGGTATAACTTATCCCACCCGTCTATGCGATATTGTGAAGTTCGAACGAGACAATTCTGACATTTCTATAAATGTTTTTGGTTACGAAGAAAATGAAATTTACCCGCTAAGAATAACTCCTTTCAGTGGCAGACAACACCATTTTAATCTATTACTTCTCACCACCGCTGACCGAGAACATTACTGTTTAATAAAAAATATTAGCCGCTTACTATCTTCACTAACCAAACACAACGGACGTTCTTTCTATTGCAACTACTGTCTGCACAGATTCTGCGAAGAACGACTCCTTAATGAACACATCCCTCGTTGTTCACCGTATGGTGGACAAAGAATTCGTTTACCGACGAAAGAGAAGGAGAAGGTTATGTACTTCAAAAATTACACTTACTGTCATAAAGTCCCTTTCGCTATATAGGTATGCAGACTCTGAATCGTTCATTGTGCCTTGCCATCGTTGCGATGCTCCTCCACACACATCGTCCACCACAACGGAGTCGTTACATCTTCCTTGAGGTTTCTCCTACCTCATAGTCGACCACAAGGGTAACATTTTCAAACCACAGGTCGTTTATCGCGGTGTGAACGTGATAGAAACCTTTTTAGATAGACTAATCGTTGAAGAGCATGAACTGTACAGGATCATGCGTACCAATATCACTATGACTATGAGTGATCGTGACGTATTATCTTTCACGAATGCTGTCGTATGCCATCTCTGCGAAAAACCACTGACTGATGACGACAAGGTGCGCAACCATTGTCATCTGACTGGACGATACCTTGGCGCAGCTCACAACGTATGTAACCTCAACTGCAAGTCCGCCCAACATATTCCTGTCTTTTTCCATAACTTACGAGGTTACGACGCACATCACTTGATACAAGGGTTGGGTAAATACGATGATGAAATTCTCACTTGTATCGCTACCACTAGTGAACTCTTCGTATCAGTCACGTTGGGTGGCCTACGTTTCGTAGACACGTTACAATTTTTGAACACGTCCTTGGATACACTTGTTGGAAACTTGCGCGCGAGCGGTGCGGATTTCGCTTTAACAAAGCAATGTTTCGAAGAACACTTCGAGCTACTCTTACGTAAGGGGGTGTACCCTTACGATTACATGACGGGTAACGAGAAGTTCGACGAAACATGTCTGCCCGCACGCGAACACTTTTTCAATAGGCTGAGTGAATCACCCGTGTTGGACGAAGATTACGCACATGCACAGAATGTGTGGCGACTTTCGGAATCCGCACGCTGGGTGATTATCACGATCTTTATCTTAAAACAAGATGTACTGCTGCTGGCTGACGTCTTCGAGGCGTTTCGTGAGATGGCCATACGGTACTACCAGATTGATCCGGCTCATCTTTACTCGCTTCCCGGCGTTGCTTGGCACGCGATATTAAAGATGACCGGTGTGCGACTGGAACTGTTGACGGATATAGATCAGCATCTTTTTATTGAATCAGCCGTTCGCGGTGGTGTTAGCATTGTACCCAACCGCTATGCCAAGGCCAACAACTCGCTAATCGCTGATCAGTATGATGCTTCAAAGCCGACCTCTTTCATATTGTACACCGACTGCAACAACCTTTACGGTGCAGCCATGTCACAGCCACTCCCTTACGGTGACTTTAGATGGCTCGATCGTAACGAGATCGACTCACTGGACGTACGTACTCTGAGTGATGACAGTGACATGGGCTACATACTTGAGGTCGACCTACACTATCCATCCGAACTTCATGATCTTCACTCAGATTATCCACTAGCACCTGTGCGTTCCTGCGTCAATCCTGACATACTTTCACCGTACTCTCGACGACTCCACACACGACTACACTATACAAAAGGGTATAACGGATCAGAAACGCCCTCATCGTCTGTTCCCAAGTTGCTAACGACTTTGGACGATAAGCAAAAATACGTTCTTCATTTTCGAAATTTAAAGTTGTATCTGAACCTTGGTCTAGGATTGAAAGCGATCCATAGGGTGTTGAGTTTTAAACAGAAAGCGTGGATGAAACCGTTTATCGATTTCAACACACAAAAGAGAGCAGCAGCCACCAACAGTTTTGAAAAAGATTTTTTCCAACTGATGGTCAACGCTGTCTATGGTAAATCGCTGGAGAACGTAAGGAAACGAATAGACTTCCAACTAGTCTCTACCAAAGAGCGGCTGCAGAAACTTGTGTCCAATCCACGACTAAAGCGTATGATCCGCTACACCGACGACTTGGTCGGACTGGCTTTACGAAACAGAACTATATACCTTTCCCGTCCAGTGTATGTTGGCTTCACAGTACTTGATGTCAGTAAATTGATAATGTACGATTTTCATTATCGGTACGCTGTCAGCAAGTACGGACAACGATTAACATTATTAATGACTGATACCGACAGTTTGCTTTACAGCATACAGACTGACGATGTGTACTTGGATATGAAAGAGGATCTCCACCTTTTCGACACGTCGGACTATCCCTCAGATCATCCTTGTCATTGTGACGACAACAAAAAGTCGTGGGGAAGTTCAAGGATGAAACTAATGGGAAACCCATCAGGGAATTCGTCGGACTCAGAGCTAAATGTTACTCGCTCCTGTTGTCCGACTGTACCGACAAAAAGGTGGCGAAAGGTGTTCCAAGAAAGGAAATAAAAAAAAGGTTACGTCATCAGTTATACAGCGAGTGTCTTTTCGATAGTCGTACAGTTTTCACCTCTGCTGAGTGTATACGAAGCGATCGTCATAAGCTGTACACGCAACGTGTAACAAAACTTTCCCTGTCTCCTTATGACGATAAGAGGTACGTACTGGACGATGGTGTAATTACACTCGCGTACGGACACTACAGAGTGTGTAAACGTGTGTTAATCAATGACGATACCGGTCCTAACATGAAGAGACTAAGATACACAGAGCAGTAACTCATGGTAATAATAAACTTGTATTGCAAGTATAAAATTTATTTATTATACTTTCATTTGATTTTCAGTTGGTAGGAGGGGTGAGGTAGACGATTAGACATTAATGGTTAATATTTATAACAGGATGTAATCGACTCCCACTAAGACCTTCCCACACTATGCACATGTGCAGTTAATTTTATTCGCTGACTGGCCATATGTTATCGCAGCGTGTGAACTTTGTGAGGGCGAGGGGCTTTGTTACGTACAGGATGCAAGCCGTGTGTGATGTAATCGATGAGAGAATCATGAGGGAGGGGGAATTGTGATTAATTTTAAACAAGATGTTGACTGACCTCACAGTGTGTGTGTGTGTGTGTGTGTGTGTGTGTGTGTGTGGAGGGTGAGGGGACTTTGTCTATAGCAGACTCCCACCAAGCATATTCGTATATATAAGCATTTTGTCATAATGATTATTATCACATTCATTATAATTTTTCAAGTTGTATGTAAGTACTTACTATATTTTTACGTTAATATTTGAGATTACACACACACACACACACACACACACACACACACACACACACGTGCATTATTATGTTAGCAAATTATTATACAACATTTTTCTTGTTACGTTTTACAGAATGAGCGGAAGTGAAAATAAACTTTTTAAAAGAGTATGTGAGGAGCAGCGGCGGGTTCGAAGGTAAATTACAACATTGTTCTATATTTAACGAGTACAAACAGACTATAACATTCGACTGACTTATTGTTTATTTTTTATAGTTCTCAAAGATTACGACAGGCGTTGATGGGACCTTCAGTATCCCAACACAACTCAAGTCGGTAAGTCCATTTTTATTAACAATCACTTGTACTAATGCGTTTACGTTCGGTATTCAAATTTATTCTTTTTTTTTCAGTGATGCTACCGGTTCAGCTGCTGCTACTGCTGTTGTTGCTGCTGCTGCTGCCGCTGCTGCTGCATCTCAGGAAGCCGGCACGAGTCGATACGTTTTTTTTTCATTAACGTTCACTTGTTTTATTAACGTTTACATCTGGTATTAAAAGTGTACTTTTTTTCAGCAATGATGATGAGATGATGATGTATGGCGATGATGATGCTAGTAACAGTGACAGTGATACAACACTACTTCTAGATGACAGGCATAATGATGATGAAAATAATAATGTTGATGAGCATCAACAATTACCAACCATCACATTTAATATGTAAGTCTTCTTCTTATGTGTACATACTTTCGTTTTTTTTTACATGATTTTATATTTTTACTTTTTCACCAGTGATATTCGTCCACAAGCACGTCAAATAACGATTACTCCGCCACAATCGCCGCCACAATCGCCACCACCACCACAACCACAGGAACAACTACAACCACGTCTGCAATGGATCAGTACAGCAAATCAACGACAACCTGAACCACAATCCCCACAGCCTCAACAGCAGCCACAACCTCAACAGCCTCAACCACAACCTCAGCAGCAGCACATGCGATATGATCCACGTTTGCGGTCCCCTCCAGAAGACGCACCATGTGTGTTTTACGACATAATTGATACGGCGGAACCGATGATGCATAGTGAAGTCGCCACAATGAGACTACTTCTTAGAAGTAGGTTTCCGACGTGGCGATGGAGCCGTGGAGAGCTCTGCCCCATTCAGGGTATGTTAGGGCACACATCTTTTAGTGTGTGCCAAGAAAACTATACTGAGGGGCAGAGACTCCTCGGCTTAATGTGTGGACATACTTACCACTATCTATGCATCATTAATTGGTTCCAAACCGTGGCGTTGGAGGGGACACCGCCGGGATGTCCACAATGTCGGGTGTATGCATTCAGCAGGCCAATACATCCATTTTATGCACGCATGCATTTTTGAGGTATGTAACAGTACACATAAACATTATTCTAATCCAACCTACACCTATCAATTATACATCACTAATATTGTTTTTGTTTCTGTTACAGATGGCCGTGCACATGTAAAAAAGTAAAAAAGTGATGATGTTTTTTTTGTATATTTTTTTGATGTAATGTTTTTTTTCTGTATATATATATATATTGTATCTGTAATGTTTTTTTCTGTATATATATATATTGTATATAAAATGTAATATATAATTTTTTGTTTAATTGTATACTTTTGTATCTGAACTGTAATTTTTTTCATTAAATTATATATCGTTGTATTGTAATAATTGTATACTTTTATATCATTGTATCTGAACTGTAATTTTTTTTATTTAATTATATATCGTTGTATTGTATTCATATTTATATATTGTGTGTGTGTATTTGTAGTTTATTGTATAATTACAATATATATATGTGTAATATTTATGTCTATTTATATTGTATACTTTTGTATTATACTTGTGTGTGTGTGTGTGTGTGTGTTTTTTGCTACAATATAAATATGTAAATTTTTGATTTGCTTAGTTGTTTCTCTTCAACTATCCTTTTTCCTTCCATCATGCATTTTTATAAGTGAAGTGTCAATCAAAACAATTGCACCGCAATAGCCAGTCAACAAGAGTTTCACACCGATGATGTGTGTATCCTTTTTCCTTCCATCATGCATGTTTTATAAGTGAAGTGTCAATCAGAACAATTGCACCGCAATAGCCAGTCAACAAGAGTTTCACACCGATTATGTGCACATTTTTGTATTTTTACAATATATACTTACCAAAAAAGCACACACACACACACACACACATTCAAATTTACAGTTCACGAGTTGGCAACAATGCAATTCATCTCTTCACATCGACGATATCCGGACGGTAGCAGTGTAAATATCTGAACCCATACACTATAACACATGCACGAGTTGACAACGTGTCCAACGCTATTACAGTTCTCGAGTTGGCAGCAATGCAATTCACCTCTTCATATCGACGATATCCGGACAATGGTGGCAGTGTAAATATATCTGAAACCCGTACACTATAACACATGCACGAGCCGACAACGTGGCCGACGATAAACCAGCACACACATGCACAAGTTGACAACGTCGACGCTTTTCCAACATGGCTACCCTTCCGGAAAACACAGTATATATCCAAACCCATACACTATAACACACCACGAAGCGGCAACGTGGCCCAACCTTAACCAGCACACATGCACAACCCGACAACATCGCCACTTTCCCAACACGGCCGCTACACCGCCGACAAAATGGACGACGACCCCACCACTCCTGGCGGCGGTCAAGCCACGACCGGGCCGCGGCCAAGCCCCCGCCGGACGGCGAACCGCGAACGGCGAACAGCGAACGGCGGCCACGCCTCCGCCAATCAACGCACACATAACCCCACAAAATGGCCGACGACGACAACATGGCCGAATGCCGACAACATGGCCGACAACTTCGGTACGCCCACCGAGGTCACGTGGGACACACCACTACCCCCCGGTCCATCCTAACCTCTGCACACGACGACACACTGCAACGGAAGTCTACCCCCACCACCACGATTTTTGAATTTCGCGCCAAAAGGGGGCAGTGACGTCACTTCCGCGTTAGAACTCTCATTCTTACCCTACTTTAGTCAATCATTAAGGGGGCCTCTAGAAATTAATAAACAACAGAAATGTTTAATTTGCGGTAAGTTAACAAGGAACAAGAATAAACAACTTTTTTTGTGCTCTGAACTTTCAGCAGCGCAACAAATTTTCAATACTGCACAAAGTAAACAAGATCATGTTTTTACACAAATTAGTACTTGTAAACAACCAGAGGATTTATTCGCAATCGAAGTGAGATATCACAAACATTGTTACCGCGATTATTTAAGACTACCGAGAAATTCTGAACTTCCTGAAGGTCAACCTCTTAGTAAAATACCAGAAGAAATACTTACGGAGGCATTTGAAAAGCTGATAGATGAAATAAAAGATCGATTTTCGTCTCACTCTTTTGAAGTATCGTTCTTGGCCAACCGACTAGCTGAACTCACTGAAATAGAAGATGCAGTTGTAGAAAATCGCGTTATAAAATCACTACTTATTGATAAGTATGGTGAAAACGTTTTGTTTTTATATCCGGCTGATCGATCGAAATCGTCATTACTATTTATGGGTAACATACCACTGCAAGATGTCACTGAACATATTCGTGACCTAAATTCAACGAACTATATTGTTAAGAGCGCAAAACAACTTCGGAAAGAATTATTAACGACAGAATTAATACCAGGTGGTTATTTATGTGATGAAACTTTAATCGAAAAATCTTTAAACGACGGTAAATTGCCGGAAAGAGTAGATATTGTGTTTGATAGATATGATAATATTTCGATAAAATTTCTGGAGTCAACTTTACGGAGTAAAGGTCAAATAATTAAAAATTTCATAATTTCCAGTCATCATTGTAACACCACAAAATGTTACATAACCTAGACACTCACCAAAAGGGTAAATAATTCCACTAAAGTGATAAAAGTGAATCATTTATAATGAATGTAGCAAAGAAGAGAAGGATCAGCAAAGAAGAAAGACGAGGAAGGATCCCAAGAAGCAGTGATGAATACACTGCATGACACTACAACAAACACTATGACTGACTTTAACTAATGGACATGCAAAGTTCACAATAAGCTGTCAAACGAGCCAGTCCATGACATTAATGTAGAGTCATGTAAAAGTAAAACTAACTAAATAATGACGGAAATAATGTAATATCAGTAACAGCATTTTGGCTGAAAGTAAAAGAACCATGACCAATAAATAACAAAGCCTATGACTAGAATAGCTATGGCCACAATGTATATTAAAACTAGAATTACAAGCCCAGATGTAATATTAGTGAATAAAAATAGTTATAAAAGGAAATCTTATATGGATGAGTAACTTCCTTATTAGACAAGATGTAATTAGTGACCATTATAAAGGCATAAACATAGTACTAAGAATGTGTCTAGCCCATGCCTAAACAAATGTTTGTCAGTAAATTGATAGGGAAACAGGACTCCTAGTGAACATAAAATTTACTGAACAATCAATATAATTAAGCGCAATGTGAAATACCACCACTCAATTATTAAGGTATAACGTTAAATTGAGTAGGCCCGAAAAAATGTATTTAGAGAATAAGGATTTTTTATAATAGTGTATTACCATAATTATGTTAAGAATTAATATTGTACAGTAATAAATAGCTCTTAATTATAATCATAGATGTATTAGTGTTCAAATAATGACGTTCTAAAGAAAACGCAGTGTAAATCACTAAATGTAAAAAGATAGGAAATGATCGCATTATCCATTGCTAGCAGACGACAGTGAGAAACCATGTTTCAAAACATTATTTATAAGCATTGTCAAAGAAAACGAGGTTAAAACCAGTGTTAAGCCACATCAAATTAAAGCCCAGAAACTAAACTTTAATTTGATGGTAATAACCTCGAGTGGAATTATAATAAGTGCATAGTGCGTGTTAGCATCATTTGTTATTAAAATTAAGAAATTGTTCGAGTAATACCAATAACAACGAAAGCTGAGTACAACGTTCGCTCCGGCGGTCGTTAGAAAAAACGATATGTCATTGTAACGGTTATCAGAGCCTTAAAAAAAAGAGTTTACTAAACAACTTTTCTCTCTAAGCGCGATGCAGCGAAGGGGTATATAACCAACAGCGCAGAGAAATTCGTTACAGATTTGTCACATCACTCGAGCGATACAGTCGCCGCTCGCCAGCGTAATACTTTTTATGACTTAACATAGTATAACAACAGTAAATATTTCAAAATTCTTCAAGACAGTTAACAGTACAGCGATTAACCACACGGAAAGTGCTTCGACAGTAATAAGTGAATATTTTAATTAGTGCGTGTGTTTGGAACGAGCGAGAGTATTATAATCAGTAATTTAAATAGTCCAGTTTTATTAAGAAGAGGGCAGATTCCTCGTTCCAAGTGCGTATAAAGTGTAATTAACCAGTGATCATTATAATCCGATCACTGGAGTGTTTTTAAATTTTAATCTATACGATTAAAAGAAATAAGGTAACACAGTGACCATTTATGTTGCTTGTCTGTTTGCACTGATCATAATTTTCAACAACATTGTACTGACGCAAGGACAACAAAACTTTCAATAACATACACAGAATCAATTTATCTAGAGGTTTAATTAATCAAACGTAAGATATTTGTGTTAGCATTAAGCATCATAATATTTGTTAGTATATAAGTAAGCGTAACGATCGCTAACCTTCTAAATAGTTACGAGTTTTTAAAAAACAGGCCAAATTATTAATTATCATTAGATTAACGTCTGTCAAGGCATATGATAGTATTCTATTTGTATTTCAAAGAGCCTACCCGTGAGGTAAATTATATATTAAAAGTCAAATTTGTTAATAGTTATAAGAGTTTTATTGTTCTAAACTGAGCTAGGCCGTATTGTAGACGGGCAACTTAACATCAAGTTTGTGTTAACGTAACAATTGTATTTTTATTTGTTGAATTGTTTTAAAGGGTAAAATAAACCCACGATTTTATTCAGTATAAACCTTGATTACCTTTATTTGATATAGCTAATTAATACTCAACATTGAGTACAGTGAGATAACTCTGAGTAGAGACTTTACCATATTATATTTGGATTGTTTTAAATGCATCAAGCATTTAAACGAAGCATAAAGTGAATCTATACAATTCTAAAATTTATCAATTTGTTTTTTCATGGGAACTTTTCCTAAAGTAAACCCATGTGGCGCCCATATTGCACACAAGGAGTAGTATAACCTTGTTTATAAAGTAAGCTGGTCATAAGAGCAGCTTGACAGTTTATTTTTGGGTAAGTGAACGTCAGAACTTCCAGTATCACTAACAGGTACGTGAAAGTGTTTTTTTATTATAAATTATTTGTCCAGACGATACTTGACGGTACGTACACAGACGACACTTAACCAAGAAGAGGAGTTCTACTGCAAGATCGACGCTACGGTTACATTCATTCACCGACCAGCGATTAATGTATTATCCACTATAACTATCACACTTTACTACATAAACAATATTTACCATTTATCACTAAAGAGAATTACTGCATATAAAGTAAAGAGAGTTCATATTAACGTTTTAAATTATATACAATCGATATTTAACTTTAAATTAAATAAATTAAAAGAGGGGGATCTCGTTTACTTACAAATTAGCACACAACAGTGGAGCAAAAATTAACACCCCTATATTCGTTTAGGTTACAAATTGGCGCTCACAACAGTGGAGCATTTTCAATCATACAACTTTTTTACTTACAAATTAGCATACAACGTGTGGCAAAATTTAACACCCCTATACACGTTTACCTAACAAATTGGCGACCAACAGAGTGTGGCTTTAAAAATATTAAACTAATAAATTTTTATTATTAAATTAGCCCGGCAAATACAATAGAACAATCATGCCTCACACACACACATACACGATACTAGATGCAAGGCCAGCCAAGGAGAAGGTGCACAAGCGAATACCGAAATAAATATGGTGTTACAAGAGACGCAACCAACATCCGAAATGGAAGTCGCGACCAATAATAATGTGGAAACCCAACCAGAAGGAACGCCTCCTGCAGAACCCGTGCAATCCAGGCAACCTGAAAAGCCCACGCAACCAGGGGAGACCAACTTCCAGGAATGGATGAGGGGAGTGATGGAAGATTTACATAAAAAATTAGACGACAATAGTCAGAAAATGGAGAAGAATGAAGGAAGATAGTCAAAGAAATATCGAGTTATTGAAGGAGGAATTAAATAAAAAATTTGACGACAACAGCCAGAAAATGGACGATATCAGTAAGAAGGTGGAGGAAAATAACGAAAAAATAAACACAAAAATAGACATGGAAATAACAGTAGTTAGAAGAGAGATTGCGGAAGTACACGAGAGATGTGAACAACACAGCCAAGATTTAAAACGTACTAGAGAAGAGGTTGATGGACGAATCGACAATATAGAAGAAATAAATGAAGCCCGAATCGAGTCGCTGAAGAAGATAAGCCAGGACGAGATCAAACGAGTGAGAACGGATGTGGGAGAAAGGTGTGAAGAAATAAGCGCACCAGTGGACGCCGTAAGGACCCTGACAGTTACCAACAAAGAAAAGATAGAAGAACTACGTCAACGGGAGATCCTACAGATGCGTGAAGAAATAGAAATCATTCGTAATCGACCAGCACAGGGTCACTACTTCCAACCAACGGATAAACGTGATATAATAAATTTAAAAAATTACAAGAAAAACCCTATCGAGTTTCTAGAACGAGTGGATGAAAACCTGACCAGGATCCGGGAGAACAGATGGACGGTAATACGAAGTTTGATGGACGAATACTTTAAAGAAATCCATGACAATTGGTGGACTGCTACACGCCACGAGGTCCAGAGTTACGAAGAATTCAAGACACTATTCCGGGCAAAATACTGGTCGGAGGCCACGCAGAACATAGTGCGGGACAATATCTGCCACGACAAGTATGACGCCAGTAGAGGAACCACTCCAACTTCTTACTTCCTTGGTAACGTATGTCTGGCGCGAAACCTTGAACCAAAAATACCTGAGGAGTGCCTGGTCACCAAACTCGCTTACCATTATGAGGAGGGAGTTGCCAGATCACGTCAGTGGGGACAAGTTAAAACGATCCAAGCCATGGCAGCTCTAATTGAGGATAGTGAACACGAGGGCTACTATAGAAGGAGCCGCAAGAGGAATGAGAACTTCCATGACAGAAGCGGTAACACAAATAATAATAACACGAACTTCCGAAATTACCGAGGTAATTTTAATAATTACAATCAGAATAATGTAAACCAAAATAACGAGAATAATTATAGGCCAAATAACCAGAGTAATAATAATAATTCAGCTGGTAATTATAATAATAATAATAATAATAATAATAATAATAATAATAATAATAATAATAATAATACGAGACGGCCGCAGAATTATAACAACCATCCCAACCGACCCCAGAACCAAGGTGGAAACAACCAACCGCAGCAATACCGTAGGGCCAACTATGTCCAAGCCAACTATGAACAGGGAAGGAGGCGGTACTATCCACGGCGTGGTAGTTTCAGCAGACACGAGGACGAGGGGTACCAGGACGGAGACAGAAGGAATGCAAGGGGCGGACGATGGAGAAGCAGGAGTATCTAGGGCGACAGCCGCAACAATGATTATCGGCCACAAGTTCACTTCATGCCAAACCACGAACAGAATCACCATGGAGGACGGCCTGATATGGAAGAGAGGAACCCGGTAGACACACCAGACAGGCGCAATGAAGAGAGTGAACTCTCTTTAAACGCCTCGCGGCAGTGAGAAACCACATAGACCCCTCGCTGAAACATTCTATTGGGTGCAATTACGAAACAACTTCAAATAAAATAACAATAATAAGAAGCCACTATCTCAAAAATATTAGACAAGAACTGTTGGAAGAAGAAGAAATCGACCACCATCAGTGCAACAATGACATAGCGTATGTGACTGCCAAAATTAACGGAGTGACCACCACATTGATGATCGACACGGGCGCGAACGTCTCGTTAATGGATAGTACGGAACTCAACCGCATCCAGGAAGAAGGCAGAGCAGTAATACCAACCCTACCGATTAATAATATCATATTAGTGGGAGCGACTGGGCGACAGAATAAAACCGTCAAGAAACAGGTCAGTCTTGAAGTGACCAATCAGGGAGTCAGGATCCCAATGATATTCTTGGTAGCTACTGGATTACCATTTCGCAGTTTAATTGGCTGCGACATCTTGCGGAAATATTCAGCTATTATCGATCTGAATAGAGAAAAAATAACTCTAAGTACGCCAGATTTGGAATGGACGGCTGAGATTATTGGGAGCATGGAATCTCCTCAAGACCGAACCATTTTCCACATCAGAGAAGTAAGAAATCCTAGGTATCAAATGCCTATTAATGAAGTTGAGTATCCACCAACAAATGACAGCTTGTGGAATGAAAAAATCCTAGAAATCCGACGATTCAAGTCAACCACAAGAGACCACTCACCAAGCCCAGACCAAATTGAAATGTTGGTCAGAATATATAATAGATACCGACATGTATTTTCAGACGTTCCTGGGAAAGTGAAAAACTATCAATGTGAGTTAAGATTTAAAGAACCCGTCAATTTTAATCGGAAGTCGTACCCAATTGCTTATTCTTTAAAAGAAGCAGTTAGGACTGAAATTAATCAATTATTGAAAGACGATATCATTGAGTGCAGTCAGTCACCTTATACTAGCCCTATTGTAGCGATAAAAAAGAACGGGAAGGTGAGACTCTGCCTAGACGCTAGGGAGATTAATAAGAACTTGATCAATAACCGAACATCTCCTGGCGAAATAGAAGAAATTTTGAAGAAGTTTCATGGCATACAATTTATTAGTTCATGGGACACTGTCTGCGGCTACTGGCAGGTGGAACTGCACCCCCACAGCCGGAAATATGTAGCATTTATATTCGAAGGGCGCAACTACCATTTCAAAGATTGCCCTTCGGATTAGTGAACTCTGTAGCAATATTTATTCAGTGTATGGACCAAGTATTGGGCCAAGAAGCGCTCCAGTTCACTACTGTTTATGTAGATGATCTACTCATAACATCTACAAACTGGGAAGAACATTGTCATAGAGTAGACCATGTGTTGAGTAAATTATCTGAAAACAACATCACGTTAAAACTTGAAAAATCACAACTCATAGCCAAAGAAGTACAATTTCTAGGCTTCCAATTAACAGAACGGGGAATAACACCATCTAAAGAAAAGATAGAATCTATACAACAATTCCCCACCCCCAGAAATAAAAAACAATTACAGTCTTTTTTAGGCCTGTGCAATTATTATCGCAAATTCCAGAATAACTATTCGGAGTTGACTACCAAATTATCTCCACAGTTATCTTCAAAGGACAAATGGACATGGGGACCAATTCAAGATACAGTGTTCCAACAAATCAAAACCAAATTCCTAGAGACAGTGATGCTACATAACCCAAACTTCAATAAACCTTTTTATCTCAACTGTGATGCCAGTGACATCAGCTTAGGTTCTACACTGTACCAAGAGGATGAAGATGGGAACCATCTGGTTGTAAGCTTCGCCAGTAGAACACTAAACAAATGCGAACGGAATTACAACGTGACAGAAAAGGAGCTATTAAGTGTTGTATTCGCCTGTGGAAAATTCCGGACCTATATCTTAGGATATTCCATAACAGTACGGATGGACCACAAATCCATATCCTTCCTAAAAAACTGTAAACTAAGCCACGGTCGTTTAGCAAGATGGACCCTAGTCTTACAAGAATACAACATCAGTTGGGAATACGTTCCAGGAAAAAAGAATATAGCAGCAGATGTACTGTCACGTATCAATATAACCAACCAGACCTATGAAGGAGAGAAGGAGACAATTGCAAAGGTCTATCACATCCTTAAGAGTCGGTCAGACTTAGAAGAAATTGTTAAAGGAGTGGAGCAACACCAAAGGCAAGATGGCAAATTGATGCAAATTTATCAAAGATTAAATGCACAAGACAACAGGGTAATACCATACTATTGTATGCATAACAATTTATTATTTATTAAGACCAAATACCACAACAATACCTGGAAATTGGTAATACCCAAAACATTAGAAAAAGATATCATAACGGACTATCATATTCGTTATGGACACATGGGAGCAGTTAAAGTGGTAAGAGCACTGGAAGAGCACCTGTATATTAAGGACATCAACAGAAGAGTGCGTAATTATATCAAAAGTTATCGCATATGTCAAATGGTGAAATGCACCAACGAAAGGAAGGATGGACTAATGATCCCCATAACTTCATCAAACAAGTTAGAGAAAGTTTTTGTAGACATCTGCGGTCCATTCCCTAGAAGTGGAGGTCGACGTCAATATAAATATCTTATAATAATTTTCGAACATTACACAAAATTCACAAAGTTGTATCCAATAAATCGTGCCACTACAAGCAAGATACTTAACATAATTACACAAAGTTATATACCTGAAGTGGGGTGTCCGAAGACAATGATAACGGATCATGGTACCCAGTTCAAGGGCCGAAGATGGAGAGACACACTGCTGGAACATGGTGTGAAAACATATAAAACCTCAGTGTACCATCCCAGCAGTAACCCATCCGAAAGAGTGCTGAGGGAAGTTGGAAGAATTCTCCGAACCTATTGTTCCAACCAACAAAGGAAGTGGAGTGAGTATATCTCAGCAGCAGAAGACTTTATCAATCTAGCACACCACCAATCAATAGAAACTACACCTTATAATGCCATGTTTGAGAAACCTCCACCACGAGAAATTTGTGACATTATTCAGTTTCCTCAAAGCCAGGAATACCAATTTGACAGAATTCATTTCCATAACAAGATTATTGAGAAATTAGCACAAAGAAAAAGAAAGTATCAACAACAGATGCCATCAAAAATCATACAGTACAATGTAGGTGACCAAGTACTACTAAAAAATAGAGAGTTACCCAGTACCATGGAGGGTATCACTAAGAAGCTGCTAGTACAATAACGAAGAACAATCAGAACAATACTTATGAAATTTCTGATCCAATAAGTAAGAAGGTCAAAGGTACCTATAACCAAGCATCCTTAAAAAAGTATTATGTATAATGAGATTTATTATAAGATGTAGAATATCATAACGTGTACAAACTAAGATGTGTAGTACTATAAACAGCAATCAAAAATGAATCCAGGAAAATGTAATTGACCCATAATGAGCCCAATAGAATGGTGAAGCACAAAAACCCCTTATATATACTAGTGAATGAACATATTATACCATAAGAGTGAACTATTTTATCTTATTGTGAATATAACCAGAATGTTTATCATATTAAATAATAAAGAAAAATGTTAATTGAATATACCAAAAATGTGCATCATGTTGAATATAACAAGAATGATTATCATATATTATATCTAACAGAAATGTTTACCAAATAATACTACTAGGTTACTCTAATCCTTCAAAACTAATTTCAATAAGTGAAATTAAACATCCAGAATAAGTGTTAAAAATCAAACACTTGAAGGAGCAGAGGAGAAAAACAACAAAGCGTCGAATATTGAAAAGAGATGGATTATAACAAGGAATGAGAATGTTAACTGAATGATAAAGAAATATGTTTATCATGTTAAATATAACCAAAATGTTTGTCATATGAATATTGTAAACCCCTGATAATCCAGGATGATAATGAACAAAGTGTTAAAAACCCAATGTATAAACAATGTTAAGAGTGAACTATGGTGAACTCAAGAAGAATTTAAAGACCAACTGCATAATTATATAGTGATAAATTTAAGTGTGTAATTTAAAAACATTGAAATAACCGAAACAACTTACAAACTAGTATCGAAGAATAGCAACAAGGCTGATAAATAATATAGCCAATATGCCAAGTTATGAATAAAATAATGACCTGTGAAGAGAAGTATGTTAGATAAAATGATAAAGCATGAACAGTGATAACAATGAAACCTCTAATACCTTGAATGTTATATTGAATATGATGTCTTATTGAAAAAAATAAATGATATGTTATATTTTAAGTGTTGTGATAGTGCAACTGTTGTTAGGTGCAACTTTATATTGTCCCAGACAGAGATGAAGATTCCTCTGATTCTGAGGATGTGTAACTGAGGAACGGCGGAGAATGGAAGCCAAATAGAGCCCCTCTGATTCCGAACCCACTACAAATGTTAGGGAATTAAATTGTAATATGTCAAGGATTATAAATCAAACACCGTTAGGTCAAATGAAAGAACAAAAGAGTTTGTCACAAGAATCAAGATGTGTTTAATGTAAAGAAAAATGTATTATTGTAAAACAGGAAATTGTTAATTTAAGAACTAAGATATGTTATAACTAAGTGACTAAGAGTATAAGAAACTTAAAAATACTAGTAAGCTAAAAAATAATACTAGCCAAGAACTCAATCTAGTGCAACACACCAACAAACTATTGAACTTAATGCAGAAAGAAGCAGTAATAGTATGATGAAACAAAATAAAGTGATAAATTCTTCAAACCGTAAAACTTTTCTCAAATTATCAATTTTGAGAGGGGAGTATATGTAACACCACAAAATGTTACATAACCTAGACACTCACCAAAAGGGTAAATAATTCCACTAAAGTGATAAAAGTGAATCATTTATAATGAATGTAGCAAAGAAGAGAAGGACCAGCAAAGAAGAAAGAAGAGGAAGGATCCCAAGAAGCAGTGATGAATACACTGCATGACACTACAACAAACACTATGACTGACTTTAACTAATGGACATGCAAAGTTCACAATAAGCTGTCAAACGAGCCAGTCCATGACATTAATGTAGAGTCATGTAAAAGTAAAACTAACTAAATAATGACGGAAATAATGTAATATCAGTAACAGCATTTTGGCTGAAAGTAAAAGAACCATGACCAATAAATAACAAAGCCTATGACTAGAATAGCTATGGCCACAATGTATATTAAAACTAGAATTACAAGCCCAGATGTAATATTAGTGAATAAAAATAGTTATAAAAGGAAATCTTATATGGATGAGTAACTTCCTTATTAGACAAGATGTAATTAGTGACCATTATAAAGGCATAAACATAGTACTAAGAATGTGTCTAGCCCATGCCTAAACAAATGTTTGTCAGTAAATTGATAGGGAAACAGGACTCCTAGTGAACATAAAATTTACTGAACAATCAATATAATTAAGCGCAATGTGAAATACCACCACTCAATTATTAAGGTATAACGTTAAATTGAGTAGGCCCGAAAAAATGTATTTAGAGAATAAGGATTTTTTATAATAGTGTATTACCATAATTATGTTAAGAATTAATATTGTACAGTAATAAATAGCTCTTAATTATAATCATAGATGTATTAGTGTTCAAATAATGACGTTCTAAAGAAAACGCAGTGTAAATCACTAAATGTAAAAAGATAGGAAATGATCGCATTATGCATTGCTAGCAGACGACAGTGAGAAACCATGTTTCAAAACATTATTTATAAGCATTGTCAAAGAAAACGAGGTTAAAACCAGTGTTAAGCCACATCAAATTAAAGCCCAGAAACTAAACTTTAATTTGATGGTAATAACCTCGAGTGGAATTATAATAAGTGCATAGTGCGTGTTAGCATCATTTGTTATTAAAATTAAGAAATTGTTCGAGTAATACCAATAGCAACGAAAGCTGAGTACAACGTTCGCTCCGGCGGCCGTTAGAAAAAACGATATGTCATTGTAACGGTTATCAGAGCCAATCAAAAAAGAGTTTACTAAACAACTTTTCTCTCTAAGCGCGATGCAGCGAAGGGGTATATAACCAACAGCGCAGAGAAATTCGTTACAGATTTGTCACATCACTCGAGCGATACAGTCGCCGCTCGCCAGCGTAATACTTTTTATGACTTAACATAGTATAACAACAGTAAATATTTCAAAATTCTTCAAGACAGTTAACAGTACAGCGATTAACCACACGGAAAGTGCTTCGACAGTAATAAGTGAATATTTTAATTAGTGCGTGTGTTTGGAACGAGCGAGAGTATTATAATCAGTAATTTAAATAGCCCAGTTTTATTAAGAAGAGGGCAGATTCCTCGTTCCAAGTGCGTATAAAGTGTAATTAACCAGTGATCATTATAATCCGATCACTGGAGTGTTTTTAAATTTTAATCTATACGATTAAAAGAAATAAGGTAACACAGTGACCATTTATATTGCTTATCTGTTTGCACTGATCATAATTTTCAACAACATTGTACTGACGCAAGGACAACAAAACTTTCAATAACATACACAGAATCAATTTATTTATAGGATTAATTAATCCAACGTAAGATATTTGTGTTAGTATTAAGCATCATAATATTTGTTAGTATATAAGTAAGCGTAACGATCGCTAACCTTCTAAATAGTTACGAGTTTTTAAAAAAGAGGCCAAATTATTAATTATCATTAGATTAACGTCTGTCAAGGCATATGATAGTATTCTATTTGTATTTCAAAGAGCCTACTCGTGAGGTAAATTATATATTAAAAGTCAAATTTGTTAATAGTTATAAGAGTTTTATTGTTCTAAACTGAGCTAGGCCGTATTGTAGACGGGCAACTTAACATCAAGTTTGTGTTAACGTAACAATTGTATTTTTATTTGTTGAATTGTTTTAAAGGGTAAAATAAACCCACGATTTTATTCAGTATAAACCTTGATTACCTTTATTTGATATAGCTAATTAATACTCAACATTGAGTACAGTGAGATAACTCTGAGTAGAGACTTTACCATATTATATTTGGATTGTTTTAAATGCATCAAGCATTTAAACGAAGCATAAAGTGAATCTATACAATTCTAAAATTTATCAATTTGTTTTTTCATGGGAACTTTTCCTAAAGTAAACCCATGTGGCGCCCATATTGCACACAAGGAGTAGTATAACCTTGTTTATAAAGTAAGCTGGTCATAAGAGCATCTTGACAGTTTATGTTTGGGTAAGTGAACGTCAGAACTTCCAGTATCACTAACAGGTACGTGAAAGTGTTTTTTTATTATAAATTATTTGTCCAGACGATACTTGACGGTACGTACACAGACGACACTTAACCAAGAAGAGGAGTTCTACTGCAAGATCGACGCTACGGTTACATTCATTCACCGACCAGCGATTAATGTATTATCCACTATAATTATCACACTTTACTACATAAACAATATTTACCATTTATCACTAAAGAGAATTACTGCATATAAAGTAAAGAGAGTTCATATTAACGTTTTAAATTATATACAATCGATATTTAACTTTAAATTAAATAAATTAAAAGAGGGGGATCTCGGTTACTTACAAATTAGCACACAACAGTGGAGCAAAAATTAACACCCCTATATTCGTTTAGGTTACAAATTGGCGCTCACAACAGTGGAGCATTTTCAATCATAAAACTTTTTTACTTACAAATTAGCATACAACGTGTGGCAAAATTTAACACCCCTATACACGTTTATCTAACATCATACAAAAATTCCAACAAATTCTAAACATTTCCTTTTCAGCAATGAAAATAAATTACAACTTGTTCGATTTCTCTGTACTACTGCTCCTACATATGCACAAGTAAAAGAAGACTGTGAAATGTATATTTGTGGAGGATTTGATGATCCAACAAAATGTTTCAAATTACAAGGTTCTTTATTTTCTGAGGTACTTGAATTAAATTCGAACCACTTAGAAGCAGATTCAAGGATGTTTTGTCATATCTTTCACGCAGTAAGAGTTCAATATGCCCATGTTATAATCCTCAGCGCTGATACAGATGTTTTCATCCTGGATATTTATTTCTGGAATCAACTAGCACGTCTTGGTTGTCTTGGTCTATGGTTCCACGGTTCTTGTAAGAAGAAATATTTTTTAGGATGCCATTTGGCTGCTCAATCCCTTGGCGAAAACATTTGTCGTATTTTACCAGCATTACATTCTATAAGTGGTTGCGATACAACTAGTAGATTAGGCACAAAAAAAAATTGTTTAAATGCTGCATCGTTGGATTTCGTACAAAAAGCTCTAGCATCTTTGGGAAACTTATATTTAAGTATTGAACAACTGAAAGAGTTAGAAACAGTTTGCACCTATCTTTTTTCAAAGAAACAATTAACTGCTGATGAACTCCGATATAAATTGATTTCACAAAAAATCGGCTTTGATTTAAATTTAATAAAAATCATATTCACATCTGATGCTTTGCATTTACATTTGTTAAGAGCTACGGTACAAACATATCTATGGATAAATGCCGATCAAACTCAGCTTCAGCCTATTGATTACAATTTATTTGGCTATGAAGAGAGAAATGGTAACCTGTACCCACGACAAATGACGAAGCGACCTTTGCCAGAGTCTTTGATTCAGCCCTGTAAATGCGCATCGGATTGTCGAACGATGGCTTGTAATTGTAAAAAATCTAAATTAACTTGTATTTCGTTGTGCAAATGTATAAACAATGATTGTAAAAATATTAATGATTGATTATTTGTATTTCTTTCGTATATGTATCTTTAAATTTGCTTTTTCTCATTAAATAATTTTTTTATAAACAACTTATGATTTTTTATTTATAATTTCTGTTTTAATTTCATTTGACAACCTATTATTACCTTTAATTATAAAAAACCAACTATTAAAATAATAGTTAAAATTAATTATAAAATAATCATTAAAATAGCTCCATAGCATGTACTCAATCGATTTACTTGCTACGTAGGGGGAGGGGTCCAATAAAAAAAATTGGACCAATAGGGTTTCTGGCAACATCCGAAATATTAATCTACAAGCTTTTCTGAGCTTGTATCAATTGACAGAATGCGGTCCTCACATTTTGCAAACTCAAGTCCATCCAGCTCCCGGTCTAGTATGCTGATGAGGTGGAGTGTAAGTTGTGCAATAGCTATGTAAATTTTATTCATAGTGGATGGAGAGATGTATGAGAACATTTGGAAAAAAATCAAAATTGACTGAATGCTGCTAGCAGTAGTAAAAGTTTTACAAATTATTTTATGAGAACAAGTGAGGAATTTGAAGTAAGTTTATCTCATAAGCTTATCCAACTGTTATTCACCACCATTCTTCCAGTCTGCTAACCGCAGAAATAAACTAATTGGAATCTTGGATGGAAACTCACAAGTGGTTTTAAAACAGCTCAATTGCGACAAATCTGTTATTATTTGTTCTTAGGGTTAGAACTGTATATTGTAAAACTTACATTACAAGAAATCTGGGAAGTTGAGTTCTATTGCTTTTCCACCAATGAAAGCAAACATAAATCTATTAAAACATTTCCAAACAGATATTCAACTGTTACACACCACTACGATAATTATATACAGTAATGTAACAGTTATAATTACAACCGTATGTAGATAATTCCCAATTAGCGATTTCAACTGAAACACTCAAAACCTTTGATTTAATTTCAATTCGTGAATATAACCACTAACAGAAATTTATTATTTAAAAAATTCCATTTACAATTCAATATTTTGATATTAAAAAGGTATGCAATCAAAATTGATATGTTGATGCTCTGCTGGTGAGACTCCTGTAGAAATGTCAAATTTCTTTATAGAAGTATTGAAGGTTTTTTACTGAGTAAGAGAAAGTGTGTTAGTTTTTGTGGCAACAATGCCAATATTAACTTTGGAGGTGTAAATACACTGTAAAAAAAATGTTATAAGCAACTGCAGACTAGTGTTAATTAATCGAAGGGATTGGATGCCCAGCATAGTATTATTACACAACTGTGTTCAATCTGTAGCTGACAACACAGGGATGTGTTATTGATGTAATTATAATGATGAAGTTCTTTTACAATTTTAAGATTTACAGTATAAGTGTAGAAAAATTGAATGAAATATGTGATTTTCGTGAGGTCAGATATCACACTATTCTATCACATTCAAAAACTCATTGGCTGTCTCTGTTACCTGCCAGCAGCAACAACGACAACGACGACGACGACGACGACAACGACAACGACAACGACAATGACGACGACAACAACAACGACAACGACAACGACAGCGACAACAACAACAACAATATAGTAATAATAATGATGATGTTTTTAATAGTAATAATTGGAATAAAATGTGTATAATTTAGTTGTTTAAAAAAATCTTTTCTGGACAAAAAAATGTTCCTAAACATCCCGGCTTTGGATCAGAATCTGGTCACCCTAACATATCCAACGTGAATCTGCTTCATCTTTCCATTTTATTTCTACTTAATTTTTACCCACTTTTTGACAGAGAAGGAATAAGACAACATGTGAGTCACAGGTAAATGTACGCCGAATCATAAAACATTAGGTGATCATCTCCATGCAATGCGAGATAATGTTACAGCATGTCACTGGTAGAAGCACAGGAAGCACATTCAACACACATACACACTATCAACATGCTACTCGTTTTACATAGCATAAAAACTGCATTATTTTTATTATGTTATTGTGCTAACCATAGCTAAAATTACGTTAACATGTGCCGTTATTGACTTCCTTTGACATCTTTATTGATTATTCTATTCACATTTTTTATACTGTATCTAGGCCTATACATTTTTCTCTTTTCATTTTATTTTGTCTTTAGTCAACACATTTTAAGAGCTGAATAAATTAATTTTCATGGTGCTGTTATGTTGGTTCTGAAAATAAACCTTTAGTTCCCATACCTGGTCTCTGGACAAGGTATTCCCTTCCAGACAGAACCATACTTTAAGCCTATGAGGCAACCAGCAGTTCCTTGAATTGAGCCCCCCCTCACAATCTTCAGCTTTCAAATACCCCCTCCCCAACAATAATTATGTTTATTTTATGATAATTATTATTTAATAATAGCATGTGTGTGTGTTACTATAAATTCTGTTCAGAATATATAAAAATGATAATTATTTTTTATTTTACAATATTTAAAAAGTTTATACTATAAGCAATATGTATTCTGTTCATTCTAATATCTATCCAAACAGGGAAAACATTTAAGATGCAGTTAATGCACTTGCATTAAGATTCTAAGCGATAATTAACCGTTAATTAGTCGAATCAATATGACTGATCACTCACTTTAAACTACGAAATTACTGACACTCTATGTTCCTGACCGGTTGTCTTATTGAAATTCCAGATTGCAGTAACATGCTTAGTGCCATAGTGTGAATAGTGTATTATGATTCGATCATTTTTGACCTTATGCGATTAGTTACATAACACTTTTGTTTTAGGATTTCATTGCTTTTCAAGGAGGGAAGCGTCATTCTTTATGTTATAATAGTAACTATTAATATTTGTGTATTATAATTTGTATTATGAGTATGTTTCAAATATTTTTGAATACTTTATGTTACTGCTATTTTTTGAATAAAAAAATTAAAAAAATTTAATCACTGATATTTAAAATTTATTTCCTACTTTTCATTATTTAATACTATCATCTTGTATGTAAATATTATTACACTATTATTAATCACTATTATTGTTACGTAAATCAGTTAATAGTTACGAACGAAACAAGATTATTCACTTTAGGATCACTTCATGGAATTCAAAAGTACCTGTGAGAGAATTACAGGGAACTGTAGGTAATTGGTTTGAGGAGAAAATGATAACATAAAATCGATGAACCACCAGAACAGCAGGACTGCGGGAACTCGCCAATTATTAGTTGTTCTCATGGAATTGGCGTTGCCACAATTAGAGTTCAGCAGCCACAGCCACTGTCGTGTTGTCGTCATTCTGCTGTCCGTAGGTATTTCTTTAAGTGGCAGTACAGGAACGTGTCAATAAAGCGACTATAGAGTGGAGCTAAAAAGTTAATTGCGACTGACAAAAGTTCTTTGGTAGCCGATGTGAACTGCTTCATAGTATTGGTCTACAATATTGCTGCTACAATCTTGTATTGGCCTAACTGTACAAAAGCAGATGTACATATTTGTAATAAAACTTATAGTTTTACCTTATTTCCTTTCCATCTTGCTACTTCGTTATATGTCATACACGACATGTTTCGGGAAACATGTTCCCATCTTCAGGTTTAAAAACTTTTCGTTCTCACATGAAGAACTTGTCAACGTAAATAAAAACTTTTACTAACATCATTAAAAACACACTACATTAATAATGTACCGCGCGAAGAATCAGAGCGCACTGTTCGGGTTCATAATCGCAACTGTTGATTTCTCATTTGTCTATAATCTGATAAACATGTTGTAATGCAGTATCGTACAAGCTGTTCGAGTTAAACTAGGTTGAGCACTAGGTTTTTTTGTGTTCTCGATGCTTTGTAGATTTCGAATTCTTCTAAAGCGCTCATAATTCGCCCTTTGTTGCAAATATGTAACGGTTTCAAATTTTTGGCGCAACTAGTGTATCTGTGGTTATTATTAATGTAACGCGAAGTTGGAGGTAGTATATCTAATGCTGCCCTTCGGTATGTGTTCACTAAATCTATCTTTAAATTTTCTCCCTGTCTGACCAATGTACATATTTGTCATCACATTTTTTTAACGCATACTGTTAACAGACTAACGAAAAATGGACTCTGGCTTTATTTTCCGTTTTCTAAATGCTCCTGTCCCAAAATCGTCCAACTTAACGCAAATTGAATACAGTTAGTCCACTACAAATTAAAAAAAAGGTCTTCTTAAAACAAGTATCACAAGAAATATTGAAAAATTACCAAATATCTACCTCTTTTCAGCGCGTCTTCACAAAAAATTAACGTAAGTGAATTCGTGTTCAAAGCATTGTTGATCAGTTTTCGTAATCAACGTAGCTCAAGGTACACAAACATCACAAGAAATGCACTCAGATGCAATAAGTGCGTTGCTTTTATTTGCAAAGCCTACAAGAGAAATTTCTTGTGCAGGTTCTGTTGACAGTTATTAATTCGTTTAAAAAAATAGATACGGTATTTGCTTATAATATTACGTTTCACTTTTTATTATTTACAATATAGTTGACAGATATAATAAAGTCGATTATTACCTATTTTCATATGTTTATATCTACGTATAAATCACGGCGGCTTCGTATTGACCCCACGCAACGAGTTAGCCTATGTGATATTATTCCACGCGACCAACTGCCGGTTAATATCTAGTTAGTGTATTGATCATTTAGATACATTACGGTTGTTAAAAAAGTGCATTTAAATGAACTTTGTTCTACATTTTTTGTTTTGTTTTTGAAAACCTTTGGAAATCATCGAAACCGAATTCTCTTATTAATTCGTTCCCAGTACATAAAGGCTAAACTGTTCACACGGTTTAATTTCATTACGTTTCTCAATACACTTTTTAGAACTTTTTCTTTCGAAAAACACTTTTCAGCGTATGTATTTGATTCTCAAACAGATTTCTGTGTTTCGCAAGGAAGTAAACAGTCCATTATCGGTAGGTTGGTAGGCTATTTTAAAATTCAATTTTTTCGTAGGATAATTTCTGTCCTGTGTGTTTTCTAATTAATTTCCAGTTTCATCTATTTCTTGTATTTAGTAAAAATATATTGAAATGCTTTCTGAGTGACTGTTAGGTCTTGTGTGTGTGTGCGCGCTCGCGCGTGAGGTCATAATGATAGGGAGAGTGACTGGCTCTCTCGTAGAGGGTTTAAAGGGCAGTGTGAAAGGAACTGGTTGAGTAGATAGATATACGTGTGCTCTTTTCGTTGTGTAGTGTTATCAGAAAAAATATACAAATTAAGTCAGTTTCTTTTCTTTGTGTTTTTTGTGTTCAGTCCACTATTAAATATACATCACATAACAGTGACTGAAGAACCTTTTCCATAAATGTTTATGATTTAGAAATGTTTCTAAAGAAGATGTTATTACTTTACGTAAGCTAAAAATAAAAACTTATCTTTTATTGTAAAATTAGGCTACACGTTTTTAAATGTAATGAGAATTTTCTAATTCAGTAACTGTAGATAATGTTATAACACTGGCAATTCCTGTTTACGAAATCACATTCGCATCACGAAGATAAGACACTCCAGTGAAACGGCTTCACACAAAAACAAATAGTATGATCAGTCGGCAGCATATATAAGGAAGGCGAAAGCGAAGGCCAGAAGATAACTGGATAAATTACACAATTAACTCGCGGACACACACACACACACACACACGTTTTTGTAATCAGATACCCGTGTTTATGCATGGATATATTGCGTTGGAACCAGGGGAGCACGAACGGGTTGCGCAGTACGCGTTCTGAATCCAGGCTGCTGCCCAAGACGTGACTACGGGAACAGAATACCGCGCCTAACGACCTGCTTAGTATTATGTTATATGGATGTTATAAGTTGTGAGTGTTCATCAGTGTTAATTTATGCGCTTGTTGTAGTTGTTGTAACACAAATTTACGACAAATCATGTTGAGTGTCGAGTGTTAGTGTTTTGCAAAAAAGAAACGTGGTACAGAATTGTTTAAATTCTGTGGTAAACACTGCAGTTATTGTTGGTGCATTTCTGTGAGCTGAGTGTTTGTTTTGTCGCGTGATGTTTCATAAGAAAGTTTCGACAGTAACAGTCTTAGGTTACCAATACGTTTGTATCGGTGTTTACGAAAATTTAATTATTTTCAATTAAACTTTCTTAATTTTCTGTTTTTATTTTGTTGTTGTTATGATAGTTTTTGGGTTTTTTAATTCGTGAATGTTTTTTGTTGTGACAGCGAGGCAAACGTTGTTTTGTATCATTTTGTTTTTTCTGTCGTTGTTGTTGAACATAGCTATTATTTCCGTTGTTTGATCTCATTCTTGTCCTTATTTTACTGTCAACATGCCTGGGTGTGCTGTAGCCGGTTGTAATTCATACACAAGAAGAACGTAGTGGACAGATATATCATACATTTCCAAAAGACACCAAAGTAAAAAAAATATGGATTTTGAAAAGATATTTAAATATTTCGAATACTAGGATTTGTTCAAAACACTTTTCTGCAATATATTATGTTCGTGACTTACGTGCTGAATTAATGCATTTACCATCAAGAAGAGTTCTCAGAGAAGATATTGTCCCTCATATGAATCTTCCCGTCATCATCACTGCTTGTAATGACGGTATCCCTTGCCGCAGTGATGATAAAACATGGGTATCAGGCGTTCTTGAAAGTAATAAAGTCATTGCCAGAATAGAGAGATGTCATGCAAGAGAGGTCAGGAAAAGAACCTTCAAAAAAATATCGGGTTTGTCATCCCCCCAAAAAATTAAAATGGACCATAACACTCCTACAAACTGGGACATTGAGCTAGAGGATGTACAATCACTTAAGAAGCAGGTAAAAAAATTGGAAAGTGAAACCGCATTTTGAAATCTATGTGCACTATACGTTGAGGCAGAGAAACATACTTCTGAAGGAACAGAGAAATGCTGCTCATAACAATTTAAAACGTCAATACGAGAATGTGAAAACACTTGTTGAAGATAAGGTAAAAAAGATTTAAGAAACATTTTTATTGAAACATAAATTAAGAAGGTTATATTCAAATAAAAACCATGCAAAAGATAAGGTAAAAAAAGATTTAGGAAACTTTTTTACTGAAACACAAACTAAGGTGCTTATTGTCAAATAAAAACCATACAAAATGGAACTTTGAAGCCATTGCAAAGGCAGTTACACTACACGCTCTATTAATAAAATGTTACGTATTTTGAGAAACAAATGTTGTTTTCTTTTGCCAGTACTATCCCGACTTTGAAGAGATGGACACCTGTTTCATTTTGTTATCAGCCGGGCATACTCCGTGTTTCATGAAGGCCCAGATGAGCACTGCTGAACGGATATGTATTATTTCTTTTGACGAAATGAATGTGGATTGTAGCGTCAGTTACGATAAGAGGGAAGATCGTGTTGTAGGGCCTCACAGCAATTGTCAGATTGCCATGCTTCGTGGTCTCGTGTCTGGTTGGAAGTCACAACACACGACTCTGTTGTCTATGCACGAAACACATTGAGTGTACAAATATGAGGAAATTCTGCGCTATAAGGAAATTTATGTAGCTATTGTGCACGCTCTGCAAGAACTAGAAGGATCTGTCAACAGAGACACGTCTCAGTAGGCCCATCTACTGTTATGAACCATAACTCAAAGTATATTTATAGTTTCCTTGTTATCTCTTGACAAATTGTTCTCCTTGTCCCTTCCTCTTTGTAAAGCACTTCAAAGGATTAATTGTGATCTTGCAGCAACATTGGAACACTTAAGTAATTTGTTGGTTATATTTGAAGGTTTAATACAGAAATGTGACTTACATTAATGCATCAAGACTTGCGGAAGAGGTTTCTGTTACAATAACAAAGCCAAGGAATATTTCTTCGATGAAACATCTCGACAATGCTCCTTCTGACACTCTAGAGGAATACTATCGTAGAAACATGTTCTTGCCTTTTCTGAACCATATTACTGTTAACTTTAAAGATAAGATTAAATCTCATGGAAGCCTAATGGTGTCCCTAGAAAAAATAATACCGGAAAAATGTGTAAATTAAAATACAGAAGATATAACACCACTAGCGGAATTGTATCAGAAATTGTTACCTGAACCAGGTACAGTTGTTGCAGAATTCGGTGTGTTCGGTGTGTGGAAGGAAAAGTGGATAAAAGAAAATCCAAGTTCAAGACCACACAACGAGCTGGATGCATTCACTTCATGCAACCCATCTTTTTTCCCAATATGAAAAAATTACTTTAAAAAAACACTCCCAATTTCTACAGCTAACCTTGAGAGATCATTTTCTACTCTGAAACGCATAAAAATTGCTTAAGGACACAAGTAATCAGAACAGATTAACTGGTCTTGCTCTTCTTTTGGTTCATCGAAATATTTCTGTAGATATAGAAAGTGTGGTGAGTGGCTAGGAGGGGATACACTTCCTTCTAATGCAGGTCTAAATATTATTTATATAAGCAATGATAATATATATATATATATTCGGTTTTTGTTTTTAGAAGATAGATAACCGTATCCTCTTTACTTTTTGTTGAACCTCCCCCGAAATGAAATTCTTTATACGCCCATGAATGAACCTTTTACCTTTTGAAATAGCATTTGTAATAGCATTTGTTACATATACATCTGTAAGATACATGTGTCAGCAGGACACATCTTTACATGAACGTGTACATATTTGGCTTTCGTTATTCAGCTTCAGCGGTAACTGCGTTACAGTGAGGACATGGTTCGTGATTGTACAATAAACGTGTTTAATCTCTGAAGTGTAGCGTAGGGTTAATACAATCATTCTATACGTTAACTTCACATGCATGGAGTTCAAATTATTACAATATTCACTGTACACTTTATTTTAAAATAAGAATTTAACACAATTTTTATGTGACTTAGGTTACGTCAAACTACCAATTTTGTGTAAAAAAACATATTATTTCTACATATAAAGTTAATTTTTGTTTCACGTAAATTTTCAAATTAATCACGTAATGTTATTAGAAAAGGGCTTAAAGCATGGAAAAATGATTTATTGTCCCTTCTTTTACATTCTGTATTTCTATTTTAAATGAAATATTACTGAAATTTTAATTGCTTGCCCTTTTCTTCTGAAGTAAATTACGAGGTTTAGGTTTTATTAATTATAATTAATAAAATGTATATTTGGTTATTATTTACCTTTATGTACACAAGACTGAGTTTTCAGTTCACTGTCACTACACTAATATCATCTTTCTTCTACAAAAAAGTCACAAATAGAAACATAAATATGTATTGTCAGGTGTAAGCTATATTATCTTTTAAATCAAAAGTAGCGCACGCAGGACGGTTTTCAAGAAGGGCTCAAATGGTGTTGCGTCTGGAAGCTCTTGAATGCTTTTGAGTTATTCCTAGAAACGCTAATTGGAAATGGCTGGTTAGAAAGAAGTTTAACGTGGACTGTATGTTTTTCATATAATGATAGTTTATTGAAATTTTGATGATGCGATTGCTGACACGTGCAGAAGTTAACGCGGCATGATGCCCGTTAACTGAATTAGAAATAAAAGTCGAAAGACATAATCGTTATTAATAAGGCAGGAATCGCCCAAGTAGAATAAGTGCATGTTGCACATACTAAATAATTTAAATAATGAAACCCAGTAGCCGCGGCTGGAAATATTACGAGTGATCAGCTCGGAGTCTTGAGTATAACTAACGTAAATTTCGCTACAGTCAGCCCAGCTGGAGACCGGCTGTAGTTAGTAGATAAAAACGTGACGTCATCTGCACGTGGCGCAACGCGGTATTTAGATTACAGAGTTTACAAGTTCAAATTTTGAACATACTGCCCGCACAAAATCCGAGCGATTTTGTAATTTATGCTTTCAGGTTAATAATATATAGTAATTGACGTTACATGCTAATAAAACAACAACATAACAATTGACATGTCCAACATAGAGCTATGACACCTAGACAATTAATAGTAACAATATGGTTAACATACCAAATTCATGTGATTATTACAAAATACATAATGATTTGATTTATATAGTCATAGAAAACTGACCAACATATAATAATATGGCATGATGCACAATAATACAATAATCAGGTAGACATATTAATTTGTCTCACATAATAACAGGATAATGATCACAAAAAATTCAGTAATAAGTAACAAGTAATAATACAACGACAAGATATAATAATTTGGATGCATGATATTGGAACAACAATCCCCAGAAAATTCAACAATACATAACCATTGGATAATACAATGGCAAATACATAATAATTGATACAATAATATTATAATAATGATTCCCAAAACAGTTTAAAAATACATAATCATAGAATAGTACAATAGCAAAGACATAATAATTGATACAATAATATTACAATAATAATTCCCAAAAAAGTTTAAAAATACATAATCATAGAATAGTACAATAGCAAAGACATAATAATTGATACAATAATAGCGTAGTGACTATTACAATAATAGCTACACAATAATAATAATAATTACAATAATAATAAAATTGGATTATATGATCGCCCCGGGAATGTCCCGGGAGTGATGCAAGGCAATGCGACAAAGTTCACATTCCTGATACGTGTCGTATGATGCTCATGCGACTAGTCTGATGCCACCGGAAGGGGGCATAATTTATGGATGGGTCGACGTAGGATACCCTGTGCGGTGCGAACTTCAGCAACGCGCACTATTGAGTCCTACCCCGCATAAACATTTGTGATTACCCCGCGCTTCCATTGAAGGGGGGGAATTATCATCTAGAATGAGGACGAGCTGTCCAACAGTCAAATTTCTTGACGTAATGCGCCATTTGTTGCGCTGTTGGTGCAAGTAATCTTTTGACCATCGTTTCCAGATGGATTGTGTGAATCTTTGGAGCAGCTGCCGTCTGCCCAAACGACTAATACTGACTTGGGTATAGTCGGGTTCCGGGAGTGCCGTAAGTGGAAAACCGACCAGGAAATGAGCGGGAGTTAACGGTTCTGGGTCCCTAAAGTCATTGGATATAGCGAATAAAGGGCGTGAGTTAAGGCAGGGCTCTATTTGAGTTAGGATGGTATAATACTCCTCGAAAGTCAGAATGGTACAGCCAATCACGCGACGCAAATGAAATTTGACACTTTTTACCCCGCTTTCCCACAGACCACCGAAATGAGGGGCTGAGGGTGGAATAAAGGACCACTTGATGCCTTGGGAGCTGGTATTGTTTGCTCAAAGCCCTTAGATTTCAAAAGTCTGTACAATTCGTGTAGTATGCTGCTAGCACGACGAAAATTCGTACCATTGTCGGAGAATATCTGAATGGGGATACCTCTACGCGCGATGAACCGTTTTAAGGCCGCTATGAAGGCGTCTGAGGTAAGATCTGATACAAGTTCCAAATGAATGGCCTTAGTGGTCATGCATATAAATAAAGCAATATACGCTTTTGACGTAGATTTTGAGCGCTGCCCGCCATGACGTACAAATACGGGCCCGGGATAGTCAACAGCAGATTGGGAAAATGGCTTAGCAGGCGTGACCCTGGAAGGGGGTAGTTGTCCCAATAATTGGTTTACGCCCATAGAACGGTATCGGAAACAAGTGATGCATTTATGTATTACCGAGCGTATATAGGATTTATCATTAACGATCCAATATTTCTGCTTCAGAGAAAACTGGGTTAATTGTACACCAGAGTGCAATAAACGAAGATGTTCGTTTTCTATGATTAACTTGCTGAGATGAGAATGCGGGTGTAGTATTATTTGATGTTTGCTCGCGTAGTTAAGCTGGGAGTGCTGCAGACGTCCATCCACTCGTATTATGCCTGTCTTATCAAGAAAGAGGTTTAGTGAAAAAATTTTACTGCTATTGGGGATTCAGCGATGTGCCTCAAGTTCCTTAACCTCAATGCTGAAGTGCAATTGCTGAGACTGGCGAATACAAATCAAAAGTGTATCATGCAACTCCTGGGCTGACAAAAAGGAAGTGTCCCTGTCAGCAACGGGGAGCCTAGAGTTCTGAATAAACCTGCGGCAATATGAGAAAACGCGAATGAGTCTTGATAGAGATGAATAATTTTCAACATAACTGGATGTAGATGAAACGACAATTAGTGAGGTTTGGGCCTGCTTGCGTCGTTCCTGTTCCAGATCGGGATGAGTGCAGGGAGAATGAGTATCGAAGGCACTGATAGGCCATGATGATGACTCGTGGGACAACCAGGACGGACCATACCACCATTGTGGGTGGCTGTGTAAGATACGAGGGAGGCAACCACGCGATAAAATGTCGGCAGGGTTGTCCAGTGATGATACATGGTGCCAAGTTCCCTTGGTAGTGAGACGCTGTACTTCAGCAACACGGTTGGCGACAAACACCTTCCATCGGGAGGATTGCTGATGGATCCAATGTAAGGCTATCATTGAGTCCGAGTAGAAATATAATTCGTCGGATTTGTAGTTGACGGCGTCTATTACCTTGGAAGCTAACTGAGCCAGCAATAGGCAAGCGCAAAGTTCAAGCCTGGGTAACGTTATCCGCTTCAATGGAGCGACTCTAGATTTGGAACATAACAGGTTTGATGATATGGCGTTGTTTGAATAGACCGTACGCACATAGATACAGCACGCGTAACCTTTAGCTGACGCGTCGGCAAATCCATGAAGCTGGAATGAAATGATTCGGGAATTGTTTAAGCTCTTGACAGACCTCGAAATTTTAAAATGAGTGTCTGACACCAACTGAGAATAGAGCTCTAACCATTGATCAGACAATGAACCTGATAAGGGTTCGTCCCAACTTGTACCCGCTAACCACAATCGTTGTATAAAATGCTTACACCAAAATGTAATAGGGCCAATGAGGCCCAAAGGGTCGTAAATTCCTGCGATGACCGAAACACACTTCTCTTGTTGACCACCGCTGCATTGACATTCCTCTGGACGTTATATAAAAAACTGTCTTCGTTGACGTTCCATTGAATGCCCAACGTACGCACATTTTGGTTTTTGCTAAAGTCATGGGAAACGAGAGGGCGAGAGGCTATAATGGTCTGATTATTCGAAAACCATTTGTGTAAGGTAAAACCGTATCGGATTAGTAAATTTATGATGTCAGATTTCATTCTAGATAGAACATTCGGGTTATCTGAGCCCGTCATGAGATCGTCCACATAAAAATCATTGGCTATGGCTGAGCAAGCTATAGGGTATTTGGTTTTATTTTCTTGGGCTATTTGAGCCAGACATCTTGTAGCAAGAAATGAGGCACTTGCAGTCCCATACGTGACTGTCCTCAAGGCGTAATGTTGGAGTTCCTTATGGGGGGCGTCGCGCCAAACAATACGCTGCAAATTGGAATCATTAGGATTAACTAAAATTTGCCGATACATCTTTTCAATGTCTGAGATGAGGACGTATCGGTGAGTTCGGAATCGAGCCATAATAGAGAACAGATCCTGCTGGACCGTGGGACGATCAGTGTATCGTTTAAGGACAAATTATTTGTTGTTTTAGCGGAGCCGTCGAAAACAACTCGCAACTTGGTAGTTATGCTGGAACCTTTAAAGACTGAGTGGTGCGGCAAATAAAAGGTGTCTGACTTGTCAAGCGACAAATCGTACGCATTAAGTAAAGACATGTGACCAAGATTTAAATATTCATGCATGAACGCGCTATAATCTTTGTGAAGGGCAGGGTTCTGCTTGAACTTAAGTTCTAATGACTGAAACCTGCGGATAGCTCCGTGAAGAGAATCGCCCAAATGAGACTTGTCTGACCTGCGAGGCAGGGATATCACAAATCTGCCATCCTCATTACGGACAGTATTGGACACAAAATGATTCTCGTATTCCGAGTCCTCAGCGGAGGGATCACGAATAGAAACTTCCTCCAACTTCCAAAATTCCTTTAGTTGAGAGGAAATGGCAATATCATTTTCACATACCATAAATAATGAAACCGGTTTCGTCATGTCGACATTAAACGGCAAGTTACCTGCGAAAATGAATCCTAGTTTTGTCTCCTGAATTATGGGGAAATGTGGGTTACGGATAAATTTGATAGGTTCAATTAATTGCAAGTAATACTGAGCACCGACCAATAAATCGACTTGCGACGAGAAGTTGAGTTGTGGGTCGGCTAAGAATATGCCCTTTGGTAAATTTAAAGACGCGGCATCAAATGATTCCGCCGGGAGATTATTAGTGATGCTGGGAAGCACAGCGCAATGTATGTTTAAACTAAAATGCTTATAGCGTGAATGTAACCTTACTCTGGTACTGAAGTCAGCTTGGGACAATGAATTGTTTATACCCGTTATGGGCAATTGAGATTTAATCAGTTTCAGACCCATGCGACATGCGAAATCCATAGTACAGAAGTTAGCCTGCGAACCAGAGTCTAATAAAATCCTAACCGGGTGCTTTCTACCTGCATGGTCAGTTGTCATGCAGACTGCGGTAGATAATAATATGGACTTATTTGTTTGTAATTTTAACGAACACTGGTTGTTACTGGACGACTCGTTTTTGTTAGGCATATGAATCATTGTGTGATGGCGTTTCGCACACGTTCTGCAAGAAAATTTAGAGGGACAGTGGGCACTATCGTGGCCTGGGCGAATGCAATTTAGGCAAAGTATATTTTTGATTATAATATTTTTTCTCTCCTGTGGAGTAATCGTTATAAATTGTGAACACTCAGTAAGTCGGTGTTTACCCTTGCACAGCTGACATATATTATTTCCGACATGGGTATGGAATGTTGATTTGGAAACATTTACCGTTTTAATTGCCTTGCGATAGTGAGCCTTATCGCCAACGTTTATCTTGCTTGTTGAAGTGGTCGCGCTGTCCAGGTTTTGCAATAACTGTCTATGGGTATTTAAAAATTTTATGAAATTACTAAAGTTAGGAAATCGTTCTTCCGACAAGCTTTCTTTCCAAAGACGAAGCGTGTAATTATCGAGTTTTTGGGCCCAGTAATGAATGAGAATAATTTCAAATGTATTTACGGGTAGATTTAAGGAGTTTAACGCATTGATATTAGCGGTTATTTCGTCAATAAATCTGGAAATACTAATCCTGGACTCTTGTTGAACCGATTTCACACCCAAGACATTCCCCACATGATGGGCTGAGACAATTAACTTACTGTCATACCTATTTCTTAGTAAATCAATAGCTACCGCATAATTTTCATGGGTAATTGGAAGCGATTTTATCACATTTAGTGCCTCGTCACTTAATGAAGAGTGCAAGTAGTGTAACTTTTGAATATCCGTCAGGTCGGTTCTGACGTGTATTAATTCAAGAAATATGTTGTAATAGTGATGCCAATCAACAATGCTACCTGAAAAGCGAGGCAATTTAATCGGTTCCAACTGTATAGGCATAATGAATAGGCGTAATTTCGGTATTAATCAGCAGTTTTTGGTTCACCTGCCCCACTTGCTCTAACAAGTGTTGCAACTTGCATTCGATATTGCAAAGATCATCCTCAGTTTGGACTCTGTCACTGGCTAATGCGAAATCAGCGTCATCAGACTCAATTTGAGTCTGAATATCATCATATTTAGTGGACAACTCCATTAAATGGCGAAGCTTGATTTTTAGTGCGTGATGATCGCTTGTGTCTGGATCGAAATTATCCGCGAAAGTGTTCACACGGGATATAGATGCTTTAATCGTGCCCCGTTTATTTATCAACGCCTTCACATCAGCCATGATTGCAATTCAAAATGTAATTTAAAAAGAATTTAAGCGTAGAGCAGGTGAACAATTGCTGTAATTTTGAATATCTTGATAAAATCTGATATAATACGGGAGCTAGTGATCGTCATACAGCTTAACACATTACTTACTACAATATATACTTGTTATCTCTTTTAAAAAACAGCCATGAGCGTTGTTGAAAGTATGAATTATTTAAATAATAATATACACATAGCCTTATCTCGACACTTGAACTTCTAATGAGTTATTGCGCAGTTATGCAAATAGAAATTTATGCACAAATGTACATATGAAAATCTAGTTGAGATGAAAGCTTATGCTCACATTATAATAATATCTGTTTACGTAAAAGCATCAATAATACCATATTAAATGTGAAATATTATTCAGTTTGTTGTATTCATGTATCATATATGAACAATTATAAAGAAAATGAAAGTTTATAACCACGTGAGTAGTATATAAATGTTCTTTCTGGGACAGGTCAGAGGTCTAGGACAAGGTCAGAGGTCAGGTCAAGAGGTCACCTTATCAGTGATAACCCCGCCTTATCAGTGATAACCCCAATTAAATTCCAATTAACCTTTTGATAACCTCGCGTTATCACTGATAACCCCAATTGACCGCAAATTAATCAGCAGATAACCCCGTTGACCTTTTGTAATCTCGCGTTATCACTGATAACCCCAATTGACCTCAAATTAATCAGCAGATAGCCCCGTTGACCTTTTTTAATCAACAGATAACCCCGTTGACCTTTTGTAATCAATGTAAACATGACCTCGAGGTTACTAGACCGTAACACACTGCCCTAGTAAAAAATGTAAACATAAACAAACGTTCTAGTGATAACGTCGTAAACATGACCTCGACAACACACTGACCTAGTAAAAATGTAAACATCACGTCAGCGTTGCACAAACGTAAACAGAAACATTCCGAGTTCGTTGACACATCCGTAAAAAACGTAAACATAAACAAGCGTTCTTGTGATATCGTCGTAAACATGACCTCGACAACACACTGACCTAGTAAAAATGTAAACATAAACATACACCTCGGCGTTGCACATTTAAAAACGTAAACATAAACATTCCGAGTTCGTTGACACGTAAACTGTTTTTTCCTTTTACAGTATAGATAGCGTCGTCTTTATCTAATATATTACATTTTATATGTAACGATTGTCATGGTATACAGATAAGATATGAAATAGCTTAGTCGGTAACGTGCAACTATGTTATTCTAATAATAGATTATATGTAAGGTAAGTATCAATTGTTCAATCCCTAGCTAATTCATACTTTTTTATTTTTTTTAAATACAAAAAAAATATGTTCATTTATATATAATACACGTTAGCAGTTGGTTTATTAGTGTTCCAACGTGAATTCTGAAAGTAACATCCTTGTTAATAACATGTCGGTAGTAAAAAATTTATTATATATAGTAATTGTTCAAATATTACTAATAAATTCTTTAGCCGATAATACAACACAGATTGAAGTGGATAAAGTTAAGGAATATTTATATGAATATGGTTATCTTCAAACAGATGATAAATCTTCGTTGCAAGCTGTAAATGAAACTGATATTACTAATGCGTTACTTATATTTCAAGAATACTATAAATTACCTACTGATGGTAAGTTAAATAATGAAACTATAAATTTAATGTTAAAACCTAGGTGCGGTAATAGTGACATTATTTTTGATTATCGAGTATGCAGTTTTAAATGGAACAAACCTGAAGTAACATGGCATTATTATTTAGCGAATCAAGAGGTGTTAGAATTGACTAAACAAGCTTTTGCAGTATGGGAGGAAAAGTCTGGTATAGGTTTTAAACACGATAGAGTAAATACAGATATTTTAATTTCTAATAAACGATTGAAACATATGATGCAAAAAGAATCGTGGCAATGTACGAGAACGTTTGACGGTAAAGGTGGAACATAAGCGCATGCATATTTTCCTGATTATAATAATTCAAGGCGAGAAATTCATATTGATGAAGATGAAAAGTGGTCATATTCGATTGATAACGTTGTTCCTCTTGGCTACACAAGTTTGTGTGCAACTTTAATACATGAAATCGGTCATGTTTTAGGTTTATCACATTCAGATGTATCAGATTCTGTAATGTATGCTTATTATAACGGTAAAATCGAGTTAGGTGATGATGATGTTTTAGCCATTCAAAATTTATATGGTAAGGCAGGAAGCACTTTTATATCATCTTTCATATCGATGTCACCATCTTCTTCAGTACCAAAGATAGAAGACGAGCATCCTATAGATACAAATAAAATCGATCTTTGTAATTTAAAAAATATTAATTTATTTTTTATTGCTGATAAACGATTATATATATTATATGAAAAATGGTTGTGGATATTAAATCCGGCAGAGATGATATATACCAAACCGCTCATAATAAAACATTGGTTAACGTTTCTTCCAAAAACCTTTACAAAAATTTTAGCTGTATATCAACGACCATCTGGTGAGATAGTTATGATTATAGATTCTTTGGTATTCATGTTCGATTTAACGAGTCTTAAATTAAGTCATGGTTATCCGAAACATATCCAGTCTTTATTTAACATACAACCGGATAATTTACATGCGGTATTCAACAGTTATACAGGTAAAACTTATATATTTCATGATGATAATTATTATAGAGAAGTCAATGAGTGTACGTTCACTACTAAATCATGGGGTTATATATCTGAAACATTTCCTGGAATACCGCCTAAAATCGATTCATCATTTACATTTTCTGATGGTAATTTATACTTTTTTAAGAACAATACTGTGTATGTCTTTAATGAATTTACGGGTGAGTTAGTTAGAACAGAAAAAAATAACCTATCGATATTTGGATTGAAATGTGTAAATGATGATGTACTATATAAATTAAAAGAATTAATATTACAATTGATAATACAAAAGAAAGGCTAATCGATATCAAACAATAGTCAATAGTAATGTTGATGAAGAAGAATAAAAGTTCAGTTTCTAAGAGCATAATGATTGTAAACGTACAGTTGTGAAGAATACTTGAAGCTGTTAACATGGAGAAAGGAAATATTCATGCTTTCAATTGGTATATGTATATTGCATAGAATCTACTGATTCAACGTTTAATGAAATATGTTATTTTGTAAATAATGAATTTTCTGAAGCAAATATTACTATAATTGAAAATGAACAAATTATCAAGATACAATTTCCAACGATTTGCTTGTATGACGATATATTACAAAGGTTAGAAAAATATCGAAATCAATTAATAATCGATATTGATTTTGAAGAAGAATACAAAACTCTCCGTTGGAAGTAGTTAGTTAGTAGAGGCTCAACAAGTTGGACGCAATGTCAAAAATGGCGAAGTTGTGCGAAAAATTGAACCCCTGTAAGTTATTGCAAGATTTTTTTGAAGAAACAGGATTTATTTTTAATGGTGATTTAGACAGTATTTTGTGTCGTGAGTGTGGATTTAAAACGAGAGGATCTTTATCTATTTCGCATATTCAATTTATGCACAAACTTTTTAATTCAGAATGTAAAATGGTATGTTATATATATGATAAATATAATAATTATGCACTATACAGTATATTATTACATATTGATGATATAATGAATGCGAAAAAATGTATATCAGAAACTGAAGAAATCATGTAGTTAACATTTTGCTGTTGGCCTAAACGTTTACCACGAGTTGATAATTTAGTATCGGCAGGTTTTTTGTATACTGGTGTGGACGACGATGTAATGTGTATAGACTGTAAAGTTATACTTTACGATTGGCAAGACACAGACGATCCATGGTTTGAACACGCTAAGGCATCTCCAAATTGTTTATTTGTTAAATTACACAGAGTCAAAAAGATGGCTTCATTGAGTGACAAAAGTGGAAAGTGTATTGAAGACTTTTTTAAAAATCAAAGATTTGCTGATGATTCGGATAATATTGTTTGTTCTAAATGTGGTTTTAAAACGATATGTTTTAATACTATTACGCATATTCAATTTATGCACAAACTTTTGTATTCGACATGTAAAACTGTGCGTTATATATCTTATAAATATGAAGACTATATCAGATCAAAAAAGTGTGTTGCTAATTTTGTTAATATATTAAAGTGAAAATAAAATTTATAAGAAAAACAGAATTGATGTGTTTTCGTTAGATATTTGTTTAACCTTAGGATAACCTTTAATTAAATAATGTTGTTTATTCTTGACAAAGTAACCTCTGATAATAATAAAACTTATTAAAGTAATGTTTAACCTTTGATAATAAAAAGTTATCAGTAATTTATATTGACGTATTTACAAAGTAACCTCTGATAAATAAGTTCGTAGATGTAAACAGTTGTTAATTAGTTGTTGTACTTTGATACAAAGTAACCTCTGATAACTAAGGTCATAGATGTAAACAATTTTAATTGTTATTGTACTTTGAATAATGAGCATCAGACAGGAGATAAGTAGTGAATTGCATAAGCAAGCGAGAAGAAATTTTCCTACACGCAATGTCGAATTGAAAGGTATTCACGATTTGTATCAAGCTGACCTTTAGAAATGATTTCTTTTTCAAAGTTAAATAAAGGTTATAAATATATACTAACAGTGATAAATTGTTTTAGTAAATTTGCGTTTGCAGTTCCGTTAAAATCAAAAACCTCACACGAAATTGTAAAAGCTCTAATACCTATATTACATTTAAACAAAATGAAACATTTGCAAACTGATAAAGGAAAAGAATTTTACAATTTACCGATTCAGCAATTATTTAATCTTTATAATATAAATCATTATTCGACTTATTCAGATAAAAAAGCCTCTATCATTGAACGTTTTAATCGTACTTTAAAAAACCATATGTTGAAGTGGTTTACTACCAGTGGAAAGTATACATGGATCGAAGTACTTCCTCAGTTATTGCAAAAATATAACAATACTGTACATAGAACTATAAGTATGAAACCTAAAGATGTCAATATAAATAATGAGAAAAGGGTATTGATACAAATAAATAAAAAACGAATATTTGTTAATAAGAAACCTGCAAAATATAAAGTTGGGGATAAAGTGAGAATTAGTAAATACAAACAAATTTTTACCAAAGGTCACTTACCAAATTGGACAAATGAAATATTTACAATTCATAATATTAAACAAACAGTACCTGGAACATATATTTTAAAAGATGATACAGGAACCGTATTAGATGGTGGATTTTACGAACAAGAAATTAGTAAAACAAAATACAACAATATATTTTTAATTGAAAAAATATTAAAACGTAAAGGTAATAAACTACTTGTTCAGTGGTTAGGATACGATAAGTCGCATAACAGTTTGATTGATAAAAACCAAACCATTTGAACTATTTTTCAATCATGAAAATAGTGCAGCAAACAAAAAAAATACGTATTTGTAATTTTGATAAATCTATGGAGAAAAAAGAAAGAGTCCATAGCGAGTTGTTACCAAATAATGTCAGGGCTCTTATCATTGGGCCAAGTAATACTGGAAAACAAACCTAATGCTTAATCTTTTGTTCAGTCCTAATGGTTTATGTTTTGAGAACGTTTATGTTTTTTCAAAATCGTTGTATCAGTCAAAGTACAAATTTTTAGAAACAGTTTTATCAGGTATACCAACAATAGAATACTATAAATTTTCAGAAAATGATCAAGTCATTCATCCTGATGATACTGAACAAAATTCAATTATTATATTTGATGATGTAGCATGTGAACAACAAGATAATATAAGAAATCATTTTACAATATGTAGACATAAAAATAATAATGTTATTTATATATGTCAAACGTATGTTCGAATTCCAAAACACTTGATTCGTGATAACGCGAATTTAATAATTATTTTTCAACAAGACGAACTAAATTTAAAACATATATACAGAGATCATGTTAATACTGATATGACATTTGAAATGTTTAAAGAACTTTGTTCTAAAGCATGGACAAGACGCAAGAAGGGCTTTTTTGTTATAGATAAAGAAAGTGATATGAATTGTGGCGGTCGTTATCGTTTTGATTTTGATATCTATATTACTAATTTGTAATCGAAAATGTTTTTATTACTTATCAATATGTCATCGAAGAAGTCACGTTCCCTTGACAAGCAAGAGAAGCTCGTCAATGAAATTAAAAAAATAAGAAAAAATATTCGAAGAAAACATCAGACTCTAACACAAAATGTTATTGATGAAGAACAGTTTGCAGAAATATCGTTGAAACCTATTATCACTCCGTTACAAAAGTTAGTACAAGAGAAAACAAATTCGTCATTGATTAAAAAAGAAGAACAACAATTAGATGTTGAAATGGACGATATTCAGTCGCGTTTACAAAACAAAAGGTTTTCAGAAGAGACCGAAAACATCCCAATATCGAACAAACGAACAGTAGAAACGCCGTTACCATTACCGCGTGAAGAAGAAATAACGTATGAAACCTTACCCACGGTTGAAGAATTGATGTGAACATCGAAAGGACGACAATCAATTGAACCTTTTATCGATATATGGTTTAAAGGTCCGTTAATAAGACACTATATGCGTAAATTTTTTGATGACAGTAATCATGATATTGATCATGTTTTTGGTCCATATTTTGGAAATAATATTATTTTAATGTTAGATAAATACCCTTTAAAGACTGATGAAAGTGATATTATTACAATTAATAATGTTATGTACAAAGGTACACCTGGTTTGTACGATCTTATTTTTATGAAAAACCCAAACGCTTATGTATATTCACAAGAAGATTTAGACGACTACTCGCGTATAATAAGTGAAACCGCGGCATATTTAAGTTTAAAGACAAACAGAGTTAAAAGCAGTACTAGTTACAAATATAAAAATATAATTAAGCCTATTATTAATAAGCTTTCACAATCATCCACATCAAAAGTTGGAAGTAGCCGATTGCATAGTGATACAGAAGGTCGCGGTTTGTTAAATTTCAGTAACAATAAACCAGTTTTTGTGTACTGGAATAATGTAAATGAATTATGCGATAGATTAAAATTATTGATTGCTTCACAAAGTGCAGGTCATTCGGGTCATGAAAATGAAATATTATCAATTATTGAAGAGGTACAGGAGGCCGGTATAATAAAAGAAGATGCAGCAACGTTTGAAGCGATATTTTCAAAATGAGTATCGATAAATTCGGACACTATAGTGGTGACTTAGCGGCTAGTTCCAACGTTCAGCGTGGACCGCCTGGAGAAGGATTTAAATTAACTGACGACGGAAATTTTAATATAAGTAATAAACGATTATGTAATGTTGGTGATCCTGAATTGGATGACGATGCCGTAAATGTAAAATATATGAGAACAAATTCGATTACTTTAACAAATACAGACGATTGTTACGATGTTAAGATGAAAAAAGTTATTAATTTAGCCGATCCTGACGAACCTTGTGACGCTGTAAATAAAAATTATTTAGAAAATGTTACTAAATCATATTTAGCTAATAGAATACCAATTAAGGTGGACAATAATCCAGTGTATTCATTCAAGAATAATCGTGTGGCTCATATCGCACCAGCTGTTTATAAATTTGATGCTGTCAATAAACTTTATGTTGATAATAAATTACCTGATGAAAATACACAAACTAATTGTTGTGATTTCAAGCAAAAAAGGTTAACTAATGTAGCAGATCCTATTAATTTGCTTGATGCTATAAATAAACAGACTTTATTAACAGGCATAAATAATACAAAAGATGAATGTAAACAATATATATAGATGATAAAATATATTATTCACGAAGTGAAGAGGAAAATAATATAGATTTTATTGAAAGCAGATTGACTAATGTTGCTGATCCTAAAGATGATACAGACGTTATAAATCAAAAGACTTTAACAAGGGTTATGAATGCATTTAAATTAGATCTAGAAGACTATAAAGTTGACAGTAACTTAGTTAGAATATTATATAAATTATATAAGGAGTGCACTAAAGACAATCCTGTTAAAACTATAAACGAATTTCGCATTGTATATATAATACAAAGTTTATATGAAACGTCATAAATGCATCTGTATCCAAACAAGATAGAAGGCGGTGGTCTGGTGAGTAATATTCTTGGAAAAGTTATAAACAAGTCAATTGATTTATTACCTGTCGAACTTCATTTACCCGGTTATTAGTATTGTGGGCCCGGTACAAATTTAGCGAAACGATTACAAAGAGGTGATCCAGGAATTAATAAGCTTGACGCTGCTTGTAAACAACACGATATTGCATATTCAAAGTATTCAGATTCTATAAATCGCGCTAAGGCAGATAAGGAATTAGCTGAAAGAGCTTGGGAACGTGTTAAATCAAGTGACGCATCGTTCGGGGAGAAAGCTGCAGCGTGGTCAGTAACTAACATAATGAAAGCTAAAAGTAAATTTGGTGGGGGGATAAAAAAGAAAAAAAACTATGTCCAACAGAGTTTATAATTATTTGAAAAGTTTTGCTGGTAAAAGTGGAAAAGGTTTATATTTGAGACCGTATAAAAAACAGGAGGAGGTCTAAAAAAAAAAGAAAAGGAAAACGAAACAACGACGGCGAAAATAATAAAGAGTATTCCTATACGTCCGCTTTCAATTCAAGATTTACTACTGTATGTTAAACAATTAAAGATTCCTAATTTCAGAGGAGTGTTTATGCGTGACACATTACCGTTACACACTGGAATTTGGCAAAATGAAACTGGAATAGTTAATTTAGATAATAGTTATGGTCATGGTACTCACTGGGTATGTTATTTTAAACGTAAAAATAAAGTTAATTGTTTTGATAGTTTTGGTAATTTAAGACCACCTATCGAATTAATTAATTACTTTTGTTCATCAAGTCAACGATCTATTGAAATCGTTTATAATTATACACGAAGACAAAATATGGATGCAGTCAACTGCGGTCATTTGTGTTTACAGTTTCTCAGTAATAATGTTTTGTCTAAGCGGTAAAGGATCCGTATTAACATGTGATATTTTTCCACCAATCGAGTTAAGTGATGAAAAATGGGAACTAGGATTAATTGACTTTATGACATATCATTCAATACCTAATATAGAGGAAGGAATTAACAATGTATTATATTATGGTATTGATAAGAAAATAGTATTGCCTACTGGTTCTTATGAAATTTCAGATATCGCAACGTTTATTAACGATTACTTAATTCAACATGATGAAAATGTAAAAATAATTATAAAGGCGAATAATAATACATTAAAAAGTGAAATTTGTTCTAACGTTCAAATTGATTTTAGTAAACCCGATTCGTTAGCAACCATATTAGGATTTGAAACATGTATAATAAATCCAAATAAATGGTACAGTTCAACCTTACCGATAAGTATTGTTCGAGTAGAGAGCATCCGATTGATCTGTAATTTAATTAGCGGTTCGTTTAACAACGGAATTCCAGATCACATAATACACGAATTCTATCCTAGTGTTCCGCCAGGTTTTAAAATTGTTGAAAAACCTACCAACGTGATATATTTACCAGTAAACACATCTAGGATACATAATATTGTAGTAAGACTAGAAGATCAACAAGGAAGACTGATTAATTTTCGAAACGAAATAATTACGTTACGTTTGTATTTGAGAAAACAATAATAATGGGTCTTATTTTTTATTACGGAATCAATAAAACAACTGCAAATAAGCCAATTACAAGTAGTAAAGATATGAATATCGACCGGTTAACACCACAAAACCTGAAATTTCTACAGTCATTGGGATTAACAGTAATAAAGGATTATTTAAACAAAAAATGAACCTTAATATTCAAAACGTAAACTCTAGCATTCTAAATATTATAGCAGATGTTGTGTATCAAGATTACTCGATAGTAGGATTAGCTTATCACACTCATCTACCGTACACCTCTACTACATTCAATAATAATGACGAAATTAGAATTCCACTTAATCAACAAGATGTGTACACATTACCGTGTGAAAGTTACCTTCATATAAAAATAGAATACACTAATAATAATGGTATATATGGTCCAACTTTAAAATTATTTTTAAATGCTTTAGCATTTTTGTTTGATGAAATACAGTAAAATACAGTATTATACGAAATAAGTGGATCAGAAATCGATAGAGTTAAAAATGTTGGAATAACATCAACAATTAAGAATATGTTAACGATTAAACCATATGAAATTAACGCTTTAGAAAATAGTGGATGGGCCTCAGATTTAATAAGTCATATGACACCATCAACGAAAGATATTAGCTTCTGTATCCCATTAAAAAGGTTGTTCGGATTTGCTGAAGATTTTAAAAAGATTTTGTTAAATGTAAAGCAAGAATTAGTTTTAATTAGAGCGTCCACTGATAATAATGCAGTAATTTTACCTGAATCAGTAAACACATACAAATTTAAAATAAAATATATATCATGGAGAATTCCGTATGTTTATGTTAATGACGTAGTAAAGGTAGATTTTCTGAAGATAGTACAAATTGATCGACCTTTATTAATGCCGTTTCGAAAATGGGAACTTTACGAGTATCCGTCTGTGCCAAAAGCAAACAAACTTACATGGACTGTTAAAACGTCATCACAATCAGATAAACCTCGTTACGTTATTGTAGGTTTTCAGACTGACAGAAAAAATAATGGACATAAAAACCCAGCACATTTTGATCTTGCCTCATTCTATAATGTAAAGTTATATTTAAATTCAGAATACTATCCGTATGATAATTTTAATGGTGAAACGTCGATTCTACATGAGTATTATTCAATATTTCAGTCCTCGTATTATTACAACAGTGAAAATTCGCCAATGATAAATCGTTCAAACTTTCTAACGTATGCACCTTTTTGTGTAATTGATTGTTCAAAACAAAATGAATCATTAAAAACTGGTTCAATAGACATCCGTCTGGATATTGAGACGTCAACAGTGTAAAGTCGCCGAGTGCACGTCTACCGTTTTACTCTGCAAAATGTGGATAATGTATAATTTGTGTGTAATGAGTGTACGTGTCTTCTCGATCCGTAGTTCAAATGCGGGCAACTTCTGTATATTTCGTTCGTTGCGAACGTACGAATAACCAGGTCTTGATGTTCACTAGGGGTGAGAAAGTCCCGGTGGCGCCAAATTGTTTTCTTAAAACAATTAAAATAAAATTCAAAAGCGTATGACCAGCGCAGCTCAGGCGGTTTGAACAATTCAAATATTTCCGCCAGCTAGGCCCACTGTAGCACACAGCAGTTCGATGCGTGGGCTGTGTAAATCGTTAGTCATCTGCTAAAATGTACATAAAATATTGTGCACCTCCTAATGAAATTATAACACCGTGGTTACACTCAAAACTTACACATTTTTTATTAGTGATTATTATTCATTTAATACAAATTATTCTAATACAAATGCTCCGGTTATTTATATGAGACAATTACAGGGTTTGACAATCGATATTTGAATTGATACCAGACGTTTAATGATGGCGTCTGTTAAAAATTGTATACAAGTTATTAATGTCGATTTGTCATAGGTTCTTGAGGTTACGTTCAAAGGATTACAAATATTTTAAAAACAATAAAAATACACACCTTTACATCAAGTAAACTTAACTAACATATTGTGTAGGTGTAATTTGTTTAGCGCAGTGTAGTAAAAGTGTTTACAAGTTATGGATCATTAACAACAGCTTATATTGGTTAGTTTATAAATTGTCAGTGACTTAAATTTCTTTTTAATCTTTGAAAGTAATGAATTTCAGTTCAGTGAGATTTCGACCTTTAGTGAGATAAATAACGTGAGTTTATTTATATATTTCGGGTAATTTAAGAGGTACTTATCACTTCCGTAGTTATGGCGAATTCATACGATCTGTTATTCATGGGTTATACTATAATCTTCTTTAATTTGCTGGGTTCAGGACATCAGGCATCTTTTTTAGTTTAATTGGTCGTAATTTATTTTCTTTTTTCGTTAATTTGGCCTCAACTTCAATAATATGGCTCCAGTCTTTATCTTATGTCTTGGTATACACTTAGTAATAACTTTTTCTGATATTTTCTATGTTTTAATGGACAATTTTGGTCACTCGAAAATTAGCGTCTATATCCTTAAAGCGTCATACATTCAGTAAAAAATCTAACGGTATTTTTGGCTTGTTACTCCACAGTTTCCATGGTAACGTAATTATTCTACCTGGTCGATCTCAAAATAAACCCATTGTTATCAAACCTTGAATTTTTTGTTTAATTTGAATAAATATTTTATAGTGGCTATATTTACTTGGGGATAATTTCAATGGTCGTAATCTTTACATAGATGTTCCTATTTTCTTTCAAAGATTAGTTTGATATCTTACAAGATTGGTCTAAGCCATGTATTAATGTTTTAGTCCAAAATGGATAATACTATGCTAATACATAATTTACTTATTTCTAAGTTTTAATATAATTCTGCCATGTTCCCTTTCGTTACACATAATTACTATATTTTGCCTATTATTTCTTATAAAGGTATTGCTATTATTTTCTTTATAAATTCCTTACTTACTTAAAACATACTAACATATTACTGTAAAACTATTTCTTTTGGTATTTATTGCCTTAAACATTAAGCCAATAACTTCTTTCTTTAAATTAACAAATGAACAAATTTGGTGAGTGATATATCTACATCATCTCTTTTATAACAGTAATCACCCTGGTGATTTTTATACTGAGATAATATTTTTCTGTTTTTTACATTCACACTTATTCTGTGTCTTTCAGTCTAATATACTTAACTTAATTGCTCATTTAACATGTGCTTATATTTTGGGTTTGTCACACTTGTTTCACTCTTTTTCCTTAAGATTATATGCTGTTTATTTTATTACACTTATCACTTCACTGTTCAACTTTGTCACTCCCTACCTATCTCTAATTACCCTTATATTTCTCACGATCTCACTATTATTACAAAGTTTTTGTATCTAATGAGTTCATGTCTCTTTTGTTAACTTCAGACTGTCACATATCATTTTATAATATGCAAACAACATGGTATTGTAAATACATCTTTCAAACAAAACATAACTTTGTATATATTGTCATTAAAGTGATAAAAATTGGTCTGAAATGTCATAATTAGTAATAATAACAACAATTTAATAATGTTAAAATATATTGTGTTAATTGAAACATACTACATCTGTAGCAACAGCCATAATATTAGCGAATAAATAAACTCTCCAAAACCTTATACTTTCAAACACATAATGCTGAAATAATATACATACTGCTGAAATAATCTTAGTAAAAGTTCCAAAGTATATAGTAGACTATACAATTTGTTCTCTGATTGAACCACGCACACATTTCTATTCCCTGTCTGTATGAGTGTAATTTTAAACATAACAGCTGACACATCAACTATAGATAAGGATATACATACAATCATATCTACACATGGTTTTTTATGTATAACAATTGCTGAGATACTGTCATTTACAAGTTACCACTAATAAAAATTTAAACATAACTTATTAACAATAATAAAAAATTATTCTCTTTTAAAACAATCTTGTGAGTTAATTGTTATGGCCATGTAATTTTTTATTTTCTTTTCCTTTTTTCTTCACTGTCTTCTTGTCTCGCTTTACTTTGGTTAATATCTGGCCAATCTCTGGGGTTGGGTCAATGTCAGTTGTCTGTCAGTCTAGTTCGTATTTTCTTGTTTTGTGACCACCTTTGGTTGTATTCTTCCTCCTTCACTATTGATTATATTTACTACTTTCATTCTCGTTATCATTTATCTATCAAAATATATTGTTTCTTGGCATTTTTTACATACTTTTTTATATCAAATGTGATCAGGGTTTGGCAATGTTATAACAGACATACCGGAAAAAACTACTATCTACTGTCTCATTTTTTACCATACAACTATGCAATATACGCCTTTATCTGGTACTGTAAGAAAAGTATTTAAAATATAATTACGTAGATAAAAAGTGTATCAGTTCTGCTGTTGCACACAATGGAATACGTTATCGATTTTCAAAGTTTTCGCGATGATGGAAAAAATTTCATTTTTAAAGAACTTTATATTCAGTGTATACAAGATAACAAATTTTCTGGTGCTAGTGATCAGTATTTGTTTTTACCACCATTTAGTTACAAACATTTGTCAGAGAAGAAAAAAAACGTTAATAAATGAATTAAAGCCAATCTTGGACTTAGCTGGAAGTGCGGTCTTCAAGATTATAACGATCTACAGTTTATATTAAATAAATATAGGAACGGTAAATGTATTTATGTTAAAGGATCAGAAAAAAGTAGCATTAGAAAAAGAATTTAATTGTTATGTGAAAATAGTAGATATGGAAACACTCGATTGTCCATCCTTAAAAGTGTTAAAACAGCAGTCTTCATATTCTATTCACTGTCCTTTAAAACATAATTCGTATTATTGTGCTTTAAATAATGTACATCATTTAACTAAGGGGATTATCAAATATTGGAACAGTGTGTTACATATTAAAGAAATTGAAAGAAATGTTGGGACTGTATGATTTACGTAGTTGATCTTTTGATCTCCTACTTACGCAAAACTTATATCAGTTCTGCTGTTGCACGCAATGGAATACGTTATCGACTTTCAAAGTTTTCGCGATGATGGAAATAATTATATTTTTAAAGAATTGTGTGTGCAACCTATAGTAAAAGCTAAATTCGCTGGTATTTGTAATCAATACTTATTCTTACCTCCATTCGATTACAGACATTTATCAGAAAAGAAAAAAAAAGTTAATGACTGGATTAACAATAATTATCTTGGACTTAGTTGGAATTGTGGATTAACAGAATATAGTGAACTTCCAGTAATATTAAATTCATATATATGGAAAGTGTATTTATATAAAAGGACGTGAAAAAAAAAATAGCTTTACAAAAAGAATTGAACTGTCATGTAAAAATAGTGGATATTGAATCACTCAAGTGTCCGTCTCTAAGCGTTTTGAAGAAGCAGTCTGTAAATAGTATACGTTGTCCATATGATCACTCTTCAACAAACTGTGCATTAAGTAACGTGTTTTATATTACTAAATGGATAATTCAATATTGGAACTGTTTGTGTGATGAACATGATGAAGAAACTAAAAGAATAAATTGTTGGGACTGTATGATTGCTTAACTTTTATTGTAATTATATGTGAATTAAGATATGTAAAATAAAGGTTTTTAAAAAAATAAAAATTTAAAAAACATTTTCATTTTTGATTTATTAATTACTAAAAACATATATACAAAACATACATGCATACATATAATATGATTTTTTTAAAACATACATACAAAGAGTCTATCATTCTATACATGCATACATATAATATGAGTTTTTTATTTATTAATTACTAAAAAACATATACATTTTTAATTCTTGCCGCATACATATAATTACATAATTACCGTTCATAAACAAAGACATGCATACATACAATGTGATTTTTTTTATACCAGCTTTTTTTTGTTAATACTAACAAAAACATTATAATAAAGAGGAACTTCAAAAGTTTTTAAATTTATTTTTTTTTAACGGTTTGATTAGTCGATAAATTCTTAGCTACATTTAGAACCATTTTGTACAATTGGATATATTTCGGATCTTTTTCAGATCCAACTAAAAAAGTGGTTCTATATGCAGCCTTAGTCCATCTGTCTTTTATCTCAGTCCCCTCAAATCTTTGGTATCTATGATTTCAATCTTTATTAGATAACGCCCCGTTTCCCCAGGCGTTTTAAAAGTTTTTCTTGTTCCATTCGATTGGAACATTACAGATTGTTCAAACAAACTACTGTTTCTTTCTTCCTTAGATTGTCTTACGGATGTAAATATTTTTTCGAGTTCTCATCATCATCATCATCATTATGATCAATATCAATATCAATATCGTTATCAACGTAAACATTTTTCATATTAAAATCAAGATAATTTTTTATTAAATTATTTAATATAACAAAAGTTGATTTAATAATACTTTTTTCATTAAAATTTGGAATTGTATTAATTATATTATCATAAATTTCTTCAATATCAAATAGGTAATTATTAAGTTGAACTATTTTGTCTTGTGAATTTACGTCTAATTTAATTTCCAGAGCAATTTTTATCCGTTTTACTACCTCACTCAGTCTCATATACAATGTTATAACTTCTATATTATCAACATTAATTAATTCTGTTTTAACACTTTTCATACACATTTCCCAACTTTGGATTGATGTTAGACCTAAGAAGTAGAATAATTTGAATACTTCTTCTAATGACATAACGGAGTCCATGATTACTTGATAGAAGGTAAGATTGAAATGTCAAAATCTATAACATACAAAATAATAATTTGTTAACTAAACAAAGACAAATTACAGATAGAGAAACGTAAAGAACGCATTATTTGTAACTGGTAACCACGAATCCCTTGAAAAAATATTAGTCATATACTAAACAAAGACAAATAATTTATAACCAAGATAAGAAATAAAGTAATAGAGAAACGTATAGAACACATTATACCTTCACTGTACATGTTTTTGAAACACACATATTAAAAATAACATAGAAAAGACTTACAACAAAGATAAATTAAATTTTGAATAGAGTATAAAACATTATATATGTACATATGAATGAGATACTGGATCTAAACAAAAAATTTTTAAACTATAAATCCTTTATTAACTCTTTTATAATGGTCTTAGAGTTGAGTCTGGTCTGTCGACTATCATTTTTAATTTTGCAATTTCTTCGGGTGTTAACCTTTTTGGTGAAAAAAACCATTTATAAAGAAGACAGTCCTCCTCCTGTTTTAATTTATGTAAGAAACGATTCTCCTGTGCTGATGATTCTTGATCCATCAAGGTCGTTGATATAAGCAGACGTTAACGGTTCAAAAACAGTTGTAAATGTGATCTATGTAAATCAAATACGGTTTAAAAATGACATAGGAAAGACTTATAACAAAGACAAATTAATTGTTTTTGAATAGAGAAATGTAAAACACGTTATACCTTATAATAATATTAAAAATGACATAGGAAGAGCACACTTATTTTACAGGTAACCAAGAATTACTGTACATGTTCGTATGTAGAACATATTATACCTTAATAATTTAGGAAAGACTTATAACAAAGATTAAATTTTGAATAGAGTAGAAAACTTAATAATTACATACATATTAAAAAATGACATACGGAAAACACAACTTATTTACAGGTAACCAAGAATTACTGTGCATGTTCTTGAAAAAAAAATTTAATAATTAAAAATATTAAGAGACTTATAACTTTGTATACTGAGTAAGAAAAAATATTTTAAAACAGTAAATTAACATAAGATAATAATGTTACCTTAATGACGATCGCAGACTGTAGTAGCTGGTATGTTTCTGGATGCTGAACCACAATTTTCAATCGGCTTATATACACAACAAATGCATTATCAGTTTCACTGTAGTTAATACAGTCACGTTCTCAATACGTGTAAGTAGGAGATCAAAAGATCAAGTAAATAACTTGTTTACCGAATTCATTATCAGTCACGACGAGATCAAGAGGTTACGTAAATAAGTATTGGCAATAATCCCAAAAATCTACTGTTCACAGTTTATTGGCAGTAATTCAAAAAGTTGTTTACTGTTTTCTATAATTACTGTACTCTTGTTATCGGTTGATTGTTAGTATAAATAGTCATACAGTAAAAACAACAAGTCATAGCAAAAGATTAATTTTTAACCAGCGTAGGTCTCAACAAAATTGTAAGTATAATTTATCAACATAAATAACCTGTCTTTCTATCTTATGTAATTCACATCAGTAAATAACTTTAAATTTTTTTAAAACTTAAAAAAAATATTATTTGTTCACAATAAATAAAGATTTTTAATTTTTTATTAGTATGTTGTAATCACATGTAAACAAGGTTAAAATAACATTGATGTAAGCAATCACGTTGTCTGATAATAAGTAAAAATATACTCATATAGATAACAAGAACATCCAAAATATTCTTTTACAGTAGCTAATAAACTCGTTTACAACTTTTGTTTTCAGTTAACATGGAAAAAATCTACCTTTTAAAAAACGTCAGTTTATTAGAAACGAAAATTTTAGTAATAGAAACGATCCTCAATCTGGACCTTCACATGCACAAGATCCGCATGTCAGATATCAAGTGTCTGATTCATTTATTAATACAAACGATCCTCTACCTGGACCATCGCACGTACAGGATACAGAACCTGATCCATCGCACAGCAGACCTCAAGCGTTTGATTTTAATAACGCAAACGATCCTCAACCTGGACCGTCACACGATTGGTATCAAACGTCTGATTCGATAAGTTTATCACCATCATCATCATCATCATCATTGTATAATAATAGGAAAACAAGTAGATTAAGGAATACAACAATTGAAAATGAATTCATTAAAATTGAGAATGCATTCAAAGGTAACTTAAAAACATTTTTTTATAAAAATACCAACGAACATGTTAAAGATATCTGTTTATTATTATCACATTTAGAACTAATAATAATAAATATTTTATATAATATGGTTTCGTTATATAACGCAATTAAATTTAACATAGTAGTGGAATGCACTTACGTAAGACCTGTTTTAAATGATTATCAAGATAGATCATTTAAAACTAAAAATATTACTCTCTTCCAAAGTAGTTCACTAACAAGTATAATACGAGATATAATTAATAATATTTGCTCTGAAGAAGAGACATATTTACAAAAAGGATCCGGATAAGCTTTACATTCAATAGATGGAATTTTATTAAGAATAAATCGTTTCAAACCGTTAAAAGGCAGCTCGTACATCCCAGTACCGTTACATTTAATCACAAAAAAATGTATAATTAACCCCAAAAATAACGATTATTTATGTTTTAAATGGGCGATTCTTTGTCGCTATATAAGAGACTCGCATCCAGAGCGAATTAATTTTTGATATAAGCATATCGAAAATAAATTTAATTTTAATAATATTAATTTTCCTACACCATTAAGAGATATAAAAGTTTTTGAAAAGAATAATAACATGTCTATAAATGTTTATGGTGTAGAAAATGGTAAAACAATTTATCCACTAAAAGTGTGCGAAAATGAGCAATGTAATCATTTTGATCTTTTATTATTAAACAAAGATGTAATTTTAATAGATTAATAAAATCTCAATTAACAAAGAATCATGACAATATTGAAGTCTGTAAAAGCTGTCTTACCTATTTTACTGCGAAATCTAAAAAAGTAAAAGATCAAAATAAATTTAATTTTAATAATATTAATTTTCCTACACCATTAAGAGATACAAAAGTTTTTGAAAAGAATAATAATATTTCTATAAATGTTTATGGTGTAGTAAAAGGTAAAACAATTTATCCACTAAAAGTGTGCGAAAATGAGCAATGTAATCATTTTGATCTGTTATTATTAAACAAAGAAGACAACTATCATTATTGTTACATGAGTAATTTAATAGATTAATAAAATCTCAATTAACAAAAAATCATGACAATATTGAAGTCTGTAAAAGCTGTCTTACCTATTTTACTGCAAAATCTAAAAAATTAAAAGATCATAAAAGGTACTGTGGAAAATATACACCTGTTCGTGTAACAATGCCTTCTGACAATTTACAATTTCGAAATTTTCATTATCAATTTAGGGTACCAATAGTCGCGTATGCAGATTTTGAATGCATTTTGAGACGGATTAAAACGTGCTACCCACATCCAAAATATTCTTTTACAGTAGCTAATGAACTTCATGAACCTATGAGTTTTTGTGTTTACTTTGTAATCGATGATTCAGTACCCAATTTCATTAAAAATCAATTACCATCACAATCTTACATATATAGAGGTATAAACACTGCACAAAACTTTATGTTCTATCTTATAGATATTACCAATCGACTTGGTTCATTATTAAAAGAAGTCAAACCAATACAAATGACAAAACAAGACAAGATTAAATTCAAAGCAGCAACACATTGTGAAATGTGTATGCGAAATTTTACATTACTCTACAAACCCGTCAGAGATCATTGCCATCTTACCGGTTTATATCGTGCAGCATTATGTAACGATTGCAATCTAAAACGACAGAATGAAAAGTTCATTCCTATTTTTATTCATGCAAGTTCTAATTATGACTCACATTTTATTATTCGACAGTTGGGTTGCGATAACCAAAATATTCATGTTATACCAAATTCGACAGAAAAATATATTTCTTTTTCCAAAAAAACTGTTAATGGTATAACTATTAGATGTGTTGATACCTATCGCTTTTTAGATAGATCACTTTCTGAATTAAGTAACAATTTACCAAACAATAAATTTTTTTATACAAGTAAATTTTTTTCCGATAATGACGTGCAATTAGTTACACGAAAAGGTGTATATCCATACGAATATACAGATTCGTGGGATAAATTAGTAGAGTGCCAGCTTCCATCAAAAGCATACTTTTATAGTAAATTAAATGACGAAAAGTAAGCGATGAAGATTACATTCACGCTCTTAACGTTTGGAACCACTTCAAAATCAAAAATTTAGGAGAATACAGCGATTTATATTTAAAAATCGATGTACTACTTTTATGTGATTGCTTTGAAAATTTTAGATCTCTTTGTGTATCGTCATACAACTTAGATTCTGCACATTATTTGACGTTACCAGGCTTTTGCCTTTGACGCTATGCTGTATCTTACTAAAATTAAACTTGAATTACTCACTGATATTGATAAATACATTTTTTTTTAGAGCGGGGTAAGAGGGAGCATATATGTTAATATTAAGAAGCATTCAATTGCTAACAATACATATATATCAACATATAACCCAGATAAACCTAAAACATTTCTAACATATTTAGATGCAAATAATTTGTATGGGTGGGCAATGTGTAAATGTATACCGTATTCAAATTTTACGTGGGTTAAAGGAACTGATAAAATAAATATCTTAAACGTACCTGACGTATCGGAAATAGGATATGTATTAGAAGTTGATATAGAGTATCCACAAAATTTACATGATGAGGACAGAGATCTACCATTCATGCCTGTTAATAAAAGTGTAAACAATACAAAACAAACAAAATTAGTTGCTACATTAGAAAATAAAGAGAAATACATTTGTCATTATGTTAATTTAAAACAAGTTGTTAATCATGGTTTAAAAGTAACGAAAATTCATAGAATATTGCAATTTTCACAAAAACCATGGCTAAAGCCGTACATAAATCTAAATACCATAAAATGACAAGATGCAAAAAATGACTTTGAAAAAGACTTTTTTAAATTACTAAATAATTCCGTGTTTGGAAAGTGTATGGAAAATGTTCGGAAACGAATAAATTTAGATCTAGTATGTAATGAAAAAAAATTATTGAAACTCGTATCAAAACCAACTTTCAAAGACAGAATTATTTACGATGAATCACTTTGTGCGGTATTATCAAATAAAACATCCGTTTATCTAAACAAACCCATTTATGTAGGTTTTTCTGTTTTAGAATTAAGTAAGACTCTAATGTATGATTTTCACTATAACGTAATGAAAAAGAAATACGGAAACAATATTTCCCTTTTATATACAGATACAGATAGCTTGTTTTACGAATTAATCACAAATGATTTTTACAAAGATATGTTGGATCCTGATTTAAAAACGTATTTTGATACTAGCGAATTTTCATCAGATCATATGTGCTACTCATTAACAAATAAAAAAGTTTTAGGTAAATTTAAAGACGAATGTAAAAGTATTCCAATTAAAGAATTCATTGGTTTACGTTCAAAATTATATACTTTTACAACGAACGAAAACAAAATCACAAAAAAAGCAAAAGGTATTAAAAAATGCGTAATTAAAAAAAACATTGAATTTAATGATTTAAAAAAATTTCTTTTTAATTCATTATAAGACGAACAAAAACATAGAATGATGACAATATTTCGATCAAAAAGTCACATCGTTAAAACTGTAACTATTAATAAATTTGCATTGAGTAACACAGATGATAAAAGAGTAATATGTGAAAACGGTATAGACACATTGCCTTATGGTCATTACTCCTTACAATAATTAACAATGGTCTCCGTTAATTTTCAACATCTTTCATTATAATAATTATCCGAATAAAATGATCTATGCCATATTTTATGTATGTATTTTTAATACAATTATATAATCAGTAATGTACGAGTTTACCTATATCAATCTTTTGCTATCATTATGTAAACTGTTTGTTAAAAGTAATTATCCGAATAAAATGATCTATGACATATTTTATGTATGTGTATTTATTTTAATACCTGAACAAAAAAATGATGTAAGGTTAATAAATCAACAAGATTCAAACAATTTCTTACACAACATTTCATTACACAAAAAATGCTCAATAAAACGCATACTGAGAACGTGATTGTATTAATTGCAATGAAACTGATAATGTAATAAATTCGATAAACAAGTTATTTACTTGATCTTTTGATCTCCTACTTACAACACGTACTGAAAAAACGTGACTGTATTAACTGCAATGAAAACTGATAATGCATTTTCTGTATATATATATATATATATATATATATATAAACCGATTGAAAATTGTGGTTCAGCATCCAAAAACATACTAGCTACTACAGTCATGAAGTACAATTGCACAGAATTCTATCAGCGTTTGAGAACGTATTATACAATAACAAGAGTGGGTGCAAGGAAAGATTATCAATTAATCTATCCAAATACCAACCAAAATCCTCACAGACTGGCAGGCGCTGGGTTTGTATATCAAGGAGATGGGGATACCGTACGGTGTTTATCGTGTCGGGTAAGCCTTGAGGATTGGACAGCGGACGATTGCCCTGTCGCATTACATGCGAGGGTGATGCCGAAATGCCAGTTTGTGACGACGCAGCTTGCTGATGTAATCTGTGATCATCATTAAGGTAACAATTACTTTTATTTTTGTGTTAATTTTTACTGTTTAAAAAATATGATTTCTTACTCACTATACAGATTTATTAATTACTAAAATCATATATACAAAAACATACATATAATACGATTTTTTATACACAAAAATGCTCATATACTAAAGATCATGTTTTCATTCGTTATCGTAAGTCATTTAAATCGATCATCGAGAAACTTGATGATATCACCACAATGTGTAGACACATAACAACAAACACAAGTATCCGGTCCATCCACAGTAGATTCATGTGCCCATGGACATTCAAGAAAATGTGTAAACGCCTCACCGCTTTGTTCTCTACGTTCCGGTGTAATCTCTTTCAGTCCGTCTGAATTATAAAATTCTAACACCTTACGACACTTTTGGAGTACCAACAATGTATCTCGCATAAATTCAATCTCTGCTTTAGTTTTATTCATAATGAATATTTCAAACATAGGATGAGATAAGACATCTTGCAATGTTAAATTCTTCATTTTGACTGAACTATCAAAGTTCATGTTTACGTTGATTACAACGTTATCACGTTGACATATCGTATGGAGGAACGTTGTACCACGTACAACAATTCATTTTCGACTGCTATACAACACACGATTTCATCGCTAGGTGTCAATAAAGACGACGCTATCTACACTGTGAAAGGAAAAAAACAGTTTACATGTCAATGAACTCGGAATATATTTTTAAATGTGCAACGTTTACGTGTCAACAAACATCGTCTGTTTATGTTTACATTTTTAAATGTGTAACGTTTACGTATCAACAAACACAGTCTGCTATCTACACTGTGAAAGGAAAACAGTTTACGACGTGTCAACGAACTCTGAATGTTTATGTTTACATTTGTGCAACGCTGACGTGTATGTTTACATTTTTACTAGGTCACGTTTACGCGTCAACAAACGCTGTCTGTTTATGTTTACATTTTTAAAATGTGTAACGTTTACGTATCAACAAAACACCGACTGTTTATGTTTACATTTTTACTAGGTCAGTGTGTTGTCGAGGTCATGTTTACGACGTTATCAATACGTTTTTTACGGCTGTGTCAACGAACTCGGAATGTTTCTGTTTATGTTTGTGCAACGCTGACGTGATGTTTACATTTTTACTAGGTCAGTGTGTTGTCGAGGTCATGTTTACGACGTTATCACTAGAACGTTTGTTTATTTTTACATTTTTACTAGGGCAGTGTATTACGGTCTAGTAACCTTGAGGTCATGTTTACATTGATTACAAAAGGTCAACGGGGTTATCTGTTGATTACAAAAGGTCAACGGGGTTATCTCCTGATTAATTTGAGGTCAATTGGGGTTATCAGTGATAACGCGAGGTTATCAAAAGGTTAATTGGAATTTAATTGGTGTTATCACTGATAAGGCGGGGTTATCTCTGATAAGGTGACCTCTTGACCAGACCTCTGACCTTGTCCTAGACCTCTGACCTGTCCCAGAAAGAACATTTATATACTACTCACGTGGAATCCTGGCGTGTTCAAAACTGCTTCGGTCCTGTTGGTTCCGTGCTGATCCCGTCCGGCAATCCCTTGATGTTGGCGCACCGCCTGTTTTTGCTGGTTGGATGAAGCTTGATGTTGTATCTCAGCATAATTTTACCGTTGTGGAATTTGCTGCCGTCGAATAACTTTCTTGTAGTTTCTTGTCGTGTCAGATTTGACGCTCTGTTGGATCTTGTGTGTCACTCCTGAAGGTTGTCTTTGTGGCAACAAAGGCATGCCACGGCCAGCAATCTCAATTTGAAAGTATTTAAGTTTGAAGATTGTTTGGGCCACAGGCTGTTTGTGCCCATTAAATGAAATATTTTGAAATAGTGGTGGACCAAAATGTTGCCCGTAAGGCCAAAATAAAATCCGGATTGGTGGACCAGAAAATGCTGTCCCTGCGGACAAAAATGCGGTCGCTTGTGGACCATAAAATGCGGTCGCGTTGGACCAAAATGTTGTCGCTGTGGACAAAATGCGGTCGCTTGTGGACCAAGAAATGCGGTCGCTTATGGACCAAAATATTGCCCGTAAGGCCAAAATAAAATCCGGCCCAGAGGACCAGAAAATGTTGCGTCTGGAAGCTCTTGAATGCTCTTGAGTTATTCCTAGAAACGCTAATTGGAAATGGCTGGTTAGAAAGAAGTTTAACGTGGACTGTATGTTTTTCATATAATGATAGTTTATTGAAATTTTGATGATGCGATTGCTGACACGTGCAGAAGTTAACGCGGCATGATGCCCGTTAACTGAATTAGAAATAAAAGTCGAAAGACATAATCGTTATTAATAAGGCAGGAATCGCCCAAGTAGAATCAGTGCATGTTGCACATACTAAATAATTTAAATAATGAAACCCAGTAGCCGCGGCTGGAAATATTACGAGTGATCAGCTCGGAGTCTTGAGTATAACTAACGTAAATTTCGCTACAGTCAGCCCAGCTGGAGACCGGCTGTAGTTAGTAGATAAAAACGTGACGTCATCTGCACGTGGCGCAACGCGGTATTTAGATTACAGAGTCTACAAGTTCAAAGTTTGAACAAATGGGTCCGAGCATCCCTGGGACGACACTATCGTAGCGCATTGAGGTAGTTACTGATTTGAATGTAAACGTTAATTTTGAGTTATCAATTTAGAAATAGTTTCATTTTCTTTTTCAGGAGGATCCTAGTATATACTCACTTCAAGTAGCCGCCCATCTCCGGTAGCCTATTCATACTACACGCGCTCCAGTCATATACTGAAGGTACAGGTGGAGAAGCTGGCTATTAATTAATTCCTTTTGTGATCCAAGTGACAAACCAATTAACTCCATCTGTCCTGTGTTGTTGTTTAATAAGCTGGGTGTTCGCGCCGTCGGACTCTATTCTTAAATTAGATTTAACACTCTGGAAAATTGGATTCCGACTAGCAAGCCAATTTCGTGCATTACACGTGAGTGTAGGCTACTATCATGCCCATGTTCAGGTAATTGCGTGCGAAAATCCAGACACTAGTAGAGAAACGAAGGGCAATAAAAAAGCCAGTGTAGAACGTAAAAATAGAAATAAAGAACTGCTTTACGACGGCAAGCAGATTTATTCCTGAATATCAAAATAAAGTTTTAAATTATAGCTAATACAGATTTTGCTTAAACCTATGATATGCACAATAAAGGCTGATATTATAACCTTATAGGCTTTGTACAGATCCTCAAACTTTGTGTTTATTGTTAAATAAGTATAAAATAAGTACATTTTTAAATATTTAAGAAATACAATTTATATTCATTTTATATGAATTTTAAAACAAATTCCATTAAAAAATAACGTGTAGGGGATCAATAAAATGTATGCAGTTTAAAATTTTTTCATGAAATAAAATTTCTTGTAGTCTAGGGTAATAAACGATATTCTTTAAAGCTTAAAACTTGATGTACACCGTACACAAAACGAAAACAAAATAAATTAGATAATTTCTTAACCATGTTAGTGCCGATTACAAAGGAAAAAAAACAAAAAGAAGAAAATCAATAGTCTACAAACAAATATGGTTTGAGCCTCCTGTGTGATGGGCACTTCTCTTCAGGAAGTTAATTTCGTGAGGCTTTCCTCAATAGTTTTTTGGGTTAATGTTTTTTATCAAAATGAATCACTAGTCGTCTTCAATGAAGATGCTGTACCAGAAAATGTTGATGAGTCAAGTAACTGTCAAAGCGCTTTGATCTTACATCTTGGCTTGAACTGATGCTTGAAAAGATTACTATTTACTCAGAATTATAGTTTTACAGCGGACACTAAATTTGTTTCTTTGCATTGTGTATTCTTCAGAATTTTAATATTATGCGTCCTGTGTGTGGTCTGGTAATCCTCAGAAGAATTATCTAGGAGGATTACGTTGCAGAATTGTCCTTGGTAATCCTTGAATGGCAATAGGTTACCCAGGATACCTGCATCGGTGGAGTTACCGAAAACTATCAGGCGGAGGTGGTGAATGGCGTGTAAAACAACAGCGTACTGCTATTGCGCTCCTGTAACTTAACCTCTCTCGTCACCCTGATAACAGACTCGGCTTCAGATCCACAGACTCGCATGCCGGCATTTCTAGAAAAGTTGTTTAGTAAAATGCTTACTAGTTTTACCTAAAAAACTCCATTGGAAGGTATCCAGGGGGGGGAGTGTTGTAACCTGCAGAAACCTCTCTGAGGCCTTGTCCCGAGAAGATAGAATACAACAGAAAACGATTATGTGCTATCTGTAAAATTACAAATAAGTATTCCAATAAGTGGATTATTTTCAATTTAAAGACCGATGTTTTCTTTAAAAATTTGAGTATCTATTTATTATTTTCAATAATTAAAAGGCCCATATGATACACTGTCAAAACACTGATCTAGAAAGCATAGCGAGGGAAATGTCACATAGAATAAAGGGAGGAACTGTTGGCTACTGAACAATTGTATTTCAGACTCTTCCATTTCAAAAGTCTGCTCAAATTTCGCTGTATAAAAAATACAACGTAAAGAGCCCAATGGCGTAGTAAGGAGTTTTCCATTGGAGGTTATTGGTCGAGATTTTTATATGAGCGAGCTGTACACCAGGATTTCTCCATGGCGGCGGTAATTGATAATAAAGTGCTGGCGGCTCGATAATAATAAAGTGGTGTTTGGTAATGCCTGCCTTCAGGTTTTACCTGTAACACCTCATTGGTGACCTATCCCCGAGGAGATTGTAAGCCTCAGTAACCTCTCTTGGCTACGCTTACTAAAGGGTCGGATTCTCAGTTTTGTTTGTTTCGGATATTAGATTGGACTTCCTTGACTGCGCTAATACTCAATTGAAATTCAAGAATTTTATCTACTCTGTTAATTTAATTCCACAATCTGTTTCTGAAATCAGATGGGCAACAAACACCAATAACAAACATAAGTAATATGTATTCTAATTACTAGATGCCGACACAATATTAACACATTTTGATACAATAATGTACAAGACATTTCGAGTTTTTTTACGGACGACGCTAAAGTTTTAGTTTTCCACAGGTTGAGGCTGTGATCCATCGTACAGTACCATACACTACCGCAAATGCAGAAGACACCTGTCAGTCGATCATAGCCTCAACACCAGGGAAAACAAATATAAAACAGTCTTACATAGTTTGTTTTGTTCCCACTGTCAGGTTGAATAATCTAAATGTCCCTTCACTTTATGTAAATACTTACAAAGTAGACAAAAAGTTTGCTGAGACAAGAAAGAAAATAAGTATTATCGTCATCCTTTTAATTCACTTTTGTGACGAATGTATTATTAAACAAGTATTGCAACAGTGTTCTTGAATATCCATAACTGTGGTACTGTGGCGCGTAATTAGACAGTTCACATAATACTGTAACTATATAGTAAAGTTAGTACTCCTGCCCTGCCAATTAGTTTAGTTTAGTTTAGTTAGTTCATCGTGGCGTTTGTGATAATGTAAATAATTTGTCCTCACTTTTCATGTGTTACACGAGTTTGTTTGCTCACCTATGTAATACACCGAGTTCCCTTCAGTTATTCATAGTTGAATGTATTTCAGTTAATCTTGCTTTCAAATTTTTAATTATTTTGTTGTGTATTGTTTCTCAATTTGATGGTCCTATATTTTACAAAACGGCTAAAAGTGGGTAAAACCGTTTACCCACGATTTTTTAAATATCACGTCCTTTTTGTCTGTAAAAATCAGGTTACCACTGTACGGTACTGGTTCTCATAAGATGTTTTTGTGTTCTGAAGGTGTTGTCAATTGCAGAAAAACTTATTCCTGGGTGGGTCGAGAACTGGAAAGAGAAAATGCGTTCATGTATTAATGTTCAATACCAATCACATTACGATTAATATTTTATAAATAATTATTGTACGAGGAATCTATAATACATGTCTATTGGCTAAGGCCAGCGTATTAATTTAAATTATGCAAAGAGTATTTGAATTGTTCGAAGCTTGAAATTTGACAAAAATATTTCTTAGTTTGTTACTTCAATCTTAAGGAACATTTTTAATTCCATACTTAAGTTTGTTATTTTTATCTAACGAGTAAAAATCTAACGTCATACACAACCTGCACCACTCAAAATAATTTTTGTAATTATCAATTAATAACTACCACGTAACACACACACACACACACACACACACACACACACACACACACACACACACACACACACACACACACACACACACACACACACACACACACACACACACACACACACACACACACACACACACACACACACACACACACACACACACACACGCACGCACGCACGCACGTACGCACGCACGCACGCACGCACGCACACGCACACGCACACGCACACGCACACAAACTTAAACGTCGTCATATACTTAAAAAGCTTTAATTTATACATCTGTAAACATTTTCAGAGTATTCAGTTGACCCTTGGGTACCTAAGGTGGTAAAATCCAATAATTTGTTTCACTGCAGAGAAAGCGCCTAGACACTCGATTTCATTCCAACTCTATTTATTTGGCGATGGTGTCTGTCAAGCCGAGCGATCTATTCATAGGTGGTGATGATTAACCCTGGGACGGAATAGGTAAGCTAAGGAAAGACGTGAATTCTGGCAGGGTGGCACAAGATATGCTGTTTAGTATGGAGGCGGTGGAAGGTCAGTTGCAGTACACACGTCCTGACTCAGTAAGACTACTTCTAATGAGAAGAGAAAAAGGACCTCGATCGACATGGCAAAGGTATGTCTGTAAGGAATGTGAACTATAAAATCAAAGCACTAGGCTCCCCTCCCCCCCACCTATACGGTTTTGTAGTCGGATAACACCTTATTCATGTAAAAAACGTTATTATGGTATCTAAGATACAAAGGCTTTCACGGAGGAAAGACTTTGAGAATCAGTTATAACGTTATCAAATTATCTCCAATAAAAAAACTAAAAAATTTATTTTCCAGTTAGTCAGATAAATCAAGTTAATTTAAAAAAACAATTGACAGGTCGCACGACCAACAAACAAGATAATTAAAAACAATAGTTACCAGTTAAGTTATTTTAAAACTACTAAATTAATTACAATTAAATTATCACAAATGAACAGTTGACACTCTTTGACAGAGTATATTGCCAACTTTACAATTGTATTGTTTTTGTACTAGTTTTTTAAAATAAACTATTTTTTCCTTTGAATAGACCTATCCACTTAATTTGCATGTTTCATAATTGTACGACTTCGTTCGGCAGTTGTGATGACGGTCCTGTGATAGAGTATTGCTTATAAGAAGTGTTTTCGAAAGTGTAATTAATCAATTATGTAAAGACGATTTCAGGTTTTACCACCTGAAATGTTCTGTTGATAAGATTCTGTTCACTGACGATTCGATTTGGAAAAGCTTTTCCATGCATAGGACATCCCTAGCACTCCAGTGATGGGACGTAGTGTAATTTTGAGTCACTCCAAAATTAATATACACAAGAATTGAACAGCTTTCAATTAATTCCCGTAAGCTTTCAAAACTGAGGGTGACACAAAGGAAGATCTTGTAAGGTGAAAGAAGTATTTTTAACACTTTAGCAATGAATTTTACACCGGGTAGAAAGAAGCACATGAAAATGGAAACAACGTTTAATAAACTGGCAAGAGATGTAACAGTAAGATGGCTAGTAATGAGGAAAAGCGGTTGGTAATAAGATAATACGAATCTACGACAATATGTAATCAGCTCCTTTATTGAATAAATTGTTGATACAAATGTGAAACAATACGTTTGAAGTTTCTTTGTTATAAAATATTACTCTGTGATAGATACAATTATCCATTATTTAACGGAATGGAAATAGATTATATCAGTTGAAAAACCAATTGTTTTCAATGTGCTAGCGTTAGAATGGAGGAGCTTTGTGTACAGCGAAAACTTCTGCGCGGTAACAATAATAATTAGTTTTGTCAGAGAATTCAATTCGATAAGCAGAAGCTGTGAAATAATATTCAATTTATCTAATGATTTATTTGGGTGTGTCAGAGGAAACATAATACTCGCATATTGCAACACACTGTTATACTAGTAATCTTAGTAATTATTTTATAACATTTATCGACTAAATTAACAAAAAAATATTCCTTAAACTTTTTTAAATTTAAAGTTTATCCATATTTCGTGAAAAGTAGCAATATATTTTAAACCAAAATAAAACAAAAATTCACTGCATACACAAAATATTTGACATCCGAAACTGAAGACTGTGGTAATTATAAGAAATACACAACCTTTACTTAATACGAATTCAAAAAATAACTTGGCTATTTAAAGACGCCAAAAATATTTTATAACACAGAAAACATAGCTTTGATTAAGTCACAACGAAAACTGATTGTCATTTACAATCAGGGGCGTAGCCAAGGGGGGCAGGGAGGGGCCAGCTGCCCCCCCCAGATCAAGTTACAAAGTAAAAAATATAAAATAAAAGTAGATAAAAAACGCATGCGAGGAGTGCTAGAACAGGAGCAGTGATGGACAGTTATCCTTACTTTACTTTAAAGAATTAAAGAAACATATATAGTTAATTTACAGTTTTGAACTTCCCGCTTTTGTAAGTCCCTAGTTTTAAAGCATCCGCCATTTTCCTGGTGAAGAGACCAGTCGCGTTATAGCTCAACTCGGCTTTGCAAGCTTCTTTTTAGTTTCCGTCTTTATTTAAATATAGTCTAACCTCATCAGAGACCTCACTTCATCCACAGTACCTACAGGACACATCAATAGTTAGTAGTAAAATGGATATACGAAAGTTTGTTAAAGGTAAATTAGCCATTAATTTTTTATGTCGATTTCTAAAATTTCAGGATATTTCTACAACGTTGAATAGTATTAAAATACGAGTATATTGGTCACGTAATAGTATTTATAATTATACCTATAGTGGTTACGTTATTTTGTTTATCTAAAAAAAGTCAAGACTACAGAACTCTCCCTGAGTGAAGAAAGTTAGGTTAGGTTAAGTTTCGATTATTCGGACGCTTCCAATTTCCAAAACTAAAATTTCGGATACACTAATTACAAGCAGATGTGTATTTTATGATTTAAAAATACCTCTCGCAATAACAAGATATAAAAAAAGAAAAAAAAAATTACATTTTAATCGGCCATTTCGTCTCGTTCCACTTTGCGAATATTCACTTACTTGGCGTAATAACCAGGGTTGTGAAATTTTTGAAAAAAGATGGTGGATATAATTTTTTTACAACGCTTGTGATCAGGGTTGTAGCAGAGTAAGCATGAGAGTATAAGTCTAGTCTAGGGATAGTAGTGCTGATGCCTTAAGATTGCTGATAGGGATGGGTATCGATATATATATATATATATATATATATATATATATATCAAAATATCGATATTGTCCCTTCAGTTATCGATTTTTTTCTTATTTTATGATAATGTTTTCTTATTTTCTTGTTTATGTCCTTGACAGCTGAATACGAGAATAGTTGACTTCGTGTAGTTTTATTTTAAAATCAGTTACAAATTACCTTTTTTGAGTTTTTTTGCGGAACAGTTTAGGAACCACTCAGCTATTCAACATCCATTTAAATGAGTGTCCAAGTATCAATATTTACTATTTATAATAACAATTGGTCTAAGTGATGTATGTTTTTTTACATTATTTCTATCCAAGTCACATAAAAGATAAACAGAATCAAAGACGGAACAGACTCACTTGGGGGAAATTATAAATCTCTGTACTTCCAACTTGAACTTAAATCATGACCGATATATCGATGGTTTTCCTTCGATAATATTTATATATCGATGTTAATGACTCGATATTTTATCGATATCAAATATTAATAAGTTGGCGATCGATACCCATCCCTACTTGCTGATTGGTTTCCGCCATATTCAAAACTGCTATGTTAATTGAGCCGGTGAGAATGAAAGTGGCATAAGTCATAAAATTTGAATATATAAAGTATATAAAAACATGCAGAATACATATTTATAAATCAGATTAATCACTTACATGTAGACAGTGATCAGTTTTTAGTATTACAGTATCTTTTTATTTGATTTTTCAATAACAATTTTAACAAACCATTAAATTTCTCCAATTAGCCATAAAGCATTCTCACCGGCTCAATTATATTCGCCTTGTTTCAGCATCAGCAGCGCCACCCTAGCGACTTCTTGATGAAATGTCTAAACGGTGAAAAATTATATTTATATAGAAAAAATGTAAAGTTATTTCATTTAATAAAAAATTAAAAGAAAAGTAACAAACTAAAAGAAATTTGGACACACCTTCCTGTATGCGGTAATGTAAAAATAAATTTGTTTAATTTTTCCTGCATAATCTTTATTTGGGAATTCTCATCTTTATTTTAGGGAGCAAAAAAAGGGATTTAGATGACAGTGATAAACGTGAAAGCGAGAAGAAAGTTAAAACCTCACCAGCACCTTGCCCTGTTGAGCTTCAACCAGGGCCTTCTTCCATTCCAACACTCAGTGAGTCACCTAAACCTGATGTTGAAGACTGCTGTGAGTGTGAGAATGATTTGGGTCGGTGGATCGGACGGACGTCTCAGATGACAGCGCCAAAAAAAAAGGAACTGTTGACAAACTGTTGGGTTCCACCCACTACTTATGACTTTGCTAAAGATGTCGGCCTCTCAAGCAGGAAGTTTAATCGCGGTTGGCTTCAAACTTACTCACCTTGGTTAGCATATTCGAAGGGGTCGAAAGGCGCACTCTGCAAATTCTGTGTGCTGTTCCCACCCCTTCTTGGTACAGTGAAGGGTGTTTTAGGATCGTTCATTGTAACTCCTTTTATACGTTACAAACATTTACATGAAAATTGCAAAAGTCATGCTTCCACCCACTGGCACAAAGCTGCAGTCAGTGCAGCCAAAACCTTTATGGACGAAATTCCTGTCGACGTTCAGGTGATATCGGGCCACAAGATACTAATAGAAGAAAACAAAAAAATCTTAGCATCGATAATTTCTACAATCGTATTTTGTGGTACCCATGATTTGCCTCTGAGGGGAAATGAGCAGCATGAAGGTGTATTTCAAGACCTGATCCACTTCCGAATCGATGCTGGTGACCAAGAACTAAAACGTCACTGTGATATCCTTAATATGAGAAAAAATGCAACATATATGTCCCCTCAGATCCAGAATGAAATTATTGATCTCTGCGGAGCTGTTATCAAAGATGACATTATAGAACAAGCAAAGAAGGCATTTGCCTTTAGCGTGCTGGCAGATGAGACTGCTGATATATCAGGGAAAGAGCAGCTGTCTATCGGTTTGCGCTTCTTCGATGAAAAAGAAATGCAAGTTCGGGAAGAGTTTGTGGGTTTTGTGGAACTGCCTGCCCTCAATGCCACCACGATTGCAACAGCGATAGACAAGTTTCTGGAAAAAGAAGGACTTGACCCGAAGAAATGTGTAGGTCAGGGTTATGATGGATGTTCAGCTATGGCTGGCAAGTATGGAGGTGTACAATCAATTATAAGAAATAAGTATGAGAAAGCTATCTTATTTCATTGTGCATCACACAAATTAAATCTTGTTGTAAATGACTTGAATAGTGTTCCACAAATACGCAACACCATCGCCACTATCAAAGACATTATAAGGTTCTTCAGAGAGTCAGTGTTGAGAAGACGCTACGCCCCGAACATTCCAATGCTCTGTGAGTTGCGATGGTCCCAAAATTACGAGAGTATTTCAGTTTTTAACGAGCATTTCATAAAAATTGTTGAAGGTTGAAGAGATTATCACTGGAAGAAGGAAATTCGAACACGAGGAATCAGGCATTTCAATTACATTCTGCAGCCACAAAACCTGAATTTATTGTTGCTGTTGCCTTGATAGCCAAATATTCTGCCTTATTGGAACCTGTTGTAAATGCTCTTCAATTTAAAACCCTGGACTTGGTCCAATGCTCAAAACACATCAAACGGATCCTTGGAGTGATAACAACTCATCGTAGTGATGCAGAGAAAGTTACTACAGAGCTTGTAAATAGTGTCGACGAGATTACCAAAGATGTTAGATTGGAATTGATAGCCCCAAGATCTATTCAAAAACAAAAACATCGCTCCAATCCTCCAGCTTCCAGTCCTTTAGAGTACTGGAACAGATCCTTGGTAATTCCTTACTTCGATTCATTAGTTTCTTCACTGGAGGCACGTTTTTCAGATGAACACTCACCTGCCTTTTCAATTTTGTCTCTACATCCGTTAGATGATATCCATGATAACCATGAAAGACTTTAAAATAAAAGTCAAGGAGTTCTCAGATTTTTATAACTTAAAAGATGTTGCCTCCGAAGTACACTATGTGGGAGAAGAAGAAACTCAATAAAGAGCAGCTAAAAAAACTGACAATAGCAGATCTAGTAAAAGAGGCTGAAATCTTTTACCCGGCCACAAAAAAAGCGCTGCTTATCTCTATTACTCTGCCTTGCAGCACTTGTACTGTAGAGCGGTCGTTTAGTACGTTGCGGAGAGTAAAGACCTGGCTTAGGTCGACGATGACAGGGGAGCGTCTCAATGGACTATGCTTAATGAGTGTCCACAGAAAAACTGCTTTAGAAAAAAAGGAGCAATTGGAGAAGGAAGTGCTGAAAAGGTTTTCTGAAAATCCAAGAAAACTTATTTTAGTTTAACATTTTTTAGTTATTTGATTTAGTTTTTATTTTAGTTTAACTTATTTTAGTAACATGTTTTAGTTTAATACTTTGTGATAATATATCCTTTGCTAGTTTGCATACGAAAAACTAATATTGTTTTAAAAATATATAATTGTATAAAATTATACTGTACTATACTAATTTTATATCATACCGTACTATAAAACTTTAATTTTTTCATTCATCACGGTATTTGTAAGTAATTCTGTTTTTTCATTGTTGCCACGTTTTAATTAAAATCACATTATTATTTGTGACTTTTGGTGATTATTTAACCCTTAAAGCATCTTGGGGTCTCAGACACCCCAGAACATATTTTCTTGGATCAAGTGTTCCAATCTTTAATTTTACCCCTTGAATTAAAATATTTTTGAACTTCTTGCGGTATATATTGACAATCTAGGGTACCCTCTTAACGACCAAATAGAAGTAATCGCCCAAGAATATAACAGTGCCTAGTACAGCCACGAAAGTAAAATATATCAAATCTAAGTGTGCACTACTATGGTTAAATCTGAAACATTTCTTCGTAGTATTCTTCATTCCAGAGAAAAAATTCCTAAAGTTTTTAAATAAAGGAAAAATTTAATTTTTAACTCGATAACGGTGCGTGTTACTAAAATGTAGCTAATAAAAAAAATTTTATGTGAGAGGTAACTCACAAATAAATTAACATAAAAGTCTTTTAAATAGATCCGACAATCACTGCTTTGGATCAATAGAGTAAAACTTTTTAAAATTCCCTTTTGGATTAATTTTAAAAATTTCTTTTTAGCTTAGATTCCTATAATAGGTATGCCATAGTTATACTGACGAGCCTTAATAACATACCGAGACGAAACAATTTGCTTATCACCCCCCCGGCGCTTTTTAGGTAACCCTTTAGTCCTCTGCCCCCCCTATCCAAAATCCTGGCTACGTCCATGTTTACAATGAAATTAGAATATACACAACAAAATACCTCGACTGTAATAAACTATATATTTGACAGACCAAGAAAAAACCATATATTAAAATATGTACTATATATGTATATATATATATATATATAGTGGTGTGCAATATTGATCATTCTGATTGTGATTTCAACCACTAACACAAATTTCTTCATTAAATATATATATTAGTTACTATTATCTTGAGGTAATTTCAGTATAAATATTAAATATATTAATATCAAGAAACGGACTGTAGCAAAAAGTATTTGAATTAATAACACCATACAAGGTAAATAAGACTACAGTCAAAAGGTGAACAAAACAAAAGTGATGTTATTAAACAAATCAAGACAATAGTGTAGTGTAGAAATAAAATAGTGAAGTGAATAACAATAATAAAGTGAAAAACAACAATTAATTAACGAAATAATAAATATATATCAAATTATCTCCCACATAAACAAAAATTAACACGTACACAAACAACATAACCAGACTTCCAAATAACCATATTACCAAATTATTAAATAAATATCAAGCATGAAAGAAACAACTAATGAACACAAACATGAATATATATTTCATTAGACAATGCCAAAAACACCAATTGACACCTAATTACATTAACATAAACACAAACAACAAAAATATGACTGCACAAAAAACAATAAAACAGGCACAAAAATTATGGATACAAATGAAATTAATCAATTATACAGTAAGAAAAACTACATAACACTAGATATATAAAAATTACACTTAGACCTAACAAGTATATTACATCCAATTAGATGGAATAATAAATACAATGACATAGAAAGTAAAATAAAATTTGAAAAATACAAAAAGACAAATACAATAAACAAAAAACTCAACACATTAAAACAACACAACAAAAATCAAGAACAAGAAGACAAAAACAAATACACATTTTATTCTCGAACCATTAACCTAAGCAACATAGAATTTAACAAAAAAGAAACAGAATATTTAAACAATATATAAAAAACTAACCTAACTCAAAACACAAACAAAAACCTAGAAAATTTAATAGTAGAAACAGAATTTGCCATTAACCTAATACAAGACAATATACAAGAAGAAAAACGAACAGAAGCAACACATATAATTAAGAAAATAATCACAAATAAAATAAAAACAAATCTAAACAAAAGCAGGATAATAAAACATTAAAAGAAATTAAAAATAAAGTTAATAACAACAATGTAATCATAACTAAAGCAGACAAAAGCCTAGCAACAGTAATTATTGACAAAACAGACTACATCAGAAAAACTGAAGACTTCATCAACAATAATGATTGCATACAATTAAATAAAGATCCAACAGAAAAATACCTTACACAAACAATAAAACTAATAAAAACAGCTAAAAACATCTTCAACAATAAAAATAGAGACATATATATAAATAATAATCCAAAACCACCTAAAATGAACAACCTAATAAAAATACACAAATTAAACAACCCAAAACGACCATTAATCAACTTCAAAAAAGCACCTACATACAAAATAGCAAAAATAATAGCACAAAAACTAAAAAAATAACCATCTAACAAATAATTATCACAACATAAAAAATACGTACGAATTAATAGACAAACTAAAGGTAATAAATATAGATGAAAACACATTTTTCACATCATATGACATTACAAATATGTACACCAACATTCCAATTGATGAAACAAAAGACATAATAATAAACAAACTAAATATTTTACTGAAATAAAAAATAGCCTCCAACTAATACTAAAACAAAATTACTTTGAATTCAATAGCAAAATTTATCAACAACAAGAAGGATTGGCAATGGGATCTCCATTATCTAGCATAATAGCAGAAATATTCTTACAACATATAGACACCAAAAATACAAAATATTATAAATTCCTTTGATCCAAATGGCATTTGGATAAGATATGTAGATGATGGGTTATATGTGTCAAGTAACAAAAACACAAATGCAGAAAACATATTAAAACAACTCAATAACATACATCCAAAAATACAATTCACAAAAGTAAAAGAAAAACATAACAAAATCAACTATTTAGACATAATCATCACAAGATACAATAACCACCTACAATATGCAATATACAGAAAACCAATTTCCACTAACATCATTATACCTAACCATTCTAACCACCCACCACAACATAAAATGGCAGCATTCTATTCACTATTTAACAGAATGTACAAAATACCCCTCAACAAACAAGAAACAGACAAAGAAAGAAATATAATTTACCAAATTGCTTACGAAAATGGATATAATAAAAATACTGTAAACAAAATAGAAAATAAAATCAAATATAAAATAAAAACTGAACAATGAAGAGTTAATAAAAATGAACAAAACAAAAATAATAACAACAATAAAAATGGGCCACATTCACATACATAAATAATAAAATGACAAAGCGAACAAAACTGTTCGTGTCGTGTGAACAACGGTGAGACCTATAGGCTATCTTCTTGACCGACTCCCTTTTCTAATTCGTAATTTGTTTCGTAACATCTGCAGTTTGGTTTAGCTGTTAACTTTGTATTTCGGACATAAACTGCATTATCGCTGTCTCCTCTTTGTTTTTCGTATGCACGAAAACTTTCTTGTAATCGACAAATAAAAACAAAGTGTTTTTTTACTTCCATATTCCTTAAGGAATGGAAGTATGGTGATGGCAAAAAAAATCGTGTTCGAGATTATTGCAGATTCTGATTCTACTACACTCAAAACATGAAAAAAAGTCGTTTTCCGAAAAGTGTCTGTGTGTGTGTCTGTCTGTCTGTGTCTGTAGATTTTTTTTCTATGGCAAACGATAACTGCCGCAAATTCAAACAGAATCAAATAATTTTTTGTATGCAGCCCTGATTTGCATGTTACTCGCGACCTATTGTTTTTGGTGAAGATCGGTTGAGGGAAAGGGGTAGTTTACCTGCAACGGTTTTTTTTTAGCAAGGGTAATTTTGTTTGTTTGGCAAACGATAACAGCCGCAAATTCAAACAGAATCAAATAATGTTTCGCATACAGCCCTGCATTGTAGAGTTCTCAAGATCTGTTGATTTTGGTGAAGATCGGTTAAGGGAAAGGGGTAGTTTACCTGTAACGTTTTATGTTTTAACAAGGGTATTTCCTATGGCAAACGATAACAGCCGCAAATTCAAACAGAATCAAAAGATTATTTGCATACAGCCCTAAGTTGTAGAGTTCTCAAGACTTGTTATTTTTGGTGAAGTTCGGTTGAGGGAAAGGGGTAGTTTACCTGCAACGTTTTTTTAACAAGGGTATTTTCTATGGCAAACGATAACAGCCGCAAATTCAAACAGAATCAAATAATGTTTTGCATACAGTCCTGATTTGTAGAGTACTCAAGACCTGTTGTTTTTGGTGAAGATCGGTTAAGGGGAAGGGGTAGTTTACCTGCAACATTTTTTTATCAAGCGTTTTTTCTATGGCAAACGATAACAGACGCAAATTCAAACAGAATCAAATAATATTTTGCATGCAGCCCTGAATTGTAGAGTTCTCAAGACCTATTGTTTTTGGTGAAGATCGGTTGAGGGAAAGGGGTAGTTTACCTGCAACGTTGTTTTAACAAGGGTATTTTCTATGGCAAACGATAACAGCCGCAAATTCAAACAGAATCAAATAATGTTTTGCATGGAGTCCTTATTTGTAGAGTACTCAAGACCTGTTGTTTTTGGTAAAGGTCGGTTAAGGGTAAGGGGTAGTTTACCTGCAACGTTTTTTTATCAAGCGTATTTTCTATGGCAAACGATAACAGCCGCAAATTCAAACAGAATCAAATAATTGTTTGCATACATCCCTCAATTGTAGAGGTCTCAAGGACTTTCGATTTTGGTGAAGATCGGTTAAGGGGAAGGGGTAGTTTACCTGCAACCTTTTACGTTTTAACAAGAGTAAAGTACTTGAAAATTTATTTAAATTTTTTCAAACAATGGTTGGTTTATTGCCAAGCAATAAAATTAAAATTTTTTCATTTTAATGTAAATCATGTATAACAGAAAATATATCGCGCTTGGCAGGCGATATTAAGATTTAAATATAAATCTTAGAATATGGAAGTCATGTATGGTTCTCCATACCGATATTTTTCCTATACTCATTGAAACGTTGTTGAATGTTTATAAATGGCGTTGTTGGTTCCAGCTACTGCTTGATCAGGTGACTGTTGACTGTTAAATCGTTTATTGGCGTCCGTTAGCGAGAATCGTGCTGAACGTGTACAATGAAATTATACCTAATTCCGTCAGCAATAGAGGCACGCATGTATAAAACTTCGGTTTAATCTAGGTATCGTATTACCTAGATATCAAAGTTATCTTCATTAATAAATACAGATACAAGTCTCAATTTATGTAATAAAATGTTATATTGTAAACATATTATAACAAGTATCAAAGAGTCATATTATTACTAAATATCAAGGAATCACATATTACAAATTTCAAACAGAATAAATTTAAGTTAATTAGAAGCTTAATAATTAAAAATAATTTAACTTAAATTAAACATTGTAAATTACAACGTTTATTAAATTATATGTATTATATTAACACGTGAAGTTCAGAAACGGATAAGGCCTATTTTCATAAGTAGATATTTATAACGTAACAGTACTATACAATATACAATATATAAAATAAATAAAATATACAATATTACACTGTATTTATTTTGACTTCGAAAATGTAACGCGATTGGCTACCTCTTTTACGTATTTCATGTAGCGAAAATAAATAAATACTTGCATTAAAAAAAAAAAAAAATATATATATATATATATATATATTGCAACGTTACAAGTATTTCAAAAATTCACACAAATACATTATCATGTACTCAACGCAACTATGAAGTGTATTACACCGGCCAGGTCGCAGGATTGTTTTTATTCTCGTTGCGTCAATAATTAAATAATTTTCAAAGAGGAGTGAGATGTTGTTGACATGAAATAATTAATTAAAACCGTTTCAAAATAATCATTCTATGCTTTATTAATATTAATAGAAAATATGCAAATATTAAAAAATTCCAATCTTAGATAAATAAAAATATTTTCTTTTATAAGTTTACACAAATACAATGTAACCTTCTATGCTGTTCATGACATATAAAATAAACAACCATATAATCTTACTAGCTAAACAGACATGTTAAACAAATTATGTAAACCTTTTTATTTCAGTGTGTCTGACTTTGACTCAAATTTTTAAATAATAGCAACTCATTTACAAACAAAAATAATATTAAATCTCAAGAATAAAATTAATTGTTGCTCTAAACAAAATAAAAAATATAACATTTACTTCCAACCTATTATTTATTTCTATTGACACACCCAAATTTTAATATAAAACAAAAGATTAGTATTTTAAAATTTTCTTGTTAAATTAAATTCTTTTCTTTAACTACCCTTTAAATTTATGTACAGTAATTATATTTAAAACTTTAAGTCTTTACTGTTCATATATAAGTTTCTTTTTGAGAGTTCTTTTCACAAACAAAAATATAATTGTTTATTCATCACCTGCGTACTGCCGACGTTACCGTTGCGCGCGCGCGTGTGTGTGTGTGTGTGTGTGTGTGTGTGTGTGTGTGTGTGTGTGTGTCCTGAATCCTGAGAATTTGATGATGATGATGCTGATGCTGTGTTCTCTGTCCCTACGAGTTGTTGTTTGTGATGGTCCAGAGTTCCTCCATAAGTCTTGGTGTGTGTGGTAAAGATGTCGATCAGTCGGCAGACCGGCAGCGTGACATTGTGTGAAGCTTTCTTGAGTCTCTGAAAGCGCTCCAAAATTGCCGGTGGTATTTATACTGGACGGCAATCTGACAAGTCCAGGACTGTTTTCGACCAGTTAGATATTGTCACTTCGTGCAAAGCGTCCTTTTAATTACAAATCACTTTTTGGTTCATTTTCGCGATTTCGTAAACATACTCGTAGCACGAGCGATATCATCGTTTGCGTAATTGTTTCCTGGTCACTCACATATAACACACTTATTAATTACCTACTATTTAATTACACTAGTAATTAACATTAAATTACCTGGCGTCTTTATTATTGCAAATTTCTGCAATACTTTTACATCACTATATTCGTTAAAAATTCCTTCATGTAATGGTGTTTTTATAATTGGGGTAAGTCTTTGTTCACAGGTTTAAAACATTAATTCGTATATTTTTATCCGGTTAAAACCTGATTACAGAGAATTCGTACGCATCACCCTATCGTAGACTCTTGCCTGTCGTAGCTTGCGTTTACACATACAAACACACAAGCGCTGTATTCACTCGCGGGGCTTTCTGACAATTCTTATCCTGCATAATATTGTTAAAAACTGTTCATCATATATTTTTCTATGCTAAATATTTACAAATATACCGCCCTGCGTAAATATGCAAATATATGTATTGTTGCAATATATTATATTATATAATATATGTTATATATATTTTATTAATAATAAATAAAACTTTTCTTACAAGGAATAGTCTGTATTTTAAAAATATTTTACAATGTTTCGATAGTTTAAACTATCGTCATAAGAAATTACAAATTAATAAAAACATATATTATATACATATGTTGAAAGATGACATCAGACACGTCAAAGCACTGACCAGTGACGATAAAGACGATCGAACAGACATGTTTCAGCACAAAAAACGTAAATCGCAAATACACAGTTTAAAATCATTGTGAAACGTTCAGTGAGTGTTAAATAATGAATTTATTAGTTACAGTGAAAAAGGTAGTAAACAAACCAATTCATACCTTAAATCACACAATGATATGAAATATACACGAATATGAATGCTCAATATTATATTATGGAATTATAGTGCACATTATATACAATATTAATAAGTTAGTATAACGTGTAGCGTGATTAATGCACGAAAACATGCGTAGTGATGCATTAATAAATAAAAACATTTTTCAAGATTAAAATTACGGAGTCCTGAAAGCGGGAGGCCACATTACTTGCAGAATATAAAAAAAGTCATAAAGCAGTAGTAGATTGTCAGCGGTAGGGCTGAAGCGATAAACGGGATTGGTGTGCCCGCGGTCATTGATATCTTGTCTCACACACGAGATGGGTCTGTTGACATAATTGTTGTCGGAGGCCGATCGTCCTCATTGTGAACGGAGTATTGTTTTTGTATAATGCTTCTCGTTTGGATGTGACGTCGTTTTCAATTCGACATAAAGTAATTTACTTCAAATGTTCGCTGTTCGACATGAAACATAAGCAGTGATGGTGATACAGTACAGCGGCATTGTGTCGTTAAAACGGCGTGACATTACATAAAGTTTGGAATCAAATCTGTTTAGGCGATTGTCAGGAATACGGACGACATTAATAACAAAACTGGAGTAAGGTGGTTTGGATTCAGCTGCGGACGGGAAGGGATGATATCGCATGCGCGGAAATGAGTGGTTCTCGCTCCACTTTCTGCCCAGTAGTGAGCACAGTCGCATCGCATCAATTCCACAGCTACTTCAGCATTTTACATCAGGTAAATAGAAATTATAGTCTTACTTATGTGTGAAATTGTATGTAAAATGTGAATACTCATACACCGAGTATGAGTGTACAGAGCAGAGAGATTCGTACAAACACAGATACGTATCTGGTATACGAGGGTGGGATCGTGATAACAGATACTACGTTAGCTGTACATTAATTTACAATTTTAATTCCTCGTGATAAAATGAGATTTTTAAATAAATTACAGACAATTATTTAAAACACGCCCACACGCGTAGGCTAACACATATAGCCTAGTATACTGACATACACACAAAAACACCAATGTGATGATGAGCCATGATATAGGCTATAATAAATCCTGGATGTCGGTCACAGATGATCTTTTCGGCTACAGAATACTTTTGTGACTTGAAAAGAACACGCGATGCTCAGATTCTTATCTGCCTGGTTATGCTCTGCTTGTTGTTAACTTACGAAAAAGGACACTTTTCCAAATGCGTGACACATGTAATGTGTCATGTACACACAGTATGTGCGTGATATATTTTTAAATGAAACGCAAGATGGTAAATAGACAGAATGCCAAGCAGACACAACGCGCGCGCGCGCACTTACATACACACGCACGGCAACGCGTACAGAAAGGCGTGTGTCGCGCGCACAAATCTTGCGCGCGCGAGTGCGGTCGAAAAACGATGAGTGACAGAGAGAGAGAGAGAGAGCGCGTAAGATAGGGATGGACAGACCGACACACAGAGTATGCATATGATGGTTGTTTAATAAGAGATAACAGATTAAGAAAGTAAACTGAAGAAATTTTAAGATAAGAACGTTTATTATGATAAATAAGTTTTTATGAGTACTCAAAATACTAAAAGTGAAAAGTAAAACAGTATTATATTACTGTATATTATATAGTTAGCCGTATTTTGTTGTTTCTGTGTGTCGAGTTCCTATTACTAATTGAGAAATCGTCCTTGCCATCCATATTTTAGAAGTCTGTAGTCCATATTTTAGACACATCATAGGGAGGAGAGTGTCTTATATAAAAGTACTTAACGTATATGAAACTTTCATGAACTTGCATTTTGTACATTACTTCTATGTTATGCAGACCAAAACCTTTTTCTTTAAATCGAACAAATTCGTACGCCGAATTTGAACTTGGGTTGCCACTGTTTACGTAGTATAAGTGATTAGAGGTTGTTCCGTATTCGGGGCTAATTGTCTTCACGTCAGGAATGTTACAAAATGGACCACCGTCAATCCTGTCACGTGACCGTTGACCGTGGTGCAGACCAGTTTTCCATGTTTAAAGTATATTCTTCATAATGCTTGTACAAACAAGTTTGTAAACATTGTTAAGGATTATAACAACAGCAGTGACTTATGCTACGTAATAATAATAATAATAATAATAATAATAATAATAATAATAATAAATATAATACAATGACTATTATTCTATAAAAAATATAATTGTTGAGCGATGTTTTCGATTAACTTATAAAGCAACTTAATTTATTAGCTTTATTAATATTATACACACAGTTAATTCATTCAATATTTGACATAAATGTAATTGATTTATTTACTTTAGTACGCTGTCTAAAAATAATTCATCTTGTTGTTAATAAAATGAATATTAATATCCATAAAAATAAAAAATAATATTACCTTAAAATTCAACTTGAAGTAAGTCGCTTTGTTTTACTCAATATCCAATATAAGCGTACAAAGTAAATTGTTTTGTTTTTCTAAATATCCAAATACGAGTATTTGCTTTATATTTACTTTACTACATAAATAAGATACATATGTTTAATTCAATTTATCCACTTAAACTTGTCAATTTGGAGACTTAAGTGACTACTTATTCTAAGCGCATTGTCACGTAGACCACTAGATATTTCTTTCTTTCTTTTTGCGGTATCTTTAGAAAATAATAAAACACTGAATCTAATTCATTCGAAATTACAATAAAATAATTTTTAGAAGCAAATTTTTTGTTTTTGACTGTTTTTATTTAGCGGTTGTTTCAGAATTAAAAAACAGATTTTGTATAGTATTATAATGATAATGATGATATGATGACTGCAGTAAGAAGAATTTATTTCCAGTAATAACTCGCTTTGGTAGTAATAACTGCGGAGATTCTGAAGTGTTGTAAGAACAGTGCCAACACAGCTGCTCACAGACAACTGCAATTTATCATGGAACCTTTCACTATAAGTAGAATATCTATTCTATCGGTTACGGAAAAACAGAACATCTCTTTTATAAGATAAGAAATAAATTTGATTTTCCTAATTAGCTTGTGAGACTTTGTTGGTTTGTAGATAATGTCTATATGTCTAGTAGTTGCTTTCTGTAGTGATTGAGGAGTAGGGCGGATTGTTGTTTGCACTTTACGCGTGATTTATTTTTATATTTCGTATTATACTTTAAAATGTACACGTAGCCTATCATCTACTTGTAAACAAACGGTGGCCGGTTCATTGTGTTGTGGGGTAATGTGACTGGTTTTTAACGTTCATTTTGTTCCGCGTCCTTATGCCTGTAATATCTGAACGAAGCGTTTTGTAAAAAGCTTTCCACAGCTATTGTTATTTTATTCATACCATTCAGCTGTACAAATCTATTTCTGCCTGTGACACTTACATTGTACAGTTTTAAAAAAGGGCTGCTGTTAATATTTTGCAAGGAATGGCGCTGTAGCGTTGTATTTATACCACTTACGTCTCATTCCACGTACAGTATACTACACCTAACCGGTTCTCCGGGGAACCTGTTGCTCTCTGTATAGGAAAATGGCTATTATAGATGTTTCGAATTTAATTTTAATAAGTGACTCTAAGGTAAGCGTATACATGTTGCATCTCAGCGTAAAGTACATTTCTCTCGTATCCTCAGAATTCGGTTACATTTTTCGTAAGTAACGTTAAAGATAATTTCGGCGAATTCCAGCTGGCGGTATCGGCTTGACTCAGTACATGACAGTATACTGTCGAGCGGTAACATAGAAACACTGTAAGTGTTTAACGCGTCTCCACGCCTGCACGCGCACATGCCGAAATAATTGATGTTCCCTGGATAATTCCACGGTTGACATTGCGGCACGACTTCATTCCATATTAAAACGTTCCACTGATTTACGGCTCTCTCCGTTAATTTCGCTCTCTTTACCTGCGTCTCGAGTGTTTTTCACGTCTATTAGCGACCTGAAATAGACGCTGATAACAACGTTGCGTTTAATTATTTAATTGAAATAATTTGTCACTTCATTTTAGCGTTAATTCAATAACGGTGTAATTTTATACCGGTAACAATTACAGTTTATACAGTTTTCAAGCGTTATTAGATTGGAAGCCCTACAGATCTGATTAGGGTATCGCATAACATTGGCGCGTGCACTCTGCTACTAATCTACGTTGCCAAGGTGTGTTATGATCGAAAAGCTTGGTTGAAGTACTTTTTACGCTTTTTCTTTGTTGAAAAATAAATAAATGATAAGACTAGTTTTAATATTTTATGTAATAGACGATGGTTCAACACTTCTACGTTGTACTGTTTGTATTGAATTTATTCTAAATTACGACTTATTATTTGCACAGAGTAATTCGGCAATCGTCTCAAGTTTTCTTTTTTTTTGTACAGAATTGTATACAGACGGATTATTCAGCAACCAAATGAGATCCCTTCAGGCCGAAATCGCAGTCATTCTGGCAGTCTGTAGAGAACCATTAAGAATAATTCGACGATAATAGGAAAAATCAATGCTGAATACAAACCAGAAGAGCAGCTTGGCGTTGGCCGTTGGGACATTAATTATTATTCCGTACGTTCGATACCACAGTGTAGTTTTTACAATCAAATGTAGTTTTTACGTACAGCAGGCAACGGACCGACGACATGTGGATCCGAACAGTAACATATTTGCCTAACATGTCGGGCGTTTTCCGAACTAATATTAACGGGCGATTAGTACGGTCCGGAACTAACAAAGTTTAGTAACGTTAATAACTTCCTTCGTGCAATGTTACTTATTTAGAAACATTAATAACAAAATCGTTCGATGAGTAGATACGTTTCGGTTAGAACAGGCGCTGTTAGTTGCAGCTCTTATTATTAGCGGCATCGCGTCGCACTCTGAACAATTTAGAGCTAACTGGAAACGCAAAGTAGTTTAGTTGACGGTACTTGCTTTGTGAGCAGCACACAACCAAGTACTACCTCTTAAACTGCAGCTGAATAATACACAACTCTAATTTAATATTTCAAACACACACACAGAAATGTGTACACTTTGATACGCGTTTGTTCTATTATATTTATACATGTGCGCTCTCGCGCGCGCGCGCGCGCGTGTGTGTGTGTGCGTGAGAGAGAGAGAGAGAGAGAGAGAGAGAGAGAGAGAGAGAGAGAGAGCAATCAGAAATTTAGAACACTTTGAATGTTATAAATTTTGTGTTGCATATACAAACAAATTACTTGAGCGTTGGCTTGTGTACATGCGTGTGTGTGTATACCTGTTTGTTGGAACGTTGTGTGTTAGCTCAATCTATATACACCATGCACTCGTATAAAAAATTTCTGCAGCTGTTTGTAATTAACGTCACAAGGTGAGGCTTATCCTGTAGGGTTTACGAGTAACGGATTGTAGACTCACCTTTTTTTTAGTCTTCTTGTATATCTTATTCGCATGTATTAAGCAAGTGGGCATCTTAAATTTTACCTTCTTTACTCAGTATGCAGTTTATCATAAATTAATTTTTTGTTAAGTTTACTATTAACGCGTGTTTTTCAACAGTAGTGTTCGCTCCGAAGATTCGTTAGTAGAAACACACACACACACACACACAAGGGCGCGCGCTCGCGCAACACCCATATCAGTTTATGAGTACGGTATCTAAATAACGTATACGTGTAAAATTTTATATGAATACATAATTCATGGGTGTGCTTATAAACAGTAGACTGTAAAAGTATAGGATATATATAAGCTTGTGGTGCATGTTTGTATATAATCTCTGCGTAAACGGGACCGGGGTAAATATGATAAACAACGATACAAATCCTTTCAACCGTGCCAGTGTGTATGTCTTTAAAAACATGTTGTTTAAAGGATTAATGACAGGGTTATTCAAATGAACTGTAATTACATATTATATTCAGGACGACAGGCTTTTGCTGCCGAATACACACAGAGATATAAGTATCGGGCGTTATGTGTGAAGCTTTCTCTACAGTTTTGACCGTAGAGGTAACATTAATTGGACTTAAACTTATACGTACATATGTTGTTAATTAGAAATCATAAATGTCTTGAAGTAGTAATCAAAAAAATGAAAAAATAATTGTAGCTTGGAGAAAACTTGAAACAAGTGTTGATAGTAATAGTTGGTTAATGCAGTGAGGAGAGAACGTGATACTGTGAAACGTATGTGCACACGAGAGCACACTGGAATTGTAGTTCAAGCTTTGTGTTTCCGAATTACTACAATAAACGTATAAAGAATCTATACGGAACAATAAAATAAGTGAAGTACCTGAAAATTCATGAGATTATTGAAGTATTGTAAAAGTTAATGATCTTGGTTATTATTTGTTAACTCTGTTGTCATGAGGGCAGTATTTGCTAGAATAATATATGACACGATTTTAAAAATAATGGATTCTTTATGCACTACCCAAATAAACTGGGACAACCAGGTACGCATTGCTGGTATACAAAGTCCCAAGCAAGGTAGTGTGACTAGCATTCTAGATTAGTAGCTTAGTATCAATTATTATTTTTTGTAAGCTCGAAAAGCTTTCACTTTTATAAGTTAAGATCTAATATTTATATATATTAGGCCAGTGGGTGTGGTACTTGGCTGTTAACCCGTAGTTCCTGGCTTCAGTTCCATGAAATCAAGACGCGTTTTTCAGCACCAAGGTAACTCAGCTTATAGAATTGTGTACGTGGGACAACATAGTACGGTACTGCGTATTGCTCAGCCTCACCTAAACTCTACATCAGCAGTGCAGCTTATAGAAGTGTGTACGTGGGACAACATAGTACGGTACTGCGTATTGCTCAGCCTCACCTAAACTCTACATCAGCAGTGCAGCTTATAGAAGTGTGTACGTGGGACAACATAGTACGGTACTGCGTATTGCTCAGCCTCACCTAAACTCTACATCAGCAGTGCAGCTTATAGAAGTGTGTACGTGGGACAACATAGTACGGTACTGCGTATTGCTCAGCCTCACCTAAACTCTACATCAGCAGTGCAGCTTATAGAAGTGTGTACATGGGACAACATAGTACGGTACTGCGTATTGCTCAGCCTCACCTAAACTCTACATCAGCAGTGCAGCTTATAGAAGTGTGTACGTGGGACAACATAGTACGGTACTGCGTATTGCTGACCACGTTAGCTCACCCTCACCTAAACTCTACATCAGCAGTGCAGAAACCAACTAACATACGTGTAGCCTACATGAACGCGCGCTCGCTCTTATGTTTATCAGTCTATCCTATTGTTATGGTTATAACGAGGAAAAAGGTGTTTCCTTATCTTTTTTCGAATCGAAATTCGACTATTGTTCGGCTAAGAAGGCTTTATCACGTCGTTTTGTTAGAAAAAATATCTATAATTTGCTTCACACACACACACACACACACACACGCGCGCGCGAGCGCGCGCGCACACATTCGCGTGTACAATTTTGTATTGAAAATATTCTGTGAAGGGTGTATTCCTCTTCTGTGTAAACAGTTTCCTATAACAGGGAAACTGTGAAAATTCATTCATATAATGCTTTATCATGAATATTGTAACCTGATTTTCTTATTGTGTGTTGTCTTACTTCAGGTTCGTCAACTTGTAACGATAAGAATATTTCGTTACGTACAATGTTATTAGTATAGGTTACTTGTATCTATGTCGTGTGCACTTGAATTACACCGCCCGTTGGAAGTGTCAACTTGTAATATAGATAAATAATGTAGCGACAAACTCGCACTGGAGTCGTCGGTGTGTAATTATAAATGTGTTATGTTGAACGGCGAATGGTTTTGTAAATTGCCGCTTGTTCCCACTATGCCGCACGTTTCCGTGACGTCACTCAACGATGCCAACTGTCGTGTCCGCTGCAATCTGTGAATTTTATTTCCTAAATGTAACAGCAATAATAACGACACACAAATACCATCAAACATATATCCTTATGGAATCCGTTATTGGGAAAAAACACTGGTTAACTGTTTTAATAAATTTAAACAGGATAATCACAATTGTAGCGCAAACTATAAGTCTTCTTTTACCAGTTGGCAGCAGTAGCCAAACATTCAGTATTTCTTCGAGACCAAAACAATGCTTTTGTTAACGTTTTTAATAAAATATTAATTATCTCAGGGCGTATATGGTTAGGGTATTATAATTAAACAAAATATTACACTATTAATCAAAATACAAGTTTTACAATTACAGGATATTACAATGTTAGAGTGTAACGTGCACACAGAAGTTGTATAGTGGTTACCAGTTTTAAAAAGGTTATGTCCAGTTCAGGCTTTGATAGTTATTATGTAAATTAAAAGTTCTTGTTGTGTTTGAAAAGGTGTTAATCTTATATAGTGTTATTAGTGATTGTTCTTAGTGTTTGTGTTATATGGTGTCTGTAGTTTAGTTGATTATTACTTAAAAGTCGTGTATACAAATGTGGGTGTTGAAGTACAATATAATAATTTGTCAGAATCACCAAATCCTCTTCTTGTATTCTTCCTGGTTGAAGATAGGGCCCACGTCCACGTCAGATCTTCTTCCTTGTCCCTCGTCCACTCCAGATCTTCTTCCTGGTTATTATGTCTTCTATTCCATATAATGGGTGTTCTTCTGTTATTGTAAAAAGTTCGTGTAGTGTACCTCTAACTGTATTTATATGGTTGTATAGTTTTTTCACAATTTATAACATATAATGTAAGACGTTTTAAAAACGCGTCTATCCGCTAAGATCGTTGTCAAAGAAGTCTCATTTTATTTATCCGAAATTTCTGGTTGCTAAGGGTAAACTTGGAATCTGGTTGGCTAATTCGGATATACATTGTCATATGCTTTCATTATTCCAAAGTCTAAATTTGTTCAAAATCTTTAAATTAACATAACTTTTCTATACTGAATGGGAATTTAAAACCATTATCAGCATTATTTTGATCTTCACATTTGTTATATTTAGACACTAAACATGCCTACTTTTACTTAAGAACTATAGATGTTACAATTTTGTTATTTGAAATTTTCTTAAATAACTTGATATGTGTTATTTTGTTTCTATATTCCTTGTATACATTATTACCTATAAATACATCTACCCTTTCACATTTGTTTTACAAAATTTCTAACATTATTATTCAAAATTTACTAAAGTTGGTTTCACCTGGCCTATGTACTGGTATTATTTTCATCACCATGTTTTAAAATCTTTAACAATTAAATTAACTTTTAACACTCATCAAAATTGTTTAACATATAACGTTATTTTAACAACACAAAAGATATATTATTCTAATAGTTAAATTCATGCCCACATGGCTATGATTTTACCAAATCCTTGCACAAATAACTGTTTTCTACTCAAACTGTATAAGTGTTTGACACTTAGCAAAACATCTTTATATAGTCCATTCTGCTTTGTCAATCAATTTACCATGGTTTAACACCAGTTCTATGGTTATATTTGTTAACACAACATAAAAAAATGGAATTAATATCATTAAATTGACATTCCTTTAAACTAACTGTATCACCTGCTATATACAAAAAACACAACACAAATACTATGATATAACACTGTGCTAAAACATAAAACATGCACATTTTACAAAACAAATTCTACACTAATTAGTTGGTCTTTTGTCAGTTAATTTACTAATTACTCTGACACTGTCTATGTTGCATTTACTGTTTATATGGGTTTCAACATCTGTATACTTACTGATGTCTGACTTACAAAAATTACAATAAATTGAACACTGTTGCTCCACCTCACCACACAGTTCTAATAATCTTGTTACATTTACTGTTTATATGGGTTTCACTCTTGTTATAAATGTTATTGTGACCAAGTTATTCCTTGTTGTTTACTGGACAATCCTATGAACGCTATATGTGACAATTATTTGTATGGTTCAAGTATCTATAATCAGGTGTATTTATATTTTCATTACATCAATTAACTTAATTATTTACTAATATTTCTTTTACATATTATTACATGTTTGGGCCTATTATCCCTGAATTTGTATTTTGATTATCTAGATATTATGATACATTAAATGAAACCATTTGTTTCTTTATAGTACTGGTTCATAAGCCGTTTGTCTTTATAATTCTTTGTTTGGTCATTACTGAAAGTTCATGTCATCATTGGGGTTGAAGGTATTTTGCATCACTTAGCCTAAATCATTAATTTGGGTACGGTCAGTTGTCTTACTAGTCAGTCTAAAATTGTTAGTCGATTCCTCTTCACTATCATCTTGGAAGATATTGTTCTTCTTGTTAGCTTCTTGACCAAAGTCTTCATTAAATCAGGTACGATATTAGTTGTTCCAAATGTAATGTTACAATATCCACACGGGAATAAATAACTTACTTGTATTGTCAGAATGTAGTACAATTTGTCGTTGTATCACTACGTTGACAGTAATTAAATCATTACAGTTTAAAGACGGTATATTTTTGAGCTCATGAGCAAATATGCACACGACTAAGATAAGGACAGTATAAAGTGAATAACCAAGTTAATCTGTGTAGGCGACATTACGGTGAAAGATGTGGAACTAAAGTTTTGTGATTTGGAACGTGCAGTTAAATAGGGCAGAAAGTTTTCCGCTGCTTAATTACCTAGGTAGCCCTTCCTAAAAGGGGAGAGGATGGGTTAGAGGTCGCACAGGATTGTAGAAACAAAATAACTCATGTTTATCTGGAACCATCGCGACGTTTTCCCACTGCACTTGGTGAATATTTTCAGTCAGCTGACGTTAAAAGTATTTGACTTTAGTGTACGGATTTTTACAGCTATGATTACTGATCAGACCGTTACACTTTGGGACCGTCGTCGTCGCTGAGTTTTGTATCAGTCAGGCCGTTTGTTAGAGTGTAGTTTAAATAACGGAAGGTTAATGACTTGTCAACGTACAAATATGTACGTTTTCAATGCAAACTATTTTGTTATAACAGAAGTGAACACGGAACTCAGAATTTAGAAACAGGAGAAATTAGGATTTAGGTAGTGCGGAAGGGGACCTGTAAAATGCGATACAGAAATCTGTAGTTACTATCAAAACGTAACAATAGCTGATAATAAACAAAACTGAAAACGGTCTTAAAATATTTTAAATGTAACATTTATGAGACCTACTTCATTCAAATCTTAGTATGAAGGATAGATTTACTAAACAGCGGCAGGGTGTATTGAAAAATAAGTTTTCACGGAATGTTTTAGAATGGAACTCTAAAAATAAGTTAAATTTTTCGGGGAGGAAATACTGTTTTTTAAAAAGTAAACGTTGATATGGCAACTGAATATTTCAGTGATTTAATGAAACGCTGAAAACAAATGGAAAATGGATTGAGGCAGAGGGGACTAGTGAATACTTGTTACTTGTTATGTGAAGTAAAACTGGATACCTACGTCTGTATCTTACAGTAGCTACAAATTGTGCTCAATAGGGGCTTGCTGAACGCAAATATATTTCTGTGCATTTAGTTTATAGAAGATAAGAAGAGGATGCGTGCATTACAATGAGACGATGAAATCTTTGCGTTAATACATGAATGTAAAATGTTGGGTAAAGTAAATTATGAAAAACATCACGGCACATGAATTATGTTTTCATAATTTAACTAATGTTCTACATCCATAATTAACCGAAGTGACTTTCATTAGGTGAATTACAGTCGGGTTTTAGCGTAGCGGTGTTGCTGAGCAGGGCAGAGCAGCTGCGGTATCTGAAACCATCAGCTGACCAGTCGGCTGGTTGTGAGGTGAGAATAGCAAAGGGGGAGATACGGTGTATTTCACATGATATATATCTCACATATGACGGGTTATGTGCTCGTTTGCAACACGCACCCCGTCGCATTAGAAGGAATAAATATACGAGAACGTATTGTTACTAATACGGTTTACACAGCTCACTGTTTGTATACACTTTGTAGTAACTTACCCTGTACTACTCTATCTTCGGCTTTCTATCAGTGACTTAAAATCGGCAAAATTTTATAATAAAAAATTGTAAAAAATATGTTATACTTAAAAACAACGATAAGCGAAATTGAATTCGTTGTGTGATTCACTGTAACATTAACGGTTTCGGCAAGTATGAAGGCTACATAGAAGTAAAAAAAGAATAAACAAAAGCTGTATGGCTATTAAGTTCACGTAAGTTAGAAACGGCCATGTTAGAATTACAAACTTGATAATATATTTATAGATAATTTGCAAAATGTGATAAAATGTAATGGATTTCCCTGAATTAATTTAGAGGTAAAGTATAGATGAAATCACAGTTATATATGATAGAAACGTCATTGAACGTACGAGTGATTGCTTATTTGACACATTATACTTTTTAAATTTATGATTTTCAGTATAATTTTTTGTCCATCAATATATTCTTCATTAGTATGAACGGACCAGGCGGGTTTATATACCAGTTATACAGTGGGAAATTTCATGAGTATGCGTTTCACTACTCCTGAAAGCTATCCTGTTTCAGTGGCGCTCAAGATGGCCTTGCTTTAGTGTAGTACATCACTAAGGCCTTTAAGTGAAGGACAGGACGTTTTCGTAATTGAAATGCGATCAACGAAAATAGATTACAAGACACATTTATTTTCGTTAGGTTAAATTAGTTTACCCATCCGTGATACTCGGAAATGAAAATTTTAATCTACATATTGTACGTACATATTTTTAAAGTAAGTTCCGCATAACACGTAATGTAATCTACAATTTGCTGTTGTTATCATTATTATTATTATTATTATTAATTGAAGTTACGACTGCTTCTGTGGGTGTCATCATTTACAGTCAGCTAATCTTTACAGTCTATACTAAATCATTGTTCGATCGATCTCGAATACTGATCCGTGATTTAGGGATATATAAGGGACGACAGCGATCAGAAGATTGATCCAAAAGTCCAAAAACAAGTTTTTTCTTATCGTGGTATCAGTCAGCGTTTTTTCTTCATATAAGGCCAAGTGTGAACATTGAAGCATTAGTACTCTTAAAAATAGAAGAGGACTGCAAGATGTCTAATTAATGTATAAGAGTATTCACGGGCTTATTGAGACAGATGTCTCGGGGATCGGTTGCAGTGTTCCTCACGTAGGACACAGAAGACATGTCTTGTTCGGATACTTGCAGCAGAGTGTGCTGGCTCCATTGATAAGATCCAACAAATGACGAACAGAGTTTGTGACAGTGAAGTTGTTGACTGTTTCAATCAGAATATTAATGCATTTAGGAAGAATTTTATGAAGATACTGGAGTCAGATTTTGATTAAGATATCTATCCATTTTAAAAATGTTTATAAATTAATGTTACTTTTTGTTCGTTTTATATGTGTGTATTACGGTATATACTCTTTCTTCAGTGGTATATTGGCGTTCCCCTGAAATACGTTCTGGTTAGGTAGAATGTATAATATATTATATATTATATAAAAATAAAATTAACACCAATGTGTTAATACTGTTCTATGCATTCTTTTCAAATCAGAATACAATCATTCCACTTCCCTGTTAGATAGATAGAATTCTTCAACGAGGTTGCGATGACTATAAGGGGACATGTAGAGGCCATCACTAAAAAAACAAAAGAACAAAATAAAAATAATAATAATTATTATGCATCGCCGGAGTAGTGCAGTGTAAGAGCTGTCGCTTGTTTGATGTTCATCGTCGTGCTATGTTCCAGTGCAACCTCGTGTAGACAACAGTCTGACTGAAGTATACGCACAACACCCTCCATTCCATGCAGCTCACTGGGAGTGGTGTGGTGTGAGTTCTACTGAGGCTAGAGGGAGCAAAGCATTAGGGTAGATAATTACTGTTTTGAGCTTCAGCATTACTTTTTTATTAATTTGTATGTCTCCAGAAACTATTTACTACAAAGTCAGTCTATGCTGTTATTGATGTTTCTCCCTAAGTGTGGATTCCTTTCGGTATTCCTAGAATTTTTTCGTTTTATCTCACTAATCCATTTAGATATAACGGTCAACAATTTCTTTGCACCAAAATCAAAATATTAAAGTCTTCTTCCGTCTGGTGTTCCATCTTTTGTGTTCATTAAAGTGGGCTTCGTAAATGCTTTATATGCTTCTTAGTCACGATTTTATTTCTTTATGTCATTTTCTTACAACTATTGCACCATTTAAAGCATAGATAACCACAAATATCTAAAATGCTTTCCTTTTACTTGAACCGTTAAATCCGTAGGTTTTCTACGTTAATGTATTTTTTAAAAGCATATTACAGGAACAAACAGTTTAGCATTTTTATTCTTTCTGGATCAACAGAATGAGAATTATGTAAAATCATTGGAACAGATATTGTCCAATATTTATTTCAGACGTACAGTATGCACTATCGTAAAGTAGCCTATACAAAATGTTTGGATATCGGATATTTAATTTGCTATTTATCGTAAACACGATTTGTATCTGTTTTTGTGTAGTATTCGTCTTACTAAACCGTACGGTGGCTTAGAAAGTTTCAAGACTTTATGTCACGCCGGATTATAATGCGTATTGTGCGCACACGCGCTTGTGCGATCTAAAGTCTGAATCAGAGAGGAAAGACATGCAGGGAACAGAGAGGTTACTTGTACCGTAAACCAAAGCCACACAATGTACGAACTTTTGTTAAATAAACGGCCTAGCTCATGAGCACTCCCTCTGCGTCGCAGATTTCTATACACATTTGCACGGGGACTATCAACGGAGCAGTCAAGTGTGGTTGTCTCTCCGTCCGCACACAGCCACCAAAACAACTTGAATTTATATTTTGGACCGTTTTTGGACTGTTTTTAGAAATCCTATCTGTTTACTTTTAAATATTCACACTAATTTATTAAGTATCGTTAAATCCGCAGCGCTTTTGGACGCTTACATATACCGACATCTTTAGGTCAGTGTGACAAACGAAAGAAACGGATTTAGTGGCGCCCACTGTAATCGGTAAAAATATAGCAGATTTGTCAGCATTTTATTTATGCCTTTTTATAGTGCGTATAAAAAATATTAGTAATTTTGAAAGTTTGTGACTGATAAATAAAAGAAATTGATGTTATTAAACTTATTATTAAAGAAAAATTTCGTAATAAGAAAGTGGAATTGGTGACTGGTATTTTTTGGTCCGGATCAGTGCAGACGGGCACCCCCGATCCGTTTGACTTCATTTCAGGCAACTTTGCTCTGTTGTCTATTATCCAGTTGTAGTCACTCATATTGTGCAAGTTATAAATTTATAAACATTTTATTTCGTTTCCAAAATTTTAAACAGACATAATATTAGTTGCTCCTTTACATAAATATGTTATCAAAATGATGTTTAAATTAATTCCAAAACGGTGAAACAAATTAATTCCAATATCCGTTTATTTTTACAACGAGTATAGAATCGAAGTTTCTTAGAAACCTTGGTTAAATTAATCAGAGTCTCAGTCGGAGATGGCCAAATGACACCCGTGATCGAGGACTATGAATATTGCTGAGTACCTGGATGTCAACAAAGTGACGGGACGTATATTTTGGATATCTTATATTTCCTCTCATCGCTCAGCCGTGCACCCTTAATTTAATAAAATACCTATAAGGTCAGTAAATCCAAAAGGGTCAAACTGAAGCCGAATACTATACAAGAAGTTATAATTGTTATAATGTTAGAATACTGAGTAATTATTGAATGCAGATACAAGTATTACAGTTTTGTAATACGAACTAAGTTGTTGGTAAGATAACAAAATTTTGCACACAAGGCATTTCAGTAGACGCTATTAAAAGTATACTGTGATTGTTATTGGTGTCCTATATTTTTAGTTATGAACAACGTTAAGACGATTAGAATGAGTTCGTGTAATTAGAGTTTAAATTATTTGAATTTTCTCAAAGTTGGACACCCAACGGTATTTCATTCCAGATTTGAGCTTAACCCCGTTATTTAAATTGCCCAACGTTATACACCACACACGTACAAGATTTCGGGATCGGATTGTATGTGAGCACATTGTACTTTGTTTTTCATGTATAAACAAGACTGACGCCATATCACTAATATAATTTGCTGAAAGCATTGTGTAGTTCCTTCTTCTTTCTTTTTGAGTCGTTTCTATTAAATTTTCACATCTACAGTAGATACCTGCCAAGGAAGTCCTAGGTGACCTTAAGAAACCAAGCTGGCACTGTGGGAAAACTCCAGCGCTTTAAAAACAAAGTATTCAAAGCCATAAAAACGCTCCATGATAGTGCTCAACCAATAATCCAAAGAGATCTACAGACGCTTTCAATCGTAGATGAAATAAGATGATGTAGCGCCACTACCCCAACGTCCTCGCTAGAAGCTCCAGTATAGTGGATAGTTTAAAACCCAACAATTTAGTGGACAGGTTTTCTTAAGTTGTGTTAGACCATTACAAATAATGTGGAATTCATAAAGCATATTCGATGTAATCTTTTTTTTAGATGAAGGTGCTTCACTTGATTTTGGCTGAATTAACTGAATTGGCTAAATACACATTCGGCTGACTTAACGGTGATTACACGATTATTTTCGATAAAATTTGCGTACTCTGAGTTGCCCACATTTATGCTGGGTAAAAACATGTTAGCTGTCACAGTAAAAACATGTTAAACGTATAATATAGTGTTCTGTATCAGAGGAAATGGTGAAAAATATTTTATGTGAAAAATGTTTATAGTAGCCTAATCACAGCATGGTAATAACGTGTTATTTATTTAAGGGCAGACGTGTTTCACGCGTAAACTTAGAATTCGACTTTAGTTTGCAAGCAAATACAGCGCGTTCAAATGTAATAATGTAATGTAATGTAATGTGTGAATGTGTTTTTCTGGCGGAAAACATTTTGTAAAGATTTGGGATTTACGTAATAAATGTAGCGACTTTTAGTAATGCGAAACTACGTGTGATATGGATGTGAATCGTGAGTGGTACACGCTCAGTGGCAGTGTGAGCGAGCGTGAGTGGTACACGCTCAGTGGCAGTGACACTTTGAATAGAAAAGAATACAGAGCTCGTACATGGTGCTCATACGTGTATTAACGAATTAGCTAGTACAGGGTTTAGATAGAAGTTTTGAAAAGGAACGATGTCTTGGTCATGTTCTAAAATCTGTGAACACATTGTTTCGGTTCAGATTCTTTGGTAGTATCTGAAATGCGGATATTGCAACCGTTGAATGCACGTCTTAAAAATTTCTGATGACTATTTCCGTGCGCATAGTCTGATACGCGAAAATGGGCGTGTTGATTACCATACCATAGTACTGAGTAATAATTTGCGTGCTTTGTTTCTCTTAGAGTTACAAAAGTAGAGGAAATGATCATTCCTGCCTTGATTATAAACATTGCTTAAACTAACACCGTTTTGGGGCCAATTGTGTCAAAGCACTTCGTTGAAGAATTTACTTTCAGACGGCAATTATAAACGGATCCCTAACTACCAGATTCACTTCACAAAGCAAATTATCGACTCATATTTTCCTTACATTTTTTGGCGTCACGGCGATCTTTCAGAATGACACAGAAAGTGATGGTTTGTGATCTGGTATCATTCGGGAAAATCAATATCATTCGGGTACCTGAACGTGTGTTAACAAGAAAGTATTTAGAAAATGAATAAGGAAGAGTGTGAGTAAGGAAGGCGTGGAAATATGTCACTAGTCTGATTGATAAACGTCTTCCGCGCATGCACCGGAAGATGAATGATCATCGCACTATTTGTTATTGTCCAAATAAAATTATATATCTTTGAACTAGGAGTTGTATTAACTTTCAACCTTCTTATCTTTTTTTGACGACACAAATCAGAAAACTTTAACCAACTTCAGAGACTGTTTAAACAATATTTTTAGGCGCCATTCTATTCTAGAAAAACTGGTCGAGTCTGATTCACCCAGTGAATCATACTATTATAGAATATAATAGTATACTATGAGTTTACTAAATCTTTAAGTGGGAATAGGCATTTTCAAATGGAATGGTAAGTCTGCTCAATGTATTCAACAGAATTTACTGTCCGTAGTACATGTGATAGAAATAACGTAACTGCCCTTTTCGATCTTCCACAGGGAATAATCTGAATCTAGGCCAGATGTCACAAATTCGTTTTGATGGTGTTGGTTTCTGATTTCAGTCTTTGTGTCAAATTAAAGTTACTTAGAAAATCTGATCTTCAGATTTCCGTGATACCCGCAATTTGCATTTCTCTTTCCTCTTACCTTTAAGCGTATCTGTCTTATCTGCAACTTTATCTTATCTGTCTTTGATTTCTTTGCACTTGTTTGTACAATTTTAGAGAGAGATCTGATCTCTCGCAAGAAAATTTTCTCATCGTCTTTCAAATTAACGAGTTCGCCTTTCATATAATTTGAAAAACTTCTTAGGAAAAGAAATCAAACAAGCCCGGAATCTTTTTTAACAGTCTCGGAAGTTTGGAAGACAATTTTAAGATTAGCAGAGTCTTAAAACGTTGGTTTCTTTATCGTGATCATTTATAGAGGGTAATCATATATATTATATGATTCACATGATGCAGCGGGAGGACAATGTTACTATCGCGACGATTACTCCAAGATCGCCGTGCTTGAAAAGTGTAAAGAAAATAATTGAAAAACAGAGGATTGGTTACTCACACCTTTAGCGACAGTTTAAATAAAAAAAAGGGTGTGCTGTAGGACACACGCCAGAAGGGAAAATTTCAATGTTGAGTGGCGAGTGAAGTGATTCAAAGTGTAAAAGTTGAAGTAACACGTTTTCCTACGTATTTGAAGTAAGAGAGATTTTGCTATAAAGAATTAAGATTCAAATAAAAGTGAACGGATAATTAAATGAGTCGAGGGAATAGTTGGTTTTTCTATGTATGTTATTATAAGAAATTGATATATACAATGAAAATAAAGAGGATCATATCACACATCAAATTATTTTCAGTATACATACATATATATATATATATATATATAAGCAGTATATAACAATTTTTTTTAATGTAACAAAATGATTGTGTGAAAAACAGATATACAATAGAGAAGGAATAATAGAATATAAATCTATCAGATCGTATAAACTGAAAAGTAGAGATGTAAGTAATAGGTTTAAAGATGTGATCGAGCAAAAATTACAAAAGGTAAGTGAAAATATAAGGCATGCTAATATACACCAAGGCTGGAGAATAATGAAAGATATAATTATAGATACAGCAGTGGAGGTTTGTGGTGTTACTAAAATGAATAATAAAAGAAAACAGACGGTATGGTGGACTAATGAAATAAAGGAGCAGATTAAAAGGAAGAAAAGGGAATGGAAAAAGTATACAGTTAATAGAACTATGGATAACTATGAAGCATATAAGCAACAAAGAAAAATTGTTAAAGAATTAGTTGGAAAAGCGAAAGAGGGTGCAGTGCATGGAAAGATTCTGGAGAAAAATTGGAAAGAGATAGGTGGGAAAACCAAAAGCTTTTCTTCAGAGTATTGAAATCTTTTAGAAAGGAAAACACTGAGAATGATATATGTACATATATAATGCTAATGGGAAATACTGACAGAAAGAAACGATATAATGAATAGATGGAAAGAATACTTTCAAGGATTACTAGGTGGTAAGGAAATCAACAAAGATGATCATAAAGTCAATATTAATGAAGAAGAAGGTAGAGAGGATGTTGAAGTTGCAGAAGAAGAAAAAATAACGATGCATGAATTAGAAGTAGTGATTAAAGGACTTAAAAGTGGGAGATCACCTGGAACAGATAAAATTACAGCTGAAATGATAAAGAATATGGGGAAAAAGGGAAAAGAAATACTTTTAGAAATTATCAATAAAGCGTGGACAAGTGTAGACAATGTAGACATACCAAGAGAATGGGAGGAAGCATTGATAGTTCCTATTTTTAAGAAAGGTAACGCAAAAGATTGTAATAATTATAGAGGTATCAATCTGTTAAATTCAATTATTGTTAAGTTTTATGAGCAGATAATTAATAATAAATTGGTCCCAAGTTTAGAAAATAGTTTGGAGGAATCGAAGAGTGGCTTTAGATCAGGGAGAAGTATGCAGGATCACATTTTTACTCTGCAAAAGATAGCTGAGAAGTCGATACAACAAGATAAATTGGTATGTTTGGCTTTTATTGATCTTGAGAAGGCTTTCGATAGTGTGCCTAGAGCAAAAATATGGGAAAGTTTAAAAAATAGAGGAATAAGGAGTAAAATAATTAAGGTAGTACAGAGGTTATACAAAAATAATGTTAATTATGTAATTGGTAAAAATATGAGGTCGTTAGGATTTAAAACAAACTATGGATTAATACAAGGAGGTGGACTGAGTCCGACATTATTCAACTTGTATATGGACGACATTATTAAGAAGTGTTCACTGAAGGTTAAGAAAATGCATGTTGGATACAGGAACTTGCGAAGTATAGAAGTAGCAGAAGGGGCTTTTGCGGATGATGTAGTGCTAATGGCTACAAGTGAAAGGGCGTTACAGGATAATTTGAATATATGGAATAAAGTTCTCCAGGAAAAAGTGATGAAAATGTACAATAGACAGTAATGGGAAACAAGAAGCCACATTAAACGAAAGAATTGAAAAGGCAATGAAAGTATACTATGCATTAAACAATAGATTTATAAATAAGAAGGAGATATCAAGAAAAACGAAAATGAGTGTGTATGAAACAGTATATAGACTGGTTTTAACATACGGCTGTGAGAAGTGGGTGCTATCCAAAAGCCAAAAAAGTAAAATCCAGGCGGTAGAAATAAAATCTTAGGAGAGTAGTAGGAGTAACAAGGAAGAATAGAGTTAGGAATACACAAATAACAGAGGATCTAGAAGTGATATCGATTCTGGATTTTATTGAACAGAGACAACTATGCTGGTGGGGACACATGCAGAGAATGGATAGTGATAGAATGGTAAAACAGGTTTGGGAGGCAAAATCAGGGGGGAGAAAGAAGAGAGGAAGACCACGACTGACTTGGGATGGAATGATGGGAAACATTTTGAGAGAAAGAGGCTTGGGCTGGAGGGAAGCGAAGACATTGTCAATGGATAGAGTAAGATGGAAAAAATTTGTATACAGAGTGGTTGATGTAACCCGACACCAATATGGTATAAGGGTATTTTGATAATAAATATATAAATGATTGTATGATTGATTTACAATTCAAAATTTTTACAAAACAAATTAAAAAGATTATAGTTTTAATTAAGTTGACTGTGAAATCACCAACTTTTGTTTGGTGCTATTATCTGGTGGCGGACCTGAAGATAACGCTAATGTAACGTGATACACTAGAATGGTAGAAATGATCGTAGTGCTGCGCTCTGGTGACGGCCCTGAAGTAAACGCCAAACGTTTTTCATCAGACGTGATCGAACGCAAAAAGATTAATTAAAGAATAAAGCGATTATTTTTAAAATTGTTACGACTGTCTAACTAATCGTCGTATGGTACAGTGGAAAACAAAATACAAGACACCAGTGAAGTCACTAATAGCCAGCTTTAATTATCACAATTACAGTTTATAATCAACAAGTTATTCAACAAGATTATACTCGTACAATAATTCAAATTAATCTGTCCACACGCAATAGTAATGTCAACTAATAGAGTCCCGCACAATTATAAAACACATAACACTTCGCCACAATACTTCAAACCTCACTGGAATAAATCGCCACTCAAACTGAAAGTAAGCGTCGCTGAATGCTTGTACTTATACCCCGCAGAGATTCCAGAATAATCCATAATACGCGTCAAATACTAGAAAACACTAGAGCGTAATTGATTGCGGCCTTGAACACAGTTCGCGCGGACCGGTATGGTCTGGAGTAGTCTCGTTGCGGACTCGTGACAAGTGTCACGTAATTGTCCTTCATCTCAAAGTAGCAGCAATATGTACGCACACACACATTACAGCGTCCGACTGGAATAGCCGACAAACACGTAGACTGTTCTGTAATGACGTAACACTGCCTCCTCCTTAAGCCTGTTCGTCCCGAACTGACAAACCATCTCTGAAGTAATATTTAGCCAGGCGATCTACATAGCTGGTCTACTTGCGAAATATAATTGTCCGGCTCTTCGAATGCAGTCTCGTGTGACCCGAACATCAAGTTTAAAATATTACTTTTTGTTTAAAGCACACATATTTGTGGGTAGCTATGTGGGGGAAAAGAGGTTTGGTTGACCTGGCAACACTGCTTTACCGTTTCAGCTATCTCGTGACGCGTTGAATCAGTTTACTATCACAACCAAATGTTGGCCGCTTCCATAACATTTGTATTTATATTTTTATATTCCTACCCCCCCCTAATCGCAAGAATGCGAGATGTTTCTATGACCTGTGCGGTGATTCATCGAGAATAATCGCGTATGCGAAGGCGCCTAGAAAGCACTGGTAGATTCTATACTGCACCGATTGTACACATCACTGCCAGACCACATGACGTAGATGTTAGGTAACATGCACTCGTAGGTGCATGGCACTGGCAACAACTGATTAAAATACTTAATTGTAATACTAGTCTGAATTATTTAACAGTTTCATGAGTTAATAATACTGTTGTTGGTTGGTTTTAATTGTTTATATGAAATTTTTTATTTTATTTAAAGGTATTGTAACTCTGCTAGATATTAAACAAAGAGCCAAAGACCTTTCAATGTTGAAAGCGTGAATCTTAAATAATATTTAGAATTGAAGTAATAAAGTAATACAAATGTTGAAATAATTTTGGTTACATTATACGCTAACGCAGCAGGAAGCGCATAACTGACAAGATTCCAAAGATATCAGTAAATATCCTTTTTGTATAAGCATTAACGGATTTTCGTAGTATAATATCTGAGGTGCAGTTACATGTGACAAGCAAAGGCCATAGACATAACAAACACATAGACGAATAACAAAGGCCATTCAATTTTTGTTAAAAGACCAAATAACAAAAACGACATTATTAAAACATAACATGGTAAGTTAAAACACGACATTCGCAACATTTGTAGGCCTTAAAATATTATAAACGCTTGTGAAAATTTGAACAATAATGTGTTTAAAAGACTGTAATAAATATCAGTTTCCGGTTCACGCTGCTTATATCAGGCGACAGTATTCGTACTACAGACCTGACGATAGTTTTTGAACAGCGGCTTGGAGATGCGCAATGGACAGACATCTGGATCCGAGGATAACAAATGTTTCATTCATTTCTTATATGCGCACAACAGTCTTATAGAGTTCATCGGCTTCGAAAAGACTGGCGAGAATATTAGAAGTGTCGTTGTGAAGCTACAGTATGTGACAGAAAGAGATAGCGCGTGATTGAGACAGCTAACTGGTATCGCATTGTCTCCCTCTCATCTTATGCTATATTTGCTTTCGTTGGCTCAGCGCATTTCACCGCTCGCGGACGGCTATCATGTTTATAAAGTTCTGGAGTTTTTCAGTTTTCCGCTGTTGGAAAGTATTTTACACTTACAGCCAGGCAAAAATTTCAAGGTCGTCTTATATTGCAAGCTTATGAAAGCAATTTTATGTTGCAGCTAGACAGCAATAATTAAAGACGTTTGCGCGTGTATTAAGTTACCTGCAAATTGATAATGCAAAACGAGTTATTGAGAAAAATTATATTATCTGTGTCACCAGTTAAGAAAACGTGAAACATAATCTTAATTTTTCCTCAGGCAGCACAGCGTGATATAAAATTTTGTTTTGATTTGAAGAGTAATTACACTACAGGGTTTCTCATATACGCTGCCTATTGAATCAAATCTACCGTGTTTGCTGTTCTCTCTTTCTCTGTTAATTGGAGTTTTAAAAATTGTCTGTAACCGTTGTGGTACTTGATGGAGCGGTCCCGCTAAACGGTTGCACAAAATGTCAAAGTATGAACGTTGATTAAGTCTTAATTAGCTGGAATAGACAGAATTTAATTTAAAAGTTTTCTACGAATCTTAAAATAACAACTTTTTTATTAAACATAATGTGGCTGAGTGTATTTTTCCACTACGTTTATTACAATTTAAACACTAAAATTGAAAACGAATTTTCTACTATTTGATGCTGTTAAAAAAACAGTAAACCATTAATAATAGGGATACGCATTTTCATTATACTCCGATCTGGTACAAAATTATCCTTATGATTGGCGAGTTGTACGTAAAATATCCTTACGTACGAGGAGTGGCGGCAGAGAAGTGGGCAGTGTGTTTGCTGACTACAGCACGCAGCCTTGGTTCGATTACCGTCATGGACAAAAATATAATGTGGCTTTTAATCACTCTCTCAGTAGTCGATAACCCTTTATTTGGCCATTGTAATTCGCTGTTAAACTACAGGTCTGGCCAAAGCTAACCAAATGTGAATATAGAGAGATTGCCAAATCTCGAATGGAGAAGGACATATGTTCAGAAACCGTCGTTATTGAAGTGCATTATGTCATTATTAAATCTCAGTCGGACGATGTTAGAGGATTAGAGCATATTATATTTTTGATTAATCCCGGCTCTCGAAAGTTTTTTTTTTCGCAGTTTATGAGTAACGTTTGTTTGTAATTTCTTTCAAGTTTTTACAATTTATTCTAAGCGCTTATAGCAACGTCTGATGGTGCTTGTACTAGTCTTAATACATCTGCAATTAAAACTCATACTTAATGCGTTCCATTCTCCACGCAGTACTTATCTGATCTGCTCATGAGTGTCTTAGATGAGTTTAGTGGGACAGGGAGGGATGTTTTAGAGTGATCTCGGGGTGATTGTACTCCACACCTTCGAATTTGTATATCACAAAAACCGTGAAAAGTAGTGCTGAGCTACTGGACACTAACTAATAAAGAATTATAAATAAACAGGCATAAGACTTTAAGCACCTGATCATAGAAACAACATATCATTGTGGTAGGAGAATTGTGTGAGTATAAAATAATCGATTTCCATTACAAATTTCACTCTCGACGAAAACGTTTGATAGGAATTTTAATAAATACCTATATCTGTAATAAAGTTTAAACTCAAAATATTAACGTCATAATCCAAATGAAAGTTGTAAATCGAAATGATACAGATGTTTACAAAAATCATAATATAGCAACATAAAGTGCGCGGAACGGGACAACAAAAGTATCAAACGTATTATTGGTCTGTTGTATAATTACATTTCAGTGGCATTTTGCTCTGTTGACAGTAATGTATTAATTAATAGCTTAACGCGCCTTTAAATACATTTCAATTTAATTAAATTTGTATTCGCCTCGCCAGGTAAATAAGATTATTACAACACCAACATGTTGTTGCTATAGTACAGTCCAAAAACCAACGACAATGTCCACCGAATCAGATGAAACAGTCTCACTCTGAGTAGATGGAATATGTGTACTCTAGTTTCTAATATTACAGTTTTGTATGATTGTTACCGGCGCTACTGCTAGTAATAGAAACACATTAACAACAGTAATATCAATAATAAACGCATCTGAAGTCGGTTTTCATACGAAAACTTTAAAAATTTGTACAAGCTTTCCATCTGTGTTGTAAGTGTTTCTAGTTAATCACAGACTACTGTGAACTGAGCACAGTTCAAGCGTTTTCTTCTTCTCTAACCTCAAATGTCCTGAAATTTTTAAGTTCTCTGTTCACAAATTACTTCTTGGTTTGTAGGTTTGTACGACTAGGCTATGTCCATCGTTCTTTAGTTTAGAACGCCTACCTGAATCTGATAGTCTCGCTTCTCCGTACCTTACCAACTGATTTCCACCATAAATACATTTGTTCGGCTTTGTTGTTAGGGCTTGCACAACAGCGATAGATTACTGTCGTGTTGTAGTTTCTAATCTTAAAATCGTATTTCTCAAATTCTGTCATTACTTGTAACATTTTTTTGAAAACTTAAAAAAAATATCCAGAGCACCGTCTAATATTATCTTCTAAAATTTTTCGTCTGCTTTCTGGAGACGAAATAAATCACACACTAAGTGTTAAAACCGGGTTACCTATTGAATTAGCTTATTTTCTAGCAAGCTCCCTGAGTTGGAGAAGTCGTTTGCTATTTTCAACGAAGTAGATAAATTGACTATCTTCGTAGACTATTTGTTAAATATTTGTATTTGTTTATATACTCGCGCGCAATCAGCCCACGCAATTACGTCATTCGCTTAAAGTACAGTTCGCTACGGCGAGCTGCGACAGTTAGTTAGTTAAAACTCAGCCTTCAGCCGATCAGTGCTCTCTTCCGTTTGCTAGCCGCGGCGATGTGAAATTTAATTATGTATGTAACTTCTTTATACAATTTTTCTCTCTTCTATCGGTAGTTATCTTGGCAATGTACGCCATACGTAATTGCATGGACCATGCGCTTCATTATATAATTCTTCAATAAATGGCTACTTAACTCAGATTTATACAGTCCACTTCTTCATTTAAAAAACATATTTCCGATTCCTATACCAGCAACACTTCGCATGACAAATACTAACTCCAGAAATATTCGAGAGCGTTGAGCATGCAACATTTGGTCCTCCGGGCCGGATAATTCATTTCATGGATTCAGTTCAATTAGCAGGCCCTATCAGCATTTAACAACATAATTTAAATCAGCAGTTCTGTAATTATTAACCACAACTGGAGCACGCATTGCACGACTTTTGGGGACGTCATACTTCGCTGACCGGATCGTTCGAAGCATTATTTCAGCCTTTGAACACCATCACCACGTGGCATTCATCAGTTGGAAAATCCAAAGCAGCCAGCCTATGCAGAATTCGACCACTTCAGACATCACCTAACAGGCATCGACCGTGTCTACATCGTCAATTCATGGGTGCCGGATGGGACTGCCAAGGATTCGACACGCTCTGAGACCTTCTTGAACATGTCTATAAGTACCACATGGCAAGTGGCTATAAATTCATGTTTCATATGATGTTTTCAATTTTGACATAATTTTGTATAAATAATAATATAACTTTTTTCTTATATCAGTTTCATTTGACTATTAACTTGGGATTTTTTGCGAACTCAGCAGCTTATAAATTTTTCTGTGAATCAATCACAAACTTAAATAACTCAACAAGCTTATATTCATATTTTTTTTTGATTCAATTGTAAATCATATTTTTAAATAGTGTTCATAGCAATAGGGATTATACTGTTATATTGTATATACTGTCTATATCAGTATTTATTACAACATAGAATTAGTCTGAGATGTGTTAATCAATGGTTACCGCGTTGTAGCGTGACCTCATAAATTAGATAACCTGCATGGTCTTGTTCATCTCTCTGCATTCACTCAGTTTTCGTATTATCGTTCAAATCTTCAGTGATACACAATCATGACTGATATGAAGGCGCTGATCAAAAAGCGTGGCACGATCAAGGCCTCTATATCGCGCATAAACACCTACGCGGATAATTTTGATCACGATACGCATGACCACCATGCGCTAAAAATAAAGCTTCGTCATCTGATGGAGCTATCCGCCAAATATGATGAGATTCAAACGCAAATTGAGTCTGAGGACTCTGATTTTCATCCGTTAGTGATAGAGTTCAGACGGCAGATGATTTGTGTAACATAGAATGCAAGTTGCAAAATTTATTAGATCATGCCGAGGAGATGAGCAAGAAAATACTAAATCAGTCCGAAGTCGTCACATTCAGTACGCCTCCTATTTAATTACAACCAATTAAACTACCCTGCTTCGCAGGTAACATAATTGACTGGCAACATTTTTACCATATGTTTGTGGAGTTAGTTCATGTCCGAAAAGACCTGACCAGCATCCAAAAATTTCACTACTTGCACTCATCACTAAGGGATGAGGCGCTGAATGTTATAAAATCACTCTCAATCACGCACGAAAACTACACGGTGGCCATTGAGTTGTTAAGAGCCAGGTATGACAGTAGATTGATTGTTACGGCGTATTATGTGGCTAATGTCTTGGGCATGAAGCACATGCAGCAGGACTCTATGGTTAGCATTTCCAAATTTATAGATGATCTCACCGCTAACATAAATGCTCTGAACTCATTAAATTTACCAGTGTACACATTCGAAATTATTTTTGTGCATTTTCTCGCCCAAAAACTTGACGATAGCACATGATTATGGAAGGAAAGTTTAACTGACGAACAGCTTCCGAATTATAATAACTTTATTAAATTTTTAAATACTAGGCGCCAGCTGTTGCAAAATGTTAGTGCACCGACTGGTTCGTCTTACGGTAAGCAAGTTAGCGATAAAACTTCTTATCGCAAACCGACTAAACGCGCTGAGTTCACTGGGTCACTGATACATACTCAAACAAGCACTATACTTTGCCAGCTGTGTCGCGGCAATCATAAATTGTCCGAATGCCCACAATTCGTGGCTTTACATCCGAGTCAACGGAAAGACGTTTTAATAAATCACAAGCTCTGCCTAAATTGCACACGCTCGGGCCATGAAACCTCGCGTTGCCCTTCCAACTTTTCGTGCAGAGCATGCTCGAAAAGGCACCACACCATGATCCACGCTTCAACAAATAATTCTTCGAACAGGAACAATAATCAATGTTCCCTAAAACTACAAACCAACAAATCAATTTTATTGTCTACCGCCGTATGTACCACAACCGATCGTGCCGGTAACAAACACCCGGTGAGAATCCTGTTGGATTCAGGGTCACAAGCAAACTTTTGTACCATGGGCTTCGCTCGCCGCATGGGTTTAAAATTAAACAAGTCCGAACTGCCTATCACGGGCATAAATAATTCTCTATGCCAAGCCAATTTCAGCACAAGGGTGCGCCTAAACTCACGCTACAGGGATTTCAGTTTGAATGTACACTGCGCTGTTCTACCCAGAATTACAAATAACCTCCCTACAGAATCCTTTAATATGGTATCATTAAACATTCCAAAAAACATATTTTTAGCTGACCCGCAACTTAATTTTTCGTCACAGATAGACATATTACTCGGGGCACAGTATTTTTTGCAATTGATTGAGCCGACTAAATTCATTAGCAGTCCGCACTTTCCGATAATACAGGAAACAAAACTAGGTTTTATCCTCGCCAGAAATTTACCATTTAACGTAGACATGACAAAACCGGTTTTTTCGTTTATGGCTCGTGACGACAATAATGCCATCTCGTCACAGTTGAGGAACTTCTGGCAGTTGGAGGACGTTTCTTTCCGTACTCCCTCAGCTGAGGACTCGGAGTGTGAAAATGATTTCCTCACAAACACCTATCGAAACCCTAGTGGTAGGTTTGTTGTGTCACTACCCAATAGGACAGAGCATCTCTGCGATTCACTCCTCGGGGCAGTTCGCAGATTTCAGACACTCGAACTCAAATTCAGGCAAAACCAGTCTTTGTACAAAGACTATACTAATTTTATGCAGGAATATTTAAGCCTGGGTCATATGTCTCCACTCAATTCATATGATGTATCAATCAATAAGTCGAATATTTTTTACTTACCACACCATGATGTCGTCAAGTCCACTAGCACAACCACCAAACTTTGCGTTGTTTTCGACGGCTCAGCCAAAACATCAAACGATTTATCCTACGGTCCAGCAGGATCTTTTCTCCATTATGGCCAGATTTAGAACGCACCGATACGCACTCATCGCCGACTTCGAGAAAATGTATCGCCAAATCTTGGTGTCCCCAAGGGATTCTAACTTGCAAAGAATTGTCTGGCGTGACGCCCCCCACAAGGAACTTAAACACTATGCTTTGAGAACAGTCACATATGCAACTGCAAGCGCTTCATTTTTGGCCACTAGATGTTTAAAACAAATCTCACAAGAGAATAGTACTCAACACCCCTCAATACCCACCTCTGTCATTCCAAACGATTTTTACGTCGACGATCTCATCACCGGTTCTGATAGCTCACACTCTTAGCCCGATTAAACTCTGACATTTCTGGTTTATTAAGCCAGTACGGCTTCACTCTGCATAAATGGTCTTCTAATGACCGGGATATCATATCTTTACGTACCAACTCGTCCCTGGACTTCAACAAAGATCAAACCGTCCGCACTTTAGGTATTCAGTGGGACGTTCAGGCTGACAACTTCATATACAATTTCCAAAGAGATCTTAAAATCGATGTGTTTAATAAAAGAAGGGTATTATCCGTCATCGCTGGAATTTACGATCCATTAGGGCTCATTGGACCTATTACATTTTGGTGTAAGCACTTTATGCAAACGCTATGGTCATCGGGTACCAATTGGGACGACCCGCTGTCTGACTCATTATCAATTCAATGGGCAGAGCTTTACGCTCAATTGATTTCAGACACTCATTTTAAGATCCCAAGAGCTATAAATGATTCATGTAATTTTCCAATCATCTCATTTCAATTACACGGGTTTGCCGACGCGTCAGTAAAAGGTTACGCATGCTGTATTTATGTGCGTACAGTATATTCCGACAACAGTATATCATCTCACTTATTGTGTTCCAAATCTAGAGTCGCCCCTTTAAAGCAGATATCTTTACCTCGTTTTGAACTTTGCGCCTGTCTATATTTGGCTCAGTTGGTTTATAAGGTTGTCAACGCTGTGACCTACAATTTTTATTCTGACTCTACGATTGCCTTACACTGGATTCACCAACAGTCGTCTAGGTGGAAGGTATTTGTGGCCAACCGCGTCGCGGAGATACAGCAGCTCACTGCAAAGGGCACCTGGTATCATGTTGCTTCGCATGACAATCCCGCGGACATTCTATCCCGCGGTTGTTTACCCCGTTCGTTGCACCGCCACCCGCAATGGTGGCATCGCCCATACTGGTTGTCAGAGGAGCCTTCAGCTTGGCCCACCAGTTCTTTCGAATCCAACTCTTCCTGTTCTCATCCAGATCTGGACAAGGAAAAACGTAAACAAGGTCAACTCGCTCTGGTTACTACTTCTTCCACTCCGAATTACATTGAAAATTACTCCTCCCTTTCGAGACTTATTCGTGTGTTTGCTTACTGCCTACGATTCATTCGGAACGCTAAGTCTCCCGTCGCTAACAGAAACACTTCTTTTTTAACTTCACAAGAGCTACAGAGCACACTTTTGATTTTTATACGTCAATCACAGCTATCGCATTTCAACATCGAAATTAAAGAACTTCAGGCACAACGCTCTGTACCTAATACTAGTAAAACTTTTTCGCTTAATCCCTTCATAGACAACACGGGGATATTACGCGTGGGCGGACGCCTTCAACAGTCTCAGCTCAACTATAATAGTAAGCACCAGATCATACTTCACCCGCAGTCTCATCTCACGAGCATATTCGACTACTCCATGCCGGAGTACAATTAACGCAGTGCTCTCTACGTCAAAGATATTGGATCATCAATGACAAATCGTACATACGCTCCGTGATACACAAATGCATCACTTGTTTTCGATTTCGCGCAACTGGCTCAAGACAACTTTTAGGACAATTAGCCTCTTCCAGAGTCACTCCTTCTAAACCATTTTCACAGTGTGCCGTCGACTATGCCGGTCCCATATTTCTGCGTCAGGGCGGGCCGCGGTCCAAATCATTCACAAAGGCTTACATTTCACTCTTCATTTGCATGGCCACTAAGGCAATTCACCTTGAATTGGTATCAGATTTGACGGCAGACGCCTTTATAGCTGCTTTAAAACGCTTCATAGCTCGCAGGGGCATCCCTGCACAAATATTCTCTGATAACGGTAAAAATTTCCGTCGTGCTGGCACTATATTACACGATTTGTACAAACTTTTTCAGCAAGACGAATTTCAGCAATCCACACAGGACTTCGCCAGTTCACAGGGAGTCAAGTGGTCTTTCATACCTCCGTTAGCACCTCATTTCGGTGGTCTATGGAGAACGGAGTCAAAAGCGTTAAATTTCATTTACGGCGCGTTATCGGCAGTACGCTTCTCAACTTTGAAGAGCATTACACTGTTTTGACTCAAATAGAGTCATGTCTGAATTCACGTCCCTTGTTCGCCATTTCAAATGATTCTGGGGATCCCGAGCCTTTGACTCCAATACATATCTTAGTTGGTTCTCCACTTACTGCGCTACCGGAACCCGACTATTCGGATGTAAAAATGGGTCGCTTGGGGAGATGGCAGCTTCTGCAGAGATTCACCCACTCTATATGGAATAGCTGGTCAAGAGATTATCTGCATCAGCTGCAACAACGAAATAAATGGAGAAAACATTCAAAAAAATGTAAAGTACCGTTTACCAAATGGTAAAAGCTTAAGAGCATGATAATGTCTTTCAGCCGCCAGCTAAACGCAACATTATTATGGTTACTGACTGACTGATTGGTTACATACCTATCTACAGCTATGCAGTGTTGTTTGCTTGTTAGGTCTTTAATCTGCGACGGACGTTAGCACGTTAGCGGTCGCGGTTTTAGTTAACGATTCCCGGCTGGTAAATGATGACGTCATGCAGCGTGATGCGTTACAGAAATTTTCAAATGACCCCCAGCCATAAGACATTATCATGTCAAAATTTGTCTCCAGGACAACTCGTCCTCATTTTAGAAGACAATATCCCACCTCTGCAGTGGAAGCGTGGTATTGTCACCCAAATTTATGTAGGTCAGGATTCATTAGTACGCGTAGCGGATGTCCGCACCACAAACGGCATCCTGCGTAGGCCTATCCACAAACTGTGTCCACTTCCCGTGGCATCAGACTAATTGCTTTTTCAGTGCTTCATGTCCGGGACATTTCCGGATGAGCACATTCTCTACGTACACTAAGTACAATGTTAAATGTACTTATTTATACATTTGTATTTATATTTATGCCAAATTAATGTACGCTATTTATATGTGCATTAGTAGACATTTTAAGCGTTTTTTCGTCAGTGTGATGTCAGTTATTGTGTACTGTTTGGTGCAGTGTTTATAATTATCATGAATTTTTTGGGTATATTTCTATTGTGCTATTATTATAATGAATTTTTTTGGTACCGGTATATTTCTATTGTGCTATTATTATAATGAATTTTTGGGTATATTTCTATTGTGCTATTATTATAATGAATTTTTTGGGTATATTTCTATTGGGCGATTATTATCATGAATTTATTTGTATATATTGCCATTGTATTATTATGTAATATTGCTTATTATGCACTTACTGTCATGCTATTATTACTGAATTCTTTGGATTTTGATTAATTATTATGTAATGCTACTTAATATGTGTTATTCATTGCCATGTAGCATTGTTATTAAATTTGGGTATATTGTCATTATTATTATTATGTGTCATCAGACATTCTAGCATTTGTATTTTATTATTATATATTATTCGATGAGTATTGATCAATATTGTATTTATATTTATTTATATTGTATTTGTATTTATGCTATCTAATGGGCCATCTATCGACGCGCCAATATTCATTATATTATGTATTATCACACATTTCAGGTTTGTAACTTGTTAATGTATACTTGCATGTTTTCAAGCAACTTTTCATACTGTAAACTATGTCAAAATTGCCCGATTTTGGGCGGACAGTATGTTAAATATTTGTATTTGTTTATATACTCGCGCGCAATCAGCCCACGCAATTACGTCATTCGCTTAAAGTACAGTTCGCTACGGCGAGCTGCGACAGTTAGTTAGTTAAAACTCAGCCTTCAGCCGATCAGTGCTCTCTTCCGTTTGCTAGCCGCGGCGATGTGAAATTTAATTATGTATGTAACTTCTTTATACAATTTTTCTCTCTTCTATCGGTAGTTATCTTGGCAATGTACGCCATACGTAATTGCATGGACCATGCGCTTCATTATATAATTCTTCAATAAATGGCTACTTAACTCAGATTTATACAGTCCACTTCTTCATTTAAAAAACATATTTCCGATTCCTATACCAGCAACACTTCGCATGACAAATACTAACTCTAGAAATATTCGAGAGCGTTGAGCATGCAACACTATTCGTGTTATTATTATATTTTTTTTTATATTACAATTTTTTCAATTAGCAGAAAAATTACGAAAATTCCGATTACACTACTTTTTTGTAGTAAAATAAGAATTGTAGGGCACAAAATCATACAGTAAACATTAAAATTTCCAAACATTTGGCTGTGTGTTTGAATTCAATTTAGTCTGCCACCCGAATTACTTTTTTTAATATAAAAGTTTTTGGGGATTTGTGGTCCAACATTTTTGTAATTTCTACAACTGTACACTATATTCAGGTTTAAATTATTTTCTTTTATTTAATACTCCAAATGGAATTTAAAATTTATTTAAATTTATACCAACTTTTTGGGCCCTGGCGTCGCTAAATTTGGAAATTTCCAAGACTTACTATTAAATTCAGATTATAGTAGAAAATTACTTTTAGTTTGATGCCACACATGAGTTTTTTGTTTTTATCAAACTTTTCATCCACTTTTTAGGATGTTGGCATCCAAAAATTTTGAAATTTTCAAAAATGAACACTAAATTCAGATTGTGATTAAAATTTCTTTTAATATGACACCATACACGGAATTTTACGTTTTTTTTCACTATTTGTAACCCGACATTTTTGCTTCCTGCCCTCCTAATTGTAGGAGAATAAACTTAAAAACAATAGGGTAGGGCATGTGTGGCCATGCATGCCAAATTTTACGAAAATCGGTCGATGCGTTCAAAAGTTATCGTGAGTGATACCCCAAACATACAGACAGATTGATAGGTAGACAGATAGATAGATAGACAGATCGATAGATAGACAGGCAGACATATATATATAGATAGGTAGATAGATAGATAGATATATAGATAGATAGACAGATCGATAGATAGACAGGGAGACATATATATATAGGTAGATAGATAGATAGATAGATAGATAGATAGATAGATAGATAGATAGATAGATAGATAGATAGATAGATAGATAGATAGATAGATAGATAGATAGATAGATAGATAGATAGATGGATGGATGGATGGATAGATATAGAGATAGATAGATATACAGAGACACAGACATATGCCAAACGGTCAAGTTAAAACTGAGAATTCCTTTCGCTCTTTCAACTACTTGTTTTATTTTTACACATACTTCAGCGATTGTTCCCATATATTTTCTTGTTGTAGCCAATACTCTTTCTATACCTACGTCGTTTGGTATACAACATGCCATCTCTCATGTACTACGGTGACAACAATTGGTGAGTATTTAATACTAGTCATGCTCCTTAGAACTGCTTCTTCCGTATGGTGACGCAATTTTGAATATAAGCTACAGTCGGCGGCTAGGTTAAGAAAGCCAATTTTTTTCGCTCTTCTTCGTACAGACAGAAATAGGAAAGCGGTCGACTACTTCATGACTTATGTATAGGGCTACCATTAGCAGGTGCTATATATGCTATAACCGTGTGTAGTTCAGGCGGAAATAATTGATTTTGTCATGAGTACTGTAGACGCTGAACTGCGTTTTTGTTGATAAACGGGCAAATCCAATCAAATGCATTTTCGACCCATCTGTCCAGACATTACTCAGAAATATTTACGTTATTAAACATAACTACTGAATATGTACAGAGTACCGAACTGCACTCTACAACGTACAAACTGCACAGTAAAAGGCATAAAATACATAAGGTAACGGACAGCGTATACATATGATATTTTTTATCATACAATCTTTGTTTCGAAATATTACAGTATATAAATGGTTTCACTTTTATTGTGTTTAATAGGCTCTTTTGGGCCTGATATGTATTACGTCAGTAAGTATACACAACATATAACGACATGGAACGTGCAATAATTCATTTTAAGCGGCGGTAGTTTAACGGTGTCTCATTACACATGATATCTGTCTAGCTTCCGATCTCTCGATCTCTCCTAACTTATTTCAAACGTTATTTCTGTTCATATTTTGTGTTTTCTTTGCTGCAGCATATCCGAAATTTCTCGTCTTTACTTTTTTCCTTATTAATAGAGCTAATAGAGCTAAGACTGCATGTTAAACATCAGTTCCCGCGTTGGCAATGTTCTAAGTAAAACTAAATCGAAAAATAATATTAAATTCACTAGCTGTCACTGTATTTTACCCGACTTTTTTTCTGCCTCTAGATTGCAGCGCAAACGTCTAAATGTTTTATCAGCTAAATTTATTTGTAAATTTAGATCTCCACTAATTGACAGATTATATAATTTTATCCTTTTCGTGCTACACTTTGGTTATACGTAATGTGTACAATTTAACTGCTTAGCAACGTTTTACCTGTATATTAATCCAGAATCCTGCTTTTTTGAACTGAGCAAGATAGTCGTAGAATATACAAATTTTTATTAAGCCTGATCGTGAACTAACAACAAATTTACATGTGGGAGAGATCTGATTAATGTTGTGCGTTCTGGCTTCTGTATATTGTTGTATGCTGGCTTCTCTCTCTCTATATATATATATAAATTTATATTTGCCTGTTTATAGGGTTTTCATGATATTTTTACCCAATGATGTGACAATCTGAAAATCGAACTATACGTTAGAGTACGTATAAGTTACAATATACGTGTAATAACGCGGCACAAACATAGTGTTTACTGTGTTATAGTTTCAATAATAATTATGATAATATAAACTACTACTACTACTACTACTACTACTACTACTACTACTACTACTACTACTACTACTACTACTAACAAAGGAATGTTCAATAATAGAATATGATATATTACTATTAATATTAGTGAATAATAATTTATAATTTGTTAAGAGTGTTACACTATAAGTGTGTATTCTCATCTGGCCAAAACATATTTTTGAAATATTATACTTACATTTTACAGCTTAATGTTTTGAAATCATAAAAATCTCATATTAGTCTGTAATTAAGCAGATGACGTGATATTTGTCGACTTGATGGAACAGCTCAATAAGGCCGTTTCACAACATGCAAATGTGTTCGTGCCTACCTCTGTATTGAAATGCAAACAATAACTCACACATATTAAAAAAATGTTTCTTATTCTGTTTACAAACTGAATGTAGTAGAAATACTGAATAGTGATGGACAATGATGGACGTTCGGTTGGGTTTGCAAGTACAATACAGTGAATCAGACATAATGCAAAATGGTGATTCTCGTTTGCCGGACTGAATGGAAGCTGAACTGTTATGTAATGTTAAATGTAGGCTTACTTCACACGTATTGCCTCACCTCTCTTATGTTACGCAACCGTCTGTACTATATAATTTAAGTAAGTATATGAGGGAACATAGGGAATGACTTTATAAATACATATATTTAAATTATTTAATGGCTTACGTTCCTCTCCATTCGAGATATGGCAACCTCACTATTATCACTTTTGGTTACATTTGGCACAGGGGTCCTGTAGGTCAACGGCGGGTTCCAAACATTACATATGTTATATTACCATCAAAACATATATTTCTATATATATAGCAACGATACAGCCATATGCTGTATTGTGCATTGATTTAAATAAATATAAAATTTGTAAAATTATTATAAGGTTGGGGTAAATGGACAGGTCTGAGATTGTAAAAATGTTTCATTGTTATACTAGGGGAGAAATTAACCTGTTCCAACAGGCAAAGAACACCTGCTCGATTGTATGTGTGTTACGCGTGTATCTTGTGTGCGTTAGTGATGCATGTATAAACAGGAATCTCAGCTACCTTCCCCAATTAATTACTAAAATAATTATTTTAATTCACTGTGTGAAAACTAATTAGTGTATAAACAAACAAAAGGCACCAAAGTAAGTGTAAATTTTATAGGTATCCACAGTAAGAAAATGACGTTAATAGGACACACTACGCGAAGTTAGTGTGAAATTAATGTGCCAAAAATACGCAAATTACACTAAGACGCTCAAATTAATACAGTGAGTGCTTAATCAAATTAGCTATGATTTGTGCTATCTCAATTCCGTACAAAACATTGCCATTTGCAAAAATTTGCAAATATATGAAAAGGTTCGGGAGTGGGGGCTATCATGTGATCTGCAGGTCTCGACAGGATAATTTCGGAACCAACAGGTGCGGAATCTCGAGAGGGTATAAATTAAGGGTTCGACTGGGAACCCTTCTCTTCTTTTCAAAACACAGTTGCAGTCGGACATGCTGTCCGTCGGCAGAAGAGTTTTATTTTATTATAAGTCTCATCTACGAACGAATAAAGACGTTCAGTAATTATGTTTAGACTATTTCGGGAAACGAAGAGTACCGGGACCGTTTAGGTCAGCAAGAGTATCAACAGAGAAGCTAAAAAGAGCGACGCGAGATGCTAGACGTTAGGAGATGCTTTTTAGACGCCTAACAGCCGAACGAGATCCACCTCGCAGCAGATAGTAATTCTCTGGGACGGACCACACACTGCTGGAGAACGACGCTGGACTATGGACATATCCAGGACCACGCCAAGCCAGGAGTAACGGAAACCCAACTCTGGACAACGCTGGACCCCGTCAATAAGTCGTAAGGTCATCAAAACTCGAGGTGACATGAATAATGCAGTTATAAATGATTTTTTTAAAGAACTCATAAAGACTATATAAGGAGACAATGAATTAAAACAAAAAAGTTTATAATTAGAAAGAATGTAATAGAGTCTTATGTAAATGTTTTAGTTGTAAGAATGAGCGATCGCATATAGATAAATATAAATATTGTTACAACACAAATAAGCCACTCCAATACCAGGGATAAAAAAGATGAGTCATGAATATAAAAAAGTGATTCGTATAAAATAAAATGTTTAATATAAAGAAAATAAAATGACGATGACACGACAAACGACGACATGACCTAACCCAAGTGATTGACCAAACGAGAAGAACAGAAAGAAGAAGGGAACAACGAAACCAAACAAGAATAAAACCAAATAAGAAAGTGATTGACCCAACAAAAGGAAACAAAACAAGGAATTAAATGACTCAATGCAACAAAATAAAATAAAACCAAAGGAGAAGGTGGAGAACCAAGATATAAATCAAAACACTGAAGGTGAAGAAGGAGGAAAATGAAAAAGAAACAAACCTAAGATAAAATAAAATAAAATGGAAATCAAACAATAAGACACAAACAAGTAATAAAGAATAAAAGCAGGAGAAATGGTACACTCAAATGTAATATTGAAAAAGAAACCAATGACTAACCTAAGTAATAAGTAAATATTATTATCAATTAAGTAATAAAGGTAAATGATATTTGATGAAACTCAATTAAAGAATGTTAAATATAAAAGCAAACTAACCCACAAATTAGAGTTAGATGTAATGATAAAATCAATAGAGACATAAAATTGTTAATATTGTCAATGAGATTTGTAATGAAAGAGATAGTACGGTAGTGAGAAAGTAATTATAGGGATTACCCATTTAGAAACACTTAAAACAAAAACATTTAAGAAGTGCAAAAGTGAAAGTGTAAAAACCCCAAAGTAAAGTGATAAAGAAAAACACTAAATAAATTATAATAAACAATAGATAATTTAAAAGTGAAGGTGATGAATAAATAAGAATAATGTATTATAAAGAATGTTAGTTGTGAAAAATAGTGAAGGATAAAAAAATAAACACTTAATAAATGAATAAGAAACACTAAAGGATTAACAGTGAAAAATATTAGTAATTAAGAAAGTTGTTAAGAATAGTATTAAGTGTAAACAATTAATTAAGATGTAATGAACACTGAAGAGTGATGATAACAGTATTAATTAAAAAAGGAATCTCATTATTAAGATTAAAAGTATCCAATAGTATTTAAAAGGGAGAATCCCATGAAAGAGGAAACAGATGGTGTTACCATGGAGTGAAGGTAAAGATTATTTGAAAAATAAGAAGTTAAGACAAATCAGTAAACTCCCCATGTTATAAGGGATAATTATTTAAGTAAGTTCAACAAGTGTGATGTTGTTTATCACCCAAAAAATAATATAACATGAAATGAACTGTAAACAAATATTACCTAATAATTGTTAAATAATTGTTTAAGCAAATTTATGAAGAGGATATGGCTGGAGGAATTATACAGACCATAGGCCTAGATGTTGTATTTTATGTGATCAAAAATAGTAAATAATAGCCACATTGTTATTATTGGCAAATTAAATAAGTAAGAAAGTAAAGCAATGTATGACTTAGAAAACGAGAAAACCAGATAGTAAATAACCAGCAATTCATGATGTATAAAATAATAGTAACATACTAATAACACAAAAACAGGTCCAAAACACATCAACAAATAACACAACCAATTATAACAACAAAACTAAGCTCATTAGGCTAAAATGAAATGTAATTTGTACGAAATAAGTAAATACCAATAATGGCTACTTAGGCCTATGAAATGCCTAACTGTAATAAATTAACAAAGAAATTAGCAAATCCAAAGCGAATAACTAACCAAGGATAATTTGTAAATCATATTAAAAGCAAAATATTAGAATAAGGATTTAAATTAAAAGAGAAATGTAATTAGCAAATATTAAAATAATTATAAAATTATAAAACATAAAATAACCCAAACTTATGGGATATCAAAATAATCTTTGAAAGGAAATACAAATAACAGTGATAATAGTTAATACTTAGGAAGGAAGATAGTAGAATAAAAGCAATCAGAAGATATATAAGGATTTTGAAAAGAATTCAAATATGATAACAATGGTTTTTGTCAATCTAAGCCAATCAGATTTAATTAGTAACCTTGACAACCACCGTCAGTTACGAAATTTCGGTTGAATATCGTTACTCGTAAAGTGACGCTCTTGCAAAACAGTAGCCAAATTTTTAACGGCCAAATTTTTAATTTAATATGTCAAAAAAGTAAACAAAATTCCAAACGATGAACCAATAAGAAGCAGACGAAAAACCAGAACATTTAACTGATGCCAAGGACCTTTTTACCAGGAAATTAAATGAAAATATGACTACATCCAACATGAAAAGGACGCAAGACATACTTAAGCCCCAAGATTAATGAAAACTGAATACGATTGCAGCCCAATCCAATTACGACTCAATGATTGATTATACAAAGTCGTCTGATTCGATAAGTATCCTTGAATTACCCAAATTCCAAAAATAAACTCACTTTAAATATTTCTAAAAGTAATTTGAACTCTCACTATAAACCGAATATTCTCTTTCAAAGATTAATTAAGAAAAAACAAAACGCTGAAAATTTGTTAACTTAGAATATAACCTGTTGATCTATTACGAACTTTATAAACACACTTAACTACACTCCAGAACAAATTATAACCACACACCTTATTATTTAAGTACCAATAAAGTAAGGTAATGTACTTTTTATTGTAATCATAGAAAATATTTGTCTTATAATCAAAAGAACTCCAGATTTTGAACGAATACAATTATCCACTAACAAAACAGCAGCCATGCTGGACTGATAATATCGTTCCAAAATCGATTCGTCAACCCTAGAGAAAAACGTCTCAAAACTAATGTCGGTGCAAATTTATTAATCAAAAAGTATAATTTTATTGTCAAACTGAAATATTACAAATCAACCATTAAAATAACTAGTACCGAGTGTAACCATTGTTTTTATTTCATAGGGAGTGTATCATAATTTGTGTTTGTTAGCGAACTAGATTTGACGACCAGCGCTCACGCTGCAACTCGACAAACTACCTGATCGAGTCAGTCGGTCTAACCAAGGCGGGAATTATTTGAATGCCCCGGCCGTCATCGCCGAGAACACCTTAATAAGACGACTGAATTTTAATTCAATAAAGAATTTTAATTGTTTTCAATAAACAATTTGGCGCCACCCGGGATTCACAAACCCCTATTTAATAACACGTAAGGTTACTACCGCGTTGTACTGGTAATTATAGCATCGCTACGGACATCGCTAGCGCAAGGATTGATGTAACGACTCCAGTGCGAAACGAACGCACACATACAACACTACATATACACTTTTTTACAGAGACGACCGAGTCTCTTCGTTACAACATAGAAAAAAAAGAGAGTTTAATTTTGAGATAGTATATTTTTTTTTATCAAAGTAATATAATTGATATTTGCATTTTGTAGAAAAGAATATTTTAAATTTTGAATACGAAACAAATGCTAGTCTAAGAGTAAACAATATAATTTTAAATTATTTAAAAAAAAAAAGAAACAGTGGTATAGACTGAGCAAGCTGAGGTCAGATCTGAGTTAAATGAATTCAATTAAAATAAAACTTAATTAGATTAAATTTTTTTTTATTAAATCAATTTGAATAAATGTCTAGATTAAGATTATTAACATGTCTAGAAGTAAGAGTGTTTTAAATGTGTGTAACACCGTATAGCTTAAGAGATGAACTTAATAATGAGTGATATCTTGATCGGAGATTATTAACAATGTTTTATTATTTATAATGCTTGTTAAAACAATAAACATGAAATTTGAACTACTCATAAATTTACTACTCTTATTATAGTTACACCTGGTATTGTTATAATTATTTACAACCTGCATATACTAAAGGTATCGTTGTACAATTTTTGCGTCCCAAAGAACGTGGGGCCACATAAATTACAGTATATCAAATTTATGTTATGTATCGTTGTAATATATTGCAACGTTATAAGTATTATAAAACAAATTACACAAATACAATACCGTGTATTCAACGCAACTATGAAGTGTATCACACCTGCCAGGTCGCAGGATTTTTTTTATTCTCGTTGCGTCAAGTATATGTAGTTGCACAATAATAAAATAATTTTCAAAGGGGAGTGAGATGTGATGACATGCAATAATTAATTACAACCGTTTCAAAATAATCATTCTATGATTTATTAATATTACTCGAAAATATGCAATTATTAAAATTTCGAATTATAAAAATAAAAAAATATTCTCTCTTATAAGTTTACAAAAATACAATATAACCTTCTATACTGTTCATGACATATAAAAATAAACAACCATATAATCTTACTAGCTAAACAGACATGTTAAAAAAATTATCTAAACACTTTTTATATCAGGGTGTCTGACTTTCACTAAAATTTTAAATAATAATAGCAACTTATTTACAAACAAAAATCATATTAAATCACAAGAATAAAACTAATTGTTGCTATAAACAAAATAACAAAAAATAACATTTACTTCCAACCTATTATTTATTTCTACTGACACACCCAAATTTTAACATACAACAGAAGATTAGTATTTTTACAACAGTGATTATATTTAAAAATTTAAGTCCTTACTGTTCATATTTAAGTTTCTTTTTAAGAGTTCTTTTCACAAACAAAAATATAATTGTTTATTCATCACCTGCGTACTGCCGACGTTACCGTTGCGTGCGTGTGTGTGTGTCCTGAATCCTGAGAATTTGATGATGATTGTGTTGATGCTGTGTTCTCTGTCTCTACGGTTTGTTGTTTGTAATGGTCCAGAGTTCCTCCGTAAGTCTTGGTGTGTGTGGTAAAGGTTCGATCGGTCGGCAGACCAGCAGCGTGACGTTGTGTGAAGATATCTTGTGTCTCTCTGAGATCGCCCCAAAATTGCCGGTGGTATTTTTACTGGACGGCGATCTGACAAGCCCAGGACTGTTTCGACCTGTTAGATATTGTCACTTCGTGTAAAGCGTCCTTTTAATTACAAATCACTTTTCGGTTCATTTTCGCGATTTCGTAAACATACTCGTAGCACGAGCGATATCATCGTTTGCGTAATTTTTTTCTGGTCACTCACATATAACACACTTATTAAGTACTATTTAATTACACTAGTAATTAACATTCAATTACCTAGTGTCTTTATTATTGCAAATTTCTGCAATACTTTTACATCACTATATTCGTTAAAAATTCCTTAATGTAATGGTGTTTTTATAATTGGGGTAAGTCTTTGTTCACAGTTTTAAAATGTATTAATTAGTTTATTTTTATCCGGTTAAAACCTGATTACAGAGAATTCGTACGCATCACCTTATCGTAGACTCTTGCCCTGTCGTAGCTTGTGTTCACACACACAAACAGACAAGCGCTGTATTATTCGCGGGGCAGGTGTACGCTTTCTGACAATTCTTAGCCTGCATAATATTGTCAAAATATTTACAAACCTACCGCCCTGGACAAATATGCAAATATATATATATATATATATATATATATATATATATATATATTGCAACGATACAGCCATACGCTGTATTAGGCATTAATTTAAATAAATATAAAATTTGTAGAATTTGTATAAGTTACGGGTAAATGGACAGGTCTGAGATTGTAAAAATATTTCATTGTTAGATTAGGGGAGAAATTAACCTGTTCCGACACGCAGTGAACACCTGCTCAATTGTATGTGTGTTACACGTGTATCTTGTGTGTGTTAGTGATGCATGCAAAGACAGGAATCTTAGCAACCCGCCCCAAGTAATTAATAAAATAATTATTTTAATTCACTGTGCGAAAACTAATTAGTGTATGATCAAACCAACGGGACCAAAGTGTGTGTAAAATTTATAGTTATCCCCAGTGAAAAGATGACGTTATTAGAACACGCTATGCGAAGACAGTGCAAAATAAACGTGCAAAAAATACGCAAATTACCCTAAGACGCTCAAATTAATATAGTGAGTGCTTAATCGAATTAGCTATGATTTGTGCTATCTCGATTCCGTGCAAAACATTGCTATTTGCTAATAATTGCAAATAGATGAAAAGGTTCGGGAGTGGGGGCTGTCACGCGATATGCAGGTATCGACAGGACGATTTTGGAGCCAACTGGCGCGGAATCTCGAGAGGGTATAAATTAAGGGTTCGACCAAAAACCCTTCTCTTCATTTCAAGACACTTTTGCAGTCGGACATGTTGTCCGTCGGCAAAACAGTTTTATTTTTATTTCTATTACAAGTCGCAGTAACGAAAGAAATAACGTTCGTTAAATTCACGACAATATTCCGGAAAAAGTAAATACCGAAATAGTAAGTCTACCAAGAGTATATACGGAAAAGCTACCAGAGCGACGAGGGATGCTGGACGTTAGAAGATGTTTAAGATCTACCTTGCAGCAGATAACAACTCTCTGATGAAGACCACACTGCTGGAGAGCGACGCTGGACTCTAGACGTATCCAGGACCACACTGCTGGAGAGCGACGCTGGACTCTAGACGTATCCAGGAACACACTGCTGGAAAGCGACGCTGGACTCTAGACGTATCCAGGACTACGCCAGGACAGGAGGAATGGAAAACTAACTCTGGACAACGCTGGACCCCGGATAACAAGTCGTAAGATCATCAGAACTCGAGGTGACATGCGTAATGCATTTTAAATGATTTTTAAAAAAGAAAAAGAGCTCATAAAGACTATATCAAAAGACAGTAAATTAAAACAAAGAAAAATGTATACTTAGTAATAATATTTTAAAATGTAGATAAATGTTTAGTCGTAAGAATGAGCGATCGCATATAAAAAGAATTAATAAATGAAAGAGAATTTAAAGTAGAGAGAGTAGAGTTTATTATCAAAATAAATAGTAAATTGATTTGATATTTGAATTATAGAAAAGATTAATTTAAAGTTGAATATTAAAACAAATGCCAGTCTACAAGCAATTAATATAAATTTAAATTGAATTTTAAACATTGGTAAAGACTGAGCGAGTAGAGGTCAGATCTGAATTTAAAAAAAAATTTTAATTTTATTTTTAATTAATAAACCGATTTATTAACATGTCTAGATATAAGATTATTAACATGTTTAGATTAAGATTATTAACCTGTCTAGATATAAGAGATTTTTAAATATGTGTAACGCTGCATATCATAAGATATAAACATTTAATAATGAGCAATATCGTGACCGACAATTATTAATGATGTTTATGAATATTTATAATATTGAGTAAATAATAAATATGAATTTTAAATACTGATAAATAAAAAAACTCTTATTATAGTTACACCTGTTATCATTATACAACCTACATAAATTACAGTATATCGAATTTATATTAAATATTATTGTATAGAATGGCTCCCAAAGAACGTGGGGCTATACAAATTGAATTACATATAAATTTGTACACATGTATCGTTGTATAAGAATGGCGCTCCAAGATCGTGGGGCTCCACAAATTTAAATTATATTAAATTTGCAACAACGTTTATATATGTATCGTTGAAATATATATATATATATATATATATATATATATATATATATATAATTGGAAACATTAAATTCATGAAAATATAAATTATTTAAAATCATGGTAGTTTGGGAATTTAACAGTCACATAGTGACTTCTAGGTTGATAAATAGGATGCTTATGTATTAGTTACTTTAACGCTTAAGAAATATTGTTCAATTTGTGTATGCTGTTTTATTACCCAGTTTCTTGAGCATTTACTAAGTTCATTATGTATGTTCCTCAATACATACACGATACCTCACATTTTGTATTTTTATAACTCAGCACGGACTCTTTTGGAAGTTATGATACACGATTTTTAATGGAATATAAAATCCTAATAAAATAAATCGTTTTAACATGCTCTTCTTACTTTTCCCTGTAGTGCACTGAATATGTTAGTATCTTAGTTCAAAACTATTTTTAGTGTACTGGATTAAAAATATTTTCAAATAAATAATTGCATTATCAGAATAAAACGTACAAACAAAACGTTTACTGAGCGCTCTACCATGACCGGGGAAAATATCAAGGAAGTTTTGATATTTGTGTATTTATCTTCCTTACCTAAATGGATGCAAATTGCGTTTGCTCTCTCCCCTCCCAAACATACACACACTTTATTTTTAAATGGTTTTTACTACAATACACTCATTTTCATTTATAGCTGTTAACTTTAATCTGTAAGCTACCATACCTACCGACTTAGAAGCCATCCAACTTTAATTGTAAGCTGCCATCCCTACCGATTTACAAGCCATCCAACTTTAGCCTGTAAGCTGCCATCCCTACCGATTTACAAGCCATCCAACTTTAGCCTGTAGGCTGGCATCCCTACAGATTTACAAGCCATCCAACTTTAGCCTGTAAGCTGCCATCTCTACTGATTTACAAGCCATCCAACTTGAGTCTGTAACCTGCCATCTCTACCGATTTACAAGCCATTCAACTTTAGCCTGTAAGCTGCCATCCCTACCGATTTACAATACATCCAACTGTAGCCTGTAAGCTGCCATCTCTACCGATTTACAAATCATCCAACTTTAGTCTGTAAGCTGCCATGACTACCGATTTACAAGCCATCCAACTTTAGTCTGTAAGCTGCCATCTCTACCGATTTACAAGCCATCCAACTATAGTCTGTAAGCTGCCATTCCTACCGATTTACAAGCCATCCAACTTTAGTCTGTAAGCTACCATCCCTACCGGTTTACAAGCCATCCAACTTTCGTCTGTTAGCTACCATACTTCTATTTTAAGAACTAGTCAACCATCCAATCCTGTATCTAATAAGATATCGACAACACAGGTAGAAATTGCCGAGACTCAAGTTAAATGTTCTGTACTATCTTAATTTACTTATGATAAAGACAGTAATAAAGTTTTCAGGTGTACCATATGTTATTAGAATTTACTATAACATTGTCACAAAACAGACCAGAGTGAAATGATTTTACAACAATTTTTTTCATACAAATAAACATGAATTTCATACCCTTTCATTGCTATGCAATTTCTATCAGAAATATACAAATACATAGCATGTATGACATTTAATATTTATTAAAGTTTGTAGTACGCTATTGTCTAGAGTCAGTTCACGTTTCACAACAGACCTATTCCATGTTCACAACGACATACAGCCGCAGGCCGATTGTGACAAGTGGACAGTTGTATTTCAAATCGCCATCAGTTACGTACCACTACCATCACTTGTTTTCATATACAGTCGTGTTGATACAAAATCTGTTTATAAAGAGATTTCATGATTTTCTCTCGCACCGAAGCTGGTCATTTCCACGTTGTTACAGATTACCAACAAAACAATTCTTGATCTTAAACATGTCAATGGAAATGGTCAGCGTGTTGGCTGAGAGTAAACAAAATGAAATCGGTCAAACAACTGCATACATACTTAATGCTTTTTAAAGCACTTATGGTGCGCAGAGCAAAAGGTTACATACACGCCGTGTCGGATGTTGCTTAAGGCTGTCAGACGTGTTCTCCTTACAGATAACGAATGTGAAGTAACGGTATTAATGTAGTTTTTGAGAGTAAAACATGACAATTAGTACAGAAATAATTGTTAAAAATGTAACTAACGTTGTATTACACACAATGCTTTTCACGCCGTTATGAAACCAGTATCATCAGAAGATTATGATTTAAATAATTATTTTCCTGATTATTTTTGTATAATGGTCACAATATGTATGATGCATGTATAAATATATATGTATGTGTAAAATGTGTACATATATTATATATAACACCAGCTCGCGCATACATTTCACATAATTATAACCACATAAAATGATTCATGTGTGTATGCTATGCAAATGCATTTATGTATCACACACACACACACACACACACACACACACACACACACACACACACACACACACACACACACACACACACACACACACACACACACACACACACACACACAATTACTTCTTGCTGTTTTGAGGGTTTGGTTTGATGTGTTTTGGTTTTGGGTTGAGTCCCGCGACGATTACGTTATTTTTCAGCGAAGGTAGAAATCATTTTGTTATTAAGTTGTACAACAGTGGTTTCTAACTTAAAAACGCCTGAGGGCCCCGCTTAAACTTAGGAATCTACCGACGGACGCATCAAAAGCGATCAATTTTCAAGTAACGAAAAAATAAAAGAGGCATTATTTAATAAAGAGATAATAAGTAAAAAGATGTAATGTACTTATTGAAGACATTGAAGGCAGTCTTTATTATGTGAGAATCATAATGAAGATATGAAAAAGTAGTAAACATTGAATTTTTACACAACATCTTCCATTGTGAAAACTGATGTCGATCTGGTAGACCTAGAGCCACTAAAGCAGTAATGTCCACATCGAACTGAAAACACTTCGAATAATACATGCGACTGATCAAGAACGAAACATAGGACAATCGCGTCTGTTTTGTCTAGCTGAGGGATGGTGGGAGGAGACTGGGTCTTGTAATATGATAAAAGTTAAAAAGTGGACCAGAGCAAATACACGTCACATTAAACAAATAAACTGAAATCTACTGTACTGTTTATTAGTGAATGTGTTAAACAATTTTTCATAGGCTTCTTCTGCAAGACCGTTGTCAGTTAAAAAGTACTTTATTTACTTATTGAAGTAACCAGGGTAATTATTGAATTGGTTTTCCGTAATAAAGTCGGAGGCCGTCAGTTGGTAATCACTGTTGTAGAACAATTTTATAGATAATCAACTGAGATATGTGTAGTGCCAAAGCCAAAGCCAAAGCGTTATGTTTACTGTATGTACGTAACTTGCTAGTAAATCTTTGAAGTTCCGTTTGAGTTTTTACGTCTGAAACTAAACAAATTTTCTTATATATTATCTGAAAGTACTAACGAAAGTACGTTAGTGCTTTACTACATTAATACTTAGAACTACACACTGGTGAATTATTTCATCTTCATAAACACGAGTGTGTAACTAAACAGATTACCTGCAGCAACGGGTTTGCTGTTCTTAAAACTCCTGAAGCATTTTTCTTCATGGATATTCAATTTATAATAGTGTCAAGTGGCGCTGCTTCACCATCATTATTGTTTCTGCATAACTACATCGTAGATATAGTTCCATGTTGAGTGTCGGAAATTAATTTTTTCCTGGCTTGTGCTGTCACATGATGTAACGTTGTCTAGATCGGCTCATTATGTACGATACCTAATGTTTATCATGTTTATCAGTCAGCCAGTTCAAATAGGTGTATTTTGAATATACATCAAGTTCATTAACATTAAGTTATTATAAAACACAAAAATTCTTTTTTGTAAGATAAAAGTAATTTGGCCGGGTCGGATTCTGAAGATGATTTCAGAATAAATAAAAACGGAACTGTAAAATCCAAGTAAAACCGTGATGGAAACGTAATCGTTACGTTTTATAATCAGGCAGTACACTCAACAACGTGTTCACGCGCTGACCGCATGCCTGGTTTACACAATAAAACGATTTTTACTTTGTGTGTTTACTTTCAACCGCGCGGTCAAGGGATTATAAGGATCTTCATTTATGGGCCGATAATATTTCAGCAAAGCAATTTCCTTCATCCATCTGCCTCTTCTGTATACATTTCCACAAAATTTGCATTTTTAACGTGTAGACTTTGCCAGAAAAGATCACGTTTTCGTAAAACATTTTAATAATCCGCAGGACGCTAACAGTCACCACGTAAACGTATAGTTTGTCGATGTCACCATAAACAGAACACTAGACATCTGTAAGAAGTAACGTTTAGAAACGCTGTAAATAGAGATACGCTGTTTCCAAGTTTATTACTATAATAGGTTTAGATAACATATGTTAGATTTAAAGCGAGCAGCAGACACTCTTAAGGCTATAAAATTGTTTATGTTTGTTACCGTATTTAAAATAAACATACAAACGCAACAAGTATCTGCAACTTCTTATATGTAAAACATGTCTGGGTAAAACACTGTCAAATGTGCCGCGATAATTGTGCACGTGCGTGTCGGAAAATTGATACGTCTTTGATTAACTTATATTATTAAATACTGTGGACGACTTCTGTGCCGGAATACTGACTAGTTTTAAGGCGAGAGAAGTAATCGTTCAACCCTTTTCAGAGGATCTGTTGGAATTTAACCGCGGGAAAGATACGTTTTTCAACCCCTCACCATTAAGTTTTCTACTATCCTGTCACAGCGGCTTATTAGTCTGTAACATCAATGAAAACTTTGGTGTACTCTCTGATATGGGAGGCGAAATATCGCCTTTTTTTACCTTTTTTGTTTTATTCTTTGTTATGATTCTATTTTGTGTACCAGTTCACTAATTAGGTGATCTACGTAAACATTATTTATACTCCAGATTAAGTTTGACTTACTCTTCTTTGCATTTAAATGAAAAAATCCTGTAACAGTTTAAAACATTCGTTAACTACACATTTACTATTGTTGGGCAAACCTTAACTTTAAATATTATTTCATAATTTATAATTTTGTTTTTATGAATAACCGTAACTAGCACTTTAGAGATTGTGTAGCTTCAAATAGTGTAAACGTTTTTATTTTTCTGCTATCTTTGTTTTCTGAATGATTGAAAGAGTAATGACCGGAATTTGGATTTAATAAAAGTCTTAATTAATACAAATTCAATCGGTCCTAATATGACTCTTTTTTCAAATAGATAAAAACTAGAAGCACTTGTGGATACAATGGGTGGCCACAGTGAATCCAGTTTCCCTTGTATTACTGCGCACTTCTCGTGATTTGTAGCCCCTGTTTCCACGCCTTTAAAGCTGCGACACCTCACATGGCACTTTATATTATCTATCTCAGTAGTATAACGTCGTGTCTTGGCGCCCAAACGTGATGGCTGCGTCACGTGGCAGTATAATTGACGAATTAATACAATTTCTGTATTATACAGATTTAAATGGTATCATCTGTTTTATTCATCATCTTGGCAAGTTTCGAGAGGGGTCCTTCTATAATGTACAGACTTTAATCCAGATTGGATTTTGTAAACACCGGAAAAGTTTGTTTTCACGTCTACAACAAATTACTTGAACTTCTGGCAATTATTTAAACGACAAAAAACACTTTATGTTATGTTTACTCCAGGCAACTACTTATAGGTCTTCCCAGTTGTGGGCACAACAAAATCAATCCCAATTATAGGCGCAAATATTGTCAAACTATTGCGGTCAATTTACCGTTAAATAATATCTTTTTAGTCTAAAATTAAAAAATATATGATCATGTAAAAATATCTATCTGATATGTAACATTAAAGTGAGTTTTTATGCACTTCCTTCAACAGTACTCAGCTAGAGTATTGCCAGATATGCATTGTGCTACATTATTATCTCATACAATGTGTACTTATATAAAATGTTTCCATCTCAGTACAGGAGCACTGTGTCCTTTATGGTAGTGCTTTCTCCGTTATCAACAGACATCACTGTTGCTCTTATCAATTTATCTTTATTACACTCTTTCATCACTTTCTGGCTCCTTGATAAATATTTCTTTACGTATTCATTTTCTCGCCGACGAAAAGTTATAAATTAGTCGATGAGAATTCTGGAACACCCGTCTTCAAAGTAATAAAGTGACTATCAAAGTTAAAAAATGTTACGAATATAATTGGACATGAATATTAACAAGGACAATAATGATGCAGTAGTTGTGTGCGTGATCCAATCCGCAGGTGTCAATCAAAACTAGGTGCAAAACAGTATTATCACGACAAAAACAAAATATATCATTATTTTGAACTGCTTTACTGCATCTAAAGAATTGGCAAAGGTTCATTTCGGAATGTGAATCACATCGTATCATAAAAACTGATATAATTGTTATCCTGTGTACCGACAGTCAGGACATAACGCTTTATTTATCGAGTATTAATCAATAAGGTAATCCACTTCTTGTACGTATACACAATAAACCTGTCTAAGGTTGCAGTTTTATTTGTGTAGGTCCACTTTGTAATTCCATTGTTCATCTACATTCGACTTCAATAAGTAAAATCTATCTTACTCTATTTTTAATTAAATTTTAGATTTTGTACTCTTGAGTACTTTTTGAATTTTAATTTCTTTCTGCCAGCAGCTGCATAGCAGTGCATGCTTTATTAGCCTGAATACTACTACGTTAACTTTATAACGAGTGATTTTGGAGAGATTTGCAAGTGTGGATCTCTTTATCGTTTGTTTCTCTTGTGCGAATTGAATAATAAAGCTTACATAAAGTAGGTCTTATTAAACGGTACTATTACTATTTGATGGACTCAAGTATTATGTTATTTGATGCTCAAATTGTTTTTATTCTGTCTTGAAACAAATGAAAATGTGAGAATCAAAAATGACTTGATGAAATTACAGGTAATTCTGGCTTAAAGAGTAAATGGATAGAATAACTTTTCAAAATCGAATATTGTCTTCTGTTTACCGTTTTGAGTGTATTGCCGCTGTATGATCATCCAACCAAAGTAACTCTATGATGAAAATATCCAAAATACTTGAAAATTGCTTCAAAATGCCAAATTGGTAAGAGGGCTGTTATTCAGTATCGAAATAATCATAATCCTCATATGATCCTTATCTGACCGTAAGAGTGGTCAGTAAGTAAAATATATTGTAAGTAAAATACCGGTATATAATTAAAATATATATGAGAAGAAAAATCGCTGCCAAACCTGTGACCAGTACCTTGACCACTGTTCAGTAAATTCACTGCATCTATGTAAATAAGTTTAATTAATCACATTGTCTGTTTTGTTCCACTTTATTCATTTGATATGGCGTTTCTTATAGAACATTTGCATTAAGTTCAAATCTGTTTACCAAGTTTATGTAGAAGACATTTTTTGTAAAAGACTGAGTCAATACAAAATTACAAAGGTGCAAACAACTGTCGTGAACTGTCAATAATTGCCCTCGGTTTTGTCTTAGTATGTTCATTTAAAAAAAATGTAACAGTTAGGAAGAAACTAGAGATAGTTTCAAGAAGTACATAAGAATCAACCAATTCAGTCTAATAAAAACTTTCTTGCCTGCGGTATTTGCAACAAAATTATCTTTAATTTTAAAGTTACAAATAAGCGATACAATTTAATTATGACAGTATCGTAAAGTTTCCCGTTTTATCGCAGAGAAAATAGTTATAATAATGTCAATAAGTTTGTGTCCAGCGTTTATTCAGGTTTATTCCAGTGACTGATAGTGCGGTAAAAATCACTCATCCATTACAGTTCATTCTTGGACTTGAATGTCTTGTACAGTTGAAGGCGTTGTAAGTGACTTGGAATTATTTTTAAAATAAACTAACTTCTTAGTAGTTATTAGTATTTGTAAAGAAAAGTTTTGCTTACATAATATGTATACGTCACGGACACTTTGGCTTAATTGCCAGCCGACAGAAACTGTCTTGTACAACTTGCCTCGGACAGTTAGTTTCCGAGGGGCTAACTTTACTGTCGTCCCAACTGACAACACTGAAAACTGCTTTATGTATTTATTTCAGTACTATCTACCAACGATGTAACACGACTTGGTGTAAAATATAAACAATTAATTGTAACAGTGCGGTATTATTGAATACAGTATTACAGATGTAAATGGTGTAAGATAACTGGTTAATGCGACTGAGAGTAACTAATGTCTATTTTATGTATAAAAACCGGAGAAACTACTGTAATTTTATTTGTATTTGATTCCTGTATAAAAGTTACCGTCGAATCGATGTGCACTGTATACATCCCACGTAAAATACAGCGAAATTATACAAATTACAATATTTTATTTTATTCTGTTGCTTTAAATAAGCACTGCTATTTGGTAGTGCGTGTAGCATTATTAAAACAAAGTTGTAAACTATTATTAGAGCGTTTCGTTTATACGTTCTGAAGAAAGCCAAAACCTAGTAGTTAAGAGGTTTAACTGGAGTAAAAAGTCAAGCAGTGGCAACGCTTCAAATCTAGGACGCTCTTAACAGTGTATGCAGCAGCATTACTGCCATTTGTTTTTGCTACAGAGGGTGCACATCGATAACAAATTCCATGTACTCTTCATTTGCATGTTATAATTTTAGATTTCACATTTGTGAATAAAGCTAGTTCAAAGGGAAAATTGTCGGCTCAAGGAAGTACTGTGGGAAACTATTTACACGACCTTCCATTGACATAAGGAGTTTAGTCATTTTTGTTTCCCTACTGTGAGTTATTTATGACAAATAAATAAATAAATATGGGGGTAACATTTGACCTTTAAATCTTTCACGTCTCAACGTTTTCATAATATGGTTAATTTTGTAGTAAACTGTTTGCACCGACTGGACTGCTAAGATTTGTCTTAGTTACTACAATCGCCGGGGGGGGGGGGCGCAACCGGTGTTCAACCGGTGCAATAAGTGCAGTTTATGTTGTCTCCACAAAACTAAAATAATATACAGTAACGTCATTGTACTTGTATTCACAAATGAAATGTGTATAAGATTTTTATATTTTTCACGGATTGTAACCTTCACTTCCTTTACGGTCCTGATATAATGCAAAGAATATTTTGTTCTATTACAGCGTCCGTCGTATTGAAACGTAATACGGTGATTTGATGAATTTTATTGTTCCTGACGCTTTTCAAGGGTACGTGATATAAAACGTTACTCACATTAATAATTCTACACGCACTACCAAATGACAGTTCTTAATGTATTTGAAGCAACAGAATAAAATAAAATATTTTAATTTGTATAATTTCGCTGTATTTTACAACCGATAAGATTAATTCGCTTCATTTTGTGCTTACAATTTCGGCCGCACTACACAATTTATTTGTTTATAACTGTATCTTGCCAGAGTTACTGTAGACTTGTTGAACTTTCAATAACAGTAGTTAAAATACCCGCATATGATTGCGGATTACGTATTATAATGTCTATAAGTTGTATCCGTTAAGTAACGTAACTTCGGTTTTTATTAAAGATTTTCCTTAATTTTTTTAAATTGAACAATATTTTACTAATGTTTATGATAGCACAAAAAATTATTTGACTGTTTCTGTTACAAATAAAATAAATTAATCACTCTGCTGCAAAATAAAATTAATTAACAGTTTCTGTTGACCTATTCTTTTCACTTAAAATAATTCTTTCCTATACTCTAATTACAAATCTTAATTCATACAAGTTTTTCTGTGTATTTTAGTTTATGATTGTTTTAATTGAGTTTACAGAAAAGATTTCACTTCCCTTGTTTGATGAACGTTGCGATGTTGCTCCGCTTGTTCCTGATAATTGTCGACAGATGTATCTTTGAGGTAGAAGTTTAGGTTTACTGTTGTTCCTTCAGGATCTTCTTCTGCTCTCGGCGTTCAGGGTCGTTTTTCCGAGTTGGGTACTTCAACAAACAGTGGTGAATTACTACTTATTAATGATTTGTATTGTGTATAAAGCAATACACTACTCCGGCTAACTTGATGCGTTCATATAAACCCTAAGCGGACAATCTTGAACTTTACCGTACTAGAACTCGAGATTATTTCAGTCGCGAACATGTGCTCGTCACTCTTGACAGACCTATCGTCTTAAATCAGAGGAAACGATTACACGTTATTGAATTCAACGAGACTGCTTCTTCTGTGATCTAAGCGAGACTGACTTTACGTCCATCCCATCAACGATCAAATCAACTAATGTACGAGGTCAAAACGTTCCTTCATCCTTACGGTACAGTCTAGATAACACTTTACAAGTATCATATTGTCTATTAACAATGTAAAACGTGCAAGTACAACCGGTAAAATTTTATTGCTTTTCTTTTGGGCCATGAAACCTTTTTTATGAAAAAGTTATATATTTCGTTCTTTATATTATTAACAGATGTTATTACCAGATAGGTCTTTATGTTATGCACATTCTGGTGTGTCTTATGTTAAAATTTTTATTTACATAAAAGTTATTTAATTTAATCCGTTTTTTATTGTTATTGCGTAACACAGTTATTCACATGCGCACACGCGCACTCGCCGTATGCCTATGCATATGTTTGCATTACTTCACTACACTCGTTATTTTTCATACGGTCAAAAATCAACTTAATCTAACAATTTTGGCATGATTCTCACTGTCTATTTGACAATGTCTCAACATGCAATCTTTACTTCAACCAATCAACCAATTCTCATTGTAATGTGCTATCATATGTCAAGAGTGAAATTATTACTTTATATGTAAATCTCACCTATTGCAATATATATATATATATATTGCAAGGTAACAGGTAGTTAGCCGACCAGACAGAATGCTCCATTAGTGATTACATACATTGCAAGGTAACAGGTAGTTAGCCGACCAGACAGAATGCTCCATTAGTGATTATATACATTGCAAGGTAACAGGTAGTTAGCCGACCAGACAGAATGCTCCATTAGTGATTACATACATTGCAAGGTAACAGGTAGTTAGCCGACCAGACAGAATGCTCCATTAGTGATTACATACATTGCAAGGTAACAGGTAGTTAGCCGACCAGACAGAATGCTCCATTAGTGATTACATACATTGCAAGGTAACAGGTAGTTAGCCGACCAGACAGAATGCTCCATTAGTGATTACATACATTGCAAGGTAACAGGTAGTTAGCCGACCAGACAGAATGCTCCATTAGTGATTACATACATTGCAAGGTAACAGGTAGTTAGCCGACCAGACAGAATGCTCCATTAGTGATTACATACATTGCAAGGTAACAGGTAGTTAGCCGACCAGACAGAATGCTCCATTAGTGATTACATACATTGCAAGGTAACAGGTAGTTAGCCGACCAGACAGAATGCTCCATTAGTGATTACATACATTTATTAATTTTTTTCTTACACGATACTTGAATAAAATGTTTTCTTGTTATTTAAACAATGATATTAATTTAACTGTTCAAGTTTTTCTTTAAAATGATACTATTTGCAAAGTTCAACAATTTTCTTTTGACAGTTTTATATTATTTAAAAATCAAATTTGGTTCTTAAATTTTGCTTTCCTGAATTCTCGTCTTCGTTGTTGTCCCGGTCGAAGATCTCGTTCCCGGTCTCCAGCGATCAGTCGTCCGTGTTCCACGTTCCAGCCACCACCTCCAGGAATTGCCCCGCGTCTCGGTGTCCGTCTCAGCCGTCACGATCAACAAACGGAGTTCAGGAACGGTAGTAGAAAATCTCGTACACCGTGATTGCTCCCAGCCGAAACTCGCTGCTTCCTCGACTCTACGGGCCCCAAGGACTGCCTGGAATGGATGTTGGACTAAACGAAGAATACTCTGCAACCGCTCTCGATGAGTGCTACATGAAGACTGCTGTTATTTTCTCATACACTGAAACTGCAGTGATATAGGGTGACGTCACAGTTTACCTGCGCACAGACGTATTTCCTATACGCTCCATGTTATACGTAGGAACATTCTGGACACACCACGTGCTGCAAATTGTACTTCCGTTTTCCCGATTTTTCTAGAACAACGTTTTCTCTACATATGAATAAATTAAATTAACCTCTTAAATTTATCGTAATTACAATAAATCGTAACTCATATGCAAGTGAATATGCACACTTGTTGCGTGTTTACCATTTGCTAATTACCATGGTTCACATCTCCTTTTGATACGCGCACAACACAACACTTCGCTCAAAAACTAAACTACAGCTTCATAGTCTTTATATCGTCATAATAACTAATTTATACTATTATTCTTAAATTTTAGCAATATTTTTACTTTCAATCACACCCCAATTGTCCCGGACACCCATTATAGCTGGTCACATTCACATATGGTGTGACCGCCTGTCACATTGCAATATATATATGTGTATATATATTATATACATATTATTATTATTAATAATAACAAAAGTTTTACAAGAATATATTTTTAATATTGTTGAATTGTAATTATAATTATAATTGAATTACAATTTTATATGTCATGATAATAGTTGAATACTATCGAAACATTAAAATTTACAAAATATTAAAAATATATTCTTGCAAAAACCTTGTTAAAGTTATCAATAATAATATAAAATATATATACAAGAAAAATATGAGCATTTATGAATATATATAAAGATCGTTTTTCTTTGTGCACACCTACTTTCTGTTTGGCCGAAGTTAATGTAAACAATCATTACATTAACTTCGGGCAATCACAACAATTGTCTTTTGTAGACAACTGATTTCAAATCTCTGTGAAAAGAATACATGCAATGCATACGCCGATACCCAGGGGCGGATTTACCATTTTGCCGCCCGTAGGCAGTATAAAGTTGCCGTTATCCCACAAATCTCTGTTGGGGAGGGGGGTTACGGGTTTAATTCAATCCTTCATATTTTCAGTTAGCCTAATATTTGTTCTTTACATAATCCCAATTTTTCTTAATACATTTCTGTAGTACAATTTACATAACGTACTAGGAAGAGTAGCCTACAATAAGACATTAAATTACTGTAGCTTGTTTATTTAAAAATATTGGAATAATTGCATACAATTTTGTATGCAAGTTGGTACGAAATAAAAAAGATAAAGAGAGTTGTAATAATAGTCTTTGAAATAATTTTTAAACTTTACGTCGTGATTTTTGACGGGCGAAATTATTAATAATATCTGTCAGTTCCATCTACGTATCTTGTTCAATTGATTGCAAAGTGTGAAGAATATTTTGCCAGTTATTTCGAAAAATAGTTCATACATATAGGAAGTAAATGACGAACTATTCTCTTTATGTAATAAGTCTAGTTACTAAACAATATATATTTTTAAAAGTTTATTATCATATTGCGACGAAATGGAGCGGCTCTTTGAACATCTCTTAGGTATAAAAACAACATAGCCGTCAAATTTCACCTTTCCAAAATTTACCTCCCCTCAAATTCTGCCGCCCGTATGCAATTCCCGTAGGCAATTGCCTACTTTGGCTATGCATAAATCCGCCACTGCCGAGACCGCGGACACACACGCGCGCGCGCACGCACACACAATTATTATTGTTATTATTCTTCACATTATTCTTTATACAACCCATTCTAGTACAGCTTAGTAACTTACTACTATGTCGTAACCGCAACATTACAATTTTATACAAAGACATGTCTGTGGTGATACTGCACGTAACTGTGTGTAGTGTGTAAATTACCGGCTACGTCGTAGGATTTGTGTGTGTGTTACGTTCAATATTACCGTTGCTAAATAAATCTTACTGCTAGTTGTTAGCAGAAAGATTTCAGTGGCATGTTATACCTACTTAAATATGAAAAAGAACAAATACTCTCGATTTATTAACAATTATTTAAAAAGATTAAATATTGAAAAATATATAAATTTAAAATATTCCGTTGTTTAAGAAGCTCTTTAAACAGGATAAAAACATATCCACGTATTATAAACCACCTACAATGGTTATAAAAACAACAAACATATGAAAAGAATTATGAAAATATTTCAATTACTTGGAGTGACATAAAATACAGAATTTTAATAACTACTTTAATACTTTAAAATGTTGCAAATCATATATAAAAGTACTATAGTCATTTATTAACATAAAAAGAGAAAGTTTACTCGTAATATTTTAATAAAAAATAATATTTCCTTCAGTTTAACGAACATTAATTATTATGCACCCATTTTATTTAAATAGAAATTCATTATACAGCAAATATTAAAATTACAAACTTTAATTACACTAATTCTTTAAAATTTTGTACTTACATTATGTACAATTTTGCATACATTTTATTTATTTTCTTATATCACGGTTCAGTTTATTTATTGTCTTTCTGTGCTATAAAAAATAATTGTTCACTGTTCATTTTTCACCCGCTTTCACTGCTGGCTTTGGCGAAGTTATTGTTGTGTGTGTATATGAATGCAACTCCTAAATGATGGTGATGAAGATGATGCACTCAGTCGATCGTTATGCGTGTGTGTTGGTTACTGCGTGGTGATTCCCAGCGTTCCCACGTCAATAATCAAAGTGACATAGTATCTCCGTCGTTATCACCTACTGTATGTCTGTCCCTTCCTTTGAAATTGTCCCATGTATTTATAGTATGGTGTAAGTCGACAGATCTAATTTTGCTGGATGCGGTTCTAGGCTTGTCAAACCAGCCTTGATGTACAAACCAGTAGTTGCATAAGATTCGTAATTTTTCACTTGTTCCGTACAATAAATTTATTATTTATAACATATTAGTTACCAGAGTAATTCATTTGTTATTAAATAGTTCAGTTATGCACGCGTAATTTGCACTATACGTGTCTTTTCACTCTTCCTCTATGGCACTACTCGGTTCGCAAAATATAATTTGAAATTTGCGAATTTTATTAAACAAAACATATTTAATTGTTAACTTTATTTATGTCCTAACTAAAACTCACACAAAGAAGATTTACTATACATAGAGACACAGAATTTCCTGTCTGTATGAAACAGGCTTCAGCTGGCAGAACCACACACACAAAATAATGTGTCCATACACGCACATCGCCCCACCTCCACTAATGCGTGTTGATTATTGTTCAGAACAGGTGTTTAAAAATACGTTAATTCTTGTTTCCACTATTTAAAACTATTTACAACAATTTCTATCTCTGAAGTATTTATTTGTATGTACATAATAATATTATTATGCATAGGATAATAATATTATATGTACAGAATAATACTGTTAGAATAATATTATGTGCAAATGTGTATCGTTGCAGGATATACATGTGTGTGTGTGTGTGTGTCTCATTATTCTTTATACAATTTACTCTACTAAGACCTACTAGCTTAGTGAGTTGAAACGTTGTCTGATATTTATAGACGTTAGTTCCACCGCGAAAGTTACAAGTCTTTTCTCTTCAATTGTTCGTTCCATGAAGTTTTTCTCATTCTTAAACGTACAAGAGTTTTGACGAGCCCACTGTATTTTAAAATAATTACACCATTAATTTTTTCATGCAAAGTGGGCATTATTTTTCTTGGTACATACAACACATACATTTAAATTTAAAAATTTTATATTTTATCAAGCTGTCATGTTTAATAATTTTTGTGTAACATGTGAATTATTTTTTTTTATAGATTTTCTTCAAATAATTATTTTTTAATATAACTTTAGAGTTATCCGCAAAATTCTCATTCCTGAAAAAGTGTAACTAATATTAAAATTCCGGATAATGGAAGCCGCACTGTACAGTTTCCACTTCTGTTGCAGACCGGTACATCTAAGATGCGTGCGACATAACAGGACGGTACCATGATTCGTCTCCACATAACCGTCTGTGGCTGCCTAAACATTAAACTGGTTCAACAGATGGGGTTTAAAACAAAGTGAAAAGAGTATGGTTACTGGGACACTATGGCTGTTGCTGTGGCTGTCAGCGGGTCCTACTGCCGCCGAAGTCGTCTGGACTCCCATTTACGCTGACCGAACCAGTAAGTATCCCATCTTTTATTCTTTGTTTTTCTTTTTTAAATTTAGTTTAAAACAGAAAACGATGAAGCTCTTTTATTATATAAATTGTATTTATTTACTTTCACGTAAAATATCGTCCCCAATTATATTCTTAGTTTTTCGATATTACAGTACGAAAGGCAAAATACTATGACTATTTTCTATTTTACATAATGTATTCTGTGATTCTCATTGCCAGCAGTATAAATTACGGGGCGGTGCTTAAGTGTAGACCTTGTACTCTCTTGTTACTGTCGCAAATGTATTTAATAATTTAAAATGTAAGAGCAGACTGTACGAAGTTTAGTTGAAACTAGTAATGATGTGCAAAGGCTATAAAAGTTACATGACAATACGGACTGAACTAACTAGTTTATTATTTACGTGCATTTTTTATTCACTCAACACTGAAGTATGTCTACTGTATTACCAATTTAAATATTTTCGCTTAACTGTTTTTCAACCTAAGAATAGGCTACTTCGTTAATGTTGTTGAATCATTAATGAAGTTAGCTCATATATTTTCGCACAAATTCTAAAGCGAAAAAGTTAATTAAAAGTCCAGCTAAACCACAAGTTATTTCTATAACTTGTTAAAGACGTTGTAGTGATCTGTATCACAGATCCTTACAGTAGTCTGTACTAATCATTATTGCAGGTTTTAGAGACAATTTTTCTTTCTGAAGTTTCTAATTTCATTGCTTTTGCTAAATCGATCGCCAACTCTTGTGTATTTTCTTTTCTACAGTTAATTATTGTCTGTTTGTATGACCTAATTAAATTAAATTCTTTATTCAAGACCCTTCTAGTAAACATTTATTTTTCTAACTTTCTTTATTAATCACTTTTCATTTTATTTGTTTCTGTATCCTCTGTGGTTATCCTTCTTTGGTCAATACTGTTCTTCTATGTAGGATTTTATAAAAATCAGTTTTGTTATTTCTCACACTTACAAATATCTTTTTAAATTCAATTTTGTATCAGTATAACTGCTTCCGATAATTTTACATTTTGTCTACTTAAAAGAAGAATACCCAATTTCTTCCCTTAGGTTTTACACAATAGACGACTAATATTTCCAGGGATTCAGTTAGTCATATATCATGCTGTTAGTCTTTATGAGAATTTATTCTCGCCTTTTTTTTTCAGTGATGATGTGTTTACATAAATATGAATGAGTATTATTACGAATGAATACCGATGAAGGAATTCATGGAAATTAGCAACAAAGAAATAGTAATTAATGATGAATGGTATCAAACCATTCGTTTTGCAGATAACGTTGCGCTTTTAGGAAACAACGAGGAAGAAGTACAAAATGTACTTTACCAAACGAACAAGATCCTAAAAGGTTAAAGGCACATGACAATAAAGAAGAAAAAGTGATGAATTATTCCAAAAATGGGAAACATATGGCTGAAATACTTCTGACGGTGGGAAGCTAGTGCAAGTTGACACCTTTAAATATCTTGGGAGCTCCATTACATCAGATGGGAGATGAACCATTGGAGTAAAAAGTAGAATTGCACAAGCAAAAGGAAACACTTTTCATGAAAAGATCTCTTCTGGCACCCAGAAACGTGTTGCTAGAAACCAGGAGGAAATTCATAATCATTTGGAGTATATGCACGTGTGGCTCAGAAACGTGAACTCTGAGGAAATTTGAAAGGAGCTTCCTTTAAAGCTTTTGAGATGTGTACTAGAGGAGAGCCTTAAGAATACTCTGGACAGAATGATAGAATATTGAACAGAGTAGATAAAAGAAGGATTCTCTTTAAAATCATTGCGCAAAGAAGATGCAATAAAAATTAAGAATGAATGTAGAGTAGCGGATTAATCAGAGTAAAAGACTCGCTTTTTAAAGTCGAGTCTTTGGCGCTCTGCAAGTTATGTAAGTCTAATCGTATTCTGTGTCATGTGTGTTTAAGTACTGACCCCAGTTATTTGCGATTAGCTTATAAACTTGTCGCTTATCCTGATTATAAACACATCTGAATATTCTCAACTTATCACACGTTTTTAAGTTAATGAGAGGTCAAAGCGTTTTACAGATTACGGTTAATTGTAGCAATGAAAGAGGAAATGTATAAGGCCTGATGTCCGCGGGAAAACAGTATCAACAGAACACCACCACCGCCATCATTAAGACCAACGAATGACTAATCTACGATACAACAATATCTTCAGTAAAGTAAAAATAATACAAAATAATACTTTCCGTTTGAAATAGTAATCATGATAATAAGTTTAATAAATTTTTATACAACAGAATTTGCGTGATTTTTTAAATTTAATAATTGATGTAATCCTAGAAAATAGTTTGCATTCTGAACGGTTGGAATTACATGTTAGAAGCGAACCTTGCATTCTCATTTATTACTTTCGGATCAAGGTAATTAAAAAACGGGCAGTACTGTGTTTCTCATGGAAAGAATTTATATGAGCGGAGAGTAGATACGTTGAATGATTATGTAAATGTTCAAAGCGACCGATCGTTAATCGTAGAACAAAGGCGACAAGCGCTAAGAACGGATAGACTTTAGTGTTTTCTTAATTCACAAGTTATAATCAAAACGGTAGCCTTACAACAACCTAATAATTGGGGTACTTGAATTTTTGAGCAAAAAACATATTTGAGCAGAACGTCCCTAACCCGAACATTACTTATGGAGAATAATTGAGAAACTCATCTCATATGGTATAAGTTTGTCGATCTACAGTTCGTTAGGTTCGTAGCGAAGTACGTAATAGGTGTGGTGAAGTTCTATAATAAAGTTTCCACACAGGCTTTGCGTGTCGTGGAGTTACTGTTTAACTTGTTTAGTTCAAGCCCGTTACGTACAGTACACTTGGGAAAGATATGACTAAGCGACCGTCGCAGTTGCCAGGTGATGACGAAATTTTACAGTCAGAATAGGATTACACTGGGAAAAGAGACAGGATGAGTTAGGAAGGGTAGATGAATTGACGAACATGTGAAGGCGTGTGATAACAAATAACAGGATGTGGCTGTAAGTTGATTTGTTCGTGACCACGTGAGACGTCTTGTTATCACAAGGGCAGATAGACATTTGAATTTTATGCCGTAGTTGGACCGGTTTATGTAAAATAATAACAAACAACGAAATTGAAGCAGCTTCTCGCCATGGCGGGGAGATATGGAAAGATATTTACGATTACGATACGTCAGTCAATCCCCATTAAAATTGTTTCCTGGATTCTTCTTAACGTCATGTGGCAGATTTAACGCGTCAAGTTAAAACGATTTTGACGAATCTCTTCTATAAATATTTTACGAATAACGTGCCTTTCCCTAATCGATGCCTTTCAAATTTATGACATAAACTTACTATATTAATAAACTTTTAAACATTAAAATAAATTATCTGTAATTCTTAGTCAAGCTGTGAACATATTTATAAATGTATAAATGAGAAGTATTGTCAGTTTTCAAAAAACAATAATTTTGATATAACAAATTTACAGTTTATCTTAAATTAAATTAAACTGAAATTTAATTTAAATTTTATTGATTATTTTCCTTGTCTACTATTTCTTTTTACGGTCAAATAATTGGATTTACATTGTAAAAAGTAATAATGACATTTGAAAAGTCATAATTTGCCATTAACGGTAACTGAATTTGGTACTTCTGATCCAAAGAAACTCATGCTAAAACTTATTTTAACAATGTTGCTTTTCGTTATTTTTAAAAATAATAGTTACATTAAATTATTTTAATGATATTTCCGTTAGTGTCTGGTCAAATATGTTTTGGAAGAAGGAGCAGGAGATAACAGTTGCGTATAAAATAGAAAAACCTGACTTTCTTAGTGTTTAAAATTAAAAGCCTCAAGACTCTAATGACGTCTGAAGAGGCAGCAAGGTCAATGTCAATGGGAGATAATGCACGTTTTTGGTCGTACGGCTAAATGCAGATACTTCGCGGCGGCTGGAAGGTTAGGGGGTTTTTAGATTTCAAAATATAAAATTCATTCAACTATATCTGAAACTCAGGTGTTATAAAATGCTCTTCCATCATGGGACTGAAGCATTTAGACCGTATATGTACGCTTGTAATAGCATATGCGCGTAAAGGAGCAAAGAATTGGGGGTAGTCGAGTCTGAGGAAAACGTCAGTATTGATCCGTGACGTATTAACATAATAAAAACGGTTTTATGAATTATGTTGGTAAGTGACATTATACGTCATGTCCGACGGTGTATTGTATTTCAGTAATGTGTGGCGCTGTCGTCGAAATAAAATGAAATTTGATTGTGTAGCCTAGTTTGTTTCCATTCTATAATCTAAACAGACATTGATCCTATTTTGAAACTAACATATAAGATTACATTATTTAAAAAATATTTCAGAAAGTCAAAGCAAAAGATAATCTATCCGCCGTCAGATTTTCCAAGAACTCTTAAATGAGAACAGGCACAAAATGTCGACAGTTCATAAAATTTATTTTTTATAACTCCTTAATGTATATCGAATTAGTTTCTACCACAGTACCAATTTCTTAAATTAATATAGGAAAGCTTATTCTCTGGCTTAGCTCTTTATTAGTAAGGTTGTTTTTCTCTCTTTTTGGCTTTTGTAATTAATTGTCTAATTGTCAGTGACCAATTTACTGAAAACCCATTTTCAGTATAACTGGAAACATTTTACTGGGTTGCAAATACTCATACTAGAAACGGCCATAATTGTGTAGCCAAACAATAAAGAATTCGTTGTTAGTGTGTTGTATGGCTGATTATTTTTTATAGAGTATAACAAGTAAGAGTATTTCTTACTCTCCGTATAACAGAAACAACGAAAACTTAAAAGATGATACAACGAACATTAAAAGGAAAATGAGTTATATTATATAATATTGTGTGTCGGAATAAAGTTATGCCTTCTAGGTTTTAAGAAGCGTTATAAAAATTTAGATGTTTGTTTCTAATAAAATTTTGTGAAACACATGGAAATAACGGTAATTGAACATAACGTAAATTTTCCTATAACATTTTTATAACAGCATTATAATATTTTTAACAAGATCATTTTTATTTTTATGCAGTATCATACAATTTATTTAAATGCCGACTTTAATTTTGGGGTCTTTCGATGTATTCAAGAACAATTTTTAACTCTGCGAGAAGTAACGAGTGTTTCCAATGGACTGAAGTCTCTTTTAACACACGTGTCACGAATTTAACGTCTATCTTTGTTTTACGAATTGAAATCTATTCTGATGTGCTATAATTGTGTTATAGTAACTGAACTCGTTGGGAAATATGTGTTATAGAATCGAAGAGCTATGAGTCGACGGAAGACACTGCGTATGTGAACAAAGAAGATTGTGTCTTAGTAACTCTGTTAAGGCAGTAGTTACTGTAAACACTTTCCGTGTTTGTAGGCATTAAAAGCTTAAGGCGCCCGGGAGAACCGGGCGGCCGCCTAACTGAAGTCTAAAAAAATTTAAAAATTTGGATTTTCAACTTTTTTGTCCTTTTGTAATTTTGTTATTATTATAAATGTGGATATTATTAGTATTAATTAAACCGAATATATTAAACTATTTTTTCTGATTTACAGTCTAGAACTACTTATTTATCAGTAGTTATTTATTAGTAGGCATATAATTAAAGTATTACGAATTTTACGTTGTCATTCGGATAAATGTTACATTATAGTTTATGCGGTGAATACCGCAAATTAATGAATAAAAATAACAGAAGTATTTTTGGACAATTTTTATGTGCATTACCGAATACGAAAATTAAAATGTTCTATGAAAAACGTCTTTTTTTCTAATAAAATTAGGCAAACAAGCTTTAAAATTCGAAATTGTCGTTGTTAGTGCGAGTATGAAATACTAATGTTTTTATGGGAGGAAACAACGAAGAATGGGAAGCCAAAAAGACCTTGTCTGGGTAAAAATGTTATACAGAGCCGCTCTTTTTAGTGGCACAAACAGAAAGACAGTCAACACGTAGAAGATCAAAGTCTTCTCTGTACGCTTCTGTGAAGAAAACGACGAGTTTGGATTTGATTTTTATCAACTTGTATTGTTTAGAGCGTCGGTATTAAGTTACTGTAGTGATTATGCCTGCAAGTATTGTGCAGTGACGACGGATGTATCATTCACAGTTACTGATACAAATAACATTATCTCATTAAATATTCTCATTATTAATGCCAGTGGAGCAATAACGGCACTGTTGTTACGCGACTCAACGCTGTTTAATCCATTTTATTATTCTACATTAAAGTAGTAATTGAATGATAATATTAAACTGAATTATATTGTGGTTTATGGTATTTAACCTGTGCGTGTATGTTGTGTGTGAACCTTGTTTCTTCCACTTAGTTATTAATATTTTAACAATATTATTTTTAACAGTATTTACTGACTTGTTCAACACTTGGTAACCTTTCACAATATTTATTCCGTTATTATACAATAACGCTGATCATCGTTTTAATCAGGCAGAGTATTTTCAAAGAGTATATAAAACAGTTATTGAAAGATTTACTGTAATTTCTGGTGTACTGTTCTCTGCGTGTGTGTGCTGACTTTGGGGGACAAAACATTGTGCCTTATTTTAGAAACAAGTTTTAGAATATTTACAACAACAACAACAACAACAACAACAACACAATAATAATAATAATAAAGTGAAGAAGAAGAAGAAGAAGAAGAAGAAGAAGAAGAAGAAGAAGAAGAAGAAGAAGAAGAAGAAGAAGAAGAAGGAGTCAGCCAATGTTCTCATCTTCCCTCCAAGACTAATGGTGTGCATTCTACCCCCCCCCCCAAATATCACACTATCTCTCCCGTTTCACCTTTACCCTACTCCTCAAAATGTAGTTCAAAATAATCGATGTAAATTACCAAACGACTTCAATTACTTATTTTTATTCACTGAAAACTACGTTATATTTTTAATAAAAATCAATGAAATGCTCTCAATAATGTATTAGAATTCAATGAGAGCTGTATAAATGAAATTTGAGCATAACTATTTTTAACTCGTTGACCACCTTCTTTCAGCTTTCAATTTCAAATTTTATTTTTTCTTTTATAAACAAGTTGCGACATTTTGTTGTAAAAACGCTTTGATAAAAAAAGTCATAAAAAGTTTTTGATTAACTTTAAGAGAAATAAGAAAAAATAAACAAAAATGAACATTATTTTTACTTTTACATATGATCATGTAAACTGAATAGAAGTACTGGAAGCGAATACAATTGCGTGATTCGTGGAAACAAATTGATTGAAACAAGTTCTCATGCTTTGTGCTTAAATGTAGAATAAAACAAACGTTTAAATGTATTTTATCAGCTAAGAATCATCTGTATGTTGAAAAGACCTAAAATATAACAAGTTTTTCTTTGTGTACTGGAAATGGAAATTTGTTAGTGGTTTCTTGATTTTGAACTTGCTTGTCACTTTCATTCGAAAGAGTAAATAAATTAGAGATCCAGTCGTCCACCAAACGGCTTATTGTCCTTTCTGTAGAGTAGCTTGTTACGGGAAGACACATCAGGATGCCTGATAACGCACATTTTTTAAATTTATTTATTATAATCCAGTTTTACAATCTACTCATTTCACAGAGTAATAAGTAAAAGTGATGTATAAGTCGTCACTTGAGGTGGGAACCATCCAGCGATGATTACCACGTTCACCGGGTCAGGTCATCTGGCCACTGTCTCTTCAGCCTTTTTACATCCAGTGATGGATTGAGGAGCTAGTTGATCAGGTTATTGCTGTGTCCTATGTTGCGGTTCCTGTACTTAGCGGCGTGCATCTTGATGACATCAGAAATGTATGGAATGTTGAGGTCTTTGTGAAGAGTATAATTAGAGATGAACCAGGGAGCATTCGTTATGCAACGCAAGATTTTTGACTGAACTGTCTGCAGAATCTTTGTGTTGGAAGGTTTAGAGCAGCCCCAAAATTCTATACCGTAAGTCCAGATTGGTCTGAGCAGAGCTTTATATATGATGACTTTGTTTGCGAGAGATAGTTGAGATTTTCTACCTATGAGCCAGTACATTTGCCTAGCTTTTAAGTTGAGTTGTTGTTTCTTAGCCTGAACGTGGGCTTTCCATGTTAATTTGTCGTCAAAATGCAGCCCCAGGTATTTAACTTCTGATTTTATAGGTATGGGGGCATCCTTTATGGTGACTTGTGGACAAGAGCTACGTTTCATGGTGAAGGTTATTTGAGTGGATTTTGCAGAATTAACTCGGATCCTCCACCGCTGGAACCAATCTTGCAGGAGGTATAGATGGTTTTGCAGTTTCTCAGAGGCTCGTTCCGGGTTGGGATCTACTGCGAGGATAGCGGCATCATCAGCGAAGGTGGCGGTGGTAGTGTAGTCTGTCACAGGTAGGTCGGCAGTAAATATAAGATATAAGTATGGCCCCAAACCGACACGAACAGAGAATGTGGAAATGAAGGAAATGCTCAGGCTAATGATGGAGAAGATGGAAGAGTTAAGGGAAAATAGTAAGGAAATGAAGGAAGAATTGGGCAATAAAATTGGAGATACAAGTAAGAAGATGGAGGATAAGATGGAAGAAAATAGTAAGAAGGCGGAAGAAAACAGTAAGAAGATGGAGGAGAAGATGGAAGAAAACAGTAAGAAGATGGAGGAGAAAATGGACGAAATAAAAAATAATAATAAATTATTAATGGAGGAAAATATTCAGAAAATAGAGGAGAAAATGGAGGAAATAAAGACTGACAATAAACAGTCGAAAGAGGAATTAACCCAGATAAGCCAAAAATTGGAAGAGACCAATAAGAGGATGGAAGAAACAAGTAAGAAAATGGAAAGTAATAATCAACAACTAAGAGAAGAATTGAGGGAGACTAACCAAGAGAATATGAACCGGTTAGATGGGAAGATGGAAGCCTTGAAGGAAGAATTGAGTCAGAAGATAGCTGAAAACAATGAGACAATCAGCAAGAAAGTAGAAGAGGAAATAACGGTGATCGAACAAAAGATTACAAGAGCTGACGAAAGATGGAGTCAGACGGAACGAGAAGTACAGAGTATCAAGACTGAAATAAATACTAAGGTTACCAACATCGAAGAAACGAATAAGAGGAATTTAGAAGAGAAAATAAAGGAAACACGTGAAGAATGGGAAAGAGTGCAGGACCATTTCACTGAAAAATGTGACGGCATTGAAGCTGCTGTGACCAGTATCAACAGTCAGGTGTGACAGAATCAAACAGATATAGATCTTTTCCATAGTCGACCAACCAGCATTACCACATGTCCGAATAACGAAAATCGTGAAGGGATTAACTTCAGGTTTTACAAAAATAAACCCATGGAGTTCCTAGCCAGAATCGAAGAGTACTTCACTAAACACAGAGGCAACCGCTGGAGAGAGAATAAAGAAGTACTGGACGAATCCTTCAAGGAGATAGCCGATAATTGGTGGATGGCGATCAGAGATGAAGTGACAGACTACCAACAATTCAAAAGGCTATTCAAGGCCAAATATTGGTCTGAATCGACACAAAATATCGCCAGGGACGGGATCTGTCATGGAAAATATAACCTATATGGAAACCAGACTCTAACAGCGTATTTCTTGGGAACGGTGTGTGTGGCCAACCATTTAGAGCCCCGAATACCGGAAGAATGCTTGGTCAGCAAGTTCTCCTACCACTATGAGGAAGATATCATCAGAGCTAGAAGAAACAGTCAAATAAAGACTGTACAAGCAATGACCGAACTTTTGGAAATGTATGAGCACGAGGATTACTACCGCCAAAGTCGCAGGAGATACGAAAGGCCGGAGACAAGAAATAACACGAGTAGTACAAATAATAATAATCGGCAGAACGGCAACAACAACAACAATAATTATAGTTCCGCAAACCGGAATAATGCCGAATACAATAATAACCGTCGTAATAATAATAATGATCCTAGATGTAATAACAATAATAATATTCCCAGAAATAATAATAGTGAGGGTAACAATAATAATAATAATGATAACCGTCCGCCTAACAACAACGGTTATTATAATAACCGTAATTATGTTCCGAATTGTCAGAGAAACCCCAACCCACCTAATAACAATTATTATGGTAACTATAACAGAAATTACCCGAATGGAGGTAATAATAATAATTACAGGACATATCGACCCCAATATCAATTACATCAGAGCGGAAGGCAGTGGACAGAGGAGATACCAGCCTCAACGAAGGAGCCGATACTACGAGTATGAAACCTTTCAAGGGAATCAGGGAGGTAATCGTTACAGAGAGTATGAACCCAGACGCAGTTCAAGCCTGGACAATCAAAGAAGACTGCCTGTAACGGAGGCCCAACAAGATGATCGTGCTGAACCAAACGAAGCAGTCTCAGGACTCCAAGTTGATGCTGCTAACAGCCTAATCCGTAATGATGCGAAGCATTTAAACGAACGGAGGCAATAATAAATCCCTATAACCCTTTACTGCTCGAATCTGCTGGGTATGGACAAGAGGTAAAATCGCGTGAAGAAAAGAAAAATTTTACTATTATATATAACAATTACTTAAAAGATATCCGTAAGGACTTGTTAGAAGAGAACGAGGTAAACATTAATAATAATGACAACGAGATCATTTACATAATTGCAGAAATCGAGAGTATTTCTGTTCCCATAATGATAGACACTGGAGCAAATGTCTCTATAATAAACCATAATGAATTGGACCGGATACAGCAGGAATGCCACCAAAACTTACCAGTACTACCTATTAATAATATTGTGCTTGTAGGAGCTACCGGCCCATACCTGATTATTAAAAATAATAACAACAATACTTATGTATTAAAAGATATCCATTCAAATAAAGTAAAAGGAACCTATAATCAATTATCAATCAAAAAATATATAGAGGAGAGATAAATAACAAAATTCAAAAAATTAGTAAGGCCAACTTACATAAAATATTTGATTTGAAAAACCTATTATGAATAAAAACGAATTTAGTTGAAGAAAAATAACAAAATTCAAAAAATTAGTAAGGACAACTTACAAGAACTATTCGAATTAATTATGATGTAACAAAAAGAATTTAATTAAAGAAAAATAACTAAATTCAAAAAATAGTAATGCCAACTTACATAAAATATTTGAAAAAACTATCATGAATAAAAACGAATTTAGATGAAGAAAATATCTAAATTCAAAAATTTGTAAGACCAACTTACATAAAATATTTGTAAAAACTATTATGAATAAAAACGAATTTAGATGAAGAAAATATCTAATTTCAAAAGGGTTGTAAGACCAACTTACAAGAATTATTTGGAAGAAACTATTAAAATAACTAAATTCAAAAAATAGTAAGACCAACTTACACCAATTATTTGAAAAAAAAATGTATAAAAAACACCAATATGTATAAAAAAGAAGTTGGATGAAGAAAAATAACAAAATTCAAAAAATTAGTAAGGACAACTTACAAGAACTATTCGAATTAATTATGATGTAACAAAACGAATTTAGATGAATAAAAATAACAAAATTCAAAAATTAGTAAGGCCAACTTACATAAAATATTTGAAAAAACTATTATGAAAAAAAAAACGAATTTAGATGAAGAAAATATCTAAATTCACAAGGGTTGTAAGACCAACTTACAAGAATTATTTGGAAGAAACTATTAAAATAACAAAAATTCAAAAAGTTGTAAGACCTACTTACTTGAACTGTTTGAGAGAAACTATTAAAAACTTATATATAAAAAGAATTTTGGAGAAAAGATCTAAAGTCAAAAAGTAGTAAGTACAACTCACACGAATGATGAGATATAACTATTAAATATAAAAAGAATTTTTTGTGAGAAAAAGCTACAAAATTCTAAAAGAGTAAGAACAAATTACACTCATAATTTGAGTGAACTCTTACATAAAAGAATTTGAGAGTAAATGGAGTACAAATGTGTAAACTTTCTCAAACTCTCCAGAGACAAAGCAAAAAGAACATGTTCCAGTAAATAAAGAGAACAACCAATATTAAACAATTGAATAATTTAATGTTACCAGAACAATATATTAATAAATGTTAAAAGTGTCATAAGAAGGAACGTAGCAAATCTTCATAAAAACCTGTGTTAATAAAGAAAAAAAAACCCTAAATAAACTATCACAGCTATAAAAACTATACTATAGTTTGTATTGTAATAGTGACTATGCTAACTGTAACCACTATTATCAACAATGTAAATGAGACAATTTAAGACAAAAATGATACAGAATTTCAAATGAAAAGGAAAGAAGAAACCAGAATATTTTATAATTTAATCAAAATAACTTAACCAAACTCATAAAGAAAATAACTTGATAAAGATGAAACAATGAAGAAGGACCAACTAAGTAAAAACCAAGTATTAAGACCAGAAACTAAAAACCCTGGTACCATGATGATAATATTGTTGAAATAACCACTATTATAGTGATAATTGATAAAGAAGGAATTAATGTTATGCCATGAGCAATAAAACGACTCATTGGATACCAAATGAAAAAAAAATCTATATAAATGCTAATTACTATGTAAACAAGATAAAAAGATGAAATGATGAAACGATGAAATGTATATTATACCACATACCTAAACCACATAATATGGAATGAGCTTTGATAGAGAAGAAGAGTCAAGTGTATAAAAGTATTAATTGATATAAAATATTATGAAGTGAAGAATCCAAGGATGTTTATTATTAGTCAAAAGAGACTATTTTTAATGATTATTTATTTTTATGACTGGATGTAGGAAAATTCCATCAGTCTTATATTTTGAGCAGAGATGATAATTCCTCTGGGCTCAGTTAAGTGAAGTATTGACCAGCAGAGATTGAAGCCAAATGTGCCACTCTGAACTGTTCCAACTCACATGTTAGGGAATGTTAGGGAGTAAACATACAGGTGAGGAAGCACCAAATAAGAAAGGATATAAAATGATAATGTTATACACAAGATTGATGATTACTTATTAATGAAAAAAGAAGCTAACGAAGGAGATACATATCATCTGAGAGAAAGCAACGGTGGAAAAAAATGTATATAAAGTGAAATAACGAATAAAATATGGTAAATAAAAAGAATTAGTAGTAATTATTTCATCCATACTAAGAGTAAATCACTTTTACAGGACAGCATATGTAGCATAACAGAATTATCACCTTAAAATTTAACTTAATACAACATGAATAAAGAAGAAAAGGTCAATAGTGAGTGAGAAAAAGTAAATGGTTAAAAAATAAACTAAAGAAACTGTTCATTAAGTCGATAAAATGTTAATAAAATTAAACTGAATAACAAAGAAAACTCTTGGTTCATATATAAATAACCAACTAATAAAACCCCAATAAAACAGCAGTATACCCAGTAGGTTGGGGAGCAGTAAAAGAAAAGACAAAGGTAAAAAGGTAAACAAAATATTAATAAGGGGAAATTTATTAAATTACGAAGCAGAGAAACCCCAAGACACAAAACCAATAACAAATTAATAAGGAGCTGTAAATGAGAAAAGGACATGAAACCACAAGATAAGAAAATACTAATATAATGAGAAGGAAGAGACAAAATGTGTCAAGGTTCATAAATATATCAACAAGAAAGGATATCCACTAAAACATTATGAGGAATGAAGATACCCAATTTTTACACAATTGAAACCAATGATAAATGTCAGACCAAATAACAAGTTACAGGATACAATACAGTTAAAATAAAATTGTAAACTAAATTGTAAGCCTAGTTTAAGAATAGAGTGAAAACAATTAAAAAGACTACCAATAGTGTAGAAACCAACCAAAACTTACCATAGTGTAAAAAATTATTTAAAGGACTACCATTAGTGTAGACAATAATAAGTGACACACTATAATAAAGAATAGTGTAAGAAATAGAAATCAATTAAAAAGACTACCATCAGTGTAGAGAATTACCCTATAAAAAAACCTAAAAATAAAAGACAGTCTCATGACTAAGAATAGTTTTAATGATAAAAGTGTTTTAAAAATTAAGTAATATAAGAATTTAATAGGTATAAGATGTTTTTATTTTATTGTATTAGCAAATTAGGTAGTGGATACAAGAGACAGTTAATAACTGAAAGTGCCATTAGTTATAAGATGTTTTTATTTTAATGTGTTATCAAAATAGTTATAGTAATTAAAGGAGACAGTTAATAACTGAAGGTGTTATTAGGAATAAGTTGTTTTAATAGGATTAGGTTTGTTATAAAAGGAAACATAAAAACAAAGGACAGCCAATGACTGGTAATATTGCTGATAATAAGATGTTTCCATTATAATTCTATATATATAAAAGATAATAGGCATAAGATGTTTTGTTATGTTTAAGTGATATAAAAAAAAATTTAGTAGATATAAGATATTCAGTTGTATTTGAAATAATGTTCAATAATTTCCAAGTTTGTTAAGGCAGAGAAGGCAAGTAGGTAATAGGAATATTGTATTTTTATTAAACTGTAAACCATATAAAGAGTAATAAGGCAAATTAACTAACACACCACAATAGAAAAACAAACCAGCATTGTAAACCAAAATCACCTATCATAGAGTCAAACCCAAATAAATAAATTCAATCAAACTGTATATAATGAATAGAAACTAGTCCATACAAAACAAAGATATGAAAATGTAATCAGTACAGAAACAAATATTAGCAAATGTAATGACAAAAGAATAAAATTAACTTTATTTGGAAATAAGTAATACTAGGCCTAAGGGGTACTCAACTCAGATAAAAAGTAAATTAATCAATATTGGAGTATTATAACAACAAATTATTAACAACAAGCAATAATCATGGAGTGAGTAAGATTATTTAAGGGAAATATTAACATAAAATCACTTGTAAACCATTTAAATACTAAAATTGTAAAAAATACAAGGCCTACAATAAATAGCCAAATTGTAAATTTTAGGCTTATCTGAACATAAAACAGACCCAGTTATATATCAAATTATGTAAAATTAGCTTAAGAATATTGCTGAATAGTTAGATTTTCGTAAAATTAATAAATAATTAAGTTACAGCAATAAATAGGAAACTGGTCATGTATGTTTATGAGTTGAAATCAAATCCAAGACATGTAAATTTGTAAAAAAACAATGGGAAGAGGAAAAAGACATTTTATAAATTACCATAAAACGACGACTTTAAGTCATCAGTCTATTGTTAATCGTGAATGTGTACAGATCATTATTTACTGACGGAAGATCTAAAAAATAGAAATAGTGTAAAAACAATGACGTACAACCTCAAAAAGTGTTACTGAGGTTACCAAATGGAAAACAACACCACTACTTTATGAATAACACCAAAACCGAAACAGAACAACAGTAACAGTAATACCCATTACTAGAACGAGAAATCAACCGCCATTTTGAGCAAAATTCAACAAACATTATCTGGACACGAACTCAACAAATTGAACACAGAACACTGCACCAATAAACTATCACAGAACGACTTCGCCGAGGAGCGGCTTCAGAACTTCAGAACGACTTCATTGCAGAGCGACCAGCACATCGACACTGCCTCCACGAGTCAGTGACGTCATTCTACGAAATGGTTCGATCTTTATTTAATAATTGACAATTTTCATAATCCTGTTATTTTTCAGCAAATAATAATTTATTTTAAGATAATTGTAAGTATTGTATCTTGTTCCTTGCCCTCTCTGACCATTTCGACATAAAAGAACCCGAAAACATTATATTTTGTCATTTTTGTTCACAATCGACCTGAGCGAATCTCAATCAATGCCTGGTCCATGAGCGTAAGATTGGCGCACAATTTCAAATTTTAAGAAATAAACACAATAATTACTCAATTACATGTGTTCATAATTATTTGTACAATAAATATTAGTTTCTTCTTTCTTCTAAAAATAATTTAGAGTTATTAGAGAAATATACCAAAAAGAAGAAGAAGAGGAGCGAAGTTAGAAAAGAGAATACTAGACCCGACTACATAACTAGATTATCTATAGAGAACAAATATTAAAAAAAAAACACAATATCTCATTTATTCAATTGAAGGTAATTAAAAAAAATTACAATTAATTAATTAATTAAACAAAAAATTTTTTATTAAATTTATAACTAACAACAAAATATTTTATTATCAACATCAATTTATAATCTCTATTTTATTTGTTTTATAACAACGTTTAAAACAAAACGTCCGTATAATACATTGTTAGTTTAAGTCTATTTGTATTCGTAACACTGAATTACAACTTTTAGTAGATTCTTATTTAAGAATAATCTATTTAAACGACTGTCACAATAAGAAAATGATTTCACGACTCTCTTAAGAAGACTCCGCGCCTTTACCAGAAACAAGAAAGAACTCCGTTAAGAAGACTTTATGTCTCTACGAAATAAAATAGAACTCTGTTAAGACGACTTCATGTCTCTACGGAAATAAAATAGAACTCTCTTCCTCTTGGCGAACACTATCTTTTATAATCTTCGTTCCCACCAAGCTACTTCAAACTTTTATGTCCAACCCCTCTAGCTGTATCTTATTGGCCTCTGGTCCTAAGTTCCAGATAATTCTTCTCCCAACATCTTGAATTCCGGATAAAACTCCACCCAACGTCTTGAGTCGTTTCCACCACCTTCAGATGATTCGTTCTCTGATTTCATCACCATGGAGATGTAGTCTAGATGTCCAACCTTTGTCAATCCTCGGCTTCTTATTGGTCGTCACTAGTTCACGTAGTCATCCCCAAACTCTGGTTAAACTCTCCTCCTACTCGATTCCATGAAAAAGCAATATTCTCGCCTGTCGATCAATCCTTTCAGTAGTCTTTCTGTCCGAGCGATAAATTTTCTCTCCTTGACACCTCTCTACTTCCAGCATGTCGAATCGTGGTATTGTACCAGTGTTTCCTCGTTACACCTTCTCTGCTAAACATGCTTTTATTTCTTTTCAAGAGTTTACTTGGATTCCAGCTGTGTGTGACCTCGTTATTTCTTTGTTTCGTCTTCTTCTCAATTGCTTCATCCCTTGAGTTCTCGTCTACCCTTTTAAGCAGTGTCGTCGTATCGTCCACAATACTATCGACTATGTACAAAGTATTTCTAAGTAAACTCTGTGCTGGTCCATTCGTTACGCGTCCGTTCGAAAGAAAGTAACACGCTTCACCCAATTCGCTACGGCTATACTTATTGTTCATGTAGAGCAAGGCGTATATCAGTTGTCTGTCAACCCATTTCTTTGAACGATTGTTGCTGCTAGCGTATACATTCATCAATGCTGTGACAGCCAACACCTGCCCCTGTGTGTTCACAACAATCACAAATTTTTCAAAAAAAAATCTAGTGTTACAGTAGATATTCCAATTTCTATATTTCCTTATTGTTATATTGGGGCTCAAGGCCTACAAAAAATAGAGGCTATTTTTCCTGTGTCTCGCGTTTATGATATTCCGAATTTTGTGGCCATATTTAGCTAGCTCGTTTTTAATTTCTTCTAGTGGCACTGAATAGTGAAGATCTCTTATGACAACACGGTAGGCTCTCTCATGTTTCAGCTGATAGGTGTCATGGACTAGCCTATATTTTTTTCACAGAGTAGTCTAATTAATTTTCTGTAAGTGTCAACGGTGTGGGGGTGAATTTTAACTGTGTTGTTTGAGAGAGCTTTGCTGTGGTATGTTTCGTCTTCTGCAGCCGATGCCAGAAAGTCTGTCATTGCTTTATAGTTCGTAACACCGTATATATAGATTGGCGGAGGCTTTGGTGTTTTCGGTTGATTGTTTTTATTAACGTTATTTAAGTTGCCAGAATCGTCATGATTAAGAGACGTATCTATGTTGGACAAGGGATCGAATCTATTTGCTGTTTGAGTTAAGTAAATGCTTTTAGTTGCTGTAGCAGATCGTTTCCTTTTTTAAGAGGGGCGTTTAACTTGCTGCCAAGGCACGTTATGTACGCAAGATTCATTTGCAGTTTCAGTTTCATTAGGTTCAGAGTAGGATAAGTCTTCACTTAATGAAGCATAATCTATGTCCTCTTGGGAGTTCTGTGTCATGTTGGTAGGACAGGTGAATGGAGGTATTGCTTGGGCCATATTGGTATTAGTGTTCGTTAATATTTGCGATGACATTTGGTTCGGGAGTTGATTGCAGACATTAGGTGCCGGCATATTTGAGAAAGGATAACGGCATATTTGTTTTTGATATAGCTGCTGCATTTGTGACTGAAAGTGAGGTTGCGAATTATCTCTAAGATGAGTATTTTGTTGTTGATGCTCCTAACTAGGGTTATAGTTCTGGCTACTTACATAGAAGTTTGGATTGTACGGAGTCTGAATATGTTGCTGATAAAGTCCATCGCTATTTGTTTGCATATTTACCTTATCTTGTAGCTGAGTGGATGCGATGTAGAACCAGTCCGAACCGGGTCACAAGCCAGATAACTGATAACACACATTTAAAAGCAAAATCAGTAACCAGGCGTAAAATGTTAATTTGTATTACTATTAAAGTTGAATAAATATATTTTTAGTGTCTTTAACGCAATTGTACTCATTTCAAGCGTTTGTTGCAACTAAAATTCCCCCCCCCCGAAATCTATAATACCCCAAAATTCTCCCAAAATTTTAATGGCGCAACTTTTCGCCATGATCCCCTTTTTTGTGGACACTCCTGGAGTCAGTAGATTGTAATTTTAGTAAGGTTGTGTGATTTCTGTTACAAAGCTGTTTTTGTAATTGAAGAAATGTTGGTGGCAATTTGTAACTTGCTTATTGTCTTTTGTGGTACATTCAAGGTCTGTTATCTCTAGTATGTCTAGAGGTCTATCCTCACATTACACACGTAGCAGCTGGACATTATTATTCTCTTTCTATTGTTGACCTGCGCAGCTGTGAGAGAGTGTTTAAGTCCGTTATTGTTGCGTTCCATCTTTTCGTTAATGTTGTGTTATTAGATATCATTGTGGTTGATATTCTAGAGGCTTGAAGTATGAAAGCTATTGGTCTTATTTCCAAACTGAACAGGTACATGTAGCCCGATCAGCGGTTCGCGTTTGCGTACGCTAGTATGTGATAGAGTGAGAGGGGGGAGAGAGAGCAAGTCTACCCGTATATATACATATACATATATATACATATACATATACATATATACCCGTGGGTATAGCCATATACAGGTCCCTACATATTGTACGTATAGCTTTTGTTCATTCTAAATGGCGTATTCCACAACCAAAATGGCCAGTTTCAGATCCTTCAGGTATCAGACACATAGTGTACATACATTCTACCAAAACAATAATACAACCAACCACCCATATTATATAACTTTCCACTTCTCCCTCTAACGACATCAACTGAAAATGAGTGGCAGTTGAGAAAACACTAGTTAAGGAATCCACAAGAAGATGAACAACTTAAAACCAAGCCACCTCTACCGAATGTTCTTCTTTTTCTTCTTGGCGCTTTCAGGATCCATGAATGCCACGAATTGCGACAGAAACTGATCAACACGCCTTTTACTTGAGCCTGGGTTTACCGCAGTGTCTTACTCGTTGAAACCAATGGTTTTCGCCTAAGAGTGTGCACTATTGGCATTTACAGGAACTGTTCCCCAGTAGCTCCAATCCACTACTGTAAGCGCTGCAGCCCACTCTGTAGACTACTGGCTGGGAAATGCAACCAACAAGTACAGTACTGGTTGACGAAACCATACAAACTGGATTGCTGTTACAGGTGTCAAAAGCGGCAATACCCACTGACCAAACCCTTGAAAAAAAGAGGTAACGGATAGTACGTCCTTAAAGCCCTAGTTAACGACGAAGTGAAAATCCGATCCAAAGATGATAAAAACTTCATTACAATCAGAATTTGTAGCAAGATATAATCAGTTCCGTATCTACGAACTCGAATCGAAAAGAAGGTTCCGAGTTGTATTAAAAGATATACGTCCATCGATATGTTTAGAAGAAATCAAGCAAAGCACGAACGCCTATGGGCATGAAGCGAAATGCCAAGCACAGCAAAACAGACATTTCACTACAGTCAATTTTAATGATATTTATGGAAATAAAACACTTTTGAATACTAAAGTTAGATTTGAACCTTCTCACCCAGTAACGCTTGTAAGATGCCAATAGTTTAGAATAAAAACTATACAAAGACAAAGAATACAATAGAATACAAAAAATTTTCGCGGGAGGAACCGCAAGGTGTTACGATTAACGTAATCATTAACGTTTGAGGCGTAAACTCAAATTTTATCAAGTTCAAGCGGCTGACAGCTACATTTAATCTTTCAACGGGGATAACCCAACAAACCTCACCAATACTGTACAGCAGCATAGTGATATGTACGAACTCAAGAAATATGAAGAATCTCATCGTCGAACTCTGTCATTTGCCTTAAACAAACTTAAATAATGGTCCAAGTTCTTAAAATTGGACAATGGAACGTCAGTGGACTGTTCCAGGACATTCCAGAAAACATTCTGTTCTTAAAATATCACCGGATAGATATTTCAGTTGCATAAGAAACGAGATTAATTGCAAAAAATAAAGTAAAAATAAGCAACTGTGATATACACACCACTGACCACCGTGATGGCACCACCAATAGGGGGGGGGGCAGCATTGACCGTTAAAAAAATTTCAAACGTCACGAAACGTACCCAAATAATATGCAAGCAGCAAGCGTAGTAAGCTAACGATTACATCGACCAGCTGACAAGAAACGCTAACGACTACTGTCCTCCAAACGCAGCCACAAGAAAGAACACTTTGATCACTTCTTTAGGACTCAGGTTTATTGGTGGATGCCAGTATAACATTATGGAGCGGAAGTAACGACTCTAAAAGTCGCGGTACTTAACTAGCAACGTTAGACACTTCATCTTAACTGGAGAACCAACGTATTCGTTTTCAGTGCAAAAGAAACCCAAGATGTCTGACTTTTTAATCGTCAAAGAACTTGGCCAAGGCAGACACCGTTACTACTCGATCTGAATCATCAGACCACTCGGTAGTTCTGTTTACTTCGTACTCTATAGTAGTACTAAACACAAAGACGCTGTCTCTTTTAATAACCGCACCTACTGGGAAATCTTTTAAAAAAATCCTAGATAATACCGGTACTTTATAGATCACGCTGACAACAGAACAGGTGATTCTGGACATAACTCAAAAGATACGCAAGTTGGTTGTATAACAAGCTGCCTGTACTGCATGTTGGTTGTATAACAGGCTGCCTATACGGCAAGGTGGTTGTATAACAAGCTGCCTGTACTGCAAGTTAGTTGTATAACAAGCTGCCTGTACTGCAAGTTGGTTGTACAACAAGCTGCCTGTACTGTAAGTTGGTTGTATAACAAGCTGCCTGTACTGCAAGTTGGTTGTATAACAAGCTGTCTGTACTGCAAGTTGGTTGTATAACAAGCTGCCTGTACTGCATGTTGGTTGTATAACAAGCTGCCTGTACTGCAAGTTGGTTGTATAACAAGCTGCCTGTACTGCATGTTGGTTGTATAACAAGCTGCCTATACGGCAAGTTGGTTGTATAACAAGCTGCCTGTACTGCAAGTTGGTTGTATAACAAGCTCCTGTACTGCAAGTTGGTTGTATAACAAGCTGCCTGTACTGCAAGTTGGTTGTATAACAAGCTGCCTGTACGGGAAGTTGCGATTCCACAAGGTCAAGAAGTCACACTGCGCTTCAGCAATTAGCTGCGATTCAACACTAAATAACAATCCTCCATAGTAGTGAAAAGCTAATACCACAAAACAAAAGTTACGTAAACAATGGATGTTACACCGCACTGCGGAACATAAACGTACACTTAATGAAGCTATAAAAAAAATACTAAACGAGTTAAAAAATTAAGTAATTTAAAGCCATATTTCAAGTTTATTTGAAATACAGGAAGGTAACAAAGAGGTTGAAGAACGCTTAATAGCCATCCACTGGAGAATGGATACGAATACGAACCAACAAGGAGAAAGATTTCGCCTATGATGGACGGGTTTGTTCTCTGCCCTGCGCACAACACAGATGACATCGCACAAGACGTAGATCAACCCTTAAATGTTCCACGTCTAGCAGCAGGACGGGTTTCATAAGAAATGTAAAAGGCGATACGGAAAGAGATAAACTCTAACAACTATCTGGGTTTTATACAATATACGATCGTGTTTGTCCTCGGACAGTCTAGGTATTTATTATTAATGCTGATCTGCCAATAATCCGTCACGATCATTTTGCTACGTTCGTCGACGCTACTGCAGTGCTGACCTCTCACGCAAATTCCATCACTGCCTCATAACATTTTGGAGCAAAATTCAACAGTGGCTGCTAACACAGCGTACGAGAGTCAACGAACAAAATCAGAACCTGTAACATTCACATTAAGAAGGGAATCCTGCCTCCCATACGATATTGAATGGGCAACAATTGCCACAAGCCCAAGAAGACTTGCGATTACATCTGGACAGGCGCTTGACAGGGAACAACATCTTCACCAAAAGAAAACACCTTGGCTAGAAGCTGAATAAAATGTTTGGCTGCTTAACAATAAATCTGAACTGTCTCTAGACAACAAATTGCTAGTCTACAACAGACTCTTGAAAACCGATTGGGACATATGGCATGAAGAGTAACTAGTAATTTTTTACTAGGGGGTGGGTAGACACCCCAATTATCATGTATTATTATTTATTCCATACAAATTGCTTATTGTCCACTAGTATAGGTATAAAATAAATAAAGAAGAATTAAATGATTATTTTTAACATATTTTTCTGCAAAACAACTGTTATTTTTATTATATTTATAAAAGTAATTATAAAATAATATATTATAATTAATTATATATATTTATAAAATAATTTATACACTTTATAAAAGAATTGGAATTTATAATAGATTTATTTAGAATATAACAGAATTGAAATTTTATTTAATAGATTTGTCATTTTCTAAGAGACTAAGTTTCAAAGAACAAAGTGTGAGTAGAATAATAATTGGTGTCACAATCTTGGCAATGGCGCTTCTTCCAAATACAAATTTTATTTGCGTTTGTACTAAATATAAGAATAGGCCTACATGTATCTGTATCTTTTTCTTCCTTATTACCAAAAATTAAACTAGATGTCTCTTATTAGAAGATATCGTCAGTAGATTCTTTTTCTTCAATGTATTGTTAACTTTGTTAGTTACTCTTGGTATGCAATTGGTGAACACATAAGGTTTTTGCCTAAAGCATTATTAATGGGATAAAATTGTTTAATAAGTTTTCCTTTCTTTCCTTGAAACTAAGTGCTGTACTAAGTCAGTACTATATAAATAATGGATATTCAGTTAATGTTTTAAATGAAAGGCTCACAACCAAAGCGGACCAAGTCTTTGGTTAGCCGTTAGTGTCTGTACTTGTGCATCAGACCCCGTACTATGTACGGCCACAGCAAATCAGTTCCATTATTGATATAGTAACTCCCACCAGAGAGCACTTAATTTTCATGCGGTGAATGGATATGATGCGGTCGAAGGTCAGTTTGGTTTGAACCACTCAAATAATGATCCAGTTCTAATACTTACCTATACGAATCATACCTAACCTTTCTGGTAGTAGTAGAAAGTAGTGTGGTGGAGTGAATGTGGGAAACTACCTTTGTAATACCCTTAATATTTTGGGAATCGTGTATTAAGCTGATGTGCTCTACCTTATGGTAAATATACTGTTATACTGAAATATCTTTTACTGTAGGAAACGTCTAGTAAAAGTTTTTGTGTTGATATTGTTTTCTGTTGTCTGAGTTTTATGTTATTTCGAAGAGAAAGAAGGACTGACAGGCTTGATTGTCGATTTGGATTCAGGATACCAACTCACGAACTCCCGTAACCGCCATCAGTGACATCGGGGACGTTGTTTTTCTATGTTTTGTATTTTTTTCTTTATTTGTAATGAAGTTTACTATAAATATCATTGCCACCAACATAGAGTGAAACCACAACCACTACGAAACCACTTCTTAACTCGAGAATGCCGTAGTTCACGAATGCGTATACGACTATCCTCGAAGTTCAGAATGGTCGCGGGTCCGACCACGTGACACCAACTCACGTATACCCAGCATTGGCGCCTGGAGGCCTACGTGTTGACTTCCGGCTTGGTTAGCGCCATCAGGCCAGTCCTCTCCCTTCCTCCCCCGTCGTGCAGTGTAGCTCCACCCACTTCTCGGATGCTAGTCCGCCAAGGAAGGGAGTACGAGCGTAGCAGGAATTCAGAGTAGTATGAAGATATAAAGTGCTTTAACGGCCATCACAGAAGGGGGACGAGATGCCCACATAGCCAGGGACGGCGGAAACCTTGGTTACCTTTCACGCAGCGCCATGATGATTCCAGCGTTTCTCTGGTTACTTTTCGTGCGGTGACCATCAGCACTGATGCCGTCGAAAGATGGGGTACTTACTGAGGCCCGAAAGACAGTCTGGTGGAATCTTTAGTGGACGACGGCCACCCGCCCTGCGTCCACCGGAGCTCCTCCTCAAACAACCCTACAAGAGTCGCTACTAAGATACACCAGCGTTAGACACACCATACCTCCTCTCAGCATACATCCCAAGTTATCCTGGGCACCATCTCACTGCGTGGCGTCATAGCCGACACAGCTACTCACCAGGGAGAGAATCCTTCACCACAATTCTGTGCAGCTACTTGCCAAGGACGACACCACGTTCCTGGTACTGTTCACGCGATACACATTTCCGTGTGGCTACTAGCCAGGGAAGATAGAAACCTGGTCGACCCCGTGCACATCAGCTCCAATCCAACAGTGTCGGGTCACTCTCACTGTAACGATGAGGCAGTCGGGATTCCGGAGCCACCGAGGAATGTCGTTATCGGCACCTTTTCACCTTTCTCTCGGAAACAAAGGCCAAGGCGCCGCCCACGGGGAGGGGATCGTCTGTTGGCTTGTGGGTGGGTTGTCTTACATTAGCGTAAACTACTATAATAGGTACTCCAGTTCCGTACTCCAGAAACAAAACTTCATACGTGCCATCAGGTACCAAGACCATATTAACGAGGTAAAATAAATTAACGAGATAACCTGCTCACTGGCATTCAAACGCACACCATACAAAGAAGGGTTGTGGGGGTCAGTTAAACGGCAAGTAAAAAAAACCATCTTTGCGAAAATACGTTCTGCTGATAATTCTTCTCTAGTACTTGACCTGCCTGTGAACATTGAAGCTATGTACGCAGATATAATTTTCTGAATATTCTGTTTCATTCTCATGAGGGCTTTCAAGACATCACTCATTAATGTAATTGTACGATGTCGTGAATATTCCTTGACATTAATCTTGTTTGGTAAAGCGACGAAAGTTGACATTACCCATTGTTTGGTGTTATACTTGTAATGGAGTTCTACAGTTTAACCAAAATTTCTATAGTTTCAACGTCATCTGAGTTAATCAATTATATCGCTAACTCGTCAGATCGTGTTGCTTTACTCCTTGTAGTTTTGTAAATGCGACCATACGCGCGTGCGTGTATGTTTATATGTACATTAAACTTAGCATAGGTCGTTGTTTTTTATTAAAAATGACACAGTTACGAATGTCAATACATTTGTGGTATATTCTCATTTATTTATTTGTATGCAAGACATGCTTCTTGCACTTTTGTGTACATCCTCCTTGTGTCGTCTGGTAAAGTTATTGTGTTGTGTACTCGTTAGATAGATATTGATGGATATTTGACTATGATGCATGATTGAATGTATCGTAATATATTAATTTGCACATTTTAAATCCTTTAAAAAACAAAGCGTTCAAATCAAGTCTAATTATACATTCCAGAAATACGGGCCATGAATTAATAAACATTAACAATACCAAACTCACAAATCACATTCCACTTAAAGGCATCAAGAATGTTTTTCAAGAAAGTGTGGGAAACATGTACTAAAAATTACTGCTTTTATTAACTAATTAATGAAAAAAATTTACACATAAAACAATAAGAACATGACACAATTTTTATAAACAAACTAGCGAGTACCCGGCATGCGTTGCAATGCCACTCAAAGAAAGAAAGTGTTTGTATATATATAATATATAAAGACTTCGTTCGCGTGGTCTTCAATTTAATGCGATAATATATTTAGAACAGAATCTATTCCATTGGGTTGCCATAGTAACCAGATCTAATAAGTTAGTTTTTTAAGACTCCAAAGGACCCCCCAGAGGATCGTATCGAAAAAAACACCTGTCCTATGTTGGTTCTCCCGTTGCGTAAAATATTTGTGCCAAGTTTGGTTCAAATCGGTCCAGTGGTTTAGGAGGAGATGTGGAAGACCCCAAAGAACCCCCAAAATAACCCCATCGAAAAAACACATATCCTATGTTGGTTCTCCCGTTGCGTAAAATATTTGTGCCAAGTTTGGTTGAAATCGGTCCAGTGGTTTAGGAGAAGATGTGGAAGACCCCAAAGGACCCCCCAAAGGACCCCATCGAAAAAACACCTATCCTATGTTGGTTCTCCCTTTGCGTAAAATATTTGTGCCAAGTTTGGTTGAAATCGGTCCAGTGGTTTAGGAGAAGATGTGGAAGACCCCAAAGGACCCCCCAAAGGACCCCGTCGGAAAAAACACCTATCCTATGTTGGTTCTCCCGTTGCGTAAAATATTTGTGCCAAGTTTGGTTGAAATCGGTCCAGTGGTTTAGGAGGAGATGTGGAAGACCCCAAAGAACCCCCAAAAGAACCCCATTGAAAAAACACCTATCCTATGTTGGTTCTCCCTTTGCGTAAAATATTTGTGCCACGTTTGGTTGAAATCGGTCCAGTGGTTTAGGAGGAGATGTGAAAGACCCCAAAGGACCCCCAAAAGGACCCCCCGAAGGATCATATCGAAAAAACACATATCCTATGTTGGTTCTCCCGTTGCGTAAAATATTTGTGCCAAGTTTGGTTGAAATCGGTCCAGTGGTTTAGGAGGAGATGTGGAAGACCCCAAAGGACCCCCCAATGGACCCCGTCGAAAAAAACACCTATCCTACGTTGGTTCTCCCGTTGCGTAAAATATTTGTGCCAAGTTTGGTTGAAATCGGTCCAGTGGTTTAGGAGGAGATGTGGAAGACCCCAAAGGACCCCCCAAAGGACCCCATCGAAAAAACACCTACCCTATGTTGGTTCTCCCGTTGCATAAAATATTTGTGCCAAGTTTGGTTGAAATCGGTCCAGTGGTTTAGGAGGAGATGTGGAAGACCCCAAGAACCCCCCATAGGACCCCATCGAAAAAAATTCATAAACCTTCGCGGGCGTGCGCACAACAACTCACCGAAGTTTCATCGCAATCGGATGAATGGTATAGGAACGCATACGGGACAAAGAAAGAAAGAAACAAACAAACATTCATTTTTATAGATATAGATAGTTTAACTAGGCCTACTTATTTTTCGAAACCTAAAAATTATAAGAGAACGTGGAGCTCTTATTTTCAGTTTACGATTAGTTTTTAGAATGCTATTATACTTAAATAAGTTTGTAATTAATTACCACTTAATGAGAATTTAAAAAAATTTATACAATTATAACAATTTTTAAAATTAAAGTTACGGCGTTTAGCGAAACGAACTCCATTAAATCGAAAATCGTTGTTAACAAAAGATCAACAGAATAAGTCTGTCAATTGAATTATTTGGGTGACAATATACATATACGACAAAGACAAACAGAACAAACTCAGTAAATTAAATATATATCGAAACTATATGTAAAACACATAAAATATTAAAGAGCAAAGTTAGGAAGGGAGAAAAGTTAAAATTCTGGAGTTCAATTGCTATATTTATTTTATTGTGTGGAAGAGAAAGACGGACTATTACAGATAAATGTTCCCAGTAAAATTTAGCTCGTGTAGGGCGTCCAGGGTGCACAAGACTCGGTAGGATAAGAAGTAAAGACATAAGGTAGGAGGTGAACGTAAATAGGAGCATAAGTAAATTCAAATATTGAAATGGAAAATGGAAAGCTTGTATAGAGAGAACGACAGAAAACCTATTAGCAAAGGCAATAGTATAAAATCGACTTCTGAGAAGAAGAAGGATGAGAAGCTTAGGAAAGATAGATAGTTATTATTTGAACGCTTTGAAGATCAAGCAGCCATTTTGTTTGATGTCTGAAGTGCAGAAAATGAAGAAGAAGAAGAAGAAGAAGAAGAAGAAGAAGAAGAAGAAGAAGAAAAGAAGAAGAAGAAGAAGAAGAAGAAGAAGAAGAAGAAGAAGAAGAAGAAGAAGAAGAAGGAGGAGACCCGACGACTGCCAGAAGAAAGGTGTGTTGGACACCGTACCATTCTATGCTGATACAATATCATCGCTACTGACTAACTACATTTTCTTTAGCGTCGCTGTTCAGGGTTATGTTATTGCATCACGGGTGTTCTGGTAAACATTACTTTACTATGGTAATAACGTCAGACCTTCCCCACATCTGATTTTCTTCAGACAGAGTGAAATACAGAGTGATCGAAGAGTCACAGAACCAAAATTTTAATACATTGTAGGAATGACAGTTGAATTTTCTAAATGAGGAAATACGAGGAAAGGAAATGCTCGTATGTTGTGTCAACACTGCTAAATCATGGTACAAATCGACAGGGCGCTCACCATTTGCAATTATGTTCAGTTTTCACGTTTTCGGGTTGCAGTTCCTTTTCACGCAGGAACGACTCGCTTTTTTATGCATGTTTATTTAAAATAATAATCCTATACTAAATGTCAAGAAGATTTTTAGATGCTTTTCCAGATTTTAGTGTGCCAACAAAATCACTGTACGTCGATTAGTAAATCGTTTTTTGGCAGACAGGAATATTACTGATCATCCAAGCATTTTGTCTATTAACGTGAAGACGATCCGTGAATCATTTCTTCGTTCTCCGAAAAAATATTTTGAAAAAAATTCTAATTAGAGTGAATTATTATGTGGAAATGCTAGAGTTACATACATACTGGATTAACTCCAAGAACAAGATAAGAAAAATTCGACTGCATTATTGTCGGTGGTTTAGAAGTTTCGTTCGAAACTTACATATCTACTCTAGACAAGGCTTTCCACAGACTTTCCAAGTGCGAACATTAGTTTCAACTCAGCAAGTATTTAAGAATTATGTCATATGGATTTCGAAGAATCCACTACGAGCAGCTATTTAATTATCTGAGAGTCGAGTGTGGTGTACCGTATCCCGTCGGAGAATGATTGATCGTTTTTTTTTTTTGGAGACGATCACAGCTGAGCGCTAAGAAATTGTCACGCAATTCATATTTTTACCACAGGCTGAGAACACGATTGCTGGCTGCAACAAGATGGACGCGGTAAACGCAATTATCCAAATTTTTGCTGATTTCTTTGGTTCACAGTTTTCTCGTGGCCTTTTGGCTCCTAGGTTATTGGGTCTCCATTCCCCTGCTGGTTTAAACATTTGGGACTATTTGAAGATAATATGTACTCAAACAACGCTCATAGATTTAATGAAATTAGAAATAATATTCAAGATTGTATTTCGAACATCAGCGCAGTTAGACCACAAAGTGTCGCACTCAACATTAAAAGCGTTGACTAGCATGATAAAAATTTTCAGCCGCAAATAGGTTTTAAGTGTATTTTCTATTCGTTAAAAGCTGTCTGTCGATAACATTAACTTTTGATAGCATTTTCGTTAAAATTTGAAAGTTTTTTAAATGTATGACCATTTTAAAGACTCGTTTGATTAGTACAATGTTTTGTAATTTGGAACGGGACTTTTTGATCACTCTGTGCTCCCTGGTATTTGTGTCATGTGATGTAGGCCTATACACTGGCCTTTTGCAATAATTGACATAGACATGGAAGTCGTTAAAGATAAACTAGCTGGTCCCAGTAATTTAGTTTCTTAACATTACGTTGTACTGCCTATTCTCACTTCGCTGCGTCAACATGTATTATGTAAATTTAAATTTGCAGCATTTTTGATAATTTTTGACTATTTATTTTTTCATATTTGTGTAACTAGGTTTCCATCTGTTTGCATTTTTGAATGACTTGAAAATGTTGAAACAGGTGAGATTTTACAACTGACATTAAAACTATTGTTATTATTAGTGTTAATCAGTTTTGGAAAATCCGAGTTAAGTAAATAAACTAACAAATGTAATACTGTTTTTTAAAATATTATCCTGCTTCTATGCACCTAATCTCTGCTGGCTGCTTATGGGGTGAAATACATAAAGTTAATCCGCTTCTTTGTCGTATACCGCACTAAGATGATTCTGCGACCCAATTAAGTTTCACGCAAAAGCTGACATGACAATAGACGTCTGACAAACTATTCCCGTCGTAAGAATCTCAACCCTAACGATAGCGAATTGAATAAGTAACAAAAGCTTTAGTATGCTACAGTTAATTACTGTACACAATTGCATACCGTTTCAACAAAATTTATTGTCTTCTTTGCAACAGCGTTAGACAAATGTGTTTCGATTATCGCTCGTCTTTAAAGGTTCGTCACTAAAGTTGTGAAAGGGTCACCACAGCAACTCTACTTGAAGACGACAGTGAATTTATCTAAGCGCTGATAAACATGTCTAAAACTGTGCGTGCTGCTGACTGGGAATCTCACTAAACTTTCTCACTGTTTATTCCCATAATGTTTGGAAACACTACAATGAACAAAACTCTGTGTATTGTTTTTGATACTCGCTGTTTCCGAGTTTTTGTTGAGAGGCGAACTTATGGTGGGTTTAATCTTAAATTTTATGGCGAAAAGTTTGCTGATGTCAGATATCATTTTATGTATAAAACCGTTTAAATAACAGTTTGATATTTACCACATGGATTGTGTCATTTTAATCGAACGACGGTAGGTAAGTCGTTATCAGCAGAACGTTGCATAAGCAAAAGACCGTTAACAGTTAATGAGCAAAAACTTAACGATAATTAATTCTGTGTACTTGTTTGAAGTACGGACGCAGTTAAGAGAATAAAAAACTATATCGGCTTAAGAAATACACAATAGACATTATTTATGGACGCGAAAGATAAAAACGTCTAATTCTGTGGCTTAGAGTTTTTATTTGTGCTGGAGACATATTAATGATGGAGATTATTTAGAGGGCATGCTTACTAATTTTCCTTATGTTACTGATTTTAAGTAATGTTGTGAGCTGTGGAAAATCCATAATACGTTGTTGGTTTATCTTAGTAACAGAATGCAGCATGCATAGTTATATTGTTATTCATAAGCCGTATATTGCTTCCGGTCACCTCAATTTTCCTTGTTGTATAAATTTTAGAGAATGTCTACGTAATTGTGCGAGCCAGTGGTATCGGGAACTCTGCGCACGTCGTCTAGCCGCAGGCGGACCGGCTTGATACTGAAGCTACTACAATGACATTATACATTTGTTGTAGCAGATACTAACCGTTTAGCCGATACGTGTGTTATAAAAACTACAGTTCCGTTCTACGCCGATAAAGTAATAGAAATGAAGATTAATTTACATAAAAACTTTAATTTTGCGAGTACTTGAGGACATATTTCTCGCTAGTTGAAGATCACAGTTATAAAAAAATCTCTCTCTCTCTCTCCCTCCCTCTATTTAGGCCTATGCACCTAAGCATTCAAAGAATTTCGACGAAACCGAAACATCGAAGCATGATAATGTTTTTAGGTTTTTGAAACGTATGGTGTGGATTACGTTTGGTGGATTACGTAAATCATTTCCAAACCACAGACGATCACAAACAGAGCATGTAAAACCAAATTTATTCTCACTAAAACGTTTGCTAAACTCAATGTCAGCAGCGATTATTTCTGTCTTGATGCGTTTCAATATAAAATTTCTAGACTGTGGGGAATCGAAAGTGTGGAAGCGTCACGTTTTTCGATGATGTTACATTTTTGTGGAATGACCCCCAGCCTAAAAACATTATCATGTTAAAAACTGTTTTTGGCGAACAAAGGTGGACTCAATAAAAGTCGATAGGTGGGGACTTCGTTAGTGTTTTGCGGTTGTAGTTGCCGCTTGTATACCGCGGGCAGTCGCGTGTTCACATCCCACCATCAGCAGTAAACTTTGTTATATAACTTTGTCCGCGCTCATAAACGAGTAGTGGCGAATTACAAGCTGCCAAGTGTGGTGTTGGTCAGACCACATCTCCTCGTTGTTAGCCACTGGCTGAAAATAATTTGACCACAACTAAGTTCATGGCAGTAATTTTTGTAAGCTGGTTAAAGAAAAGGTATGCCTTTTTATAATCTTTATTATAATGCATGATGACATATTCGAGTTTGTAGTGCATTAAAAGAATTCGAAAGGGACACACATTATTTTTAGATACTTAGATAACGTTCACTACACATGATAACAGTGTAAGTAATGGAACTGAAACCAAATTGCTTGCACGTTACTGTGCGTTTGAGAACACATTTTAATTAAAAGCTGTTTCGAAAACAACAATATATAGAATTTACGAAGTAATGGTGAGGTCTTCTGTTACATGTGCAGCCAGGACATAAATAGAGAATGTGTACGTTATTGGTCATGAGGAAGGAAAGTGCTAAGGAGCATTAATTGTTTCGGTGATTGATGATACGTAATGGTTGGTAAGAAACCGTTTTTGTTTAACCAAGACGTTTGGTTACGGTGAGAGAAGATAATGAAGTTGAGAATCAAGAAAAAAGTGACTGATAAAGTGGACGACGAAGAAGAGAAAGGTGAAGCAAGAGGTGGATGGACGATTGGACAAGAATGAAGAGATTAAACAACGGAGATGAGTGCAGAAGGCGAACAAGCCTATTTAAGCTTGACCAAAATATTCCGCATCGCCTAACACGGACGAATAAAACTGTATGCGAATGTTTAATGTTTCAAACTAAACGCGAGTGTTCGGATAAGCAGATGTTTAGTTTAAGTAAAGCCAGTTGTAACGGCGATGTTAAGGTGGCGGCGATGTAACGACAATAGTATTCAGTTCACAGCTTCCGAAATTTTTTACTAGGCCTTTCGTTAAATGTTCTTTTTTATTTTTTAATTAATAATTAAAATTTTATGGTCACCATTGATCTCGGTCACCATAAGTTCTTCCTTTAAATTATTGAACGAGCGAAATGAGATCTCAATTTTAACTCCATCGTCAGGCATTTGTCTGTTTCTCTATCCATTTGTCTTCTGTTTGGAGGATGTTTCATAATAACTTTTGAATGTATGAACCAATTTTTAGCTCACAAACTTGGCATAATTGTCCCTCACGGACCCCTATTGTTTTTGAGATCGATTCCCCCAAAATTGGGGGATAAATAAACATGTGAGGAACAAAATTTTGAAAAAAATACACGTGAACTATAAAATTAAAGAGAATTTTAATCAAAATCTGCATGTAGTTTTCAATTTTGGCAACTTCATAATTTTGGGAAATCTGGGCCAAAAAATGAGTCAAAGGTTTGTAAAATTTGTACAAATCCTGGGGTATCAAATTAAATTGAATTTCAGCCGAAATCGGAATTAGTGTTTACTCTGAAAATGTTTTAACTTTGGGGGAGCCATTGCGTCGAAAACGGAAGTCAGAATTTTGAAACTATATTGTAAAAGTCTATGTGGAAGATCAATTGTGAGGAATTTTATTCAGTATACAAACTCGGTATCTTAATAATTTGACAAATTAATATGTGTCCACATCTCTTGAAATTTTTGAATTGGATTAAAATAGTTGCGAGCTATGCTGGCAAAAAAACTTTACAAATTGTTATCTGTTATGTATGTTTATGAAACGTTTTATATATAAGCCTATAGATATCTATAGAAACCTACATATTAAGAGAGACTAAATTATTTGTCGTTTAGCCATTGTGGTTATAAATTTAAGTAACAGAAACAATGCAGCAGTTGGAAATTGTATTCATAGGAATAAAAAAGTAATAATGACTGTTTGCTTTACAACTGTTATTTTAATAAAAAATATTGTAGATGTATCGTGGTTTTCGTAATTTTTCGGGTAATTAAAAATTCTGTATTATTGAAATTTGTCTAACAATAAATACATTTTATTCAAAATAATGAGCTAGTTCTGAAGCTAAGGAACTTATTAGTTTTAAATGAGCCTACGAATTAGCTTAATTTGTTGATTGGTGAATATGTAAGATAATTATTTAAATACGTTGCAGTGTGTATTGTAGAGTACAACTTACAAGTAGTAAATTACAAACTGAATTCAGTTAAAATTTTCCTAAAGAATACGTCTTGTCATCAAAAATGTTATTTCAATGTGTATTTACATACAAAAAATTTACTTTTATAGTAAAACACTTAAAAATAAATAGAAATTGTAAGTAAAAAATGTAAAATACACTTTGTAAGAATGTTATTCTTAGGAAGTTAAACTGCATCAGTGTGCATCTGATTCCATCATCAACTGCATAGAAAATCAATGCAAAGTAGAATGTACGCGTAATTAAAATTGAGATTGGTTACACGTCTCTCATCGGATAGGAAAACGAACAGAATACTTTATACATTAAAGTTGCTTGAATTTCTTAAGATAAATAAAATAAATCAACGTGTTTTCTTATTGCCTAAAATTACAATCCTATATCGAAACCCTATAAAACAAACATATTTTGTTGTAACTTTCTAACGTATTATATATTATTATTTATTTTTTATAATGGCAAAACGTGAAAGGTACAATGTGTTTTTTATTACGTAAATATTGCAATAGACACTTAGAAATGGCTGCCTGATGATTTTCTATTTTTGTGATTTGTGAGTTAACTCCTTTAACAACTGTCACGCTTTTCTCACGGGAGAGGGGACGTAAACTCGAAGATGGGAAGCCATAGTATAGACTACACGGAAAGCAGACAGAAATGTTTGTATAATTGTTTGACATCTCAAATTGTTTTCAAAATGTTATTAAGCTGCTGTGCATTAAGGAAACAATAATACTGTTACGACGGTCTAACTGATCGTCGTATGGTACAGTGGAAAACAAAATACAAGACACTAATTACGTCATTAATCACCAGCTTTAAATATCACAATTAAACAGTTTGTAATTAACAAGACAGTCTCTTACAACAAATCAAATAAAAATTGTTCAGACGCAATAAAAATGTTAACTGATATAAAACACAATTGTATTACAATTGTCTCGCACAATTACATAACACGTAATACTTCGTCACAATACTTCAAACCGCACTGTGTATATCGCCACTTAAACGCACTGTATAATCACTGTGTAATCGCCCGACAATAGCTTATAATACTACGAACCGCATTCCAATAAATAGCAACTTAAACCAAACTGAACGTCTCTGAGTACTTGTATTTATACCCCGCTGTGGTTCCAGAATAATCGCTAACTGCGCATCAAGAATGCTACTAGAAAACACCAGAACATAATTGATTGCGGCCTTACACACAGCAGGCGTGGACCGGTGAGTCCGGAAGAATCTCGCAACGCATGTCGAGAATCACGTACGCACATAACATTACAGCCATATTCCACTGGATCGTTCGAGAAACACGTAGATGTAATGTCGTAACAATACTAATTACTATTGTAACGGTACTTCAAAATAACTTATGTATGAAATATTGAGATAATTTAATACCGGTATATTTTTACTTTTTCATGTAACTTATTTATATTACGAGTAATTGCTAACTGTGACAAATCAGCGGTTAGATATAATGGAGTAACATGATGTATTATGTTACTTTTTGTATACTAACATCGTGCCATCGAGTCCATTCAATACTGCTATGTCTGATTGATGTGATGTTGGACATTCGATAAATTTATTTTTGCCAAGAGTAATCGTTTATTCAGTTCTCATAGTTTGTCTTCTGGAGGAGGTCTTGTACATCGAAGAGGAGATGGAAAGAAGGAAAAATAAAAAAAGAATGTGTAAAAGTTATAAAATCGTATGTACAGAACATTAAATTATTTACACTAATTATGACGTTAAAGTATTTAATAATATAAATAAATATGAATATGTGTTTGTTTAATTGAAACATTATAATCGGTTACTTTCAGTGCACACGCTATTTGATGTTGGTAGCTGTGAAAAGTGACATACGGGTATCATTTTAAGCGCGACTAGTTCAAACACACTGTTGGGGACTCGGAGCGCAATAATTGTGTTAAGAAACGAATGTCTTGTAACTGTATCAGAACGAACGAGTATTGCTCTCTACAACGGCTTGTTCTCTGTTGAAGTTGAAACTACAACACACAAGACGGAACTTTTAATGAGGAAATGTCTCCAAGTTTGAAACACTAGTTAACTGGAGTCAAATTCTATGGCAGTAAACAAACGCGCGTTGGCTGTAATTATTACGCGAATATTTTACGGTTTCCGATTGTCTGGCTTTGCACCGGAAACTTCTCTGCACTGCACTAACTGGTAGTTTTTAATATTTGTTACCGTATAATTATTGTTATAATTTACGTTTCCTTGTTATCAACCACTTGTTGTAACCACTTCCTTGTTATCAAGAGTTTAAAGACTTCAGTCAGATCATCAGTAATTAAAACTGTTCTGGAAACACCCTGCTATTGACGCTCTCTCTCTCCCTCTCTCTTTCTCTCTCTCACAAACACACACACACACACACACACACACACACACACACACACACACACACACACACACACACACACACACACACACACACACACACACACACACACAGATGCACACAGATGCACACAACGTTTTATTTAGTATACTGCCTAGTATGTTAGTATGTAGAAGTGTGCATTTTACAAATGAGACCTAAATGTTAAGTAATATGTATTTAACGTTTAAGCATTCATTAATACAAAATGTTAGACGTTAAAAGTATTAATAATTTTATTTAGATTTTTGTTATCAAAGTGGCTACTATTATATGTTATATGATACAGCGCCATCAAAATACTAACTATACCACTGATGACAAAATGGACAAAATGCTCAGTTCTTGGAAAAATATGACCCAGAATTAATTGTTCCTTTTTCAGAAAAAAATATGTGTTAATTAGTTCAAACAGTAACACAGCTTTGAGTATAAATATACTACTTAGTTATCGATTTTACTTCCATGTTCCATAAGGAAATGGAAGTATGGTGATGGCGAAAAAATCGTGTTCTAGATAATTGCAGATTCTGATTGTACTACCCTCAAAACATGAAAAAAAGTCATTTTTCGAAAAGTGTCCGTGTGTCTTACTGTGTAGATTTTTTTCTATGGCAAACGATAAAAGCCGCAAATTCAAACAGAATCAAATAATATTTTGCATACAGCTCTGAATTGTAGAGTACTCAAGACCTACTGTTTTTGGTGAATATCGGTTAAGGGAAAGGGGTAGTTTACCTGCAACGTTTTATGTTTTAACAAGGGTAATTTTTTCTATGACGAATGATACCTGCCGAACATTGAAAAAGAATCAAATAATTTTTTGCATACGTTCCTGAATTGTTAAGTACTCAAGGTCTGTTGATTTTAGTGAAGATCGGTTAAGGGAAAGGGGTAGTTTACCAGCAACACTATGTTTTAACAACGGTAATTTTTTCTATGACGAGCGATAACTGCCGCACATTCAAACAGAATCAAATATTTTTGTGTGTACGTTCCTGAATTGTAGAAAACTCAAGGCCTGTTGATTTTGGTGAAGATCGGTTACGGGAAAGGGTAGTTTACCTGAAACGTTTTATGTTTTAACAAGAGTAAAGTACTTAATTTTGATAAATAAAGTATCCTGATAAGAAGATCATAATAATCCACTGTAGATCCTCTTCACTGTAGGATTTTATGAAGAGGATTCATAAATCCTCTTCATTTATGAAATATCTATAAATGAAGAGGCTAGTTGGACGGGGTGGGGGTAATTTTCTATAAATGAAAATGATGGTTGAAGGGGGTGGGGATAATTTTTATTTATATGTCATGTGTACTACGTTATCGGCAACAAAGAAGTAGTTTGTTGTTAACATTCCTTCCTGGGCTGTTTGGGCTTGATCCAATGTTTTCTACAAAACCAGACGTTTCGGCAGTGCTATCGACTGGCATCATCAGTAAAAATTGAGTGCACTACCGTGAGGTGGTATACGTTAATGATCACAGTACTGTGGTTAAGGCTGAAGAAAGAAGTAGTTTCTATGGAAATAGTTCATATCGAAAAGTATTTTAAATATAAATCTTAGAACATGGAAGTCATGTATGGTTCTCCATACCGATATTTTATAAAGTAATTAGAAGAGGAAATATGCTAGTGGCGTTTACTATAACAAAAAAAAAATATAATAGTTAAGTTTTAATGAAAATATAAATATGTTACCAGTGCAATTGTGTTTTCGCAGATCAAGTGGATATGTGGACGGTACAATCGAAAGGATGCGAGTGCAGCTTCGATCGATCAAGGACGGACTGCGCTTGTTGTGTGCAAGACAGCGGGTGTCAATGCGGTATGGCAGCGCCGAACCGCTGCGGCCAGTGCGGTCTCCAGCACTACTGTAACAACAGTAAGCATTACATTACATTACATCTGACCACTGGTTTATTTTGTTTTCCAAAAATTGCATTTTTTCTTTTAACTGCATAATATATAACATAACCACAAGAATAGATTTTTAAATCTCCACGGTCATTAAAGCGACTTCGCTTCTGTTTGCCAAAAATACTGGCCTGGTGTTTGAATATCCAACAGTTGCCAAGGGAGAAGTGACGAACTACTCTGAATACGTCAACGACATCCCTACAAACGGATTTGCTAAGCAAGGTGTATGTTATAGTTATGTATTTTTGTATCTAAACGATGAGCGTGGTAAATAAGTCAGATGAGTCAGTCAGTAGCAGAAGTGTCAGTTGTTCTTTATGTTCATGTTTAATTAACATTTCCAATAGTTTCGTACGCTGATCACAAGTTTAATTGTTAAATTTCAAAATTTTATATATTACTAAATCTAGGAAAGCCCATAAGTACAGTAGTCAAGAACTTCGTATCATAAGCCAATTTGATTTTCATTCGTTCCGGACACTGTTACTGACGGCTGTATTAGCTGAAGATGTTAAAATTCTAACAGTTGGAACTGAAATATTTGGGTAAAATGGTAACAAAGACTAGAGATGGAATACCAGAAACTATTAAAATCAAGGTGAATTTTTTGTGGGAGAGGAAATCGTGAGGAATTTGTAAAGAATAACTGTTGTTATTAAGATTTGATTGTAGATTGGTAATTAGATTTAGTTGTCAAATTTTTATTTTTATGAGAATTAGCTTATAGTACAAGTTAAAGTAGATTTTTAGCCACCTAAAGAACGTTACAGATGTATTACGAGATGGTTATCTCTTACCGAAGATCGTATACAAGGCACTAGCTAGGAATGTCTTCCAGGTAGAAGGTGCTTCCGGCTGAGAGTGTAAAGCTGATCAAATCACGTGCCTCATCCTGATTTCTGACTATAAAACTACGCGCGTAGCTGTAACACATAAATGTATCTCAAACTAAAGATTTCACGTTTTGTATTTTCAAACTAAAGTATTCGTTTTCTTGTTTTTGGTTACTGCTGGCGGATAGCTGTGTGACTATCTGCCACAATTTTGTCCCCTCTGCTAGTGACATCTTCAGGTGTATACTTGAATATACTGCTGGCGGATAGCTGTGTGACTATCTGCCACAATTTTGTCCCCTCTGCTAGTGACATCTTCAGGTGTATACTTGGATACACTCTCCATACACATACACACGTTAGTATAAAACTTGTGGAATGCAAAGCCTGAAGGATGGTAGTTACGTCGTGGAAAACAGTTCAAAATTTAAATTTGTTGGTTAACGCTGAGCGTTAATAAATTCCCCACTTATTCCTCACATGGAGTGTGGAGTTGGCGAATGACGATCTCTGAAATCATTTAGCGTCTTTGCTATAATTACAGTTGGGGCAGCGGTATTTGTATAATAAATCACTGAATAGGTATGCAGTAGGTAACAACGAAAAAAGCGACCGAATGGCAACAGTATTGATTCTCCATACTACCGGATCTGCCCCCTTCCACTTAAACAGACAAGAATTCCCTTTTAGTTTTTATTATCCGAACTGTATATTGTATTCTGCTAAAAAGCATTATTGGCTAAGAATTTCAAAATAGTAATTAATTTAGATTTCCGTTTTTGAAATTATTTTCCCTTTTCCTTTATTAACTTGTAATTTCGCACACATCTTCTATATTGTTTTCGTACTTTTGTGATTTATACTTCTTTATACAAGCAACAGTTTGTATATTTTAGTAAAATGTAAATAGATTTTTGATTTATTACGTTTAGTGTAAAGCGCGTTATGTTTTGATTGCAGAAACAGATGGCTCTGTCCCACAGTTTATTTTGCACAGTTAAACAAATACAAATGGTTGCGCTCAATCGTGACGTTTACTGCATTTAAAATAATCAGCACTAAGGCATATAATCTGTGAATACTGAATTCGATATCAAAATTTAATTATTTTATCAGAATTAACGTAATTCATTTGCAATGTTGAGAACTTGCGGTCTTGATTGTGCTCGTGTATTTGGTGCTAAGAATATATATCTGGTGTGCAGCCGCGATGACACCAAAACCTTCAGTGTGGATCACCAACAAATTTTAGTGGCTTTTCGTCTTAGAATTATCCAAGTGTTTACAGCTGTACACTCAGTAGCGTAGCCAAGGGGTTATTGGGTACGTTGCCAATTAGGTCTTATACGTTCCACCTTTAGGGTGGATGTATCAGGTCGCTAGCGACCGTGACACAGTAGGCGAATTCCGTACTACTGCTTATTGTCAATAACTTGCCACCATAGAAAAGCTGGTCTACAATCTCTCATGGAAAAATATTAGTCAATAGAAATACAATAGCACTCCCCCCACAATGGAAAGTCCTGGCTGCACCATTCTGTAAATCTGTGTTCATCCACTAGCAATTTGTTGGTGGATGTTCATTAATCGATTTCTAAAATGAGGGTACATTAATATAATAAATCTTCGGGATGCCGAATAATATAATTGTCTTTGTGTGCGTATGTTTCAGTACTACTTATCATCATCATCATTTTCAAGGATTAAACAAAGGATTGTTTGTTCCGGTCTCAAATAGGCAAAGAATAATTTCCTTATTTGAGGCAATTTAGTAGTAAATATGTCCCCTGGATATGTTATTAGCATATAACAGGTTAAGACGTTTGGTGGGGCTGCCAACTTCAGGCTTAACGTCCAGCCCGATTTTCTGTCTGGGTGAGGGACAGCTTATACCGGCTGTCACTTGGTCTCCTGAGCCGCGTTAGCCACCTGTAGGTGTTGCCCATCCTCCACCACTTGGAGGTGCGACTGGATATTTCCCTTCATCAAGGAATGAGACCATAAGGCATTACTCATCCTATCCAGTACTTTGGAGGACTTTCAGTACTACTGTTTATTTAAATATTACTGGCCTGACCGGTTGATCTCCCTGGCTATTCGCTCGTAAACGTCGTTGATAACAATACCGTTTTTCGGTTTAACACTCGTCGTTTTCTTTTAAAATCAAACGTTTTTGCTTAAAACAGGTCACAGGCGATAACGAGAGTGAAAGGACACATGACTCACACGAAAAAAGGGGAAACAGAAAAAACAGCAGTAGCGGAGCACACGTGTGAAAATAAACATCTACTTGAAGAAACGCCTGTCTCAGCGAAGATTCGTATTACAAAATAAGAACGACTGTAACTGACACTGTAGCTACAAGTTTCCGGGGGTTTGCAAACTTGTTTTAAATGAGGCGACTAAATAATTATAACGAAGTAAAACGGTAAAAATGGTAAAGTGTTATTTTACTTAAATATCTCTTTATTGTATTATGTTTCCATTTCTAAATCAATTTAATGTAGTTTTTTGGGCGGTTATTGGATGGGAAAGACATTGTTATAAATTATAGGCTTGTTTGTAGTATTGTGAGACGGGTTTACAGTATAAATAGGGGTGGGTCAAGATTCTGTGCTCTGTCTCAGTCGAGCCATACCTCATCGTAGTGGAGGCAATACTTTTGGTTTTAAAGAAAATATAAACGACACGTGTTAAGCCAAAAATCTATGTTGTTGTTCTTTGGCAACCTGTTTTATGTGTTTAGTCTTTTTTAATCTCCAGGCTGACTTTGTCTTATTGATACTATTGATATAAACTTTATTATTACTGAAGCGCGCCCGGGGTCGGTCGCGCGCGCGCGAGCGTACACACACACACACGCACACACACGCGCGCACACACACACACACACACACACACACGTTTACTGTAAAACTTCCGAATATTCTTTACATAATAAACTTTTCTGTGCACTGCGAAATTTTTGTGAAGGTGCTGGGTAGTTATCCCCACGTAACGAAATTCACACTTCTCAATAACGAAACTGGGAGGATATTCTAGATTTTAATTTTGCCAACAATTCCGATAAAGTAAAGCATTTTGAGTTAATGCTCGGTTGGAGAGGAGGTTAATCTACAGATTTAGTATCTTCTTCTACAGCGTCACAGTTCGGAGTCGAACCACTTTCCCCTGTCCTTGGCGAACGATGTCCATCGTTTTATTTTAAGTAAAGTATCAGTATCCCTCGCCACTGTGTCAATCCAGCGATGCTTGGGTCTTCCGACAGGCCTTCTACCCTCGATTTAACTAAACAGTACCTTTCTAGGTATTCGGTTGCCTTCCACCCTAATGACGTGTCTTGCCCATTGTGATCTATGCAGTCGGATGGTGGTGGCCAGATCATTGTCTTTATGTAGCTTGTATAGTTCCTCATTGTGATGCATTCTCCATATCCCATTGACTTGGATTGGTCCAGATAATCACCTCAAAATTCTCCTTTCAAAGGTATTTACTATGTTAGCGGCTTGTTTGTTCAGAGTCCAAGTCTCGCTGCCATATGTTATCACCGGTCTAATCATAACTTTATATAATGTGACCTTGGACTGACGGTGGATATTCTTTTTCTTGAATGTAGTTGTCAACGAAGCATATGCTCTATTTGCGGCCTGTATCGTTTTCCTTATTTCATTTATTTCTTCATTATCTTCTGCAATCCAACATTCCAAATATTTAAACCGATTAACTATTTCCAGGTTTAGTGGTTCGATTACGAACTGTTCAGGTTTCCTGGTTTTCCTTCGAGTGGTGATCATAACCTTTGTTTTATCTGTATTCACCTGTAATCCTATCTCTTCTGCTTCGCGTTTGAGTTCCTAGAAGGTCTCTTTTGCTCTTCCTTGGGACCTTGCCGTAATAATAATATCATCTGCATATCCTACGGTCTGGACCATTTTATGTTCTAATGTTGCATTCTTATTCTTATCAATTGACAATTTTCTGATCACATATTCGAGTGCTAAGTTGAACAGTGTTGATGCCAGCCCATCGCCCTGTTTTAACCCTCTCGTGACATTAAAAGGATCTGTCGTACCTGTTTGTAATTTGACTTTGGCTGTCATCTGTATCATTGTCAATCTTGTCAATTGTACTAATTTAATGGGTATTTGAAAGTATTGCATAATTTCAAAACGTTTATTCCTATCTATGCTGTCATACGCTTGTCTAAAATCTACGAAGATTTGTGTTAGGTCCAGATTGTTTTCCCACATCTTCTCCATCAGTGTTTGACTGTGAAGATTTGGTCTGTAGTGGATCTTTCACTTCGGAAGCCACTTTGGTATTCGCCCAGTATTCCTCCAACATATGGTTCCAGTCTCTTCTGCAGTATTCAAATGTATATTTTGTAACCTGTACACAACATTGAGATATCTCTATAATTTCTGCAGACTAACTTATTCCATTTTTTACGAATAGGTACTATTAAGCTAATGTTCCATTCTTCAGGCATATATTCCTCCTTCCATATTTCTTTAATCAATTTATGCATCTGTCTTTCTATGCCGCCGTAATTTAGTAGTTCATCTGAGATTGAGTCAACTCCTGGGGCTTTAAGATTTTTCAAATGTTGTACAGGGTGGCGCAGGGAAACGGGAAAATTTGAAGTTGATGTTGGCAGCCCTGTAGATGTAGCAGAAGTGAAACTGTCTGTCTAGCAGTAACGGACATTTAGTTACCATGGAGCAGTGGAGCGGTGCAGAGCGTACGGTCGCCGTAAGGGCGTTTTACCGACATGGTGACAGTTTGACAGCTGCACAACGAGAGTTTTGGCGCCACTATCTGATCCCGCCTCGCGGTCAAGTTCCTTCGTTACACGCAATAGAAACGTGGGTTCGTAATTTTGAAGAGACTGGTTCAGCTTTGAAGAAAAAGCCTAGTGGGGGTGTACGGTCTGTACGTACCCCAGAAAACATTGATGCCGTGCGAGCTGCCATCTTAAGGAGTCCTCGTCGTTCGGTGCGAAAAATTGCCTCGTCATTGCAGCTCGGACATCGGAGCGTTCAATGAATACTCCATGAACTTCAATTTCATCCGTACAAACTTCAGATTGTGCAACAACTGAACCCTAATGATTGTGTATTGCGCCTGCAAATTTGTGAACAATTGTTGGCTAAAACCAATGAGGATGCTAACTTCATTCAAAATCTTTGGACGTCCGATGAAGCCCATTTTCACTTAAGTGGATACGTGAATAAGCAGAACTTCCGTTACTGGGCTCAAGGAAACCCTGCTCAGCTTCACCAGCGTCCATTACACAGTACCAAAGTTACCGTATGGTGTGCAGTGTCGTGTCATGGGGTGATAGGCCCTTAATTTTTTGAAGATGAACGAGGCACTGCTGTCACTGTGACGTCTGAACGTTATGTCAAGATGCTAGAGACATTTTTGGCTCCAAGACTCCATACTTTTCCAAATCTTGACATTCAGCACACCTGGTTTCAACAGGATGGAACCACCTCACACACTGCCAGACAGTCTATGACAGCAGTGAATCGTTTGTTTGGGGATCGCATAATTTCAAGGAATGCTAACATCGCTTGGCCGCCCCGATCTCCAGACCTTTCAGTCTGTGACTTCTTTTTATGGGGACATCTGAAGAGTATCGTGTACCAGACTAGACCAAGAGCCCTTGCTCAGCTCAATACACAGATTGAAGAGGGAATCGCCAGAATCCCAGGTGACACATTGCGCCGCGCTATGCAAAACCTACAGAAACTGAATGTGTACGGCAAAATGGGCAGCATTTAACTGATGAAATTTTTAGAAAGTGATGCCTAATGTAATTTCCAGTCTTGTAGAACATAGTTTGAACCTCAAATAAATTTTTGTAACGTTCCTTCATTTTTTCTAATTATTTCAAATTTTCCCGTTTTCCTGCGCCACCCTGTATAATATCTTCCACTTCATGCAGACTGGGATGTTCCACATGATCGTCATTTGTTTGTTGTTCTTCAGAGTTTCCTTCCCTTGTACTTGATACCTTTGGATTCAGCAGTTTCCTTCCATCTGTGTTTTATTTTTAATTCATCCCCTATTATATTACCTTCTTCATCACAACAAAGATTCGTGTTGGCTAAAAGCTGTCTTTAACACGTTGACTGCCAGGCCAAATTTTTAAATTTTTCTCTATAGGCCAAAATGATTTTCCAGTCACTTGTAACACAAGAAACGTTCATATCTTGGTTTAAATGAAAAACAGGTTTTATTTTTTAAGTTCTATAAAAAAACGTACAGCGGACACCGATGTCCGCTCTGGCGCCAGCCGGAAATGAAGTCACCTGGCGCCACAACTTCCTCCAGTAGTGTTTACATCGTGAGTTTGAGTATAATTTATCGTTTCCTTGATTGTGTGTTAGTGTGTTATGTTAGTTTGAGTTATTTATATTTTCAAGTGAGTTGTTTAGTAGCGAATTTTTGTAACCATGAGTAATAAGAACAATGTGTTTTGCACGAAGGAAAGTCCTGCAAGGGAAGGCCGCAGATACGTGCTGGCTGGTGTGAAAGAAAACTTTGCGGAGAAATTGAAAAGAACAAAATTAAAAAGGTTAAACGATTTTGTAAGGACTGCCCTGAAGAACCAAGGTACTGCGTGGAATGTTTCAATGCGAGGCACAAATAGGACATGTATACGTCTACAAACAAAAATAAATTTATTAGATGTACATGTATATTATAAATAAGTTGTTTGTTACTAGAAAATCAGATTTTAATTTCGTAAATTAACCTATTTATTTCCATACGGTACATAAGTTTTCAAAATTTTGTGTAGGTGAAGAAGATGCTTTCCATAAAAAAAGAGCAAAAAAAAATATTTGATCTTCCACACCATACAGAGGATACAAGATTCAGGTGACATGTAATTTCGTATTTCGCTTTCGTAAGACGTAAGTATCGAAAACCGATGGCAGCAATACGTCCTCTGAAGTCAGAGCGGACACATTTCAGAGCAAAAGACGGCGTGTTAGCGGGATTATAAAATTATTTTGAGGTTACGTTAACGTAAAATATTACAAATTTTACTAGCATAACATATTTTTATTTAGTACTAACCTATTTATTTCTATCATAAAGTTACAGAATTTTATATAGCCAAAATGATGCTTTCCATAGGAAACCAGCAAACATTTTTAGTCCCCTCCCCGGGCCACAGCGGACACAATGTTCACGACAGTTGTAATTTCGTACTACACTTTTATAAGAGGTAAATATCGAACGCTGATGGCAGTACTATGTCCTCTGAGGCCGAGCGGACACATTATGTATGTCAAAGATAGCGTATTAGCGGACACATGGCGTGTAAAGAACATTTTCTACAACGATGTATAGCGGGCACCGGTGTCCACCATGGCCCCACAGGACGATGTGGCGTTCAACGTGTTAATACTATTGATTTTCTGGTAGGGCAGTTTGGTATTACCATCTGTGAATTCTTGTTTAATTCTGTTGATTTCCTCGATAAGGGCAGTTCTTTTCTTTTGTTGGCAGACTTTTATTCACTTTTTTTCTTAATTCTTCATATGTCTGTCTAGTTGTCTAATTTTTCCCTTCTCTGTCTAGTTGGTCTGTTGAGATATTGTTCATAGTTGGTCTGCTGAGATATCGTTTATATGGATCATTTCGTTTTTTAATGCATTCCTCATCGAACCAGAGATTCCTTTCTCTTTGGTCTCTCTCTCTCTCCCAGAACTTCCTTGGCCGTTTCTATTATTTTTGGTCTTTATTTTCCTCAAATATTCCATGATTCTATTTGCATTTGTATCTGTTATTTGTGGTTCCAAAATATTTAATTTCTTTGCTATTTTCTTTACCTCTGCGTCCCGAAGCTTGTTTATGTTCAGGGGTATTGTTTTAGTATTTGAACCTGTTGGTATTTTCTTTATCCGCGATCTAAAGATCGCTTTAACTGGAAAATGATCTGTCCCACAACATGGACCCCGAAAGGATCTTACATCCATAATACTTGATGCACCTTTATTCTTTATTAATACATGATCTATTTGATTGATGATTTTCTGGTCAGGTGACTTCCAAGTTCCTTTATGTATGTTCTTGCGTGGGAAGAATGAAGAGCTTATTCGCACAATCAATAAGCCGTAGTCCGTTGTCGTTGGATTCTTATGCAAACTACGATTTCCAATTGTTCTTATGTATATTTCTTCCCTACCTACTTTCGCGTTAGAATCTCAACTATTCGGGACGGGAATATAACTTGACGGGAGCTTGTCATATACTTGTTCCAGTTCTTGATAGAAAGGATCTTTAGTTTCATCAGCCTTCTCTTCCGTCGGTGCATAGATGTTGACAATGGTTATAAGAATACTGTCTTTATTCTTATTATACACATTTTATTGTTAACAGGTTCAAACCCTAATATGCCGAATTTCAGTGTTTTCCTAATTATGAATGCCGCTCCTCCTTTTTGTTTTTGCCTCGCACTACTGAAGATTGTATTAGTCTTTGGTATACCATATTTTTTGGCCAGTCCATCTTGTTTCTTGAACCGCTTCTATGTTAATATTATATGCCGTTATCTGCAGTAGTAGATCGTTCACTGCTCCATCAATGATCTAACGTTCCAAGTTCCTATCGCATAGTCCAATTTCTTGTGCCTTAATCGTTGTCGCTTAATCCCATCTATATTCTGAGGCATGATGATTGGTTTCTGAACATATTGGTTTTATAGGGAGGGGTTGTTGGCCGTTCTCCCAACCCCCAACCTGGAGGGCCGGGTCATTTTTATTCAGAATTACCGTCCCCTAAACCAGCTGATTTTATCAAGCTTAGAGACTGGTCTACTCTGATTTTCTGTCAGCGTTTACTCTCTTAGCCTTTGAAGATCCCTCTTCATCGCAAGGCAGCGATTCTCTCTATTTACCCCAGGGAGAATGGGTTGCCTCTTCCGCCTTTTGCGCCGTACCGTAGGCTTCCTACTCTGCCGCATCCGCTGTTGAGGTCTTCACCGTAACCCTGGCTAGGGGCCTTACAGGGTGCTACCATCCGGAGCCAGATGGACCCAGGCTTTTTACGAGGTGTTACCCCTCCTCCTCCTCCTCCATCCTCATCACTTGCGAGATGAGGCACCGGGCTTGGGACCGGCAGTGTTAAACAACACTGTTGGCAGAGTTACAGATTTAGTATATCCTTAAATTCGTAGTGACCGTCAATCAATGAATTTTTGAGTGAAGGCTTAGTTAGGATCGGTCAAAAATAACACAAATTTTTTAACTTATTTGTGTCGACGTTTCGACAATGTTTATTGTCATCATCAGGACCTGTGTATGAATACAAAAGAAATGTCAGACACAACAGGACAATTATTTGGGTGAACGTGTTCGTGTACGTGAATGTGTGTGCGTGTGTGTGCGTGCGTATGAATGTATCATTGTATGATGTGTGAAGGATTTGTGATAATTTGTTTACATCTTCAAATGTTTTCTTTAAGAAAACGAGAAAATTATAATATCACAGAACTTAATTTATACACTATTACAATTTAAATTGCTATATGTAATGATATTTTTAATTTTATTAATTATAAAAGCAATAATTAACAATTAGATATTAGATTGGTACAGAAAACATTTATACATATAGCAGTCAACATATAGCATAGTAAAATATATTATAACCTAAAAACAGATTGAGGGATGTTCAACTATGTAATTATTAAACGTTATTTTTAACATATTTCACTCACTACTGACATTAAAAGACAATCATAATTTAGAAACATATAAATTACACAATAACTGTAGAACTTTACGACCTTACACCAGATAGTTGACGTAATGTTACAAACACAAGTTTATGGTAAATTTATCTAACAAGTAAACTTAGATAATAATTGTAATCATATTGTTGTAAATTATAGTCAAAGTACTGTAGAATATTGTAAATTTATGTACATGTCTACAATCACACCCTCTCTCTCTTCCATTCTCCCTCTACCTCTCATTCTCAAAAACTCTCACTCTAACTTGAAATCGCTCTCTCACTCTCTATCCCTCCCTCTCACTCTCTCTCTTGCTCTTTTTCTTGCTACCTCTCACTCACTCTCTCCCTCCCTCTTTCTCTCTTCCACACACTCTTTCAATCTTCCAACCTTCTCTCTCTCTCTCTCTCTCTCTCTCTCTCTCTCTCTCTCTCTCTCTCTCTCTCTCTCTCTCTCTCTCTCTCTCTCTCTCTCTCTCTCTCTCTCTCTCTCTCTCTCTCACTTGTCTCTTTCCACAAACGGCACTCTAAAATACTGACCATAAATTAGAGAATTATGTGCAAGATAACAGTATAGATTTAACAACTTACATTGAAGAGTTACAAACTATTACATCACACCATTATAGATAACATATCTATTATATGAAAATGGTTTTTACTTAATATTTAGATTATTGTACAATGTTATTTACCTAGAACTTGGTCTATACAGAGAACCATAGTCTCATGTAGTTAATGTATATGTCTGTAGTCATAATCTCTCTCACTCATGCTCTTTCACTCTCTCTGTCTTTCTCTCTCTCTCTCTCTCTCTCTCTCTCTCTCTCTCTCTCTCTCTCTCTCTCTCTCTCTCTCTCTCTCTCTCTCTCCCTCTCTCTCTAGACTCACACAACACCTCCTCACACTCATATTACAACCCGGGCGCTCTCTCTTTAACTCGCAATCTTAAACAGATATATACCCTCAATCTAACACGCAGACGGGTATACACACACGCTCGCACAACACACACAAACACCCACACACACAAGCACACTGCACACTCGAGCATCAATACTTGATTATAAACACAATTATATTCTCTTCTTTTTGTCACCTAAGTGTAAATTATGCAAGACGCAGATGACCACTGTACTGAGTTTAAAAAAATAATCAGAATATGTGTCTATAAAAATTGCTATATGTTCACCTAGCTAATGCTAAATGATATGATCAGTGAGGCACTTACATTTGTTGCTGACGCCAAACACACAACTGTAAATTTGCCCAGACCAACCGCCCTATTTATAAAACAGAAACAGATGACACTTGTACATTATTTGATTTTTGAAAGAAATGAAAGTAACACGTGTTTGGAAGGCAGTTTAGAAAAGATTTACAACTGCAAGGGGGAGTAACACCAATTAACCAATTAATATCTGACAACGTGCTAGGCCGACAAAGATGACCAACCGACTTCTTGTAGGGGACACTCCAAATCATTTCTTCGAAATCATGCCTTAACGGTCTGTATAAGTTGAGCGTAACTGGATGAAAGATTTTGTGTATCTGTGCGAAAATTAATGGAGTGGGGGTCACTTTTTATTTGAATCATTTCAAGTACGCATCTTTTGAAATAATTATTTTCATAATGTTTAATTTGAGTGTTGTTGAAATCAAATTCATGGTCGGTGTTTAAATGGTGAGATACTAAAGCGTTGGGGTCATCATTATGAGTTTTTTGTGGCAGTCATACCTATGCTGATAAATTTTCTTATGTAATTATTGGGACGTAATACCGGTGTAAGTGGCAGGACAGTCATACATTGGACAGTGTATACAACATTAGATCGTTTGTCTTTGGGGGTCGGGTCTTTGAGGGTCGAGAAGAGGGATCGTACACTATGTTGGTTTTTGAATTCTAAAGTTTTTTGAATTTTTTGTAGGCATTTTTTGAGTTTTTCAGACAGCCCTTTGACATAAGTTGTAGAAAAGTACGAGCCGGCATTAGGCTCAGGTGTATTAGATTGGGCAGATGTAACGTTAGGGATCAGGTGATTTGCGCGATGTTTATTGATTACCTGTTTGATTATGTGGTCTGGGTAACCATTGTTTTTGAAAATCTTGAATACTAACTCAGTGTTTTTTTGATGAAATGATTGGTCACTTAGACCGGTGGCTCTCTTATATACGGCATGGATTAAGTTAGTTTTTATATGTATGGGATGGTTGGAATTAAAATGCAGATATCTACCGGAGTTCGTGGGTTTTATGAACCAATCAGTAACTATAGTACCATCTGGCTGTCTAATGACCCTGGTATCGAGAAAAGAAATAGAACTATTCTGTTCATGTTCTATTGTAAACTGTATTCGTTCGAAGCTGGTTTGGAACTGAACAGCGATAAGATAGTGTCCTGTTGGTGATGTGGATTACATGTTATAATATCGTCCACGTACTTATATAAAAAGGGGAGTTTAAATGGCAGCGTAGGGATAACCGTGTCGAGAAACTGGTTCATGGTAATGTCAGCTAAGATGGGCCCGAGACTACTTCCCATAGCAGTACCATATGATTGTTTAAAAAATTGTCCCTGAAATGTGAAATAACGATTGTTGCAACAAAGCGCCAGAAGTTTAAGGAAAATATCCTTATCTAATGTTGTATGTGTCGAGATACAATTCCAATTTTAATTTAAAATGTTTATAACCGTTTGAATATTTACATTAGTGAATAGGGAGGAAACATCTAGTGAAATTAAAATATGATTGGGAGCAGTGGCGTAGCTAGGCTTTTTGGCGCCCGGGGCAAGATCATCTGCCGCCTCGCCTTCACAATTAAAAGGGACAAAAGAGCAAAAATGAAGTCCCATCCGGTGAATAAAGTACTTAATAAATACAAATGTGTAGATTTTTGTGTGAAAGTACGCCCAGCAAACGTCTTAAGAACATCTGTAAAGTCAAAGTTAATAAAAACATATTATAATATTACCGGTATTCAGTTTGTATACATTTACTAGTAACAAATGTAGTAATATAAAAAATTTATAACATAAAAATGTTGTAATAAACATGCAAATTCCTAAAGGGCATCGTCAAAACAATATCCTAAAGAAACATAAAGTTAAACAAAGACTACATTAAACGCAATAAAATAAAACACTTACCGTTACAGGTTAATGGTTCCATTTCTGTTAGTAAACACTTAATATTTATTTTTAATATTTAATAAATAATTAAAACGAGACATTTTAAAATCCAACTTTTCTGGTCATAATTGCTGTAAAACCGGTTATTAAATCATTATAATCTAAAGACGAAGCAATTTCGTTTTCAGTTGAAAGTATCGCTAGATTTAATACCCTGTCTTGAGATATTTTTGATCGTAGGAACGATTTAATCAATTTAAGTTTACTAAATGATCTTCCACAAAAAGATACAGACACTGATAGAGTAAGAAACATTTTAAAACGGTTGTTAGTGTTTTGCAGTCTTCTAATACCACTAAAGAAATGTATTGTAGCAGTCCATGAGGTGTAACGTCCATTTGTTCTTCGTTAACTTTTGCTCTTTTTAATAAAAGTATGACGTCTTTCAAGTCACTGAACAATTCTTCACTGTTTAGGTCATGTGGATACAGTTTTGCAAGCACTGTGCACTTAATATTGATTTGGGAAAGCTGTCCCTTAAAATGTACATCCCCATCATTCATAAACGCCTAAAATTTACAAAGGAACCCAAATCGTTTTTCTAACTCTTTTACTGTATGCAAGAGAAACGGCTTGAAATTTCAACTGACAGTTTGTCCAAAATTTCTATTAGAGAACGTCGTATTTCTTGCCGAACGGTTATTGCAGACTCATCTGCCTACTCCCCTGGCTTCCTTCTTATCTTTTTTTGTGATACTGACTGACACCCCATTCATTACATACCTCCTCTGCCTTACAAATTACATTGTCACACAGCTCATTCCTCCAAACGTTTAATTTGTCCGTTAGCTTCTCCAGAAGTGTCAATCCTTGAAAAAGCTTATCCCTTTGGTCTGCAAGATTTTCTTGATTTTGCCCATAGAAGAAAGAATATCTGCCCAAAAAAAGAGTAACGTCACAAAATTAAAGTTTTCTATCGCATTAATTATTAATGCTGCATATTCCCTCGTATCAATTTTTCAGTCGGTGTAACCCTCCGTTTCTTCAGTGCAGCAATCACTTCATCCAGCTGAGTGGATATTGCTTTCACCGCATCTGCTTTTGAACTCCACCTGGTATCACAATGTCCTTTTAGAGTAATATTTACGAAGTCTTTAAGAACACTGCATCGATAGGTGGAACAGGAAAAGAAGGTGAATAGACGTTCTACTGTCCCAAAAAATGTCAAGCCTGAACATTTACGTGAGCTCCCATATCTTGTAGAGCAACACCGGGAACACGGTCTACATCGTTGCTAGTAATGTTCTGTCCTTCGTCGCCTGTAATTTCAAGACTGCACGTGCAACTTCGTCCAGAACCAACTGAATCTTGTAACTGTACTTAGACACTTTCACAGTTTGATGTATTAACGTCGTTAACTTTACTATATTTATCAACAGCCTCGTCGCTAACAACATCCACTTTATGATCGCAAGTTGATTCCTTGTTAATTGTAATATTTTGTCACTCAAGGTTTGATTTTCCTTGAATAAAATACTTCATAAACTCTTTGAAACTTGCTGTAGTTCTTAATCTTTCTTTCCTCCTCTTCCGAAACTGGGCGCCACTGAGTTTAATTCGTTTCATATTAGCTTCAAATAAAATTAAAAAAAAATATATTTTCAACAATAGTATTAGTATGATGACATACACGTCAAGTATTATAGATATACCCACAAGACGCACAAACCAAAGACAAACCGCACACTCAAAATACTTATGAACACGTTCGCTGCGTCGAACCGGGAAGAATTGCACATACGTAGCCCACGTAACGCTTTTTTTATACGTTTGTAAATAATATATTCGTCTGTATACGAATAGCAGTTAAGATTATCTAATACTGTATGATTATCAATTTTCCTTTCCAGCACAACTCGCTACAAAGTTGTTATCATAATGAGCCGTAATTAAGATGCTTGAGCATAAATAGACTAATACTGTTTATAACGCAAGGTTTATGACAACAAACAAGCTGGCTGGTTATGATTCTATTATGAAACGAATAGTTATATCAAAGAAACAAGCTGTTTGTAGTTTTATAAACTGAAAACAATTTCTTGAAGTCTACGCTCACTTTGCCGCCCTCCTATCTATGCCGCCCGGGGCGACTGCCCCCTTGCCCCCCCCTCAGCTACGCCTCTGATTGGGAGGAATTGTATGTTTCTTTGTCACTAATGTTGTACTTTTCAGATGAGGCATTTTTTAGAATATTGGCTAGCCATTTAGATGTTTCATACGTGGGGGAGTTTACAAATGAGATAATCGGTCTGAGAGGGTTGTCAGGTTTATGGGTTTTTACTAAGCCGTAAATTTTAGGTGGAGTTGGGGCATGGGTAACTAACCGTTTATACGTATTATTGTCAACATGTCCGTTTTTGAAGGCCTCCTTAAGTATTGTCACGGTTGAGTTGTTTAAAGAAGTATTGGGGCCCCTATTAAGCTTAACATAGGTATTACAATCACCTACTAATGAATTCATTCTGTTCAAGTATTCTGTTTTATACATAATAACGGTCTTGTTAGAGTTATCTGCTTGTAGTACTAAAATGTCTTTATTGTCTGATAAGAAGTGTTTGGTGGCTTTACTAACAGTGGACAGCTGGTTGTGTTGGTGTTTTTTATTTGATTTATTTTTGTTAATGTGGTTAGTAATAATATTAATACATTCACTTCTAACAATTTCCGGATTTTTATCTTCAGGTAAGTTGTGCAGAACGTGTTCCACTTCGGTGATAATTCTCTCAGGTGGGATGCGATTATCATTATCCGGGAGGGCAAATTTCGGTCCTGGGGAAAGTAATGTTTTTATGTCGAGAGGAATGTCGATATCATTGAGATTTGTCAGCCAGTCCGGATTGAATTTTGGAAGGTCGTGGTTATGTTGTCTTATACGGTTTAGTTTCGCGATTTATAATTAATTAATTTTATAATTAATAAATTTAAAAATATCATTACATATAGCAATTTAAATTATAATAGTGTATAAATTAAGTTCTGTGATATTATAATTTTCTCGTTTTCTTAAAGAAAACATTTGAAGATGTAAACAAATTATCTCAACTCCTTCACACATACAATGATACATTCATACGCACGCACACACAAGCACACACATTCACATACACGAACATGTTCACTCAAATAATTGTTCTGTTGTGTCTGACATTTCTTTTATATTCATACACAGGTCCTGATGATGACAATAAACATTGTCGAAACGTCGACACAAATAAGTTAAAAAATTTGTGTTATTTTTGATCGATCCTCACTAACCCTTCACTCAAAGATTTAGTATACCTACTAATAAAAAGTATAGCTTGGTTTTACTGACGAAATTTGGCAATGAAATGTGAACGTTTCGTTGTATTTTTTTTTCATACAACGGAGAGTAACACAGAAATGAACATAGTTTGAAGCAAGATTCCTTGAAATTCAATAAACAATCGACATACAATTTAAGTATGTTTCTGTTTAAAAAGCAATGTTTGTTAAGAATATGCGTAGTTTTTAAAGTGAAGCTTAAAATACATTTTAACTTATAGTATTTCAAAATTGTTAAAATTTTAAATGATTGTTTTAAAAATACTATAATAAGGTACAACAAATTTTAAAATAAACGTTTGTGTTTAACCTGTTAAAATAAACATTAAGTGACTATTGTCGATAGCGTTATTGAGTGTTCTGAGCTAGATACGTTTAAAATCAAATATAGTAGTAGTAATTTTAACTATTAATCTACTTATAGGCTATTTCCTACAATTGTGCTCAAGTTTCTTCTAGATAAGACGTTCGGGAAGGCAGTTAATTAATTGGGTTAAAATAATTTAGTGTTTACCTATCAAATTAAATTAACAAATGCATTCATGTTTTTGTAATTTTTTACATAAATATTATGTCTAATAGAATATATATATATATATATATATATATTCTTATGACGTGTGTAATATATAATTATAATATTATATATATGTTATAATATAACTAATATATAATATAACTTAAACGCACCAAATACAGAGTAGAAATTGAGGTCATTTTACCTCTTAGACCTCTTAGAGATCAATATTTGTTGTAACGAATTTTCCATATTCGGAATTTCGACTGTAAATATTAATGTCTTCTTTTCTGTGCTACCGAAGTTGCTTAGCAGCGCCAGGAAAGGCGGGTAGGCTGCCAGCATAAGTCATATGGCATAAAACACAATAATCCAGCCGCCGCACAATGTTATCCAATGTATAGTATTCATTTCCACGGGCTGACAAACATACGTTAATTTTATAGTGCTGGCGGGAATCGAATCCGTGACCTCTAAATTAGCAGCCAGACGCCACACCCACTGGTCAATACTAAGCTCCTAAATGTGTGTGTGTGTGTGTGTGTGTGTGTGTGTGTGTGTGTGTGTGTGTGTGTGTGTGTGTGTGTGTGTGTGTGTGTGTGTGAGAGCGCGCGCGCGTTAAATGTTATTTATTTATAAAAGGGGATCTGCCTCATATAGCTATTGGTTAACATAACTCCGAAAGTAACTATTCGTATGGGAATGGAGAAAGACAAAAGATAAAGAACACGTACTGGTTTTCGAGAAACCGACAGAAACAAACGGACTAAGAGACAAGGGTGCATAAGTGGCCACAAGGGAAAGATTAAAGAAATGGACCTAACACATTTCAAGTGGGAAGCATATGGCAGGTAGGGCTACATTGAAGCGGTCGCACAAGTTGTAAGCCTTTGACACTCTCACATCCACCAATCACGTCGTTTCTTTAATGTATTCTTATACTTTCAAATTCTGCGGGGTAGCAATAAGTAGGTTTAAAAAAATGTTGTTCCATTCACAGTCTGAAATTTAAGTGAAATAACGAATTTAATATCAATTATATTTACACTGAAACGGTAGCCTAATTGAATCTTTCCTGATACCAAGTATTTATATTTAAAGGAATATAATGTTTTGTTGTTTACTGATATTTTTATACCCAGACCATAAACGTAGTCGACGATAATTTCTTCTTAGGCTTTGTGTATGTACTTGAACGGTTTTTACTTCCATAGGCTAGCGCTCTCTCACCAGACGTGATTTAGGCCTACCTCTGTCCCACAACTTGTCCAATGGACGTGATTAATATTGTACGTTTATATTTTTCTTTTCTACTCATAGATAAGCTTGTGAAGTTGGTTTCTCCTGGGTATTGGCATCGTTGAGTGTCGGAGTGTCGTCCTCCTCTATCGTAAAGGAAATAGATAGGGGCTGACGACCATGATTGGAACTAGGACTTCAATCCTCGGTTACATCGTAACGTCTTGAATATAAAAAATAAACAGTTTTATAGACTGTTATATTTTAAACTCGCTTATTATTTCGTATTAAGGTTGTTTCTGATATTCAAGTCTATAGTACAGTTTCCATATGTTAGCCCATATTTTCCTCATTTCCGATGTACGAGGCAACTGAAAAACATCGCCTTCGTTACTTTGTAATAGAAAAAAACTTAAATACTTCTGACTATAGAGCTAACGTGTTTATCTTGTCTAATGTAATGCGCAAATCTATAATACGCATGTACTATTGAATTGTAAATGATAAGTATTTTTATTAAAATTTACTAACTCTCGGAGTTATTTATGGAAAACAGAGTGGGCCACAAGTCCTTTGACAAAAATGCATATTTTGATATTATTATTGCCAAGCTACTTATGGCCCACACCTTAGTTTACTGATTAGTTTTTACTGAACTGAAAGTAGGTGTGTATTTCTGTGTGGAGGACATAAATATAATATACGTACATAGTACTAGTATACTTCCTGAGCTGCAGAACTCTCTCAATATTTTGAACGAAGTACATTAATATTATTACATGAATTTGGATATTAGATAATTTTTTAATAATAGGAAAGTTACAGAAATCTCGTTTACTTTACCATTTACTTAGTAACATAACAATTGTAGAGCACACCGTCGTATAATAAACACTACAAATTCGAAACTTTCGGGTTTGAGTTACAGTCTGACATCCTCTGCATTTGCACAATTTTTTTCAAATTTTAAATCTCTTTTAGGGCTCAGTGGTTTAAAAATTGTAAAGTGTCCAAAACTTAATACTGCATTTAGATGTTAGTTAAAATTTTCTTTACTTTAATATCCCACTTGTGCCATTGCGATTTTATAAAAATGTTCACCAAATTTGGCGCTGGCGTTCCAAAATTTTGAAATTTAAAAAAATGAACACTATATTAAGTTGCGGTTAAAATTCCCTTTAAATTGGTATCTCAAATTGCGATTTTTTCGTAATTTTGACCCCCTCATATTTTTGCCTCCCGTCCCCTATTTTTTGAAGATAATTCTCAAAAACAGTAGGGTTCTGTAGGGTATGCCAAGTTTGGATATGCCAAGTTTTATGAAAATCGGTTAATACTTTTAAAAGTTATCGTATGACATACCCAATACAGATAGACAGACATACAGACGAGTAAAAAGTCTAGTCAAAACCGAGAACTCGTTTCGCTCGTTCAGCAAATAAGAAGAAATCCATTGGTTAGTTAATGATGTAATAAAGTACAAAAACAGCATACTGAAAGAATTAAAGATCCCAGAGGCCTAATTGTATTAATGCCGTAGTATCAAACTCTGTTGGTTCCTGGGATTGTTTAGATATTCAACAGATTTGTGTGCCACATGTAGTTCACAGGCGAAGCAGGAATGTATATTCCAGTCAAATGTTGCTTCTGGAGAAGTGACGGGATGCTGACGTCTAGAAGTAGTATTGTTATGCGCAGTTTCTAGGAATAGAACTGCAACGATGCATACAATTGGCTCCGTTTGTGTTATTAGTGATGTCGGAAAGTGCTAAGCATCTGTTTTTCTCGTAGGCAGGGAAGTATGCAGCAGTTGAATGGTACAAGAGTTACTGGGTTAGATCACTATTCTTTCCCACACCAAACATTAAGTAAATTGTTTAGCAAGTGTTACGACATTAATACTAAATTAACTAAGAATACTAAAGTGTTTCACTGCTTAGATGGCATATACAGAGTTTTCCCTGAAAATGGTGCCAAACTTCAGGAAATTATTCTACAGGAAAAATGTCCAGTACATATACGCCGACAAATGCTTCGTTTCCTGTCTGTATGTCCTATATATGTATATGTGTGTGTGTGTGTGTGTTAAAAAATGTAATTGTTGCCAAACAAATGAAATGTGAAGTTGAAATTTAATATAAGTAGGCCTATTTCTTATAAGAAAAAACATACCGCAATGTAATCTTGATAATTTCTTAAATGGCGACTGATTAAAATTTGTATCCCAAATCTAACAAAAATTGGTACAGGTGTCAAAACAATTTATGTTATATAAACAACTGATTATTTCTAATCCAAAGATACCATGTTTATGGATTCTGCATAAAATGTAACGGATTTATTACATTTGTTTCCTAACGGTACAAATTAACATTTATATTCAAATTTACATTTTAATGTTAACAAAACATTTATTTCAAAACAAATTAAAATTATTAACTCATGATAAACAACCTAAAACGCCTTTAAACTACTCAAAACGACTTTAACTAATCACGGTAAAATAAGGTAAATGCAAATTCCCGGTGTTTTGTTATGAAAGAAATGTAATATTTCCGTTATTTTTAATCAAAATTTTATAAACAAGTTATCATTGGATTACCAACAAAAGGGCTAATGTATTAAGTGATAAAACATTTGCTGTGTAAGTACTGATTTTTGTGAAATTTTGAATTAATTATTTCTATTAGCTGCCATTTAACAATTTTTAAAATGACATTTGTATTTGTTTTGTATTTATACGAAATAAAAGTAAAGTATTATGAATGTAAAGCATTACAAAGGTAAAGTACTTTTAAGGTGTAGTTACTGCTCGCTTTAGCACTTAAGTTGAAATTAAAATTCTTTCTTACGCAATATAAAATTATTCTTATGTAGTGGTTATTTACGTATCCTTCTATCCATTTGGCTATATATCAATCTATCCTATATTATGTTTATATATATCTATATATTTATCTGTCTGCTGGAGAATTTACAATAGACTGTAATGGCTCAGACTTTAGAAGTAACTCCAAATAGTTTGGTAAAGTAAATAAAGTAATGGGGATGTAATCCAAAAAATCATAATCGAGTGAAAACAATTAAATTGCTTTCAGAAAAATTATCCTGTTTGGAGAATAACGCTCAAAATAGTCAGTTAAAAAGAAAAGGGAAAAGGGAGTACTTGATATGAAAAGTGCATGGAAGCACAAAGAGCATGGACAATACAGTACTAATCTAATATAACAAGAATTTAAAGTTACAGAAACATTTAAACGAATACGCATCAAAACTAAAATAGATTCTGAAATAATTTACAGAATAAAGAAAATTAATTGTAGGTGGATATGACAGATGCCTCGGCAAGAAGGTGTTGTTAAACAATGCCTAGAAAGGTTGCTAGATTGGAGACCAAGAGATACGAAAACACACGAGTGCAATTGCTGTTTCCAGGGACAGACGATTGATCTCTTTAAGTACTGTGATTCAATGAACGGCACAAAAAAATGGGCAGGAGACAAATCACAAGAGAATGACTCTTAATTACTGGCCAGATTTAATTGCGAGTGGTACTAATGATTTTATATAGGCTGTTAAACTTTGTACTTATAATATCTGTAATGTAACGCCGTGTGTGCGTGCAGTGACGTCATTCCCCCCGCTAACTGTGCCAGCGTGTCCTGCACGCTCGCAACAAGCCAGTCTAGTTCAGTAGTTAACTCCGAACGGGCAACAAGCCTTCAGTTCGCCAGCCGCGGCTATATAATTATTTTCAATTCGGAATATTCCACTCCAAATTATTAGCATGATCTTCAGTGCTTAATGCATTAATACTTAGGCGATCTCGGCCTCAATTCATTATCATGACTTTCAATATTTAATTCAACTTTATTTCTCAGGCAATGCCGCGCTACAATGCACGTGCCATGCAATCATTTTCTTGCAACATTCAGTAAACAGTTAATTCAAAGAATATATACAGTCCACTACTTTATTTCATTTCATACCAGCCAACTCATCACCTAACGTTGTAAGACCAACTCAAGATTATTTCGAGAGCGTCGAACACGTGACATTTTTGGTCCTCCGGGCCGGATCCGGATCGTGATTCGGATTAAGATTCTGATCTATATTTCATTTAATGGGCCCAAACAACATTTTGTTCAAGCCCGAATCTTCTCAAACGTAAGATTGCTGGCCGCAGCATACCTTCATTATTTTCAAAAAAAAAAAAAAAAAAAACTTCATACTTGGCTGTACAAGATTCTGCAGGACATCATCTCTAAGACAGCAAGATATTACAATTCATCGTCACTTGTCATACAGCAGCGAAAAATTAGAACTTCAAGCTTGAACGGAGAGCTACAGCTTTAAGCATTACCCGACCAGCGGAAACAAGACTTGCGCCACCATCCAAGGCCTGCCGAACAGGATCACCAAGGAAACAACAGGCAACGGAGCCATCTTGAACCTGCCGGGGACTCATAATCCACGTGACTATGAACTTGTATTTCTTCTAGTTTTTCACTTATAATTTTATGTACAGTAAAAGTCAGTAATATTTTAACACATATAGTTAATAGCATTTGATATAAAATTATTAATAATTTTTATATAAACAGAAATTAGTGTCAAGTGGCCATAGACCTGTATTTTCACATAAATTTTCACTTATACAATTTTACAATAATTCAGTCAGAAACTTAAGTAATGTGATGAAGCTATATGTATGTTTTTACTTTAAATGGGTCATATTTTCAAATAATTGCCATATAACTATTTTTTAAAGAAAATAAGTAGCTATTATAATAAGGAATAGATTACGTTATATACCGATCACTGGCTGCCGCATTATATCAGAATTTGGTAAAGTACTCAAATTACATCAATTGTTCACCTGTTCTGTATTTATTTATCTGTTTCGGATCACAGCTTGCATTTCAGTCATAACTGATGTGAAAGCGTTAATTAAAAAACGTGGCACAATTAAGGCCTCTATATCCCGTGTAAATACCTTCGCGGACAATTTCGATCCTGACATAAACGATCACCATGCTTTAAAAATTAAACTCCGCCACTTGATGGAGTTGTCCGCGAAGTATGATGAAATTCAGACCCAAATTGAGGCTGATGAATCTGATTTCACATCGGTAAGTGACAGGGTTCAGACAGAGGATGATCTCTGTACTATTGAGTGTAAGCTGCACAATTTATTAGAACGTGTAGAAGAGGTGAACAAAAAACCATTAATTCAAGCGGAAGTTACGCCAATTAAAACCTCCCCTATTCAGTTGGAGCCAATTAAATTGCCCTGCTTCTCAGGCAACATTATTGATTGGCAGCATTATTACAGCATGTTCTTGGAGTTAGTACACGTCAGAACTGACCTCACGGACATCCAGAAATTACATTATTTATATTCTTCACTAAGGGACGAGGCTTTAAATGTAATAAAGTCTCTCCCAATCACCCATGATAATTATGCGGTAGCCATTGAGCTATTGAAGGCCAGGTATGACAGTAAATTAATTGTCTCAGCGTATCATATAGGGAATGTCTTGGGCATGAAGTCCATTCAGCAAGAGTCCATGGTTGGCATTTCAAAATTTATTGACGAGATCACCGCAAATATAAACGCTTTGAATTCATTGAGTTTACCTGTAAATACTTTTGAAATTATTTTTGTTCAATATTTAACGCAGAAACTCGATAACCAGACATGCCGACTATGGAAGGAAAGTCTATCCGACGAGCGATTCCCTAATTTCGACAATTTTATTAAATTTTTAAATGGTAGAAGGCAATTAATGCAAAACGTTGGCGCATCAACCTGTTCAGCAATCAGAACACAAGTTAGCGATAAGATTCCCTATCGCAAGACTATTAAACCCATTGAGCTCACTAGGTCAACATTTCATACTCATATCAACAATAACATTTGTCAGCTGTGTCGCGGTAAACACAGACTCTCTGAATGCCCACAATTTGTGGCTATATCTCCCTTTGAGCGAAAAAACATTTTAGTCAAATACAAACTTTGCTTAAATTGCATGCGCCCAGGCCATGAGCCCTCACACTGTCCTTCCAAATTTTCTTGTAGGACATGTTCTAAACGACATCATACAATGATCCATATACCAGGCAGTAACACTTCAAGCAGGGGCAACAATCAATTTTCCCTCAAATTACAAACAAACAAATCTATTCTATTATCCACCGCTGTCTGCATGACAACGGACCAAGCCGGTAGGAAGCATCCAGTAAGGATTCTATTGGATTGAGGATCTCAGGCAAACTTCTGTACCATGAGTTTCGCACGCCGCATGGGTCTAAAATTAACCAAGTCTCGACTACCCATCACTGGTATAAACAATTCCTTATGTCAAGCTGATTTTAGTACAAGGGTAAGGCTGAATTCTCGTTACAAGGATTTCAATCTGAACGTGCATTGCGCTGTGCTTCCCAGTATTACGAATAATCTCCCTGCAGAATCGTTTGATGTCTCATCCCTAAATATACCAAAGGGCATATTCCTAGCTGACCCGCAACAGAACTTTTCTTCACAAATCGACATATTACTTGGTGCCCAGGACTACTTACATTGATTGAACCGATCAGATTCATCCGCAGCCCACATTTCCCCATATTACAGGAGACAAAATTGGGATTCATCCTCGCTGGTAACCTTCCTTTTAATGTCGACATGACAAAACCTGTCTCATCATTCATAGCATGCGAAGATAATAATGCCATTTCATCGCAATTAAAAGACTTCTGGCAATTGGAGGACGTTGCTGCTCGTGCTCCCTCCGTTGAGGACTCAGAATGCGAAAGTCATTTTGTCGCTAACACTTTCCGCAAAAATAGTGGTAGATTTGTGGTGTCCCTACCTCGCAGGGGATACAACTCTCATTTGGGCGATTCCCTTCCCGGAGCTATTCGCAGATTTCAATCACTGGAACTTAAGTTCAAGCAGAACCCTGCCGACATTCTATCGCGTGGTTGTCTACCCCGTTTTTTACACGGGGTATGGTCCATCCTGGTTGTCCAATGAGTCATCATCATGGCCCACCAGTGCTTTCGATGCCCATTCACCCTGCACTCATCCCGATCTTGAGCAAGAACAACGTAAGCAAGTCCAAACCTAACTGGTTGCCGCTTCATCTACGCCTAGTTATTTTGAAAACTACTCTTCGCTTTCAAAACTCCTTCGTGTATTTTCCTACTGCCTTCGATTCATTCGGAACTCTAGGCTTCCCATAGTTGATAGAAACTCTTCTTTTTTAACTTCCCATGAGTTACATGGTACACTTTTGATTTTTATTCGCCAGTCCCAGCGATCGCACTTTAATATCGAAATCAAGGAACTTGAGGCACAACGCTCTATCCCTAATAATAGCAAAACTCTTTCACTTAACCCCTTTCTGGATAATACGGGGATATTACGCGTGGGCGGACGCCTTCAGCACTCCCAGCTTACCTATGATAGCAAACACCAAATCATACTCCACCCGCATTCTCATCTCAGTAAACTAATCATAGAAGACGAGCATCTTCGTTTACTCCATGCTGGGGTACAATTGACTCAGTACTCTCTACGGCAGAAATACTGGATAATTAATGATAAATCGTACATACAATCAGTAATACACAAATGTATCACTTGCTTTCGATTCCGTGCTAGGGGCTCAAGCCAATTATTAGGACAATTGCCCTCTTCCCGAGTTACTCCTGCTAAGCCATTTTCTCAATGTGCAGTCGACTACGCCGGTCCTGTATTTATACGTCAGGGCGGGCAGCGTTCCAAATCGATGTCAAAGGCTTATATTGCTCTATTTATATGCATGGCCACTAAGGCCATTCACCTTGAATTAGTTTCAGATCTCACTTCAGACGCTTTCATAGCAGCCTTAAAACGGTTTATAGCTCGTAGAGGCATCCCTTCACAGATATTCTCCGACAATGGTACAAATTTTCGTCGTGCTAGCAGTACACTTCACGACTTATACAAACTTCTCTAATCTAGCGGATGTTCGCACCGCAAACGGCATCCTACGTCGGCCCATTCACAAATTATGTCCACTTCCAGTGGCCTCAGATTAATTACATTAGCGTTCATGCGATATGAATCATTGATTTGAACTTTTATTGCATTATCGTGCTTCATGCCCGGGACATACCCCGGGCGATCGCATGCTTTCCATTTGTTGTTCTTATTATATTATTATTATGCTTTTTATTATTGTATTATTATGTATCATTATCATGTTATTATGTGTTATTGAATTTTTTGGGATCATTATTCTATTATTATGTAATGTCAATCATTATGTATTATGTGTCCTCATACAATCATATTATGTATCCTTACATCAATTGGGTATGTCAATCATGTTGTTATGTATTATTGAATTTTTTGGTGTCATTATTCTAATATTATGCATGTCAATTATTATGCCTTTTATTATTGTATTATCATATTGTTATGTATTATTGAATTTTTTGGCGTCATTATTCTAATATTATGCATGTAAATTATTATGCCTTTTATTATTGTATTATCATATTGTTATGTATTATTGAATTTTTTGATGTCATTATTCTAATATTATGCATGTCAATTATTATGCCTTTTATTATTGTATTATCATATTGTTATGTATTATTGAATTTTTTGGCGTCATTATTCTAATATTATGCATGTAAATTATTATGCCTTTTATTATTGTATTATCATATTGTTATGTATTATTGAATTTTTTGGTGTCATTATTCTAATATTATGCATGTCAATTATTATGCACTATTCACATAATGACTTAAACTGCAAAATCACCCGATTTTGTGCAGGCAGTATGTTAAACTTTGTACTTATAATATCTGTAATGTAACACCGTGTGTGCGTGCAGTGACGTCATTCCCCCCGCTAACTGTGCCAGCGTGTCCTGCACGCTCGCAACAAGCCAGTCTAGTTCAGTAGTTAACTCCGAACGGGCAACAAGCCTTCAGTTCGCCAGCCGCGGCTATATAATTATTTTCAATTCGGAATATTCCACTTCAAATTATTAGCATGATCTTCAATGCTTAATGCATTAATACTTAGGCGATCTCGGCCTCAATTCATTATGATGACTTTCAATATTTAATTCAACTTTATTTCTCAGGCAATGTATGCCGCGCTACACTGCACGTGCCAAGCAATCATTTTCTTGCAACATTCAATAAACAGTTAATTCAAAGAATATACACAGCCCACTACTTTATTTCATTTCATACAAGCCAACTCATCACCTAACGTTGTAAGACCAACTCAAGATTACTTCGAGAGCGTCGAACACGTGACATAGGCCTACAGGGCTATTATAAATTGCTCGCCCATATTCTAGAACCATGTACTAAGGGTAAAAATAAGAAAAACGTACATTAACTTTAAACGCAAAGTGGTTTAATCCTGAGACATTTGTTGTTAACGATAATTTATTACATACAACTCGCTCAAAGCTTTTGATTTCATTAGGCATTGAGACTGTGGGAAATGGGTAATACTAATTAAATTTGGATAACTCAAAAATACAAGTTTGCAACAAGAATAGCTACGTTTATTGAATGTACGAACAACACATTAAAGTACAACCTGCTTGTGGTTCACATACTGGACACGCACGATGATGTAGGTCTACCACCTCAGTTTTCTCGCACCATAAACGAGTTAATGCATACGGCAATCTATGGGTTACTCGAAATGGACCAGTACAATGTCAGACACGATCATCCGTTCCAAGTGACTAGACTATTACACTATTTCCTCTGGGATACATTGAAGTCGTTATTATAAGCAGCAGATAACGCGTCGGTCAGGCCGTGGAAGGCAGACGCCGGCTGACTTCAGGCAACTACTACCTCTTCGTCTGAATTCAATAGTTTATTCAAGGCTTTTTGGCACACTAGAACAACTAACTACAAAATTATGTCATGAAAGATCCCAGCAACTAGCAGGAAAGGCTTCACACTGTAAGACGTTTTGGAAAGCCATCGTGCTGAATGGAGGTCACACTGAACTACAAACATTTAGCTAATAAACCATTTTGTGACACATGTTGTTATATTTTTGCTTCTCAGTTTGATCTTTAGAACACGCTTCTAGAAAACTGCTGTGTAATTTACATTCACCATGTTTAAATAAATACTAACGTAAAAATGTATACTCTCTTATTGAATACGTTAGTCCGTACACCTTGGGTATAGGTCTATATGAATTCTATGTATTTTATGTTTTACGTTCTTATTGTATGGATAGTCCGTTATGGTTAATCATATGGCTTGGTCTCATGTGATAGCAATGAGTACCGGTACGAATATTATGAAAAAGGGGACAGACATACTTATTGCAGGCCTATGTGTGGTTAGGAGAGTAGGTATAGTTTTTCAGTCAGTAACTGGCGGCATCAAACTAGCAGTATCGTGTAACGCCAGGTGCTAGACGCACGCTTGTTATACTGGAAAAAGCACAAGATTAAAGAGAATGTATGTCGCCTTAGTACAAGGAGAAAATATTTCGTTTCAAAGCAGCGGAAAAGCGTAACTTCACTGAAAAATGGCTTATAAACATACTGAACAGAGACATAAAAAAACAGTCGTTATAAAAATGGTGGAAGACAATTGTGTATACGGAAACACCTCATTAAAAGTGTAAGACGTCTCCTCCGCGTACAGAGTTATGTAGCACGACGAGCCCGGACACTCTACGTACCCCGGCATTAATGCATACTTACTGATGTTCTATTAATTTCATTACTTATTTATCAGAACTAAGAAGTATACTTTCTTATGTTTTTAAAACGTTGTTTTACTCAGTCTTTGAAATTTCATATTTGCCTTATATTATTTTTTAAGCTGTTTGTTTATTTTGTCTTTTTTACCATTTCGATTTTTGTGAAAGTTGAAAATATTATTATTTATTCCTGTCGCAAGTAGCTTTCATTTTTCTATATCGTAAACGCCGTAGTCTGATTTTGTTGCGATTTTCTTCGCTTACAAGCCTTAAATTTTATATTTACAAATTTTTTGACAAGATGTTCACAGGTTCCTTGGTACCCCTTGGTACCAATTACCATTCTACCAGTGTGGTACTGTTATTTATTTATGGCTAGGGGACACAACCCACATCGTGAGTGTACATTTTATCAACAACTGAAGTGTTTTTAGTTTCAAATAGAAAGTATGGCATATCTGCCTGCCTAACTATTTATTTTGTAGATGTGGTCTGAATGCATCGAGCTATTATCGTAAAGCTTAGCATAAGTGTTCACACTTTTGCCCCATATACCTCTGCTGGTTTTGACATTGATCCCCCCCCCCCCCAAATAGAACAGCGAGAAGGGATCTGAGGAGAGATCAAAATTTTGTAAAAGTAGTAAAATCCAAGGTGTGAATCTAATTAAAAGAATTTTAGCCAAAATCTGAATATAGTGTTTAGTTTTGGAAATTTAAAAATTTTAGGAGACTAAGAGTCAGATAGTAGATCACAAGTTTGTAAAATTGTGTAGATTCGTGCCGGGTCAGAAAAATAATAGAAAAATGTACTGTAACAAACCTGAATGTAATGTTAAGTTTTAAAATTTTAGGACACCAAGGTCCAAAGAAGGGATCAAAATTGTTTAAACATTGTAAAAAATCCATATTGGGAATACGTAGAGTCACAGAGGAAAGTTGATTTACAACACCGTTAGCTTTTTGTTTTGTTTATAGAATAACTATTTTTCATAATTAGCACATTATTTGTAATCTCTTCGTTGGTATACAAAAATTACAAACAATGTAAAAAACAAATTAAAAAGTGTAAAATATGAGAAACAGCGTATGATCACGTCAGCACTTTAGGGATAAAATTAAGTCATACATACGCACAGTTTTAAAAAGTTAAAATTTAATAATTTGATTTTACCTAATAATAAGTGTATTTGGTTCAAAATACTGAACACGTTCTGGAGCGAGAGACCTTACTAATATATAATTTGGATCCATTGCATTCGAGTTACTTTAACATTTACTTGTCATTGCTGTTGACTGCATCACCAATTAACTGCATTCTACTACTTTTTTGTTTTAGAGATATACAGTTATTAATTAAAACTTCCTTAAAATCCATTATTTATTTCTCTTCTATAAACAAAATTTTAGACTTTGTACTTTGTTATATTTTTCTCGTTTATTTTTTAATACAGCTTGTCTCGCTGTAAATGTCATATAACACGATAAACGTACTATCCAATAATTTTCTAGTTTGCTGTAATTTGAATTTGTTACTTAAATGCAGCTTTACAATTTCCGTCAAATGTGCAGTGATATTCTTAGTAGAAAGTAAAACGAGATAAATACTAATAAGGTCCCTGAGCAGTAGAAATCGCTCACTGTTTCGAACAAAACACATTATTTATTGTTAGATATATTTCAATATTAGATAATTTTTTTGGGAGGTTTTAAGAAGTCTCGGATCAAACTAGTTTTAATGTATCATTTAACTGGAACGAGTTTAAACGGAAGAGAATGGGAATATCGGACATACTTAATATTACGATTTGGAATGTTAGGAGACTACATAGAAACAAAGGAAAATCACAGAAACAAAGGAGAAATGGAAAATAACAAGATATTTAGTAAATTAAGTTATGATCTTGGCGTTCCCTTGCCAAGATGAGCTTCAGGTGGAGTTTCAGTATTGGTTGACAGAAAATGGAAGTCTAAGATAATATATTATGCTCATATCAATGAAAGAATAGTATGGGTACGTTTTTAAAATAGAGGACACCTCTATGTGGTTGCTGAAGAAGAAGGAAGAGTTAGAGAATGTAAAATATTCTATTTAACAGATCAGATCATTTGGTGGTTATAGAAGATCTAAATGCTATCCTGTCGTTTTTATGGCGAAAACCATGTAAATGAAATTATACATTGCCTGAGGGGTTTTTCTACATTCAGTGCTTTGAAAGATTACTAAGTCTTTCTTTAAGAAAAAAAGATATAGGTCTACACAGATAATCCTGGGCACCAAGAGGTTTTAGATTTGTTGTCTAGGAAATTTAGAGGTTTGGTATACCTCTATACAAAAAATATCGTCTACTTGTTGTAAGTAGAAAGTTTGCAGACAATGTGATCTGAGTAGGAGCTAGATAATGTGATCTGAGTTCTGGTCACTATATGTTGGTCTCTAGAATAAATCTTCTGACAAGATGGAGGAAACCAAGATAGATTAAGAATCATGTAAATTTTTAAATTAGAGAAAATTTTTAAAGTTTACCTTTTGAAGGAAGAGAGTATTAGAATTTATATCAACAGCGTTGCAATTAATTATTTACAACGATGATGTTAATCAACAATGGGGAAATATCATAAGTGCAGCAGATGAAGTGCTACGGGAAAAATTGAATCTAGACGTAAATGTGGTCTGACAATTTGGAATTAAGTTCTAGCATAAACACTGATAAAAATAAAGAAACTGTAATACGTTTTTAGAGTCAAACAGAAGCGAGGATAGACAAATTTATGTGAAAAAATGCAGCTAAGCGAGTAGTCAAGAAAGCACATGCTGAACAGTGGGAACGATTTATTGGTACAATTGAAAACGATATTCATGGTCGGTAAACAATGGCTTTTAAGTTGATGAGACATCTTAATATACGACATTATACGAAGTTATATTATAACAGTGATGCAGAGGAGACGGCTGTGTCAGAAGATTTGGCTGACGTTGTTGGAGGTATTATTCGATGCCTTGCCAAATTTAAAATCGGAAAGTGCTGTAGCAGATGTTATGAATGTAAAGCTTGTAAAGCTTATAATGTTGCATTCGTTGAATGTATCTTGCAAATAATGCGTGAAGATTGGAAGTATTCATAGGCGATGTCCCTGTTTAAGGAAGGAGATAGATTTTCTGTTTCTAATTACAAAGGTATAAGCCTATTAGACTGTGGCTATAAAGTCTGTAGAAAAATAATAAATAAGCGGTCACGGTCTATATCGGATGTTTTATTGTCAGACGTCCATATTGGTTTTAGTAAAGGCAAATCCTGCTGTGACATGTTTTTTCATTAAAAAAGATAATGTAAAAACGAGTAAATTTTAACCTGGAGCACACTAGGTAATAATTTATGAGAAAGAGTTTGGTAAAGATAATCGAGGAAAGTCGTGGCAAATAATCATGAAGCAAGGTTACCCAAAATATCTAATAAATGTCATTAGAAGTCTTTGTTCTTGTACAGTGTAGGATTGGCACGGGCAACAGACAGCCAGAAAAATTATTTACCAATCCAGGAGTTTGTCAGGGTTGCAGTCTACCACCAAAATTAGATAAAGTTAAACGAGGATGTTTCTATGAATGCTATGCTCTTCGTGACGGTGAAGTTATTCTTGCAAGAAACAAAAGATTAAGTGGAACGTGTTGTATTTCAACTGCACCGAATTAGACAGGAGTTTAACAAGAGAGTTTGAAGGCATTCTGTGACTGTTATCCAGCGCGGACGAAAGCGTCCATTAGACGACTACTGTTTGGAGCAATTATGGAATTTCCAGTACTTGAGATGTAATATTTCGTGGGGTCTAGACATAGATGTGGAGAACAAGTTGAGCAAAGTTGGATCCATCTGTAAAGCCATTCAAAGAACATTAAAAAATTAACTTAGACCAGAAACCAAAGTAAATTGTATATACGGTTATGACATTACCTACTTGGTGGACGTAAATAAAATCACCACTACAGAAATGAGGTTTTTAACTACCGTCAAAGGATGTTTAACTGCCGTCTTCATCGCAGTGAGGATACACAGAGTGAGCTTAAGGTGTCCCTATTGAAGAAGAAGAAGAAGAAGAAGAAGAAGAAGAAGAAGAAGAAGAAGAAGAAGAAGAAGAAGAAGAAGAAGAAGAAGAAGAAGAAGAAGAATTTTCAACTGTTGTGAAAATTACGAAAATCTCTATTAATTTACTACTTTTTTATTAAAGTAACAAATGAAAAGCAGGCAATCAATATTAATTTTTTATTGTTATAAAACAAGAAGAAGATTTTCAACTACTACATTGTTTTTTTAAATTAAATTTATAACTACCATGCCTAATGACAAATAATTTAGGCCTGACTTTTAAGTTTATGTATATTTTCATAGACGCCTACAGGCCTGTATCTAATACTTTTAACACAAATACTTTTAACAGGCCTATATACTAATACAAAAATAACAAATGATAACAATGTGTAAAATGTGTTTTTTTAAACATGACTTACATACTTTCTGAGGACTGTATAAAATGTTGTAAGGAGTTTTGAAAGATATTAAGTTTGGTAAATTCCTAAAGATACTGAGTTTGTATATCGAATAAAGTTCTTCATAACTTAAAGGCCCTCATAATCTTTTACAACAGTAAAACACAGTTAACATTACGTTTGGATTTGTTTTAAAATTTCCTTTAGCCCGATACGCGGCATAGATGTTTGCAATTTTTCAAACCCTGGAATATAATCCATTTTTTAGACCTGATGTCCTTAAAAGTTTAAAAATTTCAAAAACTAAACACCGTATTTAGATTTTGGTTGAAATTCTTTTTAAATTGATACCCTCACATGGGTTTTGCGATTTAAAAAAAAATTTGACCTCCTACTTTTAAAGGGATCAGTCTAAAAAAAGGGGTCTGTGGAATAAAAGTATGGACACGCTTGCCACGTTTTACGATAATCGGCTGATGCATTCAAATTTATCCTCCAAACGATAGAAAGATAAGCAGTCAGACAAATGCCAATCGACCGAGTTAAAACTGATAACTCGTTTTGCTCTTTCAATTAATAAATGTAACTTTATCTCATGTGATGGTTAATTAAACAATACATAACGTCTTGTATTGAGCAACATGACGTCTAGACTGTCGCAAAGTAGCTATGCCCATGAAACAAATTAATACAGGACACAGAACACTAGCAGATGGAACCGATAAACCACTGAGTAAAAGTGTGCTAGTTCATGTATTAATTATTTGGAATATATTAAAGTACTGAAAAGATAAAATTAATTTTAGTGACTGTCAAGTATAGACCTATATATCAGTCCAACTTCAAGTAATAACAATTTATGCAAAAAAAAAAAAAGATTCAGGTCGATTATAGTTCAGAGAAATAAAGAAATGGACAAAGATAAAACTATAGTTATTAAATGTTACTGCATCAGTGTTCACATTTATGGCTTTTTATAGCTTAAAATAAAAAGATACGACAACAAAATTTGGAGATTTTTCTTTTGTAAATACATAATCATGCTCTGTCCTAAGTAAACGCTCTGTGTGTAAAAAGAGATTGTCTGCAAGACAAAAGGTAAGGTTCGTGTACAAGAATCTGTTTGCTAATGCAAGGGTACGCTGTACGTAACAGGATACAGTTGTCATAAATTGTTGACATTTTAAAAAGACAAAAATTTTTTACTTCGTGGTTTAGAAAAGAAAAAAGTAGCAACTGAAAGGAAGTAGTTATGTGAGGAAAACAATGAAAGGGAACGTAATAATGCATTAAGGAACTTTTCTAAGGCGAAGTGTGAAAACAAGTGTTTTTTTTGTGAGCAGAGTTTAAAAAGTTGTAGCACAGAGCACAGACACAGAGACAAGACGTTTGTACTGAGGTTTAGCACGGTCGCTCTGTGACATGGAAACATGCCAGCTAGAATTAAGCCAAAAACACATTACACTCAATCAATAACAGTTACTCGTACTATCTGCTTTATTTCTTTAACAAATGCTTTTGGCTTTTCAATTTCACGACGAAAATTACATATGAAGGGTAAACGTGAGTCTTAGTTAACGGAGGAGGCGAGTTACATATGGCCAGTGCTTGAGAAGAGTGTGAAATAGTTGATGCTCATAAAACGAACTGTATTTGTATGAAAAACGCGACGAATGTTGAACACAAATAAACATCCAACGATTTTAAAAACCTTGAGGTAGATGAACAGTTTTTACGCATGAGGTAACAGAAAATTTCTTCGTACAGAACAAGATAACAATAAAATTTTGTTAAATTTTGTGATATGACGTTGCACGCTGGAAAACAATAATGTACATAGTGTTAAGAATGAGTGCTGTGCCGACGTAAACAGGAGTAAACGAAACTGAACTGGCGGCAAATGTTAATAATTAATAGATTACACAAATAAACTAATAATAATCTAGTAAAGTAATAATACGTTTACATTAGGTGTAGGAAATATGAAAATAATGTAGACTTATAGAATAACATATTAAGTTACGCTGAAGTGATCACTTATTGCTGTAAAACTGCTGCTTCCTTTGTTCAGGTATTAACAACAATAATGCAAACAGTAGAACGATAGAACGACATTAATCACACTAATTGTTGTCGTCATTACCTGAAGGGCCTTTGGATCCATTTCCATTTTACTGCCACAGGTGTTGCCATTATTAGGTTGAGCATTAAGAAAAAGGTAAGCAGAAAGGGTTTCTTCTCCAAACATGCAAACAGAAACAGATAATCTCAAATTACTGGCTTGCCCATTTAGCGGTAACGGAAGTTGAATATTGGTACCAACGTAACAATGTCTATAATATTACACTGACTGCACCGTTATAGTAGAGCGGTGTTGTAGGTCTTGTATTTTGTAACAACAACAGCATTATTATTATTATTATTATCATCAGAAAAACAACAAGAAAAGAAACATGCCGTACTTTATACGGGATGAGACAATACAAGTCACGTGACAGTGTTAGGCAATATTTGCTGCGGACGTTGGCACAACCGCTGACGAGACGACCAGCTACTTACACATATTATTCAAATGCATGGACGTGAGCGAGCAGTAAACTTTTCCAGACTGTCACAGCTTGGCTAACAGCTGACATGTTTGCTTTTTCACTATGACACTTCTCCCAATATTTGTGTTATAGTTGTATTTTGTATAACACGCACACCGCCTGTCCTATTGTTGCACTCATTAATATATCAAGAACTACATCATTGCGATACTGCGATAGATTTTCCATTTTCTCCTGATGTAGAAGACGACGTCTCTGTTTCATATTTATTAAGCTAAGTTTGGATCAAATAGCAGTAAGCAACTAACTAGCAGTTGTCAACGTCTGTTTGAACGTCTCTTCACTGATGTCTAGTGAATATATTTCACGATATATTCACGGATATTTACGTATACATAGATGGCAACGTGTGTCACTAAATTATATTGGTGAATCTCGAGTAGTAGACCTATCAAGTTAATTGTTTTGAATAATTATTGTATTCAGTTTTTTTCTTAGATAGGTTGCCACTTTGAATAATATCTTCCTATCACCTTTTAATAATATCTTTCGCCTTTTTCACCAGTTCTCGTCTACCTGTATTTTTCTTCTGTGTCGTTAAATCTTGCAAATTATCAATTTCACTTATCATTATACCTTATCGTACGGACGTGTTGACAGTTTGTTATCTCCGGCATAGCTCTTGGATTTAGTTTTATTAAACAGTCTCTCAACTGATCAAGATACCAAGCCTTCGTAAAATGTTTTTAATGTTGCATACAGTCAAATTGGTAACCTGTATGGTTACCCGATCTCATGCGGTTTTAAATGATATTAATATATACATGTATACGTTGTGCGTGTGTATGCGTATATGTTTGTAACATAAGATATATTATAAGAATGCAATTATTTATATAGTATTATACATTATACAATATAATATAATTTTTAAGATATACTATAATCAAAATATTGTAATGTAAATAATTAATTAATAGCAAAGAAGAATCATTGGAATTTTTGGACATGTTGTTTGTAAAATATATATTTTATTGTCCTAAAAAATTTATGTATGGCTGTTGCACGATGTTTTTTTAAAATATAATTAAAGCATTTTCTATTCATTTGTTTATTCATTCGCAATACTATACTGACTTTTTAACATATCAGTAATCGGTTAATGGTTACTTTACAGAAGCAGCATTAACAAACATTAAAGCCGAATGTACGACAGAATTTTGTATTTTGTTGTTCGATCAAAACAACATGTGTAACAGCATGGACAGTTTTGCGCTTACAAAAGCATTATAATAACGGTCCCGTGTGTTACATACTATTACGTATACGAGAGATGCGGTTTGAGTATCTGTGTAATCATATGTACCGTGATATGTACTGATAATCATCAGTTCAAATACTATCTCTGAATTTTTGTAATTACAAAAGGTTATTTTGTTTAAGTTAATAATAAATAGTCAATAATTTGTATGAATGTGTTTATTTTTCCTTTATTTACAAATATAACGCTGCAAATTCAAATGGGATCAGCTTTATCACATTGTTTAGTTTGATAATTTAGTTGTTTAAATGAAATGTACATTATATCTCATGTTGTTTGACACAAAATATTCTATACTTTAAATATTTACATTAAAAAATCACGCGTTTGTTACAAACGGCTTATTCGAACTGATGAATGTGTACTCTTTTCCATCAATAGTCTTTGTTTAACTAGTGAATGGTTAATGTTCCCTTAAAAATGATTATATAATGTTTGGAATTATGTTGGAAGTAATGGATCTCTGAATTATATACAATTACCGTGCTCGATAGAATTAAGCAGTAAACAAAGGCTTGCACAGCAATGCAGTGAGAAGCTTTTCTATTTAACCATCGTCATTTTTGACGCCAAAGTGTAGGCCTACAACTGAAAATCACAATAGTACAACTATAAATCATTTAAATTTACTTCGTTCTTGATGTCATATTTTTTGGCTACGGAATAGTGTTTTCACGTAAAAATCTTCATATTTGTAAATAAGCTTTCGCTTCTTTGGATACCAGTGGACTTGCAGTCGGTGACCAGCTACAGCTAACGACCGTCCCGTCGGCTGTGACAAGTCACGGTGACATAGTCATAATTAACATCGCACTTGAATGTCTGTACAAGATTTGTTAAAACTAACTTGTTTTACTCCGAAAAACCCCAATTCGGCCCCATAATTATGCCGGCTTTTTTCTTAATTAACTGAAATATTATTTTGAAAATTAGTACCGATAATATAAGCCAAGAGCAGTGTAAGCATATGAACTAGTAATAGAAATAATCGTTCATTTTGGTGAGCCGGCTCAACTGATATATTTTGGTAGCGACCGGTTCTAGGAACCGGCTCAAAAACCCGACTGATACGACTTATTCGTTCGTCCATTTATTTCTATTACAGATCTGCATTAGTTACAGGAGAACAGAGTCCGACTGGATCGTATTCGTTCGTTCATCCGTTCCCATTACCGGTCTGCTTTACCTTATGAAAGGCAGCCAGAAGTTAAATAGATTTTTGTTGACCTTGTACTCAGCTCAAATGCAGCTTCTAAATGCAGTGGCATTTTAGAATTTCACACAAGAGAATACAATAAGAAATGCAGGCGTATTTACATAAAGAGAACCAGAGTTCATGTTTTTAAAAGGTGTTAGCTAAGTTTATCTGAATTTTTCTACGTTGCGTTTGTGAAAGACATATTCGTAACTCCCTAAATGGTACAGCATATCTACTGATACAAGTATTAACCACTAGTCGTTTAGAAGGGTTTCATCATGCAAGTGTGCAGTTCGTAATTAACACTCGAAGTCACAAATTTAAGGTTTTCTTTGGAATATAACATAGATAAATGAAATTCTGAAAATGTTTGTATAATAACTTAGTATCGTATTTCTGTTACAAGTAATTTCTGCCATTTCTACTAAAGTAGAATAACTAACAACAGATGTTTAATTAAATTCAGAAAAGAAAATTCACTACTTAAAAATTGTTTAATTAGGATACCCAGATGTGTAGCAGTTGTCATACGTTTTGGTTGTTTAAGTAAACTGTTTATTCCATTGTTATAACTACATGTTAGTAGCCTTATATGTGTCAGCTTGTGATCGAAACAAGAGTGAACAATGTAGGTTCCGTGCATCAGTCTGATTAAATGAGAGCCGGTTCTTACCGAATCGCGGAATCGTCTCCTTCATTCAGTATAAAGAACCCGTCTTACAAGACCGTCTTAAAGACCCGGTTCATTTATAAGTACAGTTCAGTGTTTCAGTTTCATGCTGAGCACATGAAATAGTGGTAGTTAATTATACACAGGTGGCTTGTTGTTCTGGTAAAAATAAATCAATAAAATTTGAACGGATAAATGACTTAAGCATGTGTTTTTCAAACCTATGATGTTTTACATCATCATCTGTTTCAAATGGAAACTGACTTTTGCAGTTATTAGCAGTTATTTATTTTGTTCAGATTATTCTGAAACTAGGTAAATATTAAGATATTTCATTACTTATTGAAATAATTCTATATTATTAGACAGTGTTTTACAGTTGTTCAATGTGAAACGTTATAATTGGCCTTTTTAATTTCGTCTTTAAAATAAAATGCAATTTTACTGAGAGATTATTATAAGCTGTAAGTTTAGTTTTAAGAGCGGTATCCGAATGTATTGCTATTTTCGAATCTAGAATAATAAATTTTGTCATAAAATTCTCACACATGTGCAAAATTTGAATCTAAGATACGCTGAATGTTGAAGCTTGTTCTAAATTCGTTAGACCAATTTAAAAATTTGGAAAAAGTGTCTATTTAGAAAATTTGGATCTATTTTTCATATTTATTCTCATCTGTAGAAAGTATATTGAAATTGTTTCCGTTAAATCGTTAAAGACGCTGCATATATGAGCAATTTCGTTTGTAAACTTGTACTTGGTACTGGTCGTGAAGTAGAAATGTACGGCGTTCTCTGTACGTAAGCAGTATTTTATATAGCAAGATGAAACTTATATTTCCTTCTCTTCATGTTTGTAGTGTGCAACATCACCGTGGATTCACGGACTTTGTCGGAGAAATCCAAGAAATCGTACGGCCAAATCAAATCACCTGATACGGCAGGACCGACATTCTGCTGGTACAGGTTACTTCCGGACTACGGGCAGCGGGTGGAAATTCAGTTGTATCGCCTTATCAATGTGGGCCGCTTCAATAGCACTAAGTAAGCAAAGTTCTGTTGCTAAGGGAAAAATATTCAATCGTTTAACTGAAAATAATGTATTGTCCTATGTTTTTACAGTGTATGTAAATGAAAATTCCCTGATTAATACGGTTGACTTCTATATGCAAATGATGTTTATACGTAACCAAACTATGTGATGTGGCGCGGTTGTTTATTGTTCATTTTTAATAATCAATTTCATTTGCATTAGATAAGATACTGTGACACGTTGTAACTGTTCTCATACATCTCATACATTTTTTTAACTGCGATTTTGTAAGTATATATAAGTATTTTTTATTCACGTTATTCGAAGCAAATTTTAATGTTATATATATATATATATATATATATATATATATATCCTGTGATGTGTAAAGAAACGAGGACACTCCAACGATAAACGAATTGAATATGTGTGCGTGCGCGTGTTTGAGTGTGAGTGTGAGTGTGTTGGAGTGATTTACACAAATTTACCGGTACCAGTTCTCAGTTAACTAGTTGTTTGTCCGGTCGCTATGCAGTTGATATGTATACGTTAATACCCTAAAATACAGTACAGAGCCAGACTGTTCCACAAAGCTGTCCTGTCTGAGCCATTCAATTGGCATTCTGCAGCTTTACGTTCAAATAATTGCCGTTTGCATATCTTGTTTAATTAAGAGTCTCTGCTTTATGAAGTTAAAATAAAAATTGTGTATTCTGTCGCTCTGTAAAAGTTGCATCGTTTTTGACGGTTAGGGTTGTTCTGTCTCCATGACTATTGATTACTTTAATGAGTACTTTAAAAAAGTATTTAACTTTCATGCAAGCGTGTTTATAAATTCCCCAAAGTCACACCACAAAAAAAAAATTAATTTTTGATGTGACTTCTTAAAAATATACTAATCTTTATTAGACACAATAGAATCGTCAATGAACAGAATCAGTTTAGCGCTTGCGGTTCGAAAGCTACCTTGTGGCTCACACGTTTAGCTTAACCCCGAGAGAGAGAACAGTTGAATCTACACCGTACAGTTTATACATTTTTGCGGAACAGTAGTGTTTGAATGTATTGTTGTTTTGCTTACAGCTGCGAGTCTGGTTTTGTACAACTGGTAGACGGCGTGGAAGCGACGCCTAGGCCGGAGAGAACGCAGATTTGCGGCAGCAACGAGCGATTCGCGCCTCCTGTCGTACTGTTTGCCGATGACGGACCTTCCACGCTCTTGTTCAAGTAAGCACTACTCATATTCTTATATTACATGTACACTCGCTGTATACCGTTACGTGTTCATCCATTATTTCTAGAAGCAGAGCGTGGTTGAAGCATGTAAGTTATCGGCTGGCTTCACTTTTATGAGATTACAATTTTAAATCCTAACGACTCATTTTGGAGTTCTTTAAAGCTATTTTAAACTGATCAAGTCATCGGAGGTTTATTCGGTGCAACTTTTTAATTCTGACGGGATGAAAATTTAAACCTGGTGTACAATATGTGATCATTATGTACTAATTACAGCGTGTACCTAACGCGATGCTGGTGCGACGCTACAGTATTGTGCGCAGGGATGACGCTAATCCGTTTGTCCTCATTTGGGACGGTATCGATAAGTTTCCACATCTGTAGTACTAACATTTTAATTTCAAACAGTTTTTTCTAGTTGCCGTTATTTTCTTTTTTCATTAGTGATGTGTACCTGTAGAACTATTTTCTAGTTAATAAAATATTTCAGTGTATATTACATTATACACCGACATATAGGTATACGTAAAACAATATGTTATTGTATTGCGACACTAGATATCCATACTAGAATGTGTTACAACAATATGTTATTGTACTGCGACACTAGATATCCATACTAGAAATGTGTTACAACAATATGTTATTGTACTGCGACACTAGATATCCATACTAGAAATGTGTTACAACAATATGTTATTGTATTGCGACACTAGATATCCATACTAGAAATGTGTTACAACAATATGTTATTGTATTGCGACACTAGATATCCATACTAGAAATGTGTTACAACAATTTGTACGTTGCTAGTTTTCAATTAATCTTATCATTAGCGAAAAAAATCTTGTTGTCCAAATTAATAATTTTTGGAAATTTCACATTTATTACCTATGTTTGTAGAAACGGTTTCGCAATTACAACAGAATTTACTCTCAAATGAAACGGATACATTTGATTATACGGAGAAAACACTGTAACAAATATATACTCTGGCAGAACACTTAATCTGTACACAAAATTTACATTCATTTGGTCTGGCTTTATGCTCGACCTAGTCTACATAATAATTGAAAAAAAAACCAAGGAAACGTATCTTTTTTTCGTATTCTCTTTCTCCAGCGCAGTGCTACTTCACTTTACTTCACATTCCTCTCTGCTTACAGGTACTACAGGAAATCTACATTTATCTAATAAAACATTAAGATTTTTAGTTATTCCTCATTAACATACTTTTTACTGTAAAATAATCTAAACAGTACATACACAATCAAAACATTTAATTTCGTGTAATGTTGTGCAAACTGCGTTTACATTGCATTGTCTGTGTACTCACATATCAGAAATCCAGTCTTGTTTTCACGGCTTTGCGATGGGAAAGGAATCGAGCTGCCAAACAGACAAACTGAACAAATACGTAGTTTTGTTTTTTGTTTTTATCATTTATTTGAATACAGACTATAAACGTTTGGTACCAATTTTTAATAGTTTATTTAATTATATACTGCTCACACCGTATTGTGTTCAGGATGAAAACAGAAAGAAGACAGAAAGAAAACAGAAAGGACAATTTTATGGAGGAATGAAAGAGCGAATGACAGGATGGTCTATAATCTCCAAGCCTCACAGACCCTAACTTAGCATTTACAGACCAAACTAGGGAAATTTAATCCCCATACCTTGTTACTCCTTAACGAGAGACTTTTTCACAATGTTAAATTTTTCAAATTTATTAAGACAAGAGTAATAGAGAGAATAGAGTAAAATGATTAATTACCGTTTAGTGTAGGCCTATATCGACTTAATATTTTTCTGTAAATTATTTATAAAGAATTCGAAATTTTTTATTTCATGTCGCTCCGACTGACTGAGCTGAACAACATTTGTTAAATTGATATTCTCCAATGCTGATTGAAAACGTGTTGTACAGAATAAAAATTGTTCTTACCGGTCATATGGCCAAAATATGTTCTTGATGATCGTTCTACTTGTGCCAATATAAAAGAAACATTTTACTTTGTTCTCGGGGTAACATAACGTGTTTTATGTATGATAGTGGACGTTTTTAAACTATTTTTGACAACATAACATTCGTGTGAGCTTTGGGCAATCAATTCGCGTCGTAAAGATTTAAGGCTTCTGTTGGATTTAAAGAAAATTGGAACGGTGTTCTCAAATCTTCAAACTTGTCCGTTCCTTTTAGTTCTGTTTAGACTACCATTGTCCTTGTTGTACTGGCCAAGTTAAGAAGTACTTCGTTTAATTTTGTCCCTTCTGTATACGTCTTTACTTGGAAGAAGACGATGACAACTTTTTAAAATGCTTGTTTGTTTGCAAAGAATAATATCTGTTACAGAGTCAATCCGAGGCAGGAAAATTGTACTGTAGGGCTTTTCTGCACACTCACTGTTTTTGAATTGTTTATGTATTACGTATTTATTATTTAGTAAATAATTATGTATATATATATACATATATAATACCAGAAATTAAAAGAAATTTTCTTTACCATTGAAATGTCTTTGGCTTTGTCTGTTAAACAGCTTGTATTTTTTAGTTTTTATGATAAGTTTTTCCTTGTTATTTCATCACTGGTTTCATTTACTTTCCGAAAATTCTAAATAATGTAGGTTGTATTTATAACGAATGTTTTTTTAGTGATTTTTCAGACATTCAATACTTGGTCTGTGCATAACACGAAACTTTCCCTCATTCTGCTGAACTATTGAGATCCTGATAATTTTGCTGAACCGGTGCCATCCTGTTCCTGTATAAATTTTTTGTTTCGAATTTGTTTTTTAGTATTATTTTCTCATATCTATCTTTAATTATATCAATAACGTTATCAATATATTTTATTTAAAATTTGATAATGTGAAATTGAAAACAGTGTAATATTGATCAAATCAGTTGAGGTGTCCATAAACTTCCTGTGACGCAAATACTATAGTACGAGTAAGATAAGAATAAAACATCAAAACTTTATCTCGTACTTGATAAGAAACAGTATGGATATGTGAAATTTTCTCTATCTTCATTTGGTATTTAAGAAACCGCTGGAATTTTTTAAACCAAAAACTGCCTTTAAAATATATTGATGTTTCTCTATTATTTTTGTTGTTATTTTGGAGTGTTAGTGGTCTCAAATATTTCTACTAGTAATTTTATACAAACCACTATGTTGTATTTGGTACTGACGAGAGCTTTCGGCAGTCAAGCCATCTTCAGGTCATTTACCAACTAATTACCATTTAATGGTACCAACTATTTGTTGGTAAATGACCTGAAGATGGCTTGACTGCCGAAAGCGCTCGTCAGTACCAAATATAACATAGTGGTTTGTATAAAATTACTAGTAGAAATATTATTTTTGCTCATCACTCCTGATCCAATATTATTTTCCCAGTTTTACAAGATTAAAAAAGAATTAAGGCACATGATTTTCTATTACTACTCATGTATAATTTCAGTTATATCACACTAACGTTTCACTAGATCTACAGTCCCGTCGCCGAGTGGAAATCCTCCATTTACCACAGTTACAGGAAATGCGCAAGTGGGCCGAGGAATTGGCAAGATATGTTTATCGGATTTCATACCATCCATCCTTGTGCGAGTGAATGTAGGTAGGCCTATATGAGTCCAAGTAGTAGCCTATCAAAGCAACACTTACCAGTTGTAATTAATTTTTTGACTACATCCATATAATCGCGTTTTTGTCCCGCTCCTTTATCACCTAAACAAATACCTATTCTGACAGGAGAATGACGACGACACGATGTGCCAATTTCATTGAAGAAGGTTGTGGCTAATTGCTAATGCGGCCGGATGATGGCAATTGTGGCAACGTAGACTGTACAACAAAATGTCATCTTACTAACGGGACAATCTGATGGACCTACACGGACTGGCGTTCATTGTTAAAAAAAAAAAAAAAAAAAAAAAATATCTATATGGAGAACCATACATGACTTTCATGTTCTAAGATTTATATTTAAAATCATTTACGAAATGAAATGTTTCCATAGAAACTACTTCTTTCCACTTATTGCTTCAGCCTTAACCACAGTACTGTGGTCACTAACGTATACCACCACACGTTATCGCACTCGATTTTGACTGATGATGGCAGTCGACGGCACTGCCGAAATGTTTGGTTTTGCAGAAAACATTGGACTACGGCCAAACAGCCCGGGAAGGAATTTTAACAACAAACTACTACTTTGTTGCCGATAACATAGTACACATATAAAAATTATCCCCTCCCCCCTGCAACTATAATTTTCATTTATAGAAAATTACCCCTACCCGTTCAACTACCCTCTTCACTTATAGATATTTAATCTACGTTTCTACAGTGGATTATTAAGATCTTCTTAACAGGATACTTTATTTATCAAAATTAAGTACTTTACTCTTGTTACAACAAAAAATGTTTCCGGTAAACTGCCCTTTCCCCGTAACAGATCTTCACCAAAATCAATAGGCCTTGAGTATTCTACAACTCAGGCCCATATGTAAACAATTATTTGATTCTGTTTGAATTTAGGGCAGTTATCGTTCGTCATGAAAAAATTTCTCTTGTTACAACATAAAATGTTGCAGGTAAACTACCCCATTCCCTTAACCGATCTTCACCAAAATCAACAGGCCTTGAGTACTCTACAATTTGGGGATGTATGCAAAAACGTATTTGATTATGTTTGAATTTACGGCAGTTAGCGTTCGTCATATAAAAAATTACCCTTGTTAAAACATAAAAAGTGGCAGGTAAACTACCCCTTTCACTTAACCGATCTTCAATAATAAAATCAACAGACCTTGAGACATCTACAATTGTGGAAGGTATGCACAAAATTATTTGATTCTGTTTAAATGTGCGGCAGTTATCGTTCGTCATAGAAACAATTACTCTTGTTAAAACATAAAATATGGCAGGTAAACTACCCCTTTCCTTTAACCGATCTTCACTAAAATCAACAGGCCTTCAGTCTTTTACAATTGATGAAAGTATGCAAAAAAAATAATTGATTCTGTTTGAATGTGCGGCAGTTATCGTTCGTCATAGAAACAATTACCGTTGTTAAATCATAAAATGTTGCAGGTAAACTACCCTTTCCCTTAACCGATCTTCACCAAAATCAACATATCTTGAGAACTATACAATTCAGGACTGTATGCAAAATATTATTTTATTCTGTTTGAATTTGCGGCTGTTATCGTTTGCCATAGAAAATACCCTTGTTAAAACATAAAACGTTGCAGGTAAACTACCCCTTTCCCTTAACCGATCTTCACCAAAAACAATAGGTCTTGAGAACTCTACAATATAGGGCTGTATGCAACACATTATTTGATTCTGTTTGAATTTGCGGCTGTTATCGTTTAAAATTAAAAAAATTATCCTTGATTAAAAAAAAAGTTGCAGGTAAACTACCCCTTTACCTTAACCAATCTTCACTAAATATCGGTATGGAGAACCATACATGACTTCCATGTTCTAAGATTTATATTTAAAATCATTTTCGAAATGAAATATTTCCATAGAAACTATGTCTTTCTACTTATTGCTTCAGCATTAACCACAGTACTGTGGTCACTAACGTATACAACCTCACGTTTTCGCACTCGATTTTCACCGATGATGGCAGTCGATGGCACTGCCGAAAAGTCTGGTTTTGCAGAAAAAATTGGACTACGGCAAACATCCCGGGAAGCAATTTTAACAAAAAACTACTTCTTTGTTGCCGATAACGTAGTACACATATAAAAAATTCTCCCCTCCGCCTTCAACTATAATTTTTAATAATAGAAAATTACCCCCACCCCGTTCACCTAACGTCTTCATTTATAGATATTTCATCTACGTTTCTACAGTGGATTACTATGAGCTTCTTATCAGGATACTTTATTTATAAAAATTAAGTACTTTACTCTTGTTAAATCATAAAATGTTTCAGGTAAACTACCCCTTTCTCGTAACCGATCTTCTCCAAAATCAACAGACTTTCCGTCCTCTACAATTCAGCGAAGCATGCAAAAAAATATTTGATTCTGTTTGAATGTGCGGCAGTTATCGTTCGTCATGGAAACATTTCTCTTGTTACAACATAAAATATTGCAGGTAAACTACCCCTTTCCCTTAACCGATCTTCACCAAAATCAATAGACCTTGAGCTCTCTGCAACTCAGGGGGTGCAAAAAATTATTTGATTCTCATTGAATTTTCGGCAGTTATCGTTCGTCATAAAAAAATTACCCTTTTTAAAACATAAAACGTTGCTAATAAACTACCCCTTTCCCATAACCAATCTTCAACAAAATCAACAGACCTTGAGTTCTCTTTAGTTCAAAAAGGTATGCAAAAACCTAGTTGATTCTGTTTGAATTTACGGCAGTTATCGTTCGTCATATAAAAAATTACCCTTGTTAAAACATAAAATGTTGCTGGTAAACTACCCCTTTCCCTTAACCGATCTTCACCAACACCAATACGTATTGAGAACTATACAATACAGGGCTGTATGCAAAACATCATTTGATTCTGCTTGAATTTGCGGCTGTTATCGTTTACTATAGAAAAAAATTACCCTTGATAAAAAACCGTTGCAGGTAAACTACCCCTTTCCCTTAACCGATCTTCACCAAAAACGACGGGTCTTAGGTAGTCTACAATTCAGGCCTGTATGCAAACAATTATTTGATTCTGTTTGAATTTGCGGCTGTTATCGTTTGCCATAGAAAATACCCTTGATAAAACATAAAACGTTGCTGGTAAACTACCATATTCCATTAACCGATCTTCACCAAAAACAATAAGTCTTGAGAACTCTACAATTCAGGGCTGTATGCAAAACATTAGTTGATTCTCCTTGAATTTACGGCAGTTATCGTTCGTCATAGAAAAATATCGGTATGGAGAACCATACATGACTTCCATATTCTAAGATTTATATTTAAAATCATTTTCGAAATGAAATACTACCATAGAAACTACTTCTTTCTACTTACTGCTTCAGCCTTAACCACAGTACTGTGGTCACTAACGTATACCACCTCACGTTATCGCACTCGATTTTCACTGATGATGGAAGTCGATGGCATTGCCGAAATGTCTGGTTTTGTAGAAAACATTGGACTACGGCCAAATATCCCGGGAAGGAATTTTAACAAAAACTACTTCTTTGTTGCCGATAACGTTGTACACATATATATCAGTGGCGAAGTTACATGGAGGCAATTGAGGCAATGCCTACCCTAAAAAATTCTGTAGAATAAAAATTATAAATACGTATGAACTACATAACGTAAAGATTATACATTGTTACTGCGACTGTCAAATTTATTAAACCGAAACGTGGTTTATTGAGCGACCGCTAGATGGTGACAGGTGAGATTCGGCATAGTTCGTTTAAAGCGAATGAGGCAACCTGAACTTGCCTCAGCGTTTTTTGTATACATCGTATGTAAGCAATGTAGTGGTGTGATAGGGAAGTGTAGGGAGGGGGGATTGTCCCGCGCTGTACACATAGAGCGTTGAGGCATGCCTCACTTCTGTGGTCCAAACAGTTAAGTTAAAGCGCCCGTGTTGTTTCTAAGTGTTTATTTTATGCGGTTATTAAAAGTGTCACTGTTATTCCGCTGAACTAACAGATGATCAAGATTGTTATTTGAATTATTTGTAACATTAAACATATATATAGAAACTAATCAAGTTTAAAAATTTGAAGTTCAATCAGTTGTATTATTGTGTATGACTAATACAAGGATTGTTCAATTGACACACGTATAGAGCTGTAAAGCATTTTTTATTCAACGATTTTAAAAGACAACGATATTATAACATTAAGACATGAGTTCCACTGTTGCACTAACCTGTAGATTCCCTGCTAGTAAAATTCTTACGGCTGTTTGTGGCACCATTCGGTTACAGCAAACTCTACCTCAGCGTCCGATTTGACCCACCGTCCTTTTAGTGATTCCTTAAAAAAAATTTAAGATACGATTTTTGCCTACCCATTCATTAACTACTAGCTTCGCCAGTAAGCAAATTGATGTCCATTTTTTCGGCTTGCACGCGTTATGTTAGTGTGGGTTTCGGCACTTTCCATTTAAAAAGCGTGCAAACGTAAGAAAATAAACATGAGTGAGGCCAGAAATAACGTGAATTGTGTGTGTGTGTGTGTGTGTGTGTGTGTGTGTGTGTGTGTGTGTGTGTGTGTGTGTCTTACCTGCCTTTTTATTGCCGTATTAAATGAAAAATATTATATTACATTAAAATGAAAAAATTTTAATTTTATTGCCTGGCAACAAAATTATTTTATTTTTAACAATTACCATTGTTTCAAAAAGTTTAAATAAATTTTCAAGTACTTTACTCTTGTTAAAACGTAAAAGGTTCAAGGTAAACTACCCCTTCCCCTTAACCGATCTTCACCAAAATCGAAAGTCCTTGAGACCTCTATAATTCAGGGACGTATGCAAAACATTATTTGATTCTGTTTGAATTTGCGGCAGTTATCGTTTGCCATAGAAAATACGCTTGATAAAAAAAGTTGCAGGTAAACTACCCCTTACCCTTAACCGATCTTCACCAAAAACAATAGGTCTTGAGTACTTTACAAATCAGGGCTGTATGCAGAAAATTATTTGATTCTGTTTGAATTTGCGGCTGTTATCGTTTGCCATAGAAAATACCCTTGTTAAAAAAAGGTTGTAGGTAAACTACCCCTTTCCCTAAGCCGATCTTCACCAAAAACAATAGGTCTTGAGAACTCTACAATTTAGGGCTGTATGCAAATAATTTTTGATTCTGTTTGAATTTGCGGCTGTTATCGTTTGCCATAGGAAATACCCTTGTTAAAACATAAAACGTTACTGGTAAACTACCCCTTTCCCTTAACCGATCTTCACCAAAAACAATAGGTCTTGAGAACTCTACAATTCAGGGCCGTATGCGAAACATAATTTGATTCTGTTTGAATTTGCGGCTGTTATCGTTTGCCAAAAGAAAACTTCCCTTGATAAAAAAAACCGTTGCTGGTAAACTACCCCTTTCCCTTAACCGATCTTCACCAAAAACAATAGGTCGTGAGTACTCTACAAATCAGGGCTGCATGCAAAAAATTATTTGATTCTGTTTGAATTTGCGGCAGTTATCGTTTGCCATAGAAAAAAAATCTACAGACACACAGAAACTTTTCGGAAAACGACTTTTTTTCATGTTTTGAGTGTAGTACAATCAGAATCTGCAATAATCTCGAACACGATTTTTTTTGCCATCACCATACTTCCATTCCTTAAGGAATATGGAAGTAAAATACCCTTGTTAAAACATGAAACGTTGCAGGTAAACTACCCCTTTCCCTAAACCGATCTTCAACAAAATCAATATACCTTGAGTTCTGTATAATTCAAAGAGGTATGCAGAAGAGTAGTTGATTCTGTTTTAATGTACGGCAGTTATCGTTCGTCAAAAAAAAAAAAATTACCCTTGATAAAACATAAAATGTTGCTGGTAAACAACCCTATTCCCTTAACCGATCTTCACCAAAACCAACAAGTCTTGAGAACTCTACATTTCAGGGCTGTATGCAAAATATTATATGATTCTGCTTGAATTTGCGGCTGTTATCGTTTGCCATATAAAATACCCTTGACAAAACAAAAAAGTGTCTGGTAAACTACCCCTTTCCCTTAACCGATCTTCACCAAAAACAATGTGTCTTTAGTACTCAACAAAACAGGGCTGTATGCAAAAAAGTATTTGATTCTGTTTGAATTTGCGGCTCTTATCGTTTGCCATAGAAAATACCCTTTTAAAACATAAAACGTTGCTGGTAAACTACCCCTTTCCCTTAACCGATCTTCACCAACACCAATAGGTACTGAGAACTCTACAATACAGGGTTGTATGCAAAACATCATTTGATTCCGTTTGAATTTGCGGCTGTTATCGTTTACCATATAAAAATATCGGTATGGAGAACCATACATGACTTCCATATTCTAAGATTTATATTTAAAATCATTTTCAGCCAAACAGCCAGGCTGTGTCTTACCTGCCTTTTTATTGCTGTATTAAATGAAAAATATTATATTACATTAAAATGAAAAAATTATAATTTTATTGCCTGGCAACAAAATTATTTTATTTTTAACAATTACCATTTTTTCAAAAAGTTTAAATAAATTTTCGAGTACTTTACTCTTGTTAAAACGTAAAAGGTTGCAGGTAAACTACCCCTTCCCCTTAACCGATCTTCACCAAAATCGAAAGTCATTGAGACCTCTACAATTCAGGGACGTATGCAAAAAATTATTTGATTCTGTTTGAATATGCGGCTGTTATCGTTTGCCATAGAAAATACGCTTGATAAAAAAACGTTGCGGTAAACTACCCCTTCCCCTTAACCGATCTTCACCAAAAACAACAGGTCTTGAGTACTCTACAAATCAGGGCTGTATGCAAAACATTATTTGATTCTGTTTGAATTTGCGGCTGTTATCGTTTGCCATAGAAAATACCCTTGTTAAAAAACGTTGTTGGTAAACTACCCCTTTCCCTCAACCGATCTTCACCAAAAACAACAGGTCTTGAGAACTCTACAATTTAGGGCTGTATGCAAATAATCTTTTGATTCTGTTTGAATTTGCGGCTGTTATCGTTTGCCATAGAAAATACCCTTGTTAAAAAAACGTTGCCGGTAAACTACCCCTTTCCCTCAACCGACCTTCACCAAAAACAATAGGTCTTGAGAACTCTACAATTTAGGGCTGTATGCAAACAATCTTTTGATTCTGTTTGAATTTGCGGCTGTTATCGTTTGCCATAGGAAATACCCTTGTTAAAACATAAAACGTTACAGGTAAACTACCCCTTTCCCTTAACCGATCTTCACCAAAAACAACAGGTCTTGAGTACTACACAGATCAGGGCTGTATGCAAAACATTATTTGATTCTGTTTGAATTTGCGGCTGTTATCGTTTGCCATAGAAAATACCCTTGTTAAAAAAACGTTGCCAGTAAACTACCCCTTTCCCTCAACCGATCTTCACCAAAAACAACAGGTCTTGAGAACTCTACAATTTAGGGCTGTATGCAAATAATCTTTTGATTATGTTTGAATTTGCGGCTGTTATCGTTTGCCATAAGAAATACCCTTGTTAAAACATAAAACGTTACAGGTAAACTACCCCTTCCCCTTAACCGATCTTCACCAAAAACAACAGGTCTTGAGTACTCTACAAATCAGGGCTGTATGCAAATAATCTTTTGATTCTGTTTGAATTTGCGGCTGTTATCGTTTGCCATAGAAAATACCCTTGTTAAAAAAACGTTGCCGGTAAACCACCCCTTTCCCTCAACCGAACTTCACCAAAAACAATAGGTCTTGAGAACTCTACAATTTAGGGCTGTATGCAAATAATCTTTTGATTCTGTTTGAATTTGCGGCTGTTATCGTTTGCCATAGGAAATACCCTTGTTAAAACATAAAACGTTACAGGTAAACTACCCCTTCCCCTTAACCGATCTTCACCAAAATCAAGAGATCTTGAGAACTCTGAAATTCAGGGCTGCATGGGAAACATTATTTGATTCTGTTTGAATTTGCGGCTGTTATCGTGTGCCAAACAAACAAAATTACCCTTGCTAAAAAAAAACCGTTGCAGGTAAACTACCCCTTTCCCTCAACCGATCTTCACCAAAAACAAAAGATCGCGAGTACTCTGCAAATCAGGGCTGCATGCAAAAAATTATTTGATTCTGTTTGAATTTGCGGCAGTTATCGTTTGCCATAGAAAAAAAATCAACAGACACAAAGAAAGACAGACAGACAGACAGACAGACAGACAGACACACAGACAGACAGACACACACACACACAGACACTTTTCGGAAAACGACTTTTTTTCTTGTTTTGAGTGTATTAGAATCAGAATCTGCAATAATCTCGAACACGATTTTTTTTGCCATCACCATACTTCCATTCCTTAAGGAATATGGAAGTAAATATCGGTATGGAGAACCATACATGACTTCCATATTCTTAGATTTATATTTAAAATCATTTTCAGCCAAACAGCCAGGCTGTGTCTTACCTGCCTTTTTATTGCTGTATTAAATGAAAAATATTATATTACATTAAAATGAAAAAATTATAATTTTATTTCCTGGCAACAAAATTATTTTATTTTTAACAATTACCATTGTTTCAAAAAGTTTAAATAAATTTTCAAGTACTTTACTCTTGTTAAAACGTAAAAGTTGCTGTTAAACTACCCCTTCCCCTTAACCGATCTTCACCAAAACCGAAAGTCATTGAGACCTCTACAATTCAGGGACGTATGCAAAACATTATTTGATTCCGTTTGAATTTGCGGCTGTTATCGTTTGCCATAGAAAATACCCTTGTTAAAAAAACGTTGCTGGTAAACTACCCCTTTCCCTCAACCGATCTTCACCAAAAACAGTAGGTCTTGAGAACTCTACAATTTAGGGCAGTATGCAAATAATCTTTTGATTCTGTTTGAATTTGCGGCTGTTATCGTTTGCCATATGAAATACCCTTGTTAAAACATAAAACGTTACAGGTAAACTACCCCTTTCCCTTAACTGATCTTCACCAAAAACAATAGGTCTTGAGTACTCCACAAATCAGGGCTGTATACAAAACAGTATTTGATTCTGTTTGAATTTGCGGCTGTTATCGTTTGCCATAGAAAATACCCTTGATAAAACAAAAAACGTGGCTGGTAAACTACCCCTTTCCCTCAACCCAACTTCACCAAAAACAATAGGTCTTGAGAACTCTACAATTTATGGCTGTATGCAAATAATCTTTTGATTCTGTTTGAATTTGCGGCTGTTATCGTTTGCCATAGGAAATACCCTTGTTAAAACATAAAACGTTACTGGTAAACTACCCCTTTCCCTTAACCGATCTTCACCAAAATCGGCAGATCTTGAGGACTCTACAATTCAGGGCTGTATACGAAACATTATTTGATTCTGTTTGAATTTGCGGCTGTTATCGTGTGCCAAACAAACAAAATTACCCTTGCTAAAAAAAAACCGTTGCCGGTAAACTACCCCTTTCCCTCAACCGATCTTCACCAAAAACAATAGGTCGCGAGTACTCTGCAAATCAGAGCTGTATGCAAAAAATTATTTGATTCTGCTTGAATTTGCGGCAGTTATCGTTTGCTATAGAAAAAAATCTACAGATAGACAGACACACAGACACACAGACACACAGACACACACACAGACACTTTTCGGAAAACGACTTTTTTTCATGTTTTGAGTGTAGTAGAATCAGAATCTGCAATAATCTCGAACACGATTTTTTTTGCCATCACCATACTTCCATTCCTTAAGGAATATGGAAGTAAAAATTACCCTTGATAAAAAACCGTTGCCGGTAAACTACACCTTTCCCCTAACCGATCTTCACCAAAAACGATAGATCTTGAGAACTCTACAATTCAGGGTTGTATGTAAAATATTATATGATTTTGTTTGAATTTGCGGCTGTTATCGTTTGCCATACAAAATACCCTTGATAAAACAAAAAACGTGGCCGGTAAACTACCCCTTTACCTCAACCGATCTTCACCAAAAACAATAGGTCTTTAGTACTCAAGAAATCAGGGCTGTATGCAAAAACTTATTTGATTCTGTTTGAATTTGCAGCTCTTATCGTTTGCCATAGAAAATACCCTTTTAAACATAAAACGTTGCCGGTAAACTACCCCTTTCCCTTAACCGATCTTCGAAAAAACCAAAAGGTCTTGAGAACTCTATAATTCAGGGCAGTATGCAAAACATTATTTGATTATGTTTGAATTTGCGGCTGTTATCGTTTGTCATAGGAAATACCCTTGTTAAAACATAAGACGTTGCCGGTAAACTACCCCTTTCCCTTAACCGATCTGTACCAAAATCAACAGATCTTGAGAACTCTACAATTCAGGGCTGTATGCGAAACATTATTTGATTCTGTTTGAATTTGCGGCAGTTATCGTTTGCCATAGAAAAAAAATCTACTGACCACAGACAGACACACAGACACACAGAAACTTTTCGGAAAACGACTTTTTTTCATGTTTTGAGTGTAGTACAATCAGAATCTGCAATAATCTCGAACACGATTTTTTTTGCCATCACCATACTTCCATTCCTTAAGGAATATGGAAGTAAAATATCCTTGTTAAAACATGAAACGTTGCAGGTAAACTACCCCTTTCCCTAAACCGATCTTCAACAAAATAAACATACCTTGAGTTGTGTATAATTCAAAGAGGTATGCAGAAGAGTAGTTGATTCTGTTTTAATGTACGGCAGTTATCGTTCGTCAAAAAAAAAAAAATTACCCTTGATAAAACATAAAATGTTGCTGGTAAACAACCCTATTCCCTTAACCGATCTTCACCAAAACCAACAAGTCTTGAGAACTCTACATTTCAGGGCTGTATGCAAAATATTATATGATTCTGCTTGAATTTGCGGCTGTTATCGTTTGCCATATAAAATACCCTTGACAAAACAAAAAAGTGTCTGGTAAACTACCCCTTTCCCTTAACCGATCTTCACCAAAAACAATGTGTCTTTAGTACTCAACAAAACAGGGCTGTATGCAAAAAAGTATTTGATTCTGTTTGAATTTGCGGCTCTTATCGTTTGCCATAGAAAATACCCTTTTAAAACATAAAACGTTGCTGGTAAACTACCCCTTTCCCTTAACCGATCTTCACCAACACCAACAGGTACTGAGAACTCTACAATACAGGGTTGTATGCAAAACATCATTTGATTCCGTTTGAATTTGCGGCTGTTATCGTTTACCATAGAAAAATATCGGTATGGAGAACCATACATGACTTCCATATTCTAAGATTTATATTTAAAATCATTTTCAGCCAAACAGCCAGGCTGTGTCTTACCTGCCTTTTTATTGCTGTATTAAATGAAAAATATTATATTACATTAAAATGAAAAAATTATAATTTTATTGGCAGGCAACAAAATTATTTTATTTTTAACAATTACCATTGTTTCAAAAAGTTTAAATAAATTTTCAAGTACTTTACTCTTGTTAAAACGTAAAAGGTTGCAGGTAAACTACCCCTTCCCCCTAACCGATCTTCACCAAAATCGAAAGTCATTGAGACCTCTACAATTCAGGGACGTATGCAAAAAATTATTTGATTCTGTTTGAATTTGCGGCTGTTATCGTTTGCCTTATAAAATACGCTTGATAAAAAAACGTTGCTGGTAAACTACCCCTTCCCCTTAACCGATCTTCACCAAAAACAATAGGTCTTGAGTACTCTACAAATAAGGGCTGTATGCAAAACATTATTTGATTCTGTTTGAATTTGCGGCTGTTATCGTTTGCCATAGAAAATACCCTTGTTAAAAAAACGTTGCCGGTAAACTACCCCTTTCCCTCAACCGAACTTCACCAAAAACAATATGTCTTGAGAACTCTATAATTTAGGACTGTATGCAAATAATCTTTTGATTCTGTTTGAATTTCCGGCTGTTATCGTTTGCCATAGGAAATACCCTTGTTAAAACATAAAACGTTACAGGTAAACTACCCCTTTCCCTTAACCGATCTTCACCAAAATCAACAGATCTTGAGGACTCTGCAATTCAGGGCTGTATGCGAAACATTATTTGATTCTGTTTGAATTTGCGGCTGTTATCGTTTGCCAAACAAACAAAATTACCCTTGCTAAAAAAAAACCGTTGCAGGTAAACTACCCCTTTCCCTCAACCGATCTTCACCAAAAACAATAGATCGCGAGTACTCTGCAAATCAGAGCTGCATGGAAAAAATTATTTGATTCTGTTTGAATTTGCGGCAGTTATCGTTTGCCATAGAAAAAAAATCAACAGACACACAGAAAGACAGACAGACAGACACACAGACACTTTTCGGAAAACGACTTTTTTTCTTGTTTTGAGTGTATTAGAATCAGAATCTGCAATAATCTCGAACACGATTTTTTTTGCCATCACCATACTTCCATTCCTTAAGGAATATGGAAGTAAATATCGGTATGGAGAACCATACATGACTTCCATATTCTAAGATTTATATTTAAAATCATTTTCAGCCAAACAGCCAGGGAAGGAATTTTAACAAAAAAATACTTCTTTGTTGCCAATAACGTAGTACACATATAAAAAAAAATTATCCCCTCCCCCTTCAACTATAATTTTGATTTATAGAAAATTACCCCCAGCCCGTTCAACTAGCCTCTTCATTTATAGATATTTCATCTACGTTTCTACAGTGGATTATTAAGATCTTATCAGGATACTTTATCAAAATTAAGTACTTTACTCATGTTACAACAAAAAATTTTTCTGGTAAACTACCCTTTCCCCGTAACCGATCTTCACCAAAATCAACAGACATTGAGTTCTCTATAGCTCAGGCACATATGTAAAAAATTATTTGATTCTGTTTGAATTTACGGCAGTTATGGTTCGTCATATAAAAAATTACCCATGTTAAAACATAAAACATGAGATTCATAAAACATATCTATGATTTATATTTAAAATCATTTTTGAAATAAAATATTTTCATAGAGCCTACTAACGCTGGGGAAATCTGAGGAGCCAATCAGAGTTGGGCCTACCTGTCACTCTGCTGAATTTGGTGGAAAGCCCTGTCACTGTCGTCAAAGTATCAGCCTCGACAGGGTCCTCTTTTTCTGCAAAATGGGAGAGGCTTGAGATGGAGTGAGTGACATGGTCCCCACCTCAATGAAGAACCCATTGTTTTATAAAAATATATTTAAATTTTGAAAACTGAAAATTCTTTTCTTGTTGTAAATATTTATATTTTATAATCAAAATGACTTTATTTTTGTTACCTGGCAACAAAATTATTTTATTTTCAACAATTACCATTGTTTCAAAAAGTTTAAATAAATTTTCAAGTACTTTACTCTTGTTAAAACGTAAAATGTTGCAGGTAAACTACCCCTTCCCCTTAACCGATCTTCACCAAAATCTAAATGGCTTGAGTCCTCTACAATTCACTGACGTATGCAAAAAATTATTTGATTCTGTTTGAATTTGCGGCTGTTATCGTTTGCCATAGAAAATACGCTTGATAAAAAACGTTGCAGGTAAACTACCCCTTCCCCTCAACCGATCTTCACCAAAAACAACAGGTCTTGAGTACTCTACAAATCAGGGCTGTATGCAGAAAATTATTTGATTCAGTTTGAATTTGCGGCTGTTATCGTTTGCCATAGAAAATACCCTTGTTAAAAACACGTTGTAGGTAAACTACCCCTTTCCCTTAACCGATCTTCACCAAAAACAATTGGTCTTGATAACTCTACAATTTAGGGCTGTATGCAAATAATCTTTTGATTCTGTTTGAATTTGCGGCTGTTATCGTTTGCCATAGGAAATACCCTTGTTAAAACATAAAACGTTACTGGTAAACTACCCCTTCCCCTTAACCGATCTTCACCAAAAACAATAGGTCTTGAGAACTCTACAATTCAGGTCTGTATGCGAAACATTATTTGATTCTGTTTGAATTTGCGGCTGTTATCGTTTGCCAAAAAAAAAATTTTTCCTTGATAAAAAAAAACCGTTGCAGGTAAACTACCCCTTTCCCTCAACCGATCTTCACCAAAAACAATAGGTAGTGACTACTCTACAAATCAGGACTGTATGCAAAAAATTATTTGATTCTGTTTGAATTTGCGGCAGTTATCGTTTGCCATAGAAAAAAAATCTACAGTCAGACACACAGACAGACAGACAGACAGACAGACACACACACAGACACTTTTCGGAAAACGCCTTTTTTTCATGTTTTGAGTGTAGTAGAATCAGAATCTGCAATAATCTCGAACACGATTTTTTTTGCCATCACCATACTTCCATTCCTTAAGGAATATGGAAGTAAAAATTACCCTTGATAAAAAACCGTTGCCGGTAAACTACCCCTTTACCCTAACCGATCTTCACCAAAAACGATAGATCTTGAGAACTCTACAATTCAGGGTTGTATGTAAAATATTATATGATTTTGTTTGAATTTGCGGCTGTTATCGTTTGCCATACAAAATACCCTTGATAAAACAAAAAACGTGGCAGGTAAACTACCCCTTTACATCAAACAGATCTTCACCAAAAACAATAGGTCTTTAGTACTCAAGAAATCAGGGCTGTATGCAAAAACTTATTTGATTCAGTTTGAATTTGCAGCTCTTATCGTTTGCCATAGGAAATACCCTTTAAAACATAAAACGTTGCCGGTAAACTACCCCTTTCCCTTAACCGATCTTCGCCAAAACCAAAAGGTCTTGAGAACTCTATAATTCAGGGCAGTATGCAAAACATTATTTGATTATGTTTGAATTTGCGGCTGTTATCGTTTGTCATAACAAATACCCTTGTTAAAACATAAAACGTTGCCGGTAACCTACCCCTTTCCCTTAACCGATCTGTACCAAAATCAACAGATCTTGAGAACTCTACAATTCAGGGCTGTATGCGAAATATTATTTGATTCTGTTTGAATTTGCGGCTGTTATCGTTTGCCAAACACAAAATTACCCTTGATAAAAAAAACCGTTGCAGGTAAACTACCCCTTTCCCTTAACCGATCTTCACCAAAAACAATAGATCGCGAGTAATCTACAAATCAGGGCTGTATGCAAAAAATTATTTGATTCTGTTTGAATTTGCGGCTGTTATCGTTTGCCAAAAAAAAAAAATCTATAGACACACAGACAGACACACACACACAGACACTTTTCGAAAAACGACTTTTTTTCATGTTTTGAGTGTAGTACAATCAGAATCTGCAATAATCTCGAACACGATTTTTTTTGCCATCACCATACTTCCATTTCCTTAAGGAACATGGAAGTAAAAAGAATAGGTCTTGTGAGTACTCTACAAATCAAGACTGTATGCAAAAAATTATTTGATTCTGTTTGAATTTGCGGCTGTTATGTTATGCCATAGAATCAAATCTACACACACACACACACACACACACACACTTCGAAAAATGACTTTTTTTCATGTTTTGAGGGTAGTACAATTAGAATCTGCAGCAATCTCGAACACGATTTTTTTCGCCATCACCATACTTCCATTTCCTTATGGAACATGGAAGGAAAATATCGGTATGGAGAACCATACATGACTTCCATGTTCTAAGATTTATATTTAAAATCATTTACGAAAAGAAATGTTTCCATAGGAACTACTTTTTCCTACTTATTGCTTCAGCCTTAACCACAGTACAGTACTGTGGTCACTAACCACCACACGTTATCGCACTCGATTTTCACTGATGATGACAGTCGACGGCACTGCCGAAACTTTTGGTTTTGCAGAAAACATTGGACTACGGCCAAAAAGCCCGGGAAGGAATTTTAACAACAAACTACTACTTTGTTGCCGATAACATAGCACACGTATTAAAATTATCCCCTCCCCCTGCAACTATAATTTTCATTTATAGAAAATTACCCAGAGCCCGTTCAACTAGCCTCTTCATTTATAGATATTTAATCTACGTTTCTACAGTGGATTATTAAGATCTTCTTATCAGGATACTTTATTTATCAAAATTAAGTACTTTACTTTTGTTACAACAAAAAATGTTTCCGGTAAACTGCCCTTTCCCCGTAACCGATCTTCACCAAAATCAAAAGGCCTTGAGTCTTCTACAACTTAGGGACGTATGCAAAAACTTATTTGATTATGTTTGAATTTACGGCAGTTATCGTTCGTCATAGAAAAGATTAACCTTGTTATCACATAAAACGTTGCTGGTAAACTACCCCTTTCTCTTAACTGATCTTCACCAAAATCAATAAGTCTTGAGTCCTCTACAATTCAGGGATGCATGCAAAACATTATTTGATTCTGTTTGAATGTGCGGCAGTTATCGTTCGTCATAGAAAAGATTAACCTTGTTATCACATAAAACGTTGCTGGTAAACTACCCCTTTCTCTTAACTGATCTTCACCAAAATCAATAAGTCTTGAGTCCTCTACAATTCAGGGATGCATGCAAAACATTATTTGATTCTGTTTGAATGTGCGGCAGTTATCGTTCGTCATAGAAAAAATTACTCTTGTTAAAACATTAAAGGTGGCTGGTATAGTACCCCTTTCCCCTAACCGATCTTCACCACAATCAATAGGCCTTCAGATCTTTACAATTCAGGGGCGCATGCAAATTATTGTTTGATTTTGTTTGAATGTGCGGCAGTTATCGTTCGTCATAGAAAAAGTAAAAATTACCCTTGTTAAAACATAAAATCTGGCAGGTAAACTACCCCTTTCTCTTAACCGATCTTCACCGAAAAAATAGATCTTGAGAACTCTACAATTAAGTGCTATATGCGAAACATTATTTGATTCTGTTTGAAGTTGCTGCTCTTATCGTTTGCCATAGAAAAAAATTACCCTTGTTAAAACATAAAACGTTGCTGGTAAACTACCCCTTTCCCTTAACCGATCTCCACCAAAATCAACATACCTTGAATACTTACAACTTCAGGAACATATGCGTAAAAGTATTTTATTCTGTTTGAATTTACGGCAGTTATCGTTCGCCATAAAAAAATTACCCTTGTTAAAACATAAAATGTTGCCTGTAAAGTACCCCTTTTCCTTAACCGATCTTCACCAAAATCAAAAGGCCTTCAGTCCTCTAGAATTCAGGGACGGATGCAAATTATTATTTGATTCTGTTTGAATATACGGCAGGTATCGTTCGTCATAGAAAAAGTAAAAATTACCCTTGGTAAAACATAAAATGAGGCAGGTAAACTACCCCTTTCTCTTAACTGATCTTCACCAAAAACAATAGGTCTTGAGAACTCTACAATTAAGTGCTATATGCGAAACATTATTTGATTCTGTTTGAAGTTGCGGCTCTTATCGTTTGGCATAAAAAATTACCCTTGTTAAAACATAAAACGTTGCCGGTAAACTACCTCTTTCCCTTAACCGATGTTCACCAAAATCAATAGGTCTTGAGTACTCTACAATATAGGGCTGTATGCAAAATATTATTTTATTCTGTTTTAATTTGTGGCTGTTATCGTTTGCCATAGAAAAAAAATCTGCAGATAGACACACGGACAGACACACACACAGTCACTTTTCGAAAAATGACTTTTTTCATGTTTTGAGGGTAGTAAAATCAGATTCTGCAATAATCTCGACCACGATTTTTTTTTTTGCCATCATCATACTTCCTTATGGAACATGGAAGTAAAACAACACTTCCACACGAAAAGGCTCCGCGAGTAGCTATGGAGCTACCTAGACACCGTCTCTACCATCCTGCAGCTCGTCCAGTCTCTTTCCACAAGCTCGTCATGTATGTCTATATTCCACGATCTCTTGATTCCGCCTTTAGCTGGAACCCAGTTTAACAATTTCTGGGCCAACTTTCGTTTCACGTGGCCGTACCAAATGAGGCGCTTCACATTTATTGTGTCTAAAATCGTTTGTCTACTAAAATTTGTCTCCTAATATCTTTCTTTACTTCTCAGCCTAGACAGTTCACAACATATTTAAAAAAAAGTCAATTTCGACTACTTGTAGCATTAGGGAGAATCTTTGGTTTATCATCGAAGTTTCAGAGTCATGGGGCAGAATAAGTCATCTTGTTAGTTTAGTGGGTTGTTTTCCCACCCCAAAGCACAGAATTCAGCCGTCTTATTAAGCAGTGTATTTCATACCGTTAATTTTATTTGACTTCAGGTTTTATGTGGACAGACATTGCTATTATCAGTGGTTTTATTATTGCGTTTCAAATTGTTACAGATTCTCGTTAAAGTTTTAAGATGTAGAACGCTAAAACTTTATCCACCACAGGAATTCTTTATTAATGTGCAACCGTTTGGAGAAGATAATATACTTACATGTAGTAAACGTATATTTCTCCCTGTGTGTGTTGTGAGCAAAAGTTCTATAGTAATGGTTAGGCAACAAGCGTGAATGATCTACATGGTCGTACTATGTTTTTCTCTGCGCCATTAACCCGTACTTAATTTGTAACGGCTGTGTTGACACAAAGTTCCAATTTCTGTTTCCCAGTCTCCGAATGCGCGGATTTATTTTCTATAATTCTTCATTTTCACGCGTATCATTCTATTGATTTCGGCCAAACAATTCATTTGTCACTTCGCCTGCGATCACACCCTCGACGAAAACGTATTTCCTTGACTAACTTGTGCGGTTGTTCACGTTACCGCTAATCGTTCGTTACCAACAGGCCAACGTTACAAACAGTAGATTATTTTATTAGCACCTAAGGAACAATTATAAATTGTAATTCGATCCATTAAAAAAAAAAAAAAAAAAAATAATCTAAGTTCAAACAGGAATATTGTTTTTTTTTTAAATATTATTTTGCAGAAAAGATTTATAATTTTTAATTCTTTAGCCGATATATCTATAAATCAAACGATTTGTAAGTACTCGTATATATTTTAGTTAGAGCTTGACTGCTGATGGCAAATACGATTAAGTCATAACTTTGTCCAGTAATTCGTTCAGCAGTTTGGTAAAATATATGTTGCAAGAAGGATTTCGAATCCGAATGAATATTAGAATCCGTTTAATTGCGTCAATAAATTAAACGGAATCAATGGGTGCGTCTACCAACTGGCGCGCACTCCTCCCTGTTGAAAACGCGGTTTAATATAAACGAGCATTTACGGTACTTCCTGAACTTGGATACGGTTCACCTCTGTCTGACTGTTTTATTGTTAGCGTTTATTTCTCCTTGTGCGTGCGTGTCTTACTGTATCGTGTATCGGTTACTCGCTTGTAGTCTGTAAATACTTTTATCATTACACCGTATTCGTGTACTCAGGGCTTTCTGATTACACGATTAAAATTGCCTATATACAATTTACTACATGTGACCTCCGAAACGAAGGTTTTACATGTCTGCTAACATCAAGAAGGTTTCAGATTTCATTAAAAGGTTTCAGATTATAACGATTAATTTATGCTACCAATGTTACAAGTATAAGTGAAATGAAACTATCATCTACTTTACGATCGTACAGGAGACTAATTTTTTTCGCCACATCATTAAAATGATGGAAATAATACGTCGTTAAAATGTGAAATAATTTAAAAAAAAGGAAAGACCATCTGGCAGAATTTAAATAGCGATAGTAAAAAAATAAGCTAGCTGCTGGAAAACAATTTCCTACTACACACACATTTTATTTTTGGGCAATATTGTTTGGTGTTAAAGTATCAACTTATTTCTGTGGAATGTACAGCAGTGTAGACACATTGCAATTTGTACTATAGTATAATCAGAGTTTACAAAGAATTGCACAATTCTAATACAAAATGATTAGAGCTGTAAAGATGTACTGTATAACTGAAACTTTTGTAATCGAAAAATAGTCCGGTCATTTAGAAACCACGTACAATTCTCGTCTCGACTTTATTCAGTTCAGTTTAACTAATTAGTTTATCCATTCAGCAATTACAGAGAGGAATTGAAAGTTAAAGCGAACTAATTTTAGTTTAAAAAAAATAATTTTGTTTTCCATTTTTATTAACACAAACTATAAATTTATAGATCTTACGGGTATTTTAAAGATACATTAAAAAGTATTTTTAGTGTTTTTTAAAGTATTCACTGCGAAGGCTGTTGTTGAATTAAAAAAGAATTAGTTCTAATTTCTAATAGACGAGTAGAATTCTAATACAGGTGACTGTTGTACAGTGAGTACATTCCATTTATACGTGTACGAAAAGTGTTTACGTAAGGGGTCTAAATATTATGGAAAATCTAAAATTATTTGTTGAAGAATAAACAAAAAAATCGAATTTGACTAAATGTAATCTTATAAAGCTTCTTTGAAACAGTAGACTATAGCAGCAAACAATATAAAAGTTTAACTTTTCACGAATTTCATTGGCCCTTGGCAATTATTTACGCTAACTGTGTAGTCTAACTTTTCGTTTTAATAACACAGGAATTTTCAAAACATCGCCGCCGACGTAATTTTTACTTAACGTTTGACTACTTAGTTCTGCTTAACAAATGTAACTGAATTAGCGTAACAAGCGTAATTATTTTATGTCCATTGATCTTCGCGTGTTACAACCTTCGTGCAGATAGACCTGTTTTGTCTAGAGGCTTAATTTGATTACTTTCTTTAGGTCTTTCTGTGGACCCAGATCGGATTTCTTTGTGGGAGATTTGGATTTTTGTGAAAAAACTTGGAAAATTAAATCTCGTTATTTATCAGTCGAAAGACTGATGTCTCAAGAAAAAATTATAAAATCGAAAACTGAACTGGATTTACTGAGGGTTGAATAAACATTGAAGGCAACCTCATTCCTACTCCCTAAGGCAACATACTATCAAAGATAAGGCAAAAATTTTAACTATCCCTCAACTACCAAGCCATTAGTAATGTTTACAAGAAGTGATTTCGCACTCGCCAGGCGGCTATAACATATAGAAATTAAAAATTATGTACTCGAAAAACTAATTAGAGTATTTAATTCCATTTACTTGACTGAATTTTTATCAGCACATTAGGAAAAATTGTTTATTTCCTATTTTCTGTATTCCTCAGCCGGGAGGGTCTAATCCTCAAAACTTCGCATCTTTTCACTGGATCGTTTACAGTTTGTTTCTTCGAGAAACAAGCTACAAAACTTGAGTGTGTGTATGAAGCAGTATAATCCTGTCCTTGAGAACAATTATTTGTGTGTACTAAGAGTAAGGACACATTAGTCACATTAGTGTATCGCAACGAAAAGGAGTGGTATACTTCATATATAACACGACACCTACAACACGAGTAGACCTACAAATATGGAGTGTTGTAGACAGTAGGCAAACAGGTTACAGTCTTCTTGTTCTGCTTTGTTTTACTGAAGCAATATTGAGTACTTCAGTTATTATGGCGGTCGGTAAGTACATTCGGCCGACTTTAGAACATTTCTGTTGTTCAAGGAAATACAGAACACAGTTTTGCCTTCCGGGCGACTACTACTGTGTTGAAAGTTCTGTATTCGCGCTTCACCGTAACACGTCGGTATTAGAATATTAGATACAAAAATTTTAAAACTTTGTGAGAATTGCTCTTGGCTAAAGTTAGTCTTTTTAATACCGACACGCTGAGATTTAAAATTGTCTTTTTAAGGGACTCTACGACTTACAGAACAAATTCGCGTACCTACAAGCAAAATGAAAAAAAAAAGAATTACGTACGAAGTTAATGTGACGGTAAATGTCAAATGGTCGCAATATGACGTTGCTAAAGTAGTGCCGTTTGAAGAAGTAAATCATATTTAAAATTCTGACGAATATGATTACTTCGAATTAATCACGTAACGACTTCTGAATAAAGAGATTTTGTTAATATGCGTCGAAGATATTTCTGATATGAGTAATAGTAAATCAAATGATATATAAATAATACCATAGTTTTTAATGGGAGTCGCGTGTAAGCTCTGTGAATATGCGACTCAGAACGTGCGGTTCGTTCTAAAACGTATTTTCAATTGCAACTTCAGCTCACGATTTTGAGTGCGAGATCCACCAGCGAGACTTCGGTGAATAGTAAAATTAAGACCGTGAAGTTAACCACCACATCAGTTTACATAAATTTAAAATAATTTGAATAACAATGTATGACTGTATTTTACAATTTTAAGTTAGAATTTCTCATTACTGGTAAAAGTAAATTAATAAAAGTGAGATAGAAAATATTTTGAACCAGCTGTAACTATGTGATGCCAGAAATACGTAGATGTTTTATAGAATCACGTAGTATAGCTGCGACGTACACACGTATAGAAACTACGTACACACTGCGAAGAACTGTATAAGACTGTTATGCCCATGTGCGAATGAATGAAAATTTAATCAGCCTCGGATCTCTAGACCCACTACGCATCTCAAGCTGTTGGTAAACGTCACTGTTCAAAAAACTATCGTCAAGTTTCTACTCATGTAGTTACTCACGAATACGACCATGAAAGTATTTAGATTGAACGGAGTCAAGAGACAAAAAGAGCCCATAACGACGCCCCCCTTTGTAAGGTGAAGGAATGATCTGATATTGTGATACAGTCAAATGGACATGAACGGTTCGAGGCAGAATCAATGAAGAACATTAAGTAACGAAGGTTTTTCCGGCTCGTGTCTCGTAGTTATAATTTATAACGGCCGGGCCGATTGACCGAATTCCATTGACGCTGAGGTATCGGTGACAAACGAATTGTTGTTTCCAGTGTTTGGAGCATAACACGACCTAATCCCCACTCTGCCGTACGTCCTTCCGAAACGTCACCGACAGTGGAACACCACCAATGGGCACGGACGTTATAAATAATAACTACGTTATATCCAGCGTTAACGTTAGAAAAAACTGGGGCGGGGGCACTAAAAAGAGGTGTGCCAATGATGATGATCACTTATGTACGTAATGTCGTTTACGTGCAAACAACACTTGTGCTGTGTGCAGAATAACTGGGGCGGCAGTAGCAAAATGAGGGCCAATGATGATGATCACTTATGTACGTAATGCCGTTTACGTGCAAACAAACTTCGTGCTGTGTGCAGAATAACTGGGGAGGCAGTAGCAAGAGAAGTGGCAATGATGATGATCATTTATGTACTTAATGTCATTTACGTGCAAACACCCCCACGCTGTGTGCATAATAACTTGGGCGGCAGTAGCAAGAGAAGTGGCAATTATGATGATCACTTATGTACGTAATGTCGTTTACGTGCAAACACCCCTCGTGCTGTATGCAGAATAAATGGGGCGGCAGTAGCAAGATGAGTGCCAATGACGATGACCACTTATGTACGTAATGTCGTTTATGTGCAAACACCTCCACGCTATGTGCAGAATAACTGGGGCGCAGTATCAAGAGGAGTGCCAATGATGATGATCACTTACGTACGTAATGCCGATTACGTGCAAACACCCCTCGTGCTGTGTGCAGAATAACTGGAGAGGCAGTAGTAAGAGAAATGGCAATTATGATGATCATTTATGTACGTAATGTCATTTACTTGCAAATACCCCCACGCTGTGTGCATAATAACTTGGGCGGCAGAAGCAAGAGAAGTGGCAATTATGATGATCACTTATGTACGTAATGTCGTTTACGTAAAACACCCCTCGTGCTGTGTGCAGAATAACTGGGGCGGCAGTAGCAAGAGGAGTGGCAATGATGATGATCACTTATGTACGTAATGTCGTTTACGTAAAACACCCCTCGTGCTGTGTGCAGAATAACTGGGGCGGCAGTAGCAAGAGGAGTGGCAATGATGATGAACACTTATGTACGTAATGTCGTTTACGTAAAACAACCCTCGTGCTGTGTGCAGAATAAATGGGGCGGCAGTAGCAAGAGGAGTGGCAATGATGATGATCACTTATGTACGTAATGTCGTTTACGTGCAAACACCCCACGCTGTGTGCATAATAACTGGGGCGGCAGTAGCAAGAGAAGTGGCAATGATAATGATCACTTATGTACGTAATGACGTTTACGTGCAAACACCCCCACGCTGTGTGGAGAATAACTGGGGCGGCAGTAGCAAGTGAAGTGCAAATGAAGATGATCACTTATGTACGTAATGTCGTTTAAGTGCAAACACCCCTCGTGCTGTGTGCGTAATAACTGGGGCGGCAGTAGCAAGAGGAGTTGCAATGACGTTGATCACTTATGTACGCAATGTCGTTTACGTGCAAACACCCCCACGCTTTTTGCAGAATAACTGGGGCGGCAGTAGCAAGAGAAGTGGCAATGAAGATGATCACTTATGTACGTAATGTCGTTTACGTAAAACACCCCTCGTGCTGTGTGCAGAATAACTGGGGCGGCAGTAGCAAGAGGAGTGGCAATGATGATGATCACTTATGTACGTAATGTCGTTTACGTGCAAACACCCCACGCTGTGTGCATAATAACTGGGGCGGCAGTAGCAAGAGGAGTGGCAATGATGATGATCACTTATGTACGTAATGTCGTTTACGTGCAAACACCCCACGCTGTGTGCATAATAACTGGGGCGGCAGTAGCAAGAGAAGTGGCAATGATGATGATCACTTATGTACGTAATGTCGTTTACTTAAGCACCCCTCGTGCTGTGTGCAGAATAACTGGGGCGGCAGTAGCAAGAGAAGTGGCAATGATGATGATCACTTATGTACGTAATGTCGTTTACGTAAAACACCCCTCGTGCTGTGTGCAGAATAACTGGGGCGGCAGTAGCAAGAGGAATGGCAATGATGATGATCACTTATGTACGTAATGTCGTTTACGTGAAAACACCCCACGCTGTGTGCAGATTAACTGGGGCGGCCGTAGCAAGAGGAGTGGCAATGATGAAGATCACTTATGTACGTAATGTCGTTTACGTGCAAACACCCCACGCTGTGTGCATAATAACTGGGGCGGCAGTAGTATGAGAAGTGGCAATGATGATGATCACTTATGTACGTAATGACGTTTACGTGCAAACACCCCCACGCTGTGTGGAGAATAACTGGGGCGGCAGTAGCAAGTGAAGTGCAAATGAAGATGATCACTTATGTACGTAATGTCGTTTAAGTGCAAACACACCTCGTGCTGTGTGGGTAATAACTGCGGCGGCAGTAGCAAGAGGAGTTGCAATGACGTTGATCACTTATGTACGCAATGTCGTTTACGTGCAAACACCCCCACGCTTTTTGCAGAATAACTGGGGCGGCAGTAGCAAGAGAAGTGGCAATGAAGATGATCACTTATGTACGTAATGTCGTTTACGTGCAAACACCCCTCGTGCTGTGTGCAGAATAACTGGGGCGGCAGTAGCAAGAGGAGAGGCAATGATGAAGATCACTTATGTACGTAATATCGTTTACGTAAAACACCCCTCGTGCTGTGTGCAGAATAACTGGGGCGGCAGTAGCAAGAGGAGTGGCAATGATGATGATCACTTATGTACGTAATGACGTTTACGTGCAAACACCCCCACGCTGTGTGGAGAATAACTGGGGCGGCAGTAGCAAGTGAACTGCAAATGAAGATGATCACTTATGTACGTGATGTCGTTTAAGTGCAAACACCCCTCGTGCTGTGTGCGTAATAACTGGGGCGGCATTAGCAAGAGGAGTTGCAATGACGTTGATCACTTATGTACGCAATGTCGTTTACGTGCAAACACCCCCACGCTTTTTGCAGAATAACTGGGGCGGCAGTAGCAACAGAAGTGGCAATGAAGATGATCACTTATGTACGTAATGTCGTTTACGTAAAACACCCCTCGTGCTGTGTGCAGAATAACTGGGGCGGCAGTAGCAAGAGGAGTGGCAATGATGATGATCACTTATGTACGTAATGTCGTTTACGTGCAAACACCCCACGCTGTGTGCATAATAACTGGGGCGGCAGTAGCAAGAGGAGTGGCAATGATGATGATCACTTATGTACGTAATGTCGTTCACGTGCAAACACCCCACGCTGTGTGCATAATAACTGAGGCGGCAGTAGCAAGAGAAGTGGCAATGATGATGATCACTTATGTACGTAATGTCGTTTACTTAAACACCCCTCGTGCTGTGTGCAGAATAACTGGGGCGGCAGTAGCAAGAGAAGTGGCAATGATGATGATCACTTATGTACGTAATGTCGTTTACGTAAAACACCCCTCGTGCTGTGTGCAGAATAACTGGGGCGGCAGTAGCAAGAGGAGTGGCAATGATGATGATCACTTATGTACGTAATGTCGTTTACGTGCAAACACCCCACGCTGTGTGCATAATAACTGGGGCGGCAGTAGCAAGTGAAGTGCAAATGAAGATGATCACTTATGTACGTAATGTCGTTTAAGTGCAAACACCCCTCGTGCTGTGTGGGTAATAACTGCGGCGGCAGTAGCAAGAGGAGTTGCAATGACGTTGATCACTTATGTACGCAATGTCGTTTACGTGCAAACACCCCCACGCTTTTTGCAGAATAACTGGGGCGGCAGTAGCAAGAGAAGTGGCAATGAAGATGATCACTTATGTACGTAATGTCGTTTACGTGCAAACACCCCTGGTGCTGTGTGCAGAATAACTGGGGCGGCAGTAGCAAGAGGAGTGGCAATGATGATGATCACTTATGTACGTAATATCGTTTACGTAAAACACCCCTCGTGCTGTGTGCAGAATAACTGGGGCGGCAGTAGCAAGAGGAGTGGCAATGATGATGATCACTTATGTACGTAATGTCGTTTACGTGCAAACACCCCACGCTGTGTGCATAATAACTGGGGCGGCAGTAGCAAGAGGAGTTGCAATGACGTTGATCACTTATGTACGCAATGTCGTTTACGTGCAAACACCCCCACGCTTTTTGCAGAATAACTGGGGCGGCAGTAGCAAGAGAAGTGGCAATGAAGATGATCACTTATGTACGTAATGTCGTTTACGTAAAACACCCCTCGTGCTGTGTGCAGAATAACTGGGGCGGCAGTAGCAAGAGGAGTGGCAATGATGATGATCACTTATGTACGTAATGTCGTTTACGTAAAACACCCCTCGTGCTGTGTGCAGAATAACTGGGGCGGCAGTAGCAAGAGGAGTGGCAATGATGATGATCACTTATGTACGTAATGTCGTTTACGTAAAACACCCCTCGTGCTGTGTGCAGAATAACTGGGGCGGCAGTAGCAAGAGGAGTGGCAATGATGATGATCACTTATGTACGTAATGTCGTTTACGTGCAAACACCCCACGCTGTGTGCATAATAACTGGGGCGTCAGTAGCAAGAGAAGTGGCAATGATGATGATCACTTACGTACGTAATGACGTTTACGTGCAAACACCCCCACGCTGTGTGGAGAATAAATGGAGCGGCAGTAGCAAGATGAGTGCCAATGACGATGATCACTTATGTACGTAATGTCGTTTATGTGCAAACACCTCCACGCTATGTGCAGAATAACTGGGGCGCAGTATCAAGAGGAGTGCCAATGATGATGATCACTTACGTACGTAATGCCGATTACGTGCAAACACCCCTCGTGCTGTGTGCAGAATAACTGGAGAGGCAGTAGTAAGAGAAGTGGCAATTATGATGATCATTTATGTACGTAATGTCATTTACTTGCAAATACCCCCACGCTGTGTGCATAATAACTTGGGCGGCAGAAGCAAGAGAAGTGGCAATTATGATGATCACTTATGTACGTAATGTCATTTACGTAAAACACCCCTCGTGCTGTGTGCAGAATAACTGGGGCGGCAGTAGCAAGAGGAGTGGCAATGATGATGATCACTTATGTACGTAATGTCGTTTACGTAAAACACCCCTCGTGCTTTGTGCAGAATAACTGGAGCGGCAGTAGCAAGAGGAGTGGCAATGATGATGATCACTTATGTACGTAATGTCGTTTACGTAAAACACCCCTCGTGCTGTGTGCAGAATAACTGGGGCGGCAGTAGCAAGAGGAGTGGCAATGATGATGATCACTTATGTACGTAATGACGTTTACGTGCAAACACCCCCACGCTGTGTGGAGAATAACTGGGGCGGCAGTAGCAAGTGAAGTGCAAATGAAGATGATCACTTATGTACGTAATGTCGTTTAAGTGCAAACACCCCTCGTGCTGTGTGCGTAATAACTGGGGCGGCAGTAGCAAGAGGAGTTGCAATTACGTTGATCACTTATGTACGCAATGACGTTTACGTGCAAACACCCCCACGCTTTTTGCAGAATAACTGGGGCGGCAGTAGCAAGAGAAGTGGCAATGAAGATGATCACTTATGTACGTAATGTCGTTTACGTAAAACACCCCTCGTGCTGTGTGCAGAATAACTGGGGCGGCAGTAGCAAGAGGAGTGGCAATGATGATGATCACTTGTGTACGTAATGTCGTTTACGTGCAAACACCCCACGCTGTGTGCATAATAAGTGGGGCGGCAGTAGCAAGAGGAGTGGCAATGATGATGATCACTTATGTACGTAATGTCGTTTACGTGCAAACACCCCACGCTGTGTGCATAATAACTGGGGCGGCAGTAGCAAGACAAGTGGCAATGATGATGATCACTTATGTACGTAATGTCGTTTACTTGAACACCCCTCGTGCTGTGTGCAGAATAACTGGGGCGGCAGTAGCAAGAGAAGTGGCAATGATGATGGTCACTTATGTACGTAATGTCTTTTACGTAAAACACCCCTCGTGCTGTGTGCAGAATAACTGGGGCGGCAGTAGCAAGAGGAGTGGGAATGATGATGATCACTTATGTACGTAATGTCGTTTACGAGCAAACACCCCACGCTGTGTGCAGAATAACTGGGGCGGCAGTAGCAAGAGGAGTGGCAATGATGAAGATCACTTATGTACGTAATGTCGTTTACGTGCAAACACCCCACGCTGTGTGCATAATAACTGGGGCGGCAGTAGCAAGAGAAGTGGCAATGATTATGATCACTTATGTACGTAATGACGTTTACGTGCAAACACCCCCACGCTGTGTGGAGAATAACTGGTGCGGCAGTAGCAAGTGAAGTGCAAATGAAGATGATCACTTATGTACGTAATGTCGTTTAAGTGCAAACACCCCTCGTGCTGTGTGGGTAATAACTGCGGCGGCAGTAGCAAGAGGAGTTGCAATGACGTTGATCACTTATGTACGCAATGTCGTTTACGTGCAAACACCCCCACGCTTTTTGCAGAATAACTGGGGCGGCAGTAGCAAGAGAAGTGGCAATGAAGATGATCACTTATGTACGCAATGTCGTTTACGTGCAAACACCCCTCGTGCTGTGTGCAGAATAACTGGGGCGGCAGTAGCAAGAGGAGAGGCAATGATGAAGATCACTTATGTACGTAATATCGTTTACGTAAAACACCCCTCGTGCTGTGTGCAGAATAACTGGGGCGGCAGTAGCAAGAGGAGTGGCAATGATGATGATCACTTATGTACGTAATGACGTTTACGTGCAAACACCCCCACGCTGTGTGGAGAATAACTGGGGCGGCAGTAGCAAGTGAACTGCAAATGAAGATGATCACTTATGTACGTGATGTCGTTTAAGTGCAAACACCCCTCGTGCTGTGTGCGTAATAACTGGGGCGGCATTAGCAAGAGGAGTTGCAATGACGTTGATCACTTATGTACGCAATGTCGTTTACGTGCAAACACCCCCACGCTTTTTGCAGAATAACTGGGGCGGCAGTAGCAAGAGAAGTGGCAATGAAGATGATCACTTATGTACGTAATGTCGTTTACGTAAAACACCCCTCGTGCTGTGTGCAGAATAACTGGGGCGGCAGTAGCAAGAGGAGTGGCAATGATGATGATCACTTATGTACGTAATGTCGTTTACGTGCAAACACCCCACGCTGTGTGCATAATAACTGGGGCGGCAGTAGCAAGAGGAGTGGCAATGATGATGATCACTTATGTACGTAATGTCGTTCACGTGCAAACACCCCACGCTGTGTGCATAATAACTGAGGCGGCAGTAGCAAGAGAAGTGGCAATGATGATGATCACTTATGTACGTAATGTCGTTTACTTAAACACCCCTCGTGCTGTGTGCAGAATAACTGGGGCGGCAGTAGCAAGAGAAGTGGCAATGATGATGATCACTTATGTACGTAATGTCGTTTACGTAAAACACCCCTCGTGCTGTGTGCAGAATAACTGGGGCGGCAGTAGCAAGAGGAGTGGCAATGATGATGATCACTTATGTACGTAATGTCGTTTACGTGCAAACACCCCACGCTGTGTGCATAATAACTGGGGCGGCAGTAGCAAGTGAAGTGCAAATGAAGATGATCACTTATGTACGTAATGTCGTTTAAGTGCAAACACCCCTCGTGCTGTGTGGGTAATAACTGCGGCGGCAGTAGCAAGAGGAGTTGCAATGACGTTGATCACTTATGTACGCAATGTCGTTTACGTGCAAACACCCCCACGCTTTTTGCAGAATAACTGGGGCGGCAGTAGCAAGAGAAGTGGCAATGAAGATGATCACTTATGTACGTAATGTCGCTTACGTGCAAACACCCCTGGTGCTGTGTGCAGAATAACTGGGGCGGCAGTAGCAAGAGGAGTGGCAATGATGATGATCACTTATGTACGTAATATCGTTTACGAAAACACCCCTCGTGCTGTGTGCAGAATAACTGGGGCGGCAGTAGCAAGAGGAGTGGCAATGATGATGATCACTTATGTACGTAATGTCGTTTACGTGCAAACACCCCACGCTGTGTGCATAATAACTGGGGCGGCAGTAGCAAGAGGAGTTGCAATGACGTTGATCACTTATGTACGCAATGTCGTTTACGTGCAAACACCCCCACGCTTTTTGCAGAATAACTGGGGCGGCAGTAGCAAGAGAAGTGGCAATGAAGATGATCACTTATGTACGTAATGTCGTTTACGTAAAACACCCCTCGTGCTGTGTGCAGAATAACTGGGGCGGCAGTAGCAAGAGGAGTGGCAATGATGATGATCACTTATGTACGTAATGTCCTTTACGTAAAACACCCCTCGTGCTGTGTGCAGAATAACTGGGGCGGCAGTAGCAAGAGGAGTGGCAATGATGATGATCACTTATGTACGTAATGTCGTTTACGTAAAACACCCCTCGTGCTGTGTGCAGAATAACTGGGGCGGCAGTAGCAAGAGGAGTGGCAATGATGATGATCACTTATGTACGTAATGTCGTTTACGTGCAAACACCCCACGCTGTGTGCATAATAACTGGGGCGTCAGTAGCAAGAGAAGTGGCAATGATGATGATCACTTACGTACGTAATGACGTTTACGTGCAAACACCCCCACGCTGTGTGGAGAATAAATGGAGCGGCAGTAGCAAGATGAGTGCCAATGACGATGATCACTTATGTACGTAATGTCGTTTATGTGCAAACACCTCCACGCTATGTGCAGAATAACTGGGGCGCAGTATCAAGAGGAGTGCCAATGATGATGATCACTTACGTACGTAATGCCGATTACGTGCAAACACCCCTCGTGCTGTGTGCAGAATAACTGGAGAGGCAGTAGTAAGAGAAGTGGCAATTATGATGATCATTTATGTACGTAATGTCATTTACTTGCAAATACCCCCACGCTGTGTGCATAATAACTTGGGCGGCAGAAGCAAGAGAAGTGGCAATTATGATGATCACTTATGTACGTAATGTCATTTACGTAAAACACCCCTCGTGCTGTGTGCAGAATAACTGGGGCGGCAGTAGCAAGAGGAGTGGCAATGATGATGATCACTTATGTACGTAATGTCGTTTACGTAAAACACCCCTCGTGCTTTGTGCAGAATAACTGGAGCGGCAGTAGCAAGAGGAGTGGCAATGATGATGATCACTTATGTACGTAATGTCGTTTACGTAAAACACCCCTCGTGCTGTGTGCAGAATAACTGGGGCGGCAGTAGCAAGAGGAGTGGCAATGATGATGATCACTTATGTACGTAATGACGTTTACGTGCAAACACCCCCACGCTGTGTGGAGAATAACTGGGGCGGCAGTAGCAAGTGAAGTGCAAATGAAGATGATCACTTATGTACGTAATGTCGTTTAAGTGCAAACACCCCTCGTGCTGTGTGCGTAATAACTGGGGCGGCAGTAGCAAGAGGAGTTGCAATTACGTTGATCACTTATGTACGTAATGTCATTTACGTAAAACACCCCTCGTGCTGTGTGCAGAATAACTGGGGCGGCAGTAGCAAGAGGAGTGGCAATGATGATGATCACTTATGTACGTAATGTCGTTTACGTAAAACACCCCTCGTGCTTTGTGCAGAATAACTGGAGCGGCAGTAGCAAGAGGAGTGGCAATGAAGATGATCACTTATGTACGTAATGTCGTTTACGTAAAACACCCCTCGTGCTGTGTGCAGAATAACTGGGGCGGCAGTAGCAAGAGGAGTGGCAATGATGATGATCACTTGTGTACGTAATGTCGTTTACGTGCAAACACCCCACGCTGTGTGCATAATAACTGGGGCGGCAGTAGCAAGAGGAGTGGCAATGATGATGATCACTTATGTACGTAATGTCGTTTACGTGCAAACACCCCACGCTGTGTGCATAATAACTGGGGCGGCAGTAGCAAGACAAGTGGCAATGATGATGATCACTTATGTACGTAATGTCGTTTACTTGAACACCCCTCGTGCTGTGTGCAGAATAACTGGGGCGGCAGTAGCAAGAGAAGTGGCAATGATGATGATCACTTATGTACGTAATGTCTTTTACGTAAAACACCCCTCGTGCTGTGTGCAGAATAACTGGGGCGGCAGTAGCAAGAGGAGTGGGAATGATGATGATCACTTATGTACGTAATGTCGTTTACGAGCAAACACCCCACGCTGTGTGCAGAATAACTGGGGCGGCAGTAGCAAGAGGAGTGGCAATGATGAAGATCACTTATGTACGTAATGTCGTTTACGTGCAAACACCCCACGCTGTGTGCATAATAACTGGGGCGGCAGTAGCAAGAGAAGTGGCAATGATTATGATCACTTATGTACGTAATGACGTTTACGTGCAAACACCCCCACGCTGTGTGGAGAATAACTGGTGCGGCAGTAGCAAGTGAAGTGCAAATGAAGATGATCACTTATGTACGTAATGTCGTTTAAGTGCAAACACCCCTCGTGCTGTGTGGGTAATAACTGCGGCGGCAGTAGCAAGAGGAGTTGCAATGACGTTGATCACTTATGTACGCAATGTCGTTTACGTGCAAACACCCCCACGCTTTTTGCAGAATAACTGGGGCGGCAGTAGCAAGAGAAGTGGCAATGAAGATGATCACTTATGTACGTAATGTCGTTTACGTGCAAACACCCCTCGTGCTGTGTGCAGAATAACTGGGGCGGCAGTAGCAAGAGGAGTGGCAATGATGATGATCACTTATGTACGTAATGTCGTTTACGTGCAAACACCACACGCTGTGTGCATAATAACTGGGGCGGCAGTAGCAAGAGGAGTGGCATTGATGATGATCACTTATGTACGTAATGTCGTTTACGTGCAAACACCCCACGCTGTGTGCATAATAACTGGGGCGGCAGTAGCAAGAGAAGTGACAATGATGATGATCACTTATGTACGTAATGTCGTTTACTTAAACACCCCTCGTGCTGTGTGCAGAATAACTGGGGCGGCAGTAGCAAGAGAAGTGGCAATGATGATGATCACTTATGTACGTAATGTCGTTTACGTAAAACACCCCTCGTGCTGTGTGCAGAATAACTGGGGCGGCAGTAGCAAGAGGAGTGGCAATGATGATGATCACTTATGTACGTAATGTCGTTTACGTGCAAACAACCCACGCTGTGTGCATAATAACTGGGGCGGCAGTAGCAAGTGAAGTGCAAATGAAGATGATCACTTATGTACGTAATGTCGTTTAAGTGCAAACACCCCTCGTGCTCTGTGGGTAATAACTGCGGCGGCAGTAGCAAGAGGAGTTGCAATGACGTTGATCACTTATGTACGCAATGTCGTTTACGTGCAAACACCCCCACGATTTTTGCAGAATAACTGGGGCGGCAGTAGCAAGAGAAGTGGCAATGGAGATGATCACTTATGTACGTAATGTCGTTTCCGTGCAAACACCCCTCGTGCTGTGTGCAGAATAATTGGGGCGGCAGTAGCAAGAGGAGTGGCAATGATGATGATCACTTATGTACGTAATATCGTTTACGTAAAACACCCCTCGTGCTGTGTGCAGTATAACTGGGGCGGCAGTAGCAAGAGGAGTGGCAATGATGATGATCACTTATGTACGTTATGTCGTTTACGTGCAAACACCCCACGCTGTGTGCATAATAACTGGGGCGGCAGTAGCAAGAGAAGTGGCAATGATGGTGATCACTTATGTACGTAATGACGTTTACGTGCAAACAACCCCACGCTGTGTGGAGAATAACTGGGGCGGCAGTAGCAAGTGAAGTGCAAATGAAGATGATCACTTATGTACGTAATGTCGTTTAAGTGCAAACACCCCTCGTGCTGTGTGCGTAATAACTGGGGCGGCAGTAGCAAGAGGAGTTGCAATGACGTTGATCACTTATGTACGCAATGTCGTTTACGTGCAAACACCCCCACGCTTTTTGCAGAATAACTGGGGCGGCAGTAGCAAGAGAAGTGGCAATTATGATGATCACTTATGTACGTAATGTCGTTTACGTAATACACTCCTCGTGCTGTGTGCAGAATAACTGGGGCGGCAGTAGCAAGAGGAGTGGCAATGATGATGATCACTTATGTACGTAATGTCGTTTACGTGCAAACACCCCACGCTGTGTGCATAATAATTGGGGCGGAAGTAGCAAGTGAAGTGCAAATGGAGATGATCACTTATGTACGTAATGTCGTTTAAGTGCAAACACCCCTCGTGCTGTGTGCGTAATAACTGGGGCGGCAGTAGCAAGAGGAGTTGCAATGACGTTGATCACTTATGTACGCAATGTCGTTTACGTGCAAACACTTCCACGCTTTTTGCAGAATAACTGTGGCGGCAGTAGCAAGAGAAGTGGCAATGAAGATGATCACTTATGTACGTAATGTCGTTTACGTGCAAACACCCCTCGTGCTGCGTGCAGAATAACTAGGGCGGCAGTAGAAAAATGAGTGCAAGTGAAGATGATCACTTATGTACCTAATTTCGTTTACGTGCGAACACCTCACGTTGTGTGCATAATAACTATGGCGGCAGTAGCAAGAAGAGTGGTACTGATGATGATCACTTATGTACGTAATGACGTTTACGTTCAAACCCACCCTCGCTGTGTGCATAATAACTTGGACGGCTGTAGCAAGGGAAGTGTCAATGATTTTGATCACTTATGTACGTAATGTCGTTTACGTGCAAAAACTCTGTGTGCAGAATATCTAGGGCGGCAGTAGCAAGATGAGTGGCAATGATGATGATCACTTATGTGCGTAATGTCCTTTATGTGCAAACACCCCCACGCTGTGTGCAGAATAACAGGGGCGGCAGTAGCAAGAGGAGTGCCAATGAAGATCATCACTTATTTAGGTAATGTCGTTTACGTGCAAACACCCCTCGTGCTGCGTGCAGGATAACTGGGGCGACAGTAGCAAGAGGCGTGCCAATGATGGTGATCACTTATATACGTAATGTCGTTTTGTGCAAGCACTTCCACGCTATGTGCAGAATAACTGCGGCGGCACTAGCAAGAGGAGTGCCAATGATGATGATCACTTATGTACGTAAAGTCGTATATATGGAAACTGCCCTCACGCAGAGCAGAATAACTGGGGCGGCAGTAGCAAGAGGAGTGCCAAGGAATATTAACACTTATATACGTAATGCCGTGTACATGCAAACAGTCCTCTCGCTTTGTGCAGAATAACTGTGGAGGCATAAGCAAGAGGAATTCTAATGACGACGATCACTTATGTACCTAAAGTCGTTTATATGGAAACACCCCTCACGCTGAGCGCAGATTAACTTGGGCGGCAGTAGCAAGAGGAGTGCCAATGACGATGATCACTCATGTACGTAATGCCGTGTACATGCGAACAGTTCTCACGCTGTGTACAGAATAACGGGGGCGGCAGTAGCAAGAGGAGTGCCAATGATAATGATCACTTATGTAAATAATGTCTTTTACGTGCAAACATTTCTCACGCTGAGAGCAGAATAACTGGGGCGGCAGTAGGAAGAGGAGTGCCAATGACGATGATCACTTATATACGTAATGTCTTATACAAGCAAACATTTCTCACGCTGTGTGCAAAATAATTGGGGCGGCAGTAGCAAGAGGAGTGCCAATGACGATGATCACTTATGTAAATAATGTGGTTTATGTGCAAACATTTCTCACGCTGAGCACAGAATAACTGGCGCGGCAGTAGCAAGAAGAGTGCCAATGGTGATCACTTATGTACGTAATTTCGTTTACATGGAAACAGCCCTCACACTCTGTGCATAATAACATTCTTCACGCTCTTCATAAAACAACTTTAAAATACTGTGTATTAAATTGTGGGGTTTAACAAGAAAATTGTTGTTTTGTAATCTACGTTATTTTGATCTTACTGAAAAATGGGTTTGACTTTTTCTAGTTGAACCGTAATCTTCAGTATACGAAGTATTCACCATTACGTCAACGTTGTTATTTTAAATGCAATTAGTCTGGTGAAAATGAATAACTAGATAACTATTATATTAGAATATGTTAAAGCAGAGTATTAAAAATAATTGAATTTAAAAAGTATATTTACATGCCCGCTAAATATAACTTATAATGTTTCCTTTCATGCAAGGATTTATTTACTGGTATCTTTTTTAATTCATTTTCTAAATACTATTTTTTTTTTTTTAATTTTTGAGAGCCCAGATAACATATAAATATTTAAGTTTGATTGAAAATTATTTGTTTTGAGAAACAGGTGCTACACACATCTTTGTTTTTTATTCAAAGAAACAGGTTTTTTATTCTTTTTCTTTTTTGATCTACATAAAATCTGGAACAATTAGGATATAGATTATATACATTTACCATTACGATTATGTTCAATCGCAATATTATAGGATGAATTTTGTTTAAATTATGTTAACTGTATTATTTAATATTTTTTACATATTTTAAAAAGTTTTGAAATTTTGAGATTAACGATTTTTGTTATAAGTAAATATTGTATTTGTAGACCTACATACTTTATGCATTCTTCAATTTTTAATTTTGGGGATAGACTTTTTTGTATGATTTTAGTTCTTAGTTTATTAACAGTATGTATATTGAATTTATAATACTTATTTTATGTATAATTTTCCTTTCATTAATTCTTTTAGATTTATTCATAGGTACTTTCATCTTACTATTTTTTAAGAATGAAAACATGCAATTTTGCCGAAGAGAATGAATGAATGATATGGAGTAATTGATCAGTTTCTTAGTTTTTATAGATGTTATTATTAATTATTTTATTTTTAATAATATGTATAGGATATCTAAAAATAGATTGTATAAAAATGATTTATACTTTCATAGAGTAAATTTCTTCATTCATAAACGTTATTTTATTATACATTATTAATTTATTGAACTATGTCATTAATAATAAGTAATTATTTTCTTTTATATGTATATATAACAAGAGAGAACGAGCGCAGTCACATCGAAATCACGACTTCTAAAGTATACTAAGAATTTTCAACAATTTACCTCAAAATGTCCTCAATAAACGTCAAAACATCACAAATTCAAAAAATAAAAATTTACCTTCTGAGGACGTTCCGAAAAACACTTTACAAAAAAAGCTCAAAAATAAATAAAATATGAAAACAATACAAAAATTCATCCGAAAACTAGCTTTATAAATTTCCTTATCAGCTTTCTTTAGCTAATATGTATTTAGGGAACTCTGAAATTAACTAAAAAAATTAAAGAAGCTTACTCCAATAAGCAATTTTTAGTGTACTCAGAAACTCTCTTTCGCGAGTATTTTCCAGGGACATATGAAATTTACGTAAAAATCATTTAAACAATTGCGTGTGCACATTATGCATATGATGTAAACAATATTAACCTAAGCCAATTTTGCATATGAAAATAATAAAATTTTAAATAAAAGTGTATAAAATACAAACTCTTTACAAATTATGAAAACAGAATATTATGTATTTTCTTACCATTCTTTAACTTTTGGATACCATTATACTCGTAAGTACAGATCTTTCATTCATAACCTTAAAATCAGATTCTCAATAAGCTTTGTGTATCTATCCGGTAAGAAAATTTTAAATTGATCATCTAATGTAACGCTTACCTTTTTCCCGTATTGCATATCAATAAATTGAAAATTACTAGTTTTATACTTTTTACTAATTTCTAACTCACTCAACTTTCGAATAAATTATTCAATTTACAAAATAGTAGAGATCTATTTTGTATTTTGTTTCTTTTTTTCAGTAAATATTTATGTAGAAATGAATTTTAATAACAAATTATTTTTTTTTCATATTGAAGACAATTTAATTATTAATATTGAAGGCAATACATTTTTTTAAATATTGGATACGTTATAACTTTTAATATCAGAAACGTTATAATTTTTAATATAAGAGAATATACAATTTATTTTTTGTTAACGAGGGCAGGTGGAAAAATTTGTTCTACAAATGTCCGGAAGGGTCCGCATTCCGTGGTATGTGGGTTTGAGTATTATACACCACCCACTAAAAAGCCACCACCCTTTCCTCCTTTCCTCTTCTAAGACACCAACCTGTAACTGTTTGACACACTATTTCGGGCTAGGTCTAGGGCTCACTTGTGACTTGTAAGCCTTCTATATTCTATTATCCAAGTCTATCTTTTCCGCCCGAAGAGTCTCCTCTGCGAAGCGTGCCACACAGTTCCAGGTGTCCTCCCCTTGAAGCATCGGTTCAGCGATGTTATCCGGGAAGATCTGCTTAGTATCATCTTTCAACTATCTTCTATGTTGCTCAGATCTGTCGCAGACGAAGAATGTATGGTTGGGATCGTCTTCAACTCCCGGGCAGTATCGGCACTCTGGTGACTCGGCCTTTCTAAGTTTCTTCAGGTAAGATCGAAAATACCCGTGTCCAGTCAGAAAGTGGGTGAGGTAATGGTTGATGTCGCCGTGCTTTCTCTCCGCCCATGGCTGCACCTGCTTCATGAGCCTTCTTGTCCAGCGACCTCGCTCTTTTTACTCCCATACGGCTCAATTCGAAGAGTACTTCGTCTTTGGACCTGGACTAGTTCCTATCTGTAAATCTTACGATTCAGGGAGTCTGCCACACTTCCGCTCCATACAGTAGGACTGACTGGACAGCTGCCATTAAAAGTCTTCTTCCTTCTTATAGTTGACCCCGGGCCGCTGATTTTGGTCATGAGCCGACTAAGCGACATCCATTTGCCGCTTTGTCCACCTTAAACCTAACTTAATATACTAAAAAACCTCAACTTGGAGTCGATCATCACTCCAAGGTACATCACCGCTGGCTTTGGCTCGACCACTTCATCTCCGACTCGTACCGGGATTAGAGTGGGAATCTTCTTCTTGGTCCAGACCACGACTTCTTGGTCCTCCACTACTTAGTGAGGGATAACGACAGCCAGTGCGATTCCATCCAATTTTTTACTTATCGTATTATCTTGTTGAGGTTGACCTGGACCTGGTCGATGGTACGAGCAGCGACAAGCGCCGCGACATCGTAGGTGTACCCAGACCAACCAACCACGACTCGTCTGGCATCTCCATCCTCAGCAGCCCGTCATAGGATGCGTTCCAGAGGTCCGGTCCAAGGGCTGAACCCTGGACCTCCCCGGCCGTGACAGCCATCCGACGCTGTCTTTCCTCCGTTCCATAAAGCAGCGCTTTGTCACTGAGGTAATTGTCCACCATCCATAGCAGATACCTTGGTACACCAAAGTCATGGTCCAACGCCTCCAGCACGTCGCTCCGCCTCACGGAGTTGAAAGCATTTTTAAAGTCCAGTGTTACCAACAGCGCAACCCTTCACAAGAAATGGTTGTGGTCCTCCGCCCTTCTGACGGCCTGAGACACTTCCTTTATCGCGTCCACCGTCGATCTTCCCGACCTAAAGCCGAACTGCTTCTCGTGGAGATCTCCTGCAGTTCCGATCGCTGTTGACAGTCTTGTCCTGATCGTTTTCTCCAGTAACTTCCCACCCGTGTCTACCATACAAAGTAGTCGGTACGACGACTTGAGTTCTGGGTCATCTTTTTTCTTGCTGATCCCCACCAGGCGTGCTGTCTTCCAACGAGCGCAGAACACCCCCGATGTCAAGCACGTGTTGTACATCTTCAGTAACAACTCTGGCTTCTGACGAAAGACTGCCTTCAGCACCTTACTGGGGATTCCATCGGGGCCTGGAGCTTTCCTGTCCTTTATCGTACTGACTACCAGCTCTAACTCTTCTGTGGTAAAAACAGCAAAATCTCCGACGTTCCCAAAATCAGTCCTGCCTCTCTCCGGGTGGGTGGGAAAGAGAGCTTTTATGATTTTCTCCATGGTCAACGCATCCGTTACACCGGTGGTCTTCAAGGCTGAAAGCCTATGGGTGACTATCTTATACCCCCGTCTCCATGGGTCCCTTTTAACATCTTCACATAATTCTTCCAATATCGCGCCTTGCTGCTGTTGATCGCCCGTAGAACTTCTTTCCTTGCAGCCTTGTGCTCAGCTAGTCTGATACTCGCCTCAGCATAATCTCTTGTCCGCTGCGCGATCCTTCGCAGCCTGAGGCACCTATTCTTCGTATCCGCAATTTCCTGAGTCCACCAGTACACCGGAGGCCTCCCATGCCGAAGTCTTGCCCACGGGTTGGAAGCTCTCAAGATTATGTTCAACGTGGATGTAGCGAGAGCTTCAGTCGAGATTCTTCCACCTTCACCTTGTCCTCAAGCATATAAGCTCCTCTTGCTAGTTCTTCCTCAAATTTGTCGGTGTCCATCTTCTTTACGATCCACCTGGGGGAGCTGCCATTGTATCCACCAGCTTCTGCTTTCACTGAGTGACTTCAAAGCGATGAACTGCTGATCGCTTCCTGTGTGGTCTTCAGCACCCTCCAGCTCCGGATCTGCGGCACCAGGGTATCAGATGCCAAGGAAACGTCAGGGACAGTCTCGGTACATCCAGGGCGTCGGAAAGTTGTTGCTTCAAGGATATAATTTTTAATATTGAAGACTATATGATTTTTAATATTGAAAACGGTAAGTTTTTATATTGAAGACGATATAATTTTTAATATTGAAAACAAAAAATATAATTGTTAATATTGAAGGCAATACATTTTTTAGTTGCAGGAGATATAAATTTCTATATTGAAGACACGGTATAATTTGTTATAATAAAGATACAATATATTTTTCTATAATGAAGTCACAATGTAATTTTTTAGATTGGAGAGGGATCCATTTTTTATTATTGAGAACAATATAATTTTTAATATTGAAAACACAATACAATTTTTAATATTAAAGACGATATAATTTTTATTTTGTGGACGATATAATTTTTATAATAAAGACAAAATAGTATATTATATATGGAAAACACAATATAATTTTTTGTATCAAAAGCAGAGTATAAAGACTATCTTCCAGATAACCTATTTAAAATTTAAATCCATAGCCATTTCTATTTCTATTTAATTTTCCTCCAGTTAAATTATGATCAGCATATGAGAAGTCAGTTAAATAAATTGTGCGATCAACAATTATCTTTAAATATTCTAATAAAAGAATTTAATCACCTATATCGATATTATAGGTTTGTAACTGACCTCTAATAAACACACAAATTGTGATTATATAATTTTTCGTGAGAGATATGTCTATAAACTACGGTTTATATTTATCGTCTAACAGATTGATTAATTCTTGTCTAACTCCATGGTAATTTTTATCATTCATTATTAAGAGTTCTAAGACTTTATTGTTTTGATCGATTTTATTTATTTCTTGGAGAGACTCTATCTAATAATAAAAATTATCATTTTATAGTCAGCTTCTAGAAGAACTTTTAAATTACGAGAGAGAACGCGTTGAGTTGAACACAGATTCTTATATATTTATACGAATACGTATTAGAAGAGGAAAGGGAGGTGGTTTTTTAGGGGGCTGGTATAATACCGAAACCGACAGACCCCGCAAGAAATTTTAAAATATAAAGTCTTCGATAAATTCTCCACAATAGAATAATCTTAAATTCTAGTATTAATAAGAGAGATATATTCTATATTAAGAGATATATTCGAAGAGATTTCTAAGAAATATTCCAGAGGATGATAAACAATTCATGTTTATCAGTTTTGGGGAAAATATTGTTATTACACTCAAAATAATTTGGGTCAACATAATTTTAAAAATCTCTTGTAATTGTATAATAAGTAATTGGTTTTTAGTGTCGTTGTAAATACAAATATATTTTGTATCCTTTATGAAATTAAAATTACGTTTAAAATTACGCCTGTTATGTGGTGGTATTTTTTTGTTTATTTTCGGGTTAGTAATTTGGGATTATTTTGAAATTTGCCTGCGCTCTGACGTAATAACTTTTTGTTTAAATTTTAGTAATGCATTATGTTTAGGCGCAAGAGGGTTGTTTAGTTTGAAAGAATGATTTTCATTTTGATGATCATTTAAAGTTGTTTTCTGTTCTCACTTAAATTAGTGTTTTGGTGCTGTTGTTTTAGTACGTTCTTAATTCACTCTCATTGGTTTTGTTGCAATACTCGATTAGTTATAATTACTGTGGAGTTACTATTTCTGCTTTATTTTTGTAATGGTATTGCTTTTAAATTTACTATCAATATTTTTAATATATTATGTTTTGGTTTTTTGACTGACGTTTAATACAATTATGTTTTTTAAATATACGTTTTGTTGTTTCTGCCACAGCTTGTATTTTTATTTCATATTGATTTGTTTCTTCAGTTTTGTTAATAGGCTTTTCCTTTTCGAATAACGTGTTTTCAATGATGTGTTAATTAATTGTTTTAACATTGAAAACACGTTGAAAAGGACGTTTGGCACATTTGCGGCCGATCGCTGGCGTGTGATCGAAAATGGGAACCGGTGAGTTTCCATAGAAACTACTTCTTTGTTGTCAAAACGTAGAAAATTTTGAATTTTTTGGTGAGTTTCAGTGCCATATCCCCTTAAATTTATCTTAAGGTAGTACATCAGACAAGATTTATTACGGAGCGATGGATCAGGAGGAAGCGAGTGGAAGTACGGCTCAGACTTCCACCGATTCGAGTATAGAAGGAACTAATTTGGCGGAAAAGCTACAATTGGAAGCAGAACGTCGAAAACGAAAGCTCGAATATTGCCGAGAGTGGAAAAAGAAGCAAAAAGTATAGAAAATTGAGCAAGGTTTGGTCAAAACTCCACTAACTGAATCTGAACTTCTGCAACGAAAACGAGAAAATCAAAAACTCTATCGAGAACGTAAGAAAGAAGCAAAGGTGAAGAGCAATGAACAGGAAGGTTTGGTCAGAACTCCACTAATTGAATCTGAACGCCTGCAACGAAAACGCAAATATGATAAATGGTATCGAGAACGTACTAAAGAAGCAAAGATGATGAGCAATGAACAGGAAGAATGTGAAGAGAAGCAAGTGAGTAATTTAACAAGATATATCGAAACGAACTTTTATAATGACAATTTGAACGACTACTGATTTGTTTGTGAACGAATTTGGTGGACTAAAAGCTTAAAAGACGTTACTGGACACGCAGAAGTTATAGGAATACTTAATAAACATGGTTATAATATTCTTGACAAATCAAAAGTATGCCACAATTGCTACAGATGCCTAAAGAAGAACAGGTTGCCACCTTATGCGACAATCAACGGCTTTAAGTACCCACAAATACCAGAGAATTTACCTGAACTAACGCCAATAGAGGAACGTTTAATATCGCCGTGCCTTCCATTCATGCACATTCGTAACATATCATACTTTGCTGGCGCTAAACGTATAATTGGACAAGTCATAAACGTACCGATAAACCTTGATACCACTACTCTGCAATTGCCTCGCATGTTGAATGACGATTTGGCGTTTAACGTTTGCCTTAAGAAGCACATACTCAATAAAAGTTCTTATATGCGAGGACTGGTTTCTAAAAGTAAATTAAAGCTCTGGTTAAGGCATCTGTTGACGACTGAGCTATTCAGATATTATAACATCACAATTAATGACAAGTTCTTCAATAATGAGCCTGAAAATGAAAGCAGTGCGTCTAGTGAGGATGAAGACGAGGATCAAGAACGACAGCAAGTAGAATGGAAAGACTTATTGCCTCGCATAAATCAATCTAATAGCAAAATAACAAGCATACAGCGAGATGTAACTGGCGAAGAGTACATCAAATTGCAGCAGCATACCTTATTCTGGTGTGAAGATTTGATTTTACATCTAGCCCCTGGACAAAATAATCAATTATTATCGCTCGCATTCGATGAAGATGCAGAATAGTTATCATTCCCAGCCGATATATTATGGTGTGAAACGGCGGTTTACTTGTCGAGCCACACCATTCATGATAGCTAGTAGCGAAATACGTAAACGGGATCGGAGAGGTGTAAAATCCGATCATATTTTGTAAATGGCTGCTAAAGTGCTACGTTTGAGAATGATAGCGAATGTAAACTTAGCTTTTCGAGCAAATAATAATCAAATCAACAGCGTATCAAGACGAGATCTGGAAGATACCGAGTTTGTTAAGAGCTTGCTGCTAAAAAATGAAGCGTTCATGAGAAACATACCGAACTCAATCCAATATTGGCATCAGCGTAAAGTGGAATTATTCAGTATGATGCGACAATTAGGCAAACCTACCATATTTCTCACATTGAGCGCTTCAGAAATACATTGGCCTCATCTCTTAGAATCTATTTATCGCTTTCAAGAAGATATACCAGTAGACGTGCCGATAGATCCAGCGATATTTGACGGCATTTCGAGCACAAATCGAGCAGAATTGGTAAACAACGATCCAGTTTTGTGCTGCTTGTATTTCGAGAAATTGGTGTCGACCTTTATTAACGCGTTTAAAAAACCAAATGGCGTGTTCGGAGATCATTACGTAGTTGATTATTTCAAGCGCATCGAATTCCAACATAGAGATGCCCTCATTGTCATATGTTACTATGGTTAAATAATGCATCAACGTGTAAAAATATTACAGATAATGACGAATTAACCGCCATTACATCGTTAATCGATCAAATAAGTACAGTCGATAGTTAAAAATTGAAAAGCGAACGAAATTTACAAACGCATTGTGTTTTTCCCGAGTATAATTAGTGTTGTGAATCAACAAACAAATTATCCATCATCTCTTTAAGTCGTTTTGTTAGTGCTGATCAATCAGATGATGATAACGAACCTCGAGTATCAACTTCGATCGTCGAACCATGCGAATATACGTTACGTCCTAATGATGGTAAAGATTCTTTCTTTACAGCAACAAATCTAAAAGATATCTATAATGATTTTATTAATACGTGCAAGATAAGACCTGTATTAGTACTGTCGACAAACTGAAAGAAACTCATCTTAAGTTGACGAAAAAAGCGATTGTTCGCCAGCATTCGTTCAATTCCAATATAAGGAGGCGCCTCATCTACTGCTAACTACTAACGGGTACGGGTTGTTTATCAACGATTCTGAAAATTTCACCTCCAGAAACGTAATACAGGATTTAGATCATCTTCAAGCCAAACATCTTGTGAATTTGTTGTTACCGACTGTCAAATATTGGTGGAATCAACAGAGCAAAGAGTTGATGGAAGCGTTTATAGAAACGTTTGTTACCAGTATGAAATGTATAGCCAATACATCTGCCTTCATTGATGCCGTTGACCGCTATAAATTGTATGATTTTGCAAAGGTAGTTCAAAATATGAAAGCAAAAATATTAACGGTCGATAAAATTGGTAAGAATGATCGAATTACGCCTGCAGTATTTGGAGTAAGATTGTATAATTCGTTCGGAACACCAAGTAAAATTACAGCGCCTTTGTATAAAATTAAGAACCAACAAACATTAACTTGCGGCAAATGGAAGGAACTCAAGACTGCTGCTTATATGCATTCGGTTCTCTTATTGAAAGTTGCTGGTTTTAAGTTAACATCATCGGGGATCACTCTAGATATGTTCGTCGAGACGCTAGTCTTCGATAAGTTTGAACGAATGGACAAGATTAATAAAGCAGGACCTCTTAAAGTATTGTCGCGATTTACAATCCAAAGGATCAGACGTCTTCAGAAGAGGAATGTGATGAACAGCCTGAGAAAAAGCGCAAAATCAATATGGATGATTGGTGAATGCGTGCGTGCTTATGAATGCGACTACATTTAACTTATAATCTGTACATTGGTAAATGAAGAAAAATAAATATATATATATTTTTTAGGTTTATTGAAAGCATTTTCAATGCCCTTCTCTATGCATTGCATTTGTGCATTGCCTGTAATTTTTTTTTAATTTGTTTTGCTTGAATAACATTCCAATAACATTAGTGTGGATTTGTTGTTACTAAGATTTATAAATTTTGTGTGTAAATTTGTATAATTTAAGGCCTTTTGTATATTGATTTTAGTGTTTTTTTTAATTTAAACGTTTGTTACGTTTATTATTTATTTTATTTTTTGATATTGTCGACTTTTGTTTATGCTTACTGATAATTTTGTAAACCAATAAACTGTAATTTAATTTTAATCGAATGTGTGATAAGAAGTTTATTTAGTCGATCACTTCGTATATATTGTTAATTTAATTTCATATTTTATGAAATAAATTTGTGATAATGGATTTGTTTAGTTTGTTATTATTATTTTTTGTGTTTATTTTATGTTAAATTTAATTTCGACTATTTCTTATTAAAATAAATAAGCAAAGAAATTGGATTTATGTTTAATATTTTGTAAACATATAGCCTACTTTTGTAATATATACGCTCATATTGATCACAGCCGAACAGTTACAACTTGGACGAATATTGCTGTTGAAACACAAACGTGAACCATTAGTTTTTTGTTTAGATTAAAAAGAAGCAAACAAATTTACGTTGTCATTTCTTCAACTCTACAACGGCATGACATGAGATGAGTTTGTTAGCTAATATATAGTCCAATAAACTAGCTAAAGCGTGGAACCTATCTAAATTGTACTTTTGAAATCCGACTACGCTTTTTATAACAGACAATTTATTATCCTTCAGGTGACTGAGGACGTGTCTACTTTGTTTTAGATCGTCATTAAATGGAATCGTTAACTCATATTAGCTTTCAGAGTTTTGTAACATCAAAGGAGTTTGGCCTGTAATTCTAGGGCTTTGCAGTTTTCTTTGTTTTCTTACGCAAAGAACAGACACCTAATGTTCTTTTCTAAGTGAAAACGCATTTAATTATGATACACGAGGCGAAGTCTTAGCTATTTAATGTAAACATTTGAAGACAGCGTTCGACTCATCATGGCGTCACTTGTATCTTGTTTACTCAGTCATTGCTACTGCGAAAATAAATTTAATTGTAGGGAGTCTACATCTTCAAAACAAGGTTGGTAAATAAACTAGCAAATGTTATAGTTCAACGTACTGACGAACAACGGTGTCAGTATATTTTATTGGCAGAGAAACAATATTCACTGATCGTACTGTCTTCTGGATAGACTACTTACACGAAAAACAGTAATTTCTTACAGTGTGACTAATGGATTGAATTGCACTGACGATAATATTATGCTCGCTCTGCGTCAATTTGCTCTAATTAATGGCTCTAATACGATCACACGTTCAACATACATAATCCAAAGTTATACTGATCGATCTAAAACGGATTTCTGTTGTAGACTATCAACACGATAAAAAAGAATAAAATAATTCAGCCGTTGCAGAATGCGTACCGGTATGTTGTTTTGGGCCCGTTGGCATATCGCCCCGTTCATGCAAATTTTACTATCCATAAATTTAGATTCATCGTGTAATTTCTTTAGCTGCAGTACAGACAGCGTGTCTCGATATTCTCCATTCGTCGCGTTTACAATGATCGTTCTATTTTTAGACGACAACAGAGGTTTTTCACGGACAAATAAAAATGAATTATTTTTTAGCAACGCTTTCGTAGAGCATAACAAAAGCCTACAATGTATAGAAATAAATTCTTTAATTTTTACCCCAAAAGCTGATAAAAGTTAAGTTTTGTTATTCGTTTCCTGCTTGAACGAAAATGGTTTACCCGATTTTCATGACTAGACGGTTTCTTTCTCTTGATTGAAAGGGGTCTACATTAAAAGTTTTACTGTTTCATACTAAAACGTAAAAATAAAATTAAATAAAACAAAATAAAATATTAATTAATAATTTGTTAACTTTTCTGAAAAAGTTTGATGAATTTGTGTTTTAAAAACACAGTAGTCTACAGAATAAAACAGTTTTCTTTAAAATTATTTTCAATAAATAATTATTTTCGAATTATTGTATGTTATATAATTATTATTATTTTCGTATGTGAATGCTTACCCGTTAGAACTAGAATGGATTGGATTGCCCGATTTCATAAGACAAAAGTAAAACAGGAAAATACAAAATAGAATTTCAAACACAAAAGATTTTTCTATTGTAGAAGGCATCACGCCGTACATTCAAATATTTACAAGTTGTTAAAAAATAAATTGATAAATCATAAAATTTTTAATAATTCCTACGACTAAAGTGTTACATTATGTAGTCTAATTATCATTGCAGAACAGTGAGCATGTCTAAATGGATTTATTGAAGACGCCATTAAAATGACTTAATAAATAAAGAAGCAAGTGTGTATGTGGGCGCGTGCGCGCGATCGAGCGTATGTGTAAATTGGAAAATTTAATGATTTTTATTATTAGACTAATACATATTTTGACATGTAGGGTATATCTTTCGAAAGGTTTTCAAAAACCTGTTAGTATCTTATAAGATAAAAATCCGTAAAACAGTAATTTTTGGCAAAAATGGCAACGTGAGTTGAAAGGTCACACAAATATTTTTGTACCAACACATCTAACCAAGTTCGATTGGGAATCGGGTGTTTCACAAGCACATCTGTTGCATTACACTTTTGTACTTTTCATTTATACAGATTAGTAAACCTATTTGTCTGCAAATTTGTGTTCGAGAAACAGTCATATGAATGTCCTTAGTTCGTCCTAGGTGACGTTTTCGTGTAAGCCATCATTATGGAAATACCAGTGCGATCTCAGGATAGGACGTAACAGTATAAAGTTTTTAGGTTTGTTTTTACATGTTTTATTTCTTTCACATTTCTCTTCATTTCCCCGTGGCGAGTTTGAAACCATTTGTATAGAAATGTAACTGATTGCACTTCTACTTTTGTAATATAAACAAATAAATTAATTAATAAGTATGTATCTGTGAATAATTAGAGTATTTATTCACTTATAATAAGTTTATTATATATATATATATATAATGTTTAATACTTATAATAATTTTACCTCAAGATGTTTTTCCTTATTTGGAATATGTTTCGGGACGCTTTATGTTCCCATCCTCAGCCTTCCTGAGATGTGGTGGGGATTACACTATCACTGACATGATACATATTAATTATATTTTTTCCTCACTTTGTATACTGCAAGGTGGCAATGTGTGAATCTATTTCGTGACATGTATCATGTTTTTGTATCGTAGTGTAGTGTATAGTTTTATTTAATGTGTGTGTATCTGTAACTCAACAATATATGCATAAATATGAGATAAAATAAACCTCGAAACGTCGCATAAAACCTGCATTTTTATTAGACCGAAACTCGATATCAACTTGAAACTATATGTGTGTGTGTGTGTGTGTGTGTGTGTGTGTGCATTTGTATCTAACAATATCAGAAATCATGTCACATCTGCTTGTTATATTGCGCCAAACACGTAAGTCTGTATATAATAGAGTAATAAGTGCGATAAAAATCTCGATATTACGCAATTAGATAATATGGTAAACGACTAATTATGTGACTAACGGTACGTATAGTAATCGTGAATACTAGATACTAAGGAATGTGTGTGTGTGTGTGTTTGTTCCTGTACTAGCCAAGAAATATTAAGCATCTCTGAGAACCATAGATGGTGTTATGTAATATTTTAGTTTAGCGAAGTAGTTTCACCCTAGGCTCATTTCTTTATTATTTAAACTCCGCCTTAACTGCCTCGAACCGAAGTAAACATTGCCATGTTAACGTATCATATTTAGAATCTTTACCCAGTCTGTTTTTGTAGTAACAAACACTTTCAAAGTACGTACAAACCCCTAGAATAATAAATAATATTAGGACTGGAGTGAACGTAGAGCTAACGAAATGGAGCGTGCTTTTACGAAGCGGGCATTTCCAGCTCGTCCGCACATTAAATGGCGTCCTGCTTGTTGAATTATCAGGAGAAAAAATAAATGTCATAAAAATTACACAATTCTATGTAAGTTAAAGGCATTTAACTTTCTATTAATCAGGTGTAAGAGAGAATTAAACAATTCTATGTCAACACTAACTTACTAGAATCGTTGTCATGGAAACGCCTTGTTATAGAAGAGTGTAACGCCGACAGACAACGACTTGACAGGTTGCTAAGGAAACGACACCTTAGAAGTACCGCTATAATTAAGGCTTATTACACTTTTAACATTATGGTATTTCCACATATTTGTTAACGCGTTTAAAAATATTACTTGGCATAAAGATTCTAACAGATTGTACATTGTCTGTGCTAAATTCGTATATATATAGCAAACAAGTACAATCAATATGTTTAAATGAGTTAATATTTACAATATGTTAATTGGCTTTGAATTTTAGAATTAGCACGGTTATCGAATAACTGATTAACTATCGATTCTGTTAAGTCAAATACAATATTGTGTGTGTGTGTGTGTGTGTGTGTGTGTGTGTGTGTGTGTGTGTGTGTGTGTGTGTGTGTGTGTGTGTGTGTGTGTGTGTGTGTGTGTGTGTGTGTGTGTGTGTGTGTGTGTGTGTGTGTGTGTGTGTGTGTGTGTGTGTGTGTGTGTGTGTGTGTGTGTGTGTGTGTGTGTGTGTGTGTGTGTGGAGAAGCACAGTGTTTCCTGAAATTTTTCACTGTTTACAGAATCGGTTAGGGCAAAAATCGTTTTGAAGTGCCGCAGGTTCAATTGGCGTGCTTCTGGATAATCAGATTATAAGCCCAACATAAAAACTAATGCAAACATTTCTTATCTAGTATAGAGATTATGTTTCTGTATATTCCGTCTCATGTAATCTTTTTCTTGTCTATTCCGACCAATTTCTGGCTTACCTACACCCTCTTCCCTTGGGTTTGGGTAGTCGTGTTTCTCCAGCTGCTTTATTAGTTGCTTCCAGTTGGTATCATTGATTCCCCCAAAGATTGAAAATCTTTATTTCTCATTCAGTTTCGTTGTATGTATCTGTATCCTTGACCCGTCTTAAAAACCTCATTTCAGTGGCCTGGATTCTGTTTCCATTTCTTTTGTCTCACTTAGTTCGCTGTTTACACTAACGTTCGTTGCCGTTCAACAGCTTATTAAAATTATATTTGTTTTTTCCATACCTTAGTGTCAAGCTTTTGTTAATATTTTATATCGGTAATGTGAGTAAAAATAATTAGTAATTAAACTAAACCCAATTAATTTTATTATAAAATACTATGTCAATCAGTAAATAATGTTTTCATAGACGAAATTGCAGTTGAAGTGTCCGTTTACGATAGCGCAAAAATCACGTAATAACAAAATTTTTGAGAGATAACGTTGGTTGTAAACAGTTCGAGGGTTGAGCGATGGTCTCGGATTGGTCACCCCCTGCCATGATATGATTTATATCCCATTAACAGATTGTATTGTGACTGTTGCAGGATCAGTGAGCCGACAGACAGGTCGCAGTTTCTGGCCTATTTCAGTTTTACTTCGTCCAATAGCAGTAACGGAGTTGGGTTTCAGCCCCGCGGAGGCAAACGCCTTCAGGATACAGGTAATAAGTTTAATCAAAACAACTCCAATGAACAGCGATTCAGACGCATGCAGGTCAATAATTCCGTTTAGAATTAATTTACTTCTTAGAGATGTTTATTTTCCTGTTAGAGTATGTGTACACACAACTTTATGCAATTTAATGTTTATTCACTTCACACTGTGCTGACGGAATGACACGGATAGTTAAATGTGGCTTTTGGATACTGTTAAATCTAATTGCTTAGTACAGTAGATTAGCTGTCAAACTAATTAGTGGTCATTTTTTCCGAAAGACTGAGTGTAAGTAAATAAGCGTACTCTTAGGTAATTCGATATATTTAGATAAATAACCGTATGTTTTGTATAAATGAAAGTAGACTCTTTTTATTCGGTAGGCTATGTGATTTTGTAAGAATTCATTGGTATTTGGTGAAGTGGTTTCGGTTTTAGTTCTCGAACAGATCTATTCCGCGATCAAATCTGACAACCAAAAAACACTCTGATGTTTTTCCAAGCTAAATTAATACAATCTTTAAATATATTAAAATGGCAATTCTGAGCAATGAGAAATGTATTTGTGACCCATTCCATACTTTTATATGCCTTTGTGCTGTCTCAAAAAAAAATAAAATAAAAGTACAATAATAAGAAGAAAGCCAAACTTAAAAAAAATTGACTACGGAATGAAAATAAGGTGATAGTTTATAGTACCGTGATCACTACCTGAATGGTAGTACCATTCACGGTTATTACCTAATTCATGACAGCCACGAAAGTTACTAAATCACTTTGACCGTTACGGGCTTGAACAAGATACTGTCGGGAAAACCTTTTTTGTTGAGGTTACCTCACCACAAAAGGTAGTGTACAGAAAAATGAAAATGTTAGTCTGGCTTATTATACATACATACATACATACATAATAAATATGTATATCATTTACGTATAGAAAAAAACGATAAAGTGTAGAAAAGGTTGAATAGTTATACAGAATTTTACAGAAAAACTGTAGTCTGAATAGTCTGAATGAAAAGCGATAAGCTCTGGATACATCTATCCCGCGCTAGATATTGTAAATCAGGATATTCTAATAGTTATGCAAGGTTTCTAATTTTTAAAATAAACGTTGTTTCAAAAAAAATTGAAGTAGTTTTTTGAAATCACGTAAAATCTTTTGTGAATTACTTGATACGTTTTTCGAAGAGTTTTTCGCAACCTCCAAATAAAAACTCCGATCGCGCCTTGTTTATGGCCAATAGTACACGTATAGAAAAAAGAATGAAGACATGACACCCAGCCACCCCCGCCCCGAGAATGGAGGCGCCGATAATCGCGTCAAACATCATGAATGTGAGGTAACTTTTTAAACTTTTTTTAACAGCAATAATAATAGTAACAAAAAAAAAATATTAATGCATATTTTTTGTAGTACGGAAATAGTTTATGAGTTAGGGTCAATACGTAAGCCGTTCGTCAGACAACGGAGCCAGCATTTAAGCGCTTCAGCTCATTCCTTAGTATTCATTTCCGTAACCTGAGACGATCCGGGGGCTTAGAAACGCTTCTCGATTTTACAGTGCTACATGGGAATTGAACCAGGGACTTCTAGTGTAGTAACCTAGCGTCCTGCTCACTGGTCAATTAAGCCTCAAATAACTTTCCTCAAATTTCGAGTAAAATTTGTTATGTTTTGCTACATTCTCTGCGCGTTACTCTGGGTATTTGAAGGTATAGAACATATGAAAAGGATTAAAGATGCCGCCGACCTCTTTGCTGAGATTTAGCCTTAATATTTTTTATAATAATAATTATTATTATTATTATTTTATTACAATTTCTTTGTTCTTCCTGTCTCTCTTGAATATGTTTTACTCTATAGGATGAAATAGGAAATAGGCTCTATGCGGAAAATGGAGATAATCGATCTATTAAAAACATTAACAGATTACGTTACTACGTCAGTAACAAATCAAGAGGTTTAGTTCGATATTACTTTATACTGAAATGATGTAATGTCAGTGTGTTTTACGTGGTTGTACCCGTGTTTGAAACTATTGGCTGTTCACCTGTGACGTTGTGTCAGGATTTAAGAACACGTCATGTAATTAGAATGAGTTTGTCTCTAGGAAACAAACGATTTTCTAAGAAAATGGGACAACACGAGCAGATCGTCGATAATCTATCTGGCTACAACCGCATCCCGGAGAAGCGAATTTAGCGGTTTAAACTGACTGTTTGAACACACTTGGCTGGTTACAGTGTTACCGTTTGTAGTTTTGAATGATTCTCAGAATTACCTTAATCTGTTGAATAGTGAATATGTAATGTTCATCACTGAAATAAGTTACGTTTTTCGTCTTATTTGCGGACTCTCTCTCTCTCTTTCTCTCTCTCTCTCTCTCTCTCTCACACACACACACACACACACACAAACACACACACACATTTTTTGTAATATATACCAATTTATGATCAAGGTGAGTTGTTTTTCTTACTTGAGACATGTCTTGTGCATTAAATAGTACAGTGTATGCATCGTCAGCTATGTTTGTTTTCTGTCTTGTAAAGTATCTGTGTGTTGATTGGTTGCTGCGGTAGTCTTTTGGTTGTTTTGTTAATTGGGTTTTTTTTTTATGTTATTGTAAGTGGGAATGCTGTATAAATATCTTCAGCCAGTATTTCCAGTGTTTGCTTGTAAAAACGTTGTCTTTGTTTTTACTGAGTTGTTGTTCTTCAGGTATTAGTTTGATTTGTGCTAAACGTTTACATAGTTTTAGGTTTCCCCAAGTATTCATTATAGTGCCTTTGTATAGTGTGTGTGATTTAGGAAAATTTTTATTATGTGAACATTACTATTATTTTATTTATAATATCCCATTGTTATTTATTATTTTATAATATAGGGCCTATCATCTTATATATTTTAATTCAACTGGTATATAAGTTTTTAATCACATACACGCTCGTGCGCGATTCGTATACGCACAATGAATATACAAACATATAGCCACCTAGTGAGTTTAAGAGAGCGCGCGCAGAAGTTAATTTTAATAAGAGTAAAAGAATCACGCTAACATACCTCTCTTAAGAGTTGTTTATTGTGTTATAAATTAGTTAGGGTAACAAAATATCGTCGTCATTAACAAAAATTTATAGTTGTAACACATAATAGACATGATTTATGTACAGAGTGCGACTGGGCGTATCAGGAGACCGCATGCCGTGAACTGGGTTCGTGCCGCCTAGCCAGCCCCGGATACCCAGGACTGTACAGCCCCAACGCCAACTGCAAATATCACATTACTGCCAATAGTTTGTACTCCACTGTCAGCATTACCTTCCACGGGTTCCACTTACCCGACAGGTGAGCCACATTAAGCATAATGACTTGAATTACTGTACTGAATAAAAAACGTTTATGTCAAATTTTGTTTGGCCGTAGTTGAGGTTGCTGGATGGTGTATTAGGTACGAGGTAGGCTACAAAGTATCGATACGTGTGTCTTTACGTAGAACTCGCTGAGGTGACCAAACTTAATCTGAAAACTGTGTGGATGAAATATCGTAAGCTCAATTCTGATTGGCGTAATATTTGTATTCTTTTGAAAATACTGATATATTTAGTACAGAAAGCATGTACACACAACAAAATTTGGCCAATTACCATAATTAATTCTCTGATATTTGTATTTTAAGAATACGACGAGTCTAAATTTGGTTCGAGAGCGATAATTTTTTAAGGAGTTTAAAAGTTACAATGTTTTAAAGATTATAGTTTTTTCACGTCTCACCAGAAACTTAATTTAATGCGCAGTGTTTTGTAAATAACTTAAAACAATCAGTGACAGTAGTTGTCCCATATCTTTTAAAACTACATGTAATTGCACGTTTTAATCATCTAACTACATCGACCGCGTTATAAAGGTTTGTCTTGTTCATCTTATATAAAAATTTCTTGTACTTGGCGTGTTCCATTAATTACTCAAACCAAAGAACTAAAAACTAAAAGTAAAGTAACTAATTTAAATGTATAAACGTACCGGTAATTTGGATTATACCGACTCTTATTTAAAACAAAATTACTGTAAAAGTTGATAGCGTTAAGTAACTTGAAGGTGAAGTCCTTATAAAAAATTAATTTGATTCAAATTTTATAAAATAATTTGCAAACAGTGTATATATTAAGGAAGCTATTTATTCGACTTCTTGTACAATAAATTATTTTAATTTTATTTTTTATATTTTTATTTGTGTTTATTATTCAAAATTATTTTAATTTTAATTTTAATTTATATCTTTCTGCGATAAAAACTGACTGAGCTATTCGCTATGAAAAATGTGTTTAATTTTTACCATTAGCTAGATTCTCTCAAACCTATAACTCTCTTTAGCAAAACATCACTATATATCATTGATGCAATTAAAATTACCTTTAATTTGCCATTTAATTGAGAAAGGCAGAAATTAAATTTACGTAGAGCATTTTCAGAATCTGATATTTCAGATATCTTATACAGGCGATGTTCCTCAAATAACTGAAACTATCGATTTTATATAAAAAATTATTACAGTCGTTTTTGTAGATTGATAAATCTACGTTCATATTCTTGTGTCTTTTCAAGTAACAAATTTTATTCGAGTTATAGCGTTTTGAAGTTCCAGTTTTGTTTTTTACCTATTATCAAAAAGCTAATTCATTTAACTCTCGATTAAAGAAAAAAAATTATATAAGATATAACATGGAATTGTTATATTGGCTTCGTATTTTGTCATCTTGTATTTGTTATTAAAAAAAAAAAAACAAGCGTAAACAAAGTTTTCGGCGAAGACTGAAAACTGTCTAGCTTTGAAAATACACATTTTAACGTACCTGAATATCCTACAGAATCATTTAAATACGTTTCCGCTAAAATATATAACTTTCTAAGTATATACAAAAAATTTGTTTTTCATCCCTTTCAACTCTCTTAAAGAAATTTTTTCCTCACGATTTGTAAACTTAAGAAGTAGGCCTATCGATAAACTTGTAAACTAATTTTGGTTCATCACCTAATTTTGTTGCTTTTATTTTTATTTTTTCTGTACTTATTATGCTTTATAAATCTTTAAGTAGCCAATAAAATACAAAAACTTAGTCGAATACTGTCTAGTTTATTATAAAAGATTATTTTTTTATGTTAAAGATTAATTCACTTTTGAAGATAAGCTTTTAATTCAATGGAATGAACTCGCCCTAAGGGTCGGTCTGTGACCTATTTTACAGGACAGCAATTAACCTAATTGTAGCGTCAGATACATGTAAGCGACTTATGGCTGAACTTTTACCGTTCAATCGCAACTGCTTCGTTCCAAATTGATCCAATCCACACCACACTGACCAAACATAGTCAGCAAGTGCTTCATACTTGTTGCAGCCATTTTTATCCTTCCTTTACACGTTTTGTCTTAAGTTTTATTCGTTAGCAAATACTACTACTATTACTACTACTACTAATAATAATATAATAATAATAATTGTATATATTGTAATTATTGTATATCATACGGGCAGTAAAACACGAGGAACAACTAGAAGGAGCCCGATAAGGGCGCAATAGGCTCCATCCTGAAGTAATACGCCTGAATTAGAGGTGGGTTTTTTGGTGGGTGAGAGTCCCTCACACCAGAGGAAGCACGGCCTCCTCTGACGGTGCATAACGAATTTTTCCCCCTCTAAAAAAAATTATTATATATCATGGAATTATCAAAATTTCGAAAATCCCTTTCTTTATTTATCTGTCTCTCTACCTTCTTGTATGTGTGTCAGGGCCCTTCTCTCTTTTCCTCCCTTTATGGAGATAAAATTCAGTTGGAGTTTTGTTGAAGATTTAGAAAAGTAAAAAGCTTGTATCTAAAAAAAATCTTATATCGAGGAACCTGTTTTATAAGACCAATTAACCAGGGAACATAGGATATTCTTGTAGACTTCTTCCTTCCTAAGGGAAGTTTTCTTCTCAGGGGAACCTTTTTTCATTGAACTCCTTCCTTTATCTGAGGACTTCTCAATTTGCTAGAAGATTTTATTCAGAAAGACCTCCGGCTTCACGAAATTTTCTCCATTGGTAAAATGCACTCGTGGAGCATGTGTTAGTGTAAAATGGTATTCTATTCTTTTTTTGTTGTAAACTGCGATTTAGTAAATTTAATGACTTTAGCGACTGCAGTTGGATTGTGAATAGCGTGTAATGGATTACTGAATTAAGTGTAGTTTATTTACAAATGTTTGCTCTACTTTTCTCTCTATACTTGAATTTACCTTTGGCCTTTACCTTTTTCCTTCAGTTTATCTTTTAACTTTTTTACTTTAAATACAGTTGTTCACGTAAAAATAGGTTACAATGTGTAAAATGGTCTAAATAATGTTTCTGTAAGCAATGGTGTAACCATGGTCTTAAGAGCCACTGGCAAAGTTTCAAGATCAGCACTCCTTCGATTTTTCTACAAGCTCTTAACATGTTTTATAAGGTTGAGCCTGCAGATCACGACCACGCTACAAGTGACGATGGGCATTACACATCATTCCAATCAGTTACGGAAACGCATACTAAATAGCTGGATGTTAGGTTAGACAAGTTAGGTTATAGGCCAATGCTGAATACATTATTTCTGTGTTTACGTATGGGATGAGACCTGCATCCTTACTTAGTAATGTATGGACAATGCAACAAAAAACAGAGTGGCAAATGCTAGATACTTCTTTCCTTTACTGGAAAAGTAACAATTGGGTCAGGTCAGAAACAAAGTAGGCCTAGGTTACATAAAAAGGAGTGTAGTAAAGCTAAAGGAGAGCTTTTTAGACCACAATGTGAGAAACCGGGGAATCGATAGAAAGCGAAAGTAGACAATGGCGATTTTGGTTGCGAAAAGGAATACGAGAGACGACAACGGAGAAGGAAGGTGACGTATAACACAAACGACGAGATTAACGTGGAGAAGACTGGCAATAGACAGACATATCGTGAAAGGCGGTAGAGAAGTCTACATCGGTAGACAGATTGATTTCTGTGGATCCCTGATCTCTAGATCTCTTGAGGAAGCCTGGAAAAATCTCTCACAAATAAAAACCATTAGCATTATTACTTTTTTTACCAGTGCGTATTACTGAAAAAAGCATTTATCAAGATATCTTTGAAAATTTTTGGTTTTATACGTCTTACAAAAAATGGATTAAATATATTTGTATAGAGTTATAAGAATTAAATATCGGTATGGAGAACCATACATGACTTCCATATTCTAAGATTTATATTTAAAATCATTTTCGAAATGAAATATTACCATAGAAACTACTTCTTTCTACTTACTGCTTCAGCCTTAACCACAGTACTGTGGTCACTAGCGTATACCACCTCACGTTATCGCACTCGATTTTCACTGATGATGGAAGTCGATGGCATTACCGAAACGTCTGGTTTTGTAGAAAACATTGGACTACGGCCAAATATCCCGGGAAGGAATTTTAACAAAAACTACTTCTTTGTTGCCGATAACGTTGTACACATATATATCAGTGGCGAAGTTACATGGAGGCAATTGAGGCAATGCCTACCCTGAAAAATTCTGTAGAATAAAAATTATAAATACGTATGAACTACATAACGTAAAGATTATACATTGTTACTGCGACTGTCAAATTTATTAAACCGAAACGTGCTTTATTGAGCGACCGCTAGATGGTGACAGGTGAGATTCGGCATAGCTCGTTTAAAAAGAATGAGGCAACCTGAACTTGCCTCAGCGTTTTTGTATACATCGTATGTAAGCAATGTAGTGGTGTGATAGGGAAGTGAAGGGAGGGGGGATTGTCCCGCGCTGTACACATAGAGCGTTGAGGCATGCCTCACTTCTGTGGTCCAAACAGTTAAGTTACAGCGCCTGTGTTGTTTCTAAGTGTGTTTATTTTATGCGGTTATTAAAAGTGTCACTGTTATTCTGCTGAACTAACAGATGAGCAAGATTGTTATTTGAATTATTTGTAACATTAAATATATATATAGAAACTAATCAAGTTTAAAAATTTGAAGTTCAATCAGTTGTATTATTGTGTAAGCCTAATACAAGGATTGTTCAATAGAAACACGTATAGAGCTGTAAAGCATTTTTTATTCAACGATTTTAAAAGAAGTCTCCAATAACATTAAGACATGAGTTCCACTGTTGCGCTAACCTGTAGATTCCCTGCTAGTAAAATTCTTACGGCTGTTTGTGGAACCATTCGGTTACAGCAAACTCTACCTCAGCGTCCGATTTGAACCACCGTCCTTTTAGTGATTCCTTAAAAAAAATTTAAGATAAGATTTTTGCCTACCCATTCATTAATTACTAGCTTCGCCACTGATATATATAAACAATATGCATAAAATTAATGGCTTGTATAAGTTAATGATTGATCTCCATTAAGTAGTGCTCAAGTTTCCAAAGTTTTAATATTATGATGTCCGTAATTAAAACATCAGAGCAGGTATAGTGTGTATGAGGGTACACCATGGACAAAAATTTTCAACATTTCCTATTGAGCGTTACTTAGAGAAAGCTGCGAATCTACAGTGTACGTTTCACAGAACAAACACGCGAAAAAGAAGGAGCGCTCCGAAGTCACTCATGGACCCTCAGCATCTTGCAGAGGGTTCATTCCCTAAAGACGAAAAGTCTGTCTATGAATAGTTCCTGTAAACACGTGCAGTTACACTGCCCAGCGATCCACAGGAAGCAAATCGCTATACACGCTGGACACTTTTTCGGCTTGCACGCGTTATGTTGGTATGGGTTTCGGCACTTACCATTTAAAAAGCGTGCAAATGTAAGAAAATAAACATGAGTGAGGCCAGAAATAACGCGAATTGTGTGTGTGTGTGTGTGTGTGTGTGTGTGTGTGTGTGTGTGTGTGTGTGTGTGTGTGTGTGTGTGTGTGTGTGTGTGTGTGTGTGTGTGTGTGTGTGTGTGTGTGTGTGTGTGTGTGTGTGTGTGTGTGTGTGTGTGTGTGTGTGTGTGTGTGTGTGTGTGTGTGTGTGTGTGTGTGTGTGTGTGTGTGTGTGTGTGTGTGTGTCTTCCCTGCCTTTTTATTGCGGTAGTCATAATAATAAAATGGAAACGTAAACATTACATAACTGAGATATGCTTGCCTGACACGAATGATATAGATGTTTGTAACAAAATTTTCTGTTTGTACATTTTGAGTGTAAATTAATCCATTATACTATTAACGCATACATGATTTACATTAAAATAAAAAATTATAATTTTATTGCCTGGCAACAAAATTATTTTATTTTTAACAATTACCATTGTTTAAAAAGTTTAAATGAATTTTCAAGTACTTTACTGTTGTTAAAACGTAAAAGATTGCTGGTAAACTACCCCTTCCCCTTAACCGATCTTCACCAAAATCGAAAGTCCTTTAGATATCTACAATTCAGGGACGTATGCAAAAAAATATTTGATTCTGTTTGAATTTGCGGCTGTTATCGTTTGCCATAGAAAATTACCCTTGATAAAAAACGTTGCACGTAAACTACCCCTTCCCCTTAACCGATCTTTACCAAAAACAATAGGTCTTGAGTACTCTATAAATCAGGGCTGTATGCAAATAATCTTTTGATTCTGTTTGAATTTGCGGCTGTTATCGTTTGCCATAGAAAATACCCTTGTTAAAACATAAAACGTTGCAGGTAAACTACCCCTTTCCCTTAACCGATCTTCACCAAAAACAATAGGTCTTGAGTACTCTACAAATCAGGGCTGTATGCAAAAAATTATTTGATTCTGTTTGAATTTGCGGCAGTTATCGTTTGCCATAGAAAAAAATCTACAGACAGACACACGCACAGACACTTTTCGAAAAACGACTTTTTTTCATGTTTTGAGTGTAGTACAATCAGAATCTGCAATAATCTCGAACACGATTTTTTTTGCCATCACCATACTTCCATTTCCTTAAGGAATATGGAAGTAATAATTTGTCTATGTCTGTTGCAAAGCGACATAAGACTGAATATGTAAAATTTCAGTAAAAAAAGACAAGTGTTGACGTTTCATTTTATTATTTGAAAAAAAAAGATTTTTTGCCTTATTTTAAAATTATTGTGAAATATTCTTCTTTCTGTGGTTGTCGCGTGGCCCTGCGGAGCCGATCTCCCTTAATTTCTGTTTCCACCGAGAACGATCTCTAGCCATCACGTGCCATAGTCTTTATTTCTTGAGCGTCCTTTCTATAAAAAAGGAAGGACTGATGTCTGATGACCTTACTTGGTTTACACTTGGTCGCTATAGTCATTTTTTCAGATAGAGAGGGTATTCACCCTCAAACCAACAAACAGTAGAGGTCATTGCTCGTGTACCGGGTACCCTGAGTGAGTCACTGATTACCCGCTGATTAGTCGTTAAATAGCTTGCACGGGGTAGTGAGACCAGCAAGTCTTGTCAGAGAGCAGATCTGTCGCGTATATTGTGAGTGAATCAGTTCATTTGTGGTTAGTGGATAGTTGATTTGTGAGTATGAGTCCTTGTAAAAAACGCCAAGTTTTACATACTCAATGCAGAACAATGATTGCTTCTGTTCTGTTCTATTTTGAGAAAGAGAAGAATAACGGAGGTCCTTTACTTAATACTAAGAAAGTAATGCAGAGAACAGCAGATGCTTGTGGCATTTCGTTGAGAACAATACAACGTATCAACGCAGAGATTAAAAAAAGTTTGGAAAATCAAGAAGATCCCTGTGTAATTGAAGATATTGATTTAATCACAGCTGAGGACGATCAACAAGATAACACCTTAAACAGCACCAAGAGGGAAAATATTATTATTCATACTCCTCGGAAGAAAAGTTTGAAGAGAAAGCGGCCAGTAACAGACATGGATGACTTCGACAAAGGAGCTATTCGACGTCACATATTGAGCTACTATGCTCGAAAAGAAGCGCCTACCCTCAGACAACTTTGTGTGTCACTTCAAGAAGCTGGACTGTATATGGGAGGAAAATTTTCACTGAGCTCGCTATTATCAGACATGGGATTTCAGTACAATAAATTTAGCAGCAGAAAAATCCTCATGGAAAAGCCGTCAGTGGCCCTGTTAAGGTGTCATTTCTTAAGAAAGATGCGTGAAGTAAATGTTACAAACACTATATTTTTGGACGAGACCTGGATCAATGAAAACACGAGAAAGGACACTGGTTGGACTGATGGCACTATCCAAGGAACTCTCGGCGGCCCTCTGGGTAAAGGGCCGTCAGTGGCCCTGTTAAGGTGTCATTTCTTAAGAAAGATGCGTGAAGTAAATGTTACAAACACTATATTTTTGGACGAGACCTGGATCAATGAAAACACGAGAAAGGACACTGGTTGGACTGATGGCACTATCCAAGGAACTCTCGGCGGCCCTCTGGGTAAAGGCAAACGATTGATCATCTGTCATGCTGGTCGCTACGATGAATATACAAAAAGCCAGCGAGATCGGCCGCTGCCAGTTCTCAGTGTCATTTGACGGGCCGATATAATCGGCCGCTAGCAGTTCCAACAATGAACCATAGGGCCATTTAACCGGCTTCTGGCATCCAAAGGGAGTGTCACAGAAAAATAGTTGAAAAGTAAATTAAATGATCAGAATCTTAGTTTTTAATAATAACATTTTTACTTCCATATTCCTTAAGAAATGGAAGTATGGTGATGGCAAAAAAAATCGTGTTCGAGATTATTGCAGATTCTGGTTCTACTACACTCAAAACATGAAAAAAAGTCGTTTTCCGAAAAGTGTCTGTGTGCGTGTGTCTGTGTGTGTGTGTGTGTGTGTCTGTAGATTTTTTTTCTATGGCAAACGATAACTGCCGCAAATTCAAACAGAATCAAATAATTTTTTGCATACAGCCCTGATTTGTAGAGTACTCGCGACCTATTGTTTTTGGTAAAGATCGGTTGAGGGAAAGGGGTAGTTTACCTGCAACGGTTTTTTTTATCAAGGGAAATTTTTTTTTTTTGGCAAACGATAACAGCCGCAAATTCAAACAGAATTAAATAATATTTCGTATACAGCCGTGAATTGTAGAGATCTCAAGACCTATTGTTTTTGGGGAAGATCGGTTAAGGGAAAGGGGTAGTTTACCTGTAACGTTTTATGTCTTAACAAGGGTATTTCCTATGGCAAACGATAACAGCCGCAAATTCAAACAGAATCAAACGATTATTTGCATACAGCCCTAAATTGTAGAGTTCTCAAGACCTATTGTTTTTGGTGAAGATCAGTTGAGGTAAAGGGGTAGTTTACCTGCAACGTTTTTTTAACAAGGGTATTTTCTATGGCAAACGATAACAGCCGCAAATTCAAACAGAATCAAATAATGTTTTGCATACAGCCCTGATTTGTAGAGTACTCAAGATCTGTTGTTTTGGTGAAGATCGGTTAAGGGAAAGGGGTAGTTTACCTGCAACGTTTTTTTATCAAGCGTATTTTCTATGGCAAACGATAACTGCCGCAAATTCAAACAGAATCAAATAATTTTTTGCATACGTCCTTGAATTGTAGAGGTCTCAAGGATTTTCGATTTTGGTGAAGATCGGTTAAGGGGAAGGGGTAGTTTACCTGCAACCTTTTACGTTTTACCAAGAGTAAAGTACTTGAAAATTTATTTAAACTTTTTCAAACAATGGTAATTGTTAAAAATAAAATAATTTTGTTGCCAGGCAATAAAATTAAAATTTTTTCATTTTAATGTAAATCATGTATAAGAGAAAATATATCGCGCTTGGCAGGCGATATTAAGATTTAAATGTAAATCTTAGAATATGGAAGTCATGTATGGTTCTCCATACTGATATTTTTAATAACAGTCGCGTAAATAATTCTCAGAAGTTTAGCAATCACAATATTTCAAAATAAACAAATAAGAGTAAAACATTTGAAAATCGTCGTATAAACTTCGTGTTTGGACTTATTTTAAATGAAATCACAGTCTGAATTAAATGGAACGACCAAAACTATAAGATTAAGCAGAATAACAAAATTTAATTTATTATAGTAAACTGTATTTAAAAAGACAGCAGCGCAGATCAAGTGCCGGCCCCTGTCTATTGTTAAGCGGCCTGCCAGTGTGCGTGCGTGAGCCAAGGGTCTCCTAATCCTCTAGCCGCCTTCACTTCCTGGACAGCGTACGCTGTCCAGGCAGTGAAGGCGGCTAGAGGATTAGGAGACCCTCACTCACACACACACACACTGACAGGCCGCCTAACAATAGACAGGGACAGGCCTTTGACCTGCGCTGCTGTCTTTTTAGTTACAGTCCACTAGAATAAATTAAATTTTATTGTCGTGCTTAAACTTTTAATTTTGATTGTTCCATTGAATTCAGACTGTAATTTCATTTAAAATAAGTCCAAACACGAAGTTTTTATGGCGATATTCAAATGTTTTACATTTATTTGTTTATTTTGAACTATTGTTATTGTTAAACTTTAGAACACCATCTAAGCGACTTTTATTAAAAATGATGATTATTAAAAACTAAGTTACTGAACATCTTATTTTTTTTCAACTATTTTTCTGTGACACTCCCTTTAATATGAAATATTTTTACAAATTGATTTTGGTTTTAGAACTTGACCTCGAAATTACGAGAATCTTAAAATCTCGCCTTGACCATTTTATTTATTTTGTTTTAACTTCCGATTCACCGATTGTGATACTCGATAAAGAGCAGATTGACGACCCACCTCTTTATTTTATAATACTGAAAAAATATAATAATATATAATATAATATATAGATATAAAGATTATTTTTAAACCTCATATTTTTATTTCAAATAAACAATATATGAAAAAATAATAGTTGTTATACGTAATCGAAATAATTGTTTGTCTTTTTACTAGCACGAACTTTTAAAAATGTTATTTATTATAAAAATATTATATATTATTGTTTTACAGACACATAAAATGAAATGTGATATGTATCTATTAAATATATCAAAAAATTACTGTCCATGTTATTAAACTTTAACTATAACTTGAGAGGACGAGGTAGCGCGTCAGAAATTAAATGTGTATTATTGTATCCCGTAATTTGGAAAATAATTACCGGTATTACAGATTTCAGTAACATGCAAGAGAGACGTCCCTTCCTTACTTCGTTTTACTTCCTTAGGTTAACTCGCCAGAGAATTCTACGTCTCCTATTACTTGGGGAACACTCCTACATCTCCTCCTAACACTCATCGATCGGGGGAAGTCGCTTCGTTCTTAAAAAATTGATACATTGCTAAAATTTGAAATTTATCTATAGTAGAGAAAATATTACCGAAAACGTTTGAATAAACGTTTAAGAAAGTTCAACAAAGCCATTAATGCCTACACTATCTTTAAGGAAAACAGTTATCTACTTGCCAAAGCTGTGCTGCATGTGTTGCTTGTATACCAATATAACAACGACTGCAGAACGCGTTTTTTTACTCTCAGAAGACTCACGTCTTGGATGACAGAGGACCAGGTGCCAGACCTTGCATTATTGCAGGTGCGTACCAATATTATGGTCAATGTCTTTTATAGACCTGCTACTTTGAAGAACAAGAAGTTTGACTTTGCACTGTGAAGTGTGATTCAGGTAAAAGCCATCAACATACTTCTTTCTTAAATGAGATCTTTTCATTTTGTCTTTTGTTTTTCTAATAATACCACTTTAGAAATTTTATAAACTATGTTTAGTACATACTAAACATACTATATACTATGTTTAGTTTTCATATGTTTATTTATTCATTTAATTTTAATACACGTAAAACATCGTTAGACGTTTCTCTAGTTAATAGAACACAAAACACCTAGAACACCTAGAACACCTAGAAAGAGTGAAACAAAGTTTACTTGATCACTACATGGAGTAAAATGGGGAAAAATCTTAGGAAGGAAATTAAGAAGAAAAAGAATTTTCCAGATTACAGTACGAAACGTTGTTTATACAACGCGTATATGGCGCTTGAGTATGGCCACCGATGAAGAGAATAAGAGATAAATTAGATTAAGAGATCGATTGGAGATAAATTGGATTAACGATTGGAATAAGAGGGGCAGTGAATAATTGGATTACATGCAAAGATGTCTACAGCTAACACGAGAAATTAAAATCTGAGCTATTGAAATAAATATGTTTCATTAAAAAGATTCTAGAAAACAAGGCACAAAACAAGACAAGGCACACGCATGTAAATAGAATCTATGTATCAAGATGGTAAAGAGAATATTGGTTTAACAACCGTCAGGGAAAGAAGAAAGGAGCACCAGCTTTCACATAGCAAACCTAAGCAGCAAAGGTGAGGAAGAAAGGGAGTTACTGAACCGTTACTTGAATAACAGAAGCAGCAACTGTGAAAAGAAAAGACAGCGATTTTATATCACAGGTAAGGCCTGAGGAAAAGAAAAGCTGGTAGGCCTATAATTTTATATGTTGCTCATTCGAAGAAATATTAAATCGTAGGAGAAAACATATCCCCATTATTGCATAAATGTTTGTCTAATGTGTTCTTTCAGTTCTGTAATGTAAAGCACAATGAGGCTACGTCAATTTGCGTGAATAACTGTGTTCCTTGCTTCAGTGGCGAAGCCCAAGAGGCTTGGTACACAGCCCTGTGTTTTGTGGAAACTGACAAGAAGTGAAGAATTTAGATGAACTGAATATTGTTGCCGGCATGTTTGAAATATTTAAAATGATTCTTATTTCTGTGCTTACTGTCAATTTATAAATGTGCAGTTCTTGTTGCTCAGCAGCTGTTTTTTAATTCACATTCAAATTTTTTACATTCACTAAGTGTGAAATGATGCTGTGACGGATTCAAATACTATGGGAAAAAATAGCACTCTTGATTCAAGAAACAAAGTAGGTCCACGGGGCTTATTAGGAAAATTCCCCCTGCCCCCAAAATATTATAGAGTGAAAAAGCATTTTCATTTTTTAATCGCAAGCTTACTTTTATTTATTTTTTTTTGTAATGAAGAACATCGACTCAGAATAGCCATGAATTGTATTTTAAATGTTTGAAAGAATTAATTTATTCTTATTGTTTAGTCAACGAACTTTGGTTAGTGAATATTAAATTTTTACATAGAATTCCAATTATCTAGTGGTTTTCAATAAGCTTTTTCGATTTAGCTCATCATCATTGCGGTTTTCAATACGATCTGATGAAAACGTATTGGGAGTCACTGGCCTAGCGGAGGGCAATTAGTTGGTTCTTAAAAAAATAACGTATTCTTTTTCTTATATCAATAATATAGACAAAATTTTTATAACTCGAATACCATAGATTTACAGGAAAATTTCCAGTTACATCCACAGAAACTTTCTTCCTCCCCAAAATTATTTTCAGAATCCGGTACTGAATAAAGAATAGAAACATATAAGGTAGGAAAGCCACAGCCATGGCAAAGTTATATCGTAAAATCAGTTTCTAAAGCTACTAAACATTCTATTACAATTAACATCGTCTTGAAAATATCGTAACATGTAGGAGCGAAGTTTAGCAGCTAAACGGATTATTGAAATTGTATTATTAATAAGTAAATTATCGCTTGTGGAAACGATTAGCGGGCTGATCGAGAAGAGACATGACAGAACACAGAAAGTAATGGTGGGAGTTAGACCAGTGCCAAAGTTTCCTTGTAAACAGTGCTTAAAACATAAAAGTAGGCAAATAAGAATTTGTATATTTATTGCAATCTTTGAAATAAAATAAACAGTAGGTATAACTAGCACAGTCAAAAAGTTTATATTCGGAGTGCTTTTGATGTAATGATGTGTTCTTACGATGACAAGGCTGCGTGTCTGCACCAATCAGATTGTTCGGTTAGAAAAATTACATGCATGCGGCGTTGCACAGTTAGTGTTCAACAACTGCAGGTCGTAACGTCAGTGAAGCCGACGTCACTGCTGTTGGTTCTTACGATCACAAGGCTGCGTGTCTGCACCAATCAGATTGATCTGGCATGCATGCGGCGTTGCACAGTTAGTGTTCAACAACTGCAGGTCGTAACGTTAAGTGAAGCCGACGTCACTGCTGTTGGTTCTTTAAAAAATCGGTATGGAGAAACATACATGACTTCCATGTTGTAATATTTATGTTTAAAATAATTTACTTGAATTCGGTTCGGTAATTTCTAAAAACATATCGCCCACCCTGAAACTAATTTCACTATTTATAGATATTTTTGTTATTATGGGGTAGTCGTTTAATATAATGTTATTTTCAGTCACTTTATCCATAAAATTAGGTAGGCTTACTTTATTCTTATAAAGAAACCGAACTACGCAGATAATCATGCCTCCTTCGAAGCGCTCCGAAGTCACTCATGGACCCTGAGCATCTTGCAGAGGGTTCATTCCCTAAAGACGAATAGTCTGTCTATGAACCGTTCCTCTGTAAACACGTGCAGTTACACTGCCCAGCGATCCACAGGAAGCAAATCGCTATCCACGCTGGACACTTTTTCGGCTTGCACACGTTGTGTTGGTGTGGGTTTCGGCACTTTCCATTTAAAAAGCGTGCAACTGTAAGAAAATAAACATGAGTGAGGCCAGAAATAACGCGAATTTGTGTGTGTGTGTGTGTGTGTGTGTGTGTCTTACCTGCCTTTTTATTGCGGTAATCATAATAATAAAATGGAAACGTAAACATTACATAATTGAGATATGCTTGCCTGCCACGAACGATATATTTTCTGTCACACATGATTTAAATTAAAATGAAAAAATATAGAATTTTGTTAAAGCGAAATAAAATGTTTCCATAGAAACTACTTCTTTGTTGTCAATAACGTATTACACATATAAAACTTATAAAATTTACTTCCTCCATCATCAACTAATATTTTAATTTATAAAAAAATTACCTCCTCCCCTTCAACTACCCTTTTCATTTATAGATATTTCATCTATCTTTCTACAGTGGATTATTATGACCTTCTTTTCAGGATACTTTATTTATCAAAATTAAGCACTTTACTCTTGTTAAAACGTAAAACGTTGCAGGTAACTACCCCTTTCCCTTAACCTATCTTAACCAAAATCAACAGGCCTTGAGTCCTCTACAATTCAGGGCTGTATGCAAAATATTATTTGATTTTGTTTGAATTTACGGCTGTTATCGTTTGCCATAGAAAAAATTCTATAGACAGACATACACACACAGACACTTTTCGAAAAATGACATTTTTTCATGTTTTGATGGTAGTACAATCAGAATCTGCCATTATCTCGAACACGATTTTTTTAGCCATGACCATACTTCCATTTCCTTATGGAACATGGAAGTAAAAAGAGTAAACACAACGCATAAACATTTCACCTTTGTGTAAACAACACACAGAAACATGTCAACAACGCAACTAGGCCTACTACATAGGTGGATTTAAAAAATTAATTAATTACGATTAATAACTGTTGTTGTTGTTGATAACTAGCCGATGGTAATAGTGAAAGCAGAGAACTAATAATAAATAATTATTATTAATAACAATAATAAATAATAATTATTATTATTATTGTTCAGTAAAATAACGTAGTATAATATGGAAATAAAATTGTGTTCTGATAATGTGACGAACAGTGAAGACAGAGTAGGATAATTCATGGTGTTTAGGTGTAAGTAGACCAGATTGCTCACAACGCACGCTGTTTACAACTGCCGACTCCAACTGCGGAATGCAGTGAGTGTGTAGTAGAACTACGACATTAAAACCGGACACCACTGTCTGGTGGTGTTTAATGACCATGGTACCACTTCACTTAAACCACCAAAACGACACAGCAGCTTAGACTTTTTACTGTCCTGAGAAAGGTGGTTAAATGACGTCGCACTATAGAATTGATGACTATAGAAATATGTCGGGAACGCAAACCTTCAGATCGAATGGACCAGATATTTGCACTATTTGCCTGGACCCTCAGTTCTCTAAAGTTATGAGCTTCGGGAAGTTTTGAGTTCTCTAAGGCACTTCTACAAAAACTCTAGTGTTTTTTATGAATTAATATTTTTCAAATGAATTTGTTTGTTCACAGCAAAATTTTGTTTGTTTACTGTTTACAATATTTTGCATTATAACATCACCAAACAATGTTATAATTTTTAATGCGCTTTTCAAGTGTTGCAGCGTCATATGTTTGCCTATAAAGTTCTTGCATATTAGCTATGTATTAGCTATGTTCTTGCATTTTAACATTTATGCTATATGCCTACCTCTACAGCTAGCACATTGAATCTTACGTACAATATAGTTGTTTTCTTCTTCATCCCATCGAGTCAATTGAAGAGCTCAAGGTACATGTAAATGAATAAGTAGGCCTACTACGAAGTGAGTCAATATGTACCTATCATGACAGCTCTTTTACAAAGTAAATGCACATGTAACTATAAAATAAAAAAGAAGGTGGCCCCTTTATCTTCTGGCTCCTGGACTTTAGCCAGTCCAACCAGCCTGTAATTACCCCGTTTTAGTATGCCATTTGGAGAGTCACACAAGTTTGAGAGGGATGATTAAGAATATTTTTAATAAAGCTGTTTAAAATTATTAAAAAGCAAAAGCATGTGTTATAACATAACTTTGATTAAAGAAAGCCCAAAATCCAAAGTGCAGACTAAGTATGACTAAACAATTGCTCGTCATCCAAAACTGATACTACGATGGGACAACGATGGTGTGTTATTACAATAGTTTTCTGAAGTACATAGTTCTTAGTTGTGCCCGTATTGGAATAGTACGATAATACTGTGCTTTTAATTATGACGGGACACAAAGCTTGAAATGAATAACAAAACATGTAACGGTTCTGGCTGTGTAACAGATCGCGTGGCTGTACTGCTGCCAAAAGGATGTCTAGTGGCAGGCAGAGTTATAGTTCCACCTTTTAAGGGATTACTTTGTTGATGAGGAATTTTACCGTACCCTCGGGAGAACTATGCGCATGCAAGCTGAGAACCGTTAATTTATCTTACCGATTGTTCAGAACTTCATTTCTCTGTAAACGTGTACGAGGATTTAGTGAATGTTTTAGAATTTAGTGTCAATTATTCCATTTAAAAGTAATCAAACTTGCACATTTTATTATTAAATTATTTTATCTTTTTCAATTTAACTTTGAGTTTAAATCAAATGTTAACTAATGTTTTAAAAATGAAATTGGTAATCATTAATATTATTTTTTTAACTATCACAACATTTACACGTGCATTACTTACGATAATATTACTTCACATTTTAGTTTATATTTGTAGGTTATAAGCCTCTGCGTATGCGTACTCCTATGTACAGCATCAATGTACTTATGCTACTACTGTTCTTACAGCATCAATATATAGTGCTACTACTATTGTTTAAACTCAAACAAAATGCTCAATGTGAAATAAGTTTTTATTTTTCAAAGCATGCACATATAGATTCTCCACCTCAGGTCATGTAGCACATATAATTAAAATAAAATTACAAACAAACAAATAATACAGTTCAATTAATATATTTCTTAACTCACTACAACCTTAACTCACAATTTATTAATGTTCAGTTTATTTAAAATATTTTAAAAGTTTCCGGGCATAGCCGCCATTTTGTCAACGGCAAAGTCTTTCTTACCTAATGGCCGCCGTCAAAAAGCATTGCCGAGCCAACAATTCTTTCCAATTACAGTTTAATCGTGAATATTTGTTTTGTACGGGTTTGTTTTAAGGTTTCTATTTAGAAATAAACACGGTTAATATCACTTAATACCGTATATTAACCATTATTCAATATGCTTGAATGTTCGGTTTTGTCAATAAGTTACACAGACGACATTCAGAGTCCAAGTGTAGTGTTTACAGTGTAGTTAAGATTATCTCGAATGAATGTGTCTTACATATAATATTACTCTTTACCTGTACGTATTCTTCGTAACATTACTTGGTCGATTATTTCTTACTAGGCTTTACAGTGTGTGTGGTTAAGTAGTTTTGTCTTGTAAATTATTTCCTTTGTATGTTTTTTGTTTCCTTTGTGTATTTATCTTTTAGATTATTTCCTTTTGATCTTTCCTTTGCATTATTATTATTCACTATGACTGTTAATATTTATTTTAAACGATTAAATTTACAACGATTAATAATTATAAATATTCTTGCACTATTAAACATGGGGCACTCTTCCGCTTCAGTGTTGTCTGATCAGATGCTTAAATAAGAACGAGTTGGCGTCTTTTCTAGAATACGTCATTGGTAGAAAAACTTTAAATACACAGTACTTTCGTATTAATTTAATTTCTGTTTCTTACAAACTACTGCAACAATTTATACATTATGATTAATCGAGTTTTGCTTATTTGCACTGTTACGTACATAGTTTTAGGTTAATTATTTTCAGTTCTTTACATACATTGTTTAATATTACATTATTATTTTTATATTAAATCATTTACTGTATTTTCTAATGATACTACGAGTTAATATTTCATCAAATCCAGTATGACTGAAAGACTTCTTGCCTTTCTTTCTAACCTACCCTTTTTACAAACTTTAAAATTTTCAACTAGTTTAACACGGTTTATGTACTGTATCAATTTTCAGCAGTACTATATATTCAGTATAATCACATTAATTTGTACGTTTATTTTAATGGTACTTGTTTGTTTTGTCATAAATGTAATATATTTTTTGACACTAAACCACTGTTATATATTAGAATATCAGTTCCAGTAGTTTAAAACTGATGTTCCAGTAGGTAATGATTGATGGGACACTTTATCAATTTTTATTTAATTCCATATGTTATCGGGATATTGTTATCAATCTACAATTATTGAGTTCTATTTCAATAGACTGCTAATGACATAAACACACACTAGTACTTGCAGGTAATGCGAACTGATTATTATTACGTATATACTAACTTTTGATTTCTTAAAGCTACTGGATACGTGAAACTACAGCTCCTAAAGTGTTCATATTGCATACTTTGGAATAAGTAAGTAAATATATTGCAACGATACAAATTAAAACTGCATAGATAGGTAATATTGAAATTATAACAACAGAGTCTATATCGGAGGTAGGAAAATTTGTTAAAATAAAACATTAAAATTTACTATTGTCTTATTAATTTATACTATAAAACTGTTTATTTAAAAATTTGTCTTTCAAAATTGAGTCTATGGGCTTGCTTTATAACTATGGTACTTGATGTGTTTTATTCCACTGTTTGCGTTTTGCCGGACCCCTCCCCCCCATTTTGAGCTCACGTAATTAATGGACGTCCCCATGGCCATCAGAAAATGTTATATAGCATTAGTATTCCACTTAAAAGAACTTCATATCCTGTGTACTGTTGCTATATGTATATATAAACACATACATGACGCGCGCGCGCGTGTGTGTGTGTGTTTGTGTACTTATTTAGACTTTTAATCTTAGTACCGAGTTAGAGGTGTCCAAGTGTGCATATTTCTTCCTTATTCTTTCAACAGGGGTGTTCAGATTCAGCCATTAAAGTTGCAGTCATTATTGCAATTTTTATTATACAATTTAGTTAGTCCTGCTAAAATACGCGCTGCCCCCCCCAAACACACATTTTATACATATTTTACATACGTGGAGTATATCTGGAGAAATTATCGTAATTGTCGTAAAGCACTATGTCTAGAAAAGAGATTGAAAGATCACAACAAACGTGCTTTGCACTTTTATTGGTAACGTTTATCTGCACAAAAACGGAATCTGATACAACATGTATTCGTGTTCTGATGTTAGTCAGAATGTCAAGCGTGGAATATTCTTTGTCTGAACTCTGTTATCTCCGTGACCGTCATACATACAGCGATCCTCCTCCCGCCCACCCATATACACACTCGCGCCCTTTCAACCTTCTCACATGTTTAAATGTTTCTATTTCCGAGCTCGCTTCGACATTCTCAGTAGGCCTAATCTGTAGTGTGCTCTCCGCAGATACAAGATTTCGTTATTCTATAATACTCTGTGTATCTTTGTTTTTAGAGCCCTATACTCCCTATAACTAATACAATTTTTCGTCTGACTGCGGTTTTTCGCATACGGTCAATAATATTATAAATCAGTGGTTACTGACAAAGTATCAGGAGCACAGTAATGTCACTGTGTGTGTGTGGATTGTTCATCTGTAGTCATCCAGTTGTTACTGTCTGAAGTTCGCGCGCGGTGTCTGTTGTTTGGTACAGTACAGCATCATTAATTCAGCATTCGTTACAGACGTAATTTTGGCTCGGTCGCCCACACTCATACACCCATACACATACGCGTGAGCACACCCAATCACACACAAAGTAAATTCAAAATAGAACAAGCATTTGAAAATAGAACACCTTTAATTTGATCGGTAAACGATGAGTAAATTCACAACAACAAAGTAGCACCTGTTTATTAATAGCAGAAGTTTTTGTATTTGTTTTTCTTGTTGTTATTCGTGAACGATAAAAGTCCAACCAAATCTGAGATAGATTAGATGTCACGGAAAAGATAACTAATACTTTGTAACAAACTGTAATGGGTCGTGTGTATAGTATTTCTCCTGTCTTATTTACGTCTAAATTTTAAGTAATAACTCTTTGACGTAATGTTTTATAAAGAACAACTTAGTATATTGAAGAATACCATGTTTTTGATTGATGTTTCAGAGTTTTTTAACTTTAATTACAGGTTTAAATGTGAATATTAATAAGTTTAAATCTAATACGGTTGTAATTTTTAAAACCTTTATTCGCCACTCTTTCATTGTGAAAACCTTTGTGTCTATCATGGTACAAAATGTTGACTTGTATTACTCACGTTACACTGTGTCTGTCTCTACTCTCTACTGACATATTCTGGTACAGGTAAAATGTCTCTTCCTTGTAGTCGACATTATAGTTCCAGATAAGCTATTTGTTCGCTTCTAGTGTACGACAGGGTTGTGCAGTTTAATAGCTTGTCCCTATGCTTCGGCCACATACCGGCAGGCATATGTGAAACCTTTCATCTGCTAAGAAAAAGCCTATCCACTTACAATGTAAACTCCTTGTTCTGATATATTAATAAGCTATTGTTTTGTACTTTTGTCACACTAAATCATTTGTGTTTTTCTTTTTGTTTGTTATTGGGGTTCCAAAATTATACCGTTTCATAATGTGTTTAATTCAAAATTTCTGTAATTTCCTTCTCTTACTAAAGTAACAGAATTTTAATTTTAGTGGTGAAGTTGTTTTAACATTTACCGGTTCCGTTTACGGTTAACGTAATATCGTTAAAAACACAAACATTAGAGAAACACTTATTTCCCAAGCTTCAACAAATACCGAGACGAGAGCCTCTAACATATCTTAGTATGAAAAAAACTTTTTATAATAAATTTAACAGCCATAGAGACTGCGATCTCTGTGTTTATAACAAATCCATTACATATTCTCACGTAGGCTTCTGCTTATGCTATGCTTAGCTATATAATATGCTATATTATAATATGCTTAGGCTATTCTCACGTATGCTCCGGTGTCCATTATGTTTTTGAAGTCTTCTTCCGGTCTGGGCCGCGTCAAAAATGTCCTGTATGACAACAGTTCACTCACATTACAATGAGTATCCTCAGGTCTATGTGACTTAGTATACAAGTATACAAGACATTTTTGACGCGGTCCCCATCTGAAGAAGACTTCAAAACAAAGTGCATTACATACATACATTATGTTATAGCCTACAATGTTCAATTATTATGTCACGGTCATTAGAGTTCTCGTTTTTTATCATATATTAGGCCTATACCTGAAAATTGTATATCAAAATTATGTATAAGTATAAAGGTATACAATGTTAAAATGTTATAAACGGTATAAGTTAAAGATTTACAATATGATGTAACTTTAAGGTAAGAGCGTTCAACTAATAATTCAAATAATTCACCTGCAACAAAAAACTAAATAAAAAATAATAATAATTTGAAAGTATTAAGTTTGTAATTTATTAACTTTAAATTGTTAAATTCGGCTAAAAATTGTGGACTAGAAACACTAACCAATAAAGCTAACAAGAATTGTGGAAATTAAAAATGAATAAAATCACAGAAATCGAATATCGTATTATTACGTTAATCTGCTGAAACACAAACACACACACACACACAAGAAAACTAAAAATTACAAGCATTTAAGGCATCCCTAAAAAATAAATTTTACTAATGGTATCGTGACAGAAGCAGTTTTTGAGAAATCGACTAGTCAGTCTAAAAAAAAGACAAAGTAACAGTTTAATTGTGTTAATAAGATAAAAACGCATTAGCTGTACAATTGTATCTTCAATAACAGCTGCAGAGTCAAAACTGGAACACTGGAACTTCATCCAGTCATATTTTAACAAAAAAATTTTAAGGCCAGAGCTGCGTACATAGGAAAATGTAGCCGCAAATCTTTATTCTCTCGATAGCACGTTTAGTGCTTAATCTTACGTTTTTACATTTGGAATATTAGTTATCTTTTCTACTCCATCGTCAGCTAACAGAAAGCTGTTTTTATCTTCAACGTTTCATTCTTGAGGAAAATGTCTTCGCGGCTCTTAGATTGTTTTTGCTTTCCTTGCGATTGCCTTCTTTGACGATTCAAAGACCTTTTCAGCTGTACTGATTGGCTACTTCTGTGACTTTGCACTCTATATTTAAAACAATTTTCTGATTCTTTAACCAATCGTTTGGACTGAAACAATCTCCTCGCGAGTTTTCTTCTTCGCTTAAAAAATACTTTTCCAAACTTCACGCTTCTGGAGCTCTACACTGACGATTTCTTATCTCTTAACTTTTATTTGCAAGTTTTCTTCTACTTTGTTTGAGTTTTATTTTGAACAAATTCATGTTGTAGCACTACAGAGTCACTATCTATACTTCAGTTACGCGTCTCCAATAAGCATGATACAGCTTTCCTGCGCTAGTTCCTTAATTATTTCCATTTTACTTCCTGTTACACCCTAAAACTATAAGCCTTTTATAACCCTGTAAGTGTCCACCAAATGACAGCAAATATAAAACCTAAAAGTGTTTTATATAGCTAAATAAGAAACTGTAAACGAACAACTTCATAAAACCATGAAAACTGAACAGCAAGCTCACGATCAAGGCCGTCAAGGAAGTGACGACAGATTGCAGTATCGACAAAGTTAGAAAAGTCGTGAGAACAATACAAGCAATCAAAGTGGACAGGTCATAGGTCTACACCTTCGATTTCCCTTATCTCGCCGGCTGTCGCACACCCCTAACTGAAACCTAAGTTTTACTGAACAACTAGCTGCTACAAGCTGTAGAATTGAAACTTGTGCTCTTTTTCGCGGTTCAAACTGAAAGCTGCTTGTCTTATTCGTAAAATGGATCAAGTAAGTTAACTCTACTAATATCTAAAAATTGCAGTTATTATTTAAAAGGAACTTGACGTGAATGCTTGAAGGCAACAAAAGTAACCTTATTATTACGACTTTTCAAGATTAAAGTAATAACCTTCAATTGTTACTTTGCAGTTTTATGTTCCTAATGTAGAGTCTATTTATTGTAATTCCAAGTTCAATACTTTATCATTTTCATATTTCCGTTTTTTCATAATAAAACCTATTGCCTGACAGTTTTCAGCAAATTTAGCCAATTACTCTTGTGTTTTATCCTTATGTGTTGTGTTTTCCTCAACGACCACGTATTATAGAAGGCATACTTAGTTTTTAATTATTACAAATACGGATCCGAAAGACGTCTCTATCTCCAGAAACAGATATCAGTCTTTACTTACAAATATCAAAACCAGACATCAACAAACACTGCTCTGTTATACGGAATCCAACTAACAGAACGGAGACGATAGTATCGGACGTAAAAAAGGCGAGCTGAATATAAAGCAGTTTTGTTATCGCGATTATATAATATCAGTGAATGTGGTTAACATATATTAGGTTATAAAAAAATAAAATAATAAAAGAAGTACTACACAAAGAAACCGTTATTCCACTGTGACTATCAAAGTGAGCGCATGTATGACTTGTCTAAATAATTCACTTAGAGACGCATTGGAATAAAACAGCCATAATAAACAAGGTAATCCTATCACAGGGACTAAAAGTAAGGATGTCAATACTGATTTGCGAGCACATAACTTGAATACAGCAATTAGATAATCCTAATCCGTCTGTAAGAAAGTTTATGACGTCATATAGCCTACGCTGCTTCAATACTTTAGTGATATGTAAAACAAAGTCGTATTCGTAGGAAAAGATTGTGTATATAATATTTTTTGTATCAAACATTATTATATGTAGTTATTGGGACAAGTTGTTCTAAACGGGAAATTTTGAAATATAGTGCAGGCCTACATTTGATGATATCGGTCAGGTTTAATATAGTGCAGGCCTATATTTGATGATATCGGTCAGGTTTAATATAGTGCAGGCCTACATTTGATGATATCGGTCAGGTTTAATATAGTGCAGGCCTACATTTGATGTTATCGGTCAGGTTGAATATAGTGCAGGCCTACATTTGATGATATCGGTCAGGTTTAATGTAGTGCAGGCCTACATTTGATAATATCGGTCAGGTTTAATATAGTGCAGGCCTACATTTAATGATATCGGTCAGGTTTAATATAGTGCAGGCCTATATTTGATGATATAGGTCAGGTCTAATATAGTGTAGGCCTATATTTGATGATATCGGTCAGGTTGAATATAGTGCAGGCCTACATTTGATGATATCGGTCAGGTTGAATATAGTGCAGGTCTACATTTGATGATATCGGTCAGGTTTAATATAGTGCAGGCCTACATTTGTTGATATCGGTCAGGTTTAATATAGTGCAGGCCTACATTTGATGATATCGGTCAGGTTTAATATAGTGCAGGCCTACATTTGATGATATCGTTCAGGTTGAATATAGTGCAGGTCTACATTTGATGATATCGGTCAGGTTTAATATAGTGCAGGCCTACATATGATGATATCGGTTAGGTTTAATATAGTGCAGGCCAACATTTGATGATATCGGTCAGGTTGAATATAGTGCAGGTCTACATTTGATGATATCGGTCAGGTTTAATATAGTGCAGGCCTACATTTGATGACATCGGTCAGGTTGAATATTGTGCAGGCCTACATTTGATGATATCGGTCAGGTTTAATATAGTGCAGGCCTATATTTGATGATATAGGTCAGGTCTAATATAGTGTAGGCCTATATTTGATGATATCGGTCAGGTTGAATATAGTGCAGGCCTACATTTGATGATATCGGTCAGGTTGAATATAGTGCAGGTCTACATTTGATGATATCGGTCAGGTTTAATATAGTGCAGGCCTATATTTGATGATATCGGTCAGGTTGAATATAGTGCAGGCCTACATTTGATGATATCGTTCAGGTTGAATATAGTGCAGGTCTACATTTGATGATATCGGTCAGGTTTAATATAGTGCAGGCCTACATATGATGATATCGGTTAGGTTTAATATAGTGCAGGCCAACATTTGATGATATCGGTCAGGTTGAATATAGTGCAGGTCTACATTTGATGATATCGGTCAGGTTTAATATAGTGCAGGCCTACATTTGATGACATCGGTCAGGTTGAATATTGTGCAGGCCTACATTTGATGATATCGGTCAGGTTTAATTAACGTTGCCAGCTTTCGGCCCTCTGTCTTTTATGAATAGTTTTTAGGTATCGTAATTTTAATCAGTTTGTCAGTAACATTTCTTATACTTTTATTAGTCGTTCTAAACTGTTTGTGTAACTTTTATTTGCACTAAAAACTTGTAAATACAAAGTCAAATAAATTTAGGTTAAACACATTTTTCTGACTACAGCAAAGCGCAGGAATCGTTTCATATCCGCGTCGATATATTATGTCGATGTCGAACTCCGGTTATAAACGTAAATAAATATACTTTATTCGTTTTTTGTTTTGAATTGGGCCAGTACTATTACAAAAAACTGATAAAAAACGCGATTTGGTAGGAATGTAAACGTAGTAATGGGATCGACTTTAGTCATAAATGTAATGAGACAGTCATAGAAATTTTCACTTTTTATGCGGGGGTCGATTCTGGTCCAGTGGAACAGGGAATGTAAGATCGGGCCTATTCGTCCCCAAATAACTTGTATGCAGTCCGTCTCAATTACATTTCTGCTTTAAGTTTTGTTGTCTGTGTAACCATTTTTGACGCATCACCCTAGTAACTATTTTATGCGTCCTTGTCACTTTCCAATGCCTACTTATTGAATCGACAAAACTATATCTTGCAAACTTATATTGCTAACTGTTTTTGTAATTTTAGTATTTGGCTTTCGTTGTTTACGGTCTGCTGTGTCGCAGTCGTTTTATGATAATCCCAAACTCGTTCACGGTTTTCATTATTAACGACAACACTGTTTTTGATTTAGCACTTTTGTTTTCTTTAGCACCCTCCCCCCCAGCACTCAACAATGAGCATTAAAGGTGGAATATAAACGTCAAATTTGTTTGAAAATATAAAGCTTCTAGCGGGTTTCAAAATTATTTCCGTCGGGTCGTCATTAGCATCGACAGCGATTCATAAAAATAGAAATAATTTTGTCAGGATACCAGAAATTGGCGAGGACTTAAAAACAAGTTTTAAATAAGGCTACAGAATCACTGTAATATCTTGTAATTTTTATATGGGTGGTATAATGTTTTGATTATTATATACCAAAATGTTATTGATTGTTATGTTATTTAATGTACCGTACTACAAGCTGTTTGTGCAGGGACTCCCAAGTTTGTTGTAAGTCAAAGGTTTGTATCTAACAACTATAGGTGTAGCCTACATTATGATCACTCATTATACTTTGTCGTTGTATGATGCAAAGCGCGCGTTATACCGAAAATAGTGTTGTTATTAATTGTTGTAATCCTGCTTAGTTTTGTATAGATGAATACTTTGAAAATATTGCCCTTGTTATAGGTGTAATAACGCTAATAATATCTTTTCAAAAAATATAGAGATATGATGACGACAAGTGGGAAGCATTACAAGCTGCTTCTTACAATGTTACTTATTGGAAAAGAGAAAGCTTCTTTAATTTTTTGTTGTTTTTTTTAATTCGTAAGAAAATTACGCCGTGAAAATTTGAAAGAAAATTTTATTACGTCGTGAAATATATAACGTAGTGAAGTATAGGAGATATGTTATCTTACAGATACGATAAGTAGGATCGTGATGATACAGAAGCTGTAATAGTTTCAGCCTGCACAGTCAGTAACAGACATGAGTGAGGCTCTTGACTACAATGTGATTCATTTCGTTAATGCTGTTAACGACATATGTAGAATTATTTTGTTAATTTAGTGTATGTAAAATTTTAAAACAACGTTTCATTTGATTGGATGTTTCAAAATAATATTTTAAAAAATCATACCATATGCTAGAACATAAAAATGTGTTTTCTGGTACTTAAACTGACAAACATGTAAATATTTATGGAAATAAAATTATACACTTGAAAACTTAGAATGTCTACAACAACAAACTCAATTTTTATTTTTGAACAGAGCTAATGTCATTACAAAACAATTACTTAAGAAATTAATAAAATGGAAATCACATAAACAATTATTTATTAAGGCCATTTTAAAAATGTAAACAAATTTGGAATCTTAAATATGCTTGTACGCTAGAATAAAATAAAAATAAGAAGTTTAGCAGTTTAGGCATATTATAATATTTGCGAACTAATATGCATTATTCAAATGAACATAAAGTTTGGTTAGTTTCAAAATGCGAGACGTCTGGGGACAGGAAGCAAGTCGGTTGGGTTGAAATTAGTTTAAAATTAAAATTAGTTCATTAGCGTATTTTTTCTCTAAATTAAAATACTCTCTTCTTACCCTCTTCATGAACGCTTCTTTATTACCCTCAAATTTAAAACGTTAATGAAATTGAATTTAATCAGTAGTGCGCCCAATCGCCATTCAGTTTGGTTTATGTAGATAGAATACGAAACAAATTCGGAGATACAAGAAATCGAAAAGCTGTATTTTAGGAAAATATGATTACAGTAATTAGAAATCAATTGTTAGGGTAGGGGGTTTGTGGGAGGGGGTGTGCGACCTGCGCAGACTTATTCGGGAAGCGCTAATGTGGTAGACCGAAGCCCGTCGCGTGCGTGTGTATGTGTGTGTGTGAAAGGGAAGCGTATCTTGTCATCCGTCTATCCACTTATCTACTTGTCTTCTTACAGTTTACAGTTTCTTATCTGCCTCGCAGATTTACCCTTCGCAGTCATACTAATTTGACTCGTCTCCTTAAATATGAAATTCTCTTCAGAAAACTTGTTAAGAAATTCCAGTTATATACATCTATTTCTACTTCAAACAAATTCAGTTTAGTAAAATGAAATAACTCTGTTCTAAAAATTCAATAAAGAAAACTGAAAACATTAGAGGAAATATTATTTTTATCGTAACGTTATTTTCCTTATCTTCTTTCTGTCTCTCTCTGTCTATATGTCTATATGACTTCCCTCCCTTCCTCCCTCGTTCATCCTCTTTTTTATTTTCAGTATTTGTGTACACAAACTGTGTATTTGCTTTAAGAGTGTAGGTTTATTTAGTTGCGATTCCGCGAAAAGTACAACCACGAAATTCACAATCGGTCCTTACTGTGAGTTAAAGATTTCTATTTATTAAATTTGTTTTTATTAAAAATTATTTCTGGTGAACTGAGACGTGTGCTTGTCACATAAACGTTACTACTTACACAAAATTTAAGACCTGTAGACCAAGTATTGTGCGCGCTAGCTGTGTTCATTGTCAAGTCTAACCGCTTGTGCTTAATAACATTTAAGGAGGTCGTTGGTTTCAATGTAAACAGATTTTTAATAAACTTCATATAATAGGTTCTCTGCTAAATTAATATTTTTTCGGACAGCTGTGAACACAGATTTACGATAAGAATGTTATACTTCCTGTTATGTGTGCAGCAAGTGCCAAACGGATCGTGTAAGAATCTACCAGGGGGCGACAACAGACAGTCCAGTAGTGACAACGTTGTGTGGCACCAGGAAGGAGGAACTGGTCCTACCAGGCCCGCAGATACTACTCGAGTTTAGGTAAGTCATTATATATACATTATCTTGCAGATATCTTGTACTAAATGGATAAAGCAAAGATAGTTATTGTGTCTTACATTGCAATAGTGCCTTGTGTGTGTCTGTCTGCCTATGTTTCTGTATGTGTATATGTATGTATATGTGTCCGAAAAAACGACATATCAACTTACGTCCTTCGAAATCTAAGAATTGTATATTTCTATCTATAATTAAACTGTAAAAGTACGGACTATAATGTATATAAGGTGTATCGCTTTTTAGGGCTGAGTCCTGTTTTGTGTTCTGTTGTTTTCCCCTAATGGTTTCGGGGGTTTCGGTGATTCATCTCTGCCAACTTCAGGTGGGCTGGAATATGGTGCCATCTCAGCAGAAAACCCATGATGGAAAACAGGAAACACAACGCGGGACTCATCCGAGAAGGGACACGTCATGTCCCACCTGCGAAAAACTAAGAATTATTGTGTGTATGTATGTGTGTGTAATTAATAATAAATAACATTCAAACAAGAATATATTTTTTAATTGTTTTTTGCAACGTTTCGACAGTTTTAAGTTACTGTCATCATGCGATGTATATTTATAACAAGAATAATGTGAGTGTATGAGAATATATATAAAATTATATACATTTAATATTTACAATTAAATTTACCTCAAGATGTTATTTTTATCCTTTATTGGAACATGTTTCGGGTACTATCTTGTACCCATCCTCAGCCTTCCGGTTTTTTTTGTCTGGTGAAGTACATATGTTTTGTTGGTTGACTATTACTATTGTGGTTTCCTGTTGGCTTCTGGTATTTCAAATTGGTTTTATTGTGTGTGATTGTGGTGTATGTATGTATATTTAAATTTAATTATAAATATTAAATGTATTATATATATCAAGAAACGGACTGTAGCAAAAAGTGACTAAATAAAATTATATATATATATGTATATATAAAATATAAGTGTATATATATATATATACACACATATATGTATAATTATATATATATACAATCATTATATATACATATAATTATAATAAAAATAATATATATATATAATTATATATATTATTTTTATAACTTACAATTCATATAGAATCCTCTGATGATACAGATTGTGTGAAACATGCGTCAGGTTGAAATACAACGTCAAAAATAAGCAAAATATACTTGCAGTCGTAAGTATAATACAGTGCAGAAGGGGATGAAAATTATAATTTTAATTAATTAAATTAATGGAATGTCATTAATATTACATTTAGTCGACACTATATGACACTAAGTTATAAATAGTGAATTGAATTATTCAAATTTATAAGTTGTAGGCCTATATAGTGTAGTTTAGTTCTTGAACAAAATACAATATTGTAAACTTAAGCATGACATTTTTGTCGTCTTGAAAAATAATTAATACTTAGAATTGGTAGTTCGGTAGGAAGCGTTGTCTTATAACTTGAACATGGGAGATTGGTTCAGAGTCACCTCGATTTCCAGATTGATTGCTTTGTGTTGCCACCCGTCTGTCTGATTGCTTCCGCAAAGTAGTACCATTACTAAGAAACAATAACGATCTCACCATCAATATTTTTTTTCATTTTACATATGATTTGATTAATTAGATTAAAATTTTAAATCCGCAGAAAATATGTGACAAATAATACAAGATAAATTTAATAACATACAACTTAAGTGAGGTATAATTAGTGTGTGTAACTTGCCCTAAGATCGACATGATAGGCGTAACGGTTGTAATTACAATTGGCCTATGTGGTAAACAATAAGCAGGCCTTCGTAATGTGAAACTGCAAACCACGCGCGAGTCGCTAGTTCAGAACTCCAAGTATCTATTAAATTATATTTGATGTCTTTCTTTTTGCTTTTTTAAATCTACGCAAGTCAAACTACTCGAAGATAACAGCGGTGGGATAGCTATAGTAAGGAAACGACAGAGCATGCCGGTGCTGTCCCACATTTGTATGAAGTTTATAAAGTTGTGGGGAACGACAAAAAGGTGACTCCTAGTGTAAAACGTCATTGCTGTAAAAGTCTAATTTGCTTACTCAGTCATGGGCATTTCCCGGCGTTTCTGCAAAATCCAATAAAACGTGTTTCACAGGTGTCACTTCATCACGTCACCCTTTTCGTTGGAAACCCTTACCTGGCGAGGGGACTCGGGCAGTTTCTATTGTACAAAGGACACTTGTGGTCGAGGGGAGCATGTCTTGATCTTTCTCAGCCCAGCACACGTAAAGCGTGACGAAGACTGGACTGGACGCTATTCAAATATTATATGTTAGAAAGTCGGCGACGTAATCCTGTTACTGACTAGAATTTCTGACGCGTGTCAGTCGATACTTAATATTCCGAATGAAATTCCCTGAATACTTATTGAGTGTTTACGGAATTTCTGCGAAACTGTATCGAGCCAGTGTAACAGCGAATTCTTGATTGTGCTTTAGAACGTTTGTATAGTCGTACTTGTAGGATTTGTCCTCAAATTATTTTCTTCTCATAACTAAATTATACTATTTCGCTACTTACTAACACAAAAGCATGATATAATTTGTTTTGTGAAACATACAAGTAATAAGTTTATAATTCACTTTTTTATTGAATTCCAGATAAACTGTTCTGTTTGTAGAATCGAGTTTCCAGGCGGCTTTTTTTAGAAATGTACCAATACGCTTTTATAAAATTGCCGTTCCAATTATTCATAAAAATTAGTTTTGAAATGCTGTTATTTTAAATTCACCTCGTTATAAAATAGTATGTAGGTCGAGTATGATGTTTAATAGTCAAAAGTAATCTTCGATTGTATGCAGTCTAATCATAATGATGGTTTTTATTATACTTATTACTAATCTCTTAACAATTGCACTACAAAAAATATACTGCCTATCATGTGTTCTTACTGAGTGAAATATTGAATATTTCTTATAGTCGTGAAATAAATGCTCAATATTTGAATTCGTATTGTTTCGATTTCCTAGAACTTTACACTGAAATTCGGCCCACACATTTACTGAATTGTACGCCTTAATAATTCGTGCATCAACTCTTATACGTTCCGCTTGTTGTGTGTGCGCGCTCGCGAGTACGCTTTGTTTACTTGTTAACGCCATTTCACTTATATATGAGTAAACAGTTAATGTATACTATTTACAGTTTTCCATTAACCCGCAAGATTCTTTCGAAAACTGGTATACTTGTGTAGTTCTTAACGACTTTTAGAAACAGCTAAATACACTTAATAGGGAATTAAAGTTTTATAAGTTATAATTACTTTTCAGCTTACTATGGTGACTTAAATACGCATACTATTTTAGCCACAAGCGTAGAATTAGTTCATAAATTACTATATAGTTCCACAACTGTAATTCACACGCGCGAGCGCGCGCGCGCACGCCCACACACACAATTGAGGTTAAATAAATAAACATTTAAGTAGTAATTTATAATTTGAAAATGCACTATCAGTAGTTAAGTACAGGCCTCTTCAAGCGCCTCTACCTGAAACGCAGATTTAACAAATCGGGCAGAAAATGAAACGGTTTTGATTAATGAGAATTATAGACAGTGACTGTAATTTAGTGTAAATAAATCAAGTGAAATAACTGTCGTAAATAATCAGTACAATCATACGGGCACTTTTGGGTGTAATTATAATTTTTATCAGGTGCAGACGGCGTATCATACGCTGTACGACTGTATTTTGCAGCTACAATAGACATGTGCATCATGTATGTAAATCCGAAATGAATATGACCTATAGGAGTACTACCCCTCATCTCAATAAATATCTATTATAAAGAAGTAAAAAATCAACCTTTACATCAACCGCAATTGATTGAGGGTAGTTAGTGATATATCAGCTAACCATTTCTGGGCAGTACTTTTGCTCGTATATAATAACATTCTGAGTGAACATCATACTCGAATGTGAAATGTATTGCACACACGCATCTCTTGCGTATACATTTATTTATATTGTATGTATATATTTTTTAAATAATTCAATTAGTGAAGATTTAATCCCCACCATGGTTCGCTCTTAAGCGCTGTCGGGTCCACGCTGACTTGCTTTTCTTTGCTTTTCGTTAAATAAACCAGAACATCTGGACACCCCTTGCGTTGTCTTCCTGTGTTGCAAATTATATTATTTAAAATAAAAAAATCCGATACCACACACGCGCTATAACTGATCTGAATATCTTTAAGACACATTAAAATAAATAAATAATTATAACACATTAATCAGACTTATGAATGCACGTCACATACGACACACACACACACACACACACACACACACACAACTATTTAGTTTGAAGAGAAGTATTAGGCCTAGTAAAGTTGTGTAAATAAATTATAGGAAATACTGTTAAAAAAAATAAAGTGTAGGTGATGTTTTTAAATTTTGCCAATACACAAATCGGAAAAAATAAACACACCGCGCGCGCACAAACACGCACATATAAATAAATGTTTGTAACATGATATATGTATGGAAGCCGTAATAAACAAAGTTTTAATACGTACAAGAACAACAATTTGTGTAGTCCCGCAACTTGACAGTGTTCGTTGAAATATGTGTATCATGGATGTTGATGTAAACATTAATGAAATTGTTTGTAATCACATTTTTGCTTCCTTAAAGTATAACTAGTGCGTAAAAAAAACTAAAACTTTAATGAAAATATTTTTCGAATCAGGCGGGATGGCTCCCTCTCTTCTATCCATCAGCTTCAAATCCCATACATACTGACGGCCACTTAGTCTAACTAGTTGCACAGCTGAACTTAACCACCAAAAAACTTTACTCTGTATTCTTTTTGTAACACAAAGGTTATATATCACACTGAACAGGTGCAGATTCGAGGTGTGTGATGTTTCTATCAGGTGTTTCTCCGCTCACCACATTAAATTGTTATGAATGGGTTTATTTGTTCACGCGGCGCAAACAAAGAAAACATTCCAAAAGAAACCTTAACAATTATCACACGTTACGTCGATTGCAACAGCATTTTTATACTCTCATATATGTTGTTTAATGGATGCTTTTAATAGAGTAATTTAACAATCGTCAGCGACAAGTAAGCAATAGTGTGTATCGTAATATTGGACGGAAAGTTAAACTTGTTACCTATAATTTAAAACGTTGACGATTACCGTAAGATTGATATGCAAAAATGCCTAGAGACCAGTGAGATGGTAAAATACGAGGGGCAGTCGAAAGTTTGTTGGACTTGACCATATTCTATTCTCGAAAGTAAAGAATATGGGCAACATTGTTAAAGTTCAGTTTCCGTCAGGTGTAGTAACGTTTCCCACTCGGTAATAACGGTTAGTCTGTTGTTAGCCGCGAAACATGTCGCGTCATTTGCAAGTAACGTCCAAATTAGAAATTCGCGTAGTGACTCGTTTTCTGTGACCGAGAAGGTGGAATAATACTTCTGTAATTTATCTCCAGTTGAGGACTGTATGGTGACATACAATTTTTATGCCAGGCAATCGCAAAGTGCTGGGAGTTCTAGGCGCACTACTCCACGGATATTGAGAATGATTACTGGAAGAAAAGGCCACCAACTTCGAAAACGAATGACAACGGATGTTACCGGATGTTGGCCGGGAATGTTTTTAGCAACGGGAACGAAAACGCGGGTCACGCTATGATAAATGTTTAAATATACTTGGTGATTTTGGAGAAAAATGGATTTCAATTGCACTTTCAGATAAATAAAGAAATTTTCATACATATTTCACATGTTAGTGCAGCTAAGTTTTGACTGCCGCTCTTGTAATTTGTTGTATTAGTCTAAACAACATCGCCTATTTACCGTTTCTGATGGATTTTGGTGGGCTTTACTTACAAATTAGCTACTTATTACTTACAAATTAGGGAGGCCCGATTCCCCTAGGCGTCAAACGGGCATGGGCCCAACCTCGTTGCTGCCCTAGTGGTAAGTCGCCCTCCGGTTTCCGGAAACGCTCCCTTGAACTAGCTACTTATAATGTAGGTGCTGACTGGCAAGATATTCTACGAGGAAATGTTATTGTTATTGACACACGGTCTCTGCCGATTCCACTCTTAGCATTCTGCAGATGATTATTACTTCATTATTATATTATTCGACGCCACCTTGAGTCTTTCAAACTTCTAGCATTTATTTTCTTCATAATTCTTCTTTTGCTACCGTCCTTCTACATTTTCTAGCAGTATCTATTTATGGTACTGAACTATTATTACAGCTAACAGTTTACAGCTTACACCTACTTTGGTGTTGCTTTGTTACAGTTACAGCTATTAGTGTTATTTTGGTGTATCACATCCTCATTAACTGCTTTTTGTTTCCTCATGCATGTTTGACCATTTCCATCCTTGGTCCGACTATAGCACTGCGGTTGATTTCAGAGTAATTATAACTCAGTATATATTGCAATGATACATATAGGTGGCACTAGTCTGTTATAGTGGAGGTTGATATTTAATGAAAATCAACTAAACTAAATACTCTTATATTCTCAAAAATTTTATGTTGTCGTAAATAATTTAAATTACTGTCGTTTAAATTAATATGACATTATAGTTAAAGTGTTTTAAATGTTTTATAAATGTTTATAAAGGTTGAATGTTACTTGATGAATGATTTCACACTTAGCTCCTTATGCTTTACTGCGTTGATGAGGCAATCCGGCGTGGGTTCACTTAACTTCGCACATCATTCGGTCGATCCGATAAATATTTAGTTAATTATATTATCTCCGGCTTCGTTACTGCGGGTTTAGTAACTTTAATTACTCAAGTGCGCTGAACTTGCACTTAACGCAATCTTGAAGTATTCTCACGTATACTCAAGTTATAATTCCGAGTGAGATATAACTTACTTAAGAGGACATCTTTCACTCACACGGACAGCACTAATAATTAATTATACGTATTTCTATAAAACTTTAAGTTATCTGTCGATCTCAGACCGCTATTTGAAATTGTAAGGATCGTAGAGTGTACAGCGTGACACTTAAGCTCACTCAGAGGCTACGTCTTTTGATAGACGTTTTCTGTAATTAGTTTGTCCTCAGAGCACAAACTCAAGATCCGAGTGATATATCGAAGGTTCTGTTTGGTTGAAATTGCTTTCTACGTAATAGATAAAGATGTGATAATTAAAACCTTTGGTTAGGCTTTACACAAAAACGTTAGATCACGTCCGATCGTTATCTGCGAATTTATGAACTCACTAAAATTGTCAACATTTAAAACTATGCCTATATAAAAACATATTAAAATATGTTGAATCGTTCACAAGACAAGAGAAACTGTAGCGACAAATATGATTTATAATCTGTCAAAGTTTTATACCGATACGTTAACGGACGGAGTTAGTCCATTTAATTAAATTTAATGTATTTACAGACACGCGCACTCGCGCAATAGGGATTCACATATATGGATATGAACGTAGAGATATGTTATGAACAATGTGATGTGTCTCAATCCACAACCCTAAATACTTATGCCTAATTAACAAAGTTGAACAAACGTATTGTCTATACATGCTTATACGCATGAAAAAGGAATTCTACAATATTTCTTTCTCATCGTTGTACAATGTTTCGTTGCAATATGTATATATATATGTATATATAATTTTCTGTGTGTGTGTGCCCCTTTTCGGGTTGGTCAACCTAAGGATGGCAAAAATGGATCTGCCGAAACGTTGCGGGAAACAGTAAAGTACAACTCGGGACTCAAGCCGGATATCACACCCGCAAAACTCTTCGAATTATCATATACATACACACATACGTAGGACTACATACATACTTACATGCTAACGTAACACACATACATATAAGTGTGTGTGTGTGTGTGTGAGAGAGAGAGAGAGAGAGAGAGAGAGAGAGAGAGAGAGAGAGAGAGAGAGAGAGAGAGAGAGAGAGAGAGAGAGACTCATTTCCAAATCCTGTTGGTTGAGTTTTTAAATTACATTTTATCCATTTTGTATTCTGTAAATTTAATAATGGATTATATAACCGGATTAACTTCAACGTATGAGGTATGTAAAGTTCTTAGTCCGTAGTTATTCTCTGTGTACTTCGCACTTCATTCTCATGACACACACACACACACATTACTTAAATTATACAATATACATCGAATTGTTTGTATGCTGTTCAGAAAGAGCTGCTCAATGAGCATACAACACTTTAGGTGACACACGCGTAATTTCAAATTACGATTCAGTAATTTATGAAGAAAATCATGGTACAGTTTTCACTGTGAAGAAAACGATTAATAGTTGGAATAGAAGGAAAGTTGAAACAATAGAAATCCGTATCTAAGTGACAGCGTGTTTGTGGGGCAACAGCGCAATCACGGAAGTATGGTGTACAGTAAACCAGCGTACGCTCATACTTCAGTAAGCATGCACTTGCTGCTTGCGTAATCAACTGGGACGAAAGTATACGCGTATTGCCGACTGAACAACGATACAGAGGTCACAGGGTTACCGTGAGACAGTAAAACCAAACAAAACATGTTAATGAACAAACACGTCTAGCCTTTGGGGAAATGTTCATCACAACTACTGCGATTTTATAGAATTGAAAAAAACAGGAAAACTTACTGAGTTCTAGTTTTCATTCTATTTCTAAATGCTTAACGTATATAATGTGTTTTGCATTATGATTCTTATTCTTTACAGTACGATTATTATCTTATATTAACGTGTATTTTAAATTTTAATAATACTTGCGTTTCATCCAATTGTAACAGTCATTGAGAAAAAAAATATTTGGCGAAACAGTATCTGCTTTTATAGATACTCCCTCTGCCTTCTCACCCCTCTCTCCTTTCTCTCTCTATCTATCTCTATCTCTATCTATCTATCTATCTATCTCTCGCGCACTCTCACGTTCTCTTAAACCTTGTTTTTTGTTTCTTGACTCCTCCTTTTTCCCTCTCTTCAAACATATAATGTCTTAAAAATTAAACTGACTTGTTTATTAAAATTTTGTTGCAGTTCAGGTCCTCAAGTTCATCCGTTTTCTTATAACGGTTTTATGGCTACTTTAGAGTTTATTGAAAAAGAAGTGATCAGCGAGACACCAGTAACTAAGACCACCGACTCCGTAGCTATGAGTAAGTACTCTTTAACTTAACAAGTTTGCTTCATTGCATTTTTTTTTTCATTCGTAACAGAAATTAATGTTACGCCGTTCATATGGTTTTATGTATACGGCGTGTTATTAAAGAACAAACAGTTGGAGTTTACACAAAACAGTTGGAGTTTACACAAAATTATTTGTTTGTGTTGTGTAAAGATCATTCACCTCTTACGTTTTCGTGCTTCATCATCCTCACAGTATTTTTCGATAGGTATTAAGTGCTTGTTTTCTTTCCTGTAAGGTTTAATTCTTTATTTTCATAGAAAGTAGTTTTTTAATTCAGTTTTTCTAAACCGAAAAAAATTGTGCGGTCTTTCCTTTCCCCTAGATACAAGGTTTCTCATTTAATAATATGAGTTCAAGCTTACCGCCTAAAGAGCAAACCCAGTGTCTGAGAACGGGATCAGAATTTAAAATCAAATATGCTTAGTTTTCGAACGAAAAACAAGAATATTATTTCATCAGTGAGAACTGACAGGATCAGACCTAGAAGTTCACACCGCTTTCAGCTTTCTTCCTCTTTGAATACAACACATTCAACTACGCTCTGCTCTGTCCAATGCGCAGTGACCTCATAGTTTACTGTCACTCTTACGTTGGATGGCTTTTGTTATTTCCCCCAAAACTGAACCATCCGACAGAAGTTTTGAACGATTAACAGAGTCTCTAACATTCGGTAGGCATCACAGACATAATTTTAGTTTTTTCCGTACTCACTAGCGATGCTGATTATATAAATATTGCTTACATATTTACTTCCTAAGACTGGGACGGCATCAGATAAGTACTGTTCGTATATTGCAACCTTCAATCAAAACGGTAAACACAGTTTTCTGAATTACAATTGTCCGTCATGTGAGAATGTTGGTGTGTTGCATTGGCGCGCGCGCATCAGTAAAAACCTGAGCATTTTCATCGTCCGTAAACGTAAATAATTAGCTTCGCTGTTTTCTTTTTTCCCCGTTGTCCCTCTTTGTAAGCAACAGACAACTGTTTCTTGTATTTTCACGTATAGGATAACTGAACAGAAATTATCCGTTCCGATAATTTGTGACTTCGCATTTGGGCAGATTATACAGCATCTCTTTTTTACTTCCATGTTCCATAAGGAAATGGAAGTATGGTGATGGCGAAAAAAATCGTTTTCGAGATAAGGGCTGATTCTGATTATACTACCCTCAAAACATGAAGAAAAGTAATTTTTCGAAAAGTGTGTGTGTGTGTGTGGTAGAATTTTTTCTATGACGAACGATATCTGCCGCAAATTCAATCAGAATCATATAATTTTTGCATACACTCGTGAACTGTAGAGGACTCAAGGCCTACTGATTTTGGTAAAGATCGGTTAAGGGGAAGGGGTGGTTTCCCCGAAACATTTTATGTTTTAACAAGAGTAATTTTTTTTATGATGAACGATAACTGCCGTAAGTTCAAACAGAATCAAATAATTTTTTGCATATCTGCCTGAGTTGTAGATGACTATATGCAATATAAAATGACAAACACCAAGGCCTATTGATTTTGGTGAAGATCGGTTAAGGGGAAAGGGTAGTTTATCAGCAACGTTTTATGTTTTAACAAGAGTAAAGTACTTAATTTTGATAAATAAAGTATGCTGATAAGAAGATCATAATAATCCACTGTGGAAAGTTAGATAAAATATCTATAAATGAAGAGGCTAGTTGAACGGGGTGGAGGTAATTTTCTATAAATGAAAATGATAGTTGAAGGGGGAGGGGACAATTTTTTATGTGTACTACGTTATCGGCAACAAAGTAGTAGTTTGTTGTTAAAACTCCTTCCCGGGCTGTTTGGCCGTGGTCCAATGTTTTTAGCAAAACCAGACGTTTCGACAGTGCTATCGACTGCCATCATCAGTGAAAATCGAGTGCGCTAACGTGAGGTGGTATACGTTAGTGACCACAGTACTGTGGTTAAGGCTGAAGCAAGAAGTAGAAAGAAGTAGTTTCTATAGAAATATTGCATTTCGAAAATGATTTTAAATATAAATCTTAGAACATGGAAGTCATGTACGGTTCTCCATACCGATATTTTTAATGAAGCTAAGAAATATTTTGTTGGTAAATAAGTAAAGATTAATGTATTTCAATTGATTAATTGTAAGATCTCTGTTGGTTAATCGGTATGGTGATGAAGGTAATGAGAAGATCATACAAGGATACAGTTATGTAATGAACATGTGTAAATGACAGTAAAGCTTAGAGTTACTTTTACCAACTGTTTGGCTACATGTCGGTACATATTTTGTAGCCATGGAGTTTGGTTCTTCGGGCACGTTTATATGTACCAGAAGCTGTAGCACGATGCTACGAAATATGTGTCAGGCAATGCGCGCGCGCGCGTGTGTGTGGAAAAGAAATGTTTAATAAGTAGTTGTATTGAAGTGTTATCAGTATTTAATTTCGTTTTAATTATATTTCCTTATATTCACGTTTAACATAGACGTATTGGAAAATTGCGAAATAAATTCATTAATGTTTTTTTGTTTGTATTCTGTCTCAGTATATAGCCTCTAGAAATATGGCTGCTGCTTCCTTACACCTGTCATATGTTACAGTGGACGGCCTGTGGAACACGACGGCGCGGCCGTGCGAGATCACCGTGTTCAGCAACAACTCACGGTCCGGCCGTTTCGACTCCAGAGACATGGACTTCCATCACAACTGTACTGTCACCTTTATTGGTACAGACTCTCATGTTGTACATATATCTTTATTTAGTTACAGGCTAAGGTCAGTATTGTTTGTTATTTTTGTTTGTTGTTTAAATGTTTCAAATTAAATAAAAACATAATTAGGATTATTAAATAAAAGTACTCAAATTTAATAAAATTAAAACATACGATTTTACCAATGCAAAAAGATTTCGTCGCGAATTATGTGATACGACAAACGATTGTGGGGTTAGATTGCTTTTAAAGCCCCGACGATTAACAGCTTCATGTATACTATTAATATTTTGGTTGTCCTGGTGACAACTGCGTCACTCAGTCGAGAGCGGTAGCATCCAGCTTACTTTTCCTGTTTTAGAAACATTGAGGCGCTGAATTAAGAAGAAAGCATATTAGGATTGTAATTTAAGTCTCAAAGATGTTTTAACTTACTTAAGAAACCATATTACTGAATCAACATCGTGTGTTAGCTACCTTTCGGAATTTAAAAATAGTATGATCTTTATATCCCCAACTCAATACTGACGTCATCGTGAAATTAATTTTTTTATTTCATTGAAGACTTGATAAATGACAAACACAAACAATAATCAACAATTAATAACAATATAAACCGTCCAACGAGTGGTTCAAGTAAATGTAATTTTACTTCTTTACATAAAAAAAGAAATTTAATAATCTTAAATGAAACACGTGCAGTTGCTGCCTGTGAATCTCTAGGGACAGAGTTCATAAACTGTAAATGTTATCTTGTAAAATAAGAAACAACATAAGGTATCTATACGAAAATTACATCTATTCTACACTTTATTACCTGGTATATATTATTACTGACAAAAAAGAACTATAATTTTCTTATTTTTCATTTGAATAATATTACATTTTTTTTAATTGTTCTTTCAAATTATGAATACTAAATTTACTTAAACCTATGATTACCGTCGTATTTGTGTTGGGTAGCAAAACTGAAAGTACTGTCAACAATTGTGTCCTTTAACAGCACAACTCTCACACCTGTTCACGGGCAATCTGAGACCTGCTTTTCCATTATGTCCTCCTTCCACATAAAACACCGTTTATATACAGGTTTAAATTTAATCGTTTAGTTGCTCTAAGTTGATACTGTTTTTTTTAAGTATCATAGATGAAAAAGACATTGTTTTAATTTACTGAACATCTTTACGTAAATTAAAAATATGGAGTACATAATGTACCAAATCTCTTAATAGATGCACGAAGTATGTATAAAGTTATGGAAATTACGTCAGAAAGTGAATACGGTGGCACCCTGAAGGAAGTGATACATAGAGGGTTAGACAAGAGTGTAGCTTATCAACTACACTTTCTAATACGTTTTTAGACAATGCTCTAAGGGAGTGGAAGCATAGGTTGGAAATGCTAAATTTCAGAACCAATTTCAATTATAATAATTATATTAAAATCCTCCTGTTTTTTCGGATGATCAGGTCATCATAGCAGACAACGAAGACAACCTGCAGAGATCTCTCTATGAATTGCATTATATAATTTACACGTATGATTTGGAAGTCTCTGGTATCAAGACCAAGTCCATGGCTCTCCCTGTTGCTGTCCTATCATTCCTGTTGCTGTCCTATGGTTGTGAATGATCGACTCATCGAGCAGGTGCATTCATTTAGATTTTTTTGAAGTGGGGAGAAGTAGATTTCGATAGAAAAATGAGAAGTTTAACCACTTGAGTGGAACTATCAGAAGATCATTAATGGGGAAGATCAGACGAGACACTCTGTTAAAATTTTATAAAGTCGTGGCAGTACCATGCGGACTTTATCGTACTGAAACACGACACTATACGCAAGGATCCGCCAGGCTAGTGTGATGGGTTTTTAAGATGTGTTCTTGGAGAGACCGTTGAAAGGAATGATGACACAAGGAACGCCCTCGAAATTCACAACCTGAATGACATGATGAAACAGTACAGACAGGAACGGACGGACCATGTTCAAAGGATGCATCAGGACAGACTACCTAAGCAATCGATGTTTATTTTCTCAGAGTAAACCGTAACATCGGAAGACAGAAGAAAAAGTGGTCAGATTAATGAGTGCGCAACGGACTGGAAGAAGAAGAAGAAGAAGAAGAAGAAGAAGAAGAAGAAGAAGAAGAAGAAGAAGAAGAAGAAGAAGAAGAAGAAGAAGAAGAAGAAGAAGATCTACATAAATTATATGAAATGTAATTAGCTGTGTTTTATGTAGCTTCAAGTAAAGTGTACAGTGTAGCAGGGAATTAGTTTCAAGGGAACCAACAAACTCATGCTGCCACATGTTGTCCGCATAGGCCTACTGTATTTAATACTTTTGAAAACAAATTATAACGTTTGACAACAGTATAACGGACAAATGAAGGTCAAGTGAAAAGTAATTTCACCATATCATACCTAAAACCTAATACTGTTCTACGGGTATAATACTTTATATAAGTATATATACGGGTATATATACTTTATACGGGTATGATACGGGAATTGTAAATACTTTATATAGTGTATAGTATAACATGGTTTTCCCTTAAAACACAAGGTGTTAAACTTGCAAATGTTTGGTGCCATAAAGAGTAGCATTACGTTACAAAAATTACGATACAATTTTTATGTTGATTACAATTTTAAAGTATTTTAAAATGTTTTACAAATCATTAAAACAAATTTGAGGAAGGAGTTGTAATTTGTTCATTTGCTAATAAGGCTGGATTCACACTTGTACTGCGCGTTTCACTTTTCAGTTTATAAAGTTGCCTGGCCTTTATCTTACTTACTTTGAAAGGAAATATGGAAATCAATTTACACTTCCGGCATTCCTATAAGATTTAAAATCTTATGACTGTCGCAGGTGAGTGTAATGAGTCCCTGCAGTCAATTGCAGTGGTGCTTTCGTAGACCATTCACTTATCTAATATTGTTCTGAAAGACCTTGAAGATATAGTAACGGTACGTGGTAGTTGCACTTTTGTCTCCCTATTATGAACTGACACATTCGTTTTACGATTAGGATGCTCTTACATATAAATTGAAAAAATAAAAAAATTGTAAACATTGAGCATGTTAAGTATATGCACTGGCTGCATTGGTGGGGGTATACGGTGTATAAAATATCTATTGTAAATAGTTCATTCAGTTATCCACTTCACTGACAACAATTATTCTGTAACAAAAAGAAAATCAATGTTACCAAATACTGTATCTGACACTATCGTTTATTGCCACTTTATTTATGTAATGTGAAAATTAAAGTTTTCATACTCAATCAGTAATTTCTGTCATCCAGATATTAGGCGTTAATGATCGACAGTTAGTTTGAATACATAAACTGTTGATGGTCTTCCTTTAACAATTTGATATATTTTTCAAAAGCCTTGTAAGTGATATAAAAAGGTGAACCTCTTTTAATCCTTGAAAATATCGCATTTTTCAAATCCCAGGTAATATTAAACAATTTCTTTGTAAAATGTGACTAATTAATAATCATGGTGTTAATATTACATAAATAATCAATATAATAAGTAAATTAACAACATTAATTAAGCTTTACACTTATATGTAATTAAACGATAAAACTATTCCAGTGGTGGGGATGAGGGAGTGTTATTATAACTATGTACTTAGTAACACGAAAGGTAGGGTAGGGTACACGCGCAGGTCGCTATGAAGCAGTGACGTCACGGGAACCTGTAGCGCTCCACTATGCTCTGTATGATGATGGTTGGCGTGTGGACCCTTAGCCTACCTGTTACCTCTCCCTCATTGTAATACTTCCGCCCGGGCTCGACAGCAGCTAATTGCCGCGTGAGTCACCTCACTGTGCGTCCAGTATGAATCAATTTTTTTTTTTGCCTCGCCCAATACTGGTAAAGTTTTGTTATATTTGAAATCAGCGAATTAATACGATGAAAATGACACCAAACATGACTAAGGAATATTAAAAATTGGGCGTTATAAAGCATTATGCACTGAAGATGTGTATTAAAGTAGTTGTTGAGCTTTTACCTTGAAACGCCTTAAAATTTAATATTTTTTAGTCGTGTTTGGTGTCATTTTCATCGTATTATTTCGCTGATTTCAAATATAACAAAATTTTACCAGTATTGGGCGAGGCAAAAAAAAATTGTTTCATACTGGACGCACAGTGAGGTGACTCACGCGGCAATTAGCTGCTGTCGTGCCCGGGCGGAAGTATTACAATGAGGGAGAGGCAGCAGGTAAGCCAAGGGTCCACACGCCAACCATCGTCATACAGAGCATACATGGGCTATGTACGTTTGTGTTCACTTTTTCTGTTGTCTATGACGAGCCCTACGCCTACGTTAATTCAATAGGTCTACACAAGGTGCGCGCGGCGGTCGAAGGAATTTGAAGGGACACTTTACAACCTCCAAAAGGTCGCGCGAGGCAACTCTTGGAGGTCTATACAAGGTGCGCGCGATGCAACATTTTATTTAATTAATATATTACCTTAAATCAGTTCCGTCTTGTGATTTCTTCTAGTAGCTTTGTAACGCATTTTGGAACTATCGTTCCATTTTCTGACATAGACTACATATGCCTCATACGAGATCGTCAAACAATAAAATTTTAATTAAAGTGAAACACATAGGCTATCAACAATTAAAATTAATTCACATACAGGCTACTTGAACGGTGTACACGGTGGCTTTTGGCATCTAAATATTTTTAATATTTTTAACTTATTCGTTTTTCTGTTGAATTATATTTAATAAAAAAACGTGGACTTTCATACATAAAAACTCACGTTTGAGATAACAGTATGTAAACAACCGTTTGTCACTGAGGGCAACAGTGCCTGTCCCTAAAAATATCCACCCTTTACATTAATAAGTCAGCTAAAACTCAAAGAGATTTGTAGCTGAGCGATCGGCCCGTGGCAGTCCACCAGGTCAAAAGTTATTTTAATCAGATTATAAATAGGTTTATATTAGATAAAACATCGAAGAACACTTCATTATTTAATTTATAGATTGATAAATTTTCCTATCTATTTTGCCCTGCGCGTTGTTTATGGAATAAATAAGAAATCATTTTTACAAAATAATAACATAAATTTAGAAATTGACCGTGGTCTGAGGAAGACAACATTCTTGTTACCGAGGTTAAAAATGCTCTGAAAACCGTGAAAATGAACCACAGACCAGGTCCAAATGGACTCCGTACAAGCTATTTAAAAAATGGGACAGAACTACTTTTGAAATGTTTGGTATATATGTCTTCAATTAAGTTTTAAAAGGTGAAGAGCACCCTCTTTAATTGAAGACTGTATTTTTCCAGCCTCCACAAAAAAGGCAGCAGAAAAATACTACCGAATTATAGAGGAGTAAGTGTAACCAACTCTATCTCAAGGTTAGGCCCATGTGGAAAACTCATCAAAGCAAGAATTGAAAGCCAGTACTGAGGAACAGAATGGGTTTCGTGTAGGCCAGTCTTGTGCAGATAATGTCTACACATTAAAACAACTTATTGAAAAAAGAATGACAAAAATGTAGAAACCAATTTATTATTTACAGATCTCAAGAAGGCATATAACAGTGTTCCACTGAATAAGCTACGGCGGTGTTATTAAAAAATGGTGTCAGTGCTATATATGTTATAGCTGTGAAAGTTATAGCTTCCACCAACATTACTAGTAGCATGAAGATAGACTGAAGACTATCTGAAGAATTTCCAGTCACAATTAATTGCGACCATGTTGTGCTAGAGCACTCACTTTATTTAAGATATAGGCCTACTTGAATTCAGCTTTAGGACGTTGGAGACGCAGCTGTCGCAACATGAGAATAACTATCAATGACAAAAACTCTTCACTTTGCTTTTCGCAGAGTCATGATTACAAACGACGGCACAAGTGTAGCAGAAATAAAAACTCGAATAGTACAAGGGAAACAAGTGACGTGATAATGCATTCCACTTTATGTAGTAATCAACTAAGATCGGAAACAAAAATCAAAATATTTTATAAGACAATATTGGAAAGTACTACGAAGTATGGGAGTGTGGGAAGTGTGGGAATATGAGAAGAAGCTTACTGTTTTTATTGCGTATTTTTATAGTGTTTTCTATTGCATGACTCAAACTAACGATATGCTAGAGGGATTGTAATAAAAGCTTATGTTTTAACGTATAATTTCGAATAATTCTATATTAGCACTTCCAACGGCCGAATTGCTAATTTTTTAATCTAACCTAGCTAATTTGAATTTCTGAGCTTCATTAGTTCATATGTGACCACGAAAATAACAACATGACAAATTATAAAACAGCGGCCCTCTTTATCTTTTCACATCTGGCTTAGAGGGAGCAGAACTGACCGCCGCGCGCACTTTGTAAAACCCCAATGTAATATGTGGACTTGACAAGAAATAATCATATTTTAACGGTTTAAATGATCAAGTCTTCGTTTTTTATATTATATTGAATTTAAAGGGAGACGCTGATAAATGAAAAGCAATATGTTTCCTAAAAGAAAACAAAATTTCCTAATAAAAGAAAAATTAAGCATTTTATTCACTGTCTGTCGATTAAATAAATTTTATAGTACATCTTCAAAAATATAGGTACAGAGTAACGTAGTATAATAATAAAAAGGAATACGGAACAATGAAACATAATAGCGCGTTTGCTATATCCTGAGAAGACCAATTTGTATATATTTTTAATGAATACTGTTACTGCCAAGTAGAAAGTAGTTCTTCGTGCTTTTGTAATGATTGCTTTAAAACTGAAATAATTGAACCAAAAGACTTTAATTCATTGAGAAGAATATTATATTTTGTCATTTTATTTTGACATCCTTTCAAATACGATTCCGTTTACTTGGATTTCTCCTGTTACTTAACGCACACTCATCCGATTCATTATCCTTTTATTCACTGATTACGGAAACATATTGTGGTGGAACTCGCAAGCAAATATTATTACTCGTAGTTTCTCAAATTAGACAGCACGGTTATTAGACAGACACGAAAACTACCGTAGTAGCTTTAAGAGTGCAAAGTGTCATTTCCCTTTGAAACATGCTCTTGTAGAATGTTAAAAAATTCCGATCTTAAGTCTCTTGCAGAATAATTTAGAGAAAAATTATCAGAACAAATCCATGTGCTGTCTTGAAATTAAATTCATCCTTCTTACAAAAATTAGCCCAACTTACATTGTTTGTGTATCAGGTTATCCGTAAGGGACTGTGAGTGTGTGTTCTTTTTTTTACATAATTATATATTTTATTATATAAATTATTATTGATTCATTTGTATTATATATTTTGATACACACACACGCGTGCGTTTCCATACAGTTGTTTTATTTGTTTATTCACAGTTACAGTTCTTTGCAGTTGTTAATTTCTTTGTTTGCTAATTTACACTTAGTTGACACGCAGGCATTCATTACTATGAAGTGACACACAAACACACACACACACACACACACACACACACACGATTACATCTCTCTGTCACTGTGATTGTACAGCCCACCATAGTTGCAAGACGTAATATCTTAAAACGCAAATTCATATTTGTCACAAAACATATTAACAACAATAACAACGGTATATAGTATCGTGTGGTGCCGGTTAAATACCTCACGATATTATATCGACGCCACTGTATTATATGGACACACGACGTCTGTGTCGATGGCTGATGGTTCTCGTGACGTCGCAACAGCATAACATCGTACTCAAGATCCTTACTGTTCCGTGACACAGTGATTTTAATTTACGTGACATAACGAATACTTTGTGATATAGAAGTAAGCGTTAATTTTTATAATTGAGAAACGACGAGTTTGTCATATTTCAGAGGTTCTTCCTGCCAGTCGGCGATAGAAGTGTACGATGGCCTAGCCACGGATGGAGCACGGCCGCTGAAGAAGATCTGTGGTCCAGTCACACGACATGTCCGTGATCACAGTGGAAGGTAACACTAACACTTGGCAAACGCATCTACTCCATGTTGCACCCTCAATTATCAGGCTTTTTTTTACGAAGGCGATGTTATATCTTAGTTGTAACACGTCCAGAATTTCGATGTAGTTTAATTACTATTCAGGAAGTATCCTCTGTGTCCCAATAAACAACAATGTTTTATACATTATTAAAACTGAAGAATTTATTTGGTGAAGCTTGATGACTAATGACTAACGAAATTGAATAAAGTGGAACATGCTTCTTTGCTGTTCGCTATACCTAGTACTGATTCCTGCGTTCTACAGACAAGGGGCCATTCTTCTTAACTCGTAAGCTTGTTTCTCCATTATGTAGTACAGTGAGTTACTATAGTTATCGATTAACGCTTTAAAATTTCCGTTATTTATCTAACTGGAATATGCTACTAATCAATGGCTAGTAGCATTCTATAGAATATGACGCTGTAATGTTGGAGACCTTAGAAGGCCATGTGATGTTAATATCAATAAAAATTACCATATTTAAATTTTTAATAAATCCTGATCAACTTACCTTGCCAGCCCAGGTCCGTCACACGAACTGTGAAGTACAAGCATGATTTCAAGGTTGTATGTGTCGTAATAATTACTCTCATTTTCGGTCAACTATTTCAACTTCATTTTATTATTCTCTTATCATTCTTTTTATGAATCAATTAAAACATGCTTTCTCATTTTACATTCTCTAATCTTTCAACTGAACAAAATTAAATACTGAGGTAGCGACCCCATCTGACTAAAACTACGAACACATTGAAATACAAAACCACAAGTATCTTTAATTTATATACTTAAATACTTAAATTATTTATTTACCTAATAAAAGAAAAACAACCCAGCTTGCTCACTCTCACACTCATACAGTTTAAATCCCCATTTATTTTATTTAGAGCGCTTTAAATGAAATTATTTATATAGTGAAATTGGTCGTTGGCTACTTAACCATCGGCGTCTCTCATCGCCACGTGCCGCATTCCGTATATGTCCGAATGTTTTGTCAATTCACCACATTTTTAATTTTTCTTTCTTCACTCCACTTACTCCATTCTGAGATATTGTTTCACTTATTGATGTCGGTTTATCACTTTCTACAGTTAAAAGATTTCTTGGGGCCCACTAGTCTTAGCGTACGTCTGGCCAGACGTATGTTGTTTTGTCGACTGCCGAGAGTGAGAACAAAGACTCCCCACTATTGTTTGTTGCTAAACAGGATGGCACTGCCTGCAGGCTAAGATTTTTTCGTCGTCTTACAATAAGTCTGGATTGTCTATGGGCCACATGGGCTAGTGTGGTTAAACGGAGAAGATAGAAGAGGCTTTGGTGGGCGGAGCCTCTGCTTGATTTCCTTCGTCTTCAGAGCACGTGGAAATAAAATCTTTATGCCTCGCCATTTTTCGTAGCGTCGGTTTTGCATGTTATGCGTAGAAGCCGCGCTCCGTCGAGTGTATGCGCGTATCATACGTGACAAACATTCAGTTTATAAACAAGTATCGCATTCTCCAGCTACACTCCGCCCAAAAAGTTACTTACGGTTCATTGTTTGAATACAACCTTTTTAAATGGAACTTGCAATGATGATACAGAATAAATTTAATAAAAAATAAAAACCCCCTTTTTTGACACATTACAGCCAATGGCCAGTTGACTACTAACTAAGATTCAATTTCCCATGACCAATATAAAATAAGATTCCTTTTATTTAATATTACCTTGTGTATCCAGGTACACTGGTGCTCCTCCTTGCAACTTCAATGTTTCTTTAAAAACTACGCGTTTCGGGACTCATGGTCCCATCATCAGGTTGGTAAAAAACAAGAATCACTCACATGGAGCACGTCAACTTAATAAGATATAAATAAAAATAAAAAGTTTCACTCGCACATACCGCGTGTATACAATTACACAACTACACGATGCGCATCGTATCGGAACTTGCAAGCGACTAACCGTTACGCGTCGCACTATCTCTCACCTGATGATGGGACCATGAGTCCCGGAACGCGTAGTTTTTAAAGAAACATTGAAGTTGCAAGGAGGAGCACCAGTGTACCTGGATACACAAGGTAATATTAAATATAGTTAGTTATATGCAACTTGGAGACCACAACTCAATATGTATAAGATTCCTTTTTAAAGTCGCAGGTTGACTCAGCCTGTAGAAATGAGTACTTGGGGTAACTTACGGTCCACATTTCCTCCCCTGTATGCCTTGCAGTTCGCAGTCTCCTAATCCATTTCCAGTGTACAAAAAATCATTTAATATTATTATTTCTATATTTATTATGATGTAGCTTGAAGGAATACATGAATTTTAACGTACAACAAGTTTTTGGGAAGGGCTGTATCAAGTATAGGCAATGCCACAGGTTCAGTGATGCATAAATAACAGGGACTGTGGATTCAGACTGGGCAGTTGTATGACCAGTCAAATATAATAATTATTTATTACGTACTTTTGTCGAGTGCGATACCACTTGCAGTCCAAAATCGAAAATTTGTTTGACAAATGAGTGTACCTTCATTTATAGTGTTTAGATAACAACTTTACTGATACAGTCATTGACAGCTTTGATAGTTATTTTTATTAAAATTAAGTTCAAAATACGACTAGAGAATAATCACAATTTTATGTTTCAAATAGTTTATTTTATAATTAATTAATTTTATTATTTAGTAACATATTATTATGTTATTATTATTATGTTATTATTATTATTTATTATCTATGTGAATAAATAAGATATAGGCCTAATTACGAGATTCCAGTCAACAATATTCTTTGTGATTATGTCCAAATTTTTTGTGATTCTGAATATGTCCAACGCAATGCAGTACGTTACAGGATATGCAATTTCTGAGAACCAAGCCTTAGCCACTCTTAATTGCAAAAATAGACTAGATAACTAGCTAGACTATTTCCAGTTAATTAGGCAAATGTGTTACAAATTTTTATGGGGCATAAAACTTTTTGATGTCAGAAATAATTTTGTTAGGAATTAGCTAAATACACTAGGTTTATTATGAATCCTTGGAAGAAAACCTGATTGACTTTGGGTGTTGGGCGCGTGTGCTCATCATAAATTATAAAATTTATGAAGGGCTAAAATCTCTTATACCATAAGAGATCTCTTATACCATTTATGGTTCTCTTATACCATTTATGGTTCTATTATACCATACATACATGTGATGGTCATATGAAGACTAACTTGATATTTGTTTTATAGGTTTGTTGAAAAACAGATGTTCATTTCATCGCAAAACATAATCACTTTATACTTCAGAAAATTCCTGCCAACAAACTCACAAGCCGAAATGGACTTTGTTGATGGTGCCTACCTTTTTCATGACGGTAAACAACATATCTTTGCATATTAAATGGGTTTCTTTATAATAAATGCTTTATTGTTAATTTTGTTATATTAAAAATTATTAGTAAAATGTATGAACTTGAAGGTTTAACTAAGATTATTACTATTCATAATCTCAGAGTTGTCATAAATGGTCAAACAACACTTTAATAAAAACTATAAAAGTAAATGCTGTGGCATAACAGCCGGGCCCGCAGGTCAGCATTGTGGGGGGCCCAAAGACTAGCGAGGCCCGCACAAACATTAATTTTTTAAGAGTAGGTAGAAACCATTGAAATTAAGTAAAACCAAATGTATGCATTCAACATAAAAAACAATTACATTAATTTTTTGATGTTATTTTACCGGTACCTAATGATGTACTTTGAGAATAAACATTATTTCTTTAATATAGAACGACGACTTCAATTAAGAGTGCACCAATGCCACCGGTTAGACCTGAATCGTTATTCCCAAACGAAACTAATAAATGGGCCAAAGTACTGGATCTCGTTGTAATTACGTTGACGTCGGGAGTTTCAAATTTAGCCTTTAGAGACCATAAAGAGAAAACAGGCCAGTTTGATAGTAGGAATATTTTGGAAATTATCGATCGTTTTCGTAAATACATTCTATTTTTTCAAGAGATAATCAGTAGTTTGAAGAAAGGAATATATATGAGTCCCAAAATTCAAAATGAGCTCATCCAGGTGTTATCTAAAAAAGAAGAAATATTATTTTGAAACATATTAAATCTGATGTTCTTCTGTACCAAATGTTCTACTGTTCTTCTGATAGATACCACACAAGACATTAACTGAAAAGATCAACTCAGTAAAAGAATCAGGTATGTCTTAATTTCCAAAGATGAAGGAGGAAGGTTCAGCAACTTAAAAATTAATTAAAGCTTTTTAGGCTTATAGAAATAACCGATGAATTTTTGGTATGGAAGAAGAGATTTTAAACAGTCTTGAGGAAATTGTATTCTGTTTGTGTTATATAATTGTAATAGCTGCCACAGCTATGAGGAGGAGTTAATATTCAAAAGAAAACAATGGCATGAATTAAGTAATGGTAGTAAGAGAACCTGCAAAGCATCCTGCCGGGGAGCCCAGAAGAAAGAGTTATATCACTGAGTGGCTTGTTTAAAGCAGAATATTTTATTGACCATGAATAAACCTATTGGCCTATTAATTTAAATCTATACTGTTTTGAAAAATAATTATAATGAACATTAAATTATTATAATTAAATGATTATATGATGTGGGAATGATCTGTCTTGTGAGAGTATATGAATAGGCTTACAGCTTATTTTATCCGCAACACATGAAATGTGTTATATATAAATATACAGTGGGGGTATATAAAATTTGGCCTGGGGGGGGGGGGTTCTGGGTTGGGCCGAGGCTCTGTATTATTCGGCTTCATAAAAAAACACAAGTTAAGACCAATCAACATTACTATCTTTAAAGTGGCTGAAAAATGTGTGATAACTTCATGAAATCAATCCCATTAAAGTAAACGGTCATAACATAATAAAATACATGTTACTGAAACATTGTTGAGTAGATACTGATGGAATTGATTTTTCTATATTTCATATTTCAAACGTATACGCAAATGCTGTGTAACAAACCTGTTTGTTATCTTTAAAGAGGAGTTACTAGCTGAAAAATACAGCTGAAAAAGTAAAAAGGAGCCTAAAAATTAAGATGTTAACAAAATTCGTCAACTTTTTTCGACCCTCTGGTGGGGGGTCCGGTACTGTTCTCCCCCCCCATTAATACACTATATATATATATATATATATATATATTGTAATGTGACAGAAGGAGGATACAAAGTATACTTAAATCCCATTGAAGAAGACGAATACCACGTCTAAACGTCTGGGAAATCAAAACCTAAAAGTAAGTTCACAGTGAAAATGTTAATATTGTACTGCTGTTAAAATGCAACACAGTACATAAGAGGAAGATAATAAATTTTAAAAGAAAAAAAGATACAAATTTAATATTAAAGGGAACATATGTTTTAAAATGTAAACAAAAACATTGGGACTATCGACTCACCCAGTCAACATAGAGATCGATCCCTATATGATAGAAAACAATATTAAGTTATATGGTCTGAAAAGAATATATGAAATTGGAATGAATGTTATAATAAGAATAAATAGTAATAAAATTATAATTTAATAAATACCAACTAGAATTACGAATATTAGAGATAAAATAAAGATATTTAATAAGAAATAGAAAAGTGATATCTGTTTTTAATAGGTATATGATAGAAAGATGTAATGACAGTAGGGAATTATCAAAGTGGCCAATTTTGTAAATTGTTAAAAATTGTATTGTATAGTGATGAAGGAAATGTGTATTAGTCTTCAAATATATCTAAGAAAAGTAACATCAGTAGTCTAATTTTATACCTAAGAAAAGTAACATCATTAGTCTTCAATTATATAAAAAATTTGTACATCATCAAGCTTAATGTAATATAATTTATACTGGAGGCCTTTACTTGATGAAAATCCATTTTTTATAATTTTATAAGGAAAACTACAAACTTGTTTTTGTGATTTTCACTCGTCATATATTTAAAAAACCATGACAGCTGTTTCGGCACACAGTGCCTTCTTCATCAGGAGTATATTAAGAAGTCAGGAGTATATGAGTTATTGTGTGGGTCTTGTGACAAAATTTATATTGGCCAGTCTGGAAGGTCGTTTTCAAAAAGAATGTACGATCACAATTATAGTTTGAGATATCAGGATGGTAAATCTAATTATGCGAATCATTTGTCGGAAAATGATCATAATTTTAATGATAACTTTAAAATTTTACATGTATTGGAAAAAGGTAAAAAACTTGATTTACTTAAAGCCCTCGAAATTAATAAGTGTAAAGATTTAGGTTTGCTTTTGAACAACCAAACTGATTTAAATAGCTCTCCGCTTTTAAATTTGAAATTATATAAGTAAATGTACGTTCCTTTCTAATTTGTATATAGTTGTGTATATGTTATGTGTATTGTTTATTGTTCAAACTTAAGTCGATTATCGTTTTCATAGCACTGGCTTTATGTGATATTTTATTGTACGTAACTAGTCAGCTCTTACCATCTGAAGAAGGCACTGTGTGCCGAAACAGCTGTTGTGGTTATAAAATTTTGTAAATATATGACCAGTGAAAATCACAAAAACAAATTTGTAGTTTTCTTTATAAAATTATAATTAATGTAATATGTAAAAGAAAATACAGTAAAGGAATTTAATTTGTGATACCAGAGTTTTGATTATAAAGTTAATAAAGTAAACAATCAGGAGGAGAGATTCAACATTCCTATTGAGTTTAGGAAGATCAACTAATATTTAATAAATAAATATTATTACAAGAAATATAAACATATCCTTAATAGAACGCCGATAGAAGAGGGAAATCCTGGACTGAAGAATAGTTTAAGTGGCCATAAAATATAATTAAATATTCCAAGGAGATATCTGTTGTGCAGTCGTCATAGAAAACAATCTTCAGCAGTAAAACCAATAAGAAATTCACGTAGAGGAACGGATCGACAAGTCTGATATTGAAGTTGAAAATAATAAACATCAACCAGAAGTGAACCCGTGGCAGCTGGAAGAATTCAGAATCAGTCAAGTTACATTAGTAGGGTAGATATTTTTTATATAGTTATTTATCAAAATACTACATACTAACGGTATTTGGTGTGGTTTAAAGAAAAGAAGATACTATATACGATCGGAAATAAGATCAAACAGCTTAATAATCATTAACCCTGAGAGAGAGAGTTTCTTTTCATGTACTGATAAACAAAAAACATAATTAAGGTAGTTACATATCATAATTACATAATTACAATACCTGTTAAAATAAACCACAGTACAATAAATGATGCATCCAACGTAGTGCAAATACTAAATATTATATCAGTAAAAAACAACAGTACAATATATATATATATATATATATATATAATAAGTGAATGAAGAGGATGTACCAACAAGATAATTCTAATTTTGTTGTTTAATATTAAGTAGAGTTTTAGCCATAATATTGTTTTAATATGTTTGTTTCATGTTTATGTTTTTATTTTTTATTTCATGGAATAATTATAATTAATGAAAATGTATTAAGCCAACAGGCTACATAACATTTATAAATTGGAACATTGTACAAAGGAAGTACCAAGATATAGGCCAATATCAACATAATATTATTGGCAAACTATCAAATTACTGTAAATCAGTAAGAAATAGTAAAATTACTAAGATAAGCCCTATTTTTATAGTGGTAACAACATTTTAAATAGATTACTGAATTGTAGTATAATTTTGTAAATGTCAAACTGCTTGAAGACCTATAAAACAGAATTTTGTAAAGATGAAAAAATATCTATTAGGACACTCACACATATCAAGTGAGATATCAAAATGCTTGTCTTTCTATGAGGAAGATCACTTTGTAAATAAATTTAAGTCCAGTTAAGTACTAAATAGGGAGTAATTTGGAGTATAAAATGTAAAAACTATGTATTTTAAATATTCAGGGTCACATAACCCCTGAACCCAATGGTATTGACCAATAGGAATTTTGTTAATTTTTGTCAAGAAAGAAAAAGAAAAACTGGACATTCTATTGTTAGACACGAAAGTATTCAGAACACCTCTGTGCAGCTAAGAGCCACATAGTGTAAAGGAGAATCAAATCCAAGAGGAAGAAAAAAGTAAAAATCGTTTATAAAACATAGAATCAAAATCAGAAGGAAGAAATGAAGATATTATAAAATAATAATAAATAAAAGAAGAACAAGTAAAAAAATAATATATTAAAAAAGAAAACAAAAAGGGAATAAATATCTCTACAAGTTGGTGAGACTTAACCTTTTAATAATACCACTTTTACAACTCAACTACTTTTAATAATACCAAGATTAACTCAACTAACACTTTTTTCAACAGAACACTAGTGAAAAAGAAAAAGAAAAATAATTTAAACACAGTGAACATTTTGTGTAATTTATTTTATTTGAAAAAAAAACTGATGGTGAATACATTTCACACAGAATTAGTCTGACAACAAGCCGCCATCTTGAATGTTACTTTGAATGCTGGGAAGAACCATAATGCATTGCATTGGCAATTTAACTTGAATTATTATATTGGCACACTTTATTAAAATTAATTTTGTTTGTATTAGTCAATAAGAATTATATAATTGTAATGTATTGTACTTCTTGTGGACATTTTCGAACTTTTTAATATAGTCTAAAGAACCCGAAAGATTAATATAATAACTAAAGGTAAGATAGAAATTGAATTGAGAAGAAGAGTCGATACGGGCAATTAAAAACTTCGACCTTAGAGTTTTTAAACTGAATTCATGAAAATAAATGTTAATGATTATTCCTAATTAATGGTAAATGTGTTTTATTTATAGAGTAAAATATAATTACAGGGTTATTGTTTGATAAAAGGAGAGTAAAACATTTTCGGTGATTTGAACTTCATCATAAATAAAAGATCATGAAGATAACCTCCAATAGGCAACTCGATACTACAATCGAATGCAAACATTGACAAGCCTAGTCCCACCATACAAACAAAATAATTATTAATTTTTTACTAAACCAATAGACAAATAATGATTTTTTTTTTTTACAAAATAAATAAAGAAAGAGGGATTAAGGGTTAGTATTGCATTATTACGCTACGGTAATTAAAATCGTTGCTCGACCTGAGGCCTAACGCATTAACCACTTAAGGTTAATAATAATATTTTAATTAATAATAAAAAATTTTTAAAAACAGAAGAGGAATCACAGAACCTTCTCGTTACAGATTGGCACTTCCAACACGGGGCGTAAAAGTATTTCAACTTATTAAAAGTAACGTAAATAAAATAATAAATAAACATTATTATAAAAAGGAGGAACAAGAAATTAGTCGTTACAATATATATATATATATATATATATATATATATATATATATATAGAGAGAGAGAGAGAGAAAACAGCTGCTGAAGAAAATAAACATTAAAACAATCGTTAACTAATCGACCTAAATCGATTATCAGTTATTTTATTTTACATTAAAATCGATACAAATTCGATTATTCGTTAATTTTATATTAATAGAATTATTTCGATTGTTATTAATTCACTTAGAAGCCTCTGATGATACTGATATTTTTCAGTGAAACGTGCGTCAGGTGTTAAAAAAGAATATACAATATTATCTACTTGCAGAAGAAACAAATTGAAAACATCACAAATTATATATATATGTGTGTGTGTGTGTGCACAATTTAGTACACATGATGCATTATTCTTCCCACAGAGATCATATTTGAAGACTACATATCATATAATGTCTCTACCTTGTAGTCTCTCATGGTATGGTATGTAACAGCAAGTATATTAAATTTTAGGCACAGCATAAACATTTGAACTTTGTTTATACAGTTAAGATAATATATATCTCAATACATATTCCTCAATTTAGAATGTGAACTTTTTTTTTAATTTTAGAACACCTTGAAGGAACTTTAAAGCCATCAACCTTGTGTGATGCTGATTATCATGGGGATGCAAGCCAGCATAGAGGGCAAATTTCCAATTCGGGTGAAGAAAATCTCTTTTGGAATTTGGAGGGACCTCTCAAGTGTTCAAATACGTTTCTTCCAGTAAACAATCAGAGTATCACATTAAAGGTGATTGTAGTTTTTCAAAAGACAGTAACAAATTTTAATAATTTTTGTAAAATCTTTCAATGGAAAATGGGTTATTTTATTTATGCAATTCATAGTTTAAAATATGTGTGTGTGTGTGCGTGTGTGTGTGTGTGTGTGTCAGAGAGAGAGAGAGAGAGAGAGAGAGAGAGAGAGAGAGAGAGAGAGAGAGAGAGAGGGGGGGGGGGAGCCTGCACATATATTATAATATTAAATACAGGATCATCAAAAAAGAATGCTTGTACTTCAAAAATATGGATATTTGCTGTTTTATAAATAATAAACAGATGGGTATGAAAAAAATTAAATTTTTTACACATGTTAGGTCATCAAAAATGAAACCAGGATTTAAAAAAATTTCCGTTCCACAATTGTGGAATATACTAAATTGGTTTTAACACTAAAATATATATTTAACGTTTCTTACCATATAAGAAGTGGTGAATGTGTTGCACATTAGTTAGCACCTCTTCCTCACATCTTCAGTTCTCATCACTTCACATCCCACTTCAGTTCAGTTCACATCTCACTTCCTCATATGCTATAGTGCAACAGAAAGAACAGCATGTCTTCTGGTACACCAAATCTAAAACAGTTGTTTCTGTGCAGAATTCTGTCACTTACTGTAAAGCTGTTAGCGGATAGTTCAATCATTTTGTTGAAGAGGAAATGCAGAAAAACAAACTTTCCATACCAACCAAATTCATCAAACAAGAATGTCATGTGTACATCTGTGATTCTCTAAAATTGAATGTATACTGCATAACAGAATCATAGGCCTTTTGTTCATCATACAGCAAACAATTACAGATGACGTTTATTCAGAACTTCATGCTTTTTTAGATGAATGACAAAGACCTGTGACCCAGGTTATCTTTAAGTAAGGTGCTACACCAGCAAATGCAGTCTTTCTGTACACAACATTCACAGTTCCCAATCTCAAACAGTTGGATTGGTAGAGATGATCCTATATGTTGGCCTTCTATAAATCCTGACCTCAGGTCAATTGATTCTTTTTCTGGGGATACATTAAGAACATTGTTTACACAAAAAGATGCATTACCTATGAGAATGGATTACTGATGCAGTTTTGATGTTAACATGTGACATGATCGAACAGACTTATCGAACATATCTATAAAGCCACAAGTGGATATGACGTTCTTAATTGTAACAGTATTAATGAATATTAATAATTATAATAATAATTCAAAATTTTAATTCTGTTAAAAATATAATTGGATATTTTAGGTTGTACTGTTAAATAAACTGGCAGCTGAGTCTCATTGTCATACGGAGTGTGGAGATGGAGGTTGTCGCTGTGTTACTACCATTTTACCACTCAATCAGTTAGACCACTTGCGAATATCTGTAGTTGGCACTGAGCAGACTCTGGCTTGTATATGTGGAGATTTTAGGGTAAGACACAAGTATTTTTTTAAATTATGAATATGGTTTCATTGTTATCAAATAATCTAAGAATTCTAGTAATGGTTATAAAATTAGAATTGTTGTCTGTGTAGCAAACTTCAATGGGGCATAACAAAAGACTAGAGAGAGGCACAATGTTTACTCTATAGAAGCAGTTAGTTTATCATTACAGAAATATAATGAATCTCAAATGACAATACATAACTAGTAGAAAATAAATTATGTAGGTATTAAAGAATGTTTAAATTGGTGTTAAGATTAAGTCTATATTAAACAAAATATTTTATTAGAGTTCACAATTTCACAATCAGTGTTACTAAGAAATTATTGATGTGCTTATAAATTATTAATCTGAGGGCTGACAAATAAGTCAATTAATACTGACACAGATAGCATTATATTATATGTGTAGTGTACCTTAAATTAAATACATTTAAACTTTGAGTGCATTCTTCTAAATGATAAAGTTAATTTTTAAAAATTAATGGTAATTTATAGAATATAAATAAAGATGTCAGTTTGCCTGTATTACAATAAGGAGTGTTCACAGAAAGAGTGGTTACCTGTTGGGGTACAAACATGGTCTCCTGTAAAGCTGGAATATTCTGTTGCCCACTACAGCTGGACTGCAAAGGGGTTTGGGTTTCAGACTGACTACAGTTTTAATATGGACCATCAATGTGGACACTACAAACTAACACAGCACTCAGGTTAGGAAGTTTAGTATACTTAATGCAAGACTTTCGGTTATATTGCAATGCCAGTAATATGCTATGTACGGATAATTAATTGCTAATATTTTTCCCCATGAACACATGTTGCCAATGTGGTACTGATATACCATTACTTGATAGCACTTTTACTTTATAAAGGAGTAATACATTTTTATTGAATTATTATAATTTTTCATGACTACTTAATACTATGTAATAACCAAAAATGTACAACTAAAAATTAAGAGAAATACATAAACAAAATTGTAGTTAAATACTATAATTAAATTACTAATATACATTATTTTTTGTCTTTCTCAGCAAGATTGACTACTACAAAATTATGTTGCATAAAAAATGTTTTTGCATTTTATTCATGTTTTATGGATTGAGTTATTGGATACCTCTAAGTAAAAACTGGTTTTGCAAAAAAATGTATGTAATAAATGTAAAATGTTTATTAAAATGTAAAATTTGTAATAAAATTAGTCCAGAGAATTGTGCTTAAAAATACTACACAGTATTACAATTGGTTTTGTATTACTTTTCTAAATGGGTAGGAAGATTACAGGTTTACTTATATAATATTTCATAGGTAAATGAAAAAGTAATGGACAAAAAATATGAATGTATGTTGATGATGGAAACAGGTGTAGTTTCTAGTATACTGATGGTGTTGTAGAGTTCTATAGTAATAGACTAGTTAATAAAAGTATAAAGGATGTGTCTCAAATTTGATTAGTGTAAGGTTAATTTATAAACTTACAGTATATAGCTATGTTTCATGTCAAGCATAATGTAATATTTAGTTCATCTGTCTTTAGTGTGACAAGTGTGAGTTTTTCTAGGTGTGATAAACTCAGGAAATATATCTGCAAGTGATCTGCTCAATTTTTATTACCACCAAAGCTGCACATGGCTGCTTGATTCAAATGTTGAACGACAACTCAATATACAGTTATCAAGTAATCAAAACCGTAAGTTAAAACTTTTTTCCTTTTTAAACTTTGTTTGTATCAATTATAATGTTTTAATGCTTTAAATTTTATTAACATCACTGTAATTGTTGAGATAAAAAGACTGCTAAATGTTGCCATTGTTCATATTCTTAACAGGCCCATGTACAGCTTGGAATTTAAGTATACATGAGTATACTGAACACAATGCAGAAAGGGTTGGCACAGTATTACATACATTTTGCCCCAGGGAGAAAGATAAACACTACTCTCTTCCGTATAAGCTCAACATTGTAGTTATAAAGTAAGTGACAATTTACATATACTTAAATGTTACCATTTCATCATGTAGAAGTAATAACTTTGTGATGTTGGATGTTTATGTATGTTAGTATACTCTCTCTCTCTCTCTCTCTCTCTCTCTCTCTCTCTCTCTCTCTCTCTCTCTCTCTCTCACACACACACACACGTGCGTGCACACACACACACACACACACACACACACATTTCAAATTAATTATAGTTAAATTGGAAGACTATTCTCTTTTGGCATTACAGTTTATCTGTTCCTTATTTTGGAAAAAGTTACCAAATGTTTCTATTCTCAATTTGTTAGAAAACTAATTTTATTTAGGTCATGATTAATGGTGTCACCTTTTATTCAACTGATGGCATACATACTCCCTATTCAACAGTGGTGTCAGGTTTTAAAAACAACTATATTATATAAACATATTTTAATTATCTTGTTGGTACATCCTCTGCATTCACTTTTTTAAATATTATATATATATATATATATATATATATATATATATTAAACTTTCACTGTGAACAACTTTCCAGTATTTCAAATCCCACTGAGGAAGACGAACACCACGTTGAAACGTTTGGGAAACAAAACCAAAAAGTAAGTGTTCACAGTGAAGTTTAATATATATATAATAAACATATTTTGTAGGAGGGATTTAATTTCTTATAAGTTAGAGACATTGCCAAATTGAAAAAAGACATCACATGCAGAATTGTTGACTAAAGGAACTGATATTTAGTCTTCTTCTTATACCAGTGATACAACCCAGTATTTTTATACAACTCTTCAAAAATTTTTCATGCAGCCCTCTCATTACAGATTCTTCTCCATGTTGCTTATCCCCATAATCCTCAGATCCTCCTCAGCATCGTTGATACATCTCTTCCTTGGCCTCCCTCTTGAGCTCCTACCTACTGGTCACCACTATATAATTTTTCTGAGAAGTCTATGTTGTTCCATCCTTATTGTGTGTCATATATGAGTAGGGATAGTAACATCGGTTACCACTAAGGATTCTCACCTGGATATCATTGCTTGTATTGTTAGTGTAATTTATTTGTGAGCCTAGGTAGGAAAATTCTCTTGCATGATCAAATTATTTAGTATTTAGTAGAGGCCTTTAAATATCCTATAGGTTAATAACACATAGGTCTACATCACACATCAGATTAACATTTAATCACCTAGTATTGGTATTCTAGCAAAAATAAGGTAAGATCCATCCAGGTGGATGATTTATAATGTAAAAAAAAAAAGAATTTGTAAGTAATAATCAAATGCTCCAATAATTTTTACTTCATTTAAGAAAACAATAAAAACAATGTTATATGTATTAAGAAAAATGTTTTAATTTTATTTAAATATATGTATGGTTAATATTTAAGGTAGTATGTTTATATTGAAGGCTACATGCAAAAAAGCAAAAGCTAAGATAAAAACGTAAGTCCACCAGTAATGAACAGTCCTGTGAAAAAATATAATTGATCGAATGAAAATACAGCGATTTTCATTTTTTTGACATCAAGACTTTTTCTTAAAATCTAAGAAGTTTTGAAAAACAAAATATAAGAATAAAACATGTGTTTTTATACAAAGGAATTAAATAATTTAATAAACTTAGGCCTATAGGTGAAAAATGAACATTTTTCTAATAGTTTACATAGATTACAATACAATTAGTTCACCAATAAATTATGTTTCTCCTATTTGAATAGTAACACTATAACTTTTTCAACAACTGCACCACGTTGCTGGCGACAAATATTACTTTTGTGGAATTGTGTTCCACGTTTGGATGCGCCAAATATAACTTTTCGTTAAGTGCGCGTAATTTTCGACTGTTGAATAAATAATTTATACAAGACAGTATTGCATGTAATCGGCAATTACATTGATTTATTGTGTTACAAATTATATTTAGATATATTTATTACTGAATACTTCCACTCATATTTGTATTATTGATTAATTTGCTTGGGCGCCAGAGCAGAGCATCTCAGGTTGTTATGAAATAATAACACTTCGTTCAGATACTAAGATTTATTTTGTTATCTTCTTATTACTTAATACATCTGAGAATTAATCATTAATATCAGCTTTCCAATCTATACTCATTAATATTCTTTATAATTAATAACAAAAAAAATGTTAATATCTCTAGTTTACGGATTCTTCAAAATCATATTAATCAAGTATCATTCAAATGAGCAATCAGCATATTCAAATTTACTTCCTTAACACATTTAAATCTTCAATATTAATCAAAACATATATATGTATCATAAATTCTTAACTACTATGAACTTCTATAATCTTCAATAGATTCAATTATTCAACTTGGTTACCATTTCTATAATTATTATAACTTGTTTCCTTACTTTACTATACCCTAACTCTCCAAACATGTCATATAGCATAAATTGTAATATTTAGTATCTGAACTCGTGGGTCTTTTGAGAATGAGATGAGTTTTTTTTTTAGATGCAAATTCTACGTTAATTTATTGAGTTGTGAATCATAAATGATATACTGTTACTTGTTGCCGGATTCCAAGTAAAAGGATGATGAACTGTAATCCTGCGTTGAACATCGCACTACACTTTGCACTAATCACGCTTGATTAAACCTTCTTTATTTACTTCACTCGCTCGCGTTAGTACTAAACGTCGCGCACATATAAATAAGTATACTTCTTGCTGCAATCTATGCGCACAAGTTAAACATCTTCTGGTCCATACGTACTATCGCGCACACATATAAAATAAACTTCTTGATGACTGTAATTCTTTCGCAACTATTTAACCGAGTTAATCTATTGATTTGAACTTAGAATTATAGTATTAAAATGCTCACATCGAGTGACGCAGGTTTCCCGTATTTTGCGTGAAAATTGAACTTAGACTTCCCCTTTTTGTTTGCTTCACTTGTTTTTTATAGTTTTCCGAGTCCTTCCCTCACTACAGCTCTTGTTGATCATCTACCATTGGCTTGACTTTAAAATATTTGTCGGTAATTTCGAACATACCCATTCCGGTGCTGTATCTTTTTCGCGCTCACTACCAACGCTATCCGTGATTGGTTGTCAGAGAGCGGGCGATAAACTTATGCGGACGTTCGTTAGACTCCTAAAAAGTGACGCTACTTTCTAAAATAGTCATACTTATTGGCATGTCATCTAATGTATCTTGAAGGACACAGTACCGTTGACCTAACGGTACATGGGCGTTTTTTGCTGGATTTACTCTACAAAACATTTTATGCTTTTATGACATGTAAGGTTGTTTTGGGTCTATTGTAACTTATTTTGTCGGCGCCTGACTGTCGCATAGTTGAGCCTCTTTTGATTCAAATTTTCATTTATATTTTACTTACATCTATGTACATTTCAATGCTTTATATTATTATATATTGTTATAGTTACCATTAATAGTTGATTTATTATTTTATGTGTTTATATACATATTAAATTAATATACAGGTTCACAGTAACGTTTCAACACTATTGATTGATTACCGGTACCAATATATTAGCTTTATAACATTTGTTTTTATGTATACATTCCATTGTAGGTTAACAGCCATGACGAGAACACCTCCAGAGTTTCGAATAATGTGGCGCTCTCAGGTAGTTCTGGCAAACACAAGGATAGCTGGACCAACACCAACATTCATTTCAAAAGCATCCACATGCTATTCACTTGTTACACTGCCTGTCCTATTATTGCATCTGTTGAATCTGTCATTTAGATGAACTGTTATCGTGCAACCAGAAATTCAAAAAGTGATGTAGATACCAACAAACTTTGTACATGATGTTTTAATATCAAAACTCTAGTTTAATGTTTGGAATGTAAAATAACCAGTGTGTAAATAAAGTACTGTATTTATACTTAAATTTCATATAGGGTAGTACTGCCCATGCTCAATTATTCTACATGTAGTGAATTAATACAATGCTGTTAATACCAGTGACTGTTTTCTTTGTAAAGTTCCTGTTACCACTCCACTTGTTATTATAATAAAATGAATTAAACAATGTGCTGACATTTTTATTTTCCCATATTAATTCCTTTGTAAACAGTAGTGACACCAGCCTTTCATTAATATGCGGTTCAAGAGACTCACCTGACATATAGTTAAGTCATGTCATTTGTTGTAAGGAAAGGAATCTGTAAGTAGAGTTATATTCTGAAGTGGTGTTATGAAGGGAAGAAGACATCACTGAAATTATTCACATTCATTGCAGCAGGGTATTTCTATTTAACTGTAAATTGGCATGTAAGCATTAAAGATGACGGTAAATACACAGTACAAATTTTATGGTTTTATATATATACTGAGTCCAGACTTAAATCAAATGAAGTACAGTAAATTATTTTTGCTTACAAAAAATATACTGTACACACACACACACACACACACACACACACACACACACAACTGAATAATGGGAAATATGACCACTGTAATAAGGTGTCAAATTTCAAGTGTCATTGTCTTTCAGTTGTATTAAATAAGAGCTGTGAGTCATTTATTAACCACAAGATAGAGTGTGAACCTTCTGAGATTGTTGTTACTAAATATTATTAAAGAAGGTAAGGATTAGTTGAGCTTATTTGAGTTAACTTGAATTAATAATTTAATGGAACTTTTATTGTATTTCATTCGACAGCTGCTACCTATACTAGGACTTTAAGGTTGAGAGAACATGGTTTAAATGTTCGAATTGTTGCTAACTACCTAGTTCTTGATAAAATAAACCTAAAACTGAAAGCAATCATATTTCATTTAAAAGTAAATAAATGCTATTTTCAGTGGTCATAATGTTTGTGATGCATAAAGTATCTTAGTAGAACAGTTCTTGTGATATTTGTTATGTGATTAGCACATGTACACTACACTGTACAGATTATTATAATGTAGCCACTTCACAACATGCAGCTAAGTTGGCTGGGACATTATAAGGCTGGGAAATTATAAGGCTTAACAGACATAGGCCCTGGGATGAGGAAACGCACAGGGCTTGCCACTCGTTTTTCCATACCTGAGGCAATACAGTAGTTTCAGTTTGCATGCCTATTAAAAATACAACAAAATAACTCTTTTAAAGCTTTTAAAATACTTTTCTCACCCATAAGCTAGTAAACGGAGAAAGTGAAATAATACACAGCATTTTCACCAATTTACATTAGAGGCGTATTCTAATTACCTTTGATCTTACAAAAAGTTAATTTTTCTGGCATTTGTACCATCAAAGTCATTAAGCATTATTTTGGATGTTGTGTCAGCTCACTGATAATGTTGCTGAAGATGAAAGCCTTTCTTGACTCAAACCAAATAAGTCTCTATTAGCTTCAAGCATGAAAAACTCTTTTCTGCACTTTCTGCTGTTACTGGAACAATAAGTAGAATTCTGTAAGTGATGAAAGAATTGAGAATAAGGTTTTGGATTTTGTTCATGCACCTTAAAACACCTTCTGCAGTATTAATATTGGCTGGAAGCATGGGCGTAACTTCGTAACTTGGGGCTTAACTTTGGGGGGGGGGGTAAAGCTTCATAAATTCAAGTGTGTAGTGAGACCATCTATATAATAAAATTAATAAAATATATTATATACAAAATTAGAAAGTTTATTAATAATTCTTAGTTAGTAAACGAGGGACAATTTCATTTTGTAATGATCAACAAACCTTTCTTCATAAGTTATACTTCCAGTTATTTTTACCTAGAACAAATATACTGAAGGCCTATAAACATAAACAATTTCAGTTCATGCACTTATTAAACATGCGCTTATTTTCTTGGATTTCGTTGTCCATGACGTGTCCGTTACTTAACTAAATATCACTATTGTTTGACGACTCGGAACACTAAGTTTTTTATAAGTAAAATCGTAAACTTTACCTTACAGCCTAAACCGGCTTTCACGTTTAGAAGCCTCTGATGAAGCCTTCTAAAGGTGAAAGCCGGTTTTGGCTGTAAGGTAAATCTTTACGATTTTACTTATAAAAAACTTAGTGTTCCGAGTCGTCAAACAATAGTGATATTTAGTATGTGCTTATTATTTCATTACGGTGTTCCAAAACAAGTCTTTGTGTAAAAGGGACGCATTGTATTCCAGTTAATTAGGTCTCTAGCGTTTTTTTTTCGAACAGAAATATTGTTTTGATGTATATCATTCAAATCTGTCAAACATTCCCCTTACAAGTTTCTTCGAAAGAAATAAGAATAATAAATTTATGGCAACTAGTCGTCTGATAACAGTACAGACGTTGATAAATAGTGCTTACTGTGCTCGCAAGCATAGAAACTGTCTCCTGTTTGACTATTTGTTAGTTTTTATTTATAACAACTGGAAACAAAATTTTATAATGCTCGGAACATTGGGGGAGGGGCGAGTGCCCCCCTTGCCCCTCCAAGTTACGCCTATGGCTGGAAGTAACTCACAAAGCATTTTAAGTTAAGTGAAAAGCTCATCACCACTTGTATCCTGATCATTTACAGTGCTTAATGTCTTTTCCAAGTGTTGCATTTGTTAATGAGTTCAAATTCCTACATAGCTGTAAGTCCTTCAAGGTGCATAAAACTGAAAATATTTTTGTAGACTGTAATTTTCTCAAATGAGTTGCTCATGTGCTGTTATGCAGCATTCAAAATAGTCTTGATGTAATCCACCTTAAAGGCAGTGTGATAGAAACAGATTTATCTTGTGATTCATATTCAGATAGATTTCTCTTCTTCCTTTGACCAACTTCTGAAAATGTTTCCTCAGTCACCAAAGTCTCACATACTTCTTTGGGAATTAAAATGGCTAATGTCAGGCCTTCATTGTGAAATCTTTTTAAAAATGGTATCACGTCTTCAAATAATTGTAAGGTTGCTCCAAGGTGCATTTTCTGAATCTGTAGATTCTTATTGAACTGTTCACACCAAAAATTAAATTTTGCCACGTTGCTGTTCCCAAGAAACATTTATAATTTCAAGCTCCTAAGTTACAATCAACTGATTTTTGCTTTTTGCTTTTGGGTTGTTTGTAGATCCAAATATTTTAACTAGCACATCCCTTGTTTCCTTAACTTGTTGTTCTGTTGCCCACATGCCCATCGGATGTCAGATGGTTTCATAACTGTCAAATTTTGGACCACCTTTGTTAAAATACTCCAACAGTTTGGCAAACCTAGCAGGAAATTGAAAAGTCTTCCCCTAATATTGCAAACAAATAACGGCTTTTGGCATGCATTTAGCAGCATCATACAGAATCAGGTTTAATTGTGACTGGTCCAAGGTGTATAAAGAACCCTAGGACTGGGTTTAAGGATATGGGTTTGCACTCCACTATGCAACCCTTTCATATTAGAGCCATTATTACATTAGAGCAATTATTTTTTATGTCTACTTTCTGGAATACAATCCAAAATCACAGAGAAGTATTCTGCAATCTTTAACTCAATACTGTACTTATTCTTTTACTTTTATCACTATTAGATTTACTATAGTTTGTTTTGAATACAGATTCCTAAATAGTGATCGTGTATCTAAACACTTTTTATTCTCCTAATGTGTTCTTGCAAAAACCGGTCGAAATTGTCTTTCAAAATGATCTTTATTAGAAACAAAAAAAATGTCATTGTTAGAATATAAAAATTTGGGATTTGATCGTCTGAAAGCAATGCTGTTTTCAGTTGGACTTTTTTTACATATATAGGCCTAATGTTTCACAGAACTTCTTGTCAGTGTTTTTTTCTTTTTTCATCAACCTGCTTTGTTTTTCATCAATGGTTAAGTGACTGTTTAGGTTTAACTCACACTCAGCCCGTGGTTTAATGCTGTTAACATGACTAGGTGACTGCTCATGGCTTTGCAGCCTCTCACTAAGGTGGTGCCAGTAGTTATAACTTTCATCTGGCGGTTTTTCCCCTACTATACTTCCAATTATTTACAAACAAAAAGCAGTAAACCAGTTAGCGTCTTGCCATTCTTTTACCGTTAAGTAAAGTGGACTAAAGTCAACTGAAAAATGCCTGTTGTTGTTATCTAAAGGGAACTGAAAACTTACAACTTGAATAGGCGCCCCTTTTTAATTACGTTTTCTCTTTTAAAATGACTTAAAATATTTGGCCACTGTCCAAGATCAGCACTCAAATTTAGGATGTCTAAATAATTTTTTTGAGTCCTGGGGGAGGCTTTTGGGCTCGTTAAGAAGGGGATTTTCCAAAAAATTGTTATTTGATGTATTTTGTAATTCTAACTCATTATCATATGAATGAGATGATGTAGGTCTACTCACGTTGACGTGGAACAATTACACAATCAAACAAATATCCTTACCTATCACACAAGAGGCCGAAAGCTGAGGATCCAAGCTGTCTCCAGTTCTTGTAAAATACCACTCACTTCACTTTCACCGGTAGTAAGGTTAAAATTGAAAGCTGAAAGAATGTGTGAAAAGCATCTAGTTTTATATTTTAGATTTCTCATCGCTTTTCCATTTTCTTGACCTTATGTCTACCGGAACCATATTTTATGAATTTACCACGATCTCTTGGCATTGTTGCTATGAAAGGTTCATTTAAAAACTGAACGGTTTCTCTGAAAAACATGAACTAAAATACTACACGCACGCAACTACAGTGATCCTAAAATAATAAAATATCGCACTGCTAAAGAGTAACTGCGTGTTAATAAATGTTAAAGAAATGAATTCATGCCTGGACACGTCAATCTCCGTGACTCCCTTTCCTTCCTTTTGCATAGCCAACTCCCCGCTATCATGAAACTCTTTAAAATACAACTTTACTCAGTCCTCTGGTCATGACGTTTATTATCAGAATTTTTGTGACTAACAATTGTCGTTAATTTAAATGTAATGTAAATACTGTTCGTGCCATGCAATAATTAGTTTGTTAGTTTATAATTTTGCAATAATTATGCCCTATGTTTTCTCCAATCGTGGGAAAGGTCTCTTTTACCCGCCTGCGCAAGCAGAGATGGTTATGTTTTTTACGGATATTCACGTATTACGTATTCTTGATACCCTCATACAGCCTAAACGGCTTGACCAACTTTGATAAATGAAATATCGATAACATTGTCACAGTTTTTAGAGTCACAAGGCTTGCAGCCAGATGTAACTGTTGGGGGGGAAGGGGTAAAATATTGAAAAATTTTTGAGGAAGGGCAAAAGCAGTTTCCAGTGGTGGCAAACATTTATAATTTTTTATTATATATATATATTGGTTCATACACACATTACTTTGCAATTCTTTTATCGCAACAGAAATAAATGCACAAATTGTATTAAGATATTTTTTTATTGTATTAATTATTAATGTGGCGGCTCAGTAGACCAGTGGGTATGGCACCTGGCTACTAATCTAGAGGTGCCGGGTTTGATTACCGGACCTGCACCATAAAATCAAGGTGGGTATTTCAGCCTCCAAATCAACTCAGCCTGTTGAAAATGAGTACCTGGGATAACATCCTGGAGATTATAATGGGCGACTGAAGCATCTATAATCGAGTCGATGAGTGTCCGGCCCTGACGTTCCGCGTAGAAAGAGAATGGAGAAAGAGAGAGAAATATAGAGACCAGCATTGCCAACTGTGGCGTTTTGAAGTTGTGAACAGAACCTCGAAATTCTACTGTAAATGACACTATTCTGCTAAATTTTAACCTTAAAACACTCTGGTTCGGTTTAATGTAATGTTTTTAATTCTACTGTAGTTTGCTGCTACAAGACTTGAGTTCTGATATGCAAAGAATAATTCAACCGCAGTTTGCAATGCTGGGAGAGGGGTGGGCACCAGTTGTGAAAGTTTTCTGCTAGAACCAATCAGCTATTAGCGTCTGCTAAAGTTAGCGCGATGTTGCCACTTCCTTTTTTTATGCGAAGCACGTGGCGAAAGAGCGTCAGTTCTTTGTGTTAGTACAGTGAAGTTCTTGTGTTGTTTCGTGCTTGAGCGATTTACGGTGTCTGTAAGCCTTATTATTGATATAGTAATATGGCCAGTGGTTCGTCAGAATCGAAAAAGAAAAAAATCGCCTCTTTTAAGAGCCAAAGCCGTGAATTTATATACAGATGCGTGAATATTTTGAGAAGGAGCGAGACAATGGAGGACCTCTTCTCCCTGTGACAAAAGTGGTAGATAGAGTTTGTGACGCTTTGAAGGTGGGAAAAACAACCGTTAAAAGTGTGACAAAAGAAAAGTGTCCATTGGATTTTAATACGCCTTCTGAAGTGCTACGTACTCCTGGAAAGCAAAGACCACGACCCAGTTCCAAGACATCACTCGATACATTTCAGAAGGACGCGATAAGACAGCATATTCATCAGTATTATATGAGGAAGGAATTTCCTACTCGTGAGAAGCTCCTCGTTTCTTTGAAAGAAGCGAGCTTATTCGATGGCGGAAAAACCAGCTTGAGTATAGTGCTAAAACAACTTGGTTTTAGATATAAGAAATTCTCAGGGAGGCGAGCTGTGATGGAAAGAAGTGAGATTGTGGCATGGCGTGGTAGATTTTTGAGGGAGATTCTGAACATCAGTCCCGAAAAAGTGGTGTGGTTAGACGAAACGTGGGTAAATGCCGGACACACAAAATCACTGGCTTGGACAGACGATACTGTAGCAGGGACATTTAAAGCGACCATTGGGAAAGGAAGTAGACTTATTCTGCTTCATGCAGGTAGTGTGCATGGATTTGTTCCGGGGGCAATGCTTCTTTTCAGGTCAAAGAGCACGCGTGATTATCACGAAGAAATGAATGGGAAGACTTTCACGAACTGGTTTAAAAGTACTCTTCTGCCGAACATAAGTGCCAATTCTGTAATTGTTATGGACAACGCTCCCTACCACTCTGTGCAATTAAACAAAGCACCAACAATGAAAGACAGGAAAGACATCATTCTGAAATGGTTGGTGGAAAATGATGTACCAGGGGTATCTGCAGACATGACGAAAGCAGAGCTGATACAGAGTGTAAAATGTTATAAACCTCGATTCTGCACTTATGAAATAGACTCTATCGCCACTGCTCACGGTCATATTGTTATTAGACTCCCACCTTATCACTGCCACTTCAATTCCATTGAACTAATTTGGGCACAAGTGAAAGATTATGTTGCAGAAAATAACACGACTTTCCGCCTCACGGATGTCGAACACCTAGTGCAGCAAGGAATCCAACATGTGTCAGTGGATAAGTGGAAAAGTGTTGTCGCTCACACTTGGAAAGTTCTGCAGCAAGCAAAGGAAGCCGACGGTATAGTGGAAACACGTGTGGAACAGTTAATTATTTCCTTGGATAACGACAGCAGTGACACCAGTGATTCCAGTGATGAGGCCGCAGAAATCGACATTTACGAGGAGTGTGGCGTCTTTCCACTTGAGTATTAACAGAATGTAAGTAGAGTAGAGTCTGTTTCATTTGATACACTTTCATTATACAGTAATCTTAATGATATTCTTATAGTCTGTGGTAATGTACTGTGTATATGATTTACATATGTGTTCGCATTAGTTATATAATTATAATTATTTAGCTGTGTACATTAACGAAAGATGTGATCTACGTTTGTGTAAAATGATTTACATACGCGTTCGCATTAGTTTTTTTGTGATCTACGCTAGCTGTGTACATTAACGAAAGATGTGATCTACGTTTTATGTAAAATTATTTATATACGCGTTCGCATTAGTTTTTATTCTGTTATAATTCTGTTATCATAAAAATCGACCGGCGAGCGCGCGAAAATTCCGTCTGTACGTGTGGGCAACACTGTACTCTCGATCACGAGAAACGTCAGGGCCGGACAACGGCTGGCTGCACTATAGTACTGGCCACAGTGCCTTCCTTGTATGCCATACGGCTCGCATAAGGCAGCCTACCCTGCCTGACTCCTAAGCTGCTTCGGTGGTACACATGGGAGCCATTATATTATTAATTGTTAATTGTGTTCCACAATGTGCATTTAATTGTATGAAGGCTGGGCAAAGATAACGTTTGATTTCCATTAATTGGAGTTTAAGTCTCAAAAGTTTTAATATTATGATCACGTAATCAAACATCAGAGCAGGTTATTGTGTGTATATGAGGATCCAACATGGCAGATTTTCAACATTCCACTATGGAGCTTTGTTCAGAGTAAGGCCGCGAATCTACATAGTGTACGTTTCACAGAACAAATACGCGGAAAAGAAGGAGCGCTCCAGAGTCAGTTATGAACTCTTAGCACCTTGCAGAGGGTTCATTCTCTAAAGGTGAAATTTCTACCTATGAACCGTTACCCTGTAAATAGGTGCAGTTACACTGGCCAGCGATCCACAGTAATCAAACCTCTGTCTACGCTGGACACCTTTCCCACTTGCAAGCTGGATAGTCGTCACGTGTTTGTGTGGATCATGGACATTTCATACATGCGTGCATGTGATACCTATAACCATAACAATTAAACTTTGGAAACGTAAACACTATATAATGGAGATGATATACTTCCCATTCCTTGGGAACAAATAAGCTGCGGTTGAAATCCTCCGGAAAGAGGTTTTGGAGCGTACAGTTTTGGAATGCTACGGCCGCATAAGTGGTAGTCTGTAAAAACAGCACATGCAATAATATTTTGGTGGGCGACTGTTTCAAGACAGCGTAGGGAAAATTATGGCTGTGATGTAGTTCAGTCGCTCACCCTGCAGATTCGGTCGGATAAATACGCCTACTACTGCATGAGATAATTACAGAGGTACTGAAGTATAGGCTAGTTTGTGAGCAAGTCTTCGTGGCCAGAGTTTGCCGATGGCTTTGCTCACGTATAAGAGGACGGAACTGTAGACTAATGCCTATTAGTGGTGTCTGCTAAGTGAGAAACGGCCATCAGTAGCTGAAAAGCAGTAGAGTGCCCCTGCCAACAGAGTCACTCGACATTGCTGGGAAGCGCGATATCGGAAGGTAACTTCCAGGAAGCGTTTGCGGCTTCTTGTGTTTCGGGATCATAACGATGTTCGCAGTCTTTCAGAGGCAGGGAAGTACCGTAGTCTTCTCATGTTTGTAACTCTAGGTTTTCAAGATTCAAGACTACCTGCTTCACGTTCTGATGAAGGTTTCTTGTTTAATAACAGACTTTGTACCCAAACCGGTAAAAATAACATCAACTTTCCACTTGCCCAATGTTACATTCACTCACCATAGTAATCACAAAAACTGCACAGCTTCTAACAAAAATAACACTATTCCAAATCCTTTATTACAGAAACAACACACAGAGCATATCCACGATTAAAATGATGGCTACACTAGCTCAATTTAGGTGTGTGATCTAACATCGCGTTGGTAATTCTACAACCCAATACATAACTACATAAGTTCAAGCAGCGAAAACTTGTTAAATAAACAAGATTTTTAATTCGTAGTTTTTCGTAATATTTCCGGATTAATTCATTGATATTTAAAAAAATAAAATCATGAATAGAACTGGCGATGAATTTTTAAAAACTACGTTAGGTTGGCAAAATTTATTTTACGGCGGGTGGTACCCTTCTTAGCCTTCTGGCTACGGGCCTGTGGCATGTGGCCTGCCTACGGGACAATGTGGCTGGCACAAGTCATTAGTTTGGTAATATGTTAAAGTCAAAGTTTCCTTAAGTTCAGTCGTGTGGGGTACCAAATTAAAGGGATTGGCAAGAAGATTTCAAAAATATTTAGTTTGTGGGGATTAAATTTAATATCAAACTAGTTGATAACTAAGGAGATAAGAATAAAACTTAATAATTAAAAAAAGGCTGCACAAAAGGCTATAACGGAAAAGAAAATTAAAGTTCTTTAAAAACCATTCTCCTTTAATAATTTACTCAGGCGCGACACTGATTATACACTAACATTGTCTAGATATTTAGAAGATTTTTGCTTTATGGTCAAATATAACTTCAGATTGCTTGTTTTGAACTGTATTAATTCTTCTATAAATTGTTATTTAGATAACCTGAAAATCAGTGAAAAGAGAAAGAAAATATTTCTAGCTTTTGTATATCTAGAAAAGGGCTATTAATAAAGTATGTCGAGAAAAAATATGCGAAATTCAAAAGCAAAAAATATTCATATGAAAATGATTTGTATTGTTTCAAAAAATATTATAAGACTAATGTTAAGAATATTATAAGAATAGCAAAGAATTCGAAATTTTTGTAGTAAAAGAACGGCTAAGACACACACGGGAGGGAGAACTGAATCCATAATATTTATTGGATGAGATTATAAATATTTCAGAAGGAGGGGGGTTTGCAGGTGACATGGTTTCAATAGTTTAAAGTGAAACAGAATTGCAAGAAAATCTGGATGTATGAAACACGGTACTAGAAGACAAAGGAATGGGATTTAATAAAGCGATGGTAACTGATATTTCAAGTAAAGATATAGTAATTGATGGGACAAAGGTAGAGAAAATGTGAGGCTTCCAATACTGAGGATGATAACAGTAGAAGAAGGATCAAAGAAAATTGTACTTACAATTCAGGAGACAAAATCAGAACATGAAGGAAATTGATTAGATGTTCATTTTAGTCGACACCCTGCTGGATTTTCTCAAATTTTTTCAAATTCTTGATTTCTTTTTGGAGGCCCTAGAATGCCAAAAATTTGAAATTTCCAATACTGAACACTACATGCTGATGTTAGTTAAAATTCTCTTTCATTTGATACTCTATAAGAATTTTTCTGATCTTATCAAAATTGTCACCCACTTTTGGATCCTGATGTCCAAAAATTTTGCAAAATGAGTACTATCTGCTAATTGTGGTTAAAATTCGTTTTAATTTGATATCTCACGTGAGTTTTAACGATTTTTTTCATAATTTTGCCCCTTATATATTTGCCTCCCTCCCTCCTATTGGGGGGGGGGGTCAATCTCAAAACCACAGGTTCCTCTATGGTAAAAGTATAGACAAGAATGCCAGGTTTTATGAAAATCGGTTGGTGCGTTCAAAAATTATCGTGAGACATATCTCAAACATAGAAAATATACAGAGAGGCAAATGCCAAACTGTCGAGTTAAAACTGAGAACTCGCTTCGCTCGTTCAATTAAATGAGTATGTGACTCCACACACACACACACACACACACACACACACACACACACACACACACACACACACACACACACACACACACACACACACACACACACACACACACACACACACACACACACACACACACACACACACACACACACACACACACACACACACACACACACACACACACACACACACACACAACTTGCAATTGAATATAATGTTAAATTGAATAAGAAATTTGTAAATATATGGAACTGAAACAAAGTATTCTAGTGAATAACAAAACTTCACAATGTACGAGAAAAATAATTAGTTTTAATTACAAGGTAGGAAATAAATTGGTTGGCGGCTATATATTGTTGTATTTTTTCTACAGTTTTCTTTAATAATATAAGACAAACAACAGTCTTACAGAATGTCGTACAAAATGTATATAAGCAAAATAATAAAATACATAATGAGTTGTAGAAGCTTTATTGCAAATTACATAGATCGATACAGTTTACATGACGTCCTTTGTTATATCACTGAATAGTTACTGCTCTCATTTCGTAAAAATTGAATAACGTAATAAGACTACACATAGTACAAAAGCTCTTTACAGCTGTATGTAACCTCAGTTACGCGAACCCCCCACCAGTTAAAAGGACTCTTGTTTTTAATTCACCAAAAATGTTAAGGTAGGCCTGTCTATTTTAAACTTTTTGGTTCATTTCGCTTTTAACGGCAATACGGAGGGATCTACTGTAAGAGGCATTTAATAGGTAAAAGGCCACCACCCGTTCCAAATAAAGACTATATTATAGAAACACGTCAATAGGACATTTCTTTCAATGTTCGCAGGTTAGAGACAACACGCCACGCTTCACTACTACCATGTGTTTAATGTATGTAATTGACAGTTGGAAGCGCAGAATGAGTGAGGATTTGACGCTCTTTCATTTGGCCATTCATAGCTGATATCTAAGACGCCACTTCCATACTTATAAAGGAACGTTGTCAATTCTGATAAAGGAACGGTATCAGGGAAATACGCCAGTTTTCAACGATAAACATATTGCGTTTTGAATCTCTTAGTGGTTTGTTTTAGTACCGTGTTATTTGGCAGATAATAATTATCACTCACATAAGTATTACTAATGTCACCGTTTATATTAATGGAAAAACACTCTTTAAAGCAGCCAGCGATCATGAATTTAACATTTTCATCCGTTTTCATGAATTTAACGCTATCCGTTATGAACACAGTTTATTTCACAAACTGTCGAATATTGTTTCGTTGCCCGTTTCTGATACTTTTAGTCTTCAAAAATGATTATTTCTACAAATTTTCTATTATTATTTGTTTAAAAAATATTCTATTTAGGTTATGATCACTTCAAACTAACTGGGCTCTAAATAATGATAATAAAACAAAATACTAATAGTCCACTATAATTTATTTAGCAATTATTAAATTACGAAGTTACATTTCAACTTAAAGATGTTAAAATAGTGTGACCAAACGTTCTGAAAGTTCAATGTCCATCCTGGATTGATAATGCTCGTCCTTGCTTCCCCGAAGTGGTCACCTAAGCCGCTGATTTTTTCAAATTATAAAAAATTCTTCCGTCTTGTGAGTAGGTCAGAGAGTGAGTGAAAATAAATTATCATAAATCGACAGCACAAATTTATAAGAATGTTTCTGAAAATAAGGAAATTCTGAAAACTACCTCTTAAACTTATGTCAAGTGAAGGGTCCGACATAAGAAATATCCAATGAATTAATAAATTATTAGTTTGTGTCTGTCAGTGTAAATGATAATAATATTATTTTGTTTAATATTAACTGTAATATTTCTAATTAAATACCGTGTGTAATATAAATTCCAATAAAAATTTTTCCGTGAGAAACGGTTGGTTCTCTAAAATTTTCTGGATTTTGCCTGTGATAGTTTGTTCAAACTAACTAGAAACAAAACAAAAATTTCAATAACTACTTCAAATCTGTGAAACTCTTAAAACTTCTATTATTATAAACAATAGCCTGGCATTACAATGCTGCAAGCTGCCATCACGGGGAACATGCGCTAGTATTGCACAAGGCGGCAGCAGCTGATTCCCACTACTTGGACTGTCAATTCGGAAGTTATATTGAACAAAATATAAAATAGTAGACACGATTAACTAAACAGTCAACTCAACTGACAATATACAATACACGTTGCTCACGTGTCTCCCTATAGTTCGCCATATCCCTATAAACCGTCAGAGGCGGCCCTTGTACGTATTGTTACGACGGTCTAACTGATCGTCGTATGGTACACTGGAAAACAAAATACAAGATACCAATTAAGTCACTAATCACCAGCTTTAATTGTCACAATTAAACAGTTTGTAATAAACAAGATAGTCTCTTACAACAAATCAAATAAAAAATTGTTCACACGCAATAAAATGTGAACTAATATTAAACATAATTCTATTACAATTGTCCCTCACGATTATAAAACACATAACACTTCGCCACAATACCTTGAACCGCACTGTGTAAATCGCCACTCAAACGCACTGTGTATTCACCCGACAATAACTTAACCGAGCATCGCGGGGTACTTGTATTTATACCCAGCTGAGGGGTTTCAGAATATTCGATAATAGGCGTCTACTAGAAAACATCAGAACGTAATTCACTGCGGCCTCGAACACAGCACGCGCAGACCGGTATGGTCTGGTATAGACACGTTAGTTGACGCGTAATTGTCTTTCACCACAAAGTAGCAGCATTATGTACGCACATACACATTACAGTTGGAATATTCGAGAAACTTGTAGAAAGTTCCGTATTACGTAACACTTTTTCCGCATTACGTAACAGTATGCAGGCGACAGGGGTCTCGCGACTTAAATTTATTAAATATATAGAATTTTCTCCCCACAGAGATTTTAAATGAACTTAATACAATTAATTAAATATTGACAAAAATATTACACCATAACAGGAAGTTTGGTGTACTAGCTGTCTCTTTAACTTTAATTATATTAAATTCTTAGTTTTCTTGTTAAGGCATCTACTATACCATAATTGAATGTGACATTCTTCAACTGACCTCTTCGAGAAATTTTCACTTGTTAAAAATTAGAAGAGAGAATTTATTATAAATTACAATAAGGTCAATAAGAGGAAATTACAGATTATCTTCTTGCTTATTAGAAAACTATAATCAATGAATGGCATTTTTTTATTATTACAATATTACAAAATGAATATCATTTAAATGAAACACAATTTAACAAACGTTTTAAAAATAGAATAGGGCATATTAAAAATTAAAGTAAAGGGCTACACTGGTACTCACGTACAGTGCTTTCGAGGCGTGTTATACCAGCACCAGCCAGAGGCAGCGGGAAAAATTCGAACGCTATGGTTCCCAGAATATCGGGGACAGAGAACAAGACCGCGACAGGATGGTCGTCAATTTTTCGAACCGTCAGCTGACACCACATGAAACCTCGGTGTTGGCCAAACGGGAGAAGTTTGCGGTTACCCCGAAAACAGTACCGGTGGAGGAAATAGTTGCGAGTGTGGAGGCAGGTATCCGGGGACTGCCCCGAGACCAGGCAGATGAGGTACGGTTGGAAACTGCCAGGGCCCTTAAAAGGGCCGTTCCGCCAAAATGCAATCTTTTGTCGGTGGAACTGCGTGCCTGAAGGGATCTGAGAAGGGATGATTCCATTGTCATCGTGCCGGCGGATAAGGGGAGCGCTACGGTGGTCTTGAACACCGAAGACTATCAGCGGAAGATTGAGGGTTTGTTAGATCCGGTCACTTATCGGAGGCTGACCAAAGATCCGACTTCTACGGTCTTAAGAAAAACTGATTCTTTGGTGAAGCAATCTTCTCTGGCGTCCGATGTGAAGGCGGCCGTCCGGTGTTCGGAGGCCCTTTCCCCTCGTCTCTATGGATTACCAAAGATCCATAAGGAGGACGTTCCGCTGAGGCCCATCGTTAGTGCAATTGGCTCGCCGACGTACAACTTGGCTAAACAGCTCACTGGATTGCTCAAGCCGTACATTGGGCATACGGATTCGTTTGTCCAGGACTCTTCGCATTTCCTCCGGAGGATCCGGGATTTGGTGCTGGAGCCAGGCGATGTGCTTGTGAGTTTCGATGTGGTCTCTCTTTTCACGATGGTCCCTGTCCAGGAGGTCTTGGGGTATATAGGAGAACTGTTCCCGGTGGGCATCACTGCTTTGTTCCGGCAGGTCCTAACAACGACCTACTTCCATTGGAACGGCGGCTTTTACGAACAGTTGGATGGCGTCGCGATGGGAAGTCCTCTCAGCCCTGTGGTTGCAAACTTCTATACGGAAAATTTTGAAGAGTTGGCAATTTCATCTGCGCCACTGAAGCCGAAGTGTTGGCTGCGGTATGTTGACGACACTTTCGTGGTCTGGAGCCATGGGGATGAAGAACTGGGACGCTTCCTTGGACACCTCAACGCTGTGCACCCGCGCATACAGTTTACGATGGAGCGCGAGAGCGGTGATCAATTGGCATTTCTGGATGTGTTGGTCCTGAAAAGGACCGATGGCAGATTAGGGCATAAAGTTTATAGGAAGCCAACGCACACTGACAGATATCTGCATAAGTCCTCCAATCATCATCCTAGGCAGAAGCGGGCGGTGCTGAAGACTCTGGTTGACCGGGTTAAAAGGATCTGTGAGCCCCGGTATCTCGAGGATGAGTTGCGGCATCTCGAGGAAGCATTGCAGTCCAACGGCTACTCTGCTGCGGAGGTGAGGAGAGCTGCCCGGCCGAGAAGATCTGGTAGGCCGGACGAGTCGGTGTTGCCCGAGGTTGTTGGCTCCGCTGTCTTGCCCTACATCCGTGGCGTGACTGACCGCATCGGCAAGCTGCTGAGTAAACGGGGCGTCAGGACGGTCTTTAAGCCAACCAAAAAGATCCATCAGTTCCTGCGACCGGTAAAAGACGCCAGGGATCCGCTCTCGTCGTGCGGGGTGTATAGTATTCCTTGTACGTGTGGCCAGGTATACATAGGCACCACGAAGCGTAGTGTCCGAACGCGCCTCTCAGAACATCGGAGATACTGCCGCCTGGGCCAGCCGGAGAAGTCCGCAGTTGCTGAACACGCTCTTTCCCACAACGATCACCGGGTAATGTTTGATGAAGCCCGGGTGTTGTCTTCTGTCCGGGGTTACTTCACTCGCCTGCATTTGGAGTCCATCCATATTCATAAGAATGCGTCTGTCGCTATGAACCGCCGGTAGCATGTAGCATGTAGCATTGTAGTAGCGGTGCGTCTTTGCACCCGGTGCATGACTGCAGCATCTGGGTCGAGCCCAATGGCTGCCTGAAGATAGGCTTAGTTCTGGTTCATTCGACTGGTGTCTAAAAACTGAAATGGACAACCGCCAACCAGTTAACTGAGAAGGCGGGGGAGAAAGGTTTTTAATTTTTATTTATTTTTAAAATTTGAGCAATCAGTGGGCACTGCCGCATGAACGGGTTCAGGTGACAGATGTCACCCGTTCCCAGTTCCGCGTGCAGACGCCGTGAGGTGTCGGTCGCTCCCCGCGAGGCGGAAGGCCTCCGTACAAGTGATAGCGCGTAGCAGCGGCATTCAGCGCGGTCGGCATACTAGGAAGGGAGGAAGGAAACAGCTTTTCAGGTAGATTCTGGGGCATGGTCAGATGGTGAATATGCAAAATTTGATTTAAGAAGTTTACTTAAAGTTATGACGGGTCATCGAAAATCACCCGAGGGCGTTTGACCCGGACAGGGGGAGGTGGTTGCGTGGTGCTGATGGTCCTGAGGTAAGGGAAGGAAGAGGTCTCAGCCAGACAAAGGCAGAGAGAGTAGGAACTCGTAGACCTCCTCGAATTACACTGTTTCTAACAAACCAAGGAGATCCCGACAAGGAACGGAGGGTTCTGGATTGGAAACTTTCCAGCCTACGCCTGTTGGTGGCGGAGACAAGTGACCACCAAACAGGTGCCGCATAGGTTAATAGAGACCGGAGAAACAACAGATGGAGGGTAACTTTCGTGCGCAGCGCCAGGGAGCTGCAGCACGCGAGGTATGGGTAAAGTTTGGCTCGGACGCCGCGAGCCTTGGAGAGGGTTTCTGTCACGTGGGCGTTGAAGCAAAGACGCCAGTCGAGCCGAACGCCTAGATACTTCACCGACTCTTTGTAGGCGATAGGCCTCCCTCCCAGGGAGAGGGGCTGGCAGCGGGAGATGGACTTACGAGTGAAACAGATCGCTTCGGATTTCTCCGTATTGATCGTCACTCGCCATTTCCGTAGCCAGTTCGGAAGCTGGTCCAACTGACGCTGCAGCTGTGTACTCGCAAAACGCGGGGACACAGAGCTGTAATGATACATTGCATCATCAGCGAACAAAGACAACGTGACACCGGGCAAGACAGGCAGGTCGTTCGTGTACACAAGGTACAGAACGGGGCCGAGAACAGATCCCTGAGGTACGCCGGCGGCGACGGGACGAACTGCAGAGCAGGTTCTGTCGACGCTCACCCTGAAGATTCGGTCGCTGAGATACGACCGGAGGAAAAACACTATGGACGATGGTATGGGGGAGTTAGCAAGTTTGAAGAGAAGACCTTCGTGCCAGACTTTATCGAAGACCTTGCTCACGTCCAGCAGTGCGGCGGCCGTAGCCGCTCGCCTGTTGGTGGCGTCAGAGAGTTGCGTAACCACGCGGACTAGTTGAAGCGTGGTCGAGTGCTCTCTGCGCAACCCGAACTGTTCGTTGGGGATAAAATTATTCAACAACGGCGAGATGCGGGCCAGCAGGAGCCGCTCGAACACCTTCGAGATAACTGGCAAGAGAGATATTGGCCGATAGCTTTTAGGAAGCATGCGCGGCTTGCGGGGTTTAGGAATCATTACGATGTTGGCAGTTTTCCACAGGCGGGGAAAGTACTGTAACCGGAGACAAGAGTTGAACAGCTCGAGCACGAGGTCAACGCCTGAGGCCGGGAGATATTGTAATGCAGCGGCCCCGATCCGGTCAGGACCGGAGGCGCGACGGCGGTTTAGTCGGCAGACAGACGAAACGAGTTCGTCTCTGTCGAACGGGAGGTCTGGGCCAGCGGGAGGGTGAGAAAAATAACCAGATAGGAAGTCCCGGACTTCTGCCGAGTGGGCAGGGTCCGAGACGCCTCGATGAACGGTAAATTGCGACTCCATGCAGTCGGCGAAGACCTCAGCCTTGCCTTCCGATGAGGACACAATCCCGTTCGGGGTTTCCGACGGGTTGCGAGTTCTCTTCTCGCGCGACAGTCTACTCACCGCTCTCCAGACGGAGGCGTGGTCGACTTCAAGAGACTCAAGGTATGAGTCCCATCGATCAGAGTTTACGTCCCGCAGTAGCTGCTAGACGTAAAGGGACTGTTGTTGAAATCGTCGCTTTGCGACTGGGTCACGGGTTCTTTGCCATCTGCGGCGGAGCTTGCGCCGTAGCCAGATGGCGTGGAGTACTTCCGCAGGTAAGGCCGATTTGCGATGATTCACCTCGAGTGCGTAAGTGTGTCGATCCCTGACACCTTGGACCAATTCCTGAAGATTTGTGGCGCGGAGATCCAAAGCGTCACGAGTGACGATAGGGTCCGCCGGGAGAGATGGTAACCTGTATATATGTTGTTTTATCTTAAGGTTAGAGTAGAAGCCTTCGAGGCCCAAGCCGGACCGAAGCAGTGTTACAACTGCCAGAGGTACGGCCATTCATCGGCATTTTGCCACCATCCTACCCGCTGTTTGCGCTGTGGCGGAAGCCATCGCAAGGATAGTTGTCCTCGCGAACGCGCTGCCACCACTTGCGCCAACTGCGGGGACCCTCACCCGGCGTCATCAAAGGCATGCAGGTTCTATGCTGCGGCTTTGAAGAAAATTTCAAAGTCTTCGCAGCAGCACGTTCCTGCACCTCCAGCTAGGCCCCAAGCATCTAGGCCTGCCGCCTCGGCGGCACCTACCCCTGCTGCGGCACCTGCATTTGCACCTGCCCTAGCTCGTCCGGCGTCTACCGGGGTGCCCAGCTATGCGGCTGCAGCTGCTTCCCAGCCTGCCGCACAGCCCGCGGCCCAGCAGCCAAAACCTCCTGCGCCGACAAAGAAAAAGACGAAACCATCGCCCCCCGCCTCCTCGCAGCAAACGCCCGCTGCACCTCAGCGACCATCTACTCCAGATATCCAAAATCCAAGGCAGCGGAAACAAAAGGCCCCCGCCCAGAATGGCATAATGTTTAAGCACCCGGCGCCCAAGCCACAGGCGGTTGCTCTCTGCATCGGGGATCGAGAGGTACGACTGGTTTCAGTCTACCTCCCGCCCGAGGTGGACCACCGCCCGAAGAGGATGAATGGGACGCACTACTAGAAGACCTCCTACCAACCATCGCAGCCGGAGACTTTAATAGTAAGCATCCCCTGAGGAACAGCCGTGTCTCAAACTCATACGGCCGCTCGTTGTACCGATACGTTCAACGTCATCCTCATGTGAAAGCTCTCGGTCCTAGATCACCGACCTATGTCCCCAATAGCGGGGGACTACCAGACGTCCTTGACATTGCTGTTGTCAAAGACGTGGCCTACCCTAACGCTATCGAAGCCGTGTCTGACCTCTCGTCTGATCACGACCCGGTACTACTCACTGTTCGGCCCACGCTGGACACACCTATCCAGCCTCCCCATCGTGTAACGAGAGTCAATTGGCGATCGTTCCACGATGAACTGGGTCGAACAGTACCATCTGACCCCCCGGTCGACATATCCAGCCCGGACGATGTAGACCGCTTGGCCAACTATCTCCAAGAAGTCGTTACGTCTGCAATGGGCAAACACACCTATCACGTCCCTGCGCCCAACAGAAGGTCGCAGTTACCTGAAGAGGTGATCCTAGCCATCCGAAAACGGCGCCAGCTCCGCCGGCGATGGCAACAAACCCGGGACCCTACCGTAAAACGCAGGCTCAACGCCCAATCTGACCTCGTCAAGCAGCTTCTGCTTGACGCCACTACTGATCGATGGGACTCATATCTTGAGTCTCTGGAAGTCAGGCCCGAGTCCGTTTTTCGGGCTGCGAGCCGACTCACTGGCGAGAAAAGGACCCGCTACCCCCTACGATCACCGAACGGGATTGTGTACTCCGCGGCCGCCAAAGCAGAAGTCTTTGCCGATACCATGGAAGGACAATTTACCGTTCACAGAGGCGTCTGTGACCCTGGCCACTCGGCCGCGGTCGCAGACTTCCTATCTGGATATTTTTCCCGCCCTCCCACAGACCCAATCGACCCGTTGGACGAGGCTGAAGTAGAAACGGCCATTAGTCGACTGCGCCCCAGAACCGTATTGGTGCAGCGGCCCTACTTAACGCCCCAGCAAGTCTCGTTTCACTTATACACGTGCTGTTCAATGGATGTCTCCATTACTACCCCAAGCCCTTGGAAACGAGCCAAAGTCATCATGTTACCGAAGCCTCGCAAGCTGCGTACACTCCCGGAGAACCATCGCCCAATCTCGCTTTTGCCAGTCATATCGAAGGTGTTCGAGCGTCTCCTGCATCGCCGAATTACTCCCCTGCTGGATAATTTCATTCGGCAGGAACAATTCGGCTTCCGCAGGCAGCATTCGACCACTCTTCAACTTGTCCGAGTTGTCACGCAACTCACTGACGCCATCAATAGAAACCATCAGACTGTCGCCGTCCTTCTGGTCGTGAGCAAGGCCTTCGACAAAGTCTGGCACGAAGGCCTTCTCTATAAACTAGCCACCTCCCCTCTCCCAGCCTCATTTGTACATCTGATGCGGTCGTATCTCTGCGACCGCAAATTTAGGATCTGCGTCGACGGGACGTACTCTTCAGTCGCCGCTGGCGTCCCTCAAGGATCTGTCCTCGGCCCCGTTCTGTACCTAGTGTACACGAACGACCTGCCAGTATTGCCTGGAGTCACGCTCTCTCTCTATGCGGACGATGCGATGTACCACACCAGTTCTGCAAACCTTCGTTTTGCGACTGACGTGGTGCAGCGCCAGCTCGCTTTACTACCGGCCTGGCTAAGGAAATGGCGGGTGGCAGTCAACACGGAGAAATCCGAGGCGATTGCCTTCTCCCGTCAGCTCACTTTCCGATGCCAGACCCTCTACATTGCAGGGAGCCCAATCGCTTGGCAACGTACTGTGAAGTACTTGGGCGTCACTCTTGATCGACGCCTAAGCTTCAGAGCTCACGTGTCCAATGTGCTCCATCGCGCCCGAGGCGTCAAAGCCAAACTATACCCATTCTTATCGCCTCGAGGGCCACTGCCTTTGCGCACGAAGCTCTCGATATATCTGCTCTTTCTCAGAGCCGTGCTTATGTACGCAGCGCCTGCATTCTGGACCAACCTTGCCCCCGACGTCATTAAACGCCTGGAAGCCTTCCAGTCCATTACCCTTTGCCTTATCTCCGGCTCTCCCTGGTATGTCAGAAATGATTCTATCAGGCGAGGGCTGAAGATTCCGTCGCTTGATGGATTTGCGCGAACTCTCACGTTCAACCTCTTCCATCGAGCATCCAACTCAGACTTTCCCCACCTCCAACACCTCGATAACAACGATGGACCACCACCTGTTAAACGCCGCCGCCTTCGAGTTCTGCTCGACGACCCTCCGTAAATACAAAATAAAAAATTGGTACACTCACCATCTGTCCACACACCGACCTTTCGAATCTTAACAACTTCCTACCTGTTCAAATCTCCGGTCCGTTGCAGGCCGACAGATGGATCGGGTGTTGTGCCGGCTTTAGGTGTGCCTAGCGCCACCTTCAGTCGGCAATTTCGCCCCTCCAATCTCTCGCCTGCCTCGGTATCGCCATAAGGCAGTCTACCGGACTCTTACCGGGCTGGCGGAAGTGTACCGACCCGTTGTGGGTGAACAAATCCCGCCAATCCGTGCGAAGCGTTCGCGTAGACTTCCCTCTCAGGCCATTGGTGGATCGCGCCAGCGGTTCAGGCAATCGCAGCCCGTCTCCTTCACCTCCGCCAAAATAAAAAAGGGGGCACCTTCCCGTTTCTGCGACAAGGATCGCACCAAGCATACGGAAGGCAACAGGCAGTCATCGGGCTCGCCCGGACCCTGCCGTCACTGGGGCACGCACTGTGCTGTGCCCTGCATCTGCTGGACTGGTCTCTCACTGTTGCTTGTCCCATTTCACTGGGCGAATTGTTCGGCATTCCATCTATTTCGAACATTCTTTGCTACTGAAGATGGCCACCGGTGGTGTGGCCGAAACGTCTAGCTCTATAACATCAAGCATTCGACCACGGCCTTTCAGCCCGGAAGTTTTAAATAATTATAGTGACACCGGCCGTGAAAGCCTACGTACTAGAATTAAGTTTACTCTGTATGTGTGTGTGTGTTTGGAAGCCTGACTTCCAAGATTTTTCAATTCGGCCCTCAAGTAAACTATAATCTACTTTTACAAAGTTTGGAGACCCCTGGCCTACATAATATGGAATTTATGTAGCCTATTAGCGTATTAGTCACTGTTTTCTATCTATAAGAATCAGTTATGTGATACTATATTGTGTCTATGGACTGAATGGCCAAATATTCTAGGAATGTAGTGGGGATACTGTTAAATTACGTACGGTATGTTTCTTCATATCTACCTCTGTCATTCAAAATGTCACATTTGATTGACGTCTACCTCGCTTACAGCTGTCAAATAGCTTTCGACCCTTCAACCATATTATATCAGAGAGAGAGAGAGAGAGAGAGAGAGAGAGAGAGAGAGAGAGAGAGAGAGAGAGAGAGAGAGAGAGAGAGAGAGAGAGAGAGAGAAAGCAATGAATTCTCTTCATATTGTAAAATTACGTAATATTAACTTAATAAAATAAGTGTGTTAGTGAAATGTGATAGAACAAACAAGTTAGTGTCATGCGCGTGTTTGGAGAGTCTGAGTTTTGACTTGTTTTTTTGCGGGTTATATGGTTTCTGACAATTGTAGAAACCGGCATTTTATCCTAGCGAGACGAGACTTTCATGAGTGTGTCAACCAGTTAATTTTTCAGTTACTTTCTGAGTTAATTGTACTTGTAAAGTCCTGTGTAATGAGATTTTTGAAAATAAAAATTATTTTTAATTCGTAAAACGAGTAATGACATGTCACATAAAATACAAACACGTCTTAGACCAAATGCATCACGTTGGTTACAAAATCTTACCTGAACAAAATGTTCTAGTATACTTCTATACTTCTTCAAATTGCTTTAAATTCAGTTGATTTAAGGTTGAAACTACAGTGGGTTGAATTAATCAGGAAGTATTCAGGATATAAAACCCACGCACATAGGAGAATCTGTGCGAATTTTTAGTCATTTTGATCAAGGATAAACTTATATCCTCGAGTATGTCAATGATCTTGTGTGTTGCAATAGCAGTCACCGTACAAGCAGCACAAAAGATTTTCTATGATTCCAGCAACTTCTTACAGTACATATCAAATGCACCAGTTGTTTTGCAGGAAAGGGAGATAATGGTGTGGAAGTCATATTTTTTCAAGTACAATTTCGTTTAAATTCTTTACAGACTTAAATCAATTATGATAACTCACATAAAGGAATAGTATAATTTTATTTGCAGTAAAGATATGAAAAATCAATTTTGATTAATTCTTATTTTTTTTCAGGTAGAGGTCTTCAATTTCATTTTAAGTTTATAATTGACATTCTACAATATAAATTTATTTTAGTTAATGTAATAAACTTTTAATTTTCCATACATGGTTAATTTTTGAGTTTATTTTAAGCAATATATATTTCATTATAACAGTGGTTGTGAAAGTAGATTATTCCTTCGCAATAAGTAATTCTGCTGACAACAATGATGTATTTCTTCTCTAATACCTCAAATTTCTTCATAGTGTAGAGTTTTCTTTTTATGTATATAAATGTGGAACATAATCTATATATTTTCATATTTAGTCACATTATTCTTGTTCTTCTAATTTATAATAAATGATAAACAAGAATATACTTTATTGTTTTTTGTTTATAATATTTCACCAGTTTTATAATGTACTGTCATCAGCAGAATCACAATTTACAACACTGATGACAGTACATTATAAAACTGTTGAAACATTGTAAACAAAAAACAGTAAAGTATATTCTTGTTTCAAAATATAAAATATTATTTATCATACAAATATTTATATGACAGACTAATCATAGATTTATTCCAATACTTAAATGATATAAAAAATTGTATCTTCTATAATTTAAAGAATGTGTCATTTGAAAATACAACATGTACTTGTGGTAATAATGATTTTGCTACTGATGGAGACAATACTCTTGCTTGAAGAAAACCTGAAAAATTGACAATTATATGTAAATGTAAATATATATAATTTTTTTAATCAGTTTGTCAGTTTTATGTAAGATACTGCATCCCAGTTGTTCTAATCAGCTGCATGTTCAGTGATCATAATAAGGCTGGTAGGCAATCAAAACCTTTGAGAGAAGTGACTCATGAAATAAGGATAGAATACCTTCTGTCAGAGGGGTGGAAAGAGGAAGAAGTTCCAACAGATAAGGTCCCAGAAAAAGCTGGATTTCTCTGGAAGTGGCTTAAAGCTTTTCAGTAAATATCCCAACTTAAACATCCCTATCAATACAATAGCAGAATCCAGGTCTGAGAAACCTCAGTGTATGGTTTTAACTGGGTAAAAGGAGAGGTCTGATGGAAAAAGGAGGGGTTCACTGGGTACATGTGGAAATAGTGTCTTTATGGAGATTAGGAATTAGCAAAAATATGATTTTAGAGACAGGGCATATACAAATATGTCGTATGTTTTGTTTGTTATTACTTTGTAAACATTTACTTTTTCTAACCATACATTTTTCTCAAAGTATTTATGGCCTTGTCTCCCAATGTATGAATGAAAACAATTAATTGATTTTTTGCTTATTTTATTTACCCTATGCAAATAATAATTGTCTTAGATACTCCAATTAAAAAATTCATATGTAAATGATAATTTTAATCAGAGTTTAAAATGATGGATATTAGTTTTATAAACGATTTGATAATTATGTTGCTTACATATAAAATTGCTTTTATAATATTTTTATGTCTTATAATTACAGTACTTGGAAGTTACTTACCTAATTTACAGTTGGTTCCTTGTAACTGAAAGCACCCTTCATTCTCCCAACAAAGTAATTATGATTTTTTATTTTAATTGTTTTTGTAATCTGGGTCCTCAGTAATTCTATCAGTTGCTAGCTTGTTTCTACTATAGAAGCTTTACAAATATTTATAGAAGATTTACAACCAGTTTTCTGCAAGTTTATGAATAAACTTCGTGTGCATAAATAAAGCCATGGGAAATATATAAGGCTTTGCTGACTATAAAATTAAATCCTTAGAGGGGCGAAAATAAATAACATTTTTATTTTGTAATGTTCTAAAGCACTTTTTGTACAATACACAGATATGTATATATACTACACTTTTTGATGTAGTATAAGTATGCAGTATAACTACAGAATTGTATTTTAAATTTCAGATTCTAAGTTCACATATCTTGGTTTAAAAGTAGCTAGATTTAAAATCTGATGAAATAAAATCTGCTAGAAGGAAATAATCTCACGGTGTCACATAAATTAGAAATTTATAAGGATCAGTTACCATTTGCATATAAAATATTTGAAATAAGAATACCCTTAGTGCTTTGGGAATGCAAAAGTAACTGTGCAAAAATTTAAATATATATATATATATATATCCATTTATTGCCGAAATTCAACAGAACATTATTATAACAGTCTATTGACACATGTTAAAAATTACAATATTTTTAGCAGTCTCCAATTTTAAAAATAATATATGAAAATATCATCAGATCATTTATACACAATGTGTGCTATGTTTATTCAGTCGTAATATTAAGTTTTAAAATTAATTTAAGGTTTTTATTTTACTTTGCATAGTCATATCTTTTATTGAATTGTTTAAGTATAGTTAATTAAAAAATAACTTTTACAGTTTTTTTCTATTAAAAGAATATAGGAAGCCGATCTTTCTAAATGTAAGATATAATATTTATCTCACATCTTATTTGTTTTGCCTAACATAGAATAATATGTAACTTGTTATTCTGTACACTTGCTATTATATACAGGTAACACTGTTTCTTCCTTTTTTTTTGTTCACTCACTTTGAAAGTCTCTACACAAATTCATCTGGAAACATGCAAAAGTAGAAGTACGATGAATGTAAAATAAATGTTGATGGACATTTTCTGGTGGTAACTGATGCCAAGAGACATTCCTAGGATCCGACTGTTAGCTTTGAGCACCTGTGATTGCCACTTGATTCTAAACTCTGGAGGTATTCTAGTCATTGCAAGTAGTCTGCATGTGCAAATAATTAGAGTTATAAAACTGTTCAAGGTGGTTTTATAACTTTATAATGACAACTATAAATTTTATACTTACAGCTAATAACTACAGTTATGACACACATGTACCTAGATATTATGTTACTGAGAAAAATTAGGTTTTATTCATAGATGAATGTTCTGTATTACTACACCTAATTATTTATAAACTATCTAATTTGATCATTTTCCATGTTTTAATGCACTACATTAGCTGATATTGTAAGATCTCAGTCAACACAACAGTATTTTCTTGACCTTCTTGTCATAGTCTGTATTAATATTTGTATTCTCACATCCTCTGTACCTTGTGTGTGGTCTTACATATCTACATACCTACCATAGTACCATACCTACCATATTGACATGTTGAACACTAAATGTGTTCTCCCTATTTTGTAACACCATTTTGTTACATCCTTCTTATATAGGATACAACATAAAATAATATTTTGTTGTTTCATTGGTTGTATTGAAATTTTTATTTCCTTTGCAGTTATTTGTGACAAGAGGCATTTTGCAAAAAGCATGAAAGTATAACATGCAGTATAATATTGTTAATCTTCATCATGTAAACGTCTATACAACTGCAGTGCTTGAATCTATGCAACGTGGGAATAGACGATCTAATTAGAAGAAAACATAGTTATAGAACAAAAGAATTAATAGAGACATACACCATCACTACGTTAGTACAGTATATAAATGCCTCCATCATGTTCCATCACCTGCTGACATTGTACATGGCCTGATATTGTAGAGGATTCAGTATATAGCCTACTATGGTCAAGAGCATAAAACTATTGCTTATTCATATACATTTGCATGATGTACAAGGGTAGACAAGAGGTTTCAACACTTTATGTGTTTATGTGTAGGCCTACTACTTTATTTGCCTCATTTTTGGCATCTCTCCTTACTGGGTTTCAACTTTTGCAACAGACGCTGGAAAAAGAGCCTTGACAATATCTGATATTATCATAAATAACAGAATTTTTATTAATTAGATTAGAGGTTTATGATGTACCTCTATAACAATCCTTTCTATTAACCTTTCAAATTTGCAGTGGATAAATAAACTTATACTGTTGGTATATACAGTAGATAGACAGAGAGTCGTTGCGGTTGCGGGGCGTTTTGCTCTCTGGTTTGTTTGCGTTGTCCAGTTGGGAACGCCAAGGGCAGGCTGCAAGGGCGGATGGCTGCATACTTACGTACCTATATTGCGGTTTCTCATTACTGGCACGACAGCAGTTGCAAAGTGATTGAATTAAATTTTGAAGGCTCCGTCGCCTTAGGTTTTCATACAAGGCGCGGCCGGGGAGCAGCCACGCCCAGATAAATGACTCCCGCACACTTCGCCTACAAAGACGAGGCAAATGTGTGTTACTAGAATGTGTGTATTTCTCACTCTTATAAGCCTACCACGAATAAAAACATACTTATTCCAACAGTTAAATACGATGTCCCTCTAATGTTAAGTAAGAACATTATTTCCCTTTTTTGTCTTAAAAAACTTTTTTTGGTTCTGTTGTATATGTATTACAGGAACTTTGTTTACTAACACGTTATACTTTTCTGCTATTTGCATTCAGTGTTTTTTCTTTTAGTACCTTCTTAAAAACTTATAACGCCATTTTTTTTTTGATTTTAAAATAGACCTTTCTCTGCAGGCTTAAACTTTCCTAACACCTCTATACTTCTCCTTGTGTATGCCTACGTTCATTCCTCTACAGACAAATATTTAAATGGACACACCTGAATAAGAATCATCTTATATGTCTGCTAGTGAGAGAAACATAGAATCCTATTATACACCGTGATTAGTGTATGAACAAATACTGTACTAACACAATAAGGATTCGTATCTACAAAATAAACCTTATTTAATACTGAATACTTACTTTATTACTACTATGTTCAGTTTAAAAGGTAAATTATATTTCCTGTGTTTTTCACGTGGGCAAAATGCGTGTAACAATGTTCCTGTGCGGTCAGTATGTCTCTCTGAATATTCATGAATACTCAAGTTCCACGCATTGCATGGTCCTAAAAATAGGCAATAATGACAGGTAACGTATACTGGTAAAAATAACTCATATTATTTTCATTTACATTTCTAACGTTATTTGTAATCTTAACAGTAATATTGGACACAATAAAATTGAAATACAATATGTAGGCCTATGCGTATATGTATTTAATGAAACTTTAATCATTATCTGTACAAAATGATAATGCATAATAACAATTATTGATAATTTTAAATCATGATAATAATGGAAAATTAGATGTTTTTTGATATTTGGTTGCCTAATTTGTTAAGGTTTGTTGTCACCAAACCATAGTTAAAATTGGTAATAGAATAGTTTTTTAGAATGTTTTATTAGCTAAAAATGTATTTAATTAAAAGTTAAATGCCAGTTAATTTAACTCTGAAATAATGTCGGTTTTCTATATACCGAGTGCATTATGTGACATTTGGACTGCACAATTGTTTTTGTGCATGATGAATCCATCTTTTGCTAGGAAAATGTTTTAAATAATGGTTGGAATTAAAGTTTTTGTTTGAAACATGTTTTGATGTCACTTACTGTTCTGGTTACTGACAAACTGGATACTAAGTTGCCTCTCCACATTTGAGTCCAGAAGCCATGTACACTTCTGTTGAAAGAAGTAATTCAGCTGTCCAGTGTCTGTCAAGTTTCCTGATTCTATCGTACCTTTACAATAAAATGAAAATAATGTGAATGCTGTACAGTTGCATTACTATACAATTTGTATCAATGAACGCATGTTTTGTGAAGTGTAAGTTGGATACATTTATTAAACAAAAATAAATTTAGATTATGGAAAAGAATCATGGTTATAAGTTTGCTTACAACGAATCATGGTTGTAAGTCTGATACCAAGGCCTTTGGTAATGGACAATGTGGTCTGATACACGACGGTAACATTAGTGCGTCTATAAAATTTTAAATAGTAGGAAGTACTAAAAACTTTGGTAATGTGAATTGTAATTATTTGTAACTTTTAAGTAATGCTCATACTCAACATTTTTACACGGGCTTATGTCATCGTTTCATTTTTTGTGTTGTACGCTCCAACGGGAAGGTAAATAGAATATAAAGAACCAGCAGAAAGTTGAACGCACAATGTCGACAGCGAATGATCTAATTCTAGTGAAAGTCTCTAGCGACATTTTAATTACGAGACTATTATGGAAAAGGATGACAGTTTAAAAGTCTCAAGTTTTTATTTTTAACCGAGATGAAGTGTAGTATTTATGAAGTGTGTAAAATGCCTTGTTTCGATTTTTATGTTTTAAGTTAATTTGCCTATGGCGCTTTCACTGATCAATCAGTGGCATAATTCAATTAGTAAAGGCATGTACCTATAAAAGTTTTTATATTAGTTTGTGAGAGGTCCCTTTAACAACGCAAGGTTACCAGTTTTGTTGCTATTACAGCTAAATATTGTTAAATGCTGCAAACATAAGGGGTTAGCTTAAAAAAGAGTGTTTACCAGCATAATTAAAAAAAAAGGAATACAACTGCCAGACTTTGTGAAGAACAGTTAAAATTTGTTTTATAGTTTATGTAATGTTGAATCAAGTCAGAAGTATTTTACTATTATGTTGAATCAGGTTAGTTTTTACCTTTTCATAGAATTCATGTATTTGAACTACCCAGTCGTGTAGCTACTTGAAATAAATATATTATTTAATACAAAAAGTAGCTCATATCAGAGCGATTTTTTTCTTCAGTACAAATCATTGATATACTCAAATTATTTTTATAACGTTTCAACAGGATAAAACTAATGTAGTCAACAGTATAAAACGTTAAATATGTCTTATTTTCGTTGTTATCTTAATTAAGGAGTATAAATTTTATATTTTACTGTTAAATGTTTTAAGGAAAAAGTAGCGTAATTATAATTATAAGAATCAATACTAACATTTGACTACATTGAATTTTATTATAGTGACCAGTATAGGTTAAATGAGTCAGAAGGGATTAAAGCTCTCTCTGTCTCTCTCTTCTATCTCACTCACACACACACACTCGCGTGCGACCACGTACGTATACGCAGAAGGTGAGCGTGCGCGTATAGTTAAGTGATGGTTTGTCGGTACAAGTAAAGACATTGTTCACATTAAACAATTCAACGTATTTATCAGTTCACGATTTTGACAATCTTCACTGAATTCTCTTTGAGTAAACGAACTATTATACTGTCTGTATTATTATCGATATACTTCTGAAGTTCATGTAGCATACTGGTCAGTGTGCAGTGGACATAACGGCGAGCCCTTTCCTGCATTCCTTTTTAGATCATCAGGTCTACAGATAGATATTCGATATCTCGTATTATATTTTCACAAAAAAACTTACACCTATTTTATAAGCGATAAGTTGTGTGGGTCTGAGGGATGGCGCCCAGTTACTAGGTTTCCAACTGTGATGGTTTAATTTTATGTTTAAACGGTCACTTTGATTGTTGCCACCATTAAAACCACAGATATTTATGAGGTAGCTGGTTTTAGGTAACAAATATTCTCACATGTTCCCGCTGGTGTACAGAAAAATGTGTAATTGTCAATGTCTAAGTGGTTATTGAAATTTCCAGTGACCAAACAGTAATGCAGAGGACGTGGACGAGAGCTTTATGGAGGAGCTCATGAGCTGTAGTAGTTGTTACTAACACGCACGTGCACACACACACACACACACACACATACAAATACTCCATTAAAATTCAGAGTATCCTTCTCAGATACGAAAATTTTAAAGACGTATGAGCAGGCTGGAAAACGAACTCGCGCGAACTTGAAGTTTATAAAAGGAGGCATACTTAAGAAAAAGTAAAAATAAATGCACTTGACATGGTAGAAAAAGATATGACAAAAATTCTAAAAAATAACTATTACCAAATAAAAAACTTTTGCTCGTATTTTAAGATCCTAAGGGTTGATATGTGAGACTCGTATATTCTTAAAAGCACATTTTTTATTAAAACTTTATAAATAGTAATAATCATTTTTTAAATGAAAAGCATAAATTATGATAAAGACCATTGCCTGCAATGTATACATTGCTTATGTTGAAAAACAATCTCAAAAAAAAGTTAAACTTTATTTACCATTAAGTTGAACTTTAGGGTAGTTTTTACCTATCTTGGCTTGTTTTGAGAATTTAAAGTGTAGATAAACAGGAACTGCACAAACTTAAAATTTTATACACTGTATCAGAATTTAATTTTATTACCTTTTGTAAAACAGAAATTTGTATACAAAATTTAAAAAATTTAAGGTAATAACGCAAGTCCGTTAAAAAAATGAAAATGAAAGATGAAAACAAAAGGAACAACACATTTTATTAATCTGTAACTTCTTGTTTCTGTAATCTATCGTTACCACGGTCGTTCGTACTGTCGTCTTTGAACAGTGGGAGTAAAATAATTAAGTACGAGAAGAATCGTTAATTAGAGCTTTAAATACAATTGCAATAAACAAACAAAAGAGGACAAATACTCGTGTTCAACAATTCTTCAAGTTTACGATTGTCCAACATACGCTAACATAACAAACAATAAACATTACCCAGTTAGCACTGTCGCAATAAATAATACAAGTCGCCAATTACTAAAGACCAACGGCTGTTACAGCAATACCCATTGATACGCAACAAGACGTCTTATAGTACGTGACTGAGCCACTCTGTGCTGTGATGCAGGAATTGGCCCAATTTTATGGGTTCAGAAGGTTACACTGTGTTGTTCTATATTCAAGAGAAACGAAGGCGCCACATTCCAAAATGATGCCTAGCGGCTTACGCAGTATGTGTCCAATCACAACGCTACTACGCCAACTGCCTGCATCAGGGGTCTCCAAACTTTTTCATTTGAGGGCCGAATTGGCGAATTGAAAAATATTGGAAGTCAGGCGGGCCAACGATGTATATATTGTAACGGTACATATCTTCACTGTACATTTAAAAACAACTATAAGGAATAAAACACTCATTAATTAACACTAGAACACCCAAGAGATGAATAATTGTGTACTAAATGTTATATCCGGTCCGCGAACTAATTAAAACAATAAATGAAGAATCGTAAACAATAATGAAGAAGAAAATATATAAAACAATAGAATAATGTGATTAACCAATAACGCAATAGATATGGTAAGTGAGAGGACAAAACCACATATACCAACAACAAACACCAGCAAGATACAGAAGGTAACATGAATAAACGAAAATAAATTGATAAGCGAGGAAGAGTTAACAAATCTACTCTACAATGTGCCAATATGAATACCAAGAGACAATGAAACAAATAAAGCAAGGAGTCTGCAGAGTTAAGAAACCAGTAAAGACACACAGACATGGACAAACTATTACTAAAGACGACCATGACTAAAACTCTGTATGCTAAGATAAAAATATAATTAATCAACAATAAAAACAATGAAATAAAATATTGGAATATAAGAATGAGTTAGTTGTCATAGCAATAACAGAATACCATGCCTGCTTTTAATACAAGTAAATCCAATTAAAATATATAAAAGAAAACCTGGCAATCACCAGTAAACATGTAAAAAAAGTGTGAAAATATAATAAATAATGGTTATCAAGAACAGAAGTGTAAAATATTGAGATCAGGGGTACAATGCATATACCATTGTTGTCAAACAAGGGGGTCCCAAATAACCTCAATCCTGGTACAAATTAACTTGTAATTAGAATAATCTAAGAGTAAAACATTGTAAAACTAGTTTAGGTTATGCAATAATGAAAATAGACATTATGAAGACAAACCTAGTGCTATGATTTAGTAATTAAGAGTGACATGGGTGGTGTTTAATGTAATTACACAGACTGAAATAGACAGAAAGATGTACCCATTAAACATACTCAGAATTCCCACAATATTGTAAACCAGAAAAGGACAGTGACATAAATGTGTACTGCAATATGTAATACTACTATTATAGTATAAAATAATGATAATGAACTATTAATTAAACCATAATTATGAAAAATTAAGGTAACTGTCTGACTACACTAGATGCAAGAAGTATTAGTGAATTATTCACAATCTCATATATATATAATAATGGGAGACTAACCATTATAAAACATTCTTTAGACTATAAAGACCATTTGTACAAAAAAAGAACCACTTAAAATTGAGTATATCATTAACCATGGACCGAATCATAATGACACATGGCATACTAAAACTATGAATAATTAATAAAACTAAAAACAAGAAATTAATTATATTTGAAGAAATGTTGAGATATCCAGAAGTTGTAATGGACATCTCAGAATGACTATATCACAGTAAAAAATGGACAGAGGCAATTATTTAAATAAAAAAAGAGTGAATCAAATTAACTATGCTCTAGGCCAAAGAAAGCATAGACCAAATATTGTAATTTTATTAATATTAGACAAATATTGTAGTAGAGATTATCATAAAAGGACTTGGGAAGAAACATATGGATGAAATGTAATCACCATTTGTTCAATTTCTATAATTAAACATGTAAAATCATAAGAAATATGTCATAGTCGTAAATGAAAAACATTAACTTTTTAATTAAAGCACCAACATATGTCTTGTGAGGACTTGTTTTAATGAGCAAATCAATTGTAATAACATGGTGTGGCTATAGAAAGTATTACTAGTAACGCAAGAGCGTTAAACCGATTTAAAACATATTCTGTTTATTCTGGGCCAAAAGATAGCGTCATGACACTACTCTCCACACCAAAGTCATTACCATTTTATACAAATTAATTATTTTCGCCGAGAAAGTGACCTCGCTCTAAGGAACGGCAGCAATTTGTAAGCCAATGAAATCGATTAAAATCAACAGGGGGTATGTAATTCCAAAATTAGGACAGCGGAGAGAAGCAAATTCCTTCACACTTCATATCTGGCGAGCGAAGCAGTACGACGGCCATTTCTGTGCGCGAATAAGTCGAATTCGGAATCGAATCAGCTGTTCGGGTACAAATGTAAACATTTGGTCAACATAAACAAAAAATTTTTAAGTGTCGAGTTTAATGCATAAATGCCACTGCAATAGTGACACAACATTGCAGAATGTGCAGTAGGTTGCAATAAAGTTAATTACAGGAAGTATAGTGTTTTATTATACTTATTGAATGTTAACTTGGAAACAGAAATTTTTATGATTTTGACATTGAGTAATGGAAGCAACCATGAAATCTCATAGCTTTTAAACGTGAATAAATAAATCGATTGACATTAATTCACGAACGTTAATGAACATTATTTGAATTTTTATAGAAAAAATAAATATTTTTCTACCTACATTATGAAGGTTAACCAACTTAGTGAGATATACGATGAGTTAATATAAACTCGAGTAGAGGTTATCTAACCTTACGATTATTATTGTTCCAATTCATAAACAATCATTGAATATTTGAACAAAAGCTATTTGAGAAATATACTGTAATTGTTTACCTGACAAGAGTTCAGCATTCAATGGACATTTAATTTGTAACGAACATTAGATGAACTTATAATTCCAATTATTTATGTATTATGTTATGTATAGTTTAAGGAGTTACATTATATTAAAATAGATAATACTTTGTATCAACTCATCATGCCTGAAGTAACCCTAGTGTGGACGATAATCGAATTTTCATTTCTATGTTAATAATTTAAAAACTTTTAATGTCGTTTTGTTTATACAAACCAGTTCAGTATGCCTGAAGTAACCTTAATGTTGATGATAGTCGAATTTATAATTCTATGTTAATAATTTAAAAACTTTTAATGTCGTTTTGTTTATACAAATCAGTTCCAACTACACAGTTTAGACAGTAGTGCAGACATTTTCTGTTATGTATCTTGCAGTCTCAAAGGAACCACAAAAAATTGTAAAACTAATGAACAAAGATTCAATGTTATATTTTAAATTTCTTTTAAACAAAAATAGTTTCACTACCCTGAGAGTAAGAGTTAATAAGAAATAATGTCAATGATTAATGAGGCAAACAGCCAGTTATAAATATCAACTAAGAAATTCCAATTTATTAAAATATGTTAATAAATCAAATTGTGTAACAGAAAAAAAGAGTTAACGACTTTAATTTAATAGACAATACTGATACGTGTTCGGTAACCATTAGTACTTCCACAGGTGGCACCATTTAACTCTTATATATTGAAATCGAATTATCTATTCGCTTGTTAACGTGTTTGTTAACGAACTAGACCTTCAAACTCAGTAAGTACATGGTGAGTACATAACTTGTGTTTATTTCAGCAATAATTGAACCTACGGCGAATTACACCTATCCACATGCGCCTGCGAGGGAGTCAACACGACTAATTCGTATCTGAGCTTCAATTTAAACGAACCACTCAGTGCAAAGAAGAGCTATTAAAAAATTCGTTATCAAACTTTTATTACACATTATTAAACCAATTTTACAAATTAACTAATTCAAATAATTAAATACGAACGAGCAGAATCACACAACATCATCTGTAAAAATCTGTAGAATATTACAGTATATATATATATATATATATATAGATATAGCAGCCCATCAGTTTAACCAATACCCCATAGAAATTAGCTGTGATTGTAGAACATTTTTGATGCAGAATAATTCGCCATCAGATCGGTGTTCAACAATCGATGACGTTGAACTGATGCCCTAAATTGAAGAAAATATATACAAACGTTTATACAAGTAACAATTCACCCATCAATTCAAACTCGTTTTATACACTTTTACTCGTTATGTCTATGTATATATATAAACTTTGTATATATGAATCTACATAATTACGCTCAGATTCTTGATGGCTTATCTTAATATAAAATAAAAGTCATTGTATATATGTATGTATGTATGTTCCACATCTCCTCCTAAACCACTGGACCGATTTCAACCAAACTTGGCACAAATATTTTACGCAACGAGAGAACCAACATAGGACAGGTGTTTTTTTTTCGATACGATCCTTTGGGGGGGGGGGTCCTTTAGGGTCTTAAAAACTATTAGATCTGGTTACCATGGCAACCCAATAGAATACATTCTGGTTGCCATAGCATCGGTGGAGGCATCCCGCGTAGACTAGCCCGGGAGTCATCCGGCGGGCCTTCCCCGGAGTCCGTCCAGGGAACCCGGGGAATCTTATGTCGGATCTCGCGAAAAACGGCCGGGCCCGAGTTCCAGCGCCCGGCATGTCGAAGGCTTTCCCGGCCTTCGGAGAAACTTTCGTACCCCGGGGAGGTCTCTGACCAAGTCCTAGCGCGGGAGTTCAACCTGCCGGGATCCCGGAAAATGCAGGCGGTGTCCCGGCATAGGTAGAAGCCTCCTGCGTAGGGAATTGCGCGGGAGTCGTCCGACGGGCCTTCCCCGGAGTCCGTCCACGGAACCCGGGCAGTCTTAGGACGGATCTCGCGAAAAACGGTCGGGCCAGAGTTCCAGCACCTCGCCCGGTATGTCGACGGCTTTCCGGGCTTCAGAGATCCTTCAGTACCCCGGGGAGGTCTCAGACAATGTCCTAGCTCGGGAGTTCGACCAGCCTGGAAGCCGGAAAAATCAGGCGGTGTCCCGGCATAGGTAGAAGCCTCCCGCGTAGGGAATAGCGCGGGAGTTGTCTGACGGGCCTTCCCTGGAGTTCGTCCACGGAACCCGGGAAGTCATAAGTCGGATCTCGCGAAAAACGGCCGGGCCAGAGTTCCAGCGTCTCGCCTTTCATGTCGACGGCTTTTCCGGGCTTCGGGGAACCTTCCGTACCCCGGGGAGGTCTCCGACAGAGTCCTAGCGCGGGAGTTCGACAGGCCTGGATGCCGGAAAAAGCAGGCGGTGTCCCGGCATAGGTGGAAGCCTGCCGCGTAGTGAATAGCGCGGGAGTCGTCCGACGGGCCTTCCCCGGAGTCCGTCCACGGAACCCGGGAAGTCTTAAGTCGGATCTCGCGAAAAACGGCCGGGCCAGAGACCTAGCGCCTCGCCTGGCATGTTGACGGCTTTTCCGGGCTTCGGAGTACCTTCCGTACCCCGGGGAGGTCTCTGACAAAGTCCTAGCGCGGGAGTTCGACCGGCTTGGATGCCGGAAAAATCAGGCGGTTCCCGGCATAGGTAGAAGCCTCCCGCATAGGGAATAGCGCGGGAGTTGTCTGACGGGCCTTCCCTGGAGTTCGTCCACGGAACCCGGGAAGTCATAAGTCGGATCTCGCGAAAAACGGCCGGGCCAGATTTCCAGCGTCTCGCCTGGCATGTCGACGGCTTTTCCGGGCTTCGGGGAACCTTCCGTACCCCGGGGAGGTCTCTGACAAAGTCCTAGCGCGGGAGTTCGACCGGCTTGTATGCCGGAAAAATCAGGCGGTGTCCCGGCATAGGTAGATGCCTCCCGCGTAGGGAATAGCGCGGGAGTTGTCTGACGGGCCTTCCCTGGAGTTCATCCACGGAACCCGGGAAGTCTTAAGTCGGATCTCGCGAAAAACAGCCGGGCCAGAGTTCCATCGTCTCCCCTGGCATGTCGACGGCTTTTCCGGGCTTCGGGGAACCTTCCGTACCCCGGGGAGGTCTCCGACAGAGTCCTAGCGCGGGAGTTCGACCGGCCTGGATGCCGGAAAAAGCAGGCGGTGTCCCGGCATAGGTGGAAGCCTGCCGCGTAGGGAATGCGCGGGAGTCGTCCAACGGGCCTTCCCCGGAGTCCGTCCACGGAACCCGGGAAGTCTTAAGTCGGATCTCGCGAAAAACGGCCGGGCCAGAGATCTAGTGCCTCGCCTGGCATGTTGACGGCTTTTCCGGGCTTCGGAGTACCTTCCGTACCCCGGGGAGGTCTCTGACAATGTCCTAGCGCGTGAGTTCGACCGGCTTGGATGCCGGAAAAATCAGGCGGTGTCCCGGCATAGGTAGAAGCCTCCCGCGTAGGGAATAGCGCGGGAGTTGTCTGACGGGCCTTCCCTGGAGTTCGTCCACGGAACCCGGGAAGTCTCAAGTCGGATCTCGCGAAAAACAGCCGGGCCGGAGTTCTATTGTCTCCCCTGGCATGTCGACGGCTTTTCCGGGCTTCGGGGAACCTTCCCTGACGGGCCTTCCCTGGAGTTCGTCCACGGAACCCGGGAAGTATTAAGTCGGATCTCGCGAAAAACAGCCGGGCCAGAGTTCCATCGTCTCCCCTGGCATGTCGACGGCTTTTCCGGGCTTCGGGGAACCTTCCGTATCCCGGGGAAGTCTCTGACAGACTCCTAGCGCGGGAGTTCGACCGACCTGGATGCCGGAAAAATCAGGCGGTGTCCCGGCATAGGTGGAAGCCTGCCGCGTAGGGAATAGCGCGGGAGTCGTCAGACGGGCCTTCCCCGGAGTCCGTCCACGGAACCCGGGAAGTCCTAGGACGGATCTCGCGAAAACTGTCGGGCCAGAGTTCCAGCGTCTCGCCTGGCATGTCGACGGCTTTTCCGGGCTTCGGGGAACCTTCCGTACCCCGGGGAGGTCTCCGACAGAGTCCTAGCCCGTGAGTTCGACCGGCCTGGATGTCGGAAAGTGCAGGCTGTGTCCCGGCATAGGTAAAACACTCCCGCGTAGGGAATAGCGCGGGAGTCGTCCGACGGGCCTTCCCCGGAGTCCGTCCACGAAACCCGGGGAGTCTTAGGTCGGATCTAATTACGGCCGGGCCAGAGTCCACGGTTCTTATAAATAAATATATAGGTTATGATATCGAAGGTGGTGTATGCATCTTAAGAAACTTTTTAATAGTGCGTGAATTCAGAGTTGTTTTAGTTTGAATTTAAAATTGGATATGTTAAGATAGAAGTAAGTTATAAGCGAGTATAAAAAACAATTTTTTGATAGCGAATGTATTCAGATCGTAGTGTTCAGACTATATAAATGCGCTTGCTTCAGTTTGAATTTAAAAATTGATAAGCTGAAATCTGTAGAGGTATTGTATTTTTAGAATAGGTTTAGGAGACACTAATTTAACTAATACCTTATTTCACCATTAATACAATGAATTATAAAATGACAGTTAAGTACGCAGCGCATGCAAGTACTGTAGACATTATATTGAAAACTAATTTAGCTGTTCGCCCTCTCCCAGAGTTAGAAATCGAGCAGGAGCATCACGCGCAACAAAATTCTTCTCCAGATATAAGAATAAAGTTTATGACATGTTCTTAAACAGGTGCGGTACAGAGTAATCTATTCCTCCAGTGAGAATGTGAACGTAACAGTATAAGGAAGATTATACAATATAGAAGTAATATAACGTTAGAACAAGAATAGGTGCCTATGAGCCTATGAATATATTATGAACCCGAGCAACGCTGGGTAAATCGGCTAGTATCTAGTAAATGCCACGATTTTTGTTTGTTTTCGCGTTGTCTTTACGCTAATTTTTTTTTTAACGTTCTATACATAGCCTATCTAATATTGCATACATGTAAAATATATATAACATGTTGCATGTTGTCAAAATTACTAAAATACGTTACTAAAAGTGATTACTGTAACACATACGGGAACAAGGGTCTTTTCAAGTATTTGTCTACAAACAACTCTCACAGCGTTCACGGCCCGCCAAGCTCCCCCACCAACGTTCCCGCCAGTCCCTTCTCCTACAGGAGCGGTGTGAAGGAGGAGTGATGGGCACACCACTACACACTAGGGATGAGCATCGCCAGAAAACCATCGATGTTAACATCGTGAAGAGTACATCGATGTTAAAAAAACATCGGTATGAAAACATCGATGTTTTAAGATTTCAACATCGATGTTTTTATGCCAATGTTGCAATTCAAATTAAAATCTATGCTTTTTACATGTTTGTAATAGTACAAATAATTGGGGATGAATAATAAATAAAAATAATTAAAGAGAAGAATAATATACCCCGATACTTTACTCATTTACCTTATCAGAAGATTCTGAAAAACCACATGCCCTTGGGTGACCACCACATTTTGACAAGCGGAATGTGGAAACCTCAACACTGTACCCGAGAAAACAATTTAAATACAGCTAGCTTCCCCGTATCAGAATTTCCAGGGCCGTTGACAAACTCGTTGAGAATAGGTTAGGTAAAGGCGAGGTGACGTTAAAATAATTTAACTCACATTCATAATTAACTAAATCTGTTCATTATTATTTTTTATTATAATGATTATAAAGTGTTTTGAACAAACATACATAAAACCGCCCTTTAACAAAAACAGAAACCTCTTTACATCTATGTCAGGTTTGTTTACTCCTAGTGAAAGTTTAAATTAGTATTCCCAAAGAGAGATAGGCCTATAAATTCTCTTATTTTCTTTTAAACAGTAAAAGCTTAATAAAATCACAGTGTAAAGTAACACTGTTAATACTTTTAGATTCAATTTATTTTTTATAACAAATTATACAGGTACAGTAAAACCTCTCTAGTCCGACCCCCGGCTGGTCCGACCGCGGCTCAGGCACCGACTTGTTGATGACTCACCAGCTTGTTTACATACTTGTCAGTTGTTTTAAAGTTGTTTTGCTGCCTCAGTGAGCCGGCATCTAGTGTCTAGTGCGCAGTGTTGCCAGGTCTTCCGAAATTTCGGAAGACCTTCCGATTTTTTTTAATGTTCCAGAAAATACGAAATTTGGTGTAAATCTTCCGAATTTTTTCCTAGTCTCGTTTCAGTGCTATGTCGCATTTCTAGAGTTTTGTTTTTGCGTACGATATGACGTCAAATCTGGTGTTTCATTGCAACCGCAATTATAATCGCTTTCAATAAAATTTTATAAGAGGTCTTGTCAAAAATTATAGTTCCTTCCTCCTGTCACAAACAATAATTATGACCACCCATACACAATGATGTAATAAGCATTTTGCAATATCCACATATTGTATCATACTGCTATTCAAATAAGAGTGACTAATCGTTATAGTTTAGTCTCAAGCTGACAGAATCGCACTACATGACTGCACCTGAATAAACAGATACTGTAATGTCTAGCCTACACCAGGTCATAATAATAATAATACATTAATATTGTCTCTCCGGTTCTTTATGGATAGTTTATCTGCTTGTTTTTTAACACACACACACACACATTTCGCGTACGAGGCTGTTATTACTGTTACTTCTTGTGCTTATTAAGTGGTCTAGAAATATGAAATAAAGAAAGGTGAGTGTTATTGTTTGTTCTCAACTGGCCACATGTTATAGTACACTTCCACTATTATCTCACTAACGTTTGGTGTTATAATTCACCACACAGTACACTATTATTAAATGTTTTTCAAAAAATGTATCACTCAAACTTTACAGTTGTATTAATAATTTACAAGGCATGAACAACACCATCAGAACTAAACGCATATGTCTTAAAATCACACTCGCACTTCTAATCACTACAACACTCGCTGTCAACTGATTACTACTAAAAGCCAGCTGCTGCTTACAAAAATCACTTCACCTTCAAAAGTAGGTTCATTGCACAAAGGTAGACAAAATTTTCCAAAAATATATATCAACTATACCATAACGAAGACGAAGGCCAGTACACTGTTGGAGAGACAAACGCAGAGGAAAATGAAAACACATTTTCAGTTTAGAACAACTTCGACAAAAATAAAACCTAATACATTACATGTAGAAAGAATGATGGATTTTTTCAATAGATTTTACACACTTAACAGTTTGTATTAGGAACTAGATCCTGTCTGTATTTTTCTGTAAGTAACTGATGGCTTGTTTCACTATAACTGTTTTCCATATTTTTTTTAAATGTTTTGTAGCTCAGTAGTTTTCTGTATAACCTACGGGAAAATTCATAGCAGATGGCAGGTAGGTGCATGTATCACATGTAATAAAATATAAAGATGATATTTCAGCTTTAAAAAAAAAACAGTCATGTGATGTTATTATGTAATGTGATGTTTGACCTATACACCCAAGACAAATAAGTTAAAATCCATAGAGAATTAAGAATATTGATTTTCATATAATTTAATGCTATCTTGTGTTTTGCATATGGTTTTACTGTGGTTTAACTGTTAAGACCTGTAGAGATTTTTTTAAGAAAATGTACACAGTAAAACCCCTATAGAGCTCCTTAACAGACCATAAAAAAGAGCTTTATATGGTGGTCAAATTTCTACGGATGGGGGGGTGCCACATTCTTAACAAGGATTGACACCAAGCATCTTTCTTCACAGTGTCAAGTGGAAAGGGGACTTTCAGCTCCTTTGACATTAAGTGATCAGAATATTTTAGGAATGTGACAGCAATAAGCCAATGCCACCTAGATCCACTTCTGTTGCTGAAGGTCAGAGTGGCACTGGTTCACAGCAGAAAGAATACCCTATTATGACAAATTATTTTCGACGGCTACCTGCTATAGGTACCCTTTAAATTAAACATGAAAACTACTTTCAAATGAGCATGATACTTTAACCCAAACAAATTAGGTACCGGTATCTGTTGTTTTAACCAATTTGTAATTAACATTTTTTGACAGTCTAAAATAATCCAGACAGCAAGAACAGGCCTACAGTATATGTTATTAAATTATTCTTTAAATTTATTGGGTTTCTAGAACTGTTATTTTTCCATATGCATTGTTTTGATTTTCAATCCCTGTCGTTGAGGTTTTACTGTATTTTCTAAAACCTTTCAGAAAACCGCTGTATTCTCATTCTCAGAACAGTAACCTATGTGTTGTTAGTAAAAATCATTAGTAAAAGTTGTGGTTAATTATGAATTTATTATGTATTAAATACTAGTCTACCGACTAATTAATACAGTACCATTTTTTTATACAGAATCAGGCAAATTAAATTAACCTGTTTGAATCTGAGAGCCTGATGAAATCAAACAAAGCAAATTTTATACAACAGGTATGTGTAAGACAAAATTTCAAAGACAACCAGATCAACTAATAGTGTGTGTGTGCGCGCGTGTCTGTCCGTATGGGGAGGGGGAGGGTGAGACAGTTTGTTTTACATCAGCAAAATAATTACATTTGTTACATACAGTTTTACTTAAAAAGATAAGCATAATTATAATATTCCAAAAACCTAATTAATACAATATTACAATTTTAATTATTGATTGAATAATAATCCCTTAATTATGTTTATAAATAATTGTAGGAGTATTCATCAGATGTATACTGGAATTGGTACAGGTAGCCAGGGGTGCCCATCCCCCCCAAGGCCTAATGCGCAAATCCCCCCCAAAAGTCTCAGCACCCCCCACCCCAATTGAAAAGTGCCCGCCGGTCTACAAGCTTAGCACACGGTCACGCACACATTTTTACTTTCACGATTTATTATTCACGTACCCTCTGACTCATTGACAGGAGGTTGCTGCAGGCTGCCATGGTCAGTTTTCCAAATTCCAAAACAAAATTTACTACTAGTTGTACTGGTAGAGACATTTATGACGCCAGTTCGTTAAAACAATCATAAAGATATGCAATTGCTTTAGTTTTTTACTAATAGCTTAGTTTGTTGCACAAACATGGTAAAAATTTCCATCAATGTTGGATTTAAAATGTTATTCTTGAAAAAATCCCCCCCAAAAATTCTGAAAGTTATTATTACTGTACTGGAACTGAACACATTTGTCCATAAATTAGAGAATTATAAAAGAATTACAAATATTAAAAACACAAAATTGTGTTAAATCAATCAGTCATGTAACAGTGGAGAGAGAGAGAGAGAGAGAGAGAGAGAGAGAGAGAGAGAGAGAGAGAGAGAGAGAGAGCGTGCACCTGTCAATGAGAAGTAAAATAACTTATTTCCAAGAAGTCTTAAAAGTAATTAAGAAATTAGGTATTTCAGGTTAAGTACTGCTGTTTTTTAAAGGGACCTGATGCATATTGTCTTATACATTTTTCAGAAGCCTGCAACTTTCACTTTGAAATTTTTTATTATGCAGTAATAGTGCCTTTGCACGTGCATCTTTAGCGAATAATCGTCTTTATTAAATCATGATTGCTCATTCGGTTGGGACGAACAAAGTTGATTAAATACAGCTATAATTAAGAAAATGAAAATACGATTGTGAGACAGAAAGCTGAGCTGTAATGTTTATTTGGGGGTAAAGTAGTGAGATGTTTTAGCGAAAATACAAAATCTGTATCCATATCCTCTGAATTTTGTATGTGTAGTAATTTGACAGAATTAATATGTCTCAACATTCATTTCAAATTTTGAAGCGCTTTCAAGAAGTTTGTAAACTATGTTAACAAAAACTATATTTTAATATCAGTTATATATTATATTTATGAATATGGTTAAATACAGAGATCTACGGAAATATACACACAATGAAAAGCTATGACTAAACTATTTGTCATTTAGGCATTATGGTTACTAATTTAACTAAAATACTAACTAGTAGTTCAGAACTTTTAATACTTATTTTATGATTGTCTGATCTACGGTTATGTTACTAATAACTTGTTAGTAAAATAGCAGAGTAGTTAGGTTTTTTAAATTTTTATGATAATATAAGAATTGTCTCATATTGGAATTTAACTAACTTAATAATAAATGTAATATCTTCAAATAAATACACAGCAAGTTTATTTTCACCTGACCCAAGTTTCACAGAAATTATTCTGTTTCTTCAGAGGTTTGTTTGAATTGTCATTGAATGTTCAATTGTAAGCGAAACATTCAATTGCAATACAAACAAACCTCTGAAGATACAGAATAATTTCTGTTAAACGTGCGTCAGGTAAAAATAAACCTACTTGTAGTGTATTTATTTGAAGATATTATATGGAAGACCTCAGGAAACTCACCGAGTTACTTACAAAATATTATTAATAAATGTATTCCGTTCTGGTAGTTCTGGTCGCTTACAAGTGCTATGATAATGTCTTAGTGGTATGACTTGTACAAATGTTTATAGGACCGCTAGCGAATTATATTACTACTACAGAGTTAGCAAACAGCGGATAGTCAGATATGCAGCCAGGTGTCTAATAAAGCATAGATAAGATCGGCGCTTAGAGCACGCTACCTACGAAATACGTGGTTTGATTTTTTGTAGAATTTCTATTGCTAATTGTAAGAAATACAGTCAACATAAAGTAGAGTACAAGGAGTGATGCTTACGCGTGATTTTACATACTGTGAATTACGACAGATAATAGTTGCTTTGATGCCTGTCATTCTTTTAAACGGGAGAGTAATAAGTGGTATTGATCCGCTTTTACTATTAATCTCTGTACTATCATTAAGAGGCGTCGCTCTAATTTATGCAAACTGGCAACTCGAAATCAAAGTGGCGGCCGTACTAGTGCTCGTAAATAAAGACTGCATTGCATTGCATTGTGGATGCGGGTTGTCTTTGCACCCGTGGCTTATTTGCAGCATCTGGAGCGTGTCCAATGGCTGCCAGAAGTGAACATAGTGCTGGTACATTTTCGACTGGTAACCTAAAACTGGAAAGGGAAACCGCCAACCAGTTAACTGTGAAGGCGGGGGAGTATAAATTTTATTTTGATTTGTGCACTGCCGCTGGTACCGATTCGAGCAACAGATGTTGCCCGTTTCAAGTCCAGTCAGCAGACGCCCTGAGGGCGTCGGTCGCTCCCCTCGAGGCGGAGAGCCTCCGTGCCAATGATTGATGACAGCGACAAGCAGCCGACTCAGCGTGCTAGGAAGTGGTCAGGAAGGAGAGAAGGACATTTAAGTGAAAAAAACTCTGGTCTAGGACTGATGATTACATTTTTAGTTTAACTGAAATAGGATGGCGGGTCATCAAGAAGCGCCGAGGGCGCTTGACCCGAATGGGCGGTGGTGGTTCTAATGCACTGATGGTTCGTAGGTATGGGAAGGTGGAGGTTGAGGCTTTAGTAAACAGAGTTAGAACCAGCGACCGGACAGAGGCAGACAAGGTAGGAATACGGAGACCCCTTCGAAACACGTCGTTCCTTACAAACCAAGGGGACCCTGTCAAGGATCGGAGGGTTCGGGACTGGAACGCTTCCAGCCTACACCTGTTGGTGGTGGATAAAAGAGACCACCAAGCGGGAGCCGCATAGGTCAGTACAGACCTGAGAAAAAGCAGATAGATGGTAAACTTCGTGCGCATGGCCAGGCGGCTGCGACACGAGAGGAAATGAGATAATTTGGCTCGGACGCCGCGAGCCTTGGCAAGGGTTTCTGTCACGTGGGCGTTGAAGCAAAGTCGACGATCTAGCCGAACGCCTAAATACTTCACCGATTCTTTGTAGGCGATGGGCCTCCCTTCCAGGGAGAGGGACTGGCATCGGGAGATGGACTTACGGGTGAAGCAGATCGCATCGGATTTCTCCGTGTTGATCGTCACCCGCCATTTCCGTAGCCAGTCCGGAAGCTGGTTCAACTGACGCTGGAGCTTTGTACTCGCAAATCGCGGGGACAGGGAGCTGCAGTGATACAAAGCGTCGTCAGCGAACAAAGACAACGTGACTCCGGGCAATACAGGAAGGTCGTTCGTGTACACAAGGTACACAACGGGGCCGAGGACAGATCCCTGTGGTACGCCGGCGGCGACGGGTCGAACTGTAGAACAGGACCCGTCGACGCTCACCCTGAAGGTTCGGTCGCTGAGATACGACTGGAGGAAAAACACTATGGACGATGGTAGAGGGGAATTGGCAAGTTTGAAAAGAAGACCTTCGTGCCAGACTTTATCGAAGGTGGAATTTATCACGTCCAACAGTACGGCGGCCGTAGCCGCTCGCCTGTTGGTGGCGTCTGACAAGTGCTTAACAACGCGGACCAATTGAAGCGTGGTCGAGTGCTCTCTGCGAAACCCGAACTGTTCGCTGCGGATGAAACCATCTAGCAGCGGCGAGATGCGAGCCAGCAGGAGACGCTCGAATACCTTCGAGATGACTGGTAAGAGAGAGATTGGGCGATAGCTTTCAGGAAGCATTCGCGGCTTGCAAGTCTTCGGAATCATTACGATATTGGCTGTTTTCCACAGGCGGGGAAAGTACTGTTGCCGGAGACAGTAGTTAAACAGCTCAAGAACGAGGTCAACGCCTGAGGCCGGTAGATTTTGTAGAGCAGCGGCCCCGATCCGGTCAGGACCGGGGGCGCGTCGGCGATTTAGTCGGCAGATAGATGAAACTAGTTCACCCCTGTCGAACGGGAGGGCTGGGACATCGGGAGGGCGAGAAAAATGTCCAGATAGGAAGTCACGGACTGCTGCCGAGTGGACAGGGTCCGAGACGCCTTGGTGAACAGTAAATTGTACCTCCATGCAGTCGGCGAAGACCTCAGCCTTGCCTTCTGACGAAGATATAACCCCGTTCAGAGTTTCAAGCGGGTTGCGAGTTCTCTTCTCGCGGGTCAGTCTACTCGCCGCTCTCCAGACGGAGGCGTGGTCGACTTCAAGAGACTCAAGATATGAGTCCCATCGATCAGACGTAAAGAGACTGGGCCTGAAAGCGCCTTTTGACGCCGGGGTCACGAGTCCTTTGCCATCTGCGGCGGAGCTTGCGCCGTAACCAGATGGCGTGGAGAGCTTCCGGAGGTAGGGCCGAGCGTGGATGGTTCACCTCGAGAGCATAGGTGTGTCGATCCATGACACCTTGGACCAACTCCTGAAGATGAGTGGCTCGGAGATCCAAATCGTCACAAGTGACGATCGGGTCCGCGGGGAGCGATGGAAACCGCCGTGAGAACTCGTCATGGTAGGAGCGCCAGTTGACTCTCCTAACAATCTGAGCGGGAGGTCGGGATGACGCCGACATCTCACGGGCAGTTATAAAAAGGGGATTGTGATCGGATGAGAGATCCGACACTGACGAGACCTGGATGTGATGGGTCAAGTCCTTGGCTATGACAATGTCAAGGACGTCCGGTTGATGACCGGAAAAGGGGAAGTGAGTAGGGTCTTCTGGGCCGACGACTTGAAGTACCGGGTCGTCGGAGACGAACTGATACAGAGATTTTCCGTAGGCGTTGGCTACTTTGCTGTTCCAAGAGGGATGCTTGGCATTTAAGTCGCCGGCTATAATGGTTGGTAGGGGATGATCGAGGAGAGCGTCCCACTCCTCGGGCGGTGGAGGTATCCGCAGGCTGGGCCGGAGATACGCCGCAACAACGCGCAACTCCGATCCGCCTGCGTCTATCGCCACCGCACAACCTTCAACAAAAGATGTATCGAAAGGGGGTAGTGTCCTGTGGGATAATCCGCCTGTGGAATAAGACAGCTGTCCCCCCCCCCCGAGGGGCGACAGCCAGGCCGCTGGGGACGATCCTGACGAAAACAGATGTAAGATGGCAGGTTGAAGGTATGGTAGCGAGCCAGATGAGTCTGGCAAAGGAGGACGACATCAGCGTCGTACTCCGTTACGAAAGTCATCAGTTCAGATCGTTGAGGGACTACCCCATGGGCATTCCACGCAACGATCCTAAGACTTCTAGCCATTCAAAGGAAGAAGAGGAAAGAGGGTAGACAAGGATTGAAACACCAGGGCGAGAACCGTGGTTGTATCTGGAGCAGAGCATAAATAAAGAAGCCAAGTTTATATCAGCGATACTGTAAAATTACATTAATGTTTATTGAATTGCTATGTGCATTTGTTTGTTAGCATTGGCACACCATAATCAACGATTAGCACTGTCTTCGTTTCAATATCAGTCTTTTTTTCTATTTCCCTAGAAAATGTATAGATATTGTTGAACTACATTTATTTCTATGCTGCGTTGTATCAGTGGTCTCTTTATACTTTAAAACCTGCACGATAAGAAATTTTTATTCCTCGTTTGTTTTGGCAAACTAGAACCTATATTCAGCTTGTGGTCACGTCACGTTCAAGTGTTCAGTGTATTGTTTTGTAAGAGTGTCAAAAGATTCAAGGTCAGTAGACCCTGCTGTGTATCGCCTTCCACTTCACTCACGCGCGTTACACTAAAAACACAAACAACAACGTCAGCACATTCTCGTACGATAGCCATAAAACACACACACACACACACACACACACACACACACACACCATGCTACTACGAGCAAAGAAAGAAAGAAATCATCTCCTTTCCTCTATTTTTTCTGTCTTTATATAATGTTTTTGTTGTTTTCAATTTTATAAGTAGGAGTTCGAGGAGCCTCAACAGTTTGAAAATTATTATCATCATTCATCGTGAATAGGCCTTATATAATTATCAAATAACAATAACACTACAATAAAATAAAAATAATTAGTAAAAACTTTACACGCGTAATCTTGGAACTACCGAATGTAACATGTACGCGGGTAATGTAGAAAAGACGGAAATGATTAACACAGTAGTAAGGTGAAACTCGAACTTGTCAGTGGATGTAAAGTGTTTGCAAGAGACCCCCCCCCTCACCACCGTTGCAAGCGCATACTGTATAACGCTCAATGACTATTGTTACTGTAAGCTGTTACTACTGCGTGACTTTGAAACTTATTACGGTTCTATCATTTTTTTTAGTACATGTCATTTATCGCACATTAGGTCGTCAATTGTTTTGTTCCGGTCTGTCTGATTTCATGGGTTTGACTTCTGTAGAATGCCGAATAGAAAGAAAGTTGTTTTGTCACTTAAAAATAAACTGGAAATTGTAAAGTGGTTAAAAAATTGTGAATCCAGTCGTGTTTTAGTTGATCGATACGACGTAGGGACCCCCACCATTTTAAATGTAACTTAAAATTCCGATTAGTTGATGCAATTTTGACAGTAAGGATGTAAGTGTACATCGAAAAATTATGGAAAAAATTTTGCAGACTTCTGAAAAAGGTAAAGGAATAAGATAATAATATTCATCCGTTCCCTTTAAACAGCAGTAGACCTTAAGTATTCAACTCCTTTTAAGACTTCCGCGGAAATAGGTTATTTTACTTCTCTTTGACTCGCGCGCGCTCGCGCGCGCACACACACACACACACACACACGCATGTGTATATAGAGTCTGCTCTAGTATGTGTAGATGCGTGAAGCATTCGTATAGGCCTACCTGGCTGCTAAAACGTAAAGAACCCTAGATGAATATTATCTGTACCTACGATATGTGGAATATGCGTAATTGTGATTTGATTGTGTTGGGGGGGGGGATCTCTTGTGTTTTTGATAGGAGAGAGAGAGAGAGAGAGAGAGAGAGAGAGAGTGAGAGTATGCGAGTGAGAGGGAGGAAGAGTGTGAATGACAACGTCTGCATAATTTAACAATAGACTATATTACTCTATATACTACTCTGTATAGACGATGTACTCGGTAAATATTATTTTAAAACAATATAAATAATAAGTAATAACCATTGTCACACGATTAATTTGTTTACCATAATTTTGTGTTTGTAATATCAGTAGTTCTGTTATTTTGTACCTAATTCTCAAAATTTATGGATAAGTGTGTTCATTACTAGTAGTTATTATTAATAACTTTTAATAATATACATTATTGAACATCTTACCATCTGCATTCAGCTATAACATATTTTTGACATGTATTGCTATTTCCACCAGTTCCAATAAACATTCAATTATTACTGGATCTATAATTATTTACAAACGTAATTAAGGGATTATTATATTAACAATAATTTAAATTGTAATACTGTATTAATTATGTTTTTGGAATATTGTAATTATGTCTACCTATTTAAGTAAAATAATATGTAAGAAATGTTATTATTTTGTCAACGTAAAACAAAACTGCCACACACACACACACACACACACACACACACACACACACACACACACACACCACACACACCACACACACCACACACACAAAGAGAGGAATGTTTATAAACTCTCTACGTAAGCGTAAAATATGAAAGACGCGGATTGACAACTGCACCGAGTTTAAAACCAATCCTAATTACACATACCTACTTTGAAACTAACTAATACTAGATAATATTATGACTGTCTACAATTGTAAGGTACCTACAATACACACCCTATTTATAAACATAAACCGGAAGACATTTGTACAGCGTCCTTTTGACCTGTAAAGGTAATTAAAAGAACACATGTTTAGAAGGCAGTAGGGTGTTGGTTCTAGTTGGTAGTTATGTGTTTGACTTTTTCTGTATTGTCCGTACACAGGTCCTGATGATAACAATAGATATTATCAAAACGTCGACACAAACAATGTAAAATTTGTGTTATATTTATTGACCGACCCTCACCTTCCATCGTTAAAATTTATTGATCGACGGTCACTACTAAAATTAAGAATTTTATTATTATTTTTATTTTCATTTTTTAATATTTTTTATTAATTGTAAATCACACTTAACTACAGAAATCACAGGTTTGTTCTCAAACTACAGGTCTGCGCGCGCGCGCGCGCGCGCGCGTGTGTGTGTGTGTGTGTGTGTGTGTTTGTGTTTGTGTTTGTGCCTGTCAATGAGAAATAAAATAACATATCAGCCGAAGTCAAGTATTTCAGGTCTACTTCTGTTTAAAGGTAACGGATGAATATTGCCTTACACATTTTTCAGAAACCTGCAACTTTCACATTGCAATTTTTTATTATGCATGTAATGATGCCTTTGGACGTCGATCATTAGCGAATTATCCTATTTATTTTCCCAGGATTTCTCATTCGGTTGGGACGAACAAATCTGAGGGGAGAATAAAAGAAAGTAATTAAATACAACTGTAATTAAGAAAATGAAAATACGATTATGAGACCGAGAGCTGAGCTGCATATTTGCGTAAACACAGGATGTGCAATGTAAGCAGATTGACAAGGAAGACAAAACTCACTAGTGAGGTTATCTAGCCGTATACCTTAAATCCGCTGACATACGATTCGTAGATGACCTTGTTATTTGCACCTTTCCTTAGTTGTGGTTTGACAATCGTTGTGACACAGTAGTATTAAAGTCGTGAATTTTGATCTAGAATTTTTCTGATAATATAAGAAATTGTCTAATATTGAAATTTAACTAACTTAATAATAAATGTATTTCAATTATCTTGTTGGTACATCCTCTTCATTCACTTATTAATATTTATATAAATATATATTAACACTTTCACTGTGAACTTACTTTTAGGTTTTGATTACCCAGACGTTTCGACGTCGTATTCGTCTTTCTCAATGGGTTTTTAAATACTGAATGTCTGTACAGTAACGGTTATGGGATGTGGGTGTGTGTGGTGGGGGTTGCTGGTGGGAGGGAATTGGCGCTGGGATTCAAATTTTGTGTAGGTATCAGTGTATCGAAAAGTATGTGTGATCTGTAATGTAATTGTTCATTTAATATGTTGTTTGGTTGTAGTGTGTGATATCTGTACTACAACTAAACAACATATTACAGATATCACACACTACAACCAAACAACATATTAAATGAACAATTACATTACAGATCACACATACTTTTCGATACACTGATACCTACACACAATTTGAATCCCAGCGCCAATTCCCTCCCACCAGCAACCCCCACCACACACACCCACATCCCATAACCGTTACTGTACAGACATTCAGTATTTAAAAACCCATTGAGAAAGACAAATACGACGTCGAAACGTCTGGGTAATCAAAACCTAAAAGTAAGTTCACAGTGAAAGTGTTAATATATATTTATATAAATGTATTTCGTTCAAAACCGTTAGAGAGGTCTGCAGCTCCGGGAGTTTACAAGTGGTGTGATAATTCCTTTTAGCAATGAATTGTATAAATTTTCATAGGACCGCTAATGTTGGCTGCGGAGTTGAACAACAGATATGCAACCACGTGTTACCGCGTCTAATTATGCATAGATCAGCTCGGCGCTCAGAGCACGGAGCCCGCAGTTGTCCGACAATTATCTTATCTCTTCACACACACACACACACACGCACACACGCACGCACGCACAACATTGTCCGACAATTATCTTATCTCTCCCGTCACACACACACATACTGTTTACAGACACATGCTCTGACTTAAACATTCACAACTGTTATGTGACCTTGCACACTTTTGTTGGCGGGAGTTTCATATGCTTGCTTTTTAAATGGGATTATCCATACCTACTGCACTTGCAGGCTTAACAATAACGTTTTGCCTGAACTGTGCTGACATACTCTTTCAAATACAGTCTCTCTCTCTCTCTCTCTCTCTCTCTCTCTCTCTCTCTCTCTCTCTCTCTCTCTCTCGCGCGCGCGCACACACACACACACACACAGAGAGGCGTAGCAAGAGGGGCAGCCGCCCGGGGCGGCATAGCCAGGAGGGCGGCAAAGTGAGCATACACTAAAAAAATTGTTATCAGTTTATAAAACTACAAACAATTTGTTTCATTGATATGACTATTCCTTTCATAAAAGAAGCATAACCAGGCAGCTTCTCCGTTGTCATAAACCTCGCGTGGTAAACAGTATTAGTCTATTTATACTCAACCATCGTAATTATTGTTCATTATGATAAGGTAAACCGCACTTGTATGTATTTTTCTCCAACTAAAAAATCCCGTTTTGATTTTGTTGCACTTCATTTCCACACAAAAAATTATCAACGAACCCAATTCAATAGCGAAAATGTGTTTTCATCGTGACGAAATTTATATCCCCGTATTCAGGATTATGAAAATAGTCCTGCTCAACGCTCTGCGTTTTTAGATTGGAAAGTTCTTTAAACAAAGGAAAACTTATTGATGATCTACCTTAGGAACAAATGAGTAAAGCAGCTAAGTCGTGAAAAAAGTTCTCGAACAGGTCATTGCCGCAGTACAAAGTTTTGCATAACAAAATCTGGCACTGAGAGGACATCGAGAGTCAGTTACTAACGATCCAAATCCTGGAAACTGTCTGGCTTTGCTAAAATACTTGGCTAAATTTGTACCTTGTCATGAGATCTCATTTAGATTCAGTCTCTCGTAAATCTGGGTGTATATCGTATGTATCGCCAGCCATTCAAAATGAAATAATAAGCCTGTTAGGAGAAGGAGCGCAAAAATATATTATTACTGCATGTAAGAAGGCGAAGTACTTTAGTATTATATTTGACACAACACCAGATGCGTCACATGTAGAACAAATATCTTAGATTATAAGATTTGAAATTAAACGCATTTCTGTTGATATCAAGGAAGCCTTCATAGATTTTATTCCTTTAGAAGTGAAAACAGCGGAGGGGATCACAGAAGCTATTACAAGTAAGCTTGGGAGAGATGGATTGAATCTTAGCGGTTGCAGAGGTCAGTCTTATGACAATCAATCAACAATGGCTGGTATCCATTCAGGAGTTCAGAAGAGACTATTAGATTTCAATCCACTATCTTTGTTTGTTCCTTGTGACAACCATTCACTTAACTTGGTTGGAGTTCACGCAGTTCATGAAAATGTTCAGGCAGTGACATTTTTTGGGACAGTAGAACGTCTATTCACTTCCTTTTCCTGTTTCACTCATAAATGGAGTGTTTTTAAAGACTTCGTAAATATTACTCTAAAAAGACATTGTGATACCAGGTGGAGTTCAGAAACTGATGCGGTGAAAGCAATATCCACTGAGCTGGATGAAGTGGTCGCTGCGGTGGAGAAACTGATAAATACACCGACTGAAACAGTTGATACGAAGGAAGATGCACCATTAATAATTAATGTGATAGAAAACTTTAATTTTGTAACTTGCTCTTTTTCTGGACAGATATGCTTTGTTCTATAGACACAATCCAGAAAATCTTGCAGACCAAAGGAACAAGCTTTATTCAAGCATTGACACTTCTGGAGACGCTAACGGGCAAATTAAAAGTTTGGAGGAATGAGTCGTGTAACAATGTCATTACTAAGGCAGAGCAGGTATGTAATGAATGGGGTGCCAGTATCACATAAAGGATAAGAAGAAAGCGCAGGATGCCAGGAGAGTATGCAGACGATTCTGCATTAAATGCGAACTGTTAGGCAAGAAATGCGACGTTCTCTTATAAAAATTTTGGACAAACTGTCAGCTGAAATTTCAAGCCGTTTCTCTAACATAAAAGAGTTAAGAAAACGCTTTGGATTCCTCTGTAAATTTGAAGCGTACGTAAATTATGGGGATATACATTTTAAGGAACAGCTTTCCCAAATCAATATTAAGTGCACAGTGCTTGAAAAACTGTACCCACATGACCTAAACAGTGTAGAATTGTTCAGTGACTTAAAAAAAGTCATACTTTTATTAAAAAGGGCAACAGTTGATGGAGAATAAATAAACTTTACACCTCAGGGCCTGTTACAATACATTTCTTCAATGGGATTAGAAGCCTACAACACTAGCAACAGCTTTAAAACATTTTCTTACTTTACCAGTGTCTGCGGTTTCTTGCTAAAGATCGTTTAGTAAACTTAAATTGATTAAATCGTACCTACAATCAACAATATCTCAAGACAGGGTATCAAATCTAGGAATACTTTCAATTGAAAACGACATTCCTTTGTCTTTAGATTATAGTGATTTAATAACCAACTATGAAGCAATTAAGACAAAGAAAGTTACATTTTAAAATATTTCGTTTTAAATATTTATTATATATTAAAAACAAATATTAAGTGTTTATTAATAAAAGACAGAACCATTCACCTGTAATTGTAAGTTATTAAGTCTATTATTTTTAGTGTAGTTTTTTGTTTAACTTTATGTTGCTTTAGGATATTGTTTTGACGATGCGCTTTAGACCTACAATGAATTTGCATGTTTATTAGAACATTTTTATGTTAAAAATTTTGTATTTTCCTACATTTTATAGTCTCTACATTTGTTACTAATAAATGTATACAAACTATCTACCAGTAATGTTATAATATGTAATTTCTTAATTTTGACTTAACAAATATTCTTAAGACGTTTGCTGGACGTGTTTTCTTACAAAAAGCTACACATTTGTATTTATTAAGTACTTTGTTCACTGGATTGGCCGTCATTTTTGCTCTTTTGTCCCCTTTTAATTATAAAGGAGAGGCGGCCGACGATCTCCTTGCCCCGGGCGCCATAAAGCCTAGCTACGCCACTGATGATACATTCAGGTAGGCCTATTATAAAAATTTATTTTTGAATGTAGCCTATCTTTTTTTGTGATGTATGCAAATAATGTACAGCATAGTGTTTTCTCATTTCTTTGGGCCTTCCCTATTTTTGTAATTCTCATATCAGCATTTTATATCATCCACATTGGCCCCAATTGACCCGGATAAGGGAGTTTTTGCAACGTATTTTAAGTGAGTTAGCTTCAATTCAATTAACATCTGTAGATTATACACAGCACAAAATTAGTATGTACAAAGCTAACCCACTTATACTAAAACCTAATACTCATTTAATAACTATTTAGGCGGTTACTATGCAAGAATGTCCACATTTTTTGGAAAATAAATAATTTCTTTGTATCGATATCTCTATCTGTTATATAACAGAGGTATGAATAAAGCTGAGTTTGGTTAGTTTTTCGCATTCACGCCTGTTGCGACGTTTAACGGCGGTCCATAATGACTTGATCGATTGCGTATGTACCCCAATTACAGGATCTAAAAAATCCGGACCGCGAATGACCATCCCGTACTACTACGGGATTATGGAGCACAGATTTAACGCGTAATAACGCTTTCAGTCTTGTAGCGGTACGGGGAGACATCGACCTTGTCAGCGCAAAACTTTGTGGTTGTATACTCACCACCATAAGTGTAGGTAAAAACTATAGTCCTAACTATATCAAACAGTAATTTCGATTTTTGTGACCAAGTGCCCTTGCGCAATGCAATTTACGTGCGGCAATCTTATTTCGTACACTGCCATCCATCTGTCAGAATTATTCTCGTGTGTATATAACATCGTTGAATGACCGCGATCGCACTGCTAATTGTGATAACGAATGTGCTTATTTTGCAAAAATTCAGTGGAACTGGGATCTGTTGGGAATATGGCGAATTAATGTTAACTACGACACTGTTACACTGGAATAGTTAAAACACAACTGAGGTTGTATAAGATTCTGCATGTAATGTGTCGTATAACGTGTTACTTATGAAGCTGTTGAGACTTTCTGGTTTACATTTAGGCAGAGAGAGTGAGTGAGAGAAAGACAGACATCGTGTGATAAGAAATACCGTTTATAGTACGATAGCCAAAACACAGGATGTTTACTGCAGGTGGCTTCTGAGAAAGTCCTTGAAAATAATGAACGAATAAGTGAGTGGTGGGGGGACCAAAGTGTATAAAATAATTATACAGCCCAATTCTACATCATTGACTCATCAATTCTTACACCTGAATACAGAGTAACAATTGGAGCGACCTGTTAAAGGTTTAGAATTTTCTGTTGCGCAATTGATGTGTATAACTGAAGAAAACTGTTGTGTTAGAATTGGAGGTTATTGTTATGAATGTATAAACAAAAAATGTGGTACTTTTCTTATGCGGTTTTTATCACTGAATCTGATGGTGGTAAAATAAAATGCCTCTGATAATTAGTACTTTTTATATAGTGGGGTCGAAAAAATTCAAGAATTGATGCCTCCTGTAACATGATGGTGAACTGATGGGAAGATACGTTTATATATATATATATATATATATAGGAATGTTAATTATCGACCGTATTATTATACTGTTAATGATTTCGAGGTTCGGTCATTAATCATGAAAACTCAGTTTTGCGACGTTTCGAGATTTATTCTTCTCATAATCATGCCTACAACATTAAAATATAGTCTTACTACAATTATATTATTTGTAAGTGTGTATAGGTGTGTGTAAAGTCATACATTACTATAACTATTTACTTACATTAACTGTGAGATGAGCTACAGCAACCACATTACACTAAACACTTATCACTGTTCCACACTTATACACATATAACACATTACATTTGTATAGTGTTAGCGTTATGAAGTTATCTGACAGACTGCCAGCGATATAAAATTTTAATAGTACCTTAACTAGTAAGTTGTTCAGTATTCCTATACCTGTAAACCATTGTCCATTTTAAAAAGAGTGAATAAGATTAGAATAACACTTGCTAAGACTTTGTACGTCCGTTTTCTTGTTAACTGAAAGGTGTTTATTCTTCTCTATTGTTAGCATTTCTAAGAATTGCCGTTTAAAGTGATTACTTTCTGCATGAATTACTTTAGCTTTATGAAACTGAAACGAGTGACCGTGTGTACGGGCGTGTTGTGTTAGGGCCGTGGGATCAGGTCTGTTAGTATTTACTTTCTGGCAGCTATATTTATGTTGATAAATACGTCTTTTAAAATACTGTTCAGAACAACCGTAACTGTGGAAAAAAATATTACGGTTGTTCTGAACAGTATTTTAAAAGACGTATTTATCAACATAAATATAGCTGCCAGAGAGTAAATACTAACAGACCTGATCCCACGGCCCTAACACAACACGCCCGTACACACGGTCACTCGTTTCAGTTTCATAAAGCTAAAGTAATTCATGCAGAAAGTAATCACTTTAAACGGCAATTCTTAGAAATGCTAACAATAGAGAAGAATAAACACCTTTCAGTTAACAAGAAAACGGACGTACAAAGTCTTAGCAAGTGTTATTCTAATCTTATTCACTCTTTTTAAAATGGACAATGGTTTACAGGTATAGGAATACTGAACAACTTACTAGTTAAGGTACTATTAAAATTTTATATCGCTGGCAGTCTGTCAGATAACTTCATAACGCTAACACTATACAAATGTAATGTGTTATATGTGTATAAGTATGGAACAGTGATAAGTGTTTGGTGTAATGTGGTTGCTGTAGCTCATCTCACAGTTAATGTAAGTAAATAGTTATAGTAATGTATGACTTTACACACACCTATACACACTTACAAATAATATAATTGTAGTAAGACTATATTTTAATGTTGTAGGCATGATTATGAGAAGAATAAATCTCGAAACGTCGCAAAACTGAGTTTTCATGATTAATGACCGAACCTCGAAATCATTAACAGTATATATATATATATATATATATATATATATATATATATATATATATATTGTAAACTTATTTTTTTAAGTTTACGAAATAATCAAGTCAATAAGATAGGTATTTAAATAAAAATTAAGCAGACTTTTCCTAAGAAAACACATTCAGTTATTCAAAATAATGTAAATAAAAGTAAGGAAAAAATAACATTCAAAGATATTTCATTTGTATTATTTGTTGGCTTTCTTATGCAAGTATGGGAGGGATGTGTGGAGTTGCTTCTGACATATAATGTCTGTCCATTTTTAGTCCAGTAAGGAGAGCGGAAAAAACGCCAAAACGTAACAAAATTTTGACTGTACATGTATCAACGTGATATTTTGTTTATACACTCCATTTGGGTCCTAGATCAAAGTTAAAAAAAAAGAATTGTACGCTTTCACCCCTAAAGGCTGAAAACCACCCCCAAAATTACAAAAATACGTGGGAGACTGAATAATTGGAATTAGAGGCTGCAAATTTGTTTGGGTGAGGTTTGAAGGGTGCTGAATGTAAATATGACAGGATAATTAACATTAATTCTATATTTGGGGTGATATCGACAATTTGTCCGGGGTGGTTATAAGAACATTCGCATTTTTAATGCTTTAATGCCGCGTTTTGGTGTATAATTAGTTTTTAGAGCAATAGTAAAGGCTACTATGTAAGACCATGTCCAGGGTAGACATAAATATGCGTGGTGACGACGTAAGAAAGTGAAAACCACCCCTGTAATTAAAAAATGAAAATGAAAATAAATAATTAAAGAAAACTGAACATTTGTTTCTGGATGTTTTTGAGGTCCATAAATTCAAATAAGATGCCATAAAAGTTTTTCATCCACTATATCAGGGTGAAAACCACCCCTATTAATAAAAAAATTACTATTAAAATAAATAATCGAATAAACCCGCTGAAAATTTGTATCTTGGGCGTTTTTGAGGTCGACACATTTAAATATGATGCCAGAAATGTTTTTCATCCACTAGTTGAGGGTAAAAGCCACCACTAAAATTAAATAAATTACTGTAAGAGTAAATAATCAAAAGGCGCGTTCAAAAAATGGTACCATGATGTTTTTGAGATCGGCAAATTATAATATTTTGTATTAATAGATCACTTACAAACAATCACTTAATATGAAAATAGTGACTAATTAAAAATAAGGGTTTTAAAATTCACTGTGTTCGAATAATTGTAAGATGAAATAATAACACAAAATCGAATCAAATCGTCATGTATTTTTTATTACGCATAAAATTATTATATTTTTACTCTTAAAATTATTAATCATATACATGCTTAAAAAATATTTACTCATTTTAATATTGAATATTTTTAAACGCATAAACGCATCATTCTGCTTCTTCCCCTTCATCAATAATAAGGTCATCTTCGTCATCAGGAGGCAAACAATTTAAACAACTTGTACCACTACATTCGGTACATGCGGAAGTACAAAATAATTTATCTATAATGCATATAAGACAAAAATACATAAATTTATTTCTGTTTTTACTCTATTTTTCAAGCTATTTTTTCGATATTATTGGATCATGCTATAATACAACTTTAACATTTAAAAAATGTATTTATTAGTTTAATTAAACACAATTTTATACTACTTATTAGAGCATCTTTAATTTATTTGTTCAAAATATTATCACAATTTTCACGAAGTAGGATTAAAAATGTATTATTTTTACAATAAGCACTTTTGAGCACGCGCCGTATATATATGTAGCTATAACTTTGTTCATTTTAACTCTACACAAATAATTCAAAAACGAATAGATAGATAATTTCAACCCTTACAAATAATGTCCTGAGGACCACCTGTCTAAAAGTTGTACGACAAAAAATATTCAAGGTCAAAGGAAAAAAGTCACCCCTCAAATTCGGTACTTGACCACCTTGTGACAGCTGCATCTTTGAAACGATGACAGGTAAAAACATAAACCAAGAGGAATTTTGGTCATCTAATTGTGTACTTTGACTTTGATCTGTATAATGTTTTTGCTAAAGTTTATTCTTATTCCGCTATTTCACCAAATGTATTGAGATTTGCAAATTTCCGAAAATGTGAAAAAAGGAAAAATCGCCGCCATTTTTGTCGAGAGCACCGAAAAAAATCTAAATAATTTGTAGTTGGTCCTTATGGTATGTATAAGTTAACTGTAGAAATATTTTTAATTATGTCTATTTTTGGACATGTGGGAAACATCGCGCGGGCCGGAGTTGGGAAAAAATTCCAAAAAATGCGCAATTTTTATGATGTAACTTTTTTTATTTTGAAGGCAGAAAATCCGGATAATGATTAATTTAAAGGATATTAATAGACCATCACTATGCACTAGACATTTTATAGTAAAAAGTATTTTTCTCGGTTAGTAGGAAGGGTTAAACTTTGTTAGTACAGGCAAAAAATTTGCAAGTTACAACTTCTTACGGCCATATCTTGAAAACAACTCGTGGATTAAAACCCGGCCAAAACGCATTTTGTTTGTTATTTCGTATAGAATAATTTTGGTCCTACTCATTTTTACTATAAACTCAAACGTTTTTTAGTTTTTCGCTAAAAATTACGCTAAAATCCTGTTTTTTTTTGGGGGTAAAAATCGAAAATGTTGATTTGGAGTAACTCGAAAACAACGCATTTTTCAAAACAGTTGCTTACTGACTTTTTTGCTTAGAATTTGATTCTCTATTGGATCCTGGGGTTAATTTTTTTTTTTGTCAATCACCCTTGAAAAAGGGGTGGTTCTCACCCCCAAATAAAAAGCGTACAGTTTAACTTTTTTAACTTTGTTCTAGAGTGCATATAGAACATACACATCAAATTTCGTGAAATTCCATTGACAGTCAAAATTTTGTTACGTCAAAAGCTGCGCTTACTGGACTATTTGTGTCAAAGTTTGATGCTCCTATCACTAAAATGGATTTTAAGTGTTCGTCTGACAAGTTAGCCCTGTACTTCGATTTTTAAAAGTTCATTTTTGAAAACGTTTGTTTTCAGATATAGGTCGATCCAAACATTGAAAGCATTGCACTTGCCGAGTGCACGGGGGGGGGGGGGGTGAATAGGATTCTTCGCTTTAGGTTGATGCGAGTCAAAAGCGTGATTCATTCAAGGCAGCCATTATAACATTTTACTGAACTTATTTCTTGTTCAGTTATTTAGTAAAATGTTATAATATTTGAAGTATTTTGACGATCTATTTAACAATGCACGCAGCATTGGTCGGGTTGCCGCGTGCCGGACAATAACCTTTCGCGGACCGTAGTTTGGAGACCCCTGGCCTACATCATATACGCTCAACTGTATATTAATTGAAACGTTATTTTTTCAGATTTTTTAATTTTATACTTGTTTACTAATTTGATTTCCATCTGGAAAATTTACAGTTCACAATTCACAGTTAGCAGTACAAAATATTTGCATATGACACTGTGAATGCGGTGGAAGCTCATTAGGAATCGCACTGTGACACTGTGACAATAGTATTCACTAAATCAATGTATACAATTATCTAAGAAAATTGGGTGTAACGTAGCAAGTCCAATGGAAGTATTTCTATTAGCAAAACCGTATCACTAAAAAAAGAAGAATCTTGGCTGAATACAGCCGCAACGAAGTCCTCTGTAGAGTAGACATTTCTCGACCACAGAATTATGTTCACTTGCCCTACAAAGGGTGCGTGAGTTATGTAACATCTGATCGTACACATGTTACATGGCTAAGGTGATTTACCCTAATCTGTGAAGGGCACAAAAGTAGTAATTAAACCGATACATCTTCTGGTAGATACTTCATAATTCGAATATTTTATTGACAACGGAGGGTAATAAATAATCTAATTAAATTAAGATATGCCATTAAATTAAAAGAGTTGTGAAAATAAATAAAACAAAAAAGATCGAGTACCTGAATGTTGTGTGATGATGTGGTTGCCACAGGCGCTGTCCGTGTTGAACCTGTAGTCTATCTGGTAACGGAAGCCCTTGGTAGTCCACGAGTACTGTGCCACATTATATACTACCCGTAGCGCAGACCACGACCTCAGTCCCACCGGCAGCCATTCTTGCTAACACAAGTTACAGTTTGTACATAATTAAACATGTTTTATGTCGTCAATAAAAATAATCTTCAACTTATTGTGTTTATAGTTTGTTATACAATATATATCATATATTGTTATGCCTAAAACCATGGAAGGGTAAGCAGAACTGATTACAAAAGAAAGTATTAGAATTCTCGTGGGATTAATTGTGGTTCACTGCTTTTAATGTGATCGAATGTAATTATGATTGCTTCATATTAGATCAAATAAATTATTTACATTAGCTCATATTAAAAATTATTATAATGACGGGCACACGATCATTATCTTTAAACAGTGGACTGACCGATTGGAATCGTTATAATTTACTAACACGCTTATGTAAATAAACAAACACAGTCGTATACACAATTCTAGTATGCAGTTTTCTCAAACACACATCACTACAAATAGTAAATGCCACTAATTACAAACGTCCGCACAAAATAAGTGGATAATCAAAACACCGATTTTGTGTGATGCGCAAACTGCGGAGGGCCAACGTTAATGTTTGCGAGAGTTTCCAATAATCGGCTCACCGTCTCCAAGATACAGGAGGATCGAAAGCTTGCTATACTTCGTTCAGCCAGAAGGATAACATTAGGCAGCCTTTCATGTAATAGAGTCTTCTTAGTTGAGCAGCACTTCCTAACACCGTGTCTGTGCAACAATCAGATTGCATGGTTAGTGAGATGAGATTGCCGTTTTCAGTCCACGTTACCACAATTAGGATTAGGATCATCAACCAAGCTTATCTCCTTCAATGGAACCGACTCATTCACGTGTAGAAACAACGTAACTGCACTGATACGAGATAACTAATTAATGATCACTGATAACAGTTGCTTTGATGCCGACTGTCATCCTTCTGAGCGAGGAAGCTATACACAGAACGAGATCGTTACGTCATCCACGTGGTATATACTCCACGCATCAGCGTAACAAATAATATGACTTATAAGTTATTCATAGACCCTTCTATTATTTATATTTGTTTAGAATATATGTATACAAGTATCCGTTAACTCAAAAACGTTAGGTTCTTTATTTTAAGTGTTACTGTGTTATAAGCATTGTATATACCGATTAAACGTTATGTTTTCCTCAACCATGGCTTTTGTTAATTTCAGCAGTAAACTAAAAACCAAAAACCGTTGTCACCTCACAAATGAAAACAACACGTATTTTCACTTTGTATTAAGAAATAGGACAATTTACAATTAGTACACTTCTTCTTTTCCACATCGTAATATATCGATACAATCGCATATTAAAAACATCGAAAATGTACTGCAGTAACGGATAAAGGGACAGTCCGATACCGCTAAATAGTATTTGTTTATTTATTTGTTACTATGGTATTTAATTCTGGTCTCCATGGTGTTGATGACATCTTTATACGCGTCAACGAAAAGGCATAATTAAAAGGGCATAAATCGTACGAACGGCGCAAAATATCAAATTCGAGGTTAGACAGTATTTATCGCCCTGTGTCTAAAGGTTACCTGTGCAAAATTTGGTGGCAATCGGTGTAACGGTGTGGATTTGTATTCAGTACCCATAAATCCTCAGACTTTGAGTTTTATATAGATGTAATGTATGTTATAAATTAACGTTATAAAATTAAAAATTTTTGAAAATAAACGATTTATGACAATTGGCTAAAAAATAATGTATAGTGTAGTTTGATAATCGTTAAAGCCATGAATTTTCTATTATTATGCAAAATAATAAACAGTCATATATTTAAATAGTTATTATAGAAACAGAAACAACAAAACAACATCAACAATAACAACAACAACTACAATAATAATAATAGAACTCTAAGCAATTTACATGTCAAATGGATATAGTGGGAAGAACGAATGGCGGAGTGGTGTAAAATGTTTTAGCGGTTAATTGGATATGAGTTGTGTAGAATTAACAGTCAGCATCAGTGCAGTTTCAGGTAGAAGTGATAACACTTGATGACCACGTCTCCTTTGATAGTACTCTGTTGGACGCACAAATAGTAGACAGTGCGTGAATAATTGCGTAACTACGGAAGAGATTTTCGAACTCTTATAAGTAAAAGTAACATTCTTTAACGTATGAAGTCCTGACTAGTTGGTTCCATATAGATAATCATAAATGAATTGTCATACACTTACAAATAGAATAAACTCATGTGTCTGTTAAATTCATTTCAGAACGCAAACGTATTCAAAACGTCTACATTATTCAGAACCAGTAAATATAGGTACACGTGTCGGGCGAGTTACGCCGTTGTTTACGATTCGGTCGTTGGTTAATTACCTTCATGCCGTCCTCTGGAGGGTAGTTAGCATCCAAAGTTAACAATGAGCCACGGTTATGACGAGACTGCAATGTTGTTTAACAGCGTTACGTAATACTGCGTATACTTCCATATTCTGTATCTTATAATCATAAAGATAAATAATACTTTTATGTAACGATAAAATTTGATTTTACACTACTCATGGCGTTCGTTCTCATTTTCAGACAAAAAATTCACCTTAGTGAATATGAGTTTATTCGTTTCGCCTAGGATACGATCAAGGTGGAACCTGTTCTCAGTATGGTTCTCACATGTTGTACGCAACCGAACATTATCGCTGCCACAACGTGCCACACTGACTAAAGGTTCAAATCTCCATCTCTCGCGTACGCAGAGTGTCAGTTAACTCTGTTAAACGACGGCAGTTTAACTCTGTTTAACGGGTTTGGCAGTTGTCTATCTGACTATATGGGGCATCAACCGTTTTTCGTAAAACTTTACATGCATAAACCTTTTACACTACAGAACTCTACTGTTTTGAAATTGATCCCTCCAAAAATGGGGGGGGGGTGAGGGTATCAAAATTGTGAAGAAATTGCAAAAGCCTATGTGAGGAATAAAATTAAAGGAAATTTTAACTACAATCTGAATATAGTGATAGTTTTTGACAATTTCAAATCGTTTGGTCGTCAGGGCCCAAAAAGTGGTTAAACGTTTTGATAAAATCGGAAACATTTATGTGGGATATCAAATTAAAGAGAATTTAAATTAAAAATGTTTTGGATCCCAGGCCCGACGAAAAGAGATAACAATTTTTTTGAAAATCCAGGATGGTGTCAGACTAAAAGAAAATGTAACCCAAGTCCGAATGAATGTTTCAAAATTTTAGTGTTTATTCTATGTCTATGTGCTCTAAAATTGTGTTATCACTAAAGAAGTAGTTGAGAAATTTGGATTTTTGTAATTTTTCCCTAATTGAAAAATTATCTTAAATTGAAATTTGTGTAATAATAAATTTACTTCGTTCATAATAATGAGTGAGGTCTGCAGCTTAGGAAGCGTGCTAGTTAAACTATTTCCCAATGTAATGCACATCCATCTTTCATCAAAGAATACTTAAAATTATGCATTGAGGTAAGTAAACCGTGATGAGACCAAGAATCGTGGATAGAAGTCGTTGTTATGCCAAATTAGTCCCAAATTTGTCTTGTTTTAAAGAAACTACTTCCAGCGCCAATCACTGGCATGATTTTTGTTTATATATGTTTCTCTCAGCTTAGTGTCAGAAATGATTTGCGAATGTTTGCGTTTTATAAGATTTATTTCTATGACGAAATGGTAAGGTAAGGTGAGTTCATTTTGCGAGCTGAAGGAATTCAACCGGAATGTAATACCAACAAAACACTGGTTGGATTTCATCGTTTTCATCTGATACAGTGAAGCTTAACTTACTTGCTTCATAGAAGACTCTAAAGATGGGGGTATTAGTAGATGACCAGCTACTACGTAAAGGACTTCCGGCTGCTTCATCATAAAATCAAGGTAGGTTTTCCAGTCTTCAGGTCCATTCAATCAGTGGACATGGCGGCACCTAGACTATAAGACGCTGGAGCATAGTACCGGCCACGTTACCTTACTCGTATCCCGTATACCGTACAAACTGAGCAGTTTACTTTACCTCTGCACCAGCAGTTCGATTGTACAAAAACACTTCTGTTATTATTGTTGCTGTTGTTGTTGTTGTTATTATTATTAACATTATTATAATTATTATTACTGAAAATACGGGAGTTCGCTGGACGGCGGTGCTGATCCAACACGTGAGGCCGTGGATCGAGGGAAAGCATGAGGAGGTCGGTTTTCACCTGACGAAGCTTCTGAGCGGTCATGGATATTTCCGATGTTACATCCATAAGATGGGTAGAGTCTTGTCTGCAGACTGCCTGTATTGCCCGAAGCACACCTTCTTCCAGTGTGATAGGTGTTGTCAATTTCTGATCCCGGGCTGTTTGGCACTATGCTAGCGAGTATAGCTCTGGACCACGGCCAAACAGCCCAGGATCAGAATTTAACAACATTTACTCTGGCCGTGTAAGCCTTAAAAGTAATTTGTGATAGGTGTGCTACAAACACACCTATCCCCTGGCCGGAGATATCGAATGATAGCTCCAGATAACATCGTCCGAGTCATGCTAACAGGAGAGGACGCCTGGAACCGCGAAGCACAGGGCATCTTCCGGGCGAAGAATAGAGAGTTAGACCGACTGACTAATTGACTTAGTAGTTCAATGAAGATGTGAACCCATTAGGCACAGAAAAACGACCTAGTCTGAAGTAGTGTGATAAACGGTCCCGGCTAGTGCTCGATCGCCGGACGAAGGGTTTTAGTGGGTAGTTCACTTGAGATGGGAGTACTACACTTCCTGCCTACACGCATTCCCCCTCCTTAACAACAAATTATTATTATTACTATATTTCTTAGGTTTGAAAGTAAAATTCTTCAAGTTTCAGTATGCCAATAAAACATCACATAAAAAATAAACGAAATGTTATTATACTTGGAAATCGCCGCACAAGCAGGAAACCGGTAGGCCGTAGTCGGTGACCAGCTGGAGGTGGTCGATACGTTTGAGCGGAGTGACACTGGTGACACATCTGCAGCCACTGTCGCCACATTCAGTGTAGCACTGAGGATCTGATGACAGTCGCCGCCGCAGCGAAACTACCTGCAACATTGCCACAAATATCTGACCACCACTATACACTTCTCTTCCTCTAATGGCATACCTTCACACACACACACACACACACACACACACACACACACACACACACACACACACACACACACACACACACACACACACACACACACACACACACACACACACACACACACACACACACACACACACACACACACACACACACACACACACAACTATATAGAGGAAACCCAAAATCTATTTCTGCCACCTTCAATATTCAGAACTTTTAGAGGATCATTTGCAGAAATTGACGTAGCATATGATAGGCTATGAAACAAAAGATGAGGTGTGTCCTAACCCAAGTGAAAACAAACTATGCTACAAACGGACTCTGAAGGAAAAAGGATTTATATGTGAAGAGAAAGTGTATTAAACAGGAAAAGAACTTCAAAGAATTAGAGTATAAATTAGTAGGAATTTCACAACTTACTACAAAAATAAGTAAAACGATAAAAATTAAAGTGTTACAAGTTTATTTTGAAACAGTGACGATGAGGAAGTAGAAGAAATACTGTTCGTTCATTCAAGCTGATAACAACCCCAAAAAAGCATAAATAAAAACATAAATTAAAAACAGCAGTGCAATGGGGAAAAAAGAACAGGCTAATTTTTAGGACAATTTGGATTTGGGAGAAATAAAAGAAGAGGTAGACTTATAAATTTTGTAGCACTGCAAAGATTTTTTATTTCTAATACTGTGTGTATGTGTTCATGACCCAATCTTGTTATTTGTATATTGTTGTAGGTATTGATTTAAAAGATAACTAAACGCACTAGGCTACGCATACGAAATCACGCAGCCAACTACGTACACACTTTCAGAAAGTCTTCTTAAGTTTTGAACAAGAACGAAATCTACGTACTATATTACTCCTATTGCGCACAATACTTTAGTTCAAGGCAATACTTATTCATTTATTTGCTGTACTGTTTACCACTATCTTTATTCTCGATAATATCATATTAACGTAAAATTGTGTTCCACAATTCAGGGGTGCCCACAGGGGGGGATCATAGCGCAAGTTGCGCATTGAGAATTTTTGGGGGGGATTTTTCGGGTGTATTTTAAAGATTTTCGAGGCGGATTTTTTCAAGAATAACATTTTAAATCCAACATTGATGGAAATTTTTACCGTGTTTGTGCAACAAACTAAGCTATTAGTAAAAAACTAAAGCAATTGCATAATATCTTTATGATTGTTTTAACGAACTGGCAGCATAAATGTCTCTACCAGTACAACTAGTAGTAGATTTCGTTTTGGAATTTGGAAAACTGGCCCTGGCAGCCTGCAGCAACATCCTGTCAATGAGTCAGAGGGTACGTGAATAATAAATCGTGAATGTAAAAATGTGTGTGTGTGCTAAGCTTGTTGACCGGCAGGCAGTGGGGGGGGACTTTTCAATTGGGGGGAGTGTTGAGACTTTTGGGGGGGATTTGCACATTGGGCCTTGGGGGGGATGGGCACCCCTGCCACAATTTGATTTAGGTGTCCACAACTACTGTTATAGAATTCGACTGCTACCTGTAAACTGATGCTTTGGTTTACTGCTGGCACAAATCTTTGAGTGCAGACTAAAGAGCCCTCTATGTTCCAGAATATGTGTGCTTCTCCGGGGTTTGTAACGTAGCCCTTGACTGCACTGCTCAGCCCGTAGTAGTCAGAATTACAAATGGTGTCCGGCTGTAGAGTCCCTTGTAGCTGCTCTGCACAAATTGTAAAAACAATCGAAAAGTAACAAATGAAGGAATTAATTGTTACGGAACGCAATAAAAAAATTCCATCAGTCAATTTACTATAAATTACATCATGAAATTTGACCTGAACGTATCTGTGAACACGTGCGAGTCAGTAAACGATGTACATGCCCATATATTTTAAGATCATTTTTATAATTTCAAAAGCATGCTCATTCAAATCCGTGTTCACTGTTTAGTTGGCAGCATAAGGAACTATTGGCCACGCTATTTGCCATAGGGAATCACGTGGCTGTTGGATTAGAAAATTAAAATGTTATTTACATCAAATTATACAGCGTAAACTAGTGAACATAACGGTTTAATTATTTTATTATTTTATCAATGTTAGATACACTTTTCTTACTTGAAACGAAATTCATACTTTACTTCATATGCATGAGTTCAAATATTTTATAGAATTTTTGAACTTGAATAGAAAATTCTAGAACATTTATTTATTGGTCAGTAAGTATCAGGAAAGTTGTAGCAAGCAGTTTAAGTTTAATTATAAACTCTGACATTTATCTATACAATGTGTGTGGGTGGATAACAGTTTGTCCGAACACTTCAGATTTATTTGGCTCCCTGAAGACAATAACAGTTAAATATAGTCATTGTGAACAGTCAAAAAGTTTGATATCTAATTGATAAAAATTCAAAAAACTGTTAAGTCTCACTTTAGGAATCTCAGTACTGCTGAATTGCAAATTAGAAAATACAAACTTGAAAACTTTTTTAAATTACTTGATAATTCTTAAAATGTTAAGTAAAGTGGCAATGTCAGCTAATTTTAACTCCAGATTTAGTGGTGAATGATGAATCAAAAGTATAGTAATAGAAATGATTGGATTCCCTCAAGCACAAAATTTAAAAACAAACAAAGAACAGAAATTCGTAGTAGAATAATACAGAATACAAAACAAGGCTTCGTTAACCTGCTGCGAGTGTAAGAGGAACTATTTTTTTTATTGCACCTGTCACAGATCCGTCCTATTTGAATGGTCTACACTGGTTTTACACTCTAATTTCTGCGGGTCTTTTCTTGGAGTAACTATCAGTCCTTTTCTTTCATTTTTACGTTAAAATCTGTAAATAGATCGCTGGCTGGTAGTTATTGCATCACTGGTTTTTGTAACTACGTAACTCAGCTTTGGTTGGATGACACTTTTAGAGAAATTTGAACCCAAGTGTTCAAAACAATTGTTTTTATATTGCCGTTTTTGACGGGGGTTCCCTTCGCTCGCTGTTCCTACTCTGTTCTGACACTCAGTAACATTTGCCTGTCTCAGAATCACACATAAACTAAAGATGAGAAACGAAATACCAGAAATAGGTAGTTTGTGCTTAGACATTAGGAAGTCAGGGTTTGTAAGCAGTCCAATTATCTTACCAGTGTTTTGTGTGGTATGCTTTTGCGCAACTTACTTCTGTTCATCATATCTGTGTGAAACATTGTTTATTCACTTTATAACTACTCATACCGTTAGGCGGGCGTGAGTTCATCAGTGAGTATGTTCACACTACACTAACAATTCAAACCTATCAACGAACAATATACTTCCTAATGCAATCAAGAAATCTTTAGTATCAGCATCATTGCAGAGAAAACGGTCAAACACCTTGCACCTCTCTCACTCTCCTCTCTCTCTTTCCCCCTTAAACCCTCTCTCCCTATCGCTCTCCCCTCTTTTTATAAAGTTAAAGATTACTTATTGCTTTTAGACAGTTTAGCTTTAAGTTTTTAGACATAAAAACAATGCCAGTATTTCGGATTTATTAATCCATTTATAAAATTTCAATCTTAAAATGTAAGATTTTAAAATTCAAGATCAAAACCAAAGGTAAAAACAGATAATAGATTTTTTTTACAAAATCCAAAATAAAATAGAATATTTTTTTAAAATACGATTTTCAAATACGTATACAACACTTACATATGTACTATGGATACTTAACTGAATGCTGAATTCTATGAAAAGGTTTGTTTTACGAAAAATTTCAATAACAAATCAAACGGTAACATAACAAATAGAATTACATAAAAATAACAACAAATTCTAATGAATGATAAATCAAACACTATCTCACAATTTAATATAATAACATAATAAAAAATAATGTAAGTTAACTCATTATTAATAATCAAACATAAAATAGGCGAAATTTAGAAATAAATTATTATATCCTTATAATAGTTATCGTGTTTGCAAATAAGTTTGATGTTTGCAAATAAGTTGTCGTGTGATTTATAATAATTATTAATCATATGTAGGCTACCAACAGAGAGATGTAGTCGACTTTCAAAACTCCATTTTTCCTAGAACACAAATTACTTTAACGTTTTACACATTGTATAATTTTACCCACTTGTTAACTTTAAAACAATATTTAAAAAACGAATTTGCATCAATAAATAGAAATAACTATCGTGAACAGTGTCACTTTGTTCCTTACGTCGGTTGATGTTTTAAGCCCCAGTAACTAGCATGGGCTCAACGCACTGCTCTTACGCTGCCAACTAAATTGTGAACGCTGAATAGACGTTTAAATATCTTTATAGTAAAATTACCGTTGTGGAAGACATAGGCGCCCTCAGCGTATTCTGTTTCACTCAGGGAACTGATTGATTTAAACCGTCGCAGTACCATGGTCACTTTGTGATCAGTCGATAACATCGTTTGATGTCTGTGAAATCTGAAATGTGATAATGTGAGTCTTAGCTCCACCTCTGATTGTATGTTTGTCTGTCTGTCTCTGTCTCTGTCTCTCTCTCTCTCTCTCTCTCTCTCTCTCTCTCTCTCTCTCTCTCTCTCTCTCTCTCTCTCTCTCTCTCTCTCTCTCTCTCTCACACACACACACACACACACACACACACAAAGTGTGTTCTTTACTTTTCGTGAAGGAATGAATAATCTTCAATTAGGTCAATAATTCCTACAGTTGTAACATTCTTTTTACTGAATCAAAAAACTTGCTTCTTTTCAAGTTTTGCTTAATTTAATGTATTCTACTCAACATCTGACAGTACTTGCGTTTAACACAGAAAATAAAATTAGGTCTATTTCTAACTTTAAAATAAACCACTGATAATCGTTTGATTACATAAAAGCAAATTTAAAAGCGGCAAATACGTTTAGGCCAGTCATTTGAGCCCGAAAAAAGTGCAAAGTGGGACAAAACTTGTATCACAAAAATAACCTTGTGGAATAGATTTGTGGAGTCATCTATATTGTAATGGTACATATATTCAACTAACGATAATGAAGAAACATGACAAAATAAATTATTTAAAATAATTAACACTATAATAAAAAGGGATGAGTCAGAGATTAAAGAATGGGTGATTCAAAATAATAATACGATCAAACATATCAAGGTAATCATGAAAGTAACCTCTAATAATAAAAAAAGTAACAAACAACGAACCAAAACGATGAAAACGATGATACATGGCGATTTAACCACAATGACCCAATAGATGGTAAGTGAGAGAGCAGAACCAGCCCCAAAAAACAAGAATATAATATAAATTATGACATTTGTAAGTGAATAACTAGAACTAGTCACCACACTAACCTAAGGAGGTATAAATAATTAGCAAGGAAGTGAGAAGATAGAACCAGCCCCAACACCAAGGAAGGGATATACAAAATATAACAAAATGACGTAAAGACAGTAAAAGTGCACAACCCTAGTGATAGACCAAGTGAAAAGAGACCAATCAATGATAATAGTATATAATAATAATGATTGTAAAACACAGACATATAATAAGAAGTGTTCAATTTTAGTGACTTAAATTGTAGAAGGGTACACTAACCCAAATACATAGAGATAACTATGACAAATCAAACTAGCACGACACAAACTTATTAATTGTATAATCAAACTTAGTAGAGTGAGAGATAGTGAGTTAAAATGATAATGAACATTTTTAAACAAATGAGAAAGAGAATTTTAGTAAGCAATACCCACCAATAACACTTAAACCATACAGAGTGCAAGGTGTTAGCATTAAAATACCCCAAAGTAAATATAACTCCCCTTAATAGTGATAAACACTGATAAGTCAGTGAAAAAAGTTTATGTGTGCATAAAAAGTGAGTGAGAGATAATAATTGCTAAACACAGGAAGGACTGTGGCGATTAAAAGCAATTATAAGTGGACACCAGTATGTAACAAACTAAACTAAAGTGTAGTAGTTTAAATAAAGTGTAGTAGAATTAAGTTAGCAGTAGTAGTAACTACATATCACGTTTTAGATTGTGAACAATTAATATTCTAAGTAACAAATTATATTATTACCCATGAGTTTAAGAAAAATGGACTATTAGTGTTTTAATACACAGCACAGAGAATTTCTAATATACAGAGGTATAAAACCAATCTTTATTAACCCAAAATGATAAGGGAAAGACAACTGATAATAAAATAATCATTATAAGATTTTAATAAAAATATGGTAAATTGTTATTAGAGTGAGATGTTAATGACCCAATGCCATATAGGATTAATAATAAGGATTTATCATTATAGTCAAAATATTTAATTAATGTTTATATGTTTGTTGTTTATACTATTTAATGATTGTTACTCACCAAAGAGTATGAGTAGATGATGAAAGTGAACATTTTGGGTAATGAAAAGTAAATAATTATGTTTTAATGAATAGAATTATGTCTGTGGGAATTGTTAAACCATAAGATTCAATGTTATATAAAGTAATAAATAATAAGAAATAATAATTAAAAACAAACAAAAACAGTAAACAAGAAACAAAATAAATACAGAGAAATACAATGATACTAAAAGGCAGTTATGACAATAGACAAGCCAGAATATGAAACCAGTAAAATCACATATAATTACAAGAACAAACATAAAACCATAGAACAAATAAATAAAATCATGTATTAAACCAAAGAACCCATACAAGGGGAAAATAAATGTAATCTCTGTAATTTAATAAAAATAGCCAATTGCTGTTTAGGCCTAGGCAAATGCCTAACTGTAAAACTACAAAAAACTTCAGTTTTGAGAATTAAACAATGACATTAGCAAAACTAAGGCATATAAACAATAAAAGACGATTAGAGAATCATGTTAAGAAGGAAATATTAAAGTAATCATGTATATTGAGAAAACAGTGTAATTAAACAAAATCAACATAACTGTCAAAATGTTAATACCTAAGTAAACACAATAGTATTGGATGTCAAATTGATCCTTGAACCAAAATACGAACAGTGGTAATGATATTTAATACTTAAAAGGGAATACTGAAGATTAATTGCATTCAGAAGATCTGTAACCATTTTAAATAAAAATTCAAATCTCCTAACAATGGTCTTAAACCAATTTAACCAATCAGAAATTTTGAGTTACCATGACAACAGCAGAATATTGACTATTTTCAGTTAGGAACGGGAGAATCTGTAGTGACGCTTAACTGAAGAGACGCCACGCCGTGAAGGGCCCAAATTTTAACATAAAACATTAAAAGTGCCCATAATTTTATGAAGAAAAGGACCAGACCAACTGATGAGAGGATGTTACAATCAATCTAGACCAAGGACCAGCTCAAATTAATCCAGAAGCATGGAATATAAGGAAATTAACAAGAAGAAGACGCCAGACGTAACTGAAGCCTAAGATTTGAAGAAAGAAGAATAGACATCGACGAACTAACCTCCGTTACTATTTGACAATACCCTTCCTATCAACCAACGATAAGTATTGCTGAATTCATTGAACTCTTAAAATAAATTCTCTTTCAAATTGATAACAAAACGGTGAACTCTCACTATTACTGAAGGTATTAATTTTCAAGGACTGATGAACAAGCATAATTTGTAAACACTAAATAACTGATGATAACCTATGTATTACACCAACGACACTGTCACACACTTTAACACCACAACATTGAATTTAAAGTAAACCTTGTTTGATTTTAATGCTCACGAACATTAAGTGATATATTTTAATTTATTATCTTGTTTTAAAAACTTCTTTGTCGTACTTAAAAGGACTCTATTTTGGCAAATTTATTTTGTAAATAATAATCAACGCTGTCTTGTGGCGAAATGAAACATTGTATTGCCAACCCAGCCATCCGCTGAGTGAACGACTATTTATTGCCGAGGCTAAAATTATTATATTGATTACTATTTTTTGTACAAGCGTTAACAAGAATTAACAGTTCTGAGCCAAATAAAAAAGTGTGCACCATTAACAACTGTCCAGCAATTATTTATAGAAAAATATTATGTATGTTTTGTTGTGTAGCAGTGAGTCAACCTAACCAACATTATTTCAAGTTGGTAACACGTTTTCCCCCACTCAAACGAGATTCGAGTTCATGCCGGTCGGCGAACTATTCGAATTTACACTAATACACTGTTAAACCATCCAGGTGAAAACTTTTAATTGTTTTCTCGCAAAACAATTTGGCGCCTATCGGGAAGTACAAAAGAGTGAGAAGGGACAGGTAAGGCACACAGGCTACTAGACGCTTTTATAACACCGAACGAACATTAATAACGTTCGCATATTAAACAACATTAAAACTTCTAAACACGAAACATAACATTAATTACAAAGTGGCGCACCAACTAGTGAGGGTAGAGTTACGAGTAGATATCTAGCGGCAAGTACGACAGAAGGGAAACAAGATGAAGAGGGCATCATCACTGAGGCGGACGAAGGAGGCCGAAAAGGAAGTGAGTGTGGAAGAAAAGAAGTGACTTCTGTCGAGGACGCCGAACAAATGTTACCTCCAATGGAATCAGTCAAACCCGTGCAGCCAGAAAATCAACCGGAGAAACCCGCACGATCAGAGGACGGGAATTTGCTGGAAATAATGAGGGCGATAACGTCGTTAAAGAAGCTTTCAAAGGAGAATTAAACAAAACGAACAAAAATATAACGTCACTGAGTAATAAAATTGATGACGAAAAAGAAGAGTTCAAGGGAGAATTGAACAAAAATATAGAGTCGTTAAAAGGAGATAACCAGAAAATAAGCCAGCAAATGGCCGAAAATAATAAGGAAATGGCAGTGAACATGGAAAACGTAAAGGAAGAGTTGAAGCAGAACAACCAGAAAAACTTGGAGGAGTTGAAGGAAGAGTTGAGCAGAACTATTGAAAATAATAATGAGCAGATCAATAAGAAGATCGAGGAGGAGATGACGGGTATACGACGAGAGATTTCCGAAATACACGGGAAATGGGAAATTACGAGCCATGACCTGCAACAAACGAAAGAAGACTTCGGCGAACGAATGGCCAACATGGAAGAAGATAGCCAGATCCGATAAAATCTATAAGAACCATAACCGACCAAAATATAACACAGATACGAACAGATTTTGGAGAGAAGTGCCGGGAGATCGACACCGCCGTAAGCGAAGTTCGCGGACAAGGCCAACAAAACAAAAACAAAATTGAAGAAATCCAGCAACAAGAAATTGCCAAAATCAGGGAGGAGCTGGAAGTAATTAACAACAGACCGCCAATAATGACACAGTGCCAGCACATGGACAACCGGGAAGTAATCAACTTCAAACAATACCGGCGAAACCCGATGGAGTTCTTGGAGAGAGTGGACGAACAACTGGCCAAAACTCGGGAGAACAGATGGACCATTATCCGAGGGTACCTGGACGAGTATTTTCGTGACATAAACGATAATTGGTGGACGGCCACGAGACACGACCTCACGAATTACGAAGAATTTAAAGACGTGTTCAAAAGGAAATACTGGTCGGAGGCGACACAAAACATTGTGCGAGACAGTATATGTTTCGGCAGGTATGACGCCATCAGAGGGACGACTTTCACAGCATATTTCCTGGGAAAGGTATGCCTAGCAAGGAACCTGGAGCCGAAAATCCCAGAAGAAAGTTTAGACGAAACTCGCTTTTCACTACGAAGAGGGTGTCTCCAGAGCGCGGCTGGGTAGCCAAATTAAGACCATCCAATCCATGGCAGCCCTACTAGAAGATTACGAAAGGGAGCGGTATTACCGTAGGAGCCGACAGCGGGACGACAGGGGCGAAAACAAAAATTTCCAGAATGGTTATCAATATAACAACAATAACTACCGTTCAAATTATAACAATCGTAACAATGTGAATAACCCACCCAACGAGTCACATAATAGACCTAATAATAACCCGGCCAGCCAGCAAAATAACGGCTATAATAACAATAATAGGCCGAACAATACAAATAATCAGTATAATCGACCAAATAACACACAACATCAACCATATAAGCCGAATAACACAAATTACAACCGGCCAAATTTCAACAACAACACAAATGACAATAGAAATCGCAACAACACAGATCGTAACTATCGTCAAGTGCATTATTTGAGGGCCGAAAGTGACGGGAGAAATAGGTCATATTATCAGGGACGACGAAGTGCCGACCGAAATGCCTACGGACATTGGTACAGTGATAGTAACTACGGACGTGACACCAGAACCAACACGGGCCGAAGTCGTAGTCAAGAGGTATACAGGCGTGACCGATACGAAGAGGATCATAACCAGCCTGAACCCCGACCGTCCACGAGCGGAAGTCAGCCAACAAATCAGCAAGATGGGCGTAACGATCAGTCCGAGATGACGTTAAACTAGGAGCGGCAGTGAAAAAGCTACTTGTACCCTCACTGAACCAGCCTATTGGGTTAAATCGCAACGTTGCACAAACCAATGGCGAACGCACAATTACGATAGTGCGAAATAATTATTTGAAAAATATTGTAGAGGAATTGCTCAAGGAAAGTAATAACCAATCTGATAGTAAACACAGCGAAATTGCTTATATCTCAACACAAGTTAACGGAGTACCGACACAAATTATGATAGACACGGGATCAAATATTTCGTTAATCGACAGTATCGAACTTCAAAAGATGCAAGAAGCGAGTAAGACAATTATACTTACGCTGCCCATTAGCAACATTGTCCTTGTAGGTGCGACCGGATGACAAAATAGAACCGTCCGAAAACAAGTCCAACTCGAACTGACAAGCAACGGACAAACCGTAACAATGACGTTTTTAGTAGCCAACGGATTACCATTCCAGATACTAATTGGTTGCGATATGCTGCGCCAGTACTCAGCCATAATTGACTTGAGCAAATACAAGCTAATTTTGAAGAAAGGTGACATACAATGGACAACCGAATTGACCAATAGTGACGAAATACAGCCGAATAAAACAATGTACCATATCCAAAAGTACAGAAATACTGGCGAACATACACCGAATAATGGAATTTATGACGAGACCGACAATGAAGAACTATGGCAAGAAAAAATCGAAGAAATCCGAACTTTCCAGAGAGAGAAAACGAGCGCACAATTAACAGTTTCTACAAGCTGAAGAACTAATAGAAGTATATAAGTGTTACAAGCACGTATTTTCAGATACACCTGGAAACGTCAGAGATTATCAGTGCGAAATTCAATTCCGAGAGCCTGTCAACTTGATAAAAAAATCTTACCCGATCGCATTTTCATTAAAGAAAGCGGTGAGAACAGAGATCAATAGGCTAGTAGCAGAAGACATAATTGAACCAAGCTACTCACCCTACACCAGCCCTATCCTAGCAGTTCCAAAGAAACACGGGAAGGTGAGAATATGTCTAGATGCCCGTGAGATCAATAAGCACATAATAAATGATCGTACGTCCCCAGGAGAAATAGAAGAGATCCTGAAAAAGTTCTATAGGACCAAATTCATCAGTATATGGGACACTGTCTGCGGCTATTGGCAGGTTGAATTACACCCATCCAGTAGAAAATACATGGCATTTATATTCGAAGGACGGAACTTCCAATTCAAAAGATTACCCTTCGGATTGGTGAATTCGGTAGCAGTATTTGTAAAAATTATGGACCAGATACTTGGACCAGATGCATTACAGTTTACAACAGTCTATGTAGACGATTTATTAATAACTTCAGATGTGTGGGACGAACAGAGTAGAGTAGAGTATGTGCTGGAAAAACTATCAAATAACCATATAACCCTCAAGCTGGAAAAATACAAATTTTTGTCTGATGAAGTGCAATTTTTAGGGTTCAACTTGTCTGGAAATGGGATAACACCATCACAAGAAAAGGTTGAATGCATACAGAAGTTTCCAACACCTAAAAATAAGAAACAACTCCAATCATTTCTCGGTCTATGCAATTATTACCGAAAGTTCCAAAAGAATTATTTTGAAATGACAGCCAAATTTTCACACCGACTGTCATCCAAGAACAAATGGACGTGGGGAGTCGAACAAGACATAACACTCCAACTGATTAAAAATAAATTCATTGAGTCAGTAATGTTACGTCATCCTAATTTCACTAAACCATTCTATTTAAATTGCGACGCCAGTGACGTTAGCCTTGGATCCGTTTTGTACCAGGAGGATGAAGAGGGTAATCATTGCGTGATCAGTTTCTCAAGTAGAGTGCTAAACAGCAGTGAAAGAAATTATAACGTCACTGAGAAGGAATTGCTGAGCGTTGTATTTTCCTGTGGAAAATTTAGAACCATATTGGGGTACCCGATTACAGTAAGGACTGACCACATGTCCATATCATTCCTCAGGAATTGTAAGTTAAGTCATGGAAGATTGACTAGATGGAGTTTGGTATTACAGGAGCACGATTTAAATTGGGAATATATCCCAGGCAAGAAAAATGTTGTAGCAGATACCCTATCCAGATTGAACATTAAAGATCAGACGTACGAAGGAGAAAAGGAAACTATTATCAAAATATACCACATAATTAAAAGCAGAACTGACTTGGCCAACATCATGAAAGAAATGGAACGACAACAAGCACAAGATCCCAAACTAAGCAAAATTCTATCACGCTTAACAGCAAAGACGACCACATATCCCAATTTTACTGCAAACACCAAGGGATACTTTTCATAAAAACACAAAATAAATTCGAAACATGGAAAATAGCAATACCTCAAGCCACAGAGAAAGACCTAATTCTCGATTATTACGAGAGATATGGGCACATGGGCGCATTAAAAGTGGTAAAGGCCTTACAAGAGCATGTATACATGAAAGATGCCAACAGAAAGGTACGGAAATGCATAAAACAATGCCACATCTGTCAACTAGTGAAGGTCAACAATGACAGAAAAGAGGGCACCATGATACCGATAACCACCTCTTGTAAATTGGAGAAAGTCTTCGTTGACATATGCGGACCATTTCCGCGTAGTGGAGGAAAGCACCAATACAAATACCTCATTATTGTATTTGACCACTACACAAGGTTCACAAAGCTTTACCCCATCAATCGTGCCACTACCCAGAATATTTTAAAATTAATACTAGAACCATACGTTAGTGAAGTGGGAATACCCAAATGCATCATTACCGATCATGGAACGCAATTCAAGGGAAATAGATGGAAGAACACTTTACTAACTCATGGAATAAAAACGTACAAGACATCAGTGTACCATCACAGCAGCAACCCTGCAGAGCGAGTCTTGAGAAAAGTGGGGAGAATTCTCCGTACATATTGATATGAGCAGCACAGTGAATGGTCTAAATACATACCATCAGCCGAAAACTTTATAAATTTATCACACCACCAATTTATTGAAACAACACCATATACTGCAATGTTCCAAAGACCACCATCAAGAGAAATTACTTCTCTAATTCAATTTCTCAATCAAGAAGAATATCAGTTCGATGATGTGCAATTTCAACATAAGATACTAGAAAAGACAGACAAGATCAGACTAAAATATAAGCAAATGCAACCGAAACCCATACAATATCAGATTGGAGAGCAAATATTACTTAAAAACAGAGGATTACCAAGTACCATGGAAGGGATAGCCAAGAAGCTATTATTACTTTACACAGGACCTTACATAGTAAGTAAAGACAATCAAAACAACACATATGAGATCGTAGACCCAAAGACACAAAGAAGAAAGGGGACATATAACCAATCCTCTATGAAAAAATATTATTAAACACAAGAAAAAACATCCTGAAACCAATTAATAAGTAACTAGTGTTAAATAAGGAAGAAAAATATACAAAACAAATAATAAAAAGATCATGTATACCATACCCAAAATAATATCGCATCACTAAGAGCTAAAGAGTGTGAATAAAAGAAAAAGATTATAATTTGAAATAATGTATTGTATAAACTGAATAATAATAATGCGGAGAATCCTACAAATGATATTTATTTTATAGTCGCACTAAGACTACTTTTATAATTTTATTAATGATTGACTGTAGATAAGTCCAGCAATCAAATGTGTATTTGACGGCGGAGCAATGGAGTCAAAAGTACCCCTCCAATCCGATTCAATATAATGTTAGGGAATTAGATATCAAAGGGATAAGAACATTAAACAAAAATATGATACAAAAATCAAGAAGAATACTGAAACTCAAAAATAGTAAGAACCGTTAGCTCAAAACTAACCAGTGATTAAGAAAATAAAATGAAATAATGATTGATAATTTCAATCAAAAACCTGAACGATATTTGCTGAAATAATCAATTTTAGTGGCAGGGCAATATGTAATGGTACATATCTTCAACTAACGATAATGAAGAAACATGACAAAATAAATTATTTAAAATAATTAACACTATAATAAAAAGGGATGAGTCAGAGATTAAAGAATGGGTGATTCAAAATAATAATACGATCAAACATATCAAGGTAATCATGAAAGTAACCTCTAATAATAAAAAAAAGTAACAAACAACGAACCAAAACGATGAAAACGATGATACATGGCGATTTAACCACAATGACCCAATAGATGGTAAGTGAGAGAGCAGAACCAGCCCCAAAAAACAAGAATATAATATAAATTATGACACTTGTAAGTGAGTAACTAGAACTAGTCACCACACTAACCTAAGGAGGTATAAATAATTAGCAAGGAAGTGAGAAGATAGAACCAGCCCCAACACCAAGGAAGGGATATACAAAATATAACAAAATGACGTAAAGACAGTAAAAGTGCACAACCCCAGTGATAGACCAAGTGAAAAGAGACCAATCAATGATAATAGTATATAATAATAATGATTGTAAAACACAGACATATAATAAGAAGTGTTCAATTTTAGTGACTCAAATTGTAGAAGGGTACACTAACCCAAATAAATAGAGATAACTATGACAAATCAAACTAGCACGACACAAACTTATTAATTGTATAATCAAACTTAGTAGAGTGAGAGATAGTGAGTTAAAATGATAATGAACATTTTTAAACAAATGAGAAAGAGAATTTTAGTAAGCAATACCCACCAATAACACTTAAACCATACAGAGTGCAAGGTGTTAGCATTAAAACAGGTAAGGCACACAGGCTACTAGACGCTTTTATAACACCGAACGAACATTAATAACGTTCGCATATTAAACAACATTAAAACTTCTAAACACGAAACATAACATTAATTACAATATTAATATAAAAAAAAGTTTACACTCGTAGGTTTCTTGGAATTTTTAAATTAACAATAATGAACCGAAATTTTGGTTTTTTGTTAATAACTATTTAACAGTAAATTTTAGAAGAAAATGTTTCAAATAAAAGTTGTATCTTGAAAATTACTAATTAAATAAAAAATAAAATTAATGAGTGTTGTTTTTGGGGCTTATAAAATTGTCAAGATTTTTTATTTATTTTGTACGATAAAAATTGACCGAGGTATGACATTGTTATTACAGTCCGAAATGAAAAATGTTATCTCACCTCAATTATTAATACGCGTTTTTGTAGAATATCTTAAGAATGAATCATCTAATAAGATAATACTTTAAATAAAAGATTTAGCTTATGTAATCACCTATATTTTCGCTTTTTTTCATATTGATTCAATAAAAATTAACCAAGTCGTGGTATTATTAAAGTAGTGTGATATAAAAAAAATGTTTTCTCACGGCAATTTTTCATACGCGTTTTTCTAAAATATCTAGAAATTAAATGATTTTTAAACAAATATTTTATATGTAGCTTGTTTGTACAACTGTTTAAATTCCCTTTTATATATATATATATAAAATTAACTTATACGATAAAATGTTTTGAGAATAAAATTATAGATATTTTTTATATTTATTTATTTATTAAAAGTGTAGCATGTAATATAAGATATTACAATATATAAAATACATTGAATTATTCAGTACATAAAATAAATTCATTAATTTTATTTTCATCATCATTTCCAGTCGCATGTTCTTCGCTAAATTCTCCAACTTGATGCTCATCATTATCGTCTGTGTCAATCTTATCTTCAGATTCATCATCAGTCAGTTGTGGGAAATTATAGCAAGTCTTGATACTACACTGCCCAGACAATTCTGAGCATAAAAGACCTGCCCTTTTACAAGTATACAAATTAGGATTTTTACACGAAGTTTTTCTGCAGTTACAAAATATAGACACCAGTGGACATTTTGGGGCTAGAAGTTTTGTCAGGTGACAAAATGTTACCTTTCATTCAACCCCCATCATCTAGTGGTACATCATTCGAAAACCATTTTTGCACTTGCAAATAAACTCTGTAGAAATGGTATCTAGCAGCATATGAAGTCGGTGGCAAAGATTTTAATTGTATATGCTTAGAAATATATTGTTTTATTTCCTTTCTGGCTACAGTCCTTACAAAACTTACATATCTATACTCATCCACGTCGGTGGTATCATTTGGTGCCTTATAGAGGAAAAGTAAGAAAGCAATGCCATTTTTGTATATGACATCATGAGTTTGATTTTTTCGTAAAACTTTCAGCTACTTTTCTTATGTGCTCATTGCGAGCAGCCACTTTTTCAAATAACGTAACTACAAGTTTTTTTTATTAATGTACATGAATCCTTGCTTATTCGAATAACATCATGGAATCAATTCCTCAATGAATATACCTAAAATCATTGCTTATTCAAACAACATCGTGTAATTTTCTCAATGAACACAAGTTAAAGCATTTTCTTTATAAATGAAAACAACAATTGTAAGTTATGCTGTAGTCACATGTATTAATAAAAACATCTCTTAAGGTTTATTAATACATGTGATTAAAACTATGAAATTTAAACTAAAATATACCTTTATGCTGATTAAATAATATAACACACGCTTAAAATAATAGTTACAAAATGCTCTTCAAGATGAAAATAATTTTGAAAATGAAAAACGTATTCACCAAGTGTTTTACGCACTGCATTTTTCGTTTCGGAGTACATAGTATGTACATACAGCACGAAATGCTCGACTACTGCTAGAGACTCGTGTCCGCGCTCCCCCACCATTGCACGACTCAGCCGCAGCCTGCAGGTGGTCGAGGTCAAGCAGCGCATTATACCTACCTTTCAAATCCATTGTATATAAAAGGTATAAACCAAGGTACAAATCTATTGCTATACCTCGATAGTATCAGGACTTTACTAGTAAATCCTAAAATTTCAACTTATAAACTAATGCATGTAAAAGTTATTAATAAAACATTTAAAAAGGACATTTTTGGTGTGCACTTTTATAAATAAATAACTGTAATAAAATTATGATGTATAAATAAAAAATAAATTTTACATCCTTAAAGTTCATTAAATTAGCTTTTGTTTACACTGATACCTTGAAAATTAGGCGAGATACACGCATTTTAAGTTTGAAATTTGTAAAAATTTTACAAGTGCATAAATTTCTGAAAAATTAAAGTTACATGTTTTTTTAATGGTTGAATTGAAAAAAAATTTTAAATATGATCTTATACTACACGGTGTTCTTATCAAATTATTACAATATAAGAATATTTTATCAAGTATTATTGTAAATATTGGCATTTAACTTTTTTGTTACATTTTTATATATGTAAGTATTATTATAATTAACAATAAAACAGTATATAAAATTTAATATACTAGATCGAAAAGTTTAGACTTTGCTCTTTAATTTTAGATATGTAACATCTAAATATTTGCATTACAACAAAAGTTATTGGCGATTGAACAATTTGTGAACTACGCGCTTTAACTATTTTAGCGTGGCGACGGCCCTGCGCGGGCGAAAGAAATATTTGTCTTAAATTTGACGCGATTTTACAAGAAAACTATTGATCCTACAAAAAAAATTATAAGGATCATTTTTACGCAGAATTTTCTTCTGCGTAAAAATGGTCTGTATGATTTTTCCTGAAAAATCATTTTTTAACGAGATCATTGCAAAAACCAACATTTTTAAATTGTTTATTAATGTTGTAAAAAATCCAAGGAAGAAACATTTGTAAACATTTCAGAAAATTAATATACATTATATCAGCTTTCGAAAAACCAAGAAATTTGCGTGATACAAGTTTTGTTTTAGTCGATAACTTAAATGACTGGCCTAGTTATTTAATATAAACAGGAAATAAATGGCTCAGCGTATTATTTCGTTACAAAAGCGAACGTAATACGGAAATAATGCGATGTTATCCGAAACAAATCCAGGATTTTATCGATCAATAGAATTATAATATACTCGCAACAAAGAGATTACTGGAACGAGTGAGTTAAATTGACCAGAGTACTTACTTGCCGGTTCGATCTCGTGCGTATTTTGTTGCCGGACTGCAAATACGAGCCATGGGCTTGGTGCCTACAATTGTTGAACCGTCGAACACTTCTATAACCGACTGACAAGACGGAGCTCTGTGAAACATTTACACAAATTACTGTTAGCAATTAACATACAATTCACTGTTTTCAGTACTCATTACTTCAACTGCAGGTTAAATTTTTAACTAAAAATGCTGCAATTAGAATGTGGACATGGTAGATTGTTATTATTATGATAAAGAAAAAACTGAAAGTTACCTTAGTTTGTAGTTGAAGAATGATATGAGGACGGTATCCGTCTGTGTTCCAATGAATTTGACAGTACAGTTGTGGTACCAGTGGAGCAGTCGAGTGTCGAAATGGCCGGATCGGGTTTTGTTTGCCGTAAACACAGCGTCGCACAGCGGACGAGGGTTGGCGAACCACATACCGTTCGCTAAACCCAACACATCAGTATTGTTCAAAGCAGTTACCCAGCATAGAGAACTCTGTGTGTGTGTGTGTGTGTGTGTGTGTGTGTGTGTGTGTGTGTGTGTGTGTGTGTGTGTGTGTGTGTGTGTGTGTGTGTGTTCTATTGTTGTTGGACATATGCTGTAAACTCTGTGCTTTCAGTTTACCGCCTTTATAACAGTTCCACCGCGTAAGTTGTAAGTTGTTTTGTAAAGTGGGTACTTACTGGGCGCAGTGGAGTCCGCGGTTACGAATATACTGCCGAGCGGCAGCTCCGTGGTCACCGCGGTGTCATAGAAGTCCAGCACTGCCAGGAAACCGTTGTAGTCAAACGGAGGAACCAGTGGCCCGGAACTGTAACCACAACAACAATTACGATTCAACTCCAAATAAACTCGAATTATTGCATTATTTATTTATTTACTTAACGAGGTATTTAAACATTTATTTATTGGTAGCCTACTATTGCCCTCAGCCTACAACTATTTTTTGCTTTTTGTTTGGTGAAGTTGTTTCGTGTAGATAAAAACAATATAGATGTTATTTTTCTTTCATAACCCTATCACGTGACTGATGATAACCGTGTCCGTATGGTGACGCTTGGCTATTAGGGGTGCAAAATAGATCTACTTGGATATAAAAGTATAACTTATAGATAAAACATTATTTTTACCATAATAAGTTTACCATTTTTACCATTTTTACCATTTTCTCAGTTTAGCAGTAGCATGGCGTCCATGTAACCTTGATGTTGCCGGCGGCAACAGTACTGGGAATAAGAGAAAATAATATTAATTATATCACTGAATAAATACTCTAGTTATTGAATAATTTGAAATCCGAACAATATTAGTAGGGAAACTTGAAGAAAAGCGTAGCATTACTTTCGAACTGCTGGGTTGTGTTGCCGGCTCAGACATCGGCAATGTTTTACTCACTGGAGGGGGGCACATTCGTCCACCCAATGTGTTGCCGCTGTTTTAATCGGCAAAACGCTCATTTAGCAGCTAGGCCTATGTTCGTTTTCGGAACTGACGTGCAGCAGATACTATTTGTGTTTTGTTCGTTTAGTCATGTGTTTCTCTGTTTGTCTTTATTATTTTTAATTCGATTATTTGTGTTCTGATTTATTCTGTGTAAATATAATGAGAGTCAGATCCCGTTGAACCGGGACTCTCTTCTTCTCCCAGCGAATGATAGAAAATGCTCTAAAAAGAACACTTGGCACAAGAAAAATTCGAATTAATTTTTAGGTTTAAGTTTTAGGCTTATCACAACCGGCAACAGGTGTTATGTACCCACGCCACGCCACTGCAGTTTAGAAACACTTTGAACACACAACACATATTCTAATATTGCACCTTCTTCACTGAGTTCACTATGCAGATATTTTCTTTTTGCAGCCATCTTAAGCACACATATGCTTCTCAATTTTTATATTAGACGGTTAGTTGACCGAAACGTACGGGATTTGAAACTTTTAAATTACTAGCTGAAGGAAAAGGTATTGGTGGCCTTAGGACTAAATTAAATAGCTTGCCATACCTGATGAGATAAACTCGAACAATCTCATTTCGAAACCCAAGCTGTGACAATTTCGTTGGAAAACAGCAAGCTGTTTTGCCTCGTCTTCGTTCTGTGGTAGAACACATTGTTTACAACATATACAAATAAATAGATATGAAAACGGTGCATCATACGTTTTATGAACGAAATGATAAACTTACATCGTGTCTATGTCCATCATTTTTACAGAACTTCATCTTCATAAAACAAATGTGTTTGTACAGATAAAATTACAATCACAAAATACTCATATCCTTTGGAAAACAAAAGGTCTATTATTGTAGAATTATGCTCAAGTTATCAGTCTGAAAATTATCCCAACAAAAATTTATCTATCACCACAAACTATACGTGTGTCCACATAGACACGGGGGATGCCAGTGATAGAAGTTTTCTCTTTAACTGACTTTTATCGACAATTTATAGATGTTTTTAACTGCGGGATAAACATACTTAATTGAATGATTACAAAAAATAATTAAAATTTTTAACTATCGTGTTCTAGTTATATTGCTTTCTGTAAACGTTATAACAATAAATTTCAGTAATCAATTTAGATGCTTTAGGATTTAAAATTTAACAGAGAAACAATTTGAGTTATACATAAAAGAAACAACTTAATTTTTACGCCCAAAAATGATATATAATTAAATTGTTTGTTACTGTATAATTAAAGAATGTAAAGTAACGCACACTACACTCCCAGTTCAGTAAATTCCACTGCCACTCGATTAACATCAACTAATAAAATTGGATTTTATTTTACTTGTAGTTCAAACAAATCAAACAAACATTTTGTTTGATGTAAATATCAAGTATCCCACCTGAACTCCAGTACGAGGTTAGGTCCTGAGTAGACAAGTTCCTGCTTTTTGTTAGCACAGAGGGTAGTTAGCAGGGGACTGGACGGTGTGGAGCCCTGGTATATGCTCACGTAGTCGGTTTCACAGTGGCTGCAACCGGATAATTTACACTACACTTCAGCTGTTAACGTCAGACCCAAGGGCAAATTTAGTAACACACTGTGCAGAGAATAAAGTTTAGCAAATGGCTTATCTTGCAAGTTTTGTCATGTTAGTTATGTATTTTCAATTTTAACCAATACGGAAATATAAAGAAATCTTTTAATTTTATTTTTATTTATTTTAATGTTTGATTTTGTATCGTTTTCCTAATACTTGAAGTAAACTGAAAAGTAGCCTTAAGTAAAAAAAAATGCTTGGTATTGAATTCAGCTTTTTATTCATAGAATGTATTTATTCAGTCTCAATGGTGAACTCATGTATTTATTCACTAACTAGACCGCTTAAGAACGAGAAACGTTTATTTTCTTGAAATGTTAGTTAAAAAGTGTTAGTTTTTTCCCAAATGGCAGTTAAAAATTTTGTGTACAAAAATTTTGGTAATATGCACAACAAATTGTGGCTTATTATTTTTATTGTTCGTTTTAAATAGCCCTAAAACATCTCATTCTCTGAATGTTTCGATATCTATTATTTTCATGTATATTTTTACACGGTTGCTTACTTGTGTGGTAGATAAAATGCGAGAAACTTAATTCGTACTTTGGTGTGTACGGAAGTGGTAGTGATATGGTACTTGCACCGTCTGTTGGGGCTGTAGATTCCCGGGTATCCAGGGCTGGCTAGCTGACAACTTCCATGGTCTTCGCAAGAAAAGTCTTGGTACAACCAATCGCATTCTGTTGATAATAAAATTCAATTAATTTTACTCTCTTACCAGGCATTAACTTCATTAATATCTGTGAACAGTTATCACAATGTTATATGTGTTTATCGCGGTACAAATGGAGGCTATAGGACAAACTAATCAATGTTAGACTGTCTGGTCAATTAAAATCAATGCGTCCACATTGACAGGATGATATACCATCTAGAACAATATGTACGAAACTGAGCAGTAACGCTATTATGAAGGTATTTTAATCATTTTATTTATTGCGAAAACAACAGATATTTAATAAATATTATAACACATATTGAACAATCACGAAAACAGACAGAATGTGTATTGAGTTAGTATTTAAAAAAAATAATAAAATTTTATTGCCAAATAACATTTAAGAAACAAAGAAAGTTAACAGCAAAACAAATTTTAAAAGTCCTCTCAGAAAAAGCTAGACTATAATAGACTAGCGGGTTTCTAAAATAATTGATTCATTTATACCTGCCTCAAGGCATTTTCACGCAGGCACACTGTATAAGAGATTCAGCAGTCTTACTTCTCAATATGCTTGCCATAAAGACGGTCATGATGAATTTTCGCAACGGCATTACGTGTATTAAACATAATAATTTTAGTGGACAAAAATTTAATGTGAAACACTGATAAATGAACTGTCAAATAGGCCTAATAAAAATTTCAGGCGGTAGTAAGGATTTTGTAGTCAGTTTCAATCTACCTTACCAAAATTATAACTTAGTTTATAAATGCAGTTTTCCGTGTAAGGGTTGCAAGAAATTTTGTAGAAAAATAAAAGTAATCGTAAGTCGATTCAACACTAACAGTCGATTTTATTTACACCATTAAAATGTCACAGGAAGGAATTAAAACGTGTGACACAATTTCCATCACTGACATTTTTAGCTTATGGTCGAAAACAAAGGTGGTATTTACGAAATTTTCAATAAATATGAAAGTCATTAATTATCCAAATAAATAATCTAATTTAATCTAACCTAATATTTAATTTGTTGAGCTCATAGAAAGACCTGTTTGATTACTATCTATATATAATTTCCATGTACCTTTACAGATATTACTTTTTCAGTGTCATTATTTATGATAATTTTTGGGTAGACACGTAGCAAAACAAGATGAAAATAGGAAACGAAAACAACAGTATGCTTACACAAATATAAACGAATCAATAGTTGGAAGATATCTGAATTAAGTAGGGCGATAAGAAAACTTAATAAAACAATGGCGTTCTATATAAATAGCAGAGAAGTTGTTTGCCGAAAGCTAAGATAAGAGCAACAGACGACAACTTTCCCCTTAGAGAAATACAGACAAATATATTCTATTAAAAAGAGACAAGCATATTCCGTTAAATGGAAAAACCATCATGTCCGAATACAAATAATGTTTACCTGAATTTTCTATCTTTTGGCCTCCTCTTGGTCGAAAGCCAATGGGGTTCTTCTCGCTGTTCACAGTGAAACTGAAGTAGGCCATGAACTGTGATCGTACTGTTTGTTCAGTAATCCTGGTAATGGGCGAAAATAAAACATATAAGTATATAAGTTTAGTACTTAACATTCAAAGTATTTATAAACATAAATGTACAATGTAAATAATATCTTTAAATTACATCAGACGTCAATACGCGTACATTTGGCACGGCTGGTATTCCGTTTGTTGTTTTACGCTTCACAAGCAAATACGTAGTTACCTACCTCTATATAGCTATCTCTATGCACTGTGATTGACGATATATGAACATTATAGTGTGTATAAAAGTTAAATGTGCCCATATTACAATTTGGTCTTTGAATAATATTCTATGTCAAGCATCAGGTAAAGAAATATGAATAAACATAATAAGTTAAAAATTAATCTTTAACGGATATGGAGGCACAATTAAGGAATATAGTAAATGTACATGTATAAGTGATAAGAATTTGAAAAGCGATGTATTATTTTCGAAAAATATGACAGGTACACACAATGTATAATGTATAGATGGCCATTTGTCTGCTATATATTCACACAGAACTCAATGTGAAGTCTTCAAATTATAGTTCTTCAAATTAATGCCGAACAGCATTAATTACATCAAACAAAAATAAAGATCACAAAATAAAGAAAAAGACAAAAGTGAAAAAGTACAAACAATAAAATTTTCTTAAATAATGTAAGGTGCTGAATCCGAAACAATAAAATTAGTAATAATATAAATAGCGAATTATTATACTATGTGGTGCGTACTTGTGGATCTACCGTCAAGTAGATCGCAGTTACATTAGGAAATTGACGAAATGTTCTCAGCTGTTCGGTATTTATACCTCAATGGAATAGGAATAATTCATTCATTTATACTTTTGATTATGCAGAACATTATTGAGTTATTAATATGGGTTCTATATTCATAAAATAAATTGTATTATTTTTAACGTTAGATTAATTTACAAATTTATTATTACTACTTTCTCCTGCTTCTTCTGTTTGCTGACGCAGTGGTGTTTATTCCAACCTTCATAACACGTTAGTTTATACGCATGAGTTGTTTACACAGGTAAGAAATTTTTCCGACGTTTCGAAAACAAAATGAGTAAACCAAAACGTGTAGCTTATTTAAGTGTATTTTTGTGTTTGAAACGTTTGAAAGTAAATAAATTGGAACGAACAGTTAATTCAGAAAATACTTCACTGGAAGATGAGCGTGGCAGGGCCGTTGTCTGCAAACAGCACAACGGGAGTAGCAAATCTCTCGTTACCACCACATATCTGGGTGTCCGATGGCTGAGGTATCCAGTCACAGCCGTCCCCGTCCACCAGCTGGACGAAACCCCCTTCGCAGCTGTAAAACAAAACCATTAACATTAAAACATACAAAAGGCAATTTTGTCCCCACTCGTGATCTAATTCACTTAATTTAAATTGAATACCGTAATTATAACATGACGGTATGCTGACGTTTGTCATATTATATACTCGTTTCGGTATATTCTACCATTTATATATTGAACGTTTGGAGACTAAACCGTGGGATTACTTGTTAGTTAATCGGTCATCATCATAACTTTTAAACTTAATTCTTGCGGGCTCAAGTTGTAATTTAAAATTGTATTTTTTTTGAAAGGCGGAGCACACATAACAACTCGCCAGACAGACTGGAACAGTAGCGATTTATCTTAGAATTAACTATAAACTGTTAATATGTACCTCAAACTTTATATATTTAGAAAATATTTTAAAACTTTTTAAAACATTTTTAAACTCTATTTGAAAACTCAAAATTTACGTCACCAGTAGTCTTAAGTAATACTAATGAAAGAGAGATGCTCAGTGACTAACTAGTGGAGGACGGTTTCACCCCGAATACCTTGATCAGTTCTGTCGGCATAGCTTGTTATCTTATCTTTATCTCTCATTACTCCTGACATTTTCTTCACTTCCGCAAAACTAATATACGTATCAGGCAATAAAGTTTTTTGATGTACGTGGTAAAAGTATAAATACTTTTCATATTTTAACCGTAATGACTACAATAAAGCTAATTATGAAAAGTACCAGTAATGCTTTTCATAATTACAAATTTCTACTGACTGTTATTAAGAACAATGATATACTGTCTTATGTTCCTGCATTATTACTTAGGCAGATAATGACTTGCTGATAGACTGACCAAACGCTACGCAACCGGTAACATCTGAAGTGCATTATTACTGCGAAGACATAATAATGATTAATACGACATTAACTGTATTTCCACTATATGTTGTGGAATAGATTAAGGATTGAAATACGACCTTATTAAAGATATAAATTATCGTGTCTTCTTATACGTGACAGTTATTATCGTGTCATGATAAGAATAATTTTTGACAGCATTTCTTCGCCCCAATTACAATTTAGTTGTCGCGTAGTAGTAAAGTAATCAACACGTAGCTTTTAACTAAACATAAATAAACATAAATGATTGTTACCCGTTATTCATTACTTACTTATTCAGACCATAACTGCCAATTCGTGTTTATTATTAACGCAGGATAGAAAAAACAGCATACGATTTATTGTGAAAAATAATGTAACAAACACACGAAATGAAACCCGTTGATTATAGTGAATCTGAAGCTTAATATAGGTAAAATGTACAAAGTCCAGTCCACTTACCTGGTGCCATTGAAGCGGCCGACACTAATCAGCCTGTACAGTTGTATTTCCACGCGCTGTGTTGCTTGTGGTATTAATCTGTAATAACAGAACATGGGTCCCGCCATTGCTGGAGACTTGATTTGTCCGTACGATTTTCCAGACTTACTCATCAACATCCTCGCGTCTAGTGTTACATTACACACTGCAATAACATTATTTAAAAGAATAGTTAATGTATTATTTACTGTAAACAGTATGTAAATAATAATATTTATATAAAATAAATTGACCATTAGCCAACATGTTTTCTCTAGTAACTGTATTCTTTTTTGTTGATGTAGTTTTAGAACGTTCTTGTCTAAAAAAGACATTATGTAAAGTTCAAAACGACTGCCAGAAACTATCCAAACATGCGTTTTTTTGCTAAAACAAAATAATATAATATAACAAATATAATAAAATAAATATTAATTTATAATAAATAAACAATAAATAATAATATAATACAAAAATAATTTAATCGACGCACATACCTTTATTATATGTTCTGTAATAATATAATAACTTATTAGCATGATTATTTTAGGAATGTTTTGGGCCAAAAAGATGCATCCTCAGGTTCAGATGAGAAACAAAGTCACGAATGTTGACAGACAATATTACTGGTGGCCGGGTGTACAGCTTACGGAAATAAAGTCACGCTTTGTGTTACAGTATTCTCTATAAGTAGCCTATAAGTAACACGTAAGAGCCTATGGTTTCTTTGTTGCATGGTCAACTATTTAACAAATGAAAAATTGTAATTTGTTGTTCATGAGTCAGATGTAATTTCCGGTTGACTGTTTCAATTGTTATCGTAGTTTACCTACCTCAAGAGTAGGCACGTGGTATAGAGGAAGAAACTTCTTTGGGAAAAATTCCTGGTAAAGTAAAGGACAAAAAAGTCTAGGCAAGGGTCAATAAATGCCGAGGAAGAAAAGTTGGCGTTTCCCAACAGAAACCGGATAGAATTAATGGGGACAAACAATCAACTGGACAGTTCATAAACAACACGTTGCTAGGAACTGAGACGTCAAGACATAGGTTGTGCAGTTGAGTTTCGGAATGCCTTATTATCTTTCGAAAAGTTTATTATTAGATATTAAAGACAGAGGTCTTTGGATTGGAGTTGCACAGCGATGATGTGTAAAGAATGGAGTTTTAAATGGAATTTATATTATTGGTGCAGGAGATCTTCGGAGAGTATCAGAGGTCTTTAGTATCCCTAATTATAGGATAGTGTCCACAGCAAATATTTATGGCTACAGGAACACTACAAGGCTTCCTGGTCTAATAATAGATCTGGAGCGAGTATAGGCTCCTTGTCTAGCAACGGAGACTCTCTTATACTGAACAGAAGCTTGCAGAAATACAAAATATAGTTTTTTGTTCGAAATTAAATGTTAAAAAGGTATTTAATGTTTTTAGAGTAAAATGTGTGAGAAGCGCTTACTGTTTGTACAGAACTGGTGCAGACCACACTGGCCACAACGGTTGGGAGCGGCCAGACCACAGTGACAGCCCCCGCTGGCAACACAACATGCGCAATCCTCTCTTGTCGAGTCGAACGAACACGAGCACCCTTTCGCTCTAACCGTCCACATGTCCACTTGATCTGTAACAAAGTGGATGACGTTTACGTCTGAACTAATCACAAAAATATGCTTAAAGTTACATTTGTTATTGGGACAAAAGTCTAGCCTTAGTATTAAAAAGCCAGTTTTTCTTATTTAGAACGACTTATTTAAAAGTATGGAGTGTAATTTTGCGGAAGGACAAAAATACCGGTACTCGTTGATATCCAATTCGTGAAGTGTAGTCTTTCATTATTCTCTAAAGTAAATCTCTTCTAACTTTAAGAGTTAGCAGAAATTACATTCATAAATGTATCAGATTTTTAAATAAGGAACGAAAACACATTTGAAACACAAACATACAATACGAATTTGTAAGAAAATAAAGAGTCAGAAACGTTTATTGTTGGAGATACTGTATTGATGACAACAAAACGATGGCTATTAAGCTGAGAGCTCAAAGTAATTTATTCGCATTAAATCAAGGAAAATTTTGAATTCGTAATAAAATGTATTCTGCAATTAAAATCTTGTACTTTAGAATTATTATTTATGAAACGAAATATGATTAGAGGGCTTGCTGTTTTTTAGAATATTCGATTGTGTGTAAATTATTAAGGTTCTAATATAAAACTTAACGTTCACTTGTCTCAAATGAATAAGCACCGTGTACTACGTTCTCTGCTTGTTTGGTGTCAAGGTGAAGTATCAAACGAATAAGCACCGTATACTACGTTCTCTCCTTGTTTGGTATCAGAGTGAAGTCTCAAACGAATAAGCACCGTGCACTACGATCTCTGCTTGTTTGGTGTCAAGGTGAAGTATCAAATGAATAAGCACCGTGTACTACGTTGTCTGCTTGTGTGGTGTCAAGGTGAAGTATCAAACGAATAAGCACCGTGTACTACGTTCTCTGCTTGTTTGGTGTCAAGGTAAAGTCTCAAACGAATAAGCACCCTTCTACGTTCTCTGCTTGTTTGGTGTCAAGGTGAAGTATCAAACGAATAAGTACCGTGTACTACGTTCTCTGCTTGTTTGGTGTCAAGGTGAAGTATCAAACGAATAAGCACCGTGTACTACGTTCTCTGCTTGTTTGGTGTCAAAGTGAAGTCTCAAACGAATAAGCACCGTGCACTACGTTCTCTGCTTGTTTGGTGTCAAGGTGAAGTATCAAACGAATAAGCACCGTGTACTACGTTGTCTGCTTGTTTGGTGTCAAGGTAAAGTCTCAAACCAATAAGCACCGTGTACTACGTTCTCTGCTTGTTTGGTGTCAAGGTGAAGTATCAAACGAATAAGCACCGTGTACTACGTTGTCTGCTTGTTTGGTGTCAAGGTGAAGTATCAAACGAATAAGCACCGTGTACTACGTTGTCTGCTTGTTTGGTGTCAAGGTAAAGTCTCAAACCAATAAGCACCGTGTACTACGTTCTCTGCTTGTTTGGTGTCAAGGTGAAGTATCAAACGAATAAGCACCGTGTACTACGTTGTCTGCTTGTTTGGTGTCAAGGTGAAGTCTCAAACGAATAAGCACCGTGTACTACGTTCTCTGCTTGTTTGGTGTCAAAGTGAAGTCTCAAACGAATAAGCACCGTGCACTACGTTCTCTGCTTGTTTGGTGTCAAGGTGAAGTATCAAACGAATAAGCACCGTGTACTACGTTCTCTGCTTGTTTGGTGTCAAGGTGAAGTATCAAACCAATAGCACCGTGTACTACGTTGTCTGCTTGTTTGGTGTCAAGGTAAAGTCTCAAACGAATAAGCACCCTTCTACGTTCTCTATAAGCACCCAACTTGATGCATTATTGTGTATATATATTAAAATATATGATCAGAGTTACCAACCTTTGTATTAGTTCAAATTTGTTGCGTGTTATAATGTATATTAAATCTATATGATCAGGTTTACCAACCTATGCATAGGTTCAAACTTGGTGGTTAGTGGGTGGTGGGTGGGGGGTTCCAACTTGATGCAATATAATGTATATTAAAATATATGATCAGGGTTACCAACCTTTGCATGAGTTCAAATTTGTTGCGTGTTATAATGTATATTAAATCTATATGATCAGGTTTACCAACGTATGTATGGGTTCAAACTTGATATATGTGTGTTATATTGTATATTAAAATATATGATCAGGGTTACCAATCTTGCATTATTGTGTACAGAACAGATCTGTCAACATTTTTCTGTGGTGGGAAATTCAAACTATATGAGCAGACATATTATTAAATTGTCTCTCTCTCTCTCTCTCTCTCTCTCTCTCTCTCTCTCTCTCTCTCTCTCTCTCTCTCACTCTCTCGCTCTCTCTCTCACACATTTCTGATTACTATACACGAAATTACATATTCTTATCTGCTCGTACGCAAGGTATATCCTTTGCAGGTAAGTGATATTTTAAAAAATTATTGAGCAAACGCATTATTAAATTCTCTCTCTCTCTCTCTCTCTCTCTCTCTCTCTCTCTCTCTCTCTCTCTCTCTCTCTCTCTCTCTCTCTCTCTCTCTCTCTCACACACACATTTGAATGTAAGTAACTATCTGTCAAGTAACTGTAAGTAACTTCTGCAGTGTCCAGATTAACAACTGCGCTCTCGTTCTTCCAAGGCGGTCTGTGTGGTAAAGTGTTACGCATAAAAACTCCTTTGAAATATGGTATTTTCAAAAGTTTTGTGTACACATACAAATCGCTGTCGGACAATGTACGCACTGCTCACACACACATTTACTATATTACTGTTGTGTATGTCTCTCGCTCTCTAGCTGCAGACGTTGACAGGAATTCCCTTATTCAAATCGATTACGGTGTCACTGTACACAAACTTAAATATGGTTTACAGACCATTGTAATTTTAAAAATTCATTTTTGCATTAATTAAATATATATCGTAAACAATGATATAAAATAAATACAATATGAAATAATAATATTTCATCATTGTAAGATTTTAATAAAACAATTATCAGTTTAAATAATAATTTTCGTGATTGCAAGATACAACCTGTGTACACGTAAACTTAAAATATAGTTTACCGCTGTGGTGGGAAATCAAACTATATGAGCAGACACATTATTAAATTGTCTCTCTCTCTCTCGCTCTCTGTCTCACGCACATTTCTGATTACTATACACGAAATTACATATTGTTATCTGCTCGTACGCAAGGGTATACCCTTTGCAGGTAAGTGATATTTTAAAAAATTATTTACAACGTCCAACTAAAAATCATATTTCAAGATAAAGAGTTGTGTCAAGAAATAAAATCATATTACGATCACACACACACACACACACACACACACACACACACACACACATACACACAAACGTCTCTAGACGCAGTTATCAATCAAATTGCAACTGATTTTCTTCACGTATATATATTGTACGCCGGTAGTGGAACAGTATGTGTCCGTTTTGGAGTAAATACTTTACACACACACACACACAACGATACAGAATTAGATATAGTTTATTCTTCACAAACTTAAGCCCAGGGGTCATTGACTGTGATGTGACACGACTTTCACTGGTTTTATAAAGTTATATTCAGTGCTGTAATTAACGATACTAAATGTCATTAAGCGTCAGTAAGTCGTAAAAAAAAACTCCTCTGAATAAGGTATTTTCAAAAGTTTTGTGTACACATACAAATCCCTGTCGGACAATGTACGCACTGGTATGCAAATTAGTTTTTGTCTGTAAGGACACAGGTATAGACCTGATGCTATTTTATTGTTACTTTTCAAGTATGTGTCATTTTCATAAAGTTAATGTACTTTCAGATAATTTCTAATCGAACCAAATATTATTATTCAATGAAACTTTTGTAAATACTAATTAGAATCAATGATACATTTATCACGTACATGCAAATTCAATTATTAAAGTGTTAAGTACTGGAAGTTGAAACTACACACACACACACACACACACACACACACACGTACAAACACATTAGCGAGCACGGAGTTCCATATTTTGTGTCCACATTTGTTAAGACCACGATTCTGACCACCTAATATTACGTAAACGTGTTTGCTCTACCTAAATATCTTCACACAATAAAGGCTACGTCTCAGTCATTACGAATAATGTTTATAAAAGTTATATTTTAATATATGAAACAGGAATAATCATACATATTAGAGTTTGCTTACTTCGCTCCCTCTCTCTCTATCTCTCACACACATTTAGTATGAGCAGACGCAGTTGTCGTCCATGATATCAACTCTCTCTCTCCCACTCCCTCTCACTCACTGTCTCTCTCTCTCTCTCTCTCTCTCTCTCTCTCTCTCTCTCTCTCTCTCAACTATATGATTGTTGTCGACTACGATATCAAAGTTATCAACTCTCTCTCCCCCTCTCCCTCTCACTCTCTATCTCTCTCTATCTCTCTCTCTCTCAACTATATGATTGTTGTCGACTACGATATCAAAGTTATCAACTCTCTACCTCTCTCTGTCTCTCTCTCTCTCTCTCTCACACATACACATTTAGTATACAGAATTGTTCTCTAACTACAGCTGCAATCGTCCAGTTTCTAAACGTAAAAATTATTCACTTTAAAACATTATCAAGTGCATTCTCTAACTACAGCTGCAATCGTCCAGTTTCGCCAGCGCACACACACACACACACACAAGTAAAAATTCATTTTGCATTGATTAAATATATATATATATCCCAAACAATGTTATAAAATAAATACAATATTTAATTTTGACATTGTAAGATTATATCACCACTCATGATTATTACCGTATGCATATGTGTACAGAACAAACATAAATATAGTTTACAGACCAATGTAATGCAATATTTTAAAAAATTCATTTTGCATTGATTAAATATATATATACCACAAACAATGTTATAAAATAAATACAATATTAATAATAATTTTTGACATTGTAAGATTTTAATAAAAACAGATAACGATTCGCCAACAACAAAATGGACTGCACTCATACATTATTCTTGTTCCAGGAGCGACTTGACTGCAGTGATCAGACCTACAGAAAAAGTACACTTTATCGTAATTACTTTGTAGTATAAACATTATACTTACAATGTCTCTATATGGCTCCGTTTTCCTCTTTTACACCCTGTAAATATATAAAATACCGCCTTACTTATTTCTTCGTGCTTAGGACCGACTCGAGATCACATAAAAATGTTTTTTGTTGTGTAAACAAATAACAAATTCAAGTAATATGAGGCTAAGTTACGGTGGCTCTGAAAAGAACCGATTAATAAGTAGACCTAACGTTTGTTTGTTTTTATCATTTTAGCTGTGTCACCACAAACTGGCATTGCGGCATTACCCTGGCATGTAAAGCGTCAGGACAATCGTCCACCGTCCAGTCTTCAAATCTAACTTGACACGAACTACATCGCACAGTATCACCGTCTCCCTCGTACACAAACCCAGCGCGTGCCAGTGTTTGTGGACTCTGGTTGACATTCGGATACTTTAAATAGTAATCTTTACGTACACCCACTCTCTGTATTTTAAAATACGTGCGCAGACGTTGTAAATATTCTGAACGATTGTACTTCATTGTATAGCTGTAAACAAAGAGTAATTTGTACGACTTCCCTTACACATTTATATGGAACTAGAAGTGGTGTAAGATCCCCACCACCTGCCCTTTTCTTCTTCTTCAAGTGGAAGGTGAAGAACAAACGATACATGATTACAACACCAGCTTAACTCAAGGGTCATTGTACGCAGTGGAAAGCTTTCAGAAATTTGCGATACTGAAAGTATTTTCGTACATTAGTCAAAATTAGGAAAACAATCGAATCGACAAACATTATGAATTCCGTTCGTGGGAAGCCTGTAATTTCAAACTCATAGTCAATTTATTTTCATAATATTATTTGTATAACGCGCACACTGGAGCTGATACTAACCGAATGAAATATTTACAGACGGACAATGGGAAGGCATACAATTTACCTTGAGGTTGAATTAGAAAATAAACTTAATTTTCTTGATCTAACAAAACAAGGTTGGACAATAGTTTTCAATACACACACAGA